>CM022297.1:259697455-261099955 GCA_011799875.1 Thinopyrum elongatum
CCTGCGCGTTGCGTGGCTGGCCGGGGTGCAGGCGCGACACTGAACTCGCCAGTGAAGTATCCAGCCCAATCCCGACGATCAGCCCGCACGGTGAATCGTGACGTCTGATAAGCTTTCGGCGAAACGTACATCGCAGAGGGCCCCATAACCATTATCCCGCGTGGTGGCAGTGCGTATAGGGCACGTCGACCCACTCAGATCACACACCCAAATCCAATAGGCTCAATTAGTATCAAGCGGAGACAATCAGAGTCTCTGATGCTCCGCCACAATGTCACACTCGAGTGCCCTTCCGGCACACCCGAAATCATAGATCCCCAGCGGGTACCCACCAGGGTGGACCCGCCTGTGAAAAAGGTCAAGTAACCGTGTGGTCATAACCATCAGGGTGAACGTAAGAGGTATCACCCTCGAGGTTCACACTGAGGGGTTGCACGACAGAGTCGTATCGGACATGGTGAAGGAGGAATCACCCTCGATGACCACGACCGTACAGCTATGCTGCAGAGTATTCATCAGGAGTGCGTTACGAGGTATCACCCTCGGCACTCGATAGTTACTACGCAGAGTCGTACAACTAAGGGGGGGGGTGTGAAGTGAGGCGTCTGTCTCTGATCGACGATCACGTTGATCGAGTCGTCGATGAACAAGCAGGGGCGACGAAGTAAGGTGGTGGGGTCACAGATGGTTCATACCAACCTATACTGAACAGTTTATCATAGGCAGGTAAGGTAGCAATGAACAGGTTACAACAGCAGGCTATGCATCAGAATAGGAGCATACATTAACAGTAGCGAAATCTAATGCAAGCAAGAGAATAGAATGGGCGATATCTGGAATGCTCAAGGGGGGGGGCTTGCCTGGTTGCTCTGGCAAGAGAGGGAGGTCGTCAACGGGCTGCTCGTCAGTAGCGTAGTCGTATCCTGGTGCAGCGTCGTCGGTCTCAGCGTCTATCGAGAGAAAAGGAGGGGGAGAGAAACAATAAATTCACGGCAATAATGCAAACAATATGTATGACATGCCTAAATGATATGCCGGGGTGTTCTACTGCCTAACTAAATGATTTAGTTAATTTAGGAATTTATTTGGATTTATTTAATTAAAGTTGGACACTATTCATTTATCGAAATCGGTCTAATTGTTCAACGTTCTTATAGTTGCGGGCATCTGACGGAGATACCGAGGGCGTATCCGGGTTCGTATCGTCGTTCTGAGCAAGTTTCATGTACAAAGTATTTTCATCGGAGTTACGGTTTAAAAGATATGATTTTCTAAAGTTTTTATTAATTTCTGAAATTTAATTAATTATTTAATTCAACATTATCCGAAACAGTGATTGATGACGTCAGCATGACATCCTGCTGACGTCAGCAGCCACCTGACAGGGTGGGTCCCACCTGTCATAGGCTGGTAGGTTAATTAGGTATTAACTAATTAAATTACTGATTAATTAACACTAATTAGTTAATTAGATTAACCTAATCAGGATTAATTAACTAATTAATTAACTAATTAATTATTTAATTAATTATTTTATTTATTTCTATTTTTATTTTCTATTTCTTTTAAATCATTTTTAGGGGGTGGGCCCCATTTGTCAGCGTCACAGGGGGGGGGTTCGGGCCCCACTGGGCAGTGGCCCAGGGGCGGACACGTCCGGGGCGTGCCCCTTTTGGGACCGGACATGTCCGGTGCCCAAAGGGGACGCACGGGCGGGCGCGGGCGGTCGGGGGCGCGGCGAAGCGCGGGCGCAGGCGAGCGCACGCGGGGCCGGAGGCGGGGCGGCGGCGCGGTGGCTGGAGCGGCCGCGGGCGGCAGTCGCGCGGAGGCGAAGCGGGGCAAGATCCGCGAGCAGTAGCGAGGCAGGGCACGCGCGCGCGTGTGCGAGGCCGGCGAGGTGCTGCTGTGCCCGTTCGCGTGCGCGAGCCGGCTAGCGCGTTCGTATCGGCATGTCACGTGTGGTGCGCTTTTCTCGCTGCGAGGTGCTTGCAGAAAGGATGAGGTGAGTGGGATGGTTTAATGGGGGGGTGTAGAGAGGGGGAAAAACAGGGTGAGGAGGGTGAAGTGGATGTGGTGGTTGGAGACGTCAAGGGGGAGTAAAGGGTTTAAGGTGGCGGAGGGGGGAGTTTTTGGGGAGGAGATTTGGTGTTTGACGGGGATGGGAATTGTATGTTTAGGACGGGGAGGATGAAATTATTCTTGGGGGGGAGGATTTAATAGGTAAGGGGGGGGTATTGAGTGAGTAGGGGTGGGGGGACTAGGTGTGATCAGCGGTTGGAGATGTAGTAGGTTAGGACTGAGGGTTGGTGAAGAGGGTATGGGTTCGGGTTTGAGGTGTCGGGTTCGTGGTTGGGGGTGGGTATGCTGGTGAGAGGGAGAGGGTAGTGAGGTGGGGGTGAAGAGGGGTAGTGATGTGTGGTTTGTGATGATTTGTGGTGGGGAGCAGTGTGTGTTGTGGTTTGAGTGGAGGGGAGAGGGGGGTGGTGTGGTGGGGGGTGAACAAGGAGTGGGATAGGTGTGAACTGGGGAGTTGGCGGGTTGGGGGGATTGAGCTAGGTGATATAGCTGTGTGACGGAGGGGGGATAGTTCGGCGTTGAGGTGTTAGTGTGGGGACTGGGAAGACGCAAGGGGGTGAAGAGGAAGGTTGGAGGGCGATGACGGGGGAGAGGGATCAGGTCGAGGTTGATGAGAGATAAGGAGATAGGGGGGGGGGGGGGTACGGATGGATGGGGGTGGAGTTAGATGGGGGTGTAGATGGGGGATGCGTGTGGAGTGATACTAGGTAGGTGGGGAATGAAATGGGGGGGGGTGGGGGAGGAGGGGCGGATGTTGTAAGCGGGTCGGCTGTGCATGGTGGGGGAGCAGAGAGGGGGAAGAGGCCCGAGGCCTCACCGTGATCCGTAGGGACGGCAACGGGGGTCGGGGTGTCGACGGGACGACGGGATGGGAGGCAGGCCGGCGGACGAAGCGCGACGTGCGGCGTCGGCGGCGAGATGGAGACGGGGGGGGCGCGGTCGGGCGCGTCGGGGCGAGCGGCGTCGAGGGAGCAGGCCGGCGAGGGAGAGCGGGCTCCGGGCGGCGGGTCCACGGCGACGGCGACAACGATCCGGGGCGACGCACGGTCGCCCCGATCCGATCTGGATCGGGGAGGGGGGGAGCGAACGAGTGAGGAGGGGGATCGGGGGTAGGCTAGGGTTTTCGGGTGGGGGAGGTGGCCGGCTAAGTAGGCCCGGCTGGGCCGGCCTGGCGGCCCAGTGGCTTGCTGGGCCGAGGCCCAGTCGGGGGGGGGGGGGGTGTTGCTCTTTTTTTTTTCCTTTTCTTTATTCTCTTTTCTCCACTGTTAAATGTTTAGGCCCCAAATGGTTTTTGTAAAAAGTGTGACCTATTTCATAAATACCAGTGCATTATTCCCTAACACCTAAAATTAGTTTGGGCAAAACATAATTCCATATTTATTTCAGATTTAATAAATGGTTACTAAATATTATCTTTATCCACTGTTTGAGGTTGTTCGAGTCACTTATCCAATTCCAATGATGTTGGTTTCAATTTTAGAATAGCCTCTGGAATATTTGTTATTTATCTGACATTTTAGCTCCTATGTTGGACAACTTTTATATTCCACTTTCATTTAAATTTGAATTTGACTTAGGAGTTGAAATGCAATATGATGCTAATGATGATTATGCACTGTTGATCATGCTAACATGTCATTATCAAAAGTGATTACTGTTGCTAATCACCGGGGGTGTTACAAAGCCTATCTTGATCTGATGGATGGCGGCGAAGGTGGCCCAACCCTGATCGAGGACGACCCTGCCGTTCAACAGCCGGACAGTGACCCTCCAGAAGCAGCCTGATGAGGACATGGCTACCTTGGATATGATCACAAATATTGCATATGCATATTTATTTGAGGTTATTTCTGATAAAAGTTATGCAATAATTTATTTATGCTATACACAACAAAAGTACTTCACCTCTTTTTGTTTCATGCCTAATTGCAGGACTACCGGACACTTGTACAATCCACATATGAAGATAAGGGAAAAAGAGACGTTTAGGTGCTATTCAAGAAGTTCGCTCACGTCACTTTTACCCCACGAGAAGATAGAGTCCAAGTCTCTCACGTTCTGGACTCAGATTCGGACTGCGCAGACATACCTGACACAAAACGCCAAGATCTCTTTCACCCGGACTCAGAATTGGGTGATTCTTTTTTTTGTTGGAAAGTTTATTTCGTGCACTTTCCAACCCAATTGGATTCACCTTCAAATTTGTCCGGAGCGTTAAGATATTGACGAAACAATCTGATGCTGCAGCAGAATCCGAGTCAAACTACAAGTCCAAAGATGTTGCATCACCTCCACTTGGGCCCATGGGCCTTGTACGACCTAGGGTTAGTTTTAGGCTGCCTTGGGACATCCTCCCACCTCCTTGGCCGCCACCCCTTGCTTCTATATAAGTAGATCAATCTAGTAGCTTTTTCTTTGGGTTTTGTTTAGATTAAAAGTTCGCCATAGTTGCAACTTCGCGTACTTCATTTGTGTTCTACGACCAGACAAAGACGTCACAGAACCCCAACTTCATTAATAAAGTTTTCCTCTTATATTCGCAATATCCTGATTGCAATTTCAGTTTCTTGCTTGTTCTTCATTTGCGTGCAGAAAACAGACCCTCGTGGTAAGGTTAATCGTGCTCCGGCGTGGTCAATAACCTCTTGGAGTTGGTTTAGCGATTGCTAAGGCGTGACGTCCTAGCATGTTCGTAGTCGGATCGTCAAAGTCTACTCCACCAAAAACGATAGCCACTATCTCATGGAAAGACGGGACTCCTTTGCCTCTATCACAGCCGGTGTTCATCTTCAGCTTGAACTCCTACGACACTGACGGGAAGTGCCTCGTGAAGTCCAACGGCATAGGTATGGCCTCGAGCTGGGGGGCCATGATCACCTTGCAGAAGGTGGTTGGCCCTCTTACCTCATGGTAGTGGCCGTAGTTCCGACGCTTGCAGGTGGGGGGTGTTAGAATTATGTGTCCTGCAACTATATTCAAATTAATTGAAATTGTTAATATTCGAAATACCTTATTATGGAATTATACATGTATTTATACATGGAATTGCTTTACATGTTTAGCATGAAATTGTTACTTACTGGAATGTACTTAAGTAATATATGCTTAAGGAAGCTGGTCGATTATCAGTGGAATACAATATACTAGTTATATTGGAAAGACTACCCGGGTACACTGATGATTGGAAGGAGCTAGATCGTATAGTTAGATTATAGCCCTGATGTTGATCTACGTAATAAGAGGAATTTACACTCTATTATGGCGCGTTGCTCACAAGCGCGTGCTCCGGGGACATAACGGGTAGAATCTGTTAACAAACAAATATGATCGTGGTTGGTAATTTGATCTGGACTCTATACCGAAAACTAGTTGTAACGACTAGGAATCTTATCTGTATAAGATGTGGACTCTTTAGAAAAATAGTATAAGAAGGTCCCTACCCCCTAGCCTCAGATAATGCGAATTATGAGCGGCATCACGGATAAGCGCAGAGAAATAGGAAGTAGACCACAAACCCTAAATTTCTAACATTGGTATCAGAGCAAGGTTCGGCCGTCGCTTGAACCAAATCCGCTGTGCACTCTACCGTCGGTTGTCGTCGTAACCGGCAAACTCCATCGACTGCGGACCTCTCCGCTACGTGCTGTGATGTACTCCCTCCGTTCGGAATTACTTGTCGCAGAAATGGATGTATCTAGACGTATTTTAGTTCTAGATACGTCAATTTCCGAGACAAGTAATTCCGAACGGAGGGAGTACGCACAATGTACTGCTTAAAATTGCTAGAGGCTGTCTGCAGTCTGCGCGTGCACCGAGGAGGAAAAGTCAAGCAGCTGGAGTACTGCTGCTTGCGCGTGGATGGAGGAGTAGATCTCGCCATCTCCTACTGCTGTTTGTTCGTGGATCAATCAGGATGAGGCTTGAGGCGATCTGCCACGCTGCTGGTTCGCGGGTTCCTAATCTGAAGCCAGCAAAATCAATTTGAAGTACTTCCGTGAAGACCAAGCCACCGTGGAGTAATACCAATTGATTTGTTGCACGGGTTTCAAAATTTGATTGTTTGATCAATCGCTTGCTACTTCTATGTTATGCCGAGACCGTGATGGAAGATGGCCACGTCCAGAATTCGTACTCTGTCTCTGCATCGAAGCCTTTTCTCGCAGGGTGCGTCTTCTATAAATATCTTTGCCAACTCTGTTGATCGTCCAGGCCCACATGCGCCCCTGCATTATTGTGTGAGGCAAGGAAGGGGTACTTGAAGGCTCCCTATTTATTCGGGGAATTTCGGTGGCATCAACTCTCCATGTGACCACTTCTTTAGACCGACTATTTGTTCTATGGAGGAAGATATAAACTTTTCAAGGGAAAGATCCAGTCAAATGTTGTGGACTGCACCTCGGAAAGAATTTTTAATATTTATCAAAGGAATTGGCAAAGAGGAAGTGGAGGAAAATTGTGGTAATTATACCAACTTTGCATAAAAGGAATTCATGGAAGTGTTATTATTGGGCATCACTAATTTATGAAGGAAGATGGGAGTCACTCCAAGGACAAGGAAATTTGCTCTTCATTTGTCGGTATGTCTGATGTTAATATTTGCACTATATATTTATTTGTGGCTACTTTTGTCAAATAGTTGGATTGTGGTGTTGGTTTATATACATCATTCATTGTTGGAATACCATAGCAACTTTATTGGCATGCAACAATTTCAAAGGAAAATTTGATGTACTTTGGATTGGAAATTAAGCCATGAAACTCCCTTGTGGGGGAAAACTATTATTGTTATAGGACATGTTTTTTAACCTCAATGAGAAGGGATTTAATTAATTGCTCCATCTTGGAATCTATTGATTATGACATACTATTTGAAAAAGGAAGAGTGGAAATATTGCTCAATGGTTAAATTAGTGCATTATGAATTTTCACACAATGGTCTATCTTTCTTGATGTCCACTGGAAGTTGGCAAACCAAATTGTTTATAATTTGGCAAAGATAACTCCATATGGAGGAATACCGACAATTGGAACACATGCTTGGAATCTTATTATCTACATCATCAACGACTTGGTCACATATCTGGGAACTAGATGAATTGGCTTATTGATTCTGGAATCCTAAACTTTAGTGGGAGGACTATGGTATTTTGTGAAGCATATATAATGGTCATTTGGACTTATACACATTTTTTGAAGGTGGAAATAGATTTAAAAAGGCTTCATATCATTATTTATTCTAGTATATTTGTGGTACTATTTTTTGGACACTCCCACAAGAGGTCAAATTATTTATTTTATTACATTCACCGATGATTGCACTTGATATCTTTATGTTTTTCTTTCAAAATACAAGTCGGAAGGTTTTATTGCTGGTCACATGTTATACTGAAGTGGAAAATCAGTTGATTAAAGAATATCATAGTTTTAACAACTGATTGGTGGGGGAAGTACACTTCAGGAATATATCGTTTGTAGGTAAAGAGCATGGAACTATTCACCATTGTAATATACCGTACACTCCACAATTGAATGGAGGAATTGAATGTCTTTTATACTCCCTTGTTTCTTTGGAAGGAAGCATTGCATATTGTCGGTTGTTGAAATCATTATCCATCTGGCACAGTCACTTGACTGGAAGGAAATCTTCTATTTTGGCATGAAATTTTCAGTTATTACAAAGCGCACACCAGGAATTTTTTCATGGTTATTCTAGTGGATCAAAGGGTGTTTCCTTAGTTATTTGGAAAAGGAATACTGGTGGAAAGTAGGAACACAATTATATTTTATGAATAATGGTGGAATTATTGCCAATCATACTAGAATATAAATTTGACCCCAAACGAGACTACAAGTGAAACTCCCGACACTAACATGGTTAGGATAAGTGGGAGGAATTAGCTTGGAATGTTATATTTGGATAATTGTTATGAGTTTTTGGTGGAAGTCACTCTAAGTTTTAGAGGAATAACTAAAGTCTCTAAAGAAGGCTTGTTTTCTCTCATCAATGTCAACTATGGGTGGAAGAATTGCGGGAAGGAATATACTCAAATGAGGAAGAGCATAGTTTGGGAACTTAATATCATACCAAATAACCGCAAGCCTATTGTCTGGAAGTGATTTTTTTTTGTAAGGAAAGTTGGCTCACAGGAATATTATAATGTACTCTTGTTATTCAATTCTTCACACAAAGGGAAATATACTTTGTGGACACTCTCTCTCCTAGAATTTTGGGAAAGAGGAACTAAAGACATGGTTTGCTAAGTGAGTATATTAATGTATGGTCTTATAACAAGCTTCACATCAATGGAATAGTAGGCCGTATGGTTTTCTAAATGAAGCAAGGCGGTCATCTACAAATGTAAGTGTAAAATATTTTGCATTATTATTGTATACATTAAAATTGTTTTGTTTTTTGCAATGATAAAGTCACATTGATGGAAGTAAAAGCTTGGTCATGTTTTAACTTTCATATGAAAGGAACGTTGGAAGCTTCCTGTGTTTTAGGAGTGGAACTACATAGGGTATGTTTTGAAACGTTTCCTATGGAAAATTGCAAACTTATTAAAGTACCTAGAACCAAAGTCAGTGAGGAATTATGTTTGAACTCCTGAGGAAAAATGGATAATAAATGGTATTGAAATTTATAGTATCTTTGTTATACAATCATACCTTAGCTTTCGGAATTTATGATGCATTGAAGTAGTGGAAGGAAAGACGAGCAGCTAAGGGAATCTCACACATCATATAAGATTGTGGAAAGTGCATCACAACCTGTCACTTGTTTTGTAATTTAGATTAAAGATAAACACATTGAGGAAGCTATTACTCTATCTACAAGATGAGAAATAAGTCCAGGTGCGCAAATTCAATTTTTTGGTGGTACTAATATGGTGCAGGTTCACTGACCAAAGTCAGGAACTTCTTTCAAAACATGGTTGCTTATGGAGCTTCATTTACTGATTGGATTTGATATTTATGTGGTTTTGGAAAATTTATTCTACATGATTATCATTTATTTGACTCGATGTGGAATTAATCATATTATTGATATATGTGATGGAAAACAATTGATGCGGAACTTCACTTGAGGAAGCAAAATACTCAAGGTGCAAGGTGGAATTACACTCGAGGAAATAATACTCGAGGTGCCGACGACAACTATGCTGGAATAATTAGGCGGAAACTAAAGGCCTCTAGTGATCTTAAGTGTCACAACAAGGAAACATACTGAGGGAAGGCATCACTATATATTTCTTTGGATTTTCAACGTAGTGTTAATATGTTTGCTGAACCCTTGACTGAGCCTATTAGTCATGAGGTATTTGGTAAGCAAGTTAAGGCTATGGGTTTACGAATATTTGAATGATCGTTTTGGACAAGTGGGAGATGTTAGAAGTATGTGCCCTGCAACTATATTCAAATTAATTGTAATTGTTAATATTCGGAATACCTCATTATGGAATTATACATGTATTTATACATGGAATTGCTTTACATGTTTAGCATGGAACTGTTACTTGCTGGAATGTACTTAAGTAAGATATGCTTAAGGAAGCTGGTCGATTATCAGCGGAATACAATATACTAGTTATATTGGAAAGACTACCCGGGTACACTGATGATTGGAGGGAGCTAGATCGTATAATTAGATTACAGCCCTGATTTTGGTCTACATAATTAGAGGAATTTACACTCTATTATGACGCGTTGCTCACAAGCGCGTGCTCCCGGGGACATAACGGGTAGAATCCGTTAACAGACAAATATGATCTGGTTGGTAATTTGATCTGGACTCTATCCCGAAAACTAGTTGTAACGACTAGGAATTTTATCTGTATAAGAGGTGGACTCTTTAGAAAAACAGTATAAGAAGGTCCCTACCCCCTACCCTCAGATAATGCGAATTGTGAGCGGCGCCACGGATAAGCGCAGAGGAATAGGGGGTAGACCACAAACCCTAAATTTCTAACAGGGGGCACCTCCAGCACGCCGTCGTCCGTGCCCGGGCTCTGGACGAGAGTCACCTCAGAGGGTGGCACATCGTCCTTGCCCTTGTCCTGCTCCGTCGATGGCACCACCTCCTTTCCCTTGTTCTCTATGTTGATCTGCATTATAAAGAGGTTCAAAGGTTGGGTCAGCATCTACATTATGAATGTTGCAACATCGCCATTAAAACCTATGCTCGTGTGCCCCTTTATTAATCCACCTTGCCGGTCACCACTTACCGAGTCTCTCACTCTTCCTCCAACCTAACGCCATGAACCCCAACCCCAACGCCAACCCCTTCCCTTGGGGCATTGGATGGAGGGCTTTCTTCCTAGGTTGCTCGCTGGGTGACCGCACCAAGTTTGAGAACACCATGGAAGTGTGCTCAAGCTTCAGCAGCATGGAAGAGCTGCACAAAGAGTCAGACGCTGTGGTGAAAAAGGCGACGCCGGAGGAGTTGAAGACACTGATTCCTGACCCAGCAAAGGCCGCTATGTCAGTCAGCATACTTCGCTGGGCCATGAATCAGGCTGAATCGGGCGACGCTGGACAGAGAGCAAAGTGGGCCAAATACAGACAGTACCGGCGTCCTCATGACCATCGTGCCGGCGTGTACTTCACCACAAAAACTTGCCTACAAAAGGGGAAGAAGAGGATGCGGTGGCGATGATTGTGACGACACCGGAGCCAGGAAACCGAAGCATGCCAATCGAGGTGGACTCCGGCGAGGAAGAAGAGACGGTGGTGCAGGAGAAGACCAAGACCAAGGCCACCCGCCGCTCCAATCGCCTCCAGGATGCCCAAGGCTAAGATCTGCGTACTATGTAAGATGAAGCCTAATCCCCATTACTATTGTACTCAATCCGGATCTGGAACCTCACATATGTACCGGTAGTCATGAGGATGTTATGGTCGCTTCTACGGTGTGTACCCCGATTCCCCTAACGCGGATCGAATCGGAACTCGAATCGAATGCGATGTAGTAGGCAAGGAGGGGGGAAATAGCTTACCGCCATTGCCGAAGTGCTGCTGCGGATGCCAGTGAAGGTGGCCGGAGGTCAACTTGCTGTTCTTCGATCTGCTGCACGCCGCCGCCGCCGCCGTCGGTGGGAGTGGGGAGAGGGGAGCGAGCGATGAGGGAAGGTGAGGGTAATAACTGCCGGCGCTTCGGAAAGCAACGCGACTTCTCGAGGATGGCTCCTCGCGTGCAGCCCCCGTCGCCCACGTGCCTCGCTCGGGCCTGACTCGCGAGAAACTGCTGATTCGAGCGTAGCTCGCGGGCCTGGCTCGAGGGTGCTTTAAAGTTCGTGCGATGTAGGCTGAACAATGTATCCAGGCTAACCAAACAGCCTAAACTCTTCTCACCAGGACCTGATTCGGCCTTATGCGGGCAACCAAACGCGTCCGTAGAGGTTCAAGCGTACCGGATAGCGTTCCAATCGCCAAATTAACGCAGTTCGGTTGTAGATACTCTGAACTTTCAATTTGGATTCACAGGGTGAAATTCTAGTCTTACTATCAGAGCAATCAGACTGACCGGAGGATAGTAGACTTCTTCAATACTCGCACGACGGCAAGACCCACCTTCCTCTGTCCGTGTCTCAGTAGCAGCCCCCGACCCCAACGGACTCCTCAGCCGCCTCCTGCTCTGCACGCCGCGCACAGAAAATGGCGGCGGCGGCGGCGGTGCGGTGTGCCGAGGAGCTGGTTGAGAGGGAGATGAGCGGGCGCGACGCCTCCCACGACGCCGCGCACGCGCTCCGCGTCCGGGACCTCGCGCTCTCCCTCGCCGCCGAGCAGGGCGTCTCCTCCCCCGACCGCCTCCTCATCGTAACAAACCCTCACCTCTTCCTCTGTCCTCCACCAGTTATTCCACTTGACGTGCGGAACTTTGTTTATCGATATTGTTGGTTTAATCCGTGAGGGGTGATTGCTCCAGGTGGAACTGGCTGCTCTCCTGCACGACATCGGTAAGTCGCAATTGCCCTACTGCTTCCTTATTGATTGTGTCTACGGATTTGCTCGAGCCGATTAGCTCTCGATTCCAACAACTGATGGGGAATTCCCATTTCTTGCTACCTCTGTTCGTGCAGGTGATTACAAGTACACCAAGTGAGAAAACTTCTCGTTGCTTTGCTAAATGTCTTCTTTCGACCTTGAAGAGTGAGAGGAAAGTTGAGCTGAGAGTTAGCTAAGCTGTTGATCTCATAGAAGTCTTGTACTGTTTTTCTGTTTGACGGTTGTATTGTCTTGTCCGGTCGTTGGGGAGTGTTCTGTGCTTGGTAAGTGAATCTGATGGCATGTTTGGATAGGGATAATGCGGAGGATATGAGCATCGTCAAAAGGTTTCTTGAAGAGGTGGGGTTGGAGGAGGGGCAAAGGGAGGAAATAGTGGCCATTATTACAGGGATGGGTGAGTTGTCCGTCTTTGTGCATCTTTGGATGAATTGTTATGTTATAATTGAAAAAGAAGCAACTTCCTGTAATTGACCATGTTTTTTTCCTTTCGGTCGATGTTACAGCTCACTTGGAGCACTTTGGTCAAATTTTAGTTCTTTTTAGAGTAGTTCAAATAAAAATTTAAACGCATGCATCGGCTTATTCTGCATGTTAATGTTTTCTCTGTATATGATGTTGTTTATTAGCAGTCCATATCATCTCTTCATGCATTAATTCTCATATTTTTATGCAATAAGAATATTTCATTGTGCTATTTTAAAGATTACCGTTGTTATTTGTTACTTGAACTGAATACCCATTAGTACTAGTGCTTAGTGTGTTGAGATTTCTTGTAACACCATTGCACAATGTATGTCTAATTCTTACAAAGTTACACCCGCGATGTTAACTGCAGGATTCAAAAATGAGGTTTCAAAGAAGCTTAATGCGGAGCCCACTCTTGAGTTTGCAATCGTGCAAGATGCAGATCGTCTGGATGCAATTGGTGCGATTGGTAAGTACTGCTCAACCATAAATGTATGCATCTGTCCTGCATAATGGAATTTCTTTAATAATTCTAAAACCATACAACTATGCGGAGCTCTGGTTATACACATTCTTTCTGCACGTCCAGTCTTCCGTCTGTCTTTATCTGGCTCTGCTGTTTTAAGTTCATTTAATGATTGTCTCAGCATTTGGTTTTGGCACATAGACTAGAATTAATTACAAAACATACCACTGTTTGTGTATCTGCAAGCAATGCACACAAATAGTATGTCTAGGTGTCTAGCTCCCTGGCACATTATTGATAAAACAAAAGCATCACTGATAGAATGCAGATGTAAGTCATGTGAATGTGGTATGCCGCTAGAATCTGAAGATGAGCTAGTACATGGAAATATCAAAATAGGGCACAACCTGTGTCATTTATTTCCATGGTTGTACCTAATCTGACTGATGTTACACGAAATGTTCTGGATCCTACCGGGTTCACTAGAACTGAGAAATGGTTACACATTCTCAATTGTTAGCTATAAAGTTTGGCCAAAGAAAATCGAGAATGCACTTTTTTTTGCTACACATCTGGTAATATTTTGTTTATTGTTTGTCCCCAAAAGGGATGGTCACCTTTTATCTGAATATGTGGTATGTCCCCTAATCTTCCCAATTAACTTTGTAGGTGTTGCAAGATGTTTTACATATGGAGGGAGCAAGAACAGTGCATTACATGATCCTAGCGTACTTCCACGGGATAATTTGTCAAAGGAGAAGTATATGTCCAAGGAGGAGAAACAAACATCAATTAATCATTTCCACGAGAAACTTTTTAAGTTGAAGGACATGATGAAGACCGAGGTCAGGGCTGAGCTATGAAATACTGGTCCTTTTTATTTTCTTCTGTACTTTGTCTTGTCTAAACCCAGAAAGAAAGAATTGCCGCTTTAGACCTATTGAGCTTAGTAAGATTAGTAGAGTTATGTTAAGGTCTACTTGGCTTCGGTTACACATAGCATGCAGGTGAGATCCAGCTTACTAATAATCCCATTATATACATTAATGTTGTCTATGTAAAAATACATTTCGTTTATAATCTGTGTCAGTTAAATTTATTTTTAATGCACAACGAATAACCAAGGTCAGTCATTTAATGTACAACGAATAACCAACATTGACAACATCAACTGATACTGCCTGATTCATCATGAAATTACTTACATATATTTTTTAATTTAGAACAATTTATTTTCAAAGAAGTTGATGGTCATAATGTCATGGCGGGTATCACTTCGAACTTTCAATGTCCTAATCGACATACATTTTGTCATGGAGGTAGTACCAACTATAATCGCTTGTTATAAATACCATGTATGGTTCTCAGTACAAACATGATGTATATGCTGTAGCCTTCCATTATGTATTCCATACATGACACATAGTTCACTCTGCACACAGGCTGGGAAAAAGAGAGCAGAGAAAAGGCACAAGTTCATGGAGAATTTTGTGGCTGAATTCTATGAAGAGTGGAGTGGCAGGGCTTGAAGTTGACCAACCAGACCGTGGCCTGGGAGGGCAAAGCTTGAAATTGGCCAACCAACTCACATCGATAAAAAGCCATGGATTACCATCTGGTTTTACATCACTGTTCAGGTTCCCATGAAACTTTCCCCAAAATACTAGAGCTCTGAATAATGAATAAATGACAAGACTGTTTACCAGATATTCTGTTGAGTCCCTGGTTGTTGCCTATGATTTTTTTCTGATTAAAACTCTGAAAGATTGCTCTTGGTAATATAAGCAGTTCTATCTGATTGAGAGCACATTTATTTAAAAAGATCTCATCATATCTTGCAAGCATTTTATATTCAAATAATATACCACTAAATATTTTCGCCAGTAACAACACCTGAAGCTATAGTCATGCTGTGCTTCACCATTACAAAGTACACATATACAGAGGTTCTATATTTGTTGGCTAAACTATATAGATGCTAACAATGCAAAACGAAGCAAATTAAGGACATAGTCACAATATCATCAAAGTGTAATATACAGAAAGCGAAAAAAGAAAGAAGAGGGAGGAAAGCTTTTTTTTTCACACAGCATCAGCTTTTCTCTTGCAAAGTATCACTGGAGAGCACACCACCATACGAGGCTGATGTGGTTCAGAGCTTGGCCTTGTCGTCCCTCTTGGCCAGCGTCACCTTGAGCCCGTGCTTCATGAAGAGCGTGAGCGCCAGCTTGGGCGCCACCGGGTGGCCCTCGACGACGTCGACGCGGTAGCGGCGGAGGATGGAGGCGGCGGTGAACTTCATCTGGTAGTAGGCGAAGTCCTTGCCGAGGCAGAGGCGCGGGCCGCCGTTAAAGGCGGTGAACTTGTAGGCGGACTCGCCCATGAAGCGGCCGTCCTTGAGCCACCGCTCCGGCCTGTACTCCCTGCAGTCCTCCCCCCAGATGCTCTCCATCCTCCCCATGGAGTACATGGCGTAGATCACCTTGGTGCCCTTCTTCAGCACCGTGCCGTCGGGGAACACCTCGTCCTCCACAACCTGATCATGGATGGACGGATCACGAGGAAATTATGTACAGGTTATCATCGTGACATGCTAACTTGTTGACTGTCACTACTTCAGTTTTGTTATGATGTGCTTTGACCTACTCTAGTCCAGGTAGATAAGGTTAGGTGATCCGACTAAAGATGCTGTGGTTTGCTCTTGGGTTTTCTACAACCAAGGTAAAGAGTACCCTCGTTGGCAATCAACTTAATTTGCAGACCTAGTATTAAGTATAGTAAACCTGAGCACAGGTGCAACTGCAACTGAATCTATGAGACACATGTCTCTGTCAACCTTTTGAAGCCTTACAACTAAAGATACCCAGAAACATCAGTAGACGACCAACTGACAACCTACTACTCTACTACCTAGTAGTATAAACATTGCGTAAATTATTTTTACACGTTAGCTTCATGATGATGCAAGCTCAAAACTTCGGTTAGTGAGGTGCAACGAATTAATTGGAATTCGCATGCGTCCATCGACTTGGGTAAGAGTCAACCTCAGTAGCAGCATCCACAATAACCCAGTGACTTGTCATCGTTCCTATTTGACTCGAGGTACAAAATTGTACACATCGTACACCATCTAGCAGTAATTAGTTCGTTATGTTCTGTAAGAAGCTACCGTGGCTTGCTTTAATTTCCTCATGCAGATGATGGGGAAGGGCCAGCCGCGCGCTCACACACTTGGGAACTTGGTGTCATGAGGTCAAGTTAGTTTCACCAAACACCAACGCCGAATGCAAGGTCGCAACATGAGACAATCGTGCCATGCATGTATAGCATCGTGTGTGCATGCATGAAGTACGTATTATACGAGCAAGATACGTAGTACACGTAGCGTACCTCCTTGTGGTCGACGGGGACGGACGGGTAGAGCCGGAGCGCCTCCGAGAGCGCGGCGTGGAGGTACTCCATCCGCTTCACCTCCTCCGGCTGGAACACCAGCTCCTCCTCCACCTCCCCGCAGCGACCCCGCGCCGCCACGATGCCCTCGACCTCCTCCAGGATCTTGGCCTCCACGCCGCGGTTCTTGCTGAGCAGCCAGAAGAACCACGCCAGCGCCACGGACGACGTGTCGCGCCCGGCCAGGATGAAGTTGACGCAGATGTCGCGGAGGAACTTATCCGAGTAGGCGGGGGCGCCATCGGCGCCGCGCATCTTGGTGAAGATGGTCAGCAGGTCGGCCCGACGGAGCCCGCCGGCGGCCTCCTCCTCGCGGCCGGCCGCGGCGGCGGCGGCGAGCTCCTCCCTGCGCTTCCTGATCACGTCGTACGCGAACTCGTCGACGCCGGCCAGCGACCGCCGGAGCACGCGCTCGTGGCCCACGCCCAGAGCGCGCATCCCGCGCCACACCGCGGTGGGCGTGACGAAGCGCACGATGGTGGCCTCGGTGGCGTCCTCGAACGCGCGGGCGAACGGGATCTCCGGGAGGCCCTTCTGGAGGCACCCGGGGTCGGCGCCGAAGGCGATCATGCACACGTTGTCGAACGTGAGGCGGAGGAGCACGTCCTGCAGGTCGACGGCCGCGCCGGCAGCCTCGGTCTCTGCCAGCACGGGGAGCAGCCGCCGGTGCACGAGCTCGACCAGCGAGCTCGCCGTGAGCGCGCGGAACTCGGCGGAGTGGAACTCGAGGCTGGCCGCCTTGCGCTGCTGCCTCCACACCTCGTCGTCGGCCCCGAAGATGCCGTCGCCGAGGAGGTCGCGCACGGTGTCGCGGAAGTAGGGGCCCTTGGGGAAGTTGCCGAACCTGGTCTTGAGCAGGTGCTCCAGGTTCCGCGGGTCGGCGGTGACGACGCAGTGCAGGTTGGTGAACCACGGCCCGCGGAACGTGAACGTGCCGCCGCGCGCCTTGAGGACGCCCGTGATCCACTCGTACATGTCGCCCCGGACGCCGAGGAGGAGGGACGGGAGCATGCCGACCACCGGCCACGACGGGAGGCCCAGCGAGCGCCGCTGCCGCAGCGAGTGGATGGCGACGAAGATGGAAACTGCCACGAGCACCTCCACCGTCTGCACCTGCGGGAGCAGGCTGGCGAGGCCGCCGGCGCCGAGGAACGGGGCCGTGGTGGCGTTGTGCGCGCCGCTCGAAATGAGCGCGTCCATGGCGCCCATGGCGTGCGTACGATTTGGATATGCAAATAACTAAGGTGATGGTGGTTGCGGTGTCCTGGCGTGCGTGCGTGTGTGTGTGCCTTGAGGAACGAGGAATGTGTGATTTTGGAGGGGTTCTTGAGGCGTTGATATAGGTGGCCTCGTGGTGTGGTGTGGTGTGGTTGCTTGATGGCAACGTATGGCCGTTTGATTTGGTGAGCTAAAAGACCTGCGACAACGAACTAATGGACACTTTTGTGGCTTTCCTTGAGCGACTCTTTTGACCGGAACCCTGAGCGACTCTCAACGGTTTAATCCATCCCGAGGTGGCTTCATGGAGACTGATCTGCTTCTTGCGCTACAAAGTTTCGTTGGTTTTCGTTGCGCTACAAAGTAGTAGTACTGTATTACTCTAAAACAAGATTTGAAAAAACACAAAATATGGCAGGAATTTCTAAGTAACAGATGCACGCACGGTGTGTATATCACGTGCATGGTTGAATGTCATTTCTCAGTCTGAGGAATCCATTGCTATGGGACAAAAAAGAGATCTAAAACTCTAGACAACCGCTGACTGCGCATTTGGTTGTTTGAGGGGAGGTGTGGGCGATTAAATCTGTGACTCAAAAAAAAAAAAACTGTGTCTCAGCAATCTGAAAGCTAGGTGAAATATTGATGAAAGGTTCTTCCCACATATGCGGAAGCTCATCCCAAATTTCTGGAACCTTCTTTTTTGCGATCATGGATGATCGTAGGGCGCAATGTGCTTTCGTGTGTGAAACGATTCATGCACTTGCTGCCAGAAGGCCCCCCTGCTCTTGCCTACGAAATCCGTGGATACGGCCAACCATGCATCGCACAACAATTCATCCTCCACGGTCCAGTACCCCGCCATCCTTCTTACTCTGAAAAAACGACATGGCGTCCGAAAATAAGCTTAATAGCATTTGATCGAACACCTATCGGGGGTGATGGCCGCCATGGAGGTCGTCGACAGGGCGGCGGAGTGTACCTGGGTACAAACGACTGCAGGGTGGACATCGCCGTCGTAAAAGGGGAGCGGGCGTGTCAATGCTGGTTGCAAACGTCTGGCAATGCCTATGTGGCGGCCGAAGAGGTACAACGGCGGTGGTGAAGGTGGAGGGTGCAGATGCAAAGCAAGGGGGGAAAGTGGCGGAGTGGAAGAAAATGGGGTCGGGAAGACGAATTTAGTAGGAGTCCAATGTGGTTGCTGCCCCCCCCCCCCCGTCTCCACTTTGCGGGAGAAAGTGTGTCCGGACCGCTGAGCGGACCGATACGAATCCACTTTGGATGGCTTCCGTGGTCCGGACGTATGCGGGCGTTTGAAGGTCGACGTTGCAGATGCCCTAACCATGGACTACCCTCTAAAGGTGATATAGGGAAACATTGATGATTGATCCAAATGAGGTACTGCACAGTAAAGTGCATTGTTAGAGTAATCCAAATATGAGGCAGTGATAAGGTACTCCCTCCATCCCGAAATTCTTGTCGGGTGCCCAGTTCATTGGTAAATTTGCAAACATCCCCTCGTAATTTGAAAAGTGTCTCAAACAGACCCCTCTGCCCCGTCTCCTTCCTCCGCTCGTCGCCCGCGCGTTGCCAGGGGCCAGCGCCAGCCAGCCGCGATTGCCTACGGGCGTCGCCGCCGCCGCCGCCCAGACCTACGCTGCCGCGACTCCCTCCCACCGCCCAGACCCACTCTGCCGCTGCCGCCCAGACCTGCTATGCTGCCGCCGCCCAAAATTGCTCTCCCGCATGTCCTCGAGCTCCCGCTGATGCTTCTCCTCGAGCTCCGGCTACTGCTTCTCCTTGAGCTCCGGCTGCTGCTTCTCCTCGAGCTCCCGCCGGTGGAGCTCTGCTGTCTCCCGTGCTGCTGCTGCTCCTCTGCACCCTGAAGGTACAGAGTAAATTCAATCAAATTCACTGTTAATTTTGGAGCAGATCAAAATCAGACAAGATCGCTGGGATGTTTGTTCACTTCCGCCTTCAGGTTAAGGAGCTTCGTGCTCAAATCTCATCTGGCAAGCAGAATTTGCTCTAGTTCCTCCTAGACATCAACATTTCTGACATATTGCAAAATCCGAATGGTGACTGAACAAATCTTTTTCAGTCAGTTTGCTGAACAAAATGTATGATAACTAGATGGAGTTAGAGTAAGCTGGAGTAGTACAAAAGCAAGTCTAAAGTTTTCAGTACAAAAGAAATCTACCGAATTCTTGTAAAAATGTCTACTGAATTTGCTCCATGTTCTAAACAGAGTACTCCTATATTAATACAGCAATCTGCCATAACTACTCCATGCCATGGTCTTGAAATCTTAAGTCCAAGAAATCTACCACAACTACTCCATAATGAGTACTCCAGACCATTGTCTGATACTACAATGATGCAGCAATTTGTTCGACAGTGAATCACAGTGAGGCAGCAATGATGACAGGATAATTTGCCAACACGAGTTCTTCAGTCTAGTGAACAATTTTTTTTTCGACTGGATCTACAGTGAACAAATTTGCCAACACAATTTGTTCTACTGGATCTACAGTGAATAAATTTGAGAACACATTTTCTTCAGTCCCTAACTGACAACACAATTTCTTCAGTCTAGTGATGCAGCAATTTCTTCAGTCTAGTAAAGTGTCACTCCAAGCATAGCAAGTCCACTAACACCTTACGCCAAATGAACAAATTGAGTTCAGGAATGCAACAATGGAGCAATCCAGTAGACATTTTTACAAGAAAATAAGGTGGCAGGAGAAGATGGCGAGAAAAGGAAGACCTTTTTACTCCGGCGAGCTCTTTGCCTTGATGCAGATGTGTGCAGATGCAGGTGCGTGGCACTGGCGTGCAGATGCACGTGCGTCGGGACTGGCTTCATGGTCGACGGCTTCCTTGCTGATGCGTGCAGGTGCAGGGGTGTGGCGCCGGCGGGGAGGTGGTCGACGACGGCAGGGGGAGAGATGACCCGCCGTGGAGTCCGAGAGAGGAGGGGGCCCCGCCGCCGTTCCGGCAACGTACACTCCCACTGCTCCGGATATGGACAAGCAGCGCTGCAACTCGCCGTCAGAGAGCAGGTCGGTAAAAAAATCCAAGCTTCTGCAGCGGCATGGGGGCAGCGGCGGCAGCGCGGCGTGGGGGAAGCAAACCGGCGGCAGCGTGGGGCGGCAGGGGGGTGGGATGGGGAGCAGGCGGCATGGGGCGGAGGCGAGGAACGAGCAGGCGGTGTCCGTCGGAGAGGAAGGAGGAAGAGAGCGAGTGAGCGACTGCAGAGAGGGACTTCGGGTTCGGTCGAGAAAAGGCCGAGGACTGAATTGCAAAATATCCCTCGCGACAATTTCGGGATGGAGGGAGTATGATTTAGATGTATGTTGCGTGGTTGGCTCCTATTCCATGTATTGTCCATGTCCTCAGAACTAGTACCACAGGTACTAGCTAGTCAGAATTTGTGTCCAAATCTAAGTTGACAGTTCCCTAACTGTGTTGTACCAAGCTTGTGGTGTGAGCTAACATACGCATCACCTTGTATTGTCGTAAATGTTTAGAAAATGAGAAAGCGATATTGGCTAGTGCTTTATTCGCGTGCATGCATGTGTTCGGGCTCGGTGTTTGCATGAGCGCGAGAAAGAATTCAAGTGTTATAGCTAGTTCATGTACGTCAAGACGAGTTGCACATATACATACAATCGAGCTTTCATGAGATTCTGTGTTAATTTAGTCCCCGGAAAAAGACAACAAATTAGTACTCCTTTCGTCCGAAAAATCTTGTCTCAAGCTTGTTTCTCAAATGAATGAATCTAGCACTAACTTGATGCTAGATACATCTATTTAAGGGACAACCTTTTCCGGACTATCATAATTAATATTTCTCAAATGATTTCAGTGCAAAAGTATAACTATCATAATTAATATTTCACTTCAGTGCTATAAATATATTACATTTGCACTCTCGGATTGTTAAGATAAGGGTTATTTTTCTTTTCTTTTGAGAAAGCATCTAGGATTGTTAAGATAACTATAATAATTTAATCAGAGGAGATTTTAGCTGCTAATTCTCTTTTGATATGAAAAAATGGCACATTCAGGATATGCCTCTTTTATTCACTTAATCATATTTTTTTTCTTCCTTTTGGTATTCGAGTCGAAGAAGTATAGATTGTGCGCAATGCCGAAGCAAGTCGTAGCCGCCATCGAGACCGAGCGCCCAGGCGCGCTCTAGTGAATCTGAAAGGGGTGACCACCCTCTACCCTAGCACGAGTCCACAGGCGGAGCTCAACCCTAATTAGAGCTACCGTGGAGGCCGACGGGGACGCCTTGCGTTCGAAGACACGGCTGTTACGCTCGAGCCAGATGGACTTCAGCGTGGCTATGGCGGTGGTGTTCGTTTGCGCCGTGTTTCTAAGAAAAAGAACAATGCGCGTCTTTGATGAAGTGTTTACATCTATGCTGTGTTTATAAAAAAAAAGGAACAATGCGCGCCTTTGACGAAGCGTTTTTCCACGTGCGTGCGTTTTGATCGCGGTGTTTCGCAAGCACCGGTGAGAAAACGAGTTCATGTACGTCGAGCGGAGCTGTGCTTACACAGTTACACGGTCTGTCAAGCTGCTGCAAGATGATGTGTTGGATCTGGAAAAAGCTAGCATGCGCGTATGCGTGCGATTTGAGAGAAAGAGTAGATTGGAGTTGGAAAGCGAGCGGACTGCTCGATCGGGACTAATACCGCAGGATATGTAGGCGGTGGGTGAGTTTTTCTCTCCTCTACCATCCACCTCTCGGCCTGGTGCTGGCGGACGGTGGCCAAACGCAGCTACCGCGCGCTTCCCGGTCCGGCCGCGGCCGCCCTCCGGCCGGCCCGCCGAGTTGCTATCAGCTTCGTTCCACGGGAAATGCACTGAGCTACGTCGTTAAAATTAGCGGGGCGCGCGCGCGCGTGTCCAATCAATCCTAGGTTTCGGAGCTCAGACCGAACAGAACACGCGCGATCGTTTGTCGCTGTCACCGTCGATCGGCGCAGCGGTGACGGGGTATATAGTAACGATGTTTTATACTATTACTAACACTTCACTTGGGTGACGGTGTATACACGATTCCGTGCATCATGCATGTTTTAGTTAAACTTAGGTCCATGGCATCCAGTTCCTTCTTGTTTCTAGGTGATCCGCCGTTGTCGTCAGTCCCTCGTTTTGCCTTTTCTTTTAAAGAGCTACAGCTTTTCCTTTAAGTAAATTATGAAGGAGTGATACTCTACATCAGTACGTAGGTCCCGACTGGAGCCAAACCAAATGAAAACGACAAAAAGGAGATATATTCTCCGGGCATTAGGCTGTTTTATTAAGCATTGTACTACTTTGACTCCTGCAGTTCGCCAACTTTTAGCTTCATCTTTGATCCAGCTCTCAAGTCGGTCATGTAAGTGTGAGTTGAGGAAAACGCTCTCGGGCCTCGCGTCACCTCCTTGGGGACGCGGGCGCGGCGACCCCACCTAACTCTTCTCCCCTTCCTCCCTGCTGCCGTCGACGAAGCTAACGTGGCTGGCGGCGGCAGGCTCCTGGTGGCAGTTTTCTCTCCTCTTTATGGGCGTGTGGAGTTCGAGAGATTTGGGCGTCACGACGACCCTTGACAGGTGATGGTGGTGGCTGGCGACACGTAGGGTATCGGAGGAGGTTGTGACCAATGAGATTGCAGTTGCCATGGTTGGAGACGCCGGCCATATATGACAGGGTGGTGGCAGTCATTCTTTCTAGTGGCGCAATGTTCGATCAGGGACGCCGGGGTGGCAACCCGGGAGGCGGGCTGCCCGCTCGTGATGGCGGCAATGGATGGGTACCTTGGTCGTGTGGGCGGTGAGGGGTATGGCAGCGCACGTTAACTCCCAGCGGCAGCGACAACAAACCAGATCTTGATCTTGAGGCCTTGATGTGCTGATTGCTTGCTGATATCCTCAACTTTTTTTTGCGGGAAAAAATTCGATCTATTCATCAACTATCAAGGTAGTACAAATAACACTAGAAGTAAAAATTACATTCATGTCCGTAGATCACCTAGCGACGAGTACAAGCACTAAAGCAAGCCGAAGGTGCGCCGCCGTCATCGCCCCTCCCTCACCGGAGCCGGACAAACCTTGTTGTAGTAGACATTCGGGAAGTCGTCGTGCTAAAGCCCAATAGGACCAGCGCACCAGAACAACAACCGCCGCCGATGAAGAGAAGCGAAGATCGGAAGGAGCTAACCTGTAGGCACACGAACAAAGACGAACGAAGACCTGATCCAAGTGGATCCACCGAAGACAAACACCGATCGAATCCCGCGAGATCCGCCGGAAACATGTCTCTACACGCCCTCTGATGGCGCTAGACGCACCGTCAAAACGGCGGCTATGCGGGGAGAACCTTATTCCATCTTCAGGAAGCCCCAACCGCCACCTCGTCTTCCTGAGCAGAACACCAAACCCTAAACGAACACAAGAAAACACCTAAAAACGGAGCAGGAGACCTCCCTACCGGCAAGGACCGAGATCCATTACGCCGACCCATATTTGGGCTGGATATGAGGGATGTCGGTCAGCCCGGGCGTTTGAGGCCCGTTTGAGGCGCCCGTCTGGGTCGAAATTTCGTGACCGGTCAGTGTCCGAGTAGCCCGCCCGGGTGTTTGAGGCGGGTTTGGAGCGCCCGGTTGTAGATGCCTTGAAAGCCTCTTTATTGAAGCACCACCCTGAAACTCTGCTACTTGGCTTGCTACATGTAGGGTGTTTTCAGTACTACTACACTGTGTTTTCAGTACTACTGTCCCATGGAGCTAGGCTAGGCAACTATTAATGGTTGGAGACTCAGTGCGTAAACTAAAACACACTAACCAAGCTTGTTTAGCAGGAGTATCAATTATCACAACATTGATCACCTTCATTTGGGCTGGCGGATATATAGTTAATAGGGTTGATAAACTGGGGGTATCTTTGGGGTATAATGGTTGTGAGGTTGCCGCTTCTATTAATGATTTACTTGTTCTAGAGGCTGGTAGAGCCGTGGATTTACTTCAAAACATTGTGGCAGTTAAACCGATGGAGGAGTGTGAGATCAATGAGTTGGGTGTTTGCGAGTTGGAACATTTATGTGAGGATCTGGTACCCACGGGTCTTCTAGATTCAGAGACTTTGGAGGTAGAGGAGCATGCAGCTCCTCTTCATCCAACCGAGGGTGTCGGTGTTGATCTTAGTCATGCGGACTGTCAGATCGTATCGGAAAAGCCCAAACGTACACGTAAGAGGAAGGTATACGGCCTTTCTGCTGTGCGTCGAAGCATTAGGATTAAATTTAAGCAAAAAATCGATGATGATTCATGAAAGGGATTTTCTGGAATAGCAGAGGTCTTGCGGACTTGGCTAAACGTGGGTTTCTAGCGGAGGCTTCCAAGGATCACAAGCTTGATTTTATTGCGTTGCTTGAGACAAGATGTGATAACTTCACCTCGCAATTTCTGGATACCATTTCGGGGGGCTTAGAGTTTGATTGGCACTGTTTACCACCTCAGGGAAGGTCTGGCGGGATCTTACTCGGAGTTAATTGCGAATCTCTTGAGGTGGTCAACGTGTTCTTGGGTGAATATGCCGTCAAATTTCATGTGCGCTCGAAAGTTGCCGGTTTCAGGTGGGCACTGGTTGCCGTGTACGGGGTGGCACAACCAGAGTTCAAACCTGACATCCTTGCAGACCTGGTTACGATCTGCAGGGGAGAGAGTCTATCCATTTTAGTTGGTGGATTTCAATATTATTAGAAGGAGGGAAGAAAAGAATAATGACAACTTCGATGGTCGTTGGCCATTCATGTTTAATCCTATCATTGAAAGCCTAGATCTGAGAGAGATTGATCTCACAGGTAGGCAGTACACCTGGGCAAATAATTTACAGAGTCCAACGTACGAGAAGTTGGACAGAGTTCTGACGAATATCGAATGGGAACAAAAATTTCCTTTTGCTAACGGTGCGAGCGTTACAAAGAGGAATTTCAGATCACACACCCCTTCTTGTTGATTCCGGCGAGGCGGTTCACACTTGAAAAAATATATATTTTCTCCTTCAAAACTGCGTGGTTCGGGAGAGATGATTTCCTTGACTTGATAGCAAGGGAATGGGTCTTAGAGCATAGGGGTGAGTCGAGTGTCGAAAGATGGAAATTTAAGATTAGACACTTGCAACAGTTTATGAGGGGCTGGGTCAAGAACAATAGTGGTATTTATAAGCAGCAGAAAGAGAGGCTGCTTAATATCATAAACGATCTTGATATTAAAGCCGAGAATAACTCGCTAGACATTGATGAGCAAGTGACTAAAACAGAGGCTAGGTCAGTTTGGCGAAGCTTCTCAGAGAAGAAGAGATCAAATGGGCGCTTAGAGCTAAGGTGCATCGCGTGGTTCAAGGGGATAATAATACACAATTTTTTCATATGATTGCCAATGGGAAACATAGGGAAAAAAGGATCGTACAACTTGAACAGGATGAAGGCACAATTGTTGGTCATGAGAACCTTAAGATGTATATTACGAATTTCTACAAGAAATTGTTCGAGCCCCTAGTTGAGAATTATGTCTCACTCAACGGGAGTGTAGTTGAGGACATACCACAACCGGGAGATGATGAGAATGAGGTTCTCACGGACCTGTTTTCCGAGAAGAAAGTGCTTGAGGCTATTTCGCAAATGAAAAATAACAAAGCACCTGGTCCAGATGGCTTCCCAGTTGAGTTCTATAAGAGGTGTTGGGATATTATTAAGGGAGACTTGATGCCTATGTTCCATGATATGTTTAATGGTTACTTTTAACTATTTAAATGGAACTTTGGAACAATCACGTTGTTACCAAACAAGGAAGAAGCGGTTCGCATTGGGCAGTTCAGACCGATATGTCTGCTTAATGTCAGCTTCAAGATTTTCACATAAGTTGGTACGGATCGTCTGACACAGCTTGCACAATATGTGGTTCAACCAACTCAAACTGCCTTCATGACTGGACGACACATACTCGAGGGAGTTGTCGTCCTCCATGAAACCTTACATGAAATCCATTCGAAGAAACTTGATGGAGTGGTCTTTAAAGTGGATTTCGAAAAGGCTTATGATAAAGTGAAGTGGCCATTCTTACAGCAAGCCTTGCGTATGAAAGGGTTCGATGCGGCCTGGCGGAAGCAGGTCGAATCTTTTGTACAGGAAGGCATCATTGGAATCAAGGTTAATGATGATATAGGTCATTACTTCCAAACGCAAAAAGGATTGAGACAGGGTGATCCGATATCTCCTATACTTTTTAATGTTGTCGTTGATATGTTGGTCGTTCTCATTAATATAGCGAAAGAAGACAAACAGGTAGGTGGTCTTATCCCACATCTGGTGGATGGTGGGGTATCCATTCTACAATATGCAAATGACACTATTATTTTCATGGAACATGATCTAGCTAAGGCAAGGAATATGAAATTAGTTTTATGCCTTTTTGAACAACTGTCTAGGCTGAAAATTAATTTCAACAAGAGTGAATTATTCTGTTTTGGACGCGCCAAAGAAGAACAGGATAACTATAAGCAATTAGTTCTTTACCCTTTACATACCCGGGAATCCCAACACACCATCGCAAACTTACTAATAAAGAGTGAAAATGTATTGAAGATCGATTTGAAAAGAAACTGAGTTGCTGGAAGGGCAAACCCTTATCTTATGGGGGGCAGTTGGTCCTTATCAACTCGATACTCACGAGCATGCCGATGCTCCTCCTTTCCTTCTTTCAGGTACCCGTAGGGGTACGAAAAAGATTGGATTTCTATTGATCTCGATTTTTCTGGCAAATTAATGAGAAAAAAAACCAAATATAGGTTGTCCAAATGGGCCATTATTTGTAGGCCGAAGGACCAAGGGGGCTTGGGCATTGAAAATCTCGAAGTAAAAAATAAGTGCCTCCTTAGCAAATGGCTATATAGACTATCAGTAGAGACGGAAGGGGTATGGATACAACTCTTGTGTAATAAATACTTACATTCTAAAATGATGTGCAAGTTACGGCACATCCGTCTGAATCTTCTTTTTGGAAGGGGCTTATGAGGACAAAGAATGCATTCTTCAACATGAGCAAATTCATTGTAGGAAATGGACAGGGTACCAGGTTTTGGGAAGATACCTGGTTGGGTGATACCCCACTAGCCTTGTAGTACCCTTCCCTATATAACATTGTACAATGGAAAGAGGTTTTTGTTTCTATGGTGTTGGGGTCTGTTCCTCTTAATGTTCAGTTCAGACGATAGCTAATAGGTGAACGATGGGATAAATGGTTGCATCTCGTGCGCAGGTTGATGGAGGTTAACCTTTATAAACTTGATAAACACCGGGACGATCCCGAGGTCGATTCACATTTGAAAAGTTAAGGTGCCGTTGAAAATCAAGGTGTTTATGTGGTTTGTGCATAAGGGAGTCATTTTGACAAAGGATAACTTGGCAAAGCGTAGCTGGAATGTAGTAAATGTTGTTGTTTTTGTGACCAGGACGAAACAATAGAACATCTGTCTCTACTTTGCCCACTTGCTAAGTTACTATAGCAGACCATTCGTGTAGCCTTTAACGACTTGATTAACTGGGATTGAGACTAAAACTGCAGCACATATTCAAGTAGGAGTTTGTGCATTACTTTGGACAATTTGGAATTGTCGGAATGATGTTGACTTTAACAGACAAACCCATCACAAATTTTTTGCAGGTTACCTTTAGGGCGTCGGCCTGGATCTACACGTGGTCCTTACTCAGCCATGTGGACCACAGGGAGCTTTTGGATATTGGGTGCAACCGATGAGAGATGGTTGCACGGGATACATACAACTGGTTTGGACGGCGGTTCAATAATAGGATAGGTGTTTAGTCATCTTAACCTATTTTTGTTGGTTGTGGCATATTTTTTTTTAGATTTGTAATACTTTTTAAGATCTTGTTTGGAACCTGGATTTTTAATAATATGACTGTGTGCATCAAGAGATGCAGAGGCTGGGGGTATTCCTCTTTTTGGAGAAAAATAGAGAGCACGCACGCGAAGGCACTGCACAACCCACACTCAAACATTCCAACGCACGGAGGCTCTCCAAATGAAAAGGAACCTGACACTCGCCGCTGTCGCTCTTCTCGTGGCTGCCTTGGCCCTGGTGGCCACAGTGCAGGCCAGCTTCTACTTCACGACAGACGACCTCGAGTCCGACGAGGATTTGTGGGAGTTGTACGGCCACCACAAGATGGTGCGGCCGCTTCCCGATCTTCAAGGCGAACGCCCACATGCTCCACAGCAAGCAGCGCTGATGCCCCTCAACGTCTTCGGCTTCGAGTCCTTCGACGAGGTCATGGAAACCACGCGTGCTTGAAGAGAACCAGCCGAGCAGTTGCCCGTCATCGATCTCGACCTTGTCGCCGCCACGCGCAACGATCGCCCGTTAGCTCTCCCCAGCAAAGTCGACTGGATCAGAGGTATGCAAATGTTGTCACTGATGTCAAGAAGCAGGGTGAGTGCGGCTGCTGCTGGGCGTTCACCACAGCCGCTGCGGTGAAGGGCCTTCATGCCATCAACACAAAATCGGCTGCTGTTTCGCTCTCGCCCCAGTTCTTCCTGGACTATACCTACCCCTACATTGACTAGCGCAGTGACTGCAGCGGTGGCAGTAGGTACAAGACACTTTTTTTTTTGGATTTTGTTTTTTCATCTACTTCTATTCTCTGTTATTTAGATCACCACTTAAAGCATCATAAGTCAATTGCATCATTTTCAAATATGAAGTTGCGTACCACACATACCATGTGGTGTAGGTATATGGCACTTGCTCTGCTCAAGAAGGTGGGCGGTAATACCATCCAAGTCCGTGTACCCATACTAGGGGGTAAAGTCCATTTGAGACACTAGCAGGTTTTACTGGTCCACAAGTATATCGGGCTGGTTTAATTTGTAGCAGTTCAACGTGACGAATATGAAGCTGGCGGCGCCCAGTGGCGGAGCTAGACGTAAACCTTTTTTTGGGTGAAACATAAATGACAAAGATATGGGGGCAAAAGGCTAATTTTTTCTCATCTAGGTCCTTCAAATAAATTTTCTTCAGAATTTTATAAAGTTGGGGGGGGGGGGGGGGGGGAGGTGCCACGCCCTCCCCTTTTTTTAAAAAGGATGTTAAACCCCTAGCCTCTGCATCAATCGATGCATGCAACCATCTTTATTAATTATTCCACGGACAGCGCCCCCCTGGCCTCAACATAGCCCCGCCGGTGGCGGTGTCGCTCCATGAGGACTTCATTCGTTGGGATCCGACGGTGCGCGGCCCCGTCTATTATGGGCCGGGCAACACCACCCTCACCCACACCATCTTGATCGTGGGCTATGACTTCGACGATCTGGGCGACCTTTACTGGATCGTGAAGAACTCATGGGGTACACAGTGGGACGATCACGAGTACATCTTCATCAGCGTTGCGGCCAACACCTGGTCTGTTGGCCAGCCGGGGGTTGCCCACATCCTCACTAAGGCGATCTATGTTCAATAGTTTTGCTGGTATGTACTGTAAGTTTTACTTATTATTTTGGGATTAGATTCTCTCTTAATTTCTCTATGTTCTCGAGCAAGGATTTTGGGGAAGAGAGTGTGTGTTTCTGTTAGGTTCATTGTTGGCTATGTGTTCTGTATACTTACAGTCGATTTTAAGCATACTTACAGTAGTAATATTGGTAATGTACAGCTTCAATTTAATTGTAGTTGGTGGATAATAGACCTTAATTAGTATCTAGGTTGGAAAGCTTGGCCCTGGAAACTCTTCAGCACCTCCCCCATTCTCCACTACAGCAAAGTTCCTGCTATTATGATGAAGATTGACATAGCTAAGGCCTTCGATTCTGTGCACTGGGCGTTTTTGCTAAACCTCCTTAACCACCGTGGTTTTGGGCCAAAGTGGATTGCTAGACTGGCCTGTTTACTGTCTTCAGGCAGCTCTCGTGTCTTGATTAATGGCAGTCCCGGGCAAGAATTCTAGCACGCGTGTGGGCTCCGACAAGGCGACCCGGTGTCCCCTCTACTCTTCGTAATCGTCATGGACACACTGACTGCTTTGTTTCTGAAAGGGGAGCAGAGCAACCTCTTCAAACCTTTGTGCCATTGGGGAATTAAGCACCGGCTGTCTGTGTATGCTGACAATGCAGTTTTGCTGATCAGGCCAGACGTGCTAGAAGCCGAGGCAACCGTGCAACTGCTGGCTGCGTTCGGGCAAGCATCTGGTCTGTCTTGCAACATGACCAAGAGCTCCATCTCGCTAATCCGCTGTAAGCAGGAGGATATTTCCCAAGTGACAGCAATCCTTGCCTGCTCTATCAAGGAGTTTCCGCTAACCTATCTGGGCTTGCCATTGTCTGTCACCCGGCTACCAAAATCTGCTCTTCAACCGCTCATTGACAGAACTGCTGACTATCTGCCCACCTGGAAAGCTCGTTACCTTCGTAGGGCTGGCAGGCTTATCTTAATCAATTCAACACTCACTGCAGCTTCCATTTACCTAATGCTTGTGCTTGACTTGCCGGCGTGGTTTATCTCGTGCATTGACAAAATCAGACGTGGATTCTTCTGGTCTGGACATGATGAGGCCAAAGGTGGGAATTGTCTAGTCAACTGGAAGCTTGTTTGCACACCTAAAGTCTATGGTGGTCTCGGGATCCACAATCTTAAGCTACTGAATCAGGCTCTGCTCCTCAAATGGCGCTGGTTCGAGAAGGTAGCAGGAGAAAAGCCTTGGCAAGGACTTGACCTTGCTCTGCCTGCGGAAGTTGATGGCATCTTTAAGGCCGGGTTGCAATGCTCACTTGGAAACGGTACTAATCTTAGGTTCTGGACTGACCAGTGGATCAATGGCACCAGTCTACGACAGCTAGCCCCGTCTCTGTTGAAGTTTGTCAGGCCGGCTGCCATGTAAAGACTAGTTGCGGACGCCCTGCCTAATGGGTATTGGCTCAATGACCTCCGTGGAAACCTTGACATACATGCCATTGCGGATGTTCTCGGAATTTGGCCACTAATTTTCAACCAGAGCCTGTTAGTACTGCCAGATGCGTTTCACTGGAGGCAAACACCGGATGGGATATTCTCAACTAGCAGTGCATATAATCTCTTCTTCTTAGGCCTGGAATTCCATCCTGCTGCGGCTGAACTGTGGACTTCATGGGCACCACTGGACATAAAGATTTTTGTCTGGCTTATGCTCCATGATCGTCTTTGGACTACGGATCGCCTTGCTAGGCGGCAACTTGAGCATCCGGAATGTTGCGTGCTATGTGCACAGGAGGATGAGAATCTGAACCATATGCTGCTTGGTTGCTCTTTTGCAAGGGAAATCTGGTACAACATTCTTCTCCCATGGCGATTACACAGGAGAACGCCAACTCCAGCCGACAACATCAAGGATTGGTGGCCTGCGCTAAGCAATGCAGTTCCAGTAGAAGCCGTAGGAGAATCAACACCATGGTATGCCTTGTGCTCCGCTACACCTGTCTCGAGCGCAATAGACGTGTGTTCGATAAAACTGCTATCATGCCGCATGTAGTGACCCGTAGTATCCAAGAGGAATTTCAAATGTGGATTAGAGCCAAGATAGGTGGGCTAGCGAGAGGAGTCGTGTAGTTTGTAATAGGCAGGTTTCTATGGACTGCGCTGCTCATTTTTGCGCTGATGTAAACATCTTGTAAATGTTCCCCTTCTCTCTTAAATGAAAAAGCGCGCAATTCTCTTGCATGTGCTTGAAAAATTGTCCTCATTTTGTCCACTTTACTACTGTACTTTTGCATTCCTGCAAGTTCTGCCACAACGAACCCAATCTTATATGGCCAAGCACTGTTATGTTATGATCCAAATTCAAATACAAACATAAAGGCTAACTTCTGACGAGCGAGCGGAGTAAGGCCCGTCGTCGGTAGGCTTGGGCCGAAGCGGAGTTAAAAAAATGTTCAGCATATTTTTTTGGAAAATCGCAAAGTTAAAAAATGTTTAGCATATTTATTTATTTATTCATATTTTCAAAAAAGTTTGAAAATATCAAAAAATTTGCATTTTCAGAAAAAATCAGAGTTTCAGAATTGTTTGTGTTTTAAAAAATTATTCAGAATTTCAAACAATCTCATTTTTTCAAAATTTATTCAGAGTTTAAAAATCTGTTATACTTTTTGGAAAATTTGTTTGCATTAAGAAAAAATCAGTTCTGAAAAATGTTTGCGTTTAAAAAAACTCACGTTCAAAATTCTAAAAAATTGTTCAACTATGTCGCTGTTCATAGTTCTTAAAACTCGGCGCTGCTCATTTGTCATTATCGTTGGGTTGGTCTAGTGGTTGGCTCATCTCCCTGAGAGTGTGAGGTTCCTGTGTTCAATTCGTGCTGCGTGCACATTTTTTTTTAGAATTTTCCAATGTTTCAGAGAGACCATTTGCTGTTGGGCCAGCCTAGGCTGCTGCTAGCCGCTATATATTGTCACGGGCTGTTAAAAAATACATATTGTCCCAGTCATATTTTGCAAAGGACAACGATAACTGGCACATGTGTGCCAGTTAGGAAAATTACCAACCCACCTGTAGAAGGCCTTCCATCCTCCTGATTTTTATTTTCAAATCGGTTTTCTTATCTCTCCCGGTTTTATGCTAGTTAATTTAGGTGGGAAGAAAAAGAAATAATAAAGCGCTTAAAAGGGGACTTGAACTCAGGTCTAATGCGTGCCTACTATGACTAATAACCAACTCATCCACCTTAGCTTGCTATCCATAGTATGCAAACAACAGAATTTGAACCCTTCTCCTTTCTACCATATCAACAAAAAGCTTAATTGGGCTCGGCTGGCGGGGTGGAAGACGAAGCTGCTAACCATTGCCGGACGCCGAGTGCTAGTCCGTGCGGTCCTCACCTCGCTACCGACCTTCACCCTCACCGCGCTGCGGGTGCTGAAGAAGCTCCTAAAAGAGATTGACAAATCCAGAAGAAAGTTCCTTTGGGCGCACGATGAGATGATCACAGGGGGCAAATGCAAAGTTAATTGGGCAAAGGTGTGTACCCCGATCGAGCATGGCGGCCTTGGCATCCTCGACCTGCAGAAGTATGGCCAGGCGCTACGGCTTCGGTGGCTCTGGCACACATGGAAAAACCCTGATCGGGCCTGGGTGGGCATGGACTTGCCCTGCGATGTCATGGACAGGGCCATGTTCGCAGCTGCAACTTCTATCTCATTAGGCAATGGAGAAAAGGCAGGGTTCTGGACCTGCTCATGGGCCAATGGGCAGCCTCTCAGGGATGTTTTCCCCAGGCTTTTCAAGCACTCAAGGCGGAAATCGAGATCGGTTAGAGCCGCTCTGGTCGACGACTCCTGGATCAGAGACTTGGCGCACGGGGACACCGCCCCTCTGCTGCAAGACGTGTTGTCCATGGCGAGGAGGATTGCCAGTGTCCGCCTGATGCTAAACCCCGAGGTCGATGATACCATCAGATGGAACTGGACGGCTGATGGCAGCTACTCTGCTGCCTCGGCCTACCAGGCGCAATTCCAGGGGACGCAGCGATCATGTTTCAAAAGCCTGATTTGGGATGCCTGGGCTCCGGGGAAGTTAAAAGTGTTTGCCTGGCTGCTGCATCTCAACAGGCTGTGGTGCAATGATCAGTTGCAAAGGCGAGGATGGTGCAACGGCTATTTCTGTCACCTTTGCTTCAGAAACCTGGAGTGCTCGGTTCATCTCTTCTGGCACTGCCCGATCGCAAAGGAGGTCTGGGAAAAGGTGGCGACATGGTCAGGATGCCGGGCTGTGAGGCCAAGTGTATGGAGCTGCCTGAATAAGGTGACTCAAATCGTCGAAGCAATCGTTGCCGCCACTCCAGGGGAAGGCCGGAAGGGGATCAAGTCCATCATCATCCTGGTGCTCTGGGAGATATGGCTAGAACGGAACAGCTGCACTTTTCGTGCAAAACAGGCACTAGGGAGCGACATTGTGGCGGCATGTCATCGTGCTATTCAGCTGTGGCGCCAAGCTGGGGCAAAATGCCTGTCGCAGCCTTTTGCAGAACCTCCGACCGGAATTGGCTAATGTAATCTTTATTTTCCTTTAGGTCACTTGATCCTAGGATCTTCACCATGTATTTGCTCTTTCCGTTGCTTCCTGCTTAATATATGAATGCCAGCAGCGCTGGATCTTTAAAAAAAAAAGCTTAATTTTAGGCTTGATAACTTTGGCCGAGCAACATGATAACTATGACATGTGCATGCTGATAACTTCAAACATTAACACCCTGGTTAAAAAATGACATGATAAAGCTGGTAACTATATCGTGAGATGGCCGGTAACTATAGCGTGAAATTTAACATGCGCGCGCTTGAGTGTATGTTATGGTTTTGAGAGCAAGCCTGGTAGCATACAAAAAGAGGGCGAAAAAAACATGAAGTTTTGACATACTACATCCCATGTTTTGAATTACCGCAATGTTTATGCACTTATCAAGTTTCAGTTTGTCTATTATCATGCAATTTACACATAAGTTACTAGGGTAATTTTTTCAACAATTTTTTTTCTCCTAGGTCAAAAATTACCGCGGTGTTTCCCTGCAATTTTTTTTTACCGCGGTGTTTGTACATAAGTTATCAGTTCTTCGGTTTGTGTATTACCATGATATTTGCACATAAGTTACCAGGAGTATGTTTTTCAATCACATTTTCCCCTTTTGGTCAATGTTACCATGGTGTTTATACCCAAGTTATAAGATCTGCAGTTCGTATATTATCATGACACTTACACACAAGTTATCGGGTGTATGTTTTTCAACAACTTTTGCCCTTTGTAAAAAATGTTACCGCGGTGCTTATTCGTATATTACCATGCTATTTTCACATAAGTTACCAAGGGTGTGTTTTTAAACAACTTTTTCCTCTTTGGTCAATGGTGCCGAGGTGTTATGTACGTAAATTATCGGGTATGCGACACGTATATTACCGTACTATTTACACATAAATTAGCGAGAATATGTTTTTCAACAAAAGGTTTTCCTGGTAAAAAACGTACCATCATGTTTTGTATGTAAGTTATCAGTTAAGCGGTGCTTATATTACCGCGTTATTTACATAGAAATTACCGGTGGCATATTTTTAATACACCCCTTGGTGTCAAAGTTATTGTGGTGTTTGTACGTATGTTATCAAGTTCGCGGAGCGTAAATTATCATCTTATTTACACATAAGTTAACGTGGTTATGTTTTTGAATTTTTTTCCTCGGGTCAAAATTACCACGATGTTTGCGGGTAAAATTATCAGGTCTGTGGGTATGTTTCTAATAACTTTTTTTCCTGGCTCAAAATTACCGCGTTGTTTTTGCGCAAGTTATCATGTCTACAGTGCGTATATTACCGTGCTATTTGCATAGAGTTACCGGGGTTTGTTTTCAGTAATAGTTTTCTAGATCAAATTTATCGTGATGTTTGTACGCAAATTATCAGATCAATGGTATATAAATTACCATGATATTTACATAGAAGTTATCAAGGGTATGTTTCTACATCAATCTTTCTTCGGTCAAAGTTAGCATGATATTTATGCGTAAGTCATTAGATCTTAAAATGTAGTACAAATGATGCGTAAGTCACTAGGGTATATAAATTAACATGTTTTCTTTAGCCAACATTAACTTTTCCTAATTAGGCCTCTACCCAGCATTGGGCCCATCCCAACTCTTTTCCTCTCTGAAGCCCACCGAGAATGCTGTCTTCAACCTCCAACCAACGAAACCTGTATCTGAAAACTGAAAACTGAAAACTGAAAACACAGAGACAAAGAACTCCCAATTACCCATCATACTTGTTGATTTAGGCTACGAATCGCGTGGACTTCAACATGAAATTCGTAGATCTCTTCATTGTGAATCCATTTCAGTTGAGCACGCAACTTATTGTTCAAAGATAAAGGAGATCGATGCAAGTGTCCTATCTTGAAGTTGGCGCTGGCCGGAGCCTATGGCCGTGGCGAGGAGCTTGGGCAGAAGAACAGCTGGCAGCAGCGGCTGCTATGGCCGAGACGTGTGGAGGACGTGGTCGTCGATGGGCTGCAGGGGAGGCAGGAATCCCATGGAGATGGTGATGGAGCTCCTGCACCGGCGACTGTTGGCCGTGGAAGGGGTTGCTCGCCGGAGCAGCAGGCTATGGCGGCGACTTGAGGAGGCGCTGGTAGCTGGGTCGATCGAAGCTGGTGATGGCCGTTCGACGCGTACCTAGGCGCTCGGGCGTACGAGTTGCGAACGGAAGAGAGGCAGATTGCTACTTGTTCTTCTTGGGTTTCAATTGTTTTTTCCTTCGACACAAAAGGACGATGTAGTAAAGCAGAGATAAGTATTTTTCTCAGTTTGAGAACCAAGTTATCAATTTAGTAGAATATATACACAAGTCTTCAATCTATGCATCTGCACAAACAATCAAATACTTGCACCCAACGCGATAAAAAAGTTGTCAATTTCTTCACGGTCACTTGCAAGGATTAGATCTGACAGAGATAGATACAAAATATTACTAAACGTAAAACAAAATAAAAACAAATTAATTGTAACAAGGTATTTTTGGGTTTTTTGTTTATAGATCTGAAAATATATGACGGAAAATAGACCCGATGGCCATAGGTTTCACTAGAGGCTTCTCTCTTGAAAGAAAACATACAATGGGTAAACAAATTATTGTCGAGCAATTGATAGAAGAGCGCAAAGTTATGACGATATCCAAGGCAACGATTATGAATATAGGCATCACGTCCGTGTCAAGTAGACCGACTCCTGCCTGCATCTACTACTATTACTCCATACATCGACCGCTATCCAGCATGTATATAGAGTATTAAGTTCAAAAGAACGGAGTAACACCTTAAGTAAGATGACATGATATAGAGGGATAAACTCAAGAAATATGATGAAAACCCCATCTTTCTATCCTTGATGGCAACAATACAATACGTGCCTCGCTACCCCTACTTTGTCACTAGGTGAGGACACCGCACGATTGAACCCAAAACTAAGCAACTCTTCCATTACAAGAAGAACCAATCTAGTTGGCCAAACCAAACCGATAATTCGAAGAGAAATACAAAGATATCAAATCATGCATATAAGAATTTAGAGAAGATTCAAATAATATTCATAGATAATCTGATCATAAATCCATAATTCATCGGATCTCGACAAACACACCGCAAAAGAATATTACATCGGATAGATCTCCAAGAACATCGAGGAGAACATTGTATTTAAGATCAAAGAGAGAGAAGAAATCATCTAGCTACTAGCTATGGACCCATAGGTCTGTGGTAAACTACTCATGCTTCATCGGAAGAGCAATAGAGTTGATGTAGAAGCCCTCCGTGATCAAATCCCCCTCCGGCAGGGTGCCAAAAAAGGCCCCAAGATGGGATCTCACGGGTACAGAAGGTTGCGGCAGCGGAAAAATATTTTGATGGACGCTTCTGGTCGTTTGGGAATATTTGTGAATTTATAGGCCAATGATTAGGGTTGGAGCAGCTCCGAGGGGCCCACAAGCCCTCAGGGCGCGCCCCTAAGGCTTGTGGTCGCCTCGGGACTCATCTGACTTCATCTCCAAGTCCTACGGGTGTCTTCTAGTCTAAGAAAAATCATCGCGAAAATTTTATTCCGTTTGGACTCCGTTTGATATTCCTTCTCTGTAAACTCAAAAACAAGGGAAAAAACAGAAACTGCCACTGGGCTCTAGGTTAATAAGTTAGTCCAAAAAATAATATAAAATAGCATATTAATGCATATAAAACATCCAAAACAGATAATATAAAGCATAGAACAATAAAAAAATTATAGATACGTTGGAGACGTATCAAGCATCCACAAGGTTAATTCCTACTCGTCCTCGAGTAGGTAAATGATAAAAACAGAATTTTTGATGTGGAATGCTACCTAACATATTTATCCATGAAATTTTCTTTATTGTGGCATGAATATTCAGATCCATAAGATTCAAAACAAAAGTTTAATATTGACATAAAAATAATAATACTTCAAGCATACTAATAAAGCAATCGTGTCTTCTCAAAATAACATGGCCAAGGAAAGTTATCCTTACAAAATCATATGTCTCGGTATGCTCCATCTTCATCACACAAAGTATTAAATCATGCACAACCCTGATGACAAGCCAAGCAATTGTTTCATACTTTTGATGTTTTCAAACTTTTTCAACTTTCACGCAATACATGAGCGTGAGCCATGGACATAGCACTATAGGTGGAATAGAATATGGTGGTTGTGAAGAAGACAAAAAAAGGGAGATAGTCTCACATCAACTAAGCGTATTAACGGGCTATAGAGATACCCATCAATAGATATCAATGTGAGTGAGTAGCGATTGCCATGCAACGGATGCACTAGAGCTGTAAGTGTATGAAAGCTCAAAAAGAAACTAAGTGGGTGTGCATCCAACTCGTTTGCTCACGAAGACCTAGGGCAATTTGAGGAAGCCCATCATTGGAATATACAAGCCAAGTTCTATAATGAAAAATTGCCACTAGTATATGAAAGTGACAACATAGGAGACTCTCTATAATGAAGATCATGGTGCTACTTTGAAGCGCAAGTGTGGTAAAAGGATAGTAGCATTGCCCCTTCTCTCTTTTCTCTCATTTTTTTGTTTGGGCTTCTTTGGCCTCTTTTATTTTTTTGCAAAGTCCGAAGACTCATCCCAACTTGTGAGGGAATCATAGCTTCCATCATCCTTTCCTCATATGGGACAATGCTCTAATAATGATGATCATCACATTTTTATTTACTTACAACTCAAAAATTACAACTCGATTCTAGAACAAAATATGACTCTATATGAATGCCTCCGGCGGTGTATCGGGATGTGCAATGATCAAGAGTGACATGTATAAAAAAATATGAACGGTGGCCTTGCCACAAATACTATGCCAACTACATGATCATGCAAAGCAATATGACAATGATGAAGTATGTCATAATAAACGGAACGGTGGAAGTTGCATGGCAATATATCTCGGAATGACTATGGAAATGCCATAATCGGTAGGTATGGTGGCTGTTTTGAGAAAGGTATATGGTGGGTTTAATGCACCGGCGAAAATTGCGCGGTACTAGAGAGGCTAGCAATGGTGGAAGGGTGAGCGTGCGTATAATCCATGGACTCAACATTAGTCATAAAGAACTCGCATACTTATTGCAAAAGTCTATTAGCTATCGAAACAGAGTACTACACGCATGCTCCTAGGGGGATAGATTGGTAGGAAAAGACCATCGCTCGTCCCCGACCGCCACTCATAAGGAAGACAATCAATAAATAAATCATGCTTCGACTTCATCACATAACGGTTCACCATACGTGCATGCTACGGGAATCACAAACTTTAACACAAGTATTTCTATCAATCCATAATTACTCACTAGCATGACTCTAATATCACCATCTTTATATCTCAAAACAAATTCAATGAATCAAACTTCTCATAGTATTCAACGCTCTTTATATGAAAGTTTTTATTATATCCCTCTTGGATGCCCATCATATTAGGACTAAATTCATAACCTAAGAAAATTACCATGCTGTTTAGAGACTCTCAAAATAATATAAGTGAAGCATGAGAGTTCAACAATTTCTATAAAATAAAACCACCGCCGTGCTCTAAAAAGATATAAGTGAAGCACTAGAGCAAATTGCCTAGCTCAAAAGATATAAGTGAAGCACATAGAGTATTCTAATAAATTCATGACTCATGCATGTCCCTCTAAAAAGGTGTGTACAGCAAGGATGATTGTGGCAAACTAAAAAGCAAAGACTCATATCATACAAGACGCTCCAAGCAAAACACATATCATGTGGTGAATAAAAATATAGCCTCAAGTAAATTTACCGATGGATTGAAGACGAAAGAGGGGATGCCATCCGGGGCATCCCCAAGCTTAGATGCTTGGTTGTCCTTGAATATTACCTTGGGGTGCCTTGGGCATCCCCAAGCTTAGGCTCTTGCCACTCCTTATTCCATAGTCCATCAAATCTCTACCCAAAACTTGAAAACTTCACAACACAAAACTCAACAGAAAACTCATGAGATCCGTTAGTATAAGAAAATAAATCACCACCTTTTGGTACTGTTGTGAACTCATTCCTTATTTATATTGGTGTAATATCTACTGTATTCCTACTTTTCCATGGTTCATACCCCCCGATACTACCCATAGAATCATCAAAATAAGCAAACAACACATAGAAAACAGAATCTGTCAAAAACAGAACAGTCTGTAGCAATCTGTTAACTTCATATACTTTTGTAACTCCAAAACTTCTGAAAAATTAGGACAACCTGGGAAATTTATATATCAATCTTGTGTAAAAAATTCACATCAAAATCACGCTTCTGTGATTTTTTAAATTGTTTTACTGAGCGCAAAAGTTTCTCTTTTTCAGCAAGATCAAATCAACTATCACCGTAAGCCATCCCAAAGGTCTTACTTGGCTCAAACACTAATTAAAACACCAAAACACAATTAATACAGAGGTAATATTGTGTATTCACACAAAAACAGAAAATAAAAATATTGGGTTGTCTCCCAACAAGCGCTTTTCTTTAAAGCCTTTTAGCTATGCATTGAGATTTCAATGATGCTCACATGAAAGATAATAATTGAAACACAAAGAGAGCATCATAAAACATGTGACAAACATATTTAAGTCTAACATACTTCCTATGCATAGGAATTTTATAAGCAAACAAATTATCAAGACAAGCAAAAACTAGCATATGCAAGGAAGAAGAAAGAAGCAATAGCAATCTCAACATAACAAGAGGTAATTTAGTAACATGAAAATTTCTACAACCATATTTCACTCTCTCATAATAATTACATGTGGGATCATATTCAAATTCAACAATATAACTATCACATAAAATATTCTCTTCATGATCCACATGCATGCAAAGTTGACACTCTTCCAAAATAGTGGGATCATCAAATAAAGTCATGACGTCTCCAAGCCCACTTTTATAAAAAAATTCATAAAATTGATCATTCTCCAAAGTAGTGGGATCATTATTGCCTAGAGTTGACACTCTTCCAAATCCACTTTCAATATTATTGCAAACATATTCATCATGATGCTTAAATAAATTTTCAAGATCATAAGAAGAATCACCCCAATCATGATCATTGCAATATGTAGTGGACATATCAAAATTAGCATCCCCACGCTTAGGGTTTTGCATATTATTAGCACAATTGACATTAATAAGATTTATAATAGCATCATTGCAATCATGCTTTTTATTCAAAGAGCTATCGTGAATCACTTCATAAATTTCTTCTTTTAACACTTTATCACAATTTTTAGATTTGCAATTTCAAGCAAAACATCATAAAGATAATCTAGTGCACACAACTCACTAGCAATTGGTTCATCATAATTGGATATCTTAAAAAGATTAGCAAGTGGATGAGGATCCATAAAATTTTTTCTTTCTGATTTTCAATAAATACACAATTATTCCAAGCGAACAAGCAAACAAACCAAGTAAGACATAAAAGGCAAACGAAAAGAAGGCAAATAAAAAGGCAAATATTTTTGTGTTTTTTGAAATTGTTTTAGAAGTGGGGGAGAGGAAAACGAGAGGAAAATGGCAAATAACGTAATGCAAGAGATGAGAGTTTATGGTGGGTACTTGGTAGGCTTGATGTAGAACCTCCCCGGCAACGGCGCCAGAAATTCTTCCTGCTACTTCTTGAGCTTGCGTTGGTTTTTCCCTTGAAGAGGAAAGGGTGATGCAGCAAAGTAGAGATAAGTATTTCCCTCAGTTTGAGAACCAAGGTATCAATCCAGTAGGAGGTACACGCAAGTATCCAATCTATGCACCTACACAAATAATCAAACACTTGCACCCAACATGATAAAGGGGTTGTCAATCCCTTCACGGTCACTTGCAAGGATGAGATCTGATAGAGATAGATATAAAATATTACTAAAATGTAAAACAAAGTGAAAATAAATAAATTGCAGCAAGGTATTTTTGGGTTTTTTGGTTTATAGATCTGAAATATATGATGGAAAATAGACCCGGGGGCCATAGGTTTCACTAGAGGCTTCTCTCTTGAAAGAAAACATACGGTGGGTGAACAAATTACTGTCGAGCAATTGATAGAAAAGCACAAAGTTATGACGATATCCAAGGCAATGATTATGAATATAGGCATCACGTCCATGTCAAGTAGACCGACTCCTGCCTGCATCTACTACTATTACTCCACACATCGACCGCTATCCAGCATGCATCTAGAGTATTAAGTTCAAAAGAACGGAGTAACGCCTTAAGTAAGATGACATGATGTAGAGGGATAAACTCAAGCAATATGATGAAAACCCCATTGTCGGGGCACGACACCTATGGGACCCCGAGAGACCCCTTTACGATTCGGCGGGGGGAGAGGTATACGCAAAGAGCAGAACCAGTGATCGACGCGTGAGGTTTTTACCCAGGTTCGGGCCGCTGATCAGCGTAAAACCCTACTCCTGCTTTGTGTTCTTATTGATGTTCTTGAGCCCAGCCTTCAGGAGCGCTCACAATGAATAGTACGTTCAAAGAGCAGCTACGCATGCAGAATGGGCCAGAAGTTCTCCTCCTCTGTAGCAGTTGCCTTGGGCCTCCTTTTATAAGCTGAAAGGGGTCTCCACAGTGGCAAAATGTATATACATTGAGGTGTAAAGTAGCTACAGGGTATCATACCTAACCCCTGACGGATTAGGACAAGCGCATTTAATGCACCGTGAGGTGTCCGTTTAGGTGTCCTCACTTTCTTGGGGATGGAAAAAGGGGCCATCCCATCAGCACCGCTTAAGCTCTCCTTCACTGGCGCGTTGCCACGCATCCAGAGAAGGACCCAGAATGTCAGACACGTTACTGTGCCGAAGCCGTGGCACAGCGGCAGAATCTCGCCAGGCGCCGAATCTTGCCGGGCGCCAAGCTTGCCGGACGCCAAGCCTTGCCGGGCGCCAAGCCTTGCCGGGCCCCAAAGGCCATCCCGGCAAGGATCTTGCCGGGGAGGCTGGCCTTCGGATTCCAGCTCTGCTTATCTGCTGATCCTCAGATCTCTGACTTGATGATTTCCTTGATGGGTTGAATTGACCCCGAGCTGATCCCGGCAAGCCTTGCCGCGAGGATGGCTACAACTGTCCGTGCACAAGTACGGGGTACTAGTGGCCCAATACTTAGTACACCGACAGGAGCCCCCGGGCCTAGGCCATACACGAGTGCGAGGCGTTGTTGGGCTAGGCCCAAACAGTGCACGGGCACGCGTGGCAGGGAATTAACTGCTCGTAAATATCTTGTTTTACTGTGCCCCCCACTACGCGCACGGAGCGCGTGACGTGGGAAGCGTGCCAAAAAGGCTGCAAACTGTCTCGCGCCTATAGAGGCGCATTCATATTGGGGAATAAACAAGGCGGCCCCGCTCCTTCCCCATAAAAAGAAGTCGCAGAGGCGCAAACCTATTTACCCCCCTCTTTCTTCTCAATCTGGCCATCGCCATCGTCTTCCTTTCCTCGAGCTCAGAGCGAAACCTTTTTCCTCTTCCGCCCGCTGCTCCCGCGCTCGCTCCGCCCCCAGCTTCCGTCCTCACAGTCGCCATGCCGCCCAAGGCCAGCAAAGGCAAGGGCAAGGACAAGGAGGCGAAAGCCGAAGTTCCAGAGAGCGAACTGGTGAAGATGCGGAAGAGGCTCGTCGTCTTCCCTCCGACACTCGACGCCGAAGTTTTGAAGGGGCGATATCAATGCATGTGGGCGAAGGGAACGCAAGCTCACCCCGCCACACGCGTAATCCCAGGTGCTTGCTCCAAAGGTGGATTGGACAGATACCCCTTCTTCACTGCATATTTCTATTGCGGGCTCTGTCCATCCTTTTCCGATTTCTTTAATGACATCATGTACACGTACGGCTTCCGCCTTCTTGATTTCACGCCGAATGCCGTACTTTGCATGTCTATCTTTGCCCATCTCTGTGAGAATTTCGCTGGCGTGATCCCCAATTCTGCTCTTTTCCGCCATTATTTCTACCCTCGTATCCAAAAAGGAGAGGCTCTCTCTGGATCTATTGCCTGGATTCCAAGGGCTTGGAACAAAGAGATATACCCAGAGGGAGTTTACCACGAAAAGTGGGACGAGTGGCGGGCCGAATGGTGCTGGATCCAGGAAGCAGATCCTCATCCTTTTTGTCATCCCCGGCAACAGAAGGTGGTCCGCGGCAAGGATTGGGGCGATCTCGCCACAGAAGACGAGAGGCTCACAATCGCTACTACCAGGATCCTCCGCTTGAAGGCTGCCGGGCTGACAATGGAGATGATCGGCTTCGACTTTCTCCGCCGCCGCATCGCCCCTCTGCAGAACAGGGGAAGGCCAGTCTGGGAGTACAAGAACGCGGCAGATGTCATGAGACTGCGCCCCGGGCTGAACAACAATCTGACCACTATGCAGCTTGGCGCTCTCCGCCAAAAGTTATTCCAGCGCGAAGACAAGCACCGGCTGCCGGCAAGGATCGTCCCCTTGTGCAACAACTCTGCCTTAGGGTCAATCATTGCCTTCTTGCCGATGTTCAACGCCCACGGCCTTGACCTGACCTGGGTCGAGCCAAGCGAGGAAGAAGCGCAGAAGTTCTTTGACAATTTGACGGAGAAGCCTGTCCGGCAAGAGTCAGATCTTATCCGCGCCACCACTGATCAGGAGGTAGCCTACATCGCTACCAGAGTGGAGGAGGCGAATCTTGCCGCGGAGGCCGGCAACGTTGGCTTCACAGAGTGGGAAGCCAGCGACGCAGAGGTAGTAGTGGAGGCAAAGCCTGCCGAGGAGAACAAGGTTGCCGGGGAAGAAGGCGGCGCAGCCGCTGAGAACCCGTCTGGCGAAGACACGGCCGAAGAGGAGACGCGAGAAGAGCCCTCGCCCCCGAAGAAGACAAAGCGTGTCCTTCGGAAGGCTGCATCAGGCATCCCGGCAAGCCAGCCTACTTCGAGCGGCGAATCCCCCGGCAAGAAAGTGGCCGGCAAGACTGGACCGTGGCAGGGGGCTCGTCAACAGCCCGCGCGGCGCGCGAGACCCACACCAGCGACCACTGCTTGGGCGGCAGGAGGGTCTCGTACTACCGCGCCGGAGGCTGCCCCAGCGCCTGCCACAGCCAAGCGGCCTAGGACTCCTCCTCCGCCTCCCCACTCAGACACCGCAACGGAGGTCGACTTCGACATCTCCGGCTTTAGTCCAGAGCGAGAGGAAGAAGAGTGAGTATTTGCCACAGCTTCTACCTTCCAATTTGCATCAATCTTACTGACTTGCTTGTATTGTTTCTGCAGTGACACAGAAACCTTGCTGGAGAGGATGGCGAAGAGGTCAAGGACTTCTATGGGCGACGAGCCCCCGGCGGGCTCCACGAGCGTGCCGGAAACTGTCGTTGTCAGCCCGGAGTCCAGTCCTCAACACAGCCCCCAGCACAGCCCCCAGCATAGCCCCCAGCATAAGTTCATCGTCCCTTTTCTGCTGGCTGGTGCCGAGGCTTTCATTCTTGCCGCTGATATCTTTGGGTTCGCAGGAGAAGAACGGCAACAAGGAGAAGATATCCCCATTGTGCCTCCTTCATCGACCGCTCCGCCCACAAGCACATCCCCGGCAAGAGATCCTGCCGACGAGCCCATCCTGATTGAGGAGGAGCCGACAAGCACGGACTCCGGCAACCCACCACCGGCAACCGGAGTTGCCAGGAGAGGCGAAGCCACCTCTCGACAGCCCGACGCAGGTACTCGATCGCCTCAGAGTGCTTGTTATTCTTTTCCTCTTATCTCTTTATCTTTAGTCACTTCAAAATCCAAACCTCGATCTTATTCTGTCTTCCTCCTTCGCCCTTCAGAGTTCCCTGTGATGGAACATATGGACGTCGACGTCGTCATCGAGGAGACCGCCAGGGATGCCGCCGCTGAAGCGGACAGGATCGCTGCCAGCGAGGCCACCAAGGATGACGTTGCCGTGGCTGGTGATGCTCTTGACGGGGAGGCCGCCAAGACAGCACAAGAGGAAATCGCCGAAGAACCTGCTGAAGAGGGCGACAGGGAGGCTGAGGATCGCACTGACAGCATTCCTGCCGCAGGAGCGCCAGGCGCTGCACCGGCCACAGAGCCCCCTGTCACTGGTGAGGCGGCCACTGAAGACCAGCCATCAACATCTGAAGGCCCCTCATCCAGCAAGTATCTCAAGGTTGGCGAGAATCTATTCATCAACTTGCCGGGGACGGCAAGCACTGAGGCACCAGCCGAAGGAGAAATTTTCGAGGAAATTATTGCCGCTGCCGGGCTCGAAGTCGTTGACGATCCCAGCGCTAGCAACGGCAAGTCTAAAGAGGATCAGCTCCTTCAGGCCATGGGCGAGAACTTTCGCAAACTCCAGGCTCTCCATCGCGCACGAAAAGAGAAGGCGGACTCCAGAATGGCAGTTGTCGAGGCAGCCGAAGCGGATTTTCAAAGGCGCGTCGCACAAATGCAAATCTGGCACGCCGAGGCCCTCCAAGAGCTGGTTGCCGGCCGAGAACAAGTGAGCCAGCAATGGAATGAGATCCTCCTGAAGCAATCAGATATGGAGAAGGCACATGATGAAGCTGTTCAAAGGATTGCTGCCGAAGATGCTCTCCTGACGGGGCGCCGCGTTGCTCTTGATGCTCACGAAGAAGATCTCACCGCACGTGAGCAGGCGCTTGCCGCCAAGCTTCGTAGCAAGGATGAAGACATCGAAAATCTTGTCGCGTGGCGGACCCAGGAGCTGGAGCAAAAACACAAGGAGGCGCTCGAAGCTCCAACTGCAAGTCATGCCGGCAAGCTCAAGGAGGCCATCGATGCTGCCGAAGCTGCAGAGGCTGCCAAGAACAAGCTGAGCGACAAAGTGAAGAGGCTGGAAACAGATCTCGAAGAGCACAGCAAGGAGCTCTCGACGCTCAAGGGGGACAGGGAAAAAACCCTCCACTCCTTGGCGGAGATGCAAGTTGCCCTGTCCGACAAGACCAAGCAGCTCTCCTCTGCGGCTAATAGTATTGCGGTTCTGGAGCTGAAGCTGACCACGCTGCAGAAGTCTCTCGAGGCCGGCAAGGCCCGTGAGAAGGCTCTACTCAAAGATCTCCAAGGAGAGAGGAACCTGCTTAAGAGCGCCGCCGCTGCCCAAAGCGAGTACGAGAAGGGAGTGGAGATCTGGACTGGCCGTCTCATCGCCACCGCGGAGAAGCTTACCGCAGAACTGTCAACCATGGGCTTGCCGAACTTCAAGTATTCTTCCGAGGAAAGAATATCTCCAAGCGCCAGGTTGACGATGTTCTTTGAAAGCATCATCAACACGTTGAGGGCGCTCCAGTCCAGCCGGGCGACCCAACTGGCGAACGAGACTCGCCGGCTTTGCCGGGCCGTCCTTCGCAAGGTGCTCATCAAGGTGGTGCACAGCAATCCCGGCATCGACCTCTCCAGCGCGCTCGGCCATCTGCCAAAGGATGCAAATGTTGAGGCGCTTGAAGAGTGCATCGCGCCAATCCTTGAGAAGGTGGACTCCATCAAAAGGATCGAAGGCCAGCGCAGGGATTGAGTGCTTTCCTTTTATTCTTGCCGCCATCATCTCATGTAAAAGATAATTAGGTCTCAAGTTAGAACTGCGGCAACTCATGGATGCAATATAATTTGACTATGTTTAGGCTCATGCTTGCTACTTTCCTTATCTGATTCCTTTATGTATGGAGTTCATCCTACGCTTACTGAAAAACTTGCCGGCGCGCAACCTGCCGCGAGCGCTGGGTGCGGGACTTTAGCAACCTGCTGGAGGCGCAGCGGCCGGCAAGACTCCTTGGCGTTCTCAGTGCAGCCACTTAAATCATTGAGCGGACTCGAAACAAAATAAGGGCGCAACTGATTACAACAAGGATTCCTTCGCGTGCAGATTTTCCATACAAGAATCGGAATCGTCCAAGGAAATAACTTGGTAATAAAAGAAAAACTTGCTCTAAGTTTTTAGGACTTAGCTTTCTGGCTTTGTTCTTCCTCCGGCAAGCATCGATTCCGAACGTCACCAACTGGTATTCATATCTCCCTTCCCCCCCGGCAAATGTGCACGCGAGGAATCCTTCTGTCTTTGAGAAAAAGAAAGAAGAGAAACTAAAGGGATGAAACCTTGGCGGTTCGTTAGAACTTACCGGGATCAGGTGTCATACAACATCTTAGACAAACATGCATATATAAATATGAACATGGGAATCAATAAGGGAATGTACAACACTTAAATTTATTCATCTGTGCTCAGGGTCTGCGCCTGGCTTTGTACAAAGGATCACATGCCTTGCCGGCAAGACTTGTACAAAAGGGTGGTTGCCGGGAGCCCCCGGCAACCGCGCCTTATGGATAGAACTTGCGAAGATGTTCGATATTCCAGGAATTGCTCACTGGAACGCCATCTTCGGTCTCCAGGCGGACAGCGCTGGGCCTGGTGACTCGTACTACCCGATAAGGGCCTTCCCACTTTGGCGTCAACTTGTTTGAATTCTTGGCGGACTGAATCCATCGAAGAACAAGGTCGCCTTCCTCAAGGCTTCGGGCATGAACTTTGCGGCTATGATAGCGGCGCAAAGCTTGCTGGTAGCGTGCAGCTCGCACAGCAGCCTGAAGACGATTCTCCTCAAGGAGCACAGCGTCATCTTGCCGCAGTTGCTCTTGCTCGAGCTCATCATAAGCGAGCACTCGAGGAGATCCGTATGTGAGTTCCGTGGGGAGAACTGCTTCCGCTCCGTAGACCAGAGCGAAGGGCGTCTGGCCGGTGGCTCGATTTGGTGTCGTTCTGATTGACCAAAGAACTGCCGGCAACTCATCAATCCAGCGTCTTCCGCACTTTTTCAGCCTGTCAAAAGTTCTGGTCCTGAGACCGCGCAGCACTTCAGCATTGGCCCTCTCCGCTTGGCCGTTGCTTCTCGGGTGAGCAACAGAGGCAAAACAAATCTTGCCGCCAAGGTCTTGGACATACTGCATGAAGGTACGACTTGTGAACTGCGTGCCGTTGTCGGTGATGATCCTGTTAGGCACACCGAAATGGCAAACAATTCCTTTGAAGAACTTGACAGCCGACTGCGCTGTCACCTTCCTCACTGCTTCCACCTCCGGCCACTTTGTGAACTTGTCGATAGCAACGTACAAGTACTCAAAGCCCCCGGTAGCACGGGGGAAGGGGCCCAGTATGTCGAGCCCCCAGACCGAAAATGGCAAGGAGAGAGGGATTGTTTGAAGAGCTTGAGCTGGCTGATGTAATTTCTTCGAATGAAACTGGCACGCTTCACACTTGGTTACTAGTGCAGTCGCATCCTGGAGGGCGGTAGGCCAAAAGAAACCTTGCCGGAATGCTTTCCCGGCAAGCGCTCTTGACCCTATGTGAGAACCACATATGCCCCCATGAATCTCTGCCAACAGTTGTAGTCCATCCTCCCGAGAAATGCACTTCAATTTCACACCGTTTGGTCTCTTTCTGTACAGGACGTCATCGACGAACTTGTACATAACAGACCGACGGGCTACTCTCTCGGCTTCTTCTTGTTCCTCAGGGAGTTCACCTGTCTGAAGGAAATGGACAATGTGCTACGCCCATGCTGGAGCCTGAGGCTCGACAACTAGGACTAAAGGCATCTCCTCTGCCGGGGGAACGTTTGTCTCAACAACGAGGGCCTGAGGCCCTGTCGGAGCCTGTTGTTCCCCGGCAGGCGTGTCGATCCCGGCAACTTCCTTGCCGGTGGCTCCGGGGAGCTCTTCCGGGAAGTACTGGCCAGAGTTCAACTTCCTTCTTTTTTCTTGCCGCATCGATGGCGCCACGGATGGTTGAGTCAATTGGAGCACAAAAGTTCCTGGTTCCACAGGCAACTTGAGGGCAGCACGCTTTGACAGGTCATCAGCAATATTGTTCTCGGCACGAGGAACGTGCTCCATTTGGAGACCGTCAAAGCGCTCTTCCAATTTCCTCACTTCATCTACGTAGGCTTGCATCAATGGACTTTGATAGCTCTTGTTAACTTGCCTGACGACAAGCTGTGAATCGCCTTTGATGACGAGCTTTTTGATACCAAGGTCTGCCGCGATCCTAAGACCGGCAAGCAAACCCTCGTATTCTGCAGTGTTGTTGGTCGAACTCTCCCGGGGAAAGTGCATTTGGACTACGTACTTGAGGTGCTCTCCGGTGGGTGCGACAAGCAGCACGCCAGCACCGGCGCCTTGCAGCGAGAAAGCCCCGTCAAAGTACATAATCCATTGCTGATCGATTTCCTTGCTGGGGAGAGTTGTTTCTTGAACTTCTTCGTTTGGCGTCGGGGTCCATTCTGCAATGAATTCCGCCAAGGCCCTACTCTGAATTGTCGAAGTGCTTTCAAACTTAAGGCCAAAGCTGGACAGCTCCAACGCCCACTCCACGATCCTGCCGGTTGCCTCCGGATTTTGCAAAATCCGTTGCAACGGAAAGCGAGTGACGACGGTAATCTCATGTGCTTGAAAATAGTGGCGCAGCTTCCTTGAGGCCATAAGGAGGCCAAAAAGCAGCTTCTGCACCCCGGAATATCTTGACCTAGCCCCTTGTAAAAGAGAGCTAACAAAATAAACTGGGCGTTGCACCACCTTCTTCTTCTGCACAAGTTCTTCTGTTTGCGCAGATCCTGTCTTGCCGGGATCAACCCTTGCCGGGGAAGATCTTGCCGCGTCATCCGGCGGTCCTGCCGCTAGTGTTGCTTCCTCATCAGCTTCTCTCTACGCCACTAGCGCAGCACTAACCACTTGATTTGTTGCCGCCAGATACAACAGCAACGGCTCTTGTGGTTTAGGCGCGACTAGCGTCGGCGGAGAGGAAAGGTATTTCTTCAAATCTTGCAGCGCAGCCTCCGCTTCCGGAGTCCATTTCATTGGACCTGCCTTCTTCAAAATTTTGAAGAAGGGCAGGGCGCGCTCAGCAGATTTGGAAATAAACCTGCTTAGAGCAGCAACACAGCCGGCAGGACGACGCACATCCTTGACGCGTCTCGGCGCTTCAATTTGCTCAATGGCTTTGATCTTGTCGGGGTTCGCTTCGATTCCTTGGCAAGATACAAAGAATCCGAGGAGCTTGCCGGAAGGAACTCCGAACACACACTTCTCAGGATTGAGCTTCAAGTTGATCTTGCGCAAGTTTGCAAATGTTTCTTCTAAGTCTTGAATAAGCGTTGCTTTATCCTTAGTTTTGACCACTATATCATCCATATATGCCTCCATATTTCTATGGAGTTGTGGCTCAAAACCAATCTGGATTGCTCTGGCGAATGTTGAACCAGCACTTTTCAACCCGAAAGGCATTCGTATAAAACAATACGTACCACATGGGGTGATAAAGGCGGTCTTCTCTTCATCTTCCTTTGCCATAAAAATCTGATGATACCATGAATAGGCGTCAAGGAAGGACAGGAGATCACAACCAGCGGTGGCATCCACAATCTGGTCGATGCGCGGCAAGGGAAAGGGATCTTTTGGACAAGCTTTATTGATATCTGTATAATCGATACAAAGCCTCCATTTCCCATTCGCTTTTCGCACTACAACCAGGTTGGCCAACCAGGTTGGATGGAGCACTCCTTTGACCAGTCCCGCCGCCTCCAGCTTCTTAATCTCTTCGGCAATGAATTCTTGCTGCTCCAAGGCCTGTTTCCTCACCCTTTGCTTGACAGGCCGCGCATGAGGACAGACAGCAAGGTGGTGCTCGATCACTTTCCTGGGAACACCGGGGATGTCAGACGGTTGCCATGCAAACACGTCGACATTCGCCCGCAGGAAAGCAACGAGCACGCTTTCCTATTTGTCATCTAGGGCGGAACTTATGGTGAAAGTTCCCCCCGTTCCGTCCTCCCTGGCAGGCACCTTCTTGGTTTCCGGTGGGGCAGCCTTGGACTTCTTGTTCTTGCCGGTGGAACTCTCTGGTACGTCCTCGACGGAAGCGCAGCACTCCGAGGAGGCGCGCTTGCCGGAGTTCGCGCCAAGGTTCCTGCCGGTCTTCTTCTTCCCCCCGGGAGTTCCAGCGGCAGGAGCAGATGCCTTGATGGCAGGTGCTGCAACTGCTTCCCGGTAAAGTTGGTCGGCACAGATGAGCACATCCTTCTTATCGGAATGGATAGTGATGACGCTCAACGGCCCGGGCATCTTCAAAACATTGTATGCGTAGTGTGATGCCGCCATGAACTTAGCCAGCGCTGGCCGACCAAGGATCCCATTGTATGACATGGGGATCTTGGCGACATCAAACACCACCTTTTCGGTCCTGAAGTTAAACTCGCTGCCAAATGTTACCGGCAGCGTGATCTTGTCCTTAGGCTGGGTTCTTCCCGGATTGACCCCTTGAAACGTACCCGTTTCCTCGAGGTCTTCGTCGGGAATCTGAAGCTTTGTGAGCACATCCGGTGAGATTAAGTTTAGGCCGGCCCCGCCGTCAACTAACATCTTCGTCACCTTGAGGTTGCGAATTGTTGGGGAAACCAACAATGGCAAACACCCGACCGCAGTTGTGCGATCGGGGTGATCCTCGGCGTCAAAGATGATAGGCGTGCTGGACCACTTCAGAGGCCTACACGCATCGGGGGATGGCTCTGCCGCATTAACCTCCCGCATCCACTGTTTAAGTTGGCGGTGGGAAGAATGCAGCGAGGCACCCCCATCAATGCACATAGCCTCTGTAGCCTTCTGGAATTCCTGCTCACTGGATTCATCATCTTCCTCATCATCATCTCCTTCTTTATCTCGGCCCCGAGCGGGCCGATCCTTCTGCTGCTTGGCCTTGCCACGGCGACCCCCTCGGCCACCGCGTTTCTTGCCAGACCCCTCAGCACCATCTTGGGCCTTCTCCTTGTCTCGCCTCTCGTATTCGGCCCTCTGCTTCTCGGCAAGCTGCTCAACTTGCCGGCAGTTCTGGAGATCGTGGCCCTTAGTGCAATGGATCTTGCAATACTGCTTGCCGGAGTTCTCCGACTTGTCGGCAGCCACCAAGGCCTGACAGGAAGGGCACCCGGCAAGATCCTTGCCGGGGTCACTAACCTTGGCCTTCTTGGCGGCGCCGGGGTTGTCGGATTCCTCGACAGCAAGCACGACCTTGCCTCCGCGCTTCCTGTTCCGCCGCCGGCCTTTCCTTGACGGGGCCGCGGCGTCTTCATCTTCGGAGTCGCCTGCCACGCCAACAGCCTCACCAGGGAGTTTCCTCCCCTCTTCAGCTCGAGCGCACTTGTCGGCCAGAGCATAAAGCTCGGCAATACTCCTGACTTTGTTCATCGCCAGCTCTTCCCGCATTCTGCGGTTACGCATGTTCTGGTGGAATGCGCTAATGACAGCGGTAGGATGAACGTCGGGAATGTTGTACTGCACTCGGCTGAACCTTTGCATAAACTTGCGCAGGGACTCGCCCTCCTTCTGAGGGATGATGTGCAAATCGCTCTCTTGGCCAGGAGCTTGGTGTCCTCCAACGAAGGCGCCAACAAACTGATGGCACAGATCTGACCAGGAAGAAATGGAATTCTCCGGCAGATGCATCAACCACGACCTGACGTTGGGCTTGAGCACCAACGGGAAGTAGTTGGCAAGTATCTTGTCATCTCAGCCCCCGGCAGCCTGCACTGCAATGGTGTAGATGCTCAGGAACTCCGAGGGATGGGTCTTTCCGTCATACTTCTCCGGAACCTCTGGCTTAAAGGTTCGGGAATTGGGCCACCAGACTTACCGCAGCTCACGGGTAAACGCTGGAGTCCCTACCTCATAAGGCAAGTCTCCTACGTCCCCTGGCGCAGGCTCATCGACAGCCGGCCCCGCGCGCTTATCAGAGTGATAGCGCGCTTCCCGTCGCCGCTCGGTGGTTTTTTGAGCGTCCTCTTTTCCTTGTTCCTGGAGAACTAGACGCTGATCACGGCGCATCCGTGGATCGGACGACGCCGTGGAAACTTCTTCATGGCGGTCGACTTGCTGAGTTGTCGGCCGCCGCTAATGCCGCGGAGGGGAGTGCACTGTAGTTGCACCACCTCCGGTTTTCTCTACATCGGCTCGCGCCGGATTGATGGGCCTCCGCTGCCAGGGCCCTGCCTCTTGCGGTCCATCCTTGTTGGCGAAGCCGATAAGGCTCTGGATAGTAGCTCGCCACTCCTCCATCTTTTCCGGGGCGGGAGGAAAATTGAGGAGCAGCTGTGCACGTGCGAAGGCTTCCGCTAGCGTAGGTGGCGGTGACAAGTGCGAGGTACGTGAGGTGCTCTGACTCCTAACCAAGTTAGAAGGAGCACCACCACGGTCACGCGACCGCGCACCACCTCCGCCGGTAGCTCGGTGTGCATACTGGTCCCGCGCATCTTGGGATCTATGCGCAGAAACGTTTTCATGGGGACGCCCCGAACCACCAGCGCCATGATGTCACTCATCTTGCACGACCTGAGTAGGTCGCGAGGCTTGCGCCGGCGCGGGAGCTCCAGCAGGCGCCCTTCGATCCCTAGAGTTAGTTGTGCCACCCGTAGGCAACACAACACCATCTCTAGATCCAGCGGCGTGCAAGTTACCACTGCCACTGCGAACGATACCGCTCGCTTGGCTTGGTTCTAGTCCTCTTCCTTCTGCACCCACACCGTCGCCTGTTCGCGAAGGCGCAGGCAAAACGGACCCGGACGGTTGCGCTGTCGCAGCGCTCTTCTTCTTGGGCGGCATGATGATGAAGATGATGAAGAAACTAGGGCGCCGACCACCAGATCAGGTTCACGCAACCTTCAATCCCCCTACCTGGCGCGCCAAAGATGTTGCGGCACGACACCTATGGGACCCCGAGAGACCCCTTTACGATTCGGCGGGGGGAGAGGTATACGCAAAGAGCAAAACCAGTGATCGACGCGTGAGGTTTTTACCCAGGTTCGGGCCGCTGATCAGCGTAAAACCCTACTCCTGCTTTGTGTTCTTATTGATGTTCTTGAGCCCAGCCTTCAGGAGCGCTCGCAATGAATAGTACGTTTAAAGAGCAGCTACGCATGCAGAATGGGCCAGAAGTTCTCCTCCTTTGTAGCAGTTGCCTTGGGCCTCCTTTTATATGCTGAAAGGGGTCTCCACAGTGGCAAAATGTATATACATTGAGGTGTAAAGTAGCTACAGGGTATCATACCTAACCCCTGACGGATTAGGACAAGCGCATTTAATGCACCGTGAGGTGTCCGTTTAGGTGTCCTCACTTTCTTGGGGATGGAAAAAGGGGCCATCCCATCAGCACCGCTTAAGCTCTCCTCCACTGGCGCGTCGCCACGCATCCAGAGAAGGACCCAGAATGTCAAACACGTTACTGTGCCGAAGCCGTGGCACAGCGGCAGAATCTCGCCAGGCGCCGAATCTTGCCGGGCGCCAAGCCTTGCCGGACGCCAAGCCTTGCCGGGCGCCAATCCTTGCCGGGCACCAAAGGCCATCCCGGCAAGGATCTTGCCGGGGAGGCTGGCCTTCGGATTCCAGCTCTGCTTATCTGCTGATCCTCAGATCTCTGACTTGATGATTTCCTTGATGGGTTGAATTGACCCCGAGCTGATCCCGGCAAGCCTTGCCACGAGGATGGCTACAACTGTCCGTGCACAAGTACGGGGTACTAGTGGCCCAATACTTAGTACACCGACACCCATCTTTTTACCCTTGATGGCAACAATACAATACGTGCCTCGCTACCCCTACTTTGTCACTGGGTGAGGACACCACATGATTGAACCCAAAACTAAGCACCTCTCCCATTGCAAGAAGAACCAATCTAGTTGTCCAAACCAAGCCGATATTTCGAAGAGAAATACAAAGATATCAAATCATGCATATAAGAATTCAGAGAAGATTCAAATAAATATTCATAGATAATTTGATCATAAATCCACAATTCATCGGATCACGACAAACACACCGCAAAAGAATATTACATCGGATAGATCTCCAAGAACATCGAGGAGAACATTGTATTAAAGATCAAAGATAGAGAAGAAGCCATCTAGCTACTAGCTATGGACCCGTACGTCTGTGGTAAACTACTCACACTTCATCGGAAGGGCAATAGAGTTGATGTAGAAGCCCTCCGTAATCGAATCCCCCTCCGGCAGGGTGTCGGAAAATACCCCAAGATGGGATCTCATGGGTACAGAAGGTTGCGGCGGCAGAAAAGTATTTTGGTGGACACTTCTGGTCGTTTGTGAATATTTGTGAATTTATAGGCCAAAGATTAGGGTTGGAGGAGCTCCAAGGGGCCCACAAGCCCTCAGGGCGCGCCCCCCTAGGGCGCACCCCTGAGGCTTGTGGTCGCCTCGGGACTCCTCTGACTTCATCTCCAAGTCCTACGGGTGTCTTCTGGTCCAAGAAAAATCATCGCAAAAGTTTTATTCCGTTTGGACTTTGTTTGATATTCCTTTTTTGTAAAACTCAAAAACAAGGAAAAAACAGAAACTGGCACTGGGCTCTAGGTTAATAAGTTAGTCCCCAAAATAATATAAAATAGCATATTAATGCATATAAAACATCCAAAACAGATAATATAATAGCATGGAATAATAAAAAAGTATATATACGTTGGTGACGTATCACAGATCGAGCGGTTGCCAGATCATTCAGTACTTTTGTCAGATTTGACGGCGCTGGATGCATGTGGTCGTTTTGCAATCTGCCACATGGTTGCCACATACATATTTCATTTTGTAAAAGGATCATCCTACCCTTTATTATGAAGGGGTATGGAGGGATCTCCTTCGTTGATGTGTTTAGGGAGTTATACCGAAGTAGAAGTGACATCGACATTGTGTGCTTTAATGACCTGATGGATCGGCATTGCAGTAAACAAACCATTTCAGTTTAGAAACTAAAAAAGGATGTGGAGCACTATAGCAGTAAGATGGAGAGTTTGAAAGCAGAAAGGGATTATGATTTGACACTGCTACTCACCATAGGAGCTTTGATCTGAAGCCTGCTGCGCTGGGTAGCGTTCATTCGGATATCCATGTAGTCTTCTTGGTCGCTGTGAACCCGACGTGATGGAGCGACGTCGACGCCGCCCTTCGTCTTCCTCCTTGATGGCCTGATCGATCGGCAATGCAGGAACTAACTATGTCAGCGACTCAAAATGGGCGTGGAGCTAGTAGTGATGGGAAGGTCAGTCCAAATGGATATGGTTGAGTGGGAGTGAATGGATTGAAAAATTAATGGAGAAAACGAAAGGGGATCATTGTGGATTGGTTGGTTCACCTGGCCTTAGTTACAAGTTCCCCAAAAGATCTAAGGCTAGTCATTGCGGAGAGTAACTTAGACTAGCAAGAGCATGGTCAATATTATAGCCGAATGCTCTTGCCATATCATCTATAGCCTATCTTATAGCCCACAAGTATAATAGTCATGTATACATATGTACTACTTTGTTGAAACTTGCCCCACCTTCCTCTCTCACATAGTGTCTAGGAGCGCGTGCTACAACCGGCTGTTAATCAGTAGCCCGTTTCTCTTCTCTCTCCTCTTCTCTCTCATCCAACTCATCAAAAATATAATATTTAAAGCCTTACAGCCTGCCTACGTCATCCTATTGTACTTGCTCTAACATATGCATATGTTACTAGTCTATGTTACTACCTCTTTAGTGGGTAGTGTCGTAAGTGTGATAACATAGAGAGCTTAATTTATTACTTCATAAAGTCATTTTACATTGTGAACCGCTATGTGATGGTAACATACTATGTTACTCCATCTGAATCTCTTCTCGTTAATTACATGCCACATCATATTTTTTGCCTATGTGGCATGCATGTGTTACTCTTACTATGAGCAGCCTAAGACTACCCATAGTGGGGAGTAACTTAGACTAGTAACATGTTACTACCTCTACAGTGGGTGTTAGATCAGGATAGAGAGGGATTGGTGGAATAGTTGACGTATTGCTTGAGCCTCGTGGGCATATATATAGGAGTACATGGTCATATTGGAGTACAAGTCAAGGTAGAATAAATCGTACGCTATCCTATGTTTCCTAAATAAACATTATACTCAACATCCCCCCGCAGTCACAACAGTAACGACGCAGACGGTGAGACTGGAGAAGAATCCGAAGGTAAGCCGACGGACACTCCCCCGCCCCCCACCCCCCCACAGTCATAATGGTCGATGTATCACGGAAGTCATGGCTGGAATGGAAACCGACGAGGTTGCTCAAGCAAGGCGGTAGCCCTTTGTGCTGATTGTCGAGGTAGCCGAGAGTGTAGGATGGTGTAGCCGTGGTCGAGGTAGCCGTGTGAAGAACGCCGTGGTCGATGTCGGGTCGGGGTAGCCAGTGTCGAGGAAGTCGCCGTGGAGCCGTGGGCTCAAGGAGGCGCCGAGTTAGTCATGGGCGCAGTGGTGTCAAAGTAGTGGTGCACCTAGAAGAAGACGGTGTTAACGAAGTGTCGCGCTGGGTGTACCAAACCCGGAGACACGTCATAGACGAAGGCACGCGTCGGTGTTGCTAGCACCGGGCAAGCGTAGATGGACGAAGACGAAGTTGACAAAGCGCCTCACCAGGCTTGCCAGGCCCGGGGACACGTCATGGACGAAGGCACGCATAGGTATTGCCAGCACCGGACATGCGTAGACGAGGGATCTGCACGAGCTGTATGCCATGTCAAGGAGTCGGAGGGGCCAGCAGAGAAGGAGACTCGATGATAGTTGTGGCGCCAATCGGCGTGGGGCCGATGTCAACAACGATGGTCGGAGTAGACGAAGTGGTCGGGGTAGATGACAGCAACGCTGGTGACGGGCTGGTGCTGGATGAAGATGAAGGGGGTGGACGGGCGGCGGCAGCAGCTACGGGGGTAGCGGCGGTGGCTAGGTTAGGAGCGCGGCGGCGGTGCTTGAAGTAGGCGAGGAACCCGACCGCGTGACAAAGAACGCCGCGGACGGTGGCGTTCCTGCACCAAGGGAGGCGGCATGACGCATACCACGGGAAGTCGATGCGTGGTGACGGCGGAGTGGACCACGGGCTGCGGCGCTACGGCACGAAGGGGCGACATAGCGGTGGCAGGCAGGTCGAGGCAACGATGGGAAGACCTCAGGACGGCATGGACCGCGTGCCGCGTCGCTATGGCCCGAAGGGACAGCGGTGCGCGGGTCGGTGATGCCGCGGGGACGGCCTCGGGCAGCGGCGGTGACCGTGTTCCGCGACGCTAGAGCCCGAAGAGGCGGTGTAGCGGTGGCTCGTGGGTTGGGGCGGCCGTGGGGAGAACCACTGGCCGGGGGCGACGACCCGACGGGAGGCGGCGTGGACCGCGTGGCGCGACAACCCTAAGGGGCGATGCAAAGGCGGCGGCGGCTACGGGGATAGCCGGTGGGAGGATCTCGGGGCAACGGCATGGACTACGAGCCACGACACGACAACCCGAAGGGGCGTCGGTGGGAGTGGCGCGCGGGTCGGGGTAGTCGGCGGGGAGACCTCGGGGCGGCGACACAGCGGTCCGAAGGGACGACGCGACGACAACCTATGGCTCGATCGACGGTAGGCGCATGCTCGGGAACGGGCTTGGCTAAGACAGGCGCGTGATTGGTTGATCAGACCGATGGCGGCATTGTACACGCCATGAAGGGGACGACACACATACCAGAGTCGATGGCAACGTGGTCGGCGATGTCCCGGACGATGACGACGAAGACGGACCGACAATTGAGACCGCGTGGATGAGCGGCCGGCAACTATGCACGAAGGCGTCCCTTGGGCGGTGCATCCAGCCTTGCCACGTGGTTGATGATGAAGTGGCCAGTGTAGTTGACGCCGATGTCAGAGTAGAGGCGCGGGGGTCGGTGGCAGCGGCGGGTGACGCTAACCGATCTTAGATCAGAAAACCAAGAAGAAAACGCCGATGAAGATGACCGGCAAGAGAGAGAGAGAGAGAGAGAGAGAGAAAAACCCGGAGCAAGGGCTCAGGAAAAAGACTCTCTGGGACAGCCGGTCAACATGACCGAGGGACGAACCCTAGGTACGGGCGGCGTGGCCCCCGTCAGCGGTCATGAAGGACGACCGCCCCGGGGGCGGCGTGATGCGGAAGCGGCGGGCGACGGATAGCGTTTGGATTGGTTAGGCTGATACTATGTTAGAAGGGATAGAGAGGGATTGGTGGAATAGTTGATGTATTGGTTGAGCCTCAAGGGCATATATTTAGGAGTACATGGTCATCTTGGAGTACAGTCAAGGTAGAATAAATCCTACGCTATCCTATGTTTCTTAAGTAAACATTATACTCAACAATGGGTAGTAACATATGTGTGGTGTCATGCACCACTTCATTTATTAGGTTGTAGACTCATCTTGTCTTGGTATGTGTGATGTTACTCATAATGTGAGTAAATAGCTATGTTACTCAATTTGTCTCTCCCCTCATTAATTAGCTGTCACAATATCTTTTTTTAGGTATCATCTATGTTACTCTCTATGTTACTCCCACTATGGGTAGTCTAAAAGATGAGATATAGCACTCACATCGCGAGTAAAATTCAGTGACAATCACTGGACTTGTTCTTACAGTTCACTCTGGTCAATATATTCAAGAATACCCGATTTATGATCATTTTTTTGCAAGCACCAGATTTACGGTGACTAAACTCACCTCAATGTACAATGAGGGTCACTCGACAGGTTTGAACATTGTATTTCCACTGACATGGCATATACTTTGACTTGTTGACCGCCTCCGAGGTGACAGCATGGCAAATAGAGTTTTTTTTGTAAAGGTCCAATTCAGTTTTTTAAGTCAATAGGGAGAGCACTCCCTGGCTCCATACAACTGAAGCCCACCAGCTAGGCCAAACTAGTTCATAACCTAGGCTTATTACATTCCAAACTCTTTTTGAAAGCTACTCCCTCTGTAAAGAAATATAAGAGCGATGATCACACTCTTATATTTCTTTACAGAGGGAATACAAGATAATTGCAACAGCTAGGTATACAGGAGCTTCTTTTTAACAGACAACTGGGGAAACAACAGTAAACAAGCTTAAGCCAATGGCTGTGGCGTCAAAGAGATCGGCGATCATATGAAGTCCAAGGTGGAAGTTCGGCTCAAGATGCCTCTGTCGCCATGCTTGTCCAAGTGTGGATGGGCTTCTCCAACGGCTCCACTCTCTGTCATCCCAACGCTAGTTTTGTTGGTTTTCCCAGCAGGTGTTGAAGGTGCAGACATAATTGGTCTCTCTGAACCAGCATATGCTCCTTGAAGATTAAGCATCATTCCTGATGGTCCTTAAAACCAGTGACCAGATTTGATCCTCAGTTTTGCCTACGCTCTATGGCAGTCCTCACTTTTCCCTTCCACCGCGCGGCCCATCCATGCAAAGCCCAAACGAGGGTTTGCTGTCGGGTCCAAGTGTTTGACCGTTACTGGGCGTGGTTGCTTATGCGTGGGACACCCCTATCAGCGGCTGCCCGCTCGTAGATGGTGGGCGCATATACTGACTTGTGGAACACCTCTGTCAGCAGCTGCACGGTCATAGATGGTGGGCACATATTCTGACTTGTGGGACACCTCTGCTAGCGGCTGCATGGTCGTAGATGGTGGGCGCATATTCTGACTTGTGGGACACCTCTGTCAGCGGCTCGGCCGTACGTGGTGATCGCAGTTACTGGCGCGTTGGACAACTCTGTCATCGGCTGCACGGTCGTAGGTGGTGGTCGCAGTTATTGGCGCGTGGGACTCCTTTGTCAGCGGCGGCACCAACCAAAAAAAAGAGGTGGCTTATTAAGCCAGGAAGAGTACTCGAACCCGAGACCACACGCTCAAAGAGAGGCACAAGAGCCAACCGACCAAGTTTGTTTACGTGACTTTTGAAACTGTCCTCACCGTTTTATGCACTAAATGAAGCGAAGGATAAACCAACCGTTGAGTCACTATATATAGTATACCATCGGGGTGTTAATAGTTTTGTTGAAACCATTTGGTGTGGCGGATGCACTTGAGTCAACCAAATTGGTTTAGTCCTGAATATTGGTTTGGTGAATGAACTTGGGACAAGCAAAGTAACAAGAGTGATGTAGATTGGTCCTAAAAATTTCCAAAAATCATTTTATGCTACAATATTGGTGGTGGATGAACTTGGCAAAAATATTAAACTTGCAATACAACAAGTCTGAAAAAAACTTCACAAAATGACCTATCTAGAATGGACTTGTGTGGATTTCAAGGCATATGCACATGGAAATGACCACACACATGGCAAACTCCATGATAACATGCGCAAATTTGGCACAACTATTGGTGTTACCATTGTGGACAATGTTTCATACGAATTTGCAATTATTTTGTAATAAAAATAATTTTTCCATTTTCCAAGCCCCAGAAATGACTTTTCTTTGTGAAGGAAGTGACTTAAATAATTTTGAAATTTTTTCCATTTCATTTTTCATCAAAAGAAGGCCACATTGCATGGCCACTGACCAGATTTCAGCAATTTCAAAGTAATATTGCTATATTCCATGCATTTAGTTGAGTTCTAGTGAATTATCTGAAAAGGACCAAATTTGCACTACAAGTGTGATGTAGATTGGTCCTGAAAATTTCCAAAAATCATTTTATGCTACAATATTGGTGGTGGATGAACTTGGACAAGGCAAGCAGGAATTCTGAACCATTTTGTATGAATGGTCAACACTTCAAGTTTGACCTGATTTAAAAAAACAAAGAAAATAAAAAAGGCTAAAAAATTCAAATGCCTTTGCACTAAACCATATTATGTGCACTAGTTTGTGGGGAAAATACTAAACTTGCAATACAACAAGTCTGGAGAAAACCCCTTCACAAAATGGCCTATCTAGAATGGACTTGTGTGGATTGCAAGGCATATGCACATGGAAATGACCACATACATGGCAAACTCCATGATAACATGCCCAAATTTCTCACAACTATTGGTGTTACCATTGTGGACAATGTTTCATAGGAACTTGCAATTTTTTGTAATAAAAAAATAAAATTTCCATTTTCCAAGCCCTAGAAATTACTTTTCTTTGTGAAGGAAGTGCCTCAAATAATTTTGAAATTTGTTCCATTTCATTATTCATCAAAAGAAGGCCACATTTGATGCCACTGACCAGGTTTCAGCAATTTCAGAGTAATATTGCTATATTCCATGCATTTAGTTGAGTTTTAGTGATTTATCAGAAAATGACCATATTTGCACTACAAGTGTGATGTAGATTGGTCCTGGAATTTTCCAAAATTCATTTTATGCTACAATATTGGTGGTGGATGAACTTGTGACAAGGCAAGCAGGAATTGCAAACCATTTTGTATGAATGGTCAACACTGCAAGTTTGACCCCAATTTAAAAAAAAGAAAGAAAATGAAAAAAGGCTAAAAAATTCAAATGCCTTTGCACTGAACCATCTTATGTGCACTAGTTTATGGAAAAAAATACTAAACTTGCAATACAACAAGTCTGAAAAAAAACCTTCACAAAATGGCCTATCTAGAATGGACTTGTGTGGATTTCAAGGCATATGCACATGGAAATGGCCACATATATGGCAAACTCCATGATAACATGCCCAAATTTGGCACAACTATTGGTATTACCATTGTGGATAATGTTTCATAGGAACTTGCAATTTTTTGTAATAAAAAATAAAATTTCCATTTTCCAATCCCTAGAAATGACTTTTCTTTGTGAAGGAAGTGCCTCAAATAATTTTGAAATTTGTTCCATTTCATTATTCATCAAAAGAAGGACACATTTGATGGCCATTGACCAGGTTTCAGAAATTTCAGAGTAATATTGCTATATTCCATGCATTTAGTTGAGTTTTAGTGAATTATCAGAAAAGGACCAAATTTGCACTACAAGTGTTATGTAGATTGGTCCTGAAAAAGTCCAAAAATCATTTTATGCTACAATATTAGTGGTGGATGAACTTGGGACAAGGCAAGCAGGAATTCCAAACCATTTTGTATGAATCATCAACACTACAAGTTTGACGCCAATTTGAAAAAAAACAAATAAAATGAGAAAAAGGCTAAAATATTCAAATGCCTTTGCACTAATCCGTCTTATGTGCACTAGTTTGTGGAAAAATTACTAAAGTTGCAATACAACAAATCTAAAAAAACATTCACAAAATGGCCTATCTAGAATGGACTTGTGTGGATTTCAAGGCATATGCACATGGAAATGGCCACATACATGGCAAACTCCATGATAACATGCCCAAATTTGGCACAACTATTGGTGTTACCATTGTGGACAATGTTTTACCCCCTGGGCGCGCCTAAGTGGCTCGTGGCCCACTCCTTCGCCTTCTGGTCTCCTCCTAAAGCTTCTGGTGTCTCTTATGTCCAGAAAAAATTGTCAAAAAGTTTTGCGGCATTTGGACTTCGTTTGGTACTGAATTCCTAGAAAACCAAAAACAAGCAAAAAACAGCAACGGGCACTTGGTACTAAGTTAATAGGTTAGTCCCAAAAAATGATATATAATTGCATATAATTACATATAAAACATCCAAGATTGATACTATAATAGCATGGAACAATAAAAAATTATAGATACATTGGAGACGTATCAGATACCCATTTTCCACCTGGCGAATCAATGCATCCATTTTTTTTCATCTGTATCTCCCCACCAAAGACCTGCCATTGCATCTATGATATCATTGCATACCTTCTTTGGTAGCTTAAAAATATACATGGCAAAATATTGAATGAATTGCATGATAGTCACAATATTGATAAAAATGGATTCGGAGAGGTCATGACTTTATTTAGTAATGATTCCTCTATTTTGGAAGAGGTTTCAATTGATTATGACAACAAAGTTGCTATCTATGATGATTATGGTGATGCCATGTATGCTATAAAGAATAATGATAACCATGAAACTTGTCATCATGATTTTAATTTTCAATTGGATTATGCCAATCAAGTATCACATGATAGTTATTTCATTGAATTTGCTCCCACCACCATTCATGAGAATAAATTTGCTTATGTGGAGAGTAATAAAAATTCTATGCATGTGGATCATGAAAAGAATTCTTTACGTGATATCTATATTGTTGAATTCATTCATGATGCTACTGAAAATTATTATGAGAGAGGAACATATGCTTTTACGTATCTCACTAATATCAAGTTTCCTCTTTATGTGTTGAAAATTTTGAAGTTGTGCTTGTTTTGCCTTCCTATGCTAGTTGATTCTTGTTCCCATAAGTTGTTTCCTCACAAAATCCCTATGCAAAGGAAGTGGGTTAGGCTTAAATGTGTTACTCATATGCTTCATGATGCTCTCTTTGTGTTTCAATCTTTATCTTTTATGTGAGCATCATTGAAATCATCTAAGCTTGGGGATGCCCCGGTAGCATCCCACCTTTCTTCATCAACAATTATCGGTTAGCCTCGTTTGAGCCTAAGTTTTTGCTTCTTCACATGGTGTTTGCTATGCTTGGAATGTCATTTTTATTTTGTTTTGATTGATGTTTTAATAAAATACTTAGATCTGAAAGTTTTTAAATGAGAGAGAGTCCTCAAATAGCTACCCATTTACTTAACTACTTGCTTGATCTTCACTTATATCTTTCTGGAGTAGTTTGTCATTTACTCTTGTGCTTCACTTATATCCTATGAGTAAATTGATGAATGAATTGAATATCATGAAGTTGAAATTATATGTTCATATCATGCCTAGTATTAGCTTCACATTGAGTTTAGAAAGTGAAATCTATTGAAGCTTGACAATCACAATATTGGTCATACAAGCAATTCATGCATGATTAGTATAAGGAAGAGAACTTTCACATACAAATATATTATCTTGGACATCTTTTATGATTGTGAATACCCATTAACTATTTTCAAACTTGAGCAAATTAGTTGAAATTGGACAAGGAAGACAACGTAATGAGTTATGGTTGTGTATATTTGCATAGAAGTTATATTGTTATGGATCCTCCAACATGTGGTGTTTGCTTAGGATCTTTTGCTAGCCAAAACTCGTACTAAGTAGAGATACTACTTGTGTATCCAAAAACCCTTAAACCCAGTTTCTTGCCATGAGTGTCCACCATATCTACCTATGGATTGAATAAGATCTTTCAAGTAAGTTGTCATCGGTGCAAAAAGCAATAAAAAATGCTCCTAAAATATAAGTGATCTTTTATTGGAAGGGAAAATAAGCATTGTACGAACTTGTGATGGCAAAGAAATAAAAAGCGACGAACTGCATAATAAAGGTTGCTATCATAAGGGGCAATATAATGTGACGTTCCTTTGCATTAAGAGCTTGCGCATCCAAATATAAAAAGCGCATGACAACCTCTGCTTCCCTCTGCGAAGGGCCTATCTTTTATTTTTCAGTATTTACTTTTATGCAAGAGTCAATAGTATGTATTCTCATTTCAACCTCAATTATTCCTTAGTTGCAAGCATCATGTGGTAGGAAAGATCTAGGCACATATGGCCAGTCAGATATATTTGATCATGAATTACTCCCTCTGGTCCTTTTTACTCTGTGTATTAGGTTCGTCTCAAGTGAAACTTTGTAATGTTATACCTAATTTATATGAAAAAATATCAACATCTACAATATCAAATTTATATACTATGAAACTACATTTCATAATGAATCTAACAACATTGATTTGACATTGTGAATGTTAATACTTTCTTCTATAAGTTTGGTCAAAGTAGAGATACTTTGACTTCGAACAAAACTTATATGCAGACTAAAAAGGACCGGAGGGAATATTATTGTTGACAATTATCTATATGATAAATGAGTTGGGAGGCGAAACATTAAGCCCCTATCTTTCTCTGTGTTCGATGGATGCCTTTTGTTCTAAAAATATGCTTTGAGTACTAGAAATCATTGAAGACTATATGATAATTGAGTATGTGGAGCTCTTACTTAGACTTTGTTGAATAAGTTGAATTGCAATTGTTTGGTGACTGAGAACATAGATTTTTAACTTTCAAGAGAATGCATTGTTTGAACCATAACATGTAAATTGATTGCTACTTTATCATAATGAGTTTTATGAGAAAGAGTTGCTTTATGATGCTAGGAAAAGTGATTGAAATTATCATTGATCAAACTTATGCACTATGCTAGCATTCACACTTCAGAAATTATTTCTTTTATCATTTACCTACTCGAGGACGAGCAGGAATTAAGCTTGGGATGCTGATACGTCTCCATTGTATGTATAATTTATGAAGTATTCATGCCATGTTTATTATAGTTTTATATGATTTTGGTGCACTTTTATATGGCTTTTATATGATTTTTATGGACTAACATATTGACCTAGTGCCCAGTGCCAGTTGCTGTTTTCTGGTTGTTTTTGGTTTTCTAGAAAATCCATATCAAATGAAGTCCAAATGCAACAAAATTTTTTGACGATTTTTTTGGAACAAAAGAGACCCCCGAAGCTTCGTGGGAGGGCCAGAAGAGCCACGAGGTGGCCACTACCCATCAGGGCGCGCTAGGGGCCAAAGTGGTGGGCTGGTGGGTAGTGGGCACCTCGTGGCTCATCTTCGCATGATTCCAATACCAAAAATTCTTGTAAATACAGAAACCCCCAGAAATAACCCTAGAACTTGGACTCTGTCGCCGCAAGCCTCTGTACCTCCATGATCCAATCTAGAGCCCTTTTTTGACACTCTGTCGGAGGGGGAAATCATCACTGGAGGCCATCTTCATCATCCTGGTGGTCTCCATGATCAGGAGGGAGTAGTCCATCCTCGAGGCTGAGGGTTTGTACTAGTAGCTATGTGTTTGATCTCTCTCTCTCTCTCGTGTTCTTGATTTGGCACGATCTTGATGTATCGCGCGCTTTGTTAATATAGTTGGATCATATGGTGTTTCTTCCTCTCTATCTTGTTGTGATGAATTGAGTTTTTACCTTTGAGGTTTCACTTTTATCGGATTGAATATTATGAATCTGAAGTTGTTTGATGCATATCGTATAATCAACTCACGAATACTCGTGGTGACAGTGGAGTATCTAGGTGACATTAGAGTTGGTTGATGTGTATCATATGGTGTTATTTTAGTACAAACTCTTGGGCTGTTTGTGACACTTATAGGAATAGCTCGATAGATCGGTCAGAAAGGATAACTTTGAGGTGGTTCCGTACCCTACAAACAATTTCGTCTTATGGTCTCCGCTCGATAAGAACTTTGGAGTGATTCTTTATGGCACGTTAAGGGATTGCCATATGATCTAACTATGTTAGAATTGTTGAGAGATGCACTAGTTAAAAATGAACCCTAGGCCTTATTTTCAAGCATTGCAATACCGTTTGTTCTCACTTTGATTGCTTGCTACCTTGCTGTTTTTTATTGTTCCTATCACAAAATTCAATATCTACTATCATTACTACACTTGCATCTCCATCTCTTCACCGAACTAGTGCACCTATACAATTTACCATTGTATTTGGTGTGTTGGGGACACAAGAGACTCTTTGTTATTTGGTTGCCGGGTTGTTTGAGAGAGACCATCTTCATCCTATGCCTCCCACGGATTGATAAACCTTAGGTCATCCACTTGAGGGAAATTTGCTACTGTCTTACAGAACTCTGCGCTTGGAGGCCCAACACGAGTCTACAAGAACAAGTTGTGTAGTAGACATCACTGATGCGCTCGTCCGCATGTCATCCCACGCCTCCCGTCGTTGCCGGTTTCATCTCGGACTCCGCCGCCACCCCGCCTCCACCGAGCGGCGTCCCCGACCTCGCGCACGATCGGTCTGATCACAGGCTCACCGCCGCGATCAACCCAATCTATGCCGCGTGACCGACCTGGCTCGTCGGTTGCGCACGCCTCCGCAGGTCACGTGAAGATGGTCCCCGAGTTCAGGGCGCCCGTCAACCGATCGAGCAACGAGCTGCCGCTGCGTACCCTCGTCGGGCCGCAGCACCGGCGCCCCGTGGTTCTCCTCGCGACTGCGTCGACTCGCATGTCGCCGCTGCGTCACCCCTTCGGGCTGTAGTGCCACGATATGCGGTCCCTCCGCCGCCCTGAGGCCGTCCCCGCGGTTGCACCGACCCACGCTCTACGCCGCCCATTCAGGCTGTAGCGCCGCAGCCTGCGGTCACCGCTGCCACCCCGCGGTCACCGCTGCTGCCCCGACCCACCTGCTGCCGCCGCGCCCCCCCTTTGGGCCATGGTGCCGCGGCCCGCGGTCCACCGTCGTCCTCGCACGTCGACTTCCTGTGGTATGCAGCGCGCCGCCTCCCTTCCCGCGGGAATGCCACTGTCCGTGCCTGTCTTCGTCACGCTGTCGGGTTCCTCGCCTACTTCGAGTATCACCGCCGCTCTTCTTCGGTCGCCGCCACCGCCCGTCCACCTCCTTCGTCTTCATCCAGCACCAGCCCGTCGCCATCATCTTCCTCGAGCACTTCGTCTACTCTGACCACCGTTGGTGATATCGGCCCCTCGTCGATTGGTGCGACAACCGTTGTTGAGTCTACTTCTCCGCTGGCCCCTCCGACCCCTCGACATGGCGTATAGCTCGTGCAGGTCCCTCGTCTATGCATGCCCGATGCTGGAAACACCGATGCGTGCCTTCATCCATGATGTGTCCCCGGGCCTGGCAAGCCTAGTGCGGCGCTTCATCAACTTCATCTTCGTCCGTCTACGCATGCCTGGTGCTGGCAACACCGATGCGTGCCTTCATCCATGATGTGTCCCCGGGCTTGGCAAACCTGGCGCGACGCGTCGTCAACAACGTCTTCTTCCCGGTGCACCACTACTTTGACACCACTGCGCCTATGACTAACTCGACGCCTCGTTGCGCCCGTGGCTCCACGGTGACTTCCTCGACACTGGCTACCACGACTCGACATCGACCACGGGATTATTCGCACGACCACCTCGACCACGGCTACGCCACCTACGTTCTCGGCTACCTCGACAAACGGTACAAAGGGCTATCATCCGCTTGAGCAACTCATCTGCTTCCTCTACAGTCAGCGCGTCCGCGATGCGACATCATCCATGACGCTCCCGGTGCAACTGCGGGGAGTTGTCAGCCCGTCGGCTGCTATTCTCTCTAGTCTGACCGTCTGCGACGCTCCTGGTGTCTGCAATTCTACCGCTACGACTGCGGAGGGATGTTAGAGATATATTTGGGTTACATGTATTTGGTAGTCTAGGATTTGCAATCTGTCTCCTCCCTTATCTCCAGGAGAGGCTTCTTGCCCTCTAAGTCTTGTACTCAATATATACTCACCCTCGAGGCTCAATAATACATCCATTGGTTCCACCAATCCCTCTCTATTCCCTTCTAACAGTTTGTATTCGCCTTTGAGCCTCAACATTTTGCAATTTACTTGACATTTGATTAAGCTTGGTGGTGAATCTTTTCCTTTTGAGTGTTCCCCTTGAGTCCTCCCGCCTTTATTCTTCATGTACATAGTGTTTCACCTTGGATCCAGCTCCAATCGTGAAGATCAGGGTGCCCCTAGGGCTTCCCGTGTATCATTTTCTTTGCTGGGAATACGAGATGTCCATATTATATGTCCATGCAGAGTTTCACCTAGAGGACCCATATCTCATCATCACTCTTTAACTTCAAGATGATTTGATGATCCCATTCAGTGTAATATATCAAGCAAAAGTGGAAAAGGACTTTGTTTTGTGCCAGGCAAACAAATCCTATGTCATATGATCATTCAGGGAGATTCTCAAAATTCTTTTATGGTAAAAAAACAAGAAACTACTAATAGTTAAAGCTTCATCCCATTGTGCCAAAAATGGGTCAATGAGCTCATCCATTTTGTTCAAAAGAACATGCCCCTTCCTAGTTCGTATCTTCACGGTCGGACTATTTATGACCCAGTGAGCATCCCATATACTGATTCTTGTACCTGACCCAGCTCTCCAAATATGGCCCATTTGAAATTTTCTAAAACAACAACTAATCTCAGCCAAGAATAAGCTGAACCCTTCTTAGGTCTAGTTTTCAAGAGATCTCTATTTGGAAAATATTTTGCATGTCATACCTTTACACAAAAAGTTCAGGTCAAGTAATCAATCTTTAGCTTTGTTTTGTCGGCATTGTTGGTAGGTTAAAAGCATGCAAATCCCTATCCTATAATCTCATTCTTTATTGGGATACCCATTTTCCACGAGGCGAATCAATGCATCCATTTATGTTCATCTGTATCTTCCCAAATACCTGCCTTGGCTTCTATGATACATTTGCATACCTTCTTTCATAACTTAAAATAGACATGGAAAAGCCTTGGATGACTTGGATGATAGCCATCAATGAAATCTCCTTTGCCACTGTAGATAATAATTTTCCTTCCATCGTCTTAGGCGATTAATAGCTCTTTCCAATAGATGGACAATGTTGTTACTTCTATCAATACCAACCATAGATGGGAGACCAAGATATATGTCAAAGACTAGCTTCCGTCAGAATGATTAGTTTGAACATACTTGGGTTTTCACATCAATATTTTGCTTCACTCTCTAATTGCCAACTGCGAGTGAAGCAATCTCGACTCTCCATTTACTTTCTCTCTTTAAGAAAAGCTCTCAGTTTACTTATTTTTTGTGTGTGTTTATTCCCAAAAGGGATGGAATGACATGATTCTTGTCCTTATTCCAAAGGTTAATTCAAAATGCACAAAAGGTGAAGGTGTAGAAGATAATAAGCTTACGTAATACTTTATGCAAGGTAAGCTAAAAAATTGATAACTCATTGTCTCAAATATTTCCTTGATAATGATGTGGTCTCCCATCCGTGAAGTGCTTCTATTCCTGGTAGCCTGGTCACATATGATATTCTATTTGCGTACAAGAGTTTACACACAACTAATAAATAGAAGAGAGGGAAGGCATGGTACTATGCAGTGAGACTTGACATGCATAAAGCATGCGAACATGTGGAATGATGCTTCTTTTAGAGAGAGTGTGGAAATACAGTTGGGGTTCACTGAAAATTTGTTGATCTCCTTATGACATGTGTAACATCCATGAAATATACGGTGAGATTTAATGGTCGAGAAATGGATTGCTTTATTCCATGTATGGGGCTCAGGCGGGGTGACCCCTCACCACCATATTTATTTCATATATGTGTTGAGAGTTTATCAAGTGCTCTGACTCGTAGAGAGGAGGTCCATGGCAATGAAGGTTTTTGGGGGTGTGCAGAAATGCACCACCATTTTCCCGTTTATTATTTGTCGGTGTTTCCTAATACTTATTAAGGCACATATGAATTATGCAACCTCATTGAGATAGATACTAGATCATGGCAATTAGTGAGTGAAGCAAACTACACAATTTCATCGTGAAGTCTATGTATGTGGATCTTATGGATTCTGGTCCTATTTTCCGCATAGTACATATTTGGAAAACATAGTTTCCTTACAAGATAAAAAATTCCATGTGGTTTTTGCAGAGGGATCTAGTTCTTACCAAAGATAATGTGGTTTTTTGATCAGGAGGAGTGTTTCATCATTTATTTCGCCCACGTCCATTTACTACCTTGACCTGGCGCATGATTTATGTTACATGCAATTTAGCATTGCGAAGGTTTCCGAATTTGTCTGGAAACTAGTTGGGTGTTATTCATCATAAGTTGTAGGACAAAATTGGTGTGGGATTTTGTGCCATTTGTCTGGGCAATATGGAATATTGTAATGACTCAATTTTTAACAGATCATCTACTCCTAATTTCTTGCAGGTTATCTATAAATCTACGGCTTCAATTCGTATGTGTCATTACTGTAGCATGTGGACACTTGGATGCTTATGGCCTCTTGGTGCACCCTGATGTGGATGGCAAGCACAGAGCTTGTTTAACCACTTTGGCCGACTGTCGGTGCAACAAACCCTGGGCTATGTTGCCCGGACTATACACAGGCTCAAGGGCAAGGTTATAGCATCCAAGACAAGGCCAAGCAGAAGATATTGCTCTTTGAGAAATCAAAGGGCGGATCAAGAAGACCAAGGCAAGCCAAATGAGCAAGATATCACTAAGGAAAAACCTCCTTTGCCGGGCAGGCGAGCCTGGCAAGGTCAAGGTCACCCCGAAGGCAAGTCTCGAGACTCCCCCAGCAAGCTTGCCGGGGACGCCGAGGGCGGATCACCCCGCCAAGACGCCACCGCTCCACCTCACGGCAACGCAAGTCACCTATCGGTGCGGTGTCGAGCCCCCAAGTGATTAAGTGGATGTTATTTGGCAGGTGGCATCCATTCCCGAGGAAGATCACCCCCAAATGACACCCGTCCAGAGGCGTGTCACATAGGCAGGCGAGAAGGTGGATGAATAGCACGGCAAGGCTTGCCGGGCTACCCCCGCGATGTGACACTAAGCAGTGCATTTAATGCACCCTGTCCTGTCTGCAGAGTTAGGTATGATAGCACTGTGGCTATCTAATCACTGGATAATGACGGTTTTGCCATTGTGGTAACTCCTTGACCTATAAAAGGAGGGCCGTGGCAACCTTAGAAAGGATTCGGACCCTTGTACACTCATACGTGCGTAGCTGCTCTCGTCCCAAGGTGACCTTGCCGGGCTTGAGCGCCGCGTTCCCACCACGGTCCTTTCATCAATCCACCAAAGCAAGAGTAGGGTTTTACGCCTCACGGCGGCCCAAACCTGGGTAAAATCTACCTGTGTCATCACTGCCGTGCTGCTCTACAGTCTCCGCTCTTTGTGCAACGCGCCCTTCCCCCTTGCCGAACCACAAAGGGGCCGATGGCCCCATATGTGGCCGTGTTGAACCACGACATCTTTGGCGCGCCAGGTAGGGGGAAGCGCTTGTGCGAACCCGAGGGTGTAAGCAGCGCGTCATCTTCATCATCATCTTCTTCATCGACGGCTTCATCATCCATGGCGCCCAAGAAAAATTCCGGCGCTACAGCTCACCCATCCACCTCGAAGGCCCCCTCGCATGCAGCCACTGATGCCATGGGGGCTACGGAGGTGCATAGGGACGTAGACACCGCAGGGGACGTGACCGGCACAGGCGGCGCCATCACCGTTCCCCCTGTGGCCGAAGCGGGAGCAGGAGGCGCCAGAGGGGGACAGCGTCAACAACATCCTAGCGGCCATGCTCCACAAGATGCGGGTGGGGAGAATATTCCATCTTTGCCTCTCCACCTCACTAAAGCACGCAGCCGCAGCGATGGCGCTCGCTCTGGTGCGAATCGCAACCTTTTAGCTGCCCCCGCTGCGGGTGCGGCTGCAGGGCACGCGCCATCCCCAGGACAAGCTGGCCAAGATGATGCGCCGAATGGGGTCGTCAATCCCCAAGCAAATCCGCCTCATCTGCATGCCACCCTGGCGACCGGCTCCTGGCAACGAGAGCATGACGCCGCCATTACCGGCACCGTCAGAAGTCAGGCGACGTCGCAATCTGCGTCATCGTCTATGCCAAGCACCGCTTTGGAGGCCATGGCACGGGCCCAACTCCTGTTGAGATTTTCGCCAGCGGCCGATCAAATGGATGAGTGGAGAGCCACCATTCAAAGCCTGATTGGTTTCGCTGAGCAGGAGGATCACAGCGGGCAGGCCCGTCATGGCCTCCACAGGCAGCAACAACGGCCCGAGCCGCTAGCCGTACCAAAGGGGTCACTCCTACGGTGCAGTCCCCTCCACGGCAGCTAGCGCAGGAGCCGCGGCCAGAGCCACGTAATCAAGAACCTGACGAGGTATTGATGGCTTCGTCTGATCCTCGAGCCCATCGAGATCAGCAGCGGGTCCTAGAAGACAGGCGAAGGGAAGACACGCTCGTCACCATAGAACGACGCCGCGAAACCCACCGCCAGTCTGATAGGTGCAATGGTCCCGATGTCGACGAGCCCGCGCCCTGTGGAGACGGGTACCTACCTTTCGACGTTGGGTGTCCTACCTTCACTCGCGAGCTACGACAAGTCCGTTGGCCGTCTGCCCGTACGTTCAAGCCAGAGATACCAGAAAAGTACGATGGAAGACTGAACCCGGCAGAGTTCTTGAGCATCTACACCATCGCTGTTCAAGCCGCCGGAGGAAGAGATGAGAAGGTATTCGCCAACTACTTCCCTTTGGCACTCAAGCCAAATGTGAGGTCGTGGTTGATGCACTTACCGGAGAACTCCATCTCGACCTGGGCTGATTTGTGCAATGAGTTTGTTGGCGCCTTCACGAGCGGCCATCAAGAACCAGGGCGGCCCAGGGACTTGTAGCTCCTCCCACAGAAGGAAGGAGAGAGTTTGCGGAAGTATATGCAGAGATTCAGCCGAGTGCACAGGAACATTCCGGACATCCACCCAGCAGCTGTGATACTGCGTTCCAGTCCAACGTACGCAACGGCAGGATACGTTCCAAGATGAACGTTCGGTTACCCAAGACTGTGAATGAGTTGTACACTTTGGCGGATAAGTGTGCCCGAACAGAGGAGGGGAGGCGACTCCCTGGAGAAGAAGACGGCATCGACGTTGACTCAGAGGAAGACGGCGATGCTGCCAATCAGAAGAAGAAGAACAAGAAGCGCAAGGAGAAGACAGCTCTGGCTGTCGAAGGGTCTGGCGTTCCTAGTACCGGCAAGAAGGCCAAGGCCGAAGCTCCCGGCAAGGAAGTTGCCGTGTGCAATGACTGCCGGGAAGCTGTGGCAGCCAAGAAGGTTGGAAAGGCTGACGGGCTGTACTGCAAGATCCATCAGACCAAGGGCCATGATCTCCAAGAGTGTCATCAAGTTGAGCAACTCGTCAAGAAGCAGAAGGCTGAGTACGAGAAGCATGACAAAGAGAGAGACCAAGATGGCGTTGGCGGGAAGGGCCGAGGTGGCAGAGGAAGTCGCCCCGGCAAGGTCCCTCGGCATCAAGGGAAGCCTACCAGAGGCCATGGGAAGAAGGAATGCGATGACGAGAGTGATGAAGGGGGTGAAGAGGAAACCAACGAGCAGGAGTTCCAGAAGGCCACTGACGTCCTGTGCATTAACGGAGGTGCATCCTTGTACTCCTCTCACCGCCAGCTTAAACAGTGGGCGCGTGAGGTCAATGCTGTGGAGCCAGCGGCAGATTCTCGGAAACCACTCAAGTGGTCCCACACACCCATCATCTTTGATGAAGAGGATCACCCTGACCACACCACCGCGGTGGGCTGCTTGCCGTTGTTGGTTTCACCAACGATCCGCAACCTCAAGGTCACAAAGATGTTGGTTGACAGCGGGGCCGGGTTGAATCTGATTTCTCCCAAGGTCATCAGCAAGCTGCAAATAACAGAAGGAGAGCTCAAGGTTACTGGCACCTTTCAAGGGATCAACCCCGGCAGGAGTCGTCCGAAGGGGAAGATCACGCTACCAGTGATGTTTGGAGGTGAATTGAACTACCGGACTGAGAAGATTGTGTTCGATGTGGTTGAGCTTCCGTTGCCGTACAATGGGATACTTGGACGACCTGCTCTGGCAAAGTTCATGGCGGCATCCCACTATGCCTACAACACCCTGAAGATGCTAGGACCAATGGTTGTTATTTCTATCCCATCAGACAAGAAGGAGCAATTATATGCGTGGACAAGATGTACCAGGACGCGGTCGCTGCCGAGGCCGCGGAAGCCGCAGTCCCCGCCAAGGAAAATGAGCAAGGGAGAAAAGCTGGCAAGGATACCGGCAAGGAATCCGGGAAGCGTGCCTCTCCGGAGTGCGCTGCACCTGTCGATGAGTTACCGGAGAGTTCCACTAGCAAAAGATCCAAGGTTGCTGCACCCACTATGAAGAAGGTCCCGGCAGGGCTGGTTGGCGCCGATGGTACATTTACTATCAGCTTCACCCTTGATGACAAATAGGAAAGCGCGCTCGTTGCCTTCCTGCGGGCGAATGTCGACGTGTTTGCTTGGCAACCATCTGACATCCCTGGTGTTCCCAGGGAGGTAATCGAGCACCACCTTGCTGTCTGCCCTCATGCCCGGCCCATCAAGCAAAAGGTCCAGAAGCAAGCCTTGGAGCGGCAGCAGTTCATTGCCGATGAGATCAAGAAACTTGAAGCTGCTGGTTTGGTCAGAGGAGTATTGCATCCAACATGGTTGGCAAATCCAGGGGTAGTGCGCAAGGCGAATGGGAAGTGGAGGCTTTGCATAGATTTCACAGATCTGAATAAAGCACGCCTGAAGGACCCATTCCCCTTGCTGCACATCGATCAGATTGTGGATTCCACCTCCAGATGTGACCTGCTTTCCTTCTTGGATGCCTACTCCGGGTACCACCAGATTTTCATGTCCAAGGAAGATGAAGAGAAGACCACGTTCATAACCCCATGCAGCACGTACTGTTTTGTACGGATGCCCTTTGGGTTAAAGAGCGCTAGATCCACTTTTGCAAGAGCAGTGCAAATTGGTTTTGAGTCTCAGCTGCATAGGAATATTGAAGCTTACATGGATGACATAGTGGTCAATATCAAGCACAAATCAACTCTCATTCAAGACCTGGAAGAGACCTTTGCAAATATGCGCAAGATCAACTTGAAGTTGGACCCAGAGACGTGTGTGTTTGGCGTTCCTTCCGGCAAGCTACTTGGCTTCTTCATGTCCCACCAGGGGATAGAGGCCAACCCCGACAAGATCAAGGCGATCGAGCAGATTCAAGCACCCAAGACAGTTAAAGATGTGAGGCGTTTGACTGGATGTGTTGCTGCGCTGAGCAGGTTCATTTCCAAGTCTGCCGAGCACACCTTGCCGTTCTTCAAAATCTTGAAGAAGGCAGGGCCCGTGGAGTGGACCCCAGAGGCGGACGCTGCGCTCCAAGATTTGAAGACCTACCTTTCCTCTGTTCCCACCCTAGTCACTCCTAAACCACAAGAGCCGTTGCTGCTGTACCTAGTGGCAACGAATCAAGTGGTTAGTGCAGCACTGGTGGCCCAGCGGAAAGTAGATGTAGGAGCGGCCGTGACTACCGTCCCCTCCGGAGAGGAAAGTGAACTCGTCCCGGCAAGATCAGGTGCAGATCAGAACAAAGAGGAGCAGGGCAGCGGAGATAATTCCAGGATCATGGCAAGGAAGAAGGTGGTGCAGCGGCCAGTGTACTTTGTTAGCTCCCTACTGTGGGGGGCTAGATCAAGGTACTCTGGCATGCAAAAGTTGATCTTTGGCCTCATCATGGCCTCAAGAAAACTGCGCCACTACTTCCAAGCCCATGAGATCACGGTTGTTACTCACTTCCCCTTGCAACGCATACTGAGGAACCCTGAGGCCACTGGCAGAATAGTGGAATGGGCTTTGGATTTATCAAGCTTTGGTTTGAAGTTTGAGAGCACATCAACTATTCAGAGCAGGGCATTGGCGGAGTTTATTGCAGAATGGACACCAACTCTAGATGAAGAAACCCCGGAGACAGTTATCCCCGGCAAGGAAGCGCCCCAAGAATGGATCATGTACTTGGATGGTGCCTTCTCCCTACAAGGTGCAGGAGCTGGCGTGCTTCTTGTCGCACCCACTAGGGAGCACCTCAAGCACGTGGTTCAAATGCATTTCCCCCGGGAGAAGGCTACCAACAACACTGCAGAATATGAAGGACTCCTTGCCGGGCTTAGGATCGCAACAGAATTGGGAATCGAGAAGATGATCATACGAGGAGACTCACAGCTCGTGGTGAGGCAAGTGAACAAGGATTATCAAAGTCCATTGATGGAGGCATAAGTGGAGGAAGTGAGAAAGCTGGAGGAGCGCTTTGACGGATTGCAAACAGAGCACGTACCCTGTGCGGAAAACAACATTGCTGATCATCTGTTCAAGTGCGCTGCGCAAAAGCTTCCTGTGGAACCAGGGACTTTTGTTCTCCACCTGACTCAGCCCTCCGTATCCCCGGCAACAATGGCCAGAAAAAGGAGGAAACTATACTCCGGCAAGGCTCTCCGGGCAGAGCTTCCCGAAGCCCCCGGCAAAGAGCTTGGTGGGAACAACTCCCCTTCGCTCGGTGAGTAGCACCCTCCTGCCAAACTACCTGTCCTCGCGGTTGAGGCATGCACTCCCACGAATGAGGAGGTGCCGCTGATCCTTGTTGTCGAGCCTCAGGCTCCAACTTGGGTGTGACACATAGTCCGTCACCTCTAAACAGGAGAACTTCCTGAAGAGCAAGAAGAAGCTGAAAGAGTAGCCCGGAGGGCCAGTATGTATCAGTTCGTCGATGATGTACTATACAGAAGGAGGCCCAACAGTGTGAAATTAAAGTGCATTTGTCGGGAAGAAGGGAAGGAACTGTTGGCAGAAATACGCAAAGGCATGTGCGGCTCCCATATTGGATCAAGGGCCCTGGTTGGAAAAGCTTCCCGGCAAGGTTTCTACTGGCCCACGGCCCTCCAAGATGCAATTGAGCTGGTCACCAGATGTGAAGCCTGCCAGTTCCACTCCAAGAATATCCATCAGCCTGCTCAAGCTCTCCAGACGATCCCTTTGTCATGGCCATTTTTGGTCTAGGGGCTCGACATCCTGGGCCCCTTCCCCCGTGTTACCGGGGGCTTTGAATTCTTGTACGTTGCAATCGACAAGTTTACAAAGTGGCCGGAAGTGGAGCCCGTGAGGAAGGTGATCGCATAGTCAGCTATCAAGTTCTTGAATGGATTGGTGTGCCATTTCGGAGTATCCGCCAGAGTCATCACCGACAATGGCACCCAATTCACAAGCCGCGCCTTCATGCAATACGTTCATGCCCTCACAAGCAAGGTCTCATTTGCCTCTGTTGCTCATCCCAGAAGCAACGGACAAGCTGAGAGGGCGAACACTGAAGTGCTGCGAGGACTCAAGACAAGAACATTTGATAGGCTGCAGAAATGCGGCAGGCGATGGATCGACGAGCTGCTGGTGGTTCTTTGGTCCCTCCGAACGACACCAAATCTACCGACCAGACTCCCTTCTCCCTAATCTATGGGGCAGAAGCAATGATCCCCACGGAACTCATATACGGGTCACCTCGAGTACTTGCCTACGATGAAGTAGCGCAGGAACAGCACCGGCGTGACGACGCTGTGCTACTTGAGGAGAACCATCTCTGGGCTGCTACACGTGCTGCATGCTACCAGCAAGCCTTGCGTCGCTATCATAGCCGCAGGGTTTATGCCCGGAGCCTTGAGGAAGGCGACCTTGTCCTTAGGTGCGTTCAGTCCGCCAAGGGTACAAACAAGTTGACGCCAAAGTGGGAAGGCCCTTACCGGGTAGTACGAGTCACCAGACCTGGTGCAGTCCGTCTGGAGACCGGAGATGGCATTCAGTTGCAAAACTCATGGAACATTGAGCATCTCCGTAAATTCTACCCGTAAGGTGCAGCTGTCGGGCCCTGCCGCCCGACAGCCACCCATTTGTACAAGCCTTGCCGATGTTGCATGTAACCCTTTGTACAAAGCCAGGCGTAGACCCTGAGCAACAGATAAATAAACGAAGCGCTGGGGGCCCCAAAAACTTGCATGCATGCATAAGCATAACATGAGCATAGCATGATCATGTAGATCAGGGCATATGTAGCATTCTTTTCCTCTGCAGTAAGCTGCCGGGTTCTTGCCGTGGACCCGGTGCCGAAGAGAAGAAATGAAGACAAGCCTACATATCGGTCCCCGACAAGCCAAACAGATAAGTTCTTTCTTATCCATACATGTTCTGTAAAGTGAAAACTTGTGCATATGAAAACCTCGTCACCTTCGAAGCATAGGTGCTCCCATCCTGTGTCCCGAATGTTGCTTCGGTCAAGGTGGTTGTAGTGGCCTTTGATGAAGGAGGTTTGACGAGGGGCTGGTCCCTTTCCATAGTTTTGTGCCCGGCAGGCCAAGCCCCGTGGCAACAAATGAAAGGCACCGGCAAGATAGCTTGCCGGAGAAAACTTGTTTACTTAAACGTATAGAGGCATCTCACCTCTGCATGGACATGGTACATGCACAAGTACCTGGCAAGGCTTGTCTTTTTTCATTAATATGCGATAAGCAAGTACAGATCTTACATGACACAAACATGGATAAAGAAGATTACATATTCTAGACTAAAGTTTGGCAAGTGCCTACATATTTTAGACTAAAAAAAGATAAGTGCCCCGTAATCCCTTTCTTGTCCCTCTCCTCCTAGGAACTACTGCGGGAGGTGGAGAGGGCAAAAGAAGTGCCTGGGCAGAAGCCCAGCCTGACCCCATCAGGCCCCATGACAAGGAGCCTGACAAGATCGAGAGGGCGCGGGCGAAGGTGATGGTGAAGAGAGTGTCAGAGACGACCCCCTGGTCACCGCCACCAGGGCCAGTTGGACGTGGCAGGGCGAACGAAGCCGAAGCCCACGAGGAAGCCTGCTGGGGCCCAGCTGGAAGGCTGCTGGAGGAGCCGGAGACACCATCCACACCTCCACATCCAACTCCCCGGCAAATCGCCTTGCCGGAGAGGAGATGCAGGTGCAGATGTTGCCGCCGCCGTCTGACGGTGATGGTGCGGCTGGTGTTCAGCCAGAGTCGGAGCTGTCGTCCTCCCCGTCGGTGCCGTCGTCATCGTTGTCACTGTCCTCCTCGTCGCTATCGCTCGAGGAGGAGCTTTCATCGCCAGTCGAGCTCTCCGCGTAGCACCCTAAGCAAGCACCCGAGCGTTCGAAGACTTTGACGAAGAGCAGGGTGGCATCCATTAACTTGAAATGGAGGACGTGCCCGGCCGCTAAGCTGTGGGCACGAGCAAAGGTCTTCCAACCACACCGGAGAAGCATGACATGAGGAGCGGGGAACTCCACGTCCGCCCGCATGCTGCCATTACAGCAGCCCCTCATGTGCAGCCTCAGCCCTGGCGGCTGCTCAACTTCCATCACTCTTGCAAATGGAGTGGGGAGCCGAAGCCAGCTGCGTGGAAGCCCTCACAGCTTGACAATAAACTCCAGCGGCTGGTTCCCAACGTGGCCTTTGTTCGGGTCCTGGACGGCCGGAGGAGGTGCGATCAGCGCACCGCCCTGTCCTCCTCGACCCCGAGCGTCATGACGACCACGTACCCGTCCTCTCCCGCCTCCCCTCACGGCGGGCTCTGCTTCCGCGTCCCTAATGGGAGGAGGGAGGCGATGTCAAGCAGAAGCCCTTGTTGCCGCAACTGGAATACCGCTGCGCCCTCTTCCCCTCACCATGATGAAGAAACAATATCAAAAGAAAGAAGGAGGAGATGGGTGTGAGCCAGCACCTCGCCCGCATCCCCTTTTATAAGCGAACGGGGCCGGGGCTGGCTCCTCACTCAGGGGAGGCAACCGCCCCTCCCTGCCAATCCGACTTCCCCGCGCCATCAATGGCTCGTGGAATCAAGGCCGACCCCCTGCGCCAATCCATGGCGTCTGGCTTTCTGCCATGGCACACATTTCCGCACTCCCCGCGTCCGCCACCAATCCTGTGCAATGCATGCAGCATATGTGGCGGAAACGCCAGAAGCGGAGAAGCTAGTGAAATGGCAGTTACCGCCCCGTGAACATGGGACGTGGGTAGCCCATGGATCGTGGCTCGTGACCCCCTCATAACGTCTTGCACGACGTGCAGAAAAACCGGAAACTGACTCAAGCACAGGTTAATGAAGAAGCAAAGGAAATCTCAAGGATGAGCAACCACAAACTCTTCGCCTGTGTACTGGATAGGGCCTACCCCGACGATGCTCGGCAGCACGTTCGGACCAGGCCTGGGGGCTCCTATCGGTGCAACAAACCCTGGGGTATGTTAACCTGACTGTACACATGCTCAAGGGTAAGGTTACAGCATCCAGGACAAGGCCAAGCAGAACATATAGCTCTGCGAGAAATCAAAGGGAGGATCAAGAAGACCAAGGCAAGCCAAATGAGCAAGATATCAGTAAGGAAAAACCTCCCTTGCCGGGAAGGCGAGCCTGGCAAGGTCGAGGTCACTGAGTCTCGAGACTCCCCCGGCAAGCTTGCCGGGGACGCCGAGGGCGGATCACCCCACCAAGACGCCACCGCTCCACCTCACGGCAATGCAAGTCACCTATCGGTGCGGTGTCGAGCCCTCAATTGATTGAGTGGCTGTTATTTGACATGTGGCAGCCATTCCTGAGGAAGATCACCCCCAAATGACACCCATCCAGAGGCGTGTGATGCAGGCAGGCAAGAAGGTGGATGAATAGCACGAGAAGGCTTGCCGGGCTACCCCCACTATGTGACACTAAGCGGTGCATTTAATGCACCATGTCCTGTCTGCAGAGTTAGGTATGATAGCACTATGGCTATCTAATCACTGGATAATGACTATTTTGCCATTATGGTAACCCCTTGACCTAGTAAAGGAGGGCCATGGCAACCTTAGAAAGGATTCAGACCCTTATACACTCATACACGCGTAGTTGCTCTCGTCCCAAGGCGACCTTGCCGGGCTTGAACGTTGCGTTCCCACCACTGTCCTTTCATCAATCCACCAAAGCAGGAGTAGGGTTTATGCCTCGCGGCGGCCTGAACCTAGGTAAAAACTGCCCATGTCATCACTGCCGTGCTGCTCTACGGTCTACGCTCTTTGTGCAACGCGCCATTCCCCCTTGCCGAACCACAAAGGGGATGATGGCCCCATAGGTGGCCGTGTTGAACCACGACACCGACGAGTCACTCGTAGATTATGTGGATGAGCTATGTAATCTCGGGTCTGATCGATTGTGGTCATGTTTTCTTTTTATTTATATTAGTGTCCCGTATCGGTGACTTCAACTTGATTCATGTTTAATAATATATATTTTTAATCAGAGGCGAAAGATTTGCCTCGTCCATTAATTAAGGAGTTTAGAGTGTCTTTTACAAAAAATAAGAAATAAAATTACAAAGCCTTTACTCTCGTGGCATGATGTTTCCCAAGTGCTTTGCAACGGCGGTAGCCCAAAGTGTAGCCTCATTTTTTATGTTGGAGAGAATGATGGTTGGGAGGGTGGATTTGTGCCGTAACACCCTAGTATTTTGCTCACACCAAATTGTCCAACAAGTAAGCATGGTGAGGGACGCCATCACCTTCTGGTTTGCCGTATTCTTCTCAGACATATTGATCAACCAACCCTTGATGGTACGCTCATCAATCCAATGAGAAGTGTCCATGCCATCGAGGTTGAGCCAATCCTTGATCATGCCCCCTCATGGTGAACCGACACTTGAAGAAGAGGTGGGCCACCAATTCCTCGGTTTGCTTAAATAGAGAACATAGCCCGCAATTTGGCCATCTATGCCTTTGAAGTCTGTCCGCAGTCCAAATCCGGTTTTGAATGGCAAGCCAAGCAAAAAAAACCTTGGGAGGCGCCCAAACCTTCCAAACCGCGTAGCTCATGGTCGGGGAGACTGTGCCAAGGAATTGAGCTTTATATGCCGAAGTGGCGACCTAGTTCAAGTGATGTTATCCTCAGTATCGTCCAGAAAATGAATTGCACGGTGAGCATATTGTCATGCAGAGGCCGGGTACTCCCCTTTTCAGAAAATAAATAAGAAAAATTAACAAGGCAAATCCAAATAAAACATAGTCGGACACAATAAAAAGGTACAAATATAATCCGTTACAGTATTCAAATGATGAATTTAGCAGTCAGACTGACACTGTGAATGCAGTAATATATGCACACATACTATTGTACTTGCTCTAACATATGCATATGTTACTAATCTATGTTACTACCTCTTTAGTGGGTAGTGTCGTAAGTGTGATAACATAGAGAGCTTAATTTATTACTTCATAAAGTCATTTTACATTGGGAACCGCTATGTGATGGTAACATATTATGTTACTCTATTTGAATCTCTTCTCGTTAATTACATGCCACATCATATTTTTTGCCTATGTGGCATGCATGTGTTACTCTTACTATGAGTAGCCTAAGACTACCCATAGTGGGGAGTAACTTAGACTAGTAACATGTTACTACCTCTACAGTGGGTGTTAGAAGGGATAGAGAGGGATTGGTGGAATAGTTGATGTATTGCTTGAGCCTCGTGGGCATATATATAGGAGTATATGGTCATCTTGGAGTACAAGTCAAGGTAGAATAAATCATACGCTATCCTATGTTTCCTAAATAAACATTATACTCAACATCCCCTCGTAGTCACAACAGTAGCAACGCAGACGGTGAGACTGGAGAAGAATCCGAAGGTAAGCCGACGGACACCCCCCCACAGTCATAACGGTCGATGTATCGCGGAAGTTGTGGATGGAATGGAAACCGATGAGGTTGCTCAAGCAAGGCGGTAGCCCTTTGTGCCGATTGTCGAGGTAGCCGAGAGCGTAGGGTGGTGTAGCCGTGGTCAAGGTAGCCGTGCGAAGAATGTAGTGGTCGATGTCGAGTCGGGGTAGCCAGTGTCGAGGAAGTTGTCGTGGAGCCGCGGGTGCAAGGAGGTGTCAGTTAGTCATGGGCGCAGTGGTATCGAAGTAGTGGTGCATCGAGAAGAAGACGGTGTTGACGAAGCGTCGCGCTGGGTGTGCCAAACCCGGAGACACGTCATAGACGAAGGCACGTGTCGGTGTTGCTAGCACCGGGCATGCGTAGATGGATGAAGACGAAGTTGACAAAGCGCCTCACCAGGCTTGCCAGGCCCGGGGACATGTCGCGGACGAAGGCACGCATCGATGTTGCCAACACTGGGCATGCGTAGACAAGGGATCTGCACGAGCTGTACGCCATATTGAGGAGTTGGAGGGGCCAGCAGAGAAGGAGACTCGACGACGGGTGTGGCGCCAATCGGCGTGGGGACGATGTCAACAATAGTGGTCGGAGTAGACGAAGTGGTCGTGGTAGATGACGGCAACGTTGGCGACGGGCTGGTGCTGGATGAAGACGAAGGGGGTGGACGGGCGGCGGCTAGGGTAGTGGCGGTGGCCAAAGAAGAGCAGCGGTAGCGGCTTGGTTAGGAGCGTGGCGGTGGTGCTCGAAGTAGGTGAGGAACCCAACAGCGTGACAAAGACCTGTGCGGATGGTGGCGTTTCCACACCGAGTGAGGCGGCGCGACACATACCACGGGAAGTCGGCGTGTGGTGATGGAGGAGTGGACCGCGGGCTGCGGCCCTACAGCATGAAGGGGCGATGCAGCGGCGGCAGGCAGGTCGAGGCGACGGCGGGAAGACCTTGGGATGGCGTAGACCATGCGCCATGTCGCTATGGCCTGAAGGGGCAGCGCAGCAGTGGTGCGTGGGTCGGTGATGCCGCGGGGATGGCCTCGGGCGGCGGCGGTGACCGCGTTCCGTGGCGCTAGAGCCCGAAGAGGCGGCGTAGCGGCGGCTCATGGGTCAGGGCAGCCGTGGGGAGAACCACTGGCCGGGGGCGACGACCCGACGAGAGGCGGCGTGGACCGCGTGCCGCAGCGTGACAACCCTAAGGGGTGACGCAAAGGCGATGACGGCTACGGGGATAGCCGGTCTGAGGATCTCAGGGTGGCGGTGTGGACAGTGAGCCGCAACGCAACAGCCCAAAGGGGCATCGGCGGGAGTGGCACGCGGGTTGGGGCAGTCGGCCGAGAGACCTCGGGGAGGCAACACAGCGGTTCGAAGGGACGACGCGACGGCAACCTATGGCTCGATCGATGGTAGGCGTGTGCTCGGGAACGGGCTTGGCGAAGACAGGCGTGTGATCGGTTGATCAGACTGATGGTGGCATTGTACACGCCATGAAGGAGACGACACACATGTGGGAGTCGATGGGCGACATGGTCGGTGCCGTCCCGGACGATGACGATGAAGACGGACCGGCAATGGAGACCACGTGGATGAGCGGCCGACAGCGATAAACGAAGGCGTCCCTTCGGCGGCGCGCCCAACCTTGTCGTGCGGTTGATGACGAACTGGCTGGTGTAGTCAACGCCGATGTCGGAGTAGAGGTGCGGGGGTCGACGGCGGCAGCGGGCGACGCTAACCGATCTTAGATCAGAAAACCAAAAAGAAAACAGCGATGAAGATGACCGGCGGGAGAGAGAAAAACCCGAAGCAAGGGCTCGGGAAAATGACTCTCTAGGATAGCCGGTCAACACGACCGATGGACGAACCCTAGGTACAGGCGGTGCGGCCCCCGTCGGTGGTCATGGAGGCCGACCACCCCGGGGGCCGCGCGATGCGGAAGCGGCGGGCGACGGCTTGTGTTTGGATCGGTTAGGCTGATACCATGTTAGAAGGGATAGAGAGGGATTGGTGGAATAGTTGATGTATTGGTTGAGCCTCAATGGCATATATATAGGAGTACAATGTCATCTTGGAGTACAAGTCAAGGTAGAATAAATCCTACGCTATCCTATGTTTCCTAAATAAACATTATACTCAATAGTGGGGAGTAACATATATGTGGTGTCATGCACCACTTCATTTATTAGGTTGTAGACTCATCTTGTCTTGGTATGTGTGATGTTACTCATAATGTGAGTAAATAGCTATGTTACTCAATTTGTCTCTCCCCTCATTAATTAGCTGTCACAATATCTTTTTTTAGGCATCATCTATGTTACTCTCTATGTTACTCCCACTATGGGTAGTCTAAAACATGAGATATAGAACTCATATCACGAGTAAAATTCAGTGACAATCCCTGGACTTGTTCTTACAGTTCACTCTGGTCAATATATTCAAGAATACCCGATTTATGATCACTTTTTTTGCAAGCACCAGATTTACGGTGACTAAACTCACCTCAATGAACAATGAGGGTCACTCGACACGTTTGCACATTGTATTTCCACTGACGTGGCATATACTTTGACTTGTTGACCGCCTCCGAGGTGACAGCGTGGCAAATAGAGGTTTTTTTTGTAAAGGTCCAACTCAGTTTTTGAAGTCAATAGGGAGAGCACTCCCTGGCTCCATACAACTAAAGCCCACCAGCTAGGCCAAACTAGTTCATAACATAGGCTTATTACATTCCAAACTCTTTTTGAAAGCTACTCCCTCTATAAAGAAATATAAGAGTGATCATCACTCTTATATTTATCACTCTTATATTTACTTACAGAGGGAGTACAAGATAATTGCGACACCTAGGTATACAGGAACTTCTTTTTAACAGACAACTGGGGAAACAACAGTAAACAAGCTTAAGCCAGCGGCTGTGGCGTCAAAGAGATCGGCGATCATATGAAGTCCAAGGTGGAAGTTCGGCTCAAGATGCCTCTGCCGGCATGCTTGTCCAGGTGTGGATGGGCTTCTCCAACGGCTCCACTCTCTATCATCCCAATGCTAGTTTTATTGGTTTTCACAGTAAATGTTGAAGGTGCAGACATAATTGGTCTATCTGAACCAGCATATGCTCCTTGAAGATTAACCATCATTTCTGATGGTCCTTAAAACCAGTGACCAGATTTGATTCAAAGACATCCAAATGCCACCATTAAATATAGGGATTTCTATTTCTGTGCCCGCCATCGCTTAGTTCTCGTCAGTTTTGCCCACGCTCTATGGTAGTCCTCACTTTTCCGTTCCACCGCGCGGCCCATCCATGCAAAGCCCAAACGAGGGTCTGCCGTCGGGTCAAAGTGTTTGACTGTTACTGGGCGTGGTTACTTACACGTGGGACACCCCTGTCAGCGGCTGCCCACTCGTAGATGGTGGGCGCATATACAGACTTGTGGAGCACCTCTATCAGCAGCTGCATGGTCGTAGATGGTGGGCGCATATTCTGACTTGTGGTACACCTCTGCCAGTGGCTGCTCGGTGATAGATGGTGGGCGCATATTCTGACTTGTGGGACACTTCTGTCAGTGGTTGGGTAGCCGTAGGTGATGGTCGCAGTTTCTGGCATGTGGGACAACTCTGTCATCGGCTGCGCGGTCGTAGGTGGTGGTCGCAGTTACTGGCACGTGGGACACCTTTGTCAGTGGCTTCTAGGTCATAGGTGCTGGGCGCAGTTACTGGCTTGTGGGACACCTTTGTCAGCGGCGAAGGCAACTGAAAAAAAGAGGTGGCTTATTAAGCCAGGAAGAGTACTCGAACCCGAGACCACACGCTCAAAGAGAGGCACAAGAGCCAACCGACCAAGTATGTGTACGTGACTTTTGAAACTGTCCTCACCGTTTTATGCACTAAACGAAGCGAAGGATAAACCAACCATTTAGTCACTATATATAGTATACCATTGGGGTGTTAATAGTTTTGTTCAAACCATTTGGTGTGGCGGATGCACTTGAGTCAACAAAATTAGTTTAGTCCTGAATATTGGTTTGGTGAATGAACTTGGGACAAGCAAAGTAACAAGCGTGATGTAGATTGGTCCTGAAAATTTCCAAAAATCATTTTATGCTACAATATTGGTGGTGGATGAACCTAGGACATGGCAAGCAGGAATTCCAAACCATTTTGTATGAATGGTCAACACTTCAAGTTTGACCCAATTTAAAAAAACAAAGAAAATGAAAAAGGCTAAAAATTCAAATGCCTTTGCACTGAACCATCTTATGTGCACTAGTTTGTGGAAAAAATACTAAACTTGTGATACAACAAGTCTGGAAAAAAACCTTCAAAAAATGGCCTATCTAGAATGGACTTATGTGGATTGCAAGGCATAAGCACATGGAAATGGCCACATACATGGCAAACTCCATGATAACATGCACAAATTTGGCACAACTATTGGTGTTATCATTGTTGACAATGTTCCATAGAAACTTGCAATTATTTTGTAATAAAAATAAAATTTACATTTCCAAGCCCTAGAAATGACTTTTCTTTGTGAAGGAAGTGCCTCAAATAGTTTTGAAATTTGTTCCATTTCATTATTCATCAAAAGAAGGCCACATTTGATGGCACTTACCAGGTTTCAGTAATTTCAGAGTAATATTGCTATATTCCATGCATTTAGTTGAGTTTTAGTGAATTATCAGAAAATGACCAGATTTGCACTACAAGTGTGATGTAGATTGGTCCTGAAAATTTCCAAAATTCATTTTATGCTACAATATTGGTGGTGGATGAACTTGTGACAAGGCAAGCAGGAATTCCAAACCATTTTGTATGAATGGTCAACACAGCAAGTTTAACCCCAATTTGAAAAAAAATGAAAAAAGGCTAAAAAATTCAAATGCCTTTGCACTAAACCATCTTATGTGCACTAGTTTATGGGAAAAATACTAAACTTGCAATACAACAAGTCTGTAAAAAAACCCTTCACAAAATGGCCTATCTAGAATGAACTTGTGTGGATTTCAAGGCATATGCACATGGAAATGGCCACATATATGGCAAACTCCATGACAACATGGACAAATTTGGCACAACTATTGGTGTTACCATTGTGGATAATGTTTCATAGGAACTTGCAATTATTTTGTAATAAAAATAAAATTTCCATTTTCCAAGCCCTAGAAATGACTTTTCTTTGTGAAGGAAGTGCCTCAAATAATTTTGAAATTTGTTCCATTTCATTATTCATCAAAAGAAGGCCACTGACTAGGTTTCATCAATTTCAGAGTAATATTGCTATATTCCATGCATTTAGTTGAGTTTTAGTGAATTATCAGAAAAGGACCAAATTTGCACTACAAGTGTTATGTAGATTGGTCCTGAAAAAGTCCAAAAATCATTTTTATGCTACAATATTGGTGGTGGATGAACTTGGGACAAGGCAAGCAGGAATTCCATACCATTTTGTATGAATGGTCAACACTGCAAGTTTGACCCCAATTTGAAAAAAACAAAGAAAATGAAAAAAGGCTAAAATATTCAAATCCCTTTGCACTAAGCCATCTTATGTGTACTAATTTGTGGAAAATTCCTAAACTTGCAATACAACAAATCTAAAAAATCCTTCACAAATGGCCTATCTAGAACAGATTTGTGTGGATTTCAAGGCATATGCACATGGAAATGGCCACATACATGGCAAACTCCACGATAACATGCCCAAATTTGGTACAACTATTGGTGTTACCATTGTGGACAATGTTTTCCCCCCTTGGGCGCACCCAAGTGGCTCGTGGCCCACTCCTTCACCTTATAGTCTCCTCCCGAAGCTTCTAGTGTCTCTTATGTCCAGAAAAAATCATCAAAAAGTTTCGTGGCATTTGGACTTCGTTTGTTACTGAATTCCTGGATAACCAAAAACAAGCAAAAAATAACAACTGGCACTTGGCACTAAGTTAATAGGTTAGTCCCAAAAAAATTATATATAATGGCATATAATTACATATAAAACATCCAAAATTGATATTATAATAGCATGGAACAATAAAAAATTATAGATACATTGGAGACGTATAAGATACCCATTTTCCACCTGGCGAATCAATACATCCATTTCTGTTCATCTGTATCTCCCCACCAAAGACCTGCCATTGCATCTATGATATCATTGCATACCTTCTTTGGCAGCTTAAAAACATACATGGCAAAATATTGAATGAATTGCATGATAGCCTTCAACGAAATCTCCTTTGCCCCCATAGATAACTATTTTCCTTCCATCCTTTTAGGTGCTTAATATTTCATTCCAGTAGATGGACAAAGTTGTTACTTCTATCAACACTAACCATAGCTGGGAGACCGAGATATATGTCAGAGAATACCTTTCTATCACAATTATAGTTTGAACATACTTAGGTTTTCACACCAACATTTACATTTGGACTAAAATAAATAATGCACTTTGTTTCACTCACTATTTGCCGTGAACTTGCACAATAACGACCTAGTACCTATCTCAATGAGGTTGCATAATTCATATGTTCCTTCATAAGTATTTGGAAATCATCGACAAATGATAAATGGGAAAATGATGGTGTATTTCTGCACACCCCTAACACCATTAGTGCCATAGACCTACTCTCTACGAGTCAGAGTAGTTGATTAACCCTAAGCATAGATATGAAACAAATAAGTTGGTGAGTGGTCACCCCGCCGGAGCCCCATATATGGAAGGAAGCCATCCATTTCTTGACCATTAATTCTCAGCATATATTTCATAGATGTTACACATGTCATAAGGAGATCAACAAACTCTGGGTGAAACCCCAACTCTATCTCCATTCTCTCTAAAAGAAGCATCATTTCACATGATCGCATGCTATATGCATGTCAAGTTTCATAGCACGGTACCATGACTTGTATTTCTTCTTATTTTTAATTATGCCTGAACTCTCATACGTAAATAGGATATTATATGTAACCAGCCTGCCAAGAAGAAAAGGTCTTTGCATGATAATATATCTATTTTAGGTCACATCACATAAACGTTGCATATACACTGTCACTTTTTTGGATATTCAATTAACCTTGGGTATAAGCACAAGAATTATTGGTTAGCTTTATTTTTTACTATTCAAACAAGCAATATATCACTGAAAGTGGACATGCCAACACTTGTTAAAGAAAATAGCATGCAAGCCATTCGTACATGGAGCTTTCGTATCTACAATTGACATCAATTATTATTTTGACATCTGCAATTGTGTAAAGGGATTCATTCATATCTTTCATTATTCGCAGTGAAGGTAGATGGAGAGGTTTTGTTTTTTTAGACACAGAAAGTATGTTTAGAAGATAGAGAGAGAAAGTAAATGGATAGGTAAGAAGAGAAGTCTTGTTGGTGGGTGAGTGAAACATGGCCCATCCATCCGGCCCAGTGACACCTCCCTAACCTATCCCTAGTAAATAAATAGGAAGCAGTCGAAGGCAAGAAGCTTCACCGCCACCAAGATCCAATAATCCCCACCCCACCCAAAACCACGGAAGGAAGGAGGTATGTGGGTTGCCTCTCCTTCGTCGCTGCCTCCGGCCGCCGCCGCCACTGATAGCCCACACCCGACCTACACCAAGGTATGCAATATCATTCTCTCCCCACCTCCCTCTCCATACACTTCCCCTTTTTCTTTTCCATCTTGCTTCCCACTCATGGATGGCTTAATCTAATCTCCAACGCAGATGATTACGGAAGCGCTCACCGAGCTAGGAGGAACCTCCAGTCGTGACGCCATCGCCGGATTCATCCTCGGTCGCTTCACCAACCTCCCAGCTACCCATGACGCGCTCCTATCCGCCCACCTCCGCCGCCTCGTCTCCGAGGGCATCGTCCGCAGCTTTGCATCCACCTACATCTTGCCAGCCCCGATCCAGCCCCGCAAGGACTCCCTCACCATGCCGGTGACCAAGAATTCGTTGGATCTCAATTTGGATCCATCTAGAGGCTTACATGCAAGCAACAATGATGACAACTCCTCCAGTGATGACGATGATGATGACTACACTTGTGATGACGACGATGATGAATACACTCCTGCGCGTGCAGCATACATACTGGGAATGAAGCGCGGCCGTGGACGAGTATCAAGAGCGGCCCAACCTGTGTCCACACTTGATTCCTCGACGACAAAGAGAGGGAATGGGAGGCCAAGAAAGGAACCAGAAGCAACGTCAAGGAGCATCAAGCATGGCCCTAGTCGCCCTTGCAAGGACGCATCTCCATTCCACGCGTCGGCGTCAGCGACCAAGCCCAAGAAATTGTTGGATCTCAATTTGGACCCATCTGAGGGATTACAGATTAGAAGTGATGATGATGAGGATGTCTGCAGTGGTGATGGTGGTGATGATGATGATGATGATGTTGACTACACTCCTATCCTAGGAGAAAAGCATGGTCGTGGACGCCCACGAAAGAGGGGGCGCGGCATGCCTCGTAAGGTTGTGTTGTCTGCTAATGGAGGGGGTGCTTCCTGCCCATTGCCAAGAGAGGGCGTGGTAGACCAAGGAAGAGACAAAATGCTTGTCAGTCAGAAGCTTCTTTTCAGAATGGAGGTGACAGAATGCCTATGCAAACCCCCAGAGGTGATTTCTTGATGCCAAAGAGAGGGTGTGGGAGGCCGACAAAGGATACACAATAACTCTAACGAGTACCCAGAGAGGGCGTGGGTGGCCGAGAAAGGATGAACAATCACAAGTAGAATCTTCTAAGTCTAGGATCCCATTAGTTTGTGTTAGAGATATATTTGGGTTACATGTATTTCGTAGTCTAGGATTTGTAATCCGTCTCCTACCTTATCTCCTGGAGAGGCTTCTTGCCCTCTAAGTCTTGTACTCAATATATACTCGCCCTCGAGGCTCAATAATACATCCATTGATTCCACCAATCCCTCTCTATTCCCTTCTAACATGGTATCAACCTAACCGATCCAACCCTAGCCGCCGCCGGCCGCTTCCGCCCCGCGCGCCGCCCCGGGGCGGTCGGCCTCCATGACCGCCGCCGGTGGCCGCGCTGCTCGTACCTAGGGTTCGTCCGTCGATCGTGTTGACCTGCTGCCCTAGAGAGTCTTTTTCCCGATCCCTTGCTCCAGGTTTTTTCTCTCTCACGCCGGTCATCTTGTCAGTGCTTCTTCTTTGGTTTTCGGATCTACAATCGGTTGGCATCGCCCGCCGCCATTCGTCAACCCCCGCGCGCCTCTACTTCGACACGGTGTAGCCAGCCGGCCTATCCTCCAACCCGGCGGCCACGCGCGCCGAGGTGCCCGTCAGGGCCAGCCACCATCCGCGCGTCGGCCCGGCCGTCACCCTGCGCCGGCCGTCACCACTCTGCTCCGACCAGGACTCCTGCATCGCCCCGACCCGGCGGCCTCGCACCTTGCGGCGGCCCATCACAGCCGCCCCACGTGCACCGGCCCGCCCGTCGATCTACGCCGGCCTAGTCCCCAGCTGCGTCGGGCCGGCTGCGTCAGGTTCGTCGGCTGCCTCGAGCTCGGGCGCCACTGCTCCGTTGGTCACTCGGGCCTTGCTGCCCAGGCGTCGGCGCTGCTTTGGCAGCCCGGGTGCCGGTGCTGACTGATACGTCTCCAACGTACGTATAATTTATGAAGTATTCATGACATGTTTATTATAGTTTTATATAATTTTGGTGCACTTTTATATGGCTTTTATATGGTTTTTATGGACTAACATATTGACCTAGTGCCCAGTGCCAGTTGCTATTTTCTACTAGTTTTTGGTTTTCCAGAAAATTCATATCAAATGAAGTCCAAATGCAGCGAATTTTTTTGACGATTTTTTTGGAACAAAAGAGACCCCCAAAGCTTTGTGGGAGGGCCAGAAGAGCTACGAGGTGGCCACTACCCATCAGGGCACGCCAGGGGCCAAAGTGGTGGGTTGGTGGGTAGTAGGCACCTCGTGGCCAATCTTCGCGTGATTCCAATGCCAAAAATCCTTATAAATACAGAAACCCCCAGAAATAACCCTAGAACTTGGACTCCGCCATCGCAAGCCTTTGTACCTCCACGATCCAATCTAGAGCCCTCTTCCGGCACTCTACCGGAGGGGGAAATCATCACCGGAGGCCATCGTCATCATCCCGGTGGTCTCCATGATGAGGAGGGAGTAGTCCATCCTCGAGGTTGAGGGTTTGTACTAGTAGCTATGTGTTTGATCTCTCCCTCTCGTGTTCTTGATTTGGCACGATCTTGATGTATCATGAGCTTTGTTAGTATAGTAGGATCATATGGTGTTTCTTCCTCTCTATCTTGTTGCAATGAATTGAGTTTTTACCTTTGAGGTTTCACTTTTATCAGATTGAATATTATGAATCTGAAGTTGTTTGATGCATATCGTATAATCAACTCACGGATACTCGTGGTGACATTGGAGTATCTAGGTGACATTAGAGTTGGTTGATGTGTATCATATGGTGTTATTTTAGTACGAACTCTTGGGTTGTTTGTGACACTTATAGGAATAGCTCGATAGATCGATCGGAAAGGATAACTTTGAGGTGGTTTCGTACCCTACAAACATTTTTGTCTTATGTTCTCCAGTAGATAAGAACTTTGGGGTGATTCTTGATCGCACGTTGAGGGATTGCCATATGATCTAACTATGTTAGAATTGTTGAGAGATTACACTAGTGAAAGTATGAACCCTAGGCCTTATTTTCAAGCAATGTAATACCGTTTGTGCTCACTTTTTTACTTGCTACCTTGTTGTTTTTTATTGTTCCTATCACAAAATTCAATATCTACTATCATTACTACACTTGTATCACCACCTCTTCGCTGAACTAGTGCACCTATACAATTTACCATTGTATTTGATGTGTTGGGGACACAAGAGACTCTTTGTTGTTTGGTTGCCGGGTTGTTTGAGAGAGACCATCTTTATCATACGCCTCCCACGGATTGATAAACCTTAGGTCATCCACTTGAGGGAAATTTGCTATTGTCCTACAAAACTCTGCGCTTGGAGGCCCAACACGAGTCCACAAGAACAAGTTGTGTAGTAGACATCACTGACCCGCTTGTCCACACGTCGTCCCACGCCGCCCGTCGTCGCCGGTTTCATCTCAGACTCCGCCGTCACCCCGCCTCCACCGAGCGGCGTCCCCGACCTCGTGCATGATCGGCTTGATCACTCGCTCGCTGCCACGATCTGCCCAATCTACGCCACGCGACCGACCTGGCCCGTTGGTTGCGCACGCCTCCACAGGTCCCGTGAAGATCGTCCCCGACTGTAGCACGCCCCTCAACCGATCGAGCAACGGGCTGCCGCTGCATACCCTCGTCGAGCCGCAGCGCTGTCACCCCGTGGTTCTCCTCGCGGCTGCATCGACTCGTGCGTCGCCGCTGTGTCGCCCCTTCGGGCTGTAGTGCCGCGATATGTGGTCCCACTGCTGCCCTGAGGTTGTCCCCGCGGTTGCACCGACCCGTGCTGCACCGCTATGCCGCCCCTTCGGGCTGTAGCGCCGCGGCCCGCGGTCCCTGCTGTTGCCCCGACCCGCTTGCTGCTGCCACGTCGCCCCTTCGGGCCATGGTGCCGCGGCCCGCGGTCCACCGTCGTCCCCTCACGTCGACTTCCCGTGGTATGCGTCGCGCCGCCTCCCTTCGCGCGGGAACGCCACTGTCCGCGCCGGTCTTCCTCACGCTGTCGGGTTCCTCGCCTACTTCGAGAATCACCGCCGCTCTTCTTCGGCCGCTGTCGGTGTCAAAACCAGCAGATCTCGGGTAGGGGGTCCCAAGCTGTATGTCTGAGGATCGATGGTAACAAGGGACAATAGGGACACAATGTTTACCCAGGTTCGGGCCCTCTTAAAGGAGGTAAAACCCTACGTCCTACTTGATTGTATTCGAAGAGTATAGGGGTTACAAGAGTTGATCTACCTCGAGATCGTAATGGCTAAACCCTAGCCGTCTAGCCTATGATTATTATGATTGCCTCTACGGACTAAACCCTCCAGTTTATATACACACCGGAGGGACCTAGGGTTGTACAGAGTCGGTTTGCAGAAGAAGGAAATAGTACATCCGAACACCAAACTTGCCATCCACGCATATAGGAGTCCTACCCGGACACGGGGGTTAGTCTTCTGCTTTATCTTCACGGCCCATCAGTCCGGCCCATATCAAATAGACCGGATACCCGAGGGCCCCCTAATCCAGGACTCCCTCAGTAGCCCTTGAACCAGTCTTCGATGACGATGAGTTCGGCACGCGGATTATCTTCGGCATTGCAAGGCGGGTTCCTTCTCCCGAATATTTTAAGTTAGCTTCATGCATAAAGAAACTATATCCGGCTCTGCATAATCAATACAACCCTTAGCCACGAAGGCAAGATGTCAAAAATAGGAACAGTGTCTTTTACTGACGACTTTTTCGGCGAAGCGTCACACTTGACTCTTTAACATTTCGAACCATTTTCACGCCTCCCGTTTCGTGTTTCGAGGCCTAGCCCTCATTGGCACATCCCGTCAAAACAGAGATCATGCCCGTCCATTACGGGATTCTCATCAATGTGGTTTGGGTAACCCAACCACGCCTTACGCACGATCTAGTTGGGAACATGCGAGGTTTTATGGCTTGAGAAGGGGACGTTTGGTATTTTCACCGTCTATAAGAGGATAAAGATCCCTCCTTTTTCCCCACGCCTTCTTCTAGCTCCTGTCTTCCAACCTCCAAGCTCTAGTGCCCACAACTTCGATCTTTCCCACCGCTACCACCCTCCCAGCAATGGCCGGGTCCGGTTCCAAGGGCAAGTGGGAGGCCTCCTCCGTCACCGAGAAGGACATCAAGGATCTCCGGAGCGCGGGCTATCTGTCCGCGGATATCGCGCACAGGCTCCCTGACAAAGATCAGGTTATCCCTACTCCAGAGCCTGGTGACAGGGTCGTGTTCATCCCCCATTTCCTCCGTGGGCTAGGGTTTCCCCTCCACCCCTTCGTCCGGGGTCTTATGTTCTACTACGGGTTAGATTTCCATGATCTAGCCCCAAATTCCTTCCTCCACATATCGGCGTTCATCGTCGTGTGCGAGGCTCTTCTCCGCATGCCCCCACACTTTGGCCTGTGGCTCAAGGTCTTCAATCTGAAGCCGAAGGTGGTTGACGGACAACATGCGGACTGTGGCGGGGCCATGGTAAGCACACTGTTCAAGATATCTTCCGATATTCCAATAAATCGGCCAATTTATCGCTTACCGTTGTCTGACCGATAAGATAAATCGGCCGATAAATCAGTCGATATGGCGATAAATCAGCCGATATGCCGATAAATTAACCGATTTACCCCTTATCATGGGTCAACCGATAAGTTCCCGATAAGCGATATCCCCAACATTGGGTAAGCAAGCTCCCCAACATCGTCTGGCCCAAAGGGGAATTTGTGGAGACAGTCAAGGTGTGGCAACGGGAGTGGTTCTACATCACCGAACCCCGCGACGCCAACTGGGCAGCAACGCCTGACTTCAGATCCGGACCCCCCACGAGACTCACCTCATGGACCGCCAAGGGCCTTGATTGGGGGTCCAAAATGGAGGTGCAGATGCTACAAAAGCGCATCTCCAACATGTTAGGTGCAAACACCGGTCTCACAAACATGATTCAGGTGATGCTCTTCCGCCGCACTCTTCCCTGCCAACTCCGGGCCTCCCGCATGTGGGAGTTCAATCCGGAGGAGCCACGGACCCTGAAGCGCTTCTTCGGCACCACGCACGAAAACTTATGGAAGTAGCTCTTCAAGGCCCAGAAAACATGGCCGAAGAAGACCGAGGACATCGGACTCGACATCGAGAACCCGGCCTCAGCAGTAAGCATAACTTTTTCGAAGACTTATCTGGTCAATACTTCAGATATAATGTAGATTACCTTGCCTGCCTTCCGTACAGGGCTGGACGGCAAAGGCGGAGTGGATCAATTGTGCAGCACCGCTGCCTGAGAACCCGACCACACCCCAGCTAACGGAGATGCTGGTCCCGATGCCCTATCAGGCGCCGGAGAAGAAGGCCAAGAAGAAGAAGGGCAAGGAGGCCAAGGGCGGCCCCCGCCACAAAGGTCCTTCGGACGCAGTGTCCGGAGAGACCGAAGCCCTCTCTTCCCACAAAGAAGACAAGGAAGAAGAGGAGGAGGAGGTGGAAAGCGACTCCCCTCATAAGAGGAAGAAGAAGAAGAGGGCGGCCTCCGAAGACTCGGAGGACGAGGCGCCCAAGAGAGGGAAGGTGACCCTCCCGGACAGTTCTGACTCAGAGTCCGAACTAGTTCCCAAGAGACCTCCCAGGGTGAAGCCCCTGGCCAAATCGTAAGTATTCAGAAATTTACTCATTTATCTTCGGTCTACTTGCTTTCATTGTATAAGTTATTTTTGTTATTCGCCTTTCAGCCCTCCCCGTGAGCTTCCGCAAACCCCATTATCGGAGGGGAACTCTCCCACCCGAAATGGCAGAGAGTGACACGCCACCGCGAGCCCCCTCACCTATCACCTTGGAGGACACCGAGGTGTCATCCCAAAGGACCTCTCCTGGCAGAGGGAGGGCAAACGAGGCCGTCGAGAAAGCGCCCGAGGTTAATACCTCGGTCGCCGAGGACCTAGGGGAGGCGACCCCTATGACAACCGACGGTGGGGACCCCCAACAATCCGGGCCCTAGCCGGACACCTTTCCGGAGACAAACACGGCTCTGGGATTGGATAAGCAGCCCCCTTTGAAAGAGGGGGGAGGAGCATCAGCTCCATCGGCGACCTCCACTAATCTGGAGGCGTCCAACGCTTTGGAGGAAGCACTGCAGCGTGCTTCCATTGTGGCGGAGCATTGCACCCTGATGGGTGCGGTGGTGGAGAAGGTTCAGTCTGCTAAGAGCAGACTGAACGAAGCCTTCACCAGCCTACTGATAGGCTTTGAGGTATGCGACGTAATGTTCTAAAAACTTTTCATATAGAGGAATATACTTGTGTACAGACAGTAGCCCTTGAGGCTCTGTTCGGTTAAAAGAAACCGGACAGTGGATCCATTTAGTATTCGGGAGAGTTAACCTGTTGTGCTGTTATTATAACAGGCTTCCATGTTGGCGGCAACCCACCAGGCTGCAGAAGTTTCCGAACTCAATCGGAAGCTTCAGGCGGCCGATGAGGAAATCGACCGCATTAATAAGCGGTTCGATGAGATGCAAGGTATGCGTATAATGTTAAAAGTTTATTTTGATATCAGAAGTGATATGTATATTTAGAGATGAACTCATGGAATGCCTTGATTATAATCACCGCTGGCGCAGCCGAGGTCGAGACCCTCAAAGGCGCCCTTGCCCAGGCCAAAAAAGAGGCGGAGGCGAATAAGGCAGCCGCTGACAAGGCGGCTGCCGAACTGAAGACCGAGCAAGATGCCCGCCACCAACACGAAGCTCGGGTGGCCGAAGTTGAGCAGGAGCTGAAGGATGCCATCAGCAAATGCGAAACCTTGGAGCAGAAGACTTCGGCCCAGTCGTCCGAGCTTGCAAAGGCTCTCCATGATGCCAAAGAGGCACGGAGCGAGTCTCGGAGTGCTCATGAAGAGATCCGTCAGGCGAGGCAGATAATGGCTGGTAAGGCCTTTCTTTTGCAGAGTGTCTTTGGAGGTCAGAGGTATGCTTTGCTGACCCAAGTGTGGAGTTCTCCAGGCGCATTTGCGGATCTTCCGAAGAGTGCCGCTGATGCCGCACAGTACTCCGAGCCCAGGAGGGGAACTCGACCGAGAAGCTGTTCTGGTCGCAATTTGTCGCACCGGAACACTCGACGCCTCTCCTAGGTGACCAACTGAAGCAACTGTCGGAGCTACATAGGGTGGCAGGTTTGACCATGAAGGACTTAATAGTCCAACTCTGGCCGACCGAGCTGATCCCTAGCAGCTACTTCGGTTTGGTGAAGCGGCTTGTCGACACGTGGCCGCGGATTGATGCTGTGAAGCGCTCGGCCTGCATAGAGGGTGCCCGGATGGCCTTCGCCCGTGTCAAAATGCAATGGGCGAAGATGAAGGCCACCGAAGTGGCAACCGCAGGCCCGCCCGAAGGCAAGGATCACCGGAAGCCGGAGAAGTACTTGGATGACATCCTAGAAGGAGCCCGAGTGATAGAGGGTCAATGCTCTAAGGACGTAATATTTGATTGAGTCTGTTCGGGTTGTACAAACAATGTGATGAACCCATGCTGTTTATATATCTATGTTTACGCCTTTTGTTTCAAGCGATTTTTTCCTCCCGTGCGACCGTTTATATTTCTGAAAGTTGCCAGTCGTCGGCTTCAGCCCCCATGTAGATACTACAGGGGTGTTCGGTGTAACGCGTGACCACACTTTATCCAACGTCTTGGTCCGTAAAGGAGGTGTCCGCGAAGTGAACCAGGCAATTGGACTATGCGGCTTTATTACTTTCACTTAGCCATAGGAGTTTGACTGTGGAGCTAAGTACCAGCCCCTTGTGCGTGTGCGGCTATCCGGACTACGGTGCCTTTTCCACGCGGCTGGACGAAGACCAGCCCCTCGTATAACACGGGGTGAATCGCTAACGATTTGTAGTATAATACTAAGTCGCCGAATCGCCGACAAGCTCTCGCCTATCATGACAGTCAGTTTTCGGCTTTCTCTACTGAGGTACTTGACCGGACGAACCATAAATACAATCGCAGTAGTTCTCCCTTTACTACCTTAGCTGAACGAGCAGAACGTAAGGTGGTAAGCACAGGAGCCGGGCAACCCAACTATAGACCAAAGACATGATTCGGAGCCGATGCATATAATTCAATATATGGGACGCCGAAGAATTCCCTATAGGTGTTCGGACTTTGAAATGTGCAGGAACGAATACAGCCCCCGGTGTTAAGGCCGGACTAAAGCACGTGTGGCAGTCTGAAGTAGGGAGGGCATACAGATGACAAAATAAATGAATGCCAAACAAAAGTACAGATAATGCCATATTACAGATAATGCCATAAAGTAATGGCTTCCTTTATACCCTGATGAGTACGTCGAGCCGTATTATTATAGATAATGCCATAAATATCAAGGCTATTTTACATGCCAAAAGTTTGCACAAGGAAAAGGTTTACACAGGGCCTAAACGTAATGGTTTGAAGATCCCAATGGTGCCCTGCCGCACGTCTGCGCCGCTTCTCCTTGGTGAGACATCCTTGATGGTCGTCTGCTAGAAAAAAGGGACCTAGGAAGGAGTCCCCATATGACCGTAGGTCATGTAGGTTTTTTAACGAACCTACAATGGAAAAAATATTTGAGGTCTGAATAGGGTCATGCCGTATTATGGACCTTTTTCGCAGTGTGCCTCCGGCGCTGCCCAAGGTATTTTAAGTGCGTAATTATGTACGCGAGGTACGCATGCCGCAACCTTGTGGGGCGATCGTCGGAGGCGAAACTGCTATTCAAGCTCCGGTGCCCCAGAGCTGCCGCATTGTAACGTGGGCCGGATGAATTTAGCAGTATCATGGGTCTTGATGACCGATGTGGTGTTCGGCTTGATAAGGCCGCCCTGTACTTTGGCTGCTAGAGCCGCGGTGTGCTCCTCAGTACGGAGGGAGCGCTCCATATTCCCATTTACGGTGATGACGCCATGCGGTCCAGGCATTTTGAGCTTCAAATAAGCGTAGTGCGGGACTGCATTAAAGCGGGTGAAAGCAGTTCGTCCGAGCAGTGCATGATAGCCACTGCGAAAAGGGACGATGTCAAAGATCAATTCTTCGCTTTGGAAGTTGTCTGGAGAGCCGAATACTACTTCCAGTGTTAAGGAGCCTGTGCAGCGGGCCTCCACGCCGGGTATCACTCCTTTAAAGGTAGTGTTGCTAGGCTTGATTCTTGACGGGTCAATACCCATCTTGCGGATAGTATCCTGATAGATCAAGTTGAGGCTGCTGCCGCCGTCCATAAGGACTCTAGTGAGATGGTATCCGTCGATGATAGGATCGAGTACCAGGGCCGCCGAACCTCTGTGACAGATACTAGTTGGGTGGTCCCTGCGATCAAAGGTGATCGGACAGGCCGACCATGGGTTGAATTTTGGGGCGACGGGCTCTACGGCGTAGACGTCCCTTAATGCGCGTTTGCGCTTCCTCTTGGGGATGTGGGTGACACAGATCATGTTCACCGTTTTCACCTCGGGGGGAAACTATTTCTGTCCCCCAGTGTTCGGCGGCCAAGGCTCATCATCGTCCTCGCTTTGAGGTCCCTTCCCCTTATGTTCGGCATTTAATTTACCGGACTGTTTAAAAACCCAGCAGTTTCTGTTGGTGTGGTTGGCAGGCTTGTCAGGGGTGCCATGAATCTGGCAAGGTCACTCTAGTATTTTGTCCAAGTTGGATGGACCATCCCTATTACCTTTGAACGGCTTCTTCCACTGACCGGATTTAGAGCCACTGAATCCGGCGTTTACTGCCGTATCCTCTGTTTCTTCGTTGTTGTTCCGACGCTTGTTTTTGCTGCGCCATGGCCTTCCATTGCCATCCCTGGCCTCAGCAGTGCCGGGGTCGCTGGTACTGTTGCTTCTATGAGCCAGCCAGCTATCTTCGCCCGCGCAAAAGCGGGTCATGAGTGCAGTGCGAGCTGCCATAGTCTTCGGCTTTTCCTGACCGAGGTGTCGGGCGAGCCATTCGTCACGGACGCTATGCTTGAACGCCGCTAGGGCTTCGGCGTCCGGACAGTCCATGATTTGGTTCTTTTTAATTAAGAACCGATTCCAAAGTTTGCAAGCTAACTCCCCACGTTGCTGGACTATGTGACTCAAGTCATCAGCATCCGGTGGCCGGACATAAGTGCCCTGAAAGTTGTCCCGAAAAGCATCCTCTAAGTCTTCCCAACTTCCAATGGAGTTCTCTGGGAGGCTGTTCAACCAGTGCTGTGCTGGTCCTTTCAGCTTTAGAGGGAGGTATTTAATGGCGTGGAGATCATCTCCACGAGCCATGTGAATGTGGAGAAGAAAATCTTCAATCCATACGGCGGGATCCGGCATTCCATCGTATTGCTTGATGTTCATGGGTTTAAACCCCTCCGGAAATTGGTGTTGCATTACCTCATCGGTAAAGCACATGGGGTGTGCAGCACCTCTGTACCGGGCGACATCGCGACAGAGTTCGGATGACATCTGTGTTCGGTGCTGACCCCGGACTTGGGTAGGTTTGTCGTGCCAAGCTTGATGGCCGTCATCTTGTGTGGGGGCACGTCCTCTTGACCCATAGATGGATCTGGTCTGGCCGGCTCTATTGGTCAGGTCCTGATGGAGGTCGTACGTGTAGCCTTGAGCTGCTGCTTCCTTGCCTCTATGACGAGGGGGCGCGGGCTGGTGTTCGGCATAATTAGTCGTTTTGTCCCATCCACGTGGTGGTCGGTCCGGTTGATCGGCCGGATTGTGTTTTGATGGTATTGGCTCGAAGGCCTCGTCGTCGAATTGTGGCAGTAGCCTGCGCTTGGGATAACTCTTTGTTTGGCGCTCAAAGCCATGTCCTTCTTCGGTGGCTAGGACCTTAGTCCATCTGTCGTTGAGCGTATCTTGTTCCGCTTGAATCTGTTGCTGTTTCTTTTTCAGGCTACGTGCAGTGGCGATGAGCCGTCGCTTGAAGCGTTCTTGTTCGAGGGGTTCCTCTGGGACCATGAAATCTTCGTCACCGAGGCGAACATCCTCTTCGGAGACAGGTAAGTAGTTACTATCTTCCGAATCCTCGTGATCGGTGAGTTCATCGGGACTGTATTGACCCTCTTCCCTTTCATCCTTCTCGAACGCAGGCTCAACGGGGTGGTCGGGGTCTTCGGCGTTATCCGGAGTGTCATTATCTCCGGTGCCGGTGTTGCTTTCCCTTCCCCGACGTGATCGTGAGCGGCACCGCTGATGCCGGTGTTTTGGTGGTTCATCGACGGGCTTATCCTCATCTGGATCTTGAGTGCCATCGTCGTCCTTCTTCTCAGGTGTGTCCACCATGTATACATCATAAGTAGAAGTGGTCGTCCAACGCCCAGTGATGGGTGGGTTCTGACCTGTTTCGGCTTCGACATCGTCGTCCATGCCATCGATGTCTTCGGAAGCGTAGTCTAGCATGTCGGTTAGATCCTCGACAGTGGCTATTAAGTGGGTGGTGGGTGGGACGTAAAATTCCCTATTCTGAGCACCCAGTTCAAACTGGGCATAGTTCGGAGGTGATACTCCCGTGATGGCGAGAGATTGCATTAGGTCCAGTGTTTCATTTAAGAGTGAAAGCTGGACAGGCGTCTGAGGATCTGCGGAGCTAGGTTCGGCAATGACCACTTGACCGAGCCCGATAGACGCAGACCTCGAGAGTTTGGAGTTGGCGTCCAGAGGCGAATTTGGCTTCCCGATGACGGGGAGAGTCCCATTTGACTCCAGGTCCGCCGACGGCATGGTTGCATCTGGGTCTCCGGCTAGAAGCTCCGTAATGGGAGAGAGTCCGGCGGGGTTTATCCTCCCGTCTCCGGACGAAGTGGTCTGCCCCGGATCTAAGGCCGAGGCGGGCATGAGTGTCGAACCCTGGACAGGATCTGAGGGTAGGTCCGAAGGGCCTTCTTCGTGCGAGTGGGGAGCGGCGGCCGAGGCCGTGAACCCCTCGAAGATTAGATCTCCTCGGATATCGGCGATGTAGTTCAAACTTCCAAACCTGATCTGGTGACCAGGGGCGTAGCTGTCGACCTGCTCAAGGTGACCGGTCGAGTTGACACGTAGTACGAAGCCGCCAAACACAAAGAGTTGACCAGGGAGAAAAGGCTTCCCGGAAACAGCGTCGTCGTTGATGACAAGGCGAGCCATCGATCCTTCTGTCGACAACACAACGAAACTCTCAATGAAAGCACCAATGTTGGTGTCAAAACCGGCAGATCTCGGGTAGGGGGCCCGAACCTGGGTAAACATCATGTCCCTATTGTCCCTTGTTACCATCGATCCTCAGACATACAGCTTGGGACACCCTACCCGAGATCTGCCGGTTTTGACACCGACAGCCGCCGCCACTGCTACCCCCGTAACCGCCACTGCCCGTCCACCTCCTTCGTCTTCATCCAACACCAGCCCTTCACCATCGTCGACATCATCTTCCCTGACCACTTCGTCTACTCGGACCACCATTGGTGACATCGGCCCCTCACCGATTGGTGCCACAACCGTTGTTGAGTCTACTTCTCTGCTGGCCCCTCCGACCCCTCGATATGGCGTACAGCTCGTGCAGGTTTCCCGTCTATGCATGCCCGGTGCTGGCAACACCGATGCAAGCCTTCGTCCACGATGTGTCCCCGGGCCTGGCAAGCCTGGTGCAGTGCTTCGTCAACTTCGTCTTCGTCCGTCTACGCATTCCTGGTGCTAGCAACACCGATGCGTACCTTCATCCACGATGTGTCCCCGGGCTTGGCAAACCCGATGCGACACGTCGTCAACAACGTCTTCTTCCCGGCGCACCACTACTTCGACACCACTGCGCCTATGACTAACTCGGCGCCTCCTTGCTCCCGCGGCTCCACGACGACTTCCTCGACACCGGCTATGCCAACTAGACATCGACCAGGGCATTATTCGCACGGCCACCTCGACCACGGCTACACCACCTACGCTCTCGGCTACCTCGACAAACGGCACAAAGGGCTATCATCCGCTTGAGCAACTCGTCAGTACTCTACAGTCAGGGCGTCCACGACGCAACATCGTCCACGACGCTCCTGCTGCGACTGCGGGGGGTTGTCATCCCGTCGGCTGCTATTCTCTCCAGTCTGACCGTCCGTGACGCTCCTGTTGTCTGCGATGCTACCGCTACGACTGCGGAGGGATGTTAGAGATATATTTGGGTTACTATAACGCCTGGATAATTAAGCTACAGTAATCCTCTGTTAATGAGGCCACGTCACCACTATTACCTTTGCTAATCTCGCTTAGATTCAAATCAGTTCGAATTCAAATTTAAATTAAGGTCAAAATTTAAAGTTTTCATAATGTCTAAACTAAAATGTGCAAACTGTCGCAAATAATTCATAAGTATTATTGGTGAAGAAACCAAATTTTTATAAAATGTTTAAATGCTCAAAAATGATTAAAACAGTGTCTTAAACAATTATATTAATGCCTTTTATTATTTCTAAAATATCAAACTAATTTATTTGAGTACCAAACTTTTTGTGGCAGAGGTATAAATAGTAATACTAATTTAGAAACTACTTTTGTATTTTAATTGAACTAAAATAATGTGAAGATTAAAAAAACAAGAAAATAAAGGGAAACCCCCTCCCCTAGTGGGCCTCGTGGCCCAGTTGGCCACAGCCGACCAGGCTGGCCCACATACCCCTCCCTCCTCCTCCTGTTCACCGATTCCCCTTACCCCACCCCCACCCTGCTGTTTCCCCTCTCGTTACAGTCACCGTAGCCGCCGCCCGTATTCTCTCCCCTGGCTGCGCCTGGAGCCCGGCTCCCGCACGTGCCAGCGCGAGCCCCCTGCCCCCCTGACCTTGCTCGTGTGTTGTTGTTGCCGCGGCATCGCGAGCCCCCCTAGCCGCGCCCTGTGCCTTGGCCTCGTCCCGCTCGTCGCTGATCTCGCTGGTGGCCTCGCCCGCCCCCTGGCCCGCCCGCCTGCGGCTTCGCCGGCCGACGCCTGTCATGGAGGCCATCCATGGCGCCCCGGCAAGGTGCCGGCCATCCACGACCATCCCCCTCGTCTATAAGACGCCCTCGCCCCTCCCCCGAAACCCTAACACGCGAAATCCCCCTCGCTCGCCCTCTCCATCTCGAGTTGGTTCGATCCCGAGCGCACCCGTCGCCGAGCCTCATCATCGATGTGGCTACCGGCCACCCCGAGTTGCGCCACCATGTCCAGGATGAGTGCCATCCTCGTCTATGTCAACTACGGGAACGAGTTCGAGCTGCCTCGCGCCACAACATTGCCATCACGCTCTTCTTCAACCTCGGCTCTGTTGGACGCCGTCTTCGATTGCATCGCCGTCAAGCCGTCCCCGGTCCACCCCGCGCTCCTCCGAGCTTGTCCCTATGCTCCGCTATGAGCCCCTCATCGATTCCCCCCCCCCCCCGCTGTTTCCCCTCTCATTACAGTCACCGTAACCGCCGCCCGTATTCTCCCCATGGCTGCGCCTGGAGCCCTGCTCCCGCACGTGCTAGCGTGAGCCCCCTGCCCCCTGACCTTGCCCGTGTGTTGCTGTTGCCACGGCATCGCGAGCCTCCATAGCCGCGCCCTGTGCCTTGGCCTCGTCCCGCTCGCCGTTGATCCCGCCGGCGGCCTCGCGCGCCCCCTGGCCCGCCTGCCTGCAGCTTCGCCGGCCGACGCCCGCAGCTGCCAGCCACGCACCCTGCCGCGTACCCCGTCGCCGCACCATGCCCGTGCCTACCTTCCCCTGCGCCCCGATGCCCGTCGGCCGCCCGCATACGTCCGCACCCTCTCCTTACCACACGCACGAGCCCGTCGCCGCTCGGCCGCTCGCGAACTGCTCCCGCTCACCGCAGCTACCTCCCCCGCGCCGGCGCTGCCCTCGCCCGCGTTTGCCGGCGCTACCCGCCACCGCGCAGCTAGCGTCCGCCGCTGTCCATCATGCTCCTCTGCGAGCCGCTGCAGCTCACCCCCTGGCGATGCCCCGCCTATGTCCCACCACCTCCGGCCACCGATCCGCGCCCGCCGCTAGCCGCCGTGGCCCGCGCCGCCCCCTGCTGCTGCACGGCGCTAGTGCTGCTGGCTTCGGCTGTCGCCGGCGCCCTGTATTGTGTTCGTGCGTGCATACACATCCCCCTGTTGGTGGCTCAAGCCAATGCCAAGCGGGCCCTGCCACTTTTAATTAGACTTAAAACTAGTTAGTTGCTAATCCCACTATAGTTAGACACTGACCAGTGGACCACCCCCCTTTATTTAACCAAGTTAATTAACTTGCTAGATTAAGTCTATGCCATGCGAGCCCCTTTGACCCTGTTGACTGGTCAACGTTGACCCAGTCAACGCTGACTGTATTGCTGACTCAGCCACCCTGGACCCCACTTGTCATCCACTAGGGCTAGTTCCTAGTGGGTACAATATGTTTTTCTGTTATTTAATGTTAAAGTAAATAGATAAAAGAAAATCCATAAATATGTTTAAAACTTTGAAAAATCACATAAATTAAACCGTAACTCGGATGAAAAAGTTTTATACATGAATGTTGCTCAGAAAAATATGACGAGTCCGAATACACCCTCCGTTCATCTGTCACATGCCCCTAGCATAGCGAACATGGGACTGTCCCCCTCTAATTCATCTGTTCAAAAATACCAAACTTCGGGAAAACATTCCCGGATGTTTTCCCCCTTCGCCGGTATCGTGTAACACTATGTTAGAACACCCCTAGCTCTGCATGTAGTCATGCCATGCATCTGTGTGCCTTATATTTACTGTTTCTTCCCCCTCTTCTCTCCAGTAGACCCTAAGACCACTACTAATGCCCCTGTGATCGACGACGTCACCGATGACACTTCATCCTTTTCGGCAGAGCTTCCAGGCAAGCAAACCCCCCTTGATCATTCCGATATTGCCCAGTTCATTCTTTCTCATGCTTGCATTAGATTTTGCTACTGTACTTGATTGCTCCTATTCTGATGCATGGCCTGCTTTTGTAACCTGCTCATTGTACCTTATCTGGTTATCCTAAACTGCTTAGTATAGGTTGGTTAGTGATCCATCAGTGACCCCTCTCCTTGTCCCAGTTCCCCCGGCTTGTTGACCGATGACTCGATCAACATGATCGACGACCAGAGCCCGACACATCACTTCACCCCCTTTAGGTGTACGACTCTGCAGAGCTACTACCGTGTGCCGAGGGTGATACCTCGTAACGCACTCCTGGTGATAACTCTGTAATGTAGCTATTCGGTCGTGGTCATCGAGGGTGATTCCTCCTTCACCACTCCCGATACGACTCTGTCGTGCAACCCCTCAAGTGTGAACCTCGAGGGTGATTCCTCCTGCGTTTACCTTGACGATTACATCAAGTGGAATCCATCGAGGGTGATTCCTCGGGTTTTCCCCCTTGATGTTTTGGACACACGGTTACCTTGACTTTACTTCAGACCTTTGTTAAAGTCGGGCGGGCCCAATGAGCACCTCCGAGAGATACTTTTGAAAGTCGGGCGGGCCCGGAGAGCACCCGTGAAATGTTACGGTGGCGGCTGGCTATTTAGTGGTATCACCCAGGAGGGGTGGTAGCTCCGGACAGCCGTCACTTCTTTTAATTGTTAATGCACTAACAAGTTTGGGTATTTGATTTGAGTTGGCCATTGACCTATACACACTGACCACCCCGCGGGAACAGTTATGGGCACTCGGCGTCATAGTATCAGCCGAAGCTTTGTCAGACGTCCAGTTCAGCATTGTGGGCCTGTCTGGCCAGCGCCATCCAGGATGAGGTGGTGCTCGTCCCGGCTCGTCGCATAACGACCCGGAGTGCAACGGGCGATGGGCCCAAGACCCCGGAGTGTTTAGGATGTAGGCCGGCGGGGACCTCTCTGCTGAGCCTAGGTAGGGATGCGACGTGTTGATCTTCCAAGGCCGGGCATTAACTCAGGAAAGTGTGTCCGGCCAGAGTAATCAAGCGTGTTGGAAAATGTGGTGCACCCCTGCAGGGAAGTTATCTATTCAAATAGCCGTGTCCATGGTAATGGACGCGCAGAGTTGTATCCCGACCTATTACAACTATAAATGGATACTTGAGACATGAGATGGATATGATGGCTCAGGGATTGTTTTCTCGCAGGGAGTCGAGGAAGGATCTCTGAGCGTTAATACTACAACATGCTTGTTAAATATAAACTGCTATTCTATACTCTTCTGAATGCTGCAAGATGCTTGAAGATGGTAGTCTTCGATAGGCTAGGCCTTCCCTTCTATTCTGGCATTCTGCAGTATAGTCCACAGATACGACCCTTTCATTTGATACCAATGCATACTTAGTATAGATCTGATGCTTGCGAGTACTTTGGATGAGTACTCACGATTGCTTTGCTACCCCTTTTTCCCCCCTTCTTTCTTCTTTCCGGTTGTTGCAAACAGTTGGTGGATCCCAGGAGCCAGATGCTGCCCCCGTCGACTACTACTACTACCTCGAGGGTGCCTACTACTACGTGGAGACCGCCGATGACCAGGAGTAGTTAGGAGGTCCCAGGCAGGAGGCCTTGCCTCTTCGATCGTTGATGTTTGTGCTTGCCTTCTTAAGGCATCCTTGTTTAACTTATGTTTGTACTCAGATATTGTTGCTTCTGCTGACACTTGTGTATTTGAGCTTCTGTATTCGAGCCCTCGAGGCCCCTGACTTGTAATATGAAGCTTGTATTATTTTATTTGTGTCTAGAGTTGTGTTGTGATATCTTCCCGTGAGTCTCTGATCTTGATCGTAGACATTTGCGTGTATGATTAGTGTACGGTCGAGTTGGGGGCGTCATAGTTACATGTATTTGGCAGTCTAGGATTTGTAATCTGTCTCCTACCTTATCTCCAGGAGAGGCTTCTTGCCCTCTAAGTCTTGTACTCAATATATACTCGCCCTCGAGGCTCAATAATACATTCATTGATTCCACCAATCCCTCTCTATTCCCTTCTAACAGTTTGTATTCGCCTTTGAGCCTCAACATTTTGCAATTTACTTGACATTTGATTAAGCTTGGTGGTGAATCTTTTCCTTTTGAGTGTTCCCCTTGAGTCCTCCCGCCTTTATTCTTCATATACATAGTGTTTCACCTCGGATCCAGCTCCAATCGTGAAGATCGGGGCACCCCTAGGGCTTCCCCCGTATCATTTTCTTTGCTGGGAATACGAGATGTCCATATTATATGTCCATGCAGAATTTCACCTAGAAGACCCATGTCTCATCATCACTCTTTAACATCAAGACGATTTGATGATCCCATTCAGTGTAATATATCGAGCGAAAGTGGAAAAGGACTTTGTTTTGTGCCAGGCAAACAAATCCTATGTCATATGATCATTCAGGGAGATTCTCAAAATTCTTTTATGGTAAAAAAAAACAAGAAACTACTAATAGTTAAAGCTTCATCCCATTGTGCCAAAAATGGGTCAATGAGCTCATCCATTTTGTTCAAAAGAACATGCCCCTTCCTAGTTCGTATCTTCACGGTCGGACTATTTATGACCCAGTGAGCATCCCATATACCAATTCTTGTACCTGACCCAGCTCTCCAAATATGGCCCATTTGAAATTTTCTAAACCAACAACTAATCTCTGCCAAGAATAAGATGAACCCTTCTTAGGTCCAGTTTTCAAGAGATCTCTATTTGGAAAATATTTTGCATGTCATACCTTTGCACAAAAAGTTACAGGTCAAGTAATCAATCTTTTGCTTTGTTTTGTCAGCATTGTTGGTAGGTTAAAAGCATGCAAATCCCTATCCTATAATCTCATTCTTTATTGGGATACCCATTTTCCACGAGGCGAATCAATGCATCCATTTATGTTCATCTGTTTCTTCCCACCAAATACCTGCCTTGGCTTCTATGATACATTTGCATACCTTCTTTTGTAACTTAAAATAGACATGGAAAAGGCTCGGATGACTTGGATGATAGCCATCAACAAAATCTCCTTTACCACCGTAGATAACAATTTTTTCTTCCATCCTCTTAGGCGATTAATAGCTCTTTCCAATAGATGGACAATGTTGTTACTTCTATCAATACCAACCATAGCTGGGAGACCAAGATATACATCAACATTTCGCTTCACTCACTAATTGCTAACTGTGAGTGAAGCAATCTCGACTCTCCATTTACTTTCTCTCTTTAAGAAAAGCTCTCAGTTTACTTATTTTTTGTGTGTGCTTATACCCAAAAGGGATGGAATGACATGATTCTTGTCCTTATTCCAAAGGTTAATTCAAAATGCACAAAAGGTGAAGGTGTAAAAGATAATAAGCTTATTTAATACTTTATGCAAGGTGAGCTAAAAAATTGATAACTCATTGTCTCAAATATTTCCTTGATAATGATGTGGTCTCCCATCCGTGAAGTGCTTCTATTCCTGGTAGCCTGGTTACATATGATATTCTATCTGCGTACAAGAGTTTACACACAACTAATAATAAGAAGAAAGGGAAGGCATGGTACTATGCAGTGAAACTTGACATGCATAAAGCATGCGATCATGTGGAATGATGCTTCTTTTAGAGAGAGTGGAAATACAGTTGGGGTTTCACGAAAAATTTGTTGATCTCCTTATGACATGTGTAACATCTATGAAATATACGGTGAGATTTAATGGTCGAGAAATGGATTGCTTTATTCCATGTATGGGGCTCCGGTTGGGTGACCCCTCACCACCATATTTATTTCATATATGTGTTCAGGGTTTACCAAGTGCTCTGACTAGTAGAGAGGAGGTCCGTTGCACTGAAGGTATTCGGGGTGTGTAGAAATGCACCACCATTTTCCCATTTATCATTTGTCGATGTTTCCTAATACTTATGAAGGCACATATGAATTATGCAACCTCATTGAGATAGGTACTAGATCATGGCAATTAGTGAGTGAAGCAAAGTGCATAATTTCATCGTGAAGTCTATGTATGTGGATCTTCTGGATTCTGGTCCTATTTTCCGCATAGTACATATTTGGAAAACAGAGTTTCCTTACAAGATCAAAATTTCCATGTGGTTTTTGCAGAGGGATCTAGTTCTTACCAAAGATAATGTGAATTTTTGACCAGGAGGAGTGTTTCATCATTTATTTCGCCCATGTCCATTTACTACCTTGACCTGGCGCAAGATTCATGTTACATGCAATTTAGCATTGTGAAGGTTTCCCAATTTGTTTGGAAACTGGTTGGGTGTTATTCATCATAAGTTGTAGGACGAAATCGGTGTGGGACTTTGTGCCATTTCTCTGGGCAATATGGAATGTTGGAATGACTCCATTTTTAACAGATCATCTACTCCTAATTTCTTGCGGGTTATCTATAAAGCTATGGCTTCAATCCGTATGTGTCATTACTGTAGCATGTGGACACACGGATGCTTACGGCCTCTTGGTCCACCCTGATGTGGATGGCAAGCGCAGAGTTTGTTTAACCACTTTGGCCGACGAGTCACTCGTAGATTATGTGGATGAGCTCTGTAATCTCGGGTCTGATCCATTGCGGTCGTGTTTTCTTTTTATTTATATTAGTGTCCCGTATCGGTGACTTCAACTTGATTCATGTTTAATAATATATATTTTTAATAGGAGGCGAAAGATTTGCCTCGTCCATTAATTAAGGAGTTTAGAGTTGCTTTTACAAAAACAAAAAAACAAAAAATTACAAAGCCTTTACTCTCGTGGCATGATGTTTCCCAAGTGCTTTGCAACGGCGGTAGCCCAAAGTGTAGCCCTGTTTTTTTATGTTGGAGAGAATGATGGTTGGGAGCGTGGATTTGTTTCGTAACACCCTAGTATTTCGCTCACACCAAATTATCCAACGAGTAAGCATGGTGAGGGACACCATCACCTTCCGGTTTGCCGTATTCTTCTCGGACATATTGATCCACCAACCCTTGATGGTATGCTAAGTGTCAATGTCGTCGAGGTTGAGCCGATCCTTGACATGCCCCCTCATGGTGAACCGACACTTGAAGAAGAGGTGGTCCACCAATTCCTCGGTTTGCTTAAATCAATGTTGGGGATATCGCTTATCGGGAACTTATCGGTCGACCCATGATAAGGGGTAAATCGGCCAGTTTATCGGCATATCGGCCGATTTATCGCCATATCGGATGATTTATCAGCCGATTTATCTTATCGGTCAGACAACGGTAAGCGATAAATCGGCCGATTTATCGGAATATCGGAAGATATTTTGAACAGTGGCTTAAATAGAGGACATAGCCCGCAATTTGGCCATCTACGCCTTTGAAGTCTGTCCGCAGTCCAAATCCGGTTTTGAATTGCAAGCCAAGCAAAAAAAAAACCTTGGGAGGCGCCCAAACCTTCCGAACCGTGTAGTTCATGGGAGGGGAGATTGTGCCGAGGAATTGAGCTTTATATGCCGAAGTGGGGGCCTAGTTCAACTGATGTTATCCTCAGTATGGTCCACAAAATGAATTGCACGAGAGCGAGCATATTGTCATGCAGAGATCGGGTACTTCCCTTTAAAATAAATAAATAAATAAACAAATAAGAAAAATCAACAAGGCAAATCCAAATAAAACATAGTCGCACATAATAAAAAGGTACAAATATAATCCGTTACAGTATTCAAATGACGAATTTAGCAGTCAGATGACACTGTGAATGCAGTAATATATGCACACATACTGGAGCTGGTACTCGAACAAGACAGTTTAATGCTAAGAAACCACTGGATACTCAAGTGGAAAGGAAAGTTGTTAGCTGGTACTAGCAGAATGGCCATGTCAGGTTGCTGGGTTGCCGGAGGTGCCACTGGCACCGGAGATGAAGACCCGACGGAGATGGTGCTTGCCGGCGTAGTGCTCCTGGACGTTGAGCTTACCTGAGATGAGCACGTCGCACATCTCGCACCGCACGTTTATCTCACCGGCGGTGCCACTGGCACCGGAGACGAAGACCCGATGGAGGTGGTGCTTGCCGGCGTAGTGCTCCTGGACGTTGAGCTTGCCTGAGAGGCTGAGAGGACCACGTCGCACATCTCGCACCGCACGTTTACCTCACCGGCGGCGTTGGCCACCTTGTTCCGGTGCTTCCTCCCCTCCTCGTGCTGCCTGAGGTTGAACGCCGTCATGCACCGCACGCCGCAGACGCGGCAAACGGTGGAGGGCTTGTTGCCTGCCGCCAGGTTGGCTGGGGACCTTGGGTGAAGTGGCGGCTTGGTGCTGGTAGTCACCGGCGGAGGCGGCGTTCTGGCGGCCGCTGGCGTAGCGTGCGGCCGTGGCCTCTGCTTCTGGAGTGGGTGCGCCTGCGGTTGCTGTGCCTGCGCCGGCGCTGCCACGTACTGCATCTGCGGTTGCTGCTCCTGGTATTGCTGCCTCGGCGGTGCCAGCGCCTGGAACTGGTTCTGCGGCGGCTGTCGAACGCCGGAGACAGCAGGAGGCTGCCAGGTTGCTTGCCTCTTTGTCCCTGCGCGATGCGCAGGTGCAGCTGGAGGTGTTAGAAATACTATAACAGAATAGTTAGAGATAGCCTTGTGCTACACGCTTGTATCCCTTCATGTTTATCTTTCTATCTCTACCTCTCTCGTTGTAATCTATCTCCACGGTTGGAGCGCTTCCTCAACCGCACCATGTACATGATCGCGAGATCCTTCTCGGGAGTTGAGACGCTTCATTATTTTTTCATGGTAGTCAGAGCCTTCTTCTTCCTCTACATCTAGCTCTCTATCAGATCAACCGTAGCCGCCATCAAACAAGCCTCTCCAGATCAAAACCAAGCCGCAACCATGTCCTCCTCCGGTTCGACTTCCTTCTCTGGCCTCAACAACAACACTTCTGAACCTTTGAGCCACACCAACTACATCCTATGGCGTGCCCAGGCTCGCTCTCAGATCATGGGGGCTGGCATGTATGGATACCTTGATGAAACAACCCCCGAGCCCTCCAAAACAATCACAGCAAAAAATTCCGAAGGTAAGGAACAGATTGTTCCGAATCCTGCCTACACCCCTTGGTTGATCCAAGACCAGCAGATTGTAGCCTATCTGCTGAGAAACCTTTCCAAAGAAATCCTTGTGCAAGTCGCCTCGATGGAGACATCCCGTGCGATCTGGACAGCACTCTCCACCATGTTTGCCTCCCAATCCAAATCCCGCGCAAACAACCTCAGAATCTCCCTGACCAATGCCCACAAAGGTTCCCAATCTGCTGCTGATTATTTTGGCTACATGAGATCGCTTTCAGATGAACTTGCAGCTGCAGAGAGGGGCATCGGAGAAGAAGAGCTGCTTTCCTTCATCATCGCAGGGCTAGATATGGACTATCAGCCCATCATATCCGCCCTCGACGTCCGCACCGACCCGGTCTCCGTCGACGAGCTGTTTGCCATGGTGGCGAACTTCGACCAGCGAGTCGAGCTCTTTCACGGCTCTGGAGTAGGAGGCTTCAAGTCCTCGGCCAACATGGCTACGAGGAATCGTGGTGGCGGCGGCAAGGGCAACAACCATGGCTCGCCCAAATCCACCAATGGTGGTGGTGGCGGGTATCGCGGTGGTGGCAGCAACAGCAATGGCGGTGGCGGCAACACCAACAGCAACTACAACAATGGCGGCGGCGGGTTCTTCTACAACAACAACAACAACCACGGACGCCCCTTCTACAACAACAATCAGGGGCGTCAGCGTGGTGGCTACGGTGGAAACTATGGCGGCGGCAACAACTTTCAAGGTTATGATGAGTATGAGGGAAAATGTCAAATTTGTAAAAAAACTAACCACATAGCAAAAGATTGTCGCTGGCGCTATGAAGAAAAGAAGAAGAAAGTTGCAGCAGCTGCAGACATGTCCTATGGAGTGGACACCAATTGGTATGCAGATACGGGCGCCACCGAGCATATCACCCCTGATATGGAGAGGATGACCATGCAAGAGAAGTATCATGGCCATGATCAAATCAACACCGCAGCAAACGGTCAAGGTATGATGATAAGTCACATTGGTCAATCTATTATTAAAACCCCTCATCGTGATATTCGTCTCAATGATGTTCTACTTGTTCCTCGTGCATCAAAACATCTTGCTTCAGTTCATAGAATTAATCTTGACAACGGTGTCTTCATTGAGTTTCATCCTTTTTTCTTTTTGATAAAGGATCAGGCCACGAGGAGGGTTCTCTATCGCGGTAGATGCGTGGACGGTCTCTACCCATTAATTCCTACACTTTGCAAGTTCAATAAACGAGCCTTCAGAGCCATTAGAGTCTCTTCGGAAAGGTGGCATAATCGCCTAGGCCACCCTTCGTTTTATATTGTTTCTCAAGTTCTTAGTAAGAATAATCTCCCATTTGTTGGTGAGCATAATTGTGAAACTATTTGTGACTCTTGCCAAAGAGCAAAAAGTCATCAGTTGCCATATCCTGTTTCAACCAGTGTGTCTGTTAAACCATTGCAATTAATCTTTTCTGATGTATGGAGGCCATCCCCTTCCTCTGTTGGTAGACACACTTACTATGTGAGCTTCATCGATGATTACAGTAAATATACTTGGATCTATCTTCTTAAGAAGCGATCTAATGTCTTCCAAGTTTTTCTTAACTTTCAAGCTCTTGTCGAGAGAAAATTTGACTGTAAAATTATAGCCATGCAATCAGACTGGGGTGGTGAGTATGAGAAACTCAACTCTTTCTTTCAAAAGATAGGAATTTCTCACCATGTCTCATGTCCTCACGCACACTAACAAAATGGGTCCGCTGAACGCAAGCATCGCCACATCGTTGATGTTGGTCTCTCACTCCTTGCTGCTGCATCTATGCCGCTAAAATTCTGGGATGAAGCCTTCTTAACCGCAGTTCACCTCATCAATATCTTACCAAGTCGTGTCATCAACAATGAAACCCCTACAGAACATCTTCTTCATGTCAAACCAGACTATGCTCCTCTTCGTGTTTTTGGTTGCGCATGTTGGCCAAACCTACGCCCCTACAATAACCGCAAGCTAATGTTCCGCTCCAAGCAATGCGTCTTTATTGGCTACAGCGCCCAACACAAAGGAGTTAAGTGCCTTGATGTTGCTACTGGCCGTGTCTACATCTCAAGAGATGTTGTTTTTGATGAGACCAAATTTCCGTTCGAAAATCTTCATCCCAATGCCGGTGCTCTCCTTCGTCAAGAGATACTTCTCTTACCTCCATCCCTTACCGGTATTGATCATGAGGGTACAAATAATAGTTCTGACTCTTTTGTGACAAATCATTATATTATGCCAAAGTCTATTGCTGTAGGAACAATTAATGATGATCAAAACAGAGTGCAAAACATCACAACGGGCGGTCATTTTATGTGCCCCCCTCCAGGAAACCACGCGTCACGAGGTGGATCCCCCTCGGGATCTGTTCCACTGCAGGCGGCAGCCCAATCCACCTCAGGATCGGTCTCTGGCGCGCACCCGGCAGGTGACAGCGCGCCGCACCAATCTCCGGGGCGGGTGAGTGCGCCTGTCTCACCAGGGCCCGCGCCTGCCTCACCAGGGCCCGCCACTACATTGCATCCACCCGACCCTGCCTCACCTGCGCGTTCCCCGACCGCCTCGGGATCGGGCGTGGCTGCCTCGCCTGTGCGTTCCCTGACCGCCTCGGGATCGGGCGTGGCGTCTCCTGGCGCAGATGCTGTGGGGGAAACGGCGGCTGATTCTTCCATGCTAGGATCTTCTGTGCCCGACCAGCCTACAGCACCTCCTGTGGAACTCCGCACACGTCTACAAAAGGGAGTTTCTACCCGAGTCAATTATAAAAACTTCTCCAAATACGGATTATCTTGTATGGCAGGTGAACCTAAAACTCTAATGGATGCACTTGGTGATGATAGGTGGAAGGTGGCTATGAATGATGAAATCATGGCTTTGCAGAAAAATAAGACGTGGCACTTGGTTCCACCACAACAAGGCAGAAACTTAATTGATTGCAAGTGGGTGTATCGGATTAAAAGGAAATCTGATGGCACTATAGATCGCTACAAGGCCAGACTTATTGCAAAAGGTTTCAAGCAAAGGTATGGGTTAGACTATGAGGACACGTTTAGTCCTGTTGTTAAAGCTGCAACCATTCGCCTTGTGTTGTCAATTGCTGTCTCTAGGGGATGGAGCCTTAGACAGTTAGATGTACAGAACGCGTTTCTCCATGGTGTTCTGGAAGAAGAGGTATACATGAAACAACCTCCTGGTTTTGAAGACAAAAATAAACCCTTTCACATATGCAAGCTGGATAAAGCATTATATGGTCTGAAGCAAGCCCCCAGAGCATGGTACTTCAGGCTCAGTATGAAGCTTCAAGCACTTGGGTTTGTTCCATCAAAATCTGACACCTCATTGTTTATCTTTACCAAGTCACAAATATCTATGTTTGTTCTTATATATGTGGATGATATTATTGTCACTAGCTCATCTGATGAGGCAATAACCAAACTGCTCAAGAATTTGAGTTCTGAGTTTGCTCTCAAGGATTTGGGAGACTTACATTTCTTTTTGGGTATTGAAGTAAAGAAAAACAGTGATGGTCTTCATCTATCTCAAGCTAAGTATGCAACTGAGTTGTTGAATAGAATTGGCATGCAAAACTGCAAACCCTCACCAACACCGCTTTCCAGTTCGGAATGTTTGTCTCTGACAGATGGAGAACCTTTGTATCATGAGGATATCACTAGTTACAGAAGTTTAGTTGGTGGTCTTCAGTACTTGACTCTTACTCGACCTGACATCTCCTTTGCAGTTAACAAAATTTGTCAGTTTCTTCATGCACCTACTACCACTCATTGGACGGCAGCTAAGAGAATCTTGAGGTATGTGAAGAATACGTTGACTGTTGGGCTCACATTCAGAAAGTCATCGTCTACCCTTATAAGTGCATTTTCTGATGCGGATTGGGATGGCTGCCCAGATGATAGAAGGTCGACTGGTGGGTTCGCTATATTTTATGGTCCAAATTTAATCTCATGGTGTGCAAAGAAACAGGCAACAGTCTCCAGGTCAAGTGCAGAAGCAGAATATAAAGCTTTGGCAAATGCAACGGCTGAAGTTATTTGGGGTTCAGTCTATGTTGAAAGAACTCCATATTCCAGAAGTGCACCCTCCTTGTTTATGGTGTGACAACCTTGGTGCAACGTATCTTACTGCTAACCCAATTTTTCATGCCAGGATGAAGCATATTGAGATAGATTTTCACTTTGTCAGAGAACGAGTTGCGAACAAGCAATTGGATGTCCGGTTCATCCCTTCAAAGGATCAGCTTGCAGATGGGTTTACAAAGGCCTTACCTACAAAAGGTTTTGAAGAGTTTCGTCGTAATCTCAACTTGGTGCAGTTGTGATTAAGGGGGAGTGTTAGAAATACTATAACAGAATAGTTAGAGATAGCCTTGTGCTACACGCTTGTATCCCTTCATGTTTATCTTTCTATCTCTACCTCTCTCGTTGTAATCTATCTCCACGGTTGGAGAGCTTCCTCAACCGCACCATGTACATGATCGCGAGATCCTTCTCGCCCAATCAATAAATAACCGCGGGCTCCCATGTTACGGGAGTTGAGACGCTTCATTATTCTTTCAGGAGGAAGCGATGCTGGATTTTGTACCTGAAGAGGGAAAAGGAAACATGATCACTGGCATGCTACTGTACAACCGATGCACGTAAATAATGAGACCATTCTTAGAAATCTTGAGAGCACAGACCAAATGTAGCAGGAAATTAACTGGAGTAATTCTTCTTCTGAAACTAAATTTATGTAGCAGGAAATGTGATGTATACAAACAGGAGTTTATACATGTCAAGTGTAGTAGTTCTCTAACTACACAAATTTTCCACCTACCATGTGTTTTAATGACGAACTTATCATAAAACATCACTAGATTAAAGAGGAAATTAATAGGATCTCAACTAGCCATCAATGGAATAGATGCAGTAGAATTACGAACTGTGGCTTTCTTTGAAATAAATAGAACTATCTTTCACAGAGTGGCTGTTTCAATCAGAAAGCACCGATGCCTAGAGGTAGCTAGTTCTATCATCTCCTCTCAACTACTCCCTCCGTTCGGAATTACTTGTCGCAGAAATGAATGTATCTAGCACTACAGGAAACTGCTAGTTTGCCGTCAGGGACGTACAGACGGCAAAGAGGGAAATACAGACGGCAAAGAGTTTGCCGTCAGTCAGTAGACGGCAAAGTCAGACGGCAACGCCTAAATCGGCAAAGGACTGCTTTGCCGTCTGCTCTTCGTCGGGGTGACGGCAAAGAATTTGCCGTCAATAATTTGTCTTTTGCCGTCAGCGAATCCAACCAGACGGCAAAAAAAACGACCTAACAGAACTCCACCCCTAACCGACGGCGTCAGTTGCTTTGCCGTCAGATACATAGCTCAGCAGACGGCAAACCAAGCAAGCTTTGCTGTCTTGCGTGGTACAGACCAAACGGCAAACTGTATGCTTTGCCGTCTTGCGTGGTACAGACCAGACGGCAAACTTTATGCTTTGCCGTCTTGCGTGGTTCAGACCAGACGGCAAACTTTATGCTTTGCCGTCTTGCGTGGTTCAGACCAGACGGCAAACTGTATGCTTTGCCGTTACCTCCTGTGCTTCCAGACGGCAAACCCCTGCCAGGCCCCGCCAGACCAACGGCCAGACAGCACAGGCTGCTGACACGTGGCTGGTTTGCCGTCTAGGCCAAGACGGCAAACGCTCATCTTTTAAAAAAAATATATCAAAAAATCAACATTTCAGTACATAATATATATATATATGACATCACAGTATATATCACAACGAACAAAATTCCCATGATCCATACCAAATCACAGTATATATCACAAAGATCCATATCACAATATCACGATGAATAAAGATCCATATCACAATATCACGATGAATAAATATCCATATCACAATGAACAAAGATCTTTATCACAATATATATCACAAAATGAACAAAGATCCATATCCATAGCATAGTTCCATAACAAAGGTCCATAGCAAATAATAATACACAAAGAACAAAGATGGCATCAGTACGTAAGATTTCGCACTACAACAAATGTCATGTCCACATCGTAGTACAAAGAGCATCCGCATGGCAACCTACAAGATGAAATGGTGTCTGTCACATTTTGGTACAACAACAAAATAACGTGCTCGAAATCATTAATATGCCAAATAGACAAAAGAAAGTATTTTGACACAACATACGCCACAAAAAAATTAATTGGACTATGACATAGTCCCACATAAGAAGTGGTGGTCAGAACCGGCAAGTCCCACAATGCCCAGCGAGCTGTCCATTTACATCCTGAATTCCTAGTGAGTTTCCAAAATAAATAGCTTCTACCCCATGTTAATTTCACAATGTAAATCATGAAGATCTTCAAGAATGGTCTTTTAAACATTAAATGAATAGCTACTTGTCTCTACTTATAAGATTGGTTCAATTTAACACTCTAAATCATGAATATCTTCGAGTGCTCTCTAAATCATAAAAATGATTAGCTTCAAGTGGTCTCTAAATCATGAGAATAAATATTTTCAAGAATGCACATAGCTAATTAAGATCATGGTTGAAATGATTCAAATGGATCATGGTTTCAAATGGCCTCTACTTGTCTCTACTTATAAGTTTGATCTTCAAATGGTTTAAACGATCTCTACTTAAAAGTTTATAAATCATGGAGATCTTCAAATGGTCTCTAAATCATGAAAATAAATAGCTACTTGTCTCTAAATCATGAATATCTTCAAGTGGTCTCTAAATCATGAATATCTTCAAAGTGGTCTCTAAATCATGAAAATTAATAAGTAGCTTCAAGAATGCATATAGCTACATGTCTCTACTTTGACAAATTTGAGACATATGTGAATGAGTCAATGAGATATGTAGGGACTAACCATGCTCGATCTCAAAGAATCGGAGAACCACCAAGGTTATTGCCGTTTGGGCCTGGTGCATGTGAAGATCGATCATTGCTTGATCCATGGCATGATTGATGCTGGATGAAGCATTACATGGTTAGCACGACACTCGGACTAAGAAATGCAATAATGGTGCGTGCAAGTGTTTCAATTAACTGACCGTTAGGGGCGGAGGCGGAGAAAAGGCAGGCATCTGCGGCATACCATTCTGGGTACAATAAGCCTGCAAATTATGTTTGAGGAGTGAAGGTTAACTACGGATAGTAAAGGACTACATGTACATGCTTGGCTGTTAAGGAACTAACCGCAAACATTGCAAAGCATTGACTAGTTTGTGCCAACAACGCCTTCTCCGTCCTCTCATCAGCCAGTCGCCTCTCCTCTAGCAACCTCGCCTCCAACCTCTCATCCAGCAGTCGCCTCTCCTCCGCCATTTGCCGCCTCTCCTCCGCCAGGCGGGCCTACAAAATATGGCATTGCAATCGCATATTCAAATCCAACACTAAGTAAGAATTAAAAAAGCATATATAGAAGGACTTGTATAGAATATACCTCCATCTCAACCATAACTGGAGTCGAGCGTTTACATGTAGTAGTATTTGAGATACCTAACCGAGCTTTGTACTCAGGGAGAGAGCGACGAGAGGACCTAGGAAACATGCCTCTTGCAATCGCTTCCTTGCCATTTTTTCTACCACCTCCAGAGATCATAACCAACATGTTATCGTCAAGGCACCGTTACCGGACGTTAACCTGGACACGTGTCCCTCCTTTGCCGTCATCCACAGAAAACACAGACGGCGAAGTAGTAGTTTGCCGTCTAGCTAAATTTGCCGTCATCCGTCATCTAGCTTTGCCGTCTGCTTTTCTCTCCACAGACGGCAAAGTGAAGTTTTGCCGTCAGCTTTACTTTGCCGTCTGCTTATGACCGCAAATTTGCTCTTTGCCGTCTACCCCGATGAAATGCAGACGGCAAAGAGGCCCACAGACGGCAAACTAACTGTTTCCTGTAGTGTAGACGTATTTTAGTTCTAGATACATCCATTTCCGAGACAAGTAATTCCGAACGGAGGGAGTATGTCTCCGAAATGTGCAGAAGTTTGCATTATTCAGAAATTTCTGTTCCAGTATTTCAAGGAACAAGTATAGCATTGTTGGGAAAACTTGTTTTCTTCATACTGTTTGCGAACACTTAATTGGGACAAAAACATCATGAAAAGACTAGGCTAACATCCATATCAATTATCTCGCAAAAAAAAACATCCATATCAATTGTTGATTTTGGGGATGAAAAGACTAGGCTAAAATTTTGCTGAGACAAATACCATCCTAGAACAGAGTCATTTTTCTATTTGACAAAGCAACAAACTATTTCTATGTGCAGCAGAGAAACAAGTAAGCAAAAAAGAACTTCTGAACAATCACCAAGCTGGCCTTCCTTTTTTTTCGAGAAAACGCATGAGTATGCGTTTCATATATTGATCAGAAGAAACAAGCTGGCCTTCCTTACTGTGCAGAGAACACAACGATACAAGCTAAAATTGTCATGTGTAGCTTGATACAATGTGCCAGTTTCAAAACATGCTAAAGCACCTCTGAAACAAAAATGCCAAGGCTGAATAGAAAGTGACGACGATTTGCGACTCACTGGTAGAGGAGCCTGGTGATCTGCAGCGCAGGAAGCGCGGCGAGCCCTGATCCGAAGCTTTTGGCGCTCGATAGCGTTGTCCAGGGTGATTTCCGCGGCCGTGTAGTCTTCTTCTTGGTCGCTGTGGACCTGGCATGGTCGAGCAACATCGACATTGTGTGCTTTGACGACCTGACGGATCGGCATTGCAGGAAACGAAGCATTTCAGTTCAGGAACTCAAAAAGGACGTGGAGCAGTGAGGAGGAGAGTTTGAAAACAGAAAGGGATTATGATTTGACACTGCTACTCACCGTAGGAGCTTTGATCTGAAGCCTGCTGCGCTGGGTAGCGTTCATCCGGATGTCCATGCAGTCTTCTTGGTCGCCGTGAACCGACGTGATGGAGCGACGTCGACGGCCGCTTCGTGTTCCTCCTTGATGGCCTGAACGATCGGCAATGGAGGAACTAACTATATTGGCGACTCAAAGTGGAAGTGGAGCTAGCACTGATGGGAAGGTCAGTCCGAATGAATATGGTTGAGTGGGAGCGAATGGATTGAAAAATTAATGGAGAAAACGGAAGGGGATCGTCGTGGGTTAGTTGGTTCACCTGGCCTTAATTACAAGTTCCCCAAAAGATCTAGGGTCCGATAACGCCCACACGTATGGGCGTTAAGGGGTCTGACCACACGTTTCGTATGGTATCTAAAAGGACCCATCCACACGTTTATATGTGGGCAAAACAAGTAATGCACACACGTCCGGTCTTTTGCCTCGCGGTCTCTCCCACACGCCTACGTGCGGGTAAAATAGATAACGCCCACATGACCGTACGTACGGCCTCCTACCTCACGGTCCTGCACGCCCCGCGTGACAGTCACCACGCATCCCCGCAGTTGCCATGGTCCGGACCCTCTTCCATGTTCATTTAACTGCAGTTGCCATGTTGCTGAACTACAGTTGCCATGGTTGCTCAACTGCAGTTGCCATCTCAGGTCAAGTGCCAGATGCCATTTTTGGACAACTGCAGCTGATACCATGTATGGTCTGGTCTACTACAGTTTTTTTTTTTTTACAGTTGCCATGATTTAAAAACTTTAGGAGTTGCCACCTACTAACACTAGGCAGTTGCCATGTAGCACTACAAAAAGACATGGCAAAATAACATGTTCGGGTAGAGAGAGAGTTGCCATCTGCTTACAAGCACACTAGGGCAGTTGCCATGTACCCCTGCAAAACACATGGCAACTGACAGCTTTGGGTGTGGGAGAGTAGACGGGCGTGTGGGCGAACTGATAAACGGCTACACACCAGCCCCTCTGCGTGCGTGAAAACTGACGTGTGGGCGAATTGCTAAACGCCCACACACCAGCCCCTCCGCGTGGTGAAACGGACGTGTGGACGACCGGATGAATGCCCGCACACCAGCCTAGTCCTACGTGGCATAAAAAATCTGGCAAAACATGCCAAGATTCGTGCAAACACAAACGAACGTTGATTCATGCGTGTGGGCGAGATGCAAACGCCCACACGTGTTGGCGTTATCTTTTTCGAAGATCTAAAAGATGAGATACAACACTCAGATCACGAGTAAAATTCAGTGATGGTCACTCTGGTCAATATATTCAAGAATACCCGATTTATGGCTTTTTTTTGGGGCAAGCACCCGATTTATGGTCACTTTTTTTTGGTAATACGTGTCTCATTTATATCATAAAGATTGTAAACTCACGTCAGTTTATATAGTGACGATCACTTGATACGTTTGTACATTGTATTCTGCTGATGTGGCATATACTTTGATTTGTTCCTCCGAGGTGACAGTGTGGCAAATAGAGAGGTTTTCTGTAATGGAAACACTAAAAATCTGATGTTGGAATATTACGCATGGTAAACCTAACATTTTTCATAACAATATATATTGACGCGATGATGCCAAATTTAGTTTGCAAGTGCGGAAGTTTTCTGATAAAAAAATGAATTGAGGCGGATTTGACATACTCACCAACTAAACTTTACATCCTCGGAGAACATTAATTTGCCATGGTCAAAAGTCTGGCGTTAGATTTGTAGTGGAGTACCATATTTGTGCTCACGATCTTAATGATATTAATTTGTGCTCTAAAAACAACCACTATGATGTGCTTCCGACGCGAAGATGTGTGGATGTGTCCGAAGTACATCTTAACTAGTGCTCGACCTGCATCAAGAGTTAGTTTTCCAACCGTATGCCCTTACCTTCTTGCGGGGTATCTCGGTTATTAAGATTAAACATTCGGTTAAAAACATTGGGCGTTTAGTGAGTACACTTCATTCGTTCCCCAAGGAATTGCCTTCCGCTACCATACTAACCCCTTCTCTCACTTCTATTGGGGATAGCGTTTCACATCCTCATCCCTCCTTACCTCCTCCTAGATCGGTCCCTGGGATCCTAGGTACCCGCAGGGCCTTAGATCGAGAAGAAGACAAGAGACAACTTCGTCGCAAATCGGACACATACAAATAACGTTAAACATTCAAGGTCATTCCATCGACCCCCTTGTACAAATACATCAGGTTGTAAGGCTATGCCTCAACTCATTGCCTTACCAAATTACTCAAATATGGCGATTAGATCGCCGGTGAACTCAATGAAGAAGAAACAGGGATGATTGATTGATTGATAATATGTCTTACAATAGCTGCCGAATGCGATACATGATTACAAATATGATTGACTTTGAGAGGGATTGTTGCGGTGATGATGGTGCCAGCAGCTATGGAGATGAGATGGAAAATGCCGATGGCTAGGGTTCAAAGATGATTTTGGTGCTCTATTTCATGAATGGTGCTTTCTCTGTTGCGATTCTTATGTAAGCCCTTTTATAAAGGTTGATTGGTTGACCTTCTGGAGCCGTCAATGGCTGGTATCGCTGGTGCGCTCGTACCAAAGGCCATCTTGCACTCTGGTTGCTTTGTTGCACCTCCAATTCCTTCATTTCTTCCCCATTCTTCTTGTTTCATAGTTGATGATTCATTTCCATGTTTAGGCCCTTTTCCTGCGGAAACAGATCTCTCGTATTCATTAGTCATTAGTGGCAATATCGGAGTGATTTTCTTGGAAATTTTAGGAATATCCGATTTAAACAATGGTCTGATGAGCGCAAAAAAATATCAGTCATCAGCCTCCCCAAGCTTAAACCTTGATCATCCTTGAGCAACAAATAGAAACTCAGTTGTTTAAACCGAAATAATGAGAAGGCTGGTTCACTTATGATCAGTATGCCTAGATAGCCCTCCGCTTCTTCACCTGAAAACTTAGTATAGCTGTAGCGGTGGCATGATTATTGTGCAAGCGTTAGTAAAGCAAAGATAATCAACACAAAGTTCTTGCTAGTCTAGACAAATTAACAAAGTAGATTTTGTTCTATTTACTCTAGCTAACACTCGCTTGTCGGGAACACAGCGGAAGAGTTTTTCTTTCTTTTGAAATGAAAACATATATAGCGGGAGTGACAGGCATGTGAAGACAATGTGATACTAGAGTAACTCGCTCACACCCACGAGTGTCTCCTCATCAAGGCTCACAAACACTTTTTCAATCATTGCTGGCTGAAACTTTTGTTGTCTAGTGACGGGATTATGCCAAAGAACTAATACATGCAAAGAGTTTCGTTGTGGCTTATGTTTCAATATTATGGACCATATGTTTTTTTTGACCCGCACACCGTAGAACAATCGTTCTACGGTAAATTTTATAAATAAATAAGAAGTATGTTACAAAGAATGTTACAACAACCCTAGGGCTTCAACCAATGCCAGTTCTTGGAAACATGAGAAACAGATTACTAGAACTTAGACGAAAAGCACTGAAGGAATTCTACTTCAAATTTATCTTTGATCTTGAATTTCAGTTTCTTTAATTCCTCTTTGAGAGTGAGACTCCAGTTGAACACCGTAGGGTTTATGCCTCTGAATACAGCCCCATTTCTCTATATCCATATGCTCCAACAACATAACATGGTGATCTTTAAGGAAAAATGAGAAGGGAATTCCATATTAGCAAGTTGAGCTTCTTCAAAGGTGGAAGTGCCCCTTTTTTGTTTGGGATAAAGGAGTGCCAAGACAGACGAGCAAAATTACAGTCCCATAGCAGATGTTGAATAGTCACCTCAGCTTGCTGATTACAGTTTGGGCAGAAGGGATTTTCAAGTTGCATACCTCTGTTCTTTAATAGTGATCTGGTGGGATTACTGTTATAAGCTTTGAGCCAAAAGAACAACTTATGTGTGAGTCTGCTTGATGAGTTCCAAATTTGCTTGAAGATGGAGTGGCTCTGTTGATCGTCCATAAGATGATTACACATTTTCATTGAGGAGTACTTGTTTTGTTGTCCCAAACATATCCAGTTGTCCTTCTCTTGATTAGCCAGTGTTGGGATGATCTCTGGGAGCTGAATAAATTGCTCATGGGCCTGCACTGATAGTGGTGTGTGGAAATGCTCAATCCAATCTTGTTGTTCCACAAAATTTTTGACAGGAATGTTTGTATTATAAGAAAAGGAGTGCGGCTCAAGGAACTTTTGTTGAAGTGGCTCTTCTGACCAATTATCTGACCATAGCTGAATGGAGGAACTAGATTTTAGCAGGCATCTAGGAGCTTGCTTTTATGAAGGAATGAGGTTGATGAGATTTTTCCACCAAAAAGACCCCTCTCTTTTCTCCAAAGGCAGAGAAGATGAATAGTATGCCTCCCAGATAAGCTTAACCCAAGGCAAATCCTCTTGGTTGTAGAACTTGTGCATGTTTTTCATAAGTTGTGAACAGAGATATCTAGGATACCTAGTCCCCCTTGTAGTTTAGGCTTGCAAATCTTGTCCCAGGCAACAAGGGCCAAACCACTTTCAACTGTGCCAAATTTCCTCCATAAGAAGTTTCTAAGATACTTTCTGAGCTGGGAAATTGCTCCCACTGGCAAGATTAGTGTACACATATAGAAGAGTGGAAGGGCAGAGAAAACAAATTTGATTAGGAGCAGTCTTCCATAATAAGATAGTAAGGTTGAGCAGCCAGTGAGTCTCCTTTCCACCATTTTCATGATTGGACATAAATCCTCAATTTTGAGATTAGAGGTGCTCATGGGAAGACCCAGGTATGTAAATGGAAATTTTCCTTGCTGGCAGCCTAGGATTCGTAGAAGGCCAGGTAGAGAGTTCTCAGCAATATTAATAGGGACAAGGATGGATTTGCTATAATTGACTTTGAGTCCAGTATATTCTGCATAATAAAGAATCAGATTCTTGACTAGAAGTAGCTGTGCTGGAACTGCAGGGAGAATCAAGATTGTGTCATTTGCATACTACATCACTGGAAAATCAGGGCAAGACAATCTGATCAGTGGGAGTTGGATGAGTTGGTTATGCATAGCCTCATTCAGGCTTGTTTGCAATAAATTTGCTGCAAGCACAAAAAGAAGGGGGGAGAGGATCTCCCTGCCTAAGTCCTCTTCTACAGTGGAAAGATTTTGCAGGTACTCCATTTAATAGAACTGAAGAGGTTCCAGTGCAGAAAATCATCTGCATCCAATTAACCCATCTTGCTCCAAAGCCTCTTGCCTTAAGAATTTCAATGATAGTGGAGTGTTCAATCATGTCAAAAGGTTTCTCAAAATCCAATTTAAGCACAATAGTTGGCTGCTTTGATTGTTGGCATTGATGTATATACTCATATGCCCAAGCAAGACAATCTTGTATTGTTCTACTTTTGATGAAGCCATACTGGTTCCGATGCACAAGTTTTAGAATAATCTTCTGGAGCCTGTTAGCGAGGAGTTTTGTAATGATTTTGATGGAGCAGTTTAGCAGAGAAATGGGTATGTAATCGTTAGCAGTGAGAGGGTGTCCTTCTTGGGAATGAGAGTGATGAAGGATGTATTGATGCTCTACAGATTGACTTTGCCATGGAAGAAGTCATTCACTAGCTGATAAAAGTCTTTAGAGATGATTTGCCAACATGCCTTCATAAAAGCCCCATTGAAACCATCTGGTCCAGGTGCTTTATCTGTTGGCATGCTCATAATCACCTCATCAATTTCTTGCTTTGTGAAGGGGACCTCCAGAATCTCTAGATTGTCCAGTGAAGAATGGTGGAGTGTATCAGAAGTGGGTTACTGGTAGGAGAGGACTGCCCAAGTCTCTCTTTGAAAGCTTGCCAAAGCAGGGCAGCTTTAGCTTGGTGCTCTGCAAATTCATTGCCCTCTCCATCCTGCAGAACATAGATGTGATTGTGCCTGTACTTGATAGTTTCTTTTGCTTGGAAGAACTTGGATTTTTCATCCCCAAACTTGACCCATTTGATAGTTGCTCTTTGCCTCCAGTATATTCTCTAATAGGATAGGATTTTTAACAGATGTTCTTTCATTAGATCCCTACCAGTATTCTCCATACCAGTAAGAGGTCTGAACTCCTCAATTAGGTCCCACATGAATATTACCTCATTAGCAGCCTTGATAATGCTAGCTAAATTAGATAGGTTCTTTGACCAAATTTGTAGTCCCTTTCTCAGCCTTCTGAATTTTGCAGAAATGAGCTTTGCACTATCAGTTTCTTGCACTGGTTGGCTCCAAATGCTGGACACAACATCCTTAAAGTTATGATGCTCCAGCCAGAAGTTTTCAAACCTAAAGATAGGTGATTTTGGAATGCTTGTACCAATGGTAATGCAGCAAGGAGTGTGGTCAGAAATTGGCTTTGAAAGGGGCATGGCAATGGTGTTGGGGGTATGAATTGGTCAAGCTTTCAGAGGTGAAGATGCAATCTATCTTTTCTAATAGTGGGGCATCTTGCATGTTGCTCCAGGTATAATTTGTGCCTTTAAGTGGTATTTCCACCAAAGCAAGCTCACTGATGGCCTCATTGAATTTCATCATATTGTTGAAGTCTCCTGTACCCATGTTTCTATTGTGTGGATATCTGATATAATTAAAGTCCCCAACCACCAGCCAGTCAGTGTCATCAGGCATCTGAATATTGTTAAACCACTCAAGGAAAGAGGCCTTTTCATCAGCTTCACAAGGTCCATAAATATTGGTAAGAATCCATGAACTGCCAATGTGCATAGAAGTGAATCTGATGGAAATAGAAAATTTGTTTTTGAAGAGGCATTCACCAAGAAACATAGAGTCATTCCAAGCAATCAACAGGCCTCCAGAAGCCCCTACCGAGGGAGAGAAGTCAAATTTGTTTATTCTTCTAGGGCAATTTTTTTCAAGTAAGCACAGTCAAAATATTCCCTTTTTGTTTCTTGAAGACAGACAATGGAGCAATCAGATTCTTCAATCTTGTTGCTGATAGCTAACCATTTATTGCTGGAATTAGTGCCTCTCACATTCCAATTCAAAATATGCCAGGATCTATTCATATTAGTTCTATTCATTCAAAATATGACCTCCTTACAAGTTCCATTACAATAAGCATAATCAACTGGACACTAGAGACTAACTCAGACAAAAGGTTTTTCATGCAGCTATACTTCTCCCTCCAGATCCCCATATTAGCATCCATCAGGTGCTCCAGTTGGCTCTGGAGGCTTCCCTCCCTTCTTGGTCCTTTTCTTGAGTAGAGCATCTTCAGTGGTGTCCTTGGGGTCCATCTTGCAATAAGACACATTAAGATTTTTAACAACCTTGCTCTTGAAAGTGGGAGGTTTAGAATGGCATGCCATGCAGTTTGTATCTTTGCATTCCTTATGCTTGGAACCATTGTTAATAGATTGCAGTCTTAGGCTCCTCCTTACCTTAGACTCAACTATGGGGGCTCTGTCCTTTCTTTTTCCTTTGAGATGCACATCACTAGTGGAGGAGGTCTGTAGAGCTTGTGGTGAAACAACATTCTTCCTTTGGGGAGTACAGAAGGGAGCATGTTGTTCCTTGGACAGAGCTTTATCTTGGGTGCAAACAGGTGCAGTTGTGACAGGGCATTTGTCAGGAATGAAAAAAATCAAGGTTCTCTTTACAATCAGATCCTTCCAGTATAATTTGCCACATATGAGAATTAAGAAAGCCCTTGACCCAGTCAAATTTCTCAGGAGATAATAGAGTGGAGGAAATGAACATTACCCAGTCTAAAGGGACCTTGACTGGAGTGGAGGAAACAGTAGGTGATGCAAAGAAAATTTGAAATGCCTTGATGCCTCCTTCCTGAACCATTGATTGGTCAACAGAAATATAATCAGAGTCAGATGCAGTCAAGGAAGAAAATTGCATGCCAGGAAGATATTTTCCTTTAATACAAAAACCTGGCGATGCTGAGCTATCAGAAGTAGCAGCAACATTTTTCTAAAGTGAACTACTTTTGATCTGCTGGGTGAGCCAGTACAATTGGAGCAGAGTTGACCTCTGGGAATGGATCAATTTCTATTTCCACATCCACTGATGTACTATACTGTGAGTCCCTTTCAATAGAAATCTGATGGTCATTAGGGTTAACTAGTTGAATAATAGGATCCAGATCTTCCACATCCTCAGTATTCTCCGTCTGCAAGGGTTCGCCACATGTTGATCTTCCTATGCCAAATCTTGGTTGATAATAATAGCAGGCAGCGCTTGATTAAGATCAAATTTTACCATCTCATAAGATGGAGAGACTGGCAAGTCATCTTCAAGAGGTACTAGAGGTACAAAACCCAGATCGACTGGTTCAGGTGCAACAGGCTCAGGAAGTTGAGGGACCAGATTATCAAAGTGTAGTAGAGGTTGGTGGGCTTGAAGAGGCCCAAGCATCAAATTTAAATCAGGGAGCCCAAGGAAGTTCTGTACCAACCCATCATCATTTAAAGGCTCTGCTCCCTCCAAGTTTTCTCCTTCCTGAACATTAAGGCCCTCAGCAGCCTCAACCTCAACCTCATTAGACCCTAGAGACAGAGTAAGCTCACTCTGCATATTGATACGTCTCCAACATATCTATATTTTTTTTATTGTTCCATGCTATTATATTATCTGTTTTGGATGTTTTATATGCATTAATATGCTATTTTATATTATTTTTGGGACTAACTTATTAACCTAGAGCCTAGTGCCAATTTCTGTTTTTTCCTTGTTTTTGAGTTTTACCGAAAAGGAATATCAAATGGAGTCCAAACGGAATAAAACTTTCACGGTGATTTTTCTTGGACCAGAAGACATCCACGGAACTTGGAGGCCAAGTCAGAAGAGTCCCAAGGGCTCCACAAGCCCTAAGGGTGCGCCCTAGGGGGGGCGCCTCCTGGCATGTGGGCCCCCCGGGAGTCCACCGACCTCCCTCTCAGCTCTATAAATCCTCAAATATTCCCAAACGACCAGAGGCATCCACCAAAACACTTTTCTGCCGCCGGAACCTTCTGTACCCGTGAGATCCCACCTTGGGGCCTTTTCTGGCAATCTGCCGGAGGGGGAATCGATCACGGAGGGCTTCTACATCAACTCTATTTCCTTCCGATGAAGCGTGAGTAGTTTACCACAGACCTACGGGTCCATAGCTAGTAGCTAGATGGCTTCTTCTCTCTCTTTGATCTTCAATACAATGTTCTCCTCGATGTTCTTGGAGTTCTATTCGATGTAATATTCTTTTGCGGTGTGTTTGTCAAGATCCGATGAATTGTGGATTTATGATCAGATTGTCTATGAATATTATTTGAGTCTTTTCTGAACTCTTTCATGCATGATTAAATATCTTTGTATTTCTCTTCGGATTATCGGTTTGGTTTGGCCAACTAGATTGGTATTTCTTGCAATGGGAGAGGTGCTTAGTTTTGGGTTCAATCTTGCGGTGTCCTCACCCAGTGACAAAGTAGGGGTAGCAAGGCACATATTGTATTGTTGCCATCAAGGGTAAAAAGATGGGGTTTTCATCATATTGCTTGAGTTTATCCCTCTACATCATGTCATCTTACTTAAGGCGTTAGTTCTTATGAGCTTAATACTCTAGATGCATGCTAGATAGCGGTTGATGTGTGGAGTAATAGTAGTAGATGCAAGCAGGAGTCGGTCTACTTGACACGGACGTGATTCCTATATTCATAATCATTGCCTTGGATATCGTCATAACTTTGTGCTTTTCTATTAATTGCTCGACAGTAATTTGTTCACCCACCGTGTTGTTTTCTTTCAAGAGAGAAGCCTCTAGTGAAACCTATGGCCCCCGGGTCTATTTTCCATCATATATTTCCAGATCTATAAACCAAAAATACCTTGCTACAATTTATTTGTTTTTACTTTGTTTTACGTTTTAGTGATCTTTTATATCTATCTCTATCGGATCTCATCCTTGCAAGTGACTGTGAAGGGATTGACAACCCCTTTATCATGTTGGGTGCAAGTGTTTGATTGTTTGTGCAGGTGCATAGATTGGAGACTTGATTGTACCTCCTACTGGATTGATACCTTGGTTCTCTAAATGAGGGAAATACTTATCTCTACTTTGCTGCATCACCCTTTGCTCTTCAAGGGAAAAACCAACGCAAGCTCAAGAAGTAGCAGGAAGAATTTCTGGCGCCGTTGCCGGGGAGGTTCTACATCAAGCCTACCAAGTACCCATCATAAACTCTCATCTCTTGCATTACATTATTCGCCATTTGCCTCTCGTTTTCCTCTCCCCCACTTCTAAAACGATTTTCAGAAAAATACAAAAATATTTGCCTTTTTATTTGCCTTCTTTTTATTTGCCTTTTATGTCTTACTTGGTTTGTTTGCTTGTTCGCTTGGAATAATTGTGTATTTATTGAAAATCAGAAAGCAAAAAGTTTATGGATCCTCATCCACTTGCTAATATTTTTAAGTGATCCAATTATGATGAACCAATTGCTAGTGAGTTGCGTGCACTAGATTATCTTTATGAAGTTTTGCATGAAATTCGTGAATCTGAAAATTGTGAAGAAATTTATGAAGTGATTCATGATAGCTCCTTGAATGAAAAGCATAATTCCAATGGTGTTATTATAAATTCTATTAATGTCAATTGTGCTAATAATATGCAAAACCCTAAGCTTGGGGATGCTAATTTTGCTATGTCCACTACTTGTTGCAGTGATCATGATTGGGGCGATAATGTTTCTTATAATCTTGAAAATTTATTTAAGCCTCATGATGATTATGATATTGATAATAGTGTTTGCAATAATATTGAAAGTGGGTTTGGAAGAGTGTCAACTTTAGGAAATAATAATCCCACTACTTTGGAGTTTGACCAATCTTATGAAATTTTTGATAGAAGTGGGCTTGGAGAAGTCATGACTTTATTTTATGATACTCCCACTATTTTGGAAGAGTGTCAACTTTGCATGAATGTGGATCATGAAGAGAATATTTTATGTGATAGTTATATTGTTGAATTTTATTATGATCCTACATGTAATTATTATGAGAGAGGAAAATATGGTTGTAGAAACATTCATGTTACTAATTTACCTCTAGTTATGTTGAGATTGATATGGTTTCTTTCTTCTTCCTTGCATATGCGAGTTTTTTCTTGTCTTGATAAATCTTTTCCCTATAAAATACCTATGCATAGGAAGTATGTTATACTTAAACTTGTTTTTCACATGCTATATGATGCTCCCTTTATGCTTCAATTCTTGTCTTTCATGCGAGCATCATTAAAATTATCAACGCCTAGCTAAAAGGCTCTAAAGAAAAGCGCTTGTTGGGAGACAACCCAATATTTTTATTTTCTGTTTTTATGAAAATACACATTATTACCTCTGTAGTAATTGTGTTTTGGTGTTTTAATTAGTGTTTGAGCCAAGTAAGACCTTTGGGATGGTCTACGGTGATAGTTGATTTGATCTTGCTGAAAAACAGAAACTTTTGCGTCCAGTAACATAATTGTTTAAATTCACTAGAGCGTGGAAAAAATCTTATTTTTTACACAAGTTTGATATACAAATTTCCCAGATTTTCCTATTTTTTCAGAATTTTTAGAGTTACAGAAGTTTGAGATTAATTCAGATCTTCGCAGACTGTTCTGTTTTTGACAGATTCTGTTTTCTATGTGTTGTTTGCTTATTTTAATGAATCTATGGGTAGTATCGGGGGGTATGAACCATGGAAAAGTTGGAATACAGTAGATATTACACCAATATAAATAAATAATGAGTTCACAACAGTACTAAAAGTGGTGATTTGCTTTTCTTATACTAACGGATCTCATGAGTTTTCTGTTGAGTTTTGTGTTGTGAAGTTTTCAAGTTTTTTGTAAAGATTTGATGGACTATGGAATAAGGAGTGGCAAGAGCCTAAGCTTGGGGATGCCCAAGACACCGCAAGGTAATATTCAAGGACAACCAAGCATCTAAGCTTGGGGACGCCCCGGATGGCATCCCCTCTTTCGTCTTCAATCCATTGGTAAATTTACTTGAGGCTATATTTTTATTCACCACATGATATGTGTTTTGCTTGGAGCGTCTTGTATGATATGGGTATTTGCTTTTTAGTTCGCCACAATCATCCTTGCTGTACACACCTTTTGAGAGGGACACGCATGAATCGTGATTTATTAGAATACTCTTTGTGCTTCACTTATATCTTTTGAGCTAGGCAATATGCTCTAGTACTTCACTTATATCTTTTTAGAGCACGGCGGTGGCTTTATTTTATAGAAATTGTTGAACTCTCATGCTTCACTTATATTATTTTGAGAGTCTTAAACAGCATGGTAATTTTCTTAGGTTATGAATTTATTCCTAATATGTTGGGCATCCAAGAGGGATATAATAAAAACTTTCATATAAAGTGCATTGAATACTATGAGAAGTTTGATTCCTTGCATATTGTTTTGAGATATAAAGATGGTGATATTAGAGTCATGCTAGTGAGTAATTGTGGATTGTAGAAATACTTGTGTTAAAGTTTGTTATTCCCGTAGCATGCACGTATGGTGAACCGTTATGTGATGAAGTCGGAGCATGATTTATTTATTGATTGTCTTCCTTCTGAGTGGCGGTCGGGGACGAGCGATGGTCTTTTCCTACCAATCTATCCCCCTAGGAGCATGTGTGTAGTACTTTGTTTCAATAGCTTATAGACTTTTGCAATAAGTATGTGAGTTCTTTATGACTAATGTTGAGTCCATGGATTATACGCACTCTCACCCTTCCACCATTGCTAGCCTCTAGTACCGCGCAATTCTCGCCGGTGCACTACACCCACCATATACCTTCCTCAAAACAGCCACCATACCTACCTATTATGGCATTTCCATAGCCATTCCGAGATATATTGCCATGCAACTTCCACCGTTCCGTTTATTATGACATGCTTCATCGTTGTCATATTGCTTTGCATGATCATGTAGTTGACATCGTATTTGTGGCAAAGCCACCATTCATATTTTTTATACATGTCACTCTTGAGTCATTGCACATCCCAGTACACCGCCGGAGGCATTCATATAGAGTCATATTTTATTCTAGTATTGAGTTGTAATTCTTGAGTTGTAAGTAAATAAAAGTGTGATGATCTTCATTATTAGAGCATTGTCCCAAGTGAGGAAAGGATGATGGAAGCTATGATTCCCTCACAAGTTGGGATGAGTCTCCGGACTTACAAAAAAAAGAGCCCAAAGAGACCAAAATAATAAAAAATGAGAGAAAAGAGGGAAAGGACAATGTTACTATCCTTTTTCCACACTTGTGCTTCAAAGTAGTATCATGATCTTCATGATAGAGAGTCTCCTATTTTTTCACTTTCATATACTAGTGGGAATTTTTCATTATAGAACTTGGCTTGTATATTCCATTGATGGGCTTCCTCAAATTGCCCTAGGTCTTCATGAGCAAGCAAGTTGGATGCACACCCACTTAGTTTCTTTTTGAGCTTTCATATACTTATAGCTCTAGTACATCCGTTGCATGGCAATCCCTACTCACTCACATTGATATCTATTGATGGGCATCTTCATAGCCCGTTAATATGCCTAGTTGATGTGAGACTTTCTCCTTCTTCTTTGTCTTCTCCACAACCACCATATTCTATTTCACCTATAGTTCTATATGTTGGGAAACGTTGCATGGAAAACAAAAAAATTCTACGCACATGCAAGATATATCCATGGAGATGCATAGCAATGAGAGGGGAGAATGTGTCTACATACCCTCACAGACCGTAAGCAGAAGCGTTTGTTAACGCGGTTGATGTAGTCGAACTTCTTCGCGCTCGAACCGATCAAGTACCGAACGTACGGCACCTCCGCGTTCTGCACATGTTCAGCTCGGTGACATCCTCCGCCTTCTTGATCCAGCAAGACGGCAAGGTAGTGGATGAGTTCCGGCAGCACGACGGCGTGGTGACAGTGATGGTGAAGTTATCTCTGCAAGGCTTCGCCTAAGCACTACGAAAATATGACCGGGGGTGTAAACGGTGGAGAGGGGCGCCGCACACGGCTAAGCAATTGTTCTGGTTGAGCTAGGTGCCCCCCTCCCACATATATATAGGTGGGGGAGAGGGGAGAGGCCAAGGGGCGCCCCTAGTATGTGACGCCCCCGGCTCAAGCGTGCACTAACCATACACGCAAATGCACACGATCAAGCCTAAGGACTCACTTGAAGATATCACAACACAACTCTAAGACATAAATAAAGTCATACAAGCTTTATATTACAAGCCAGGAGCCTCAAGGGCTCGAATACATAATCTCGCTTACAAGCGTCGGCGGAAGCATCGGATAGCTGAGTACAGATATAAAAGAAAGACAGATAGGCCTTTAAAAGGCGGGGCAAAAGAAAAACACTATGATCAAAAAGGCGCAGGCCTCCTGCCTGGGACCCTCCGAACCTACTCCTGGTCATCAGCCAACTCATAGTAGAAGCCATCCTCGGGGTAGTAGTAGTGATCGTCGACAGGGGCAGCTGGCTCCGGGGCTCCGTCATCTGGTTGCATCAAACGGATATGGGGAAAAAGAGGAAGCAAAGCAACCGTGAGTACTCATCCAAAGTACTCAGCAAGCAAGGATCTACACTACATATGCAACATTATCAAAGGGAGGCTATATATGTGGACTGGGCTGCACAGATGCCAGAATAGAGAGAAGGCCTAGTCCTATCGAAGACTAGCATCTTCAGCGGTCTTGCAGCATTAGAAGAGTGTAGCACACTATAAAGTAGTAGTAGTGTTATCAACCTCGCCCAGAGATCCTTCCTCGACTCCCTGTGAGAAAGCAATCCCAGAGCCGTACTATCCATATCTCATCTCAAGTATCCAGTTCTAGCTGTATCGATCGGGATACAACTCCGAGCGTCCGTTACCGAGGATCCGGCTATGCATAGATTAGTTCTTCCCTGCAGGGGTGCACCAACTTACCCACCACGCTTGATTAACTCCAGCCGGACACACTTTTCTGGGTCATGCCCAGCCTCGGCCAAACGATACGCCGCAACCCGACCTAAGCTTAACAGAGAGGTCAGCACGCCGGACTAAACCTATGCACCCAGGGGTCTTGGGCCATTGCCCCGGGCGCTCCTGCATGTTGCGAGGGCGGCTGGTGAGCAGACCTAGCAAACCCACACTATCAAGGCGGTTTCTTAACGCGGTCCAACCCGCCGCTCAGTCGCTGACATCCATTAAGCTTCGGCTGATGCATACAACACAGAGTGCCCATAACTGTTCCCACGTGAAGGTTAGTGCTATCAGGCCAAAGGCCTACTCGGATCAAATATCCAAATCGTTAGTGTATTGGTAGTGCGGTAACGAGCAGAGACTCATGATCGATGTGACCCCGTCGCCCCGTCTCGAGGACTTGCGGCAAGGGCTAAGAATGCCCGGCCGCGCCTCGTAATTATCTCTCGGGTACCGTCCAGGTCAACCCGACTCCCATCTCTCGCGGGTACCCCTCAGGGCCGACCCGATGTCATCATGGTTCTGGGTTAAGTCAAAGTAACCGTGTGTCCAAACACCAATGGGAAAAACCTGAGGAATCACCCTCGATGGAATTCCACCCGATGTAATCATCAAGGTGATCCTAGGAGGATTCACCCTCGAGGTTCACACTTGAAGTGCTGCACGACAGAGTCGTATCGGGAGTGGTGAAGGAGGAATCACCCTCGATGACCACGACCAATTAACTACCCTTCAAGGTTAACATCAGAAGTGCTGACGAGGTATCACCCTCGGCACTCGATAGTAACCCAGTAGTGTTGTACAACTAAGGGGGGTGATGTGCGGTGTCGGGGCCTGGGTGTCGATCCCATTGATCGAGTCATCTGATAATCCAGCGGGGGCAACTGGGTCAAAGTGGGGTCTCTGGTGGGTCTCTAACCAGCCTATACTAAGCAGTTTAGGATAAGCAGGTAGGTAACAATAGCAGGTTACAAAATCAGGCTATGCATCAAAATTAGGATAAGCAGTAGCAGCAACAATTTCTAATGCAAGCATAAGAGAGAAAGAATAGGCGATATCGGCATGTTCAAGGGGGGTGCTTGCCTGGAAGCTCTGCGGCAGGAGAAGGGTCGTCAGCAGTGTAGCCGGTCTCCGGAGCTGCGTCGGTCTCGGGGTCTATCGAAAGAGGAGGGGGAAGAAACAATAAATAAAGGCAGACAATATCAATCACAGAAGCATCGCATAGCAGCACGTTAATCGAGGGATGCCCTAATGTAGTATTACGCAAGTTAGTGGGAGTGGGAAATTATCCGGGAGTGTTCTCCCAGCTCCGGGTGATTATCGGACAGATGAAATGGAGGGGAAAGTTCCATGTTCATCATGCTATAGGCATGTGACAGGTATGAGGAAGGCATATTTGGATTCGTCTCGTTGTTCTGAGCAACTTTCATATCTAAAGTTTTTCGATCTAAGCTACGGTTTAATTTCTATGAATTTTCAAAGATTAAGCATTATCTGGAATTATATCAATTAGAAAAATAACAGAAAATATTAAACTACGTCAGCCTGACGTCACTATGACGTCAGCAAGTCAAACCGCCTGGTCCAGGTCAAACCTGACCTGCGGGACCCACCTGTCATAGACAGTGGGTTAACTAACTAACAGAGTAGTTAGGCTAGGTGGGGCCCTATGTTAGTGTCACTAATCAACTAATTAGATTAGGTTTTAATTAAATTGGTTTAATTAGTCAGATAACTGTGGGGGCCCTACTCATCAGTGGCATGGGTGAACAGTGCGCCCACGTTGACCTGAGTCAACGCGGTCAAACATGCGGCGGGGCCCGCTGGTAGTGACACTGGGTGGGACCCAGGCCGGCCACGCTAGCGACGGCGTCGGAGCTGCTCTGGCGAGCCTCCCGCGGCGGCAAACTCGCTGGAGGGCATCGGAAAAGCGCTACAGAGCGCCAAAGCGCGTGCTTTCAGGCGCGTTCGAACGGGCGTCGAGCGCCGCGTCAAATGGGAGACATGGCAGGGGCGGAGGTGGTCGGAAGAGGCATCGGCGACGAGGTTAGCGGCGGCGCGGCTCCAGGTGAACATGGCCGCGCGGCTACGGTGGGTTTTTTGCGCGCGCTTTCGTTCGCATTCGAGCGTGCGTGAAGCGCCACATCCAACGCGGGTGGTCTCCGGGCCGGAGGTGGCCGGAAACGACGACGGCGATGACCGGAGCGGCGCCGGAGTTCGGGTGCCAGTGAACACGGTGATACAGCGCGCGACAGCTCGAGCTAGGGTGACGGCGATGATCTACATGCGCGTGTGAACTAGATGGACATGCGTGCACGGGTGTTTGGTCACCGGATCGTGGTCGGCGACGAGCTCGTGTGGCGGCGAGCTCAGGCATGTGGGGAACGGCGACAGCCATACGTTCTAGCGCGAGACGAAGGTTAGGAGAGGAGCTGGAGCTCACCGAGAGGTCACGAAAGACCCTTGGATGAATGGGAGCGCAGAGATGATGGCGAATCGACAGCGGTGGGTTGCGGTGGCCGGAGATGGGGACGGAGGGGATCCGGTGCTACGGTGCCTCCCAACTCGAGCTGAGGCCGCCAGGCGAAGGAGTCGACCCCAGCGGAGCTCGCAGACGGGGTCAGCGGGCACGGGGCCGCTGGTGGCCGTGGAGACGTCGGAGCTGCGGTGGCGAAGGTGCTCGGCAGAGAGAGAGGGCAAGGAACCGAGCGCGAGGAAGGGAGAGAGTGAGGGTGAGGCGGCCAGGGGGAAGGGCTCGGGGCGATCCTATCCCCTCGGCTGTCGGTGGGCGTCGCGGTGTCGCCTCCTCACCGGAGCGCGCGCGCATCCACGGTGACGGCGACACGGGGAGGAGGGAGACGACGATGGGACTATTGGGCTGGGCCTGCACACTGTGCACTAAGACCCAGCCAACAGTGGGCTTTCTCTTTTACTTATTTCTTTTCTGCCTTTTCTTTTTCAGATGTAGTTTTGCAATATTTTGAGCCACCAAATGACTTTGTAAAAATGTGAATCTTAGCCACATAAATACAATGCAATATTCTGCACTGCCACAAAAAGTTTGGGCAATTTTGGAATTCATTTGGATTTTTTCAAAAATGAAAAAGACATTTTTAGTGCTATTTTGGCACTGTTTTAAATGCTACTGCTCAAATAGCATTTAAGTGATGTTGTTTTCCTTAACAGCACATTGTTTTGGAATATTGGCTAGAAAGTGAACATTTTTCCAGCAATTTTTGAGCAACTTGAAATTTCACTTTGAATTTGAATAGGATTCAGAGACGGAATTTGAAATGAGATATTAATCCAATATGATTAAGCTTTGTAAATCAAGATGACTTGGTACTGATCATAAGGGATTACTGTGGTGTGATGCTGGGGATGTTACATTCAAAGTAGAATACACCAAATTTTTCCTATTACCGGTTCCAGGAAGAGCACACCAAATGAAAGAAGCTCGTTCCTGTCCTTCGCTTCAGGGCCTGTCCCTCGGTGTGGTCACTACTCCATACTGTACCTTGGCCCGCGGGTCTGGCACAAGGTTAGAATCCGAGCTCTTCCAGAGTGGTATCTCACTGATGGCTCGGGCCCCCCCCCGGAAGGGTCCGAATCCTACTTGGGCTCCTGCCCTAGGCCGGCCCCCCTTTCCTTCTTTTGGCACCAAGGGGAAGGAAGGAGGAGGTGGCACCCCCCCTTTCCTTTCTCCCACAAGGAGGGAAAGGCAGGAGGAGGTGGCACCCCCTACTTTCCTTCTTCTAGGGTCGGCGGCTAGGGAGAGGGCACGCCAGCCCTTCTGTGGGCTGTTGTGTGCCTCTCCTTGGCCCATTAGGCCCATAGACCACTCGGGGCCTCCTGGAACCCGTTCCGGTGATCCGATTTCTACTCGGTGCACTCCGAAACTATACCGGTGTCCGAATACCATTGTCCTATATATCAATCTTTACATCTCGACCATTTCGAGACTCCTCGTCATGTCCGTGATCTCATCTGGGACTCCGAACAACATTCGGTCAGCAAATCATATAACTCATATAACACTATATCGTCAACGAACATTAAGCGTGCAGACCTTACAGGTTCGAGAACTATGTAGACATGACCGAGACACCTCTCCGGTCAATAACCAATAGTGGAACCTAGATGCCCATATTGGCTCCTACATATTCTACGAAGATCTTTATCGGTCGAACCGTTATGACAACATACGTAATTCCCTTTGTCCATCGGTATGTTACTTGCCCGAGATTCGATCGTCGGTATCTTCATACCTAGTTCAATCTTGTTACCGGCAAGTCTCTTTACTTGTTCCGTAATACAACACCTCGTAACTAACTCCTTAGTCATTTGCTTGCAAGCTTATGATGTGTATTATCGAGAGGGCCCAGAGATACCTCTCCGATACTCGGAGTGACAAATCCTAATCTCGATCTATGCCAACTCAACCAACACCTTCGGAGATACCTTTAGAGCATATTTATGATCACCCAGTTATATTGTGACGTTTGATAGCACACAAGGTATTCCTCCGGTATCCGGGAGTTGCATAATCTCATAGTCGGAGGAATATGTATTTGACATGAAGAAAGCAATAGCAATAAACTGAACGATCAATATGCGAAGCTAACGGATGGGTCTTGTCCATCACATCATTCTCCTAATGATGTGATCCCGATATCAAATGACAACACATGTCTATGGTTAGGAAACCTTAACCATCTTTGATCAACGAGCTAGTCTAGTAGAGGCTTACTAGGGACACGGTATTTGTTTATGTATTCACACATGTATTTAAGTTTCTGATCAATACAATTATAGCATGAATAATAAACCTTTATCATGAATAAGGAAATATAAAATAACAACTTTATTATTGCCTCTAGGGCATATTTCCTTCAGTCTCCCACTTGCACTAGAGTCAATAATCTAGTTCACATCGCCATGTGATTTAACACCCACAGTTCACATCGCCATGTGACCAACACCCAAAGAGTTTACTAGAGTCAATAATCTAGATCACATCGCCATGTGATTAACACCCAAAGAGTACTAAGGTGTGATCATGTTTTGCTTGTGAGAGAAGTTTAGTCAACGGGTTTGTCACATTCAGATCCGTATGTGTTTTGCAAATTTCTATGTCTAAAATGCTCTGCATGGAGCTATTCTAGCTAATTGCTCCCACTTTCAATATGTATCCAGATTGAGACTCAGAGTCATCTAAATAGGTGTTAAAGCTTGCATCGACGTAACCCTTTACGATGAACTCTTTATCACCTCCATAACCGAGAAATATTTCCTTAGTCCTCTTAGGTAACTAAGCATAATTTTGACCGCTGTCCAGTGATCTACTCCTGGATCACTATTGTACCCCCCTTGCCAAACTCATGGCAAGGTAGACAATAGGTCTGGTACACAGTATGGCATACATTATAGAACCTATGGCTGAGGCATAGGGAATGACTTCCATTCTCTCTCTATCTTCTGTCGTGGTCGGGCTTTGAGTCTTACTCAACTTCACACCTTACAATACAGGCTAGAACTCCTTCTTTGACTGATCCATTTTGAACTTCTTCAAAACTTTGGTCAAGGTATGTGCTTTGTGAAAGTCCTATTAAGTGTCTCGATCTATCCTTATAGATCTTGATGCCCAATATATAAGCAGCTTCACCGAGGTATTTCATTGAAAAATTCTTATTCAAGTATCCTTTTATGCTATCCAGAAATTCTATATCATTTCCAATCAATCAATATGTCATCCACATATAATATCAGAAATGCTACAGAGCTCCTACTCACTTTCTTGTAAATACAGGCTTCACCGTAAGTCTGTAAAAAACCATATGCTTTGATCACCTCGTCAAAGCGTATATTCCAACTCCGACATGCTTGCACCAGTCCATAGATGGATCGCTGGAGCTTGCACACTTTGTTAGTACTTTTAGTATCGACAAAAACCTTCTGGTTGCATCATATACAACTCTTCTTTAAGATATCCATTAAGGAATGCAGTTTTGACATCCATTTGCCAGATTTCATAATCATAAAATGCGGCAATTGCTAACATGATTCGGACGGACTTAAGCATCGCTACGGGTGAGAAAGTCTCATCGTAGTTAACCCCTTGAACTTGTCGAAAAACCTTTTGCGACAAGTCATGCTTTGTAGACAGTAACATTACCATCAGCGTCAGTCTTCTTCTTGAAGATCCATTCATTCTCTATGGCTTGCCGATCATCGGGCAAGTCCACCAAAGTCCACACTTTTTTCTCATACATGGATCCTATCTCAGATTTCATGGCCTCAAGCCATCTGTCGGAATCTGGGCTCATCATAGCTTTTTCATAGTTCGTAGGTTCGCCTTGGTCTAGTAACATGACTTCCAGGACAGGATTTCCGTACCACTCTGGTGCGGATCGTGCTCTGGTCGACCTACGAGGTTCAGTAGCAACTTGATCTGAAGTTTCATGATCATTATCATTTGCTTCCTCTCTAGTTGGTGTAGGAATCATGGGAACGGATTTCTCTGATGTGCTACTTTCCAATTCGAGAGAAGGTACAATTACCTCATCAAGTTCTACTTTCCTCCCACTCACTTCTTTTGAGAGAAACTCCTTCTCTAGAAAGGATCCATTCTTAGCAACAAAGATCTTGCCTTCGGATCTATGATAGAAGGTGTACCCAATTGTTTCCTTAGGGTATCCTATGAAGACGCACTTCTCCGATTTGGGTTCGAGCTTATCAGGCTGAAGCCTTTTGACATAAGCGCCGCATCCCCAAACTTTAAGAAACGACAACTTAGGTTTCTTGCCAAACCACAGTTCATATGGTGTCGTGTCAACAGATTTAGACGGTGCCCTATTTAACGTGAATGCGGTTGTCTCTAATGCATAACCCCAAAAATGATAGTGGTAAATCGGTAAGAGACATCATAGATCGCACCATATATCTAATAAAGTATGGTTATGACGTTCGGACACAACATTACGCTGTGGTGTTCCAGGTGGCGTGAGTTGTGAAACAATTCCACATTGTTTTAAATGAAGGCCAAACTCGTAACTCAAATATTTGCCTCCGCGATCAGATCATAGAAACTTTATTTTCTTGTTACGATGATTCTCCACTTCACTCTGAAATTCTCTGAACTTTTCAAATGTTTGAGACTTGTGTTTCATCAAGTAGATATACCCATACCTACTCAAATCATCTGTGAAGGTCAGAAAATAACGATACCTACCGCGTGCTTCAACACTCATCGGACCGCATACATCGGTATGTATTATTTCCAATAAGTCATTAGCTCGCTCCATTGTTCCGAAGAACAGAGTTTTAGTCATCTTGCCCATGAGGCGTGGTTTGCAAGTATCAAATGATTCATTATCAAGTGATTCCAAAAGTCCATCCGCATGGAGTTTCTTCATGCGCTTTACACCAATATGACCTAAATGGCAGTGCCACAAGTATGTTGCACTATCATTATCAACTTAGCATCTTTTGGCATCAATATTATGAATATGTGTATCACTACGATCGAGATTCAATAAACCATTCACATTGGGTGTATGACCATAGAAGGTTTTATTCATGTTAACAGAACAACAATTATTCTCCAACTTAAATGAATAACCGTATTGCAATAAACATGATCTAATCATATTCATGCTCAACGCAAACACCAAATAACATTTATTTAGGTTCAACACTAATCCCGAAGGTAGAGGGAGTGTGCGATGGTGATCGTATCAACCTTGGAATCACTTCCAACACACATCGTCACCTCTCACTTAACTAGTCTCTGTTTATTCTGCAACTCCTGTTTCGAGTTACTAATCTTAGGAACTGAACCGGTATCAAATACCCAGGGGTTACTACGAACACTAGTAAAGTACACATCAATAACATGTATATCAAATATACCTTTGTTCAATTTGCCATCCTTCTTATCTGCCAAGTATTTGGGGTAGTTCCGCTTCTAGTGACCATTCCCTTTGCAGTAGAGGCACTCAGTTTCAGGCTTAGGTCCAGCTTTGGGCTTCTTCACAGGAGTGACAACTTGCTTGCCATTCTTCTTGAAGTTCCCTTTCTTTCCCTTACCCTTTTTCTTGAAACTAGTGGTCTTATTAACCATCAACACTTGATGCTCTTTCTTGATTTCTACCTTCGCTGATTTCAGCATCGCGAAGAGCTCGGGAATCATTTTCGTCATCCCTTGCATATTATAGCTCATCACGAAGTTCTAGTAGCTTGGTGACAATGACTAGAGAACTCTGTCAATCACTATCTTATCTGGAAGATTAACTCCCACTTGATTCAAGCGATTTTAGTACCCAGACATTCTGAGTACATGCTCACTGGCTGAGCTATTCTCCTCCATCTTGTAGGCAAAGTACTTGTCAGAGGTCTCATACCTCTCAACACGGGCATAAGTCTGAAATACCAATTTTAGCTCTTGGAACATCTCATTTGTTCCATGGCGTTCAAAACGTCTTTGAATCCCCGATTCTAAGCCGTAAAGCATGGCGCACTATACTATCAAGTAGTCATCACATTGAGCTTATCAAATGTTCATAACGTCTGCATCAGCTCCTGCAACAGGTCTGTCACCTAGCGGTGCATCAAGGACATAATTCTTCTGTGCAGCAATGAGGATAATCCTCAGATCACGGACCCAGTCCGCATCATTGCTACTATCATCTTTCAACTTAGTTTTCTCTAGGAACATATCAAAATTAGGGGAGCTATATCGTGAGCTATTGATCTACAACATAGATATGTAAAACTATAAGACTAAGTTCATAATAAATTAAGTTCAATTAATCAAATTACTAATGAACTCCCACTTAAATAAACATCCCTCAAGTTATCTAAGTGATACGTGATCCAAATCAACTAACCACTACTAGGGAAAAACTTATACACAGAACCTTACCAGCAGCGCGGTTCAAAACTAGGCGCTACTGCTACTTATCAGTAGCGCGCTTAAAAAAACTGCGCTACTACCATCCTCGTAGCAGTAGCGGGTTAGAAAAAAACAGCGCTACTACTACAAATGCCACGACGTTGCCGCCGGAGTAGGTTTAGTAGTAGCGCCTGTTTTCTAAGAGCGATGTTGCTATTGATCTTAGCAGTAGCGCTTTTCCCTAAAGAGCGCTACTGCTAAGGCAGCGCGGTTCTTCTCCGCCCAGCCGCCCGCCCCTCACTCTCCCCTTTCGACTCCCTCCTCCATCCCCTCCTTCACCCCGTCATCCGCCGCCGCTGCATTGCCGCCAGCTGCTGCCACCGTCGCCCCCTCCCTCCTACATTCCCTTCCTCCTCCATCCCACCACCATCGCCCCCTCCCTCCCTAGCTCCCTCCTCCATCCCGCCACTGTCGCCCCCTCCCTCCCTAGCTCCCTCCTCCATCCCTCCTCCATCCCGCCGCTGTCGCCCCCCCTGTCACCGCCACCGAGGTAGCTCCTCCTCCCTCCCCCTCCTTCCCGCCTCCTCCCTCCTTCCTACCCCTCCTCCCTCCCTCCCTTGTCTCTGTTCTTGTAGAATGTAGGTAATTTAAATGTAGATTTTAGAATGTAGACATTGTAGAATGTAGGTTTTTTAATAGAATAAATTTTTTAGATTATTTTAGGTGTTTTGAATAGAATAGGAAATTTTAGGTCTTTTGATTAGAAATTTTATTTATAGTAAGTGCTTAATATAACTAGTTCTGTTTATAGTAAGTGCTTAATAGAACTAGTTTATTTATAGTAAGTGCTTAATAGAACTAGTTTATTTAGTAAGTAGTTAATAGAACTAGTTTATTTAGTAAGTGCTTAATAGAACTAGTTTGTTTATGCAGAAATTAAGTATTTGCCCCTGCCTCGTCCCCGCAGTCGTCCCCATCGCTGACCCCTTAAGACCTCTAGTTGAGAATAGCCAAATCCCCATGTTGTTGATATAGATGATAATGTGTTGTAAAGGTCGATGATGAAAATTCTAGTGCTAGTCGCTATGTCATTGATGTCGATGATGATGCATTCTGAATATAGATGATGATGATGATGATGATGCATTCCGAGTGGCCTATGTTTTGCTGGAATGTTGATTCGTTTCCGTCCCGGCAAATTTTAGGCGCTCGATATGTCCTGTCTTTAGCAAAGGTCATGCCGAAATTTTTCATGAATTTTAGCATGACTTGTGCTACAATGTAGGGCATATCGAGTGCTTGTGATTTGCCAGAATGGGAATTCAATGATATTTCGGCAAAACATAGGGCATTTTTTCTATGTCATTGCTCGATATATGGAACGTGTTGACTTTAGGTCTGTTTTGGCTCCTTGTGTGTCTTTCAGTGAGGGAGAGTGTCCACCAAATATAGATTTGAGAGAGGAAGAATGCCGACTGTTGTCGTGGGGGTCGCTTCTCCTTCTTCTCTTTGTGCTAGACCTTTGTTACGCACTAGGGGAAGAAGGAGTAGTGACCATCATCGACGGTCGAAACAGTGAGGGAGTGTCCACCATGTATGAGAGAAGAAGAATGCTGACTGTTGTCGTGGGGGGCGCTTCTCCTTCTTTTCCTTGTGCTAGATATTTGTAACGCACTAGGGAAAGGAGGAGTAGCGACCATCACCGACGGTCGCAATATCAGAGAGGGAGTGCCCACCATATACGTGAGATGAGAGTTTAGGAAGGAAGACTCGACAGACCTAAAGTCAACTCGTTGCATATGGAGTAATAGTGATATGTGTGTTCAGTTTCCTGGTAGTTGCCTTCAATCGATTTTTGATTAATGTTTCAACTATGAACATAGGATATGTCTGACGACGAAAAGGATTTCGGTATCTACAAATACTGCAAAGACGAGCGCGGCCTGTGTGACAGAAATTTCTTAGTTGGTGGTAGGCGCTTCAGCATCAAGCTGGATGAGACCTTCGAAGTGGATACAGTAAGTCACAACGACAAGTCTTTTTTCGTAATTAAGCATGACTTCTGCTTCTTTTGCTTCAACTTATAATTTTAATTTTTTACTATTCTACTAGCGTATCCCCTGCCATGCAAGAATTTATGTCTTGGATAAGATTGGTTTCAGTCCTATGGAAACTATGGAGGTAAAGAGAGTTCACTTGAGGACCGAGCATGGTTACACTTTTGCCGCAAAATTATACAATGCAGACACCTACACCTATTTTGAATGCAAAAATTGGAGATCACTATGCAAGGCTTATGCATTTGAGCCTAATATGCTTATCACCTTTGATATTCGTCCGGAAGATGATATTGAAGGTAATATCGACATCTGGGTCGATGTGCAGACGCCTCCAGTTCTACCATTATGTGAGTTTCTCAACCATATTTATGTCTTGGATATTGTTTATTCAAAAATAGTTGACAACTAATTTCTATTGACAGCTTATTTCCATTCAAGCAAACATGTCCGGCGCTTGGTAGACATGACCTACTACTGTCCCGGGGCTGAACTAAACTGCGAGGAGATAAGTCATTATGTTTCATGGCTTGAGGATCTTGATACTGTCAAGACAAATTATTTTCCTGGACTTGAAAATCTTAGTACTCAAAACGTGCGACCACTAGCGTGCGTATTGAACTACGGTCACATCTATTTAGGAAAGATGGTAAGATTTTTACTATTTGTCCTCAGTGCATCTTTTGCATACATTATTTTTTAAGCTAAACTTCATTGCTAAGTATGTTACTACGATGTTCTTCAACAGGGACTCCCGATGATAGTTGTGCCTCATTGGATCGAGCCTAAAGGTCGCATGGCAACGGTTAGCTTACGGCCAAGACATCCTACATTGCACATGAGTGCATTCAGGATTTCTAAAAGCGAGCAAGTCTTAATAGTCAAAGACTGGAGCAAAATTATGAAGGATCGCAGAGAAGTACTAGGGGGCAACAATCAGAAGCGCAGCCCACAATTAGGAGACAGGTTCATCTGCATGCTCCAATATGATGAAGCAGGAGTGCTACACATGTTCTATGCTATTTTACCTGAGAGAGAGCAGCAGGAGTGATTAGCTAGCTAGAATGAGTTTGAAGATGATGATGTGCTACACTATGACTATGATGATTAAATAGCTAGTGTTGGTGGTAATGACTATGATGATTATTATTAGCTAGTGTTGGTGGTGATTAGATAGCTACACTACGACTATGATGATTAAATAGTGTTGGTGGTAATGACTATGATGATTATTAGCTAGTGTTGTTGGTGATGATATGATGCAAGAGTTTTTATATTAATATGATGATGATGATGATGAGTTATTATATCATTGGGTGAAAGAACCACGGATTAGTTTCAAGTGGATGGATCCTAAGTGACCAAGTCATGGATTATTGTGATAATCCATGACTTGGTCACTTAGGATCCATCCACTTGAAACTAATCTGCGGTTCTATCACCTAGTGATTTAATAACTCATTATAATGTAAAAACAATCTCTAAATTGCTACTGTATGAAAACTTGTATAAAGGTGTATGAATACGACATAAAATAAAAAAGAAATAGAATACGAAATAATAGTAGTAGCGCGGGCAGTGAGACGCGCTACTAGTAATTACCAGTAGCGCCTTCTTGAGGAAGCGTTACTACTAAGTGCATATAGCAGTAGCGCGGGTTAACCAACACTACTACTAACCTTTAGCTGTAGCGTCGTAGCAGTAGCGCGGTCACCCGCGCTACTGGTAGGCCAAAAACCCGCGCTACTGCAAGGCTTTTCCCTAGTAGTGAACCCATGTCCGATCATCACATGAGATGGGGTAGTCAGCAATGGTGAACATCTCTATGTTGATCATATCTACTATATGACTCACGTTCGACCTTTTGATCTCTAGTGTTCCGAGACCATGTCTGTACATGCTAGGCTCGTCAAGTTTAACCTAAGTATTCTGCATGTGCAAAACTGTCTTACACCCGTTGTATGTGAACGAAGAGTCTATCACACATGATCATCACGAGGTGCTTCGAAACGACGAACTTTAGTGAAGGGATCATCTTATAATGCTACCGCCATTCTAAGCAAATAAGATGCATAAAGGATAAACATCACATGCAACCAAAATATGTGACATGATATGGCCATCATCATCTTGTGCTTTTGATCTCTATCTCCGAAGCATTGTCATGATCTCCATCATCACCGGCTTGACACCTTGATCTCCATCATTGCGTCGGGGTCATCTTGCCAACTATTGCTTCTACAACTATTGCTAACGCATAGCGATAAAGTAAAGCAATTACATGGCGCTTGCATTTCATACAATAAAGAGACAACACTAAGGCTCCTACCGGTTGTCGGTATTACAAAACATGATCATCTCATACATCAACAGAAATCACATCATATCTTGACCATATCACATCACAACATGCCTTGCAAAAACAAGTTAGACATCCTCTACTTTGTTGTTGCAAGTTTTACGTGGCTGCTACGAGCTTCTAGCAAGAACCGTTCATACCTACGCAAAAACAACAATGGTGTTTCATCAAGTTTGCTGTTTTGACTTTCTTCAAGGACCAGCCGTAGTCAAATTCGATTCAACTAAAGTAGGAAAATAGACACCCGCTAGCCACCTTTATGCAAAACTAGTTGCATGTCTGTCGGTGGAACCGGTCTCATGTGCGTGGACATGTAAGGTTGGTCTGGGCCGCTTCATCCCACAATACCACCGAATCAAAATAAGACGTTGGTGGTAAGAAGTATGACTATCACCGCCCACAACTCTTTGTGTTCTACTCGTGCATATCATCTACGCATAAACCTGGCTCGGATGCCACTGTTGGGAAACATTGCATGGAAAACAAAAAAAATTCTACGCACACGCAAGATCTATCCATGGAGATGCATATAAATGGGAGGGGAGAGTGTGTCTACGTACCCTCGTAGACCGTAAGCGGAAGCGTTTGTTAACGCGGTTGATGTAGTCGATCTTCTTCTCGCTCCAACCGATCAAGTACCAAAAGGTACGGCACCTCCGCGTTCTGCACACGTTCAGCTCGGTGATGTCCTCCGCCGCCTTGATCCAGCAAGAAGGCGAGGTAGTGGATTAGTTCCGGCAGCATGACGGCATGGTGACGGTGATGGTGAAGTTATCTCCGCAGGGCTTCGCCTAAGCACTACGAAAATATGACCGGGGGTGTAAATAGTGGAGGGAGGGCGCCGCACACGGCTAAGCAATTGTTCTGGTTGTGCTAGGTGCCCCCCTCCCACATATATATAGGTGGGGGAGAGGGGATAGGCCAAGGGGCGCCCCAAGTAGGTCCGAATCCTAATTGGGCTCCTGCCCTGGGCCGGCCCCCCTTTCCTTCTTTTGGCGCCAAGGGGAAGGAAGGAGGAGGTGCCGCCCTCCCCCCCCCCTTTCCTTTCTCCCACAAGGAGGGGAAGGCAGGAGGAGGTGGCGCCCCCTCCTTTCCTTCTTCTAGGGCCGGTGGCCAGGGAGAGGGCGCGCCAGTCCTTCTGTGGGCTGGTGTGTGCCTCTCCTTGGCCCATTAGGCCGATAGACCTCCCGGGGCCTCCCGGAACCCCTTCCGGTGATCCGATGACTACCCAATGCACTCTGAAACTATTTCGATGTTCGAATACCATCGTCCTACATATCAATCTTTACCTCTGGACCATTTCGAGACTCCTCGTCATGTCCGTGATCTCATCCGGGACTCCGAACAATATTCGGTCACCAAATCATATAACTCATATAACACTATATCGTCAACGAACGTTAAGTGTGCGGACCCTACGGGTTCGAGAACTATGTAGACATGACCGAGACACCTCTCTGGTCAATAGCCAATAGCGGAACCTAGATGCCCATCTTGGCTCCTACATATTCTACGAAGATCTTTATCGGTCGAACCGTTATGACAACATACGTAATTCCCTTTGTCCATCGGTATGTTACTTGCCCGAGATTCGATCATCGGTATCTTCATACCTAGTTCAATCTCATTACCGGCAAGTCTCTTTACTCGTTCCGTAATACATCACCTCGTAACTAACTCCTTAGTCATTTGCTTGCAAGCTTATGATGTGTATAACCGAGAGGGCCCAGAGATACCTCTTCGATACTCGGAGTGACAAATCCTAATCTCGATCTATGCCAACTCAACAAACACCTTCGGAGATACCTATAGAGCATGTTTATGATCACCCAGTTACGTTGTGATGTTTGATAGCACACAAGGTATTCCTCCGATATCCGGGAGTTGCATAATCTCATAGTCGGAGGAATATGTATTTGACATGAAGAAAGCAATAGCAATAAACTGAACGATCAATATGCTAAGCTAACGGATGGGTCTTATCCATCACATCATTCTCTAATGATGTGATCCTGTTCATCAAATGACAACACATGTCTATGGTTAGGAAACATAACCATCTTTGATAAACAAGCTAGTCAAGTAGAGGCATACTAGGGACACTCTGTTTATCTATGTATTCACACATGTACTAAGTTTCCGGTTAATACAATTCTAGCATGAATAATAAACATTTATCATGATATAAGGAAATATAAATAGCAACTTTTATTATTGCCTCTAGGGCATATTTCCTTCAATTGCACATCCCGGTACACCACCGGAGGTATTCATATAGAGTCATATTTTGTTCTAGTATTGAGTTGTAATTCTTGAGTTGTAAGTAAATAAAAGTGTGATGATCTTCATTATTAGAGCATTGTCCCAAGTGAGTAAAGGATGATGGAAGCTATAATTCCCTCACAAGTTGGGATGAGTCTCCGGACTTACAAAAAAGAGAGGCCAAAGAGCCCAAAATAATAATAATAAATGAGAGAAAAGAGAGAAAGGACAATGTTACTATCCTTTTTCCACACTTGTGCTTCAAAGTAGCATCATGATCTTCATGATAGAGAGTCTCCTATTTTGTCACTTCCATATACTAGTGGGAATTTTTCATTATAGAACTTGGCTTGTATATTCCATTGATGGGCTTCCTCAAATTTCCCTAGGTCTTCGTGAGCAAGCAAGTTGGATGCACACCCACTTAGTTGCTTTTTGAGCTTTCATATACTTATAGCTCTAGTGCATCCGTTGCAAGGCAATCCCTACTCACTCACATTGAAATCTATTGATGCGCATCTCCATAGCCCGTTAATACGCCTAGTTGATGTGATACTTTCTCCTTCTTCTTTGTCTTCTCCACAACCACCATATTCTATTCCACCTATAGTAGTATATGTTGGGAAACATTGCATGGAAAACAAAAAAAAATCTACGCACACACAAGATCTATACATGGATATGCATAGAAATGAGAGGGGAGAATGTGTCTACGTACCCTCATAGACCATAAGCAGAATCGTTTGCTAACGCGGTTGATGTAGTCAACTTCTTCGCGCTCCAACCGATCAATTACCGAACGTACGGCACCTCCGCGTTCTGCGCACGTTCAGCTCTGTGACGTCCTCCGCCTTCTTGATCCAGCAAGACGGTAAGGTAGTGGATGAGTTAAGGCAGCATGATGGTGTGGTGACGGTGATCGTGAAGTTATCTCCGCAGGGCTTCGCCTAAGCACTACGAAAATATGACCGGGGGTGTAAACGGTGGAGAGGGGCGCCGCACACGGCTAAGCAATTGTTCTGGTTGTGCTAGGCGCCCCCCTCCCACATATATATAGGTGGGGGAGAGGGGAGAGGCCAAGGGGTGCCCCAACTAGGTCCGAATTCTACTTGGGCTCCTGCCCTAGGCCGGCCCCCCTTTCCTTCTTTTGGCGCCAAGGGGAAGGAAGGAGGAGGTGGCGCCCCCCCCCCTTTCCTTTCTCCCATAAGGAGGGGAAGGCAGGAGGAGGTGGCGCCCCCTCCTTTCCTTCTTCTAGGGTCGGTAGCCAGGGAGAGGGCGTGCCAGCCCTTCTGTGGGCTGTGTGTGCCTCTCCTTGGCCCATTAGGCCCATAGACCTCTCGGGGCCTCCCGGAACCCGTTTCGGTGATCCGATTTCTACCCGCTGCACTCTGAAACTATACCGGTGTCCGAATACCATCGTCCTATATATCAATCTTTACCTATCGACCATTTAGAGACTCCTCGTCATGTCTGTGATCTTATCCGGGACTCCGAACAACATTCGGTCAGCAAATCATATAACTCATATAACACTATATCGTCAATGAACGTTAAGCGTGCGGACCCTACGGGTTTGAGAACTATGGAGACATGACCAAGACACCTCTCCGTTCAATAACCAATAGCGGAACCTAGATGCCCATATTGGATCCTACATATTCTACGAAGATCTTTATCGGTCGAACCATTATGACAACATACGTAATTCCCTTTGTCCATCGGTATGTTACTTGCCCAAGATTTGATCGTCGGTATCTTCATACCTAGTTCAATTCATTTCTGGCAAGTCTCTTTACTTGTTCCATAATACATCACCTCGTAACTAACTCCTTAGTCATTTGCTTGCAAGCTTATGATGTGTATTACCAAGAGGGCCCAGAGATACCTCTCCGATACTCGGAGTGACAAATCCTAATCTCGATCTATGCCAACTCAACAAACACCTTCGGAGATACCTGTAGAGCATCTTTATGATCACCCAGTTATGTTGTGACGTTTGATAGCACACAAGGTATTCCTCCGGTATCCGGGAGTTGCATAATCTCATAGTCGGAGGAATATGTTTTTGACATGAAGAAAGCAATAGCAATAAACTGAACGATTAATATGCTAAGCTAACGGATGGGTATTGTCCATCACATCATTCTCCTAATGATGTGATCCCGATATCAAATGACAACACATGTCTATGGTTAGGAAACCTTAACCATCTTTGATCAATGAGCTAGTCTAGTAGAGGCTTACTAGGGACACGGTATTTGTTTATGTATTCACACATGTATTTAAGTTTCCGATCAATACAATTATAGCATGAATAATAAACCTTTATCATGAATAAGGAAATATAAAATAACAACTTTATTATTGCCTCAAGGGCATATTTCCTTCAGTCTCCCACTTGCACTAGAGTCAATAATCTAGTTCACATCGCCATGTGATTTAACACCCATGGTTCACATCGCCATGTGACCAACACCCAAAGAGTTTACTAGAGTTAATAATCTAGTTCACATTGCCATGTGATTAACACCCAAAGAGTACTAAGGTGTGATCATGTTTTGCTTGTGAGAGAAGTTTAGTCAATGGGTCTGTCACATTCAGATCCGTATGTGTTTTGCAAATTTCTATGTCTAAAATGCTCTGCATGGAGCTACTCTAGCTAATTGCTCCCACTTTCAATATGTATCCAGATTGAGACTCAGAGTCACCTGAATCGGTGTTAAAGCTTGCATCGACGTAACCCTTTACGACGAACTCTTTATCACCTCCATAACCGAGAAATATTTCCTTAGTCCTCTTAGGTAACTAAGCATAATTTTGACCGTTGTCCAGTGATCTACTCCTGGATCACTATTGTACCCCCCTTGCCAAACTCATGGCAAGGTACACAATAGGTCTGGTACATAGTATGGCATACTTTATAGAACCTATGGCTGAGGCATAGGGAATGACTTTCATTCTCTCTCTATCTTCTGTCGTGGTCGGGCTTTGAGTCTTACTCAACTTCACACCTTACAATACAGGCTAGAACTCCTTCTTTGACTGATCCATTTTGAACTTCTTGAAAACTTTGGTCAAGGTATGTGCTTTGTGAAAGTCCTATTAAGCGTCTCGATCTATCCCTATAGATCTTGATGCCCAATATATAAGCAGCTTCACCGAGGTCTTTCATTGAAAAATTCTTATTCAAGTATCCTTTTATGCTATCCAGAAATTATATATCATTTCCAATCAATCAATATGTCATCCACATATAATATCAGAAATGCTACAGAGCTCCTACTCACTTTCTTGTAAATACAGGCTTCACCGTCAGTCTGTATAAAACCATATGCTTTGATCACCTCATCAAAGCGTATATTCCAACTCCAAGATGCTTGCACCAGTCCATAGATGGATCACTGGAGCTTGCACACTTTGTTAGTACTTTTAGGATCGACAAAAACCTTCTGGTTGCATCATATACAACTCTTCTTTAAGATATCCATTAAGGAATGCAGTTTTGACATCCATTTGCCAGATTTCATAATCATAAAATGCGGCAATTGATAACATGATTCGGACGGACTTAAGCATCGCTACGGGTGAGAAAGTCTCATCGTAGGCAACCCCTTGAACTTGTCAAAAAACCTTTTGCGACAGGTCGTGCTTTGTAGACAGTAACATTACCATCAGCGTCAGTCTTCTTCTTGCAGATCCATTCATTCTCTATGGCTTGCCGATCATCGGGCAAGTCCACCAAAGTCCACACTTTTTTCTCATACATGGATCCTATCTCAGATTTCATGGCCTCAAGCCATCTGTCGGAATCTGGGCTCATCATAGCTTTTTCATAGTTCGTAGGTTCACCTTGGTCTAGTAACATGACTTCCAGGACAGGATTTTCATACCACTCTGGTGCAGATCGTGCTCTGGTCGACCTACGAGGTTCGGTAGCAACTTGATCTGAAGTTTCATGATCATTATCATTTGCTTCCTCTCTAGTTGGTGTAGGCATCACGGGAACGGATTTCTCTGATGTACTACTTTCCAATTCGAGAGAAGGTACAATTACCTCATCAAGTTCTACTTTCCTCCCACTCACTTCTTTTGAGAGAAACTCCTTCTCTAGAAAGGATCCATTCTTAGCAACAAAGATCTTGCCTTCGGATATATGATAGAAGGTGTACCCAATTGTTTCCTTAGGGTATCCTATGAAGACGCACTTCTCCGATTTGGGTTCGAGCTTATCAGGCTGAAGCCTTTTGACATAAGCGCCGCATCCCCAAACTTTAAGAAACGACAGCTTAGGTTTATTGCCAAACCACAGTTCATATGGTGTCGTCTCAACGGATTTAGACGGTGCCCTATTTAATGTGAATGCGGTTGTCTCTAATGCATAACCCCAAAAATGATAGTGGTAAATCGATAAGAGACATCATAGATCGCACCATATATCTAATAAAGTACGGTTACGACGTTCGGACACAACATTACGCTGTGGTGTTCCAGGTGGCGTGAGTTGTGAAACAATTCCACATTGTTTTAAATGAAGGCCAAAGTCGTAACTCAAATATTCGCCTTCGTGATCGGATCATAGAAACTTTATTTTCTTGTTACGATGATTCTCCACGTCACTCTGAAATTCTTTGAACTTTTCAAATGTTTGAGACTTGTGTTTCATCAAGTAGATATAACCATTCCTACTCAAATCATCTGTGAAGGTCAGAAAATAACGATACCTGCATTGTTCCGGAGAACGGAGTTTTAGTCATCGGACTGCATACATCGGTATGTATTATTTCCAATAAGTCATTAGCTCGCTCCATTGTTCCGGAGAACGGAGTTTTAGTCATCTTGCCCTTGAGGCATGGTTCGCAAGTATCAAATGATTCATAATCAAGTGATTCCAAAAGTCCATCCGCATGGAGTTTCTTCATGCGCTTTACACCAATATGACCTAAATGGCAGTGCCACAAGTATGTTGCACTATCATTATCAACTTTTCATCTTTTGGCATCAATATTATGAATTTGTGTATCACTACGATCGAGATTCAATAAACCATTCACATTGGGTGTATGACCATAGAAGGTTTTATTCATGTAAATAGAACAACAATTATTCTCTAACTTAAATGAATAACCGTATTGCAATAAGCATGATCTAATCATCTTCATGCTCAACGCAAACACCAAATAACCTTTATTTAGGTTCAACAGTAATCCCGAAGGTAGAGGGAGTGTGCGATGGTGATCGTATCAACATTGGAATCACTTCCAACACACATCGTCACCTCTCACTTAACTAGTCTCTGTTTATTCTGCAACTCCTGTTTCGAGTTACTAATCTTAGCAACTGAACCGGTATCAAATACCCAGGGGTTACTACGAACACTAGTAAAGTACACATCAATAACATGTATATCAAATATACCTTTGTTCAATTTGCCATCCTTCTTATATGCCAAGTATTTTGGGTAGTTCCGCTTCTAGTGACCACTCCCTTTGTAGTAGAGGCACTCAGTTTCAGGCTTAGGTCCAGCTTTGGGCTTCTTCACAGGAGTGACAGATTGCTTGCCATTCTTCTTGAAGTTCCCTTTCTTTCCCTTGCCCTTTTTCTTGAAACTAGTGGTCTTATTAACCATCAACACTTGATGCTCTTTCTTGATTTCTACCTTCGCTGATTTCAGCATCGCGAAGAGCTCGGGAATCATTTTCGCCATCCCTTGCATATTATAGTTCATCACAAAGTTCTAGTAGCTTGGTGACAGTGACTAGAGAACTCTGTCAATCACTATCTTATCTGGAAGATTAACTCCCACTTGATTCAAACGATTGTAGTACCCAGACATTCTGAGTACATGCTCACTGGCTGAGCTATTCTCCTCCATCTTGTAGGCAAAGTACTTGTCAGAGGTCTCATACCTCTCAACACAGGCATAAGTCTGAAATACCAATTTTAGCTCTTGGAACATCTCATATGTTCCATGACGTTCAAAACATCTTTGAATCCCTGATTCTAAGACGTAAAGCATGGCCCACTATACTATCAAGTAGTCATCACATTGAGCTTGTCAAACGTTCATAACGTCTGCATCAGCTCCTGCAACAGGTCTGTCACCTAGCGATGCATCAAGGAATAATTCTTCTGTGCAGCAATGAGGATAATCCTCAGATCACGGACCCAGTCCGCATCATTGCTACTATCATCTTTCAACTTAGTTTTCTCTAGGAACATATCAAAATTAGGGGAGCTATATCGCGAGCTATTGATCTACAACATAGATATGCAAAACTATAAGACTAAGTTCATGATAAATTAAGTTCAATTAATCAAATTACTAATGAACTCCCACTTAAATAAACATCCCTCAAGTTATCTAAGTGATACGTGATCCAAATCAACTAACCCATGTCCGATCATCACGTGAGATGGGGTAGTCAGCAATGGTGAACATCTCTATGTTGATCATATCTACTATATGACTCACGTTCAACCTTTCAGTCTCCAGTGTTCTGAGACCATGTTTGTACATGCTAGGCTCGTCAAGTTTAACCCAAGTATTCTGCATGTGCAAAACTATCTTACACCCGTTGTATGTGAACCTAGAGTCTATCACACCCGATCATCGCGAGGTGCTTCGAAACGACAAACTTTGGCAACGGTGCATACTCGGGGAGAGCACTTTTATCTTGAAATTTAGTGAATGGATCATCTTATAATGCTACCGCCATTCTAAGCAAATAAGATGCATAAAGGATAAACATCACATGCAACCAAAATATGTGACATGATATGGCCATCATCATCTTGTGCTTTTGATCTCTATCTCCAAAGCATCATCATGATCTCCATCGTCACCGGCTCGACACTTTGATCTCCATCATTGCGTCAGGGTCATCTCGCCAACTATTGCTAATGCATAGCGATAAAGTAAAGCAATTACATGGCGCTTGCATTTCATACAATAAAGAGACAACCCTAAGGCTCCTGCCGGTTGTCGATATTACAAAACATGATCATCTCATACATCAACATATATCACATCATATCTTGACCATATCACATCACAACATGCCCTGCAAAAACAAGTTAGACGTCCTCTACTTTGTTGTTGCAAGTTTTACATGGCTGCTACGAGCTTCTAGCAAGAACCGTTCTTACCTACGCAAAAACCACAATGGTGTTTCATCAAGTTTGCTGTTTTAACCTTCTTCAAGGATCGGCCATAGTCAAATTCGATTCAACTAAAGTAGGAGAAACAGACACCTGCCAGCCACCTTTATGCAAAACTAGTTGCATGTCTGTCGGTGGAACTGGTCTCATGTGCGTGGACATGTAAGGTTGTTCCGGGCCGCATCATCCCACAATACCGCCGAATCAAAATAAGACGTTGGTGGTAAGTAGTATGACTATCACCGCCCACAACTCTTTGTGTTCTACTCGTGCATATCATCTACGCGTAGACCTGGCTCGGATGTCACTGTTGGGAAACGTTGCATGGAAAACAAAAAAAAATCTACACACACGCAAGATCTATCCATGGAGATGCATAGCAATGAGAGGGGAGAGTGCGTCTACGTACCCTCGTAGACCGTAAGCGGAAGCGTTTGTTAACGCGGTTGATGTAGTCGAACTTCTTCGCGCTCCAACCGATCAAGTACCGAACGTACGGCACCTCCGCGTTCTGCACACGTTCAGCTCGGTGACGTCCTCCGCCTTCTTGATCCAGCAAGAAGGCAGGGTAGTGGATGAGTTCCGGCAGCATGACAGCATGGTGATGGTGATGGTGAAGTTATCTCCGCAAGGCTTTGCCTAAGCACTACAAAAATATGACCGGGGGTGTAAACGGTGGAGGGGGGCGCCGCACACGGCTAAGCAATTGTTCTGGTTGTGCTAGGCGCCTCCCTCCCACATATATATAGGTGGGGGAGAGGGGAGAGGCCAAGGGGCGCCCCAAGTAGGTGTGAAACCTACTTGGGCTCCTGCCCTAGGCTGGCCCCCCTTTCCTTCTTTTGGCGCCAAGGGGAAGGAAGGAGGAGGTGGCGCCCGCCCCCCCCCCCCTTTACTTTCTCCCACAAGGAGGGGAAGGTAGGAGGAGATGGCGCCCCCTCCTTTCCTTCTTCTAGGGCCGGCGGCCAGGGAGAGGGCGCGCCAGCCCTTCTGTGGGCTGGTGTGTGCCTCTCCTTTGCCCATTAGGCCCATAGACCTCCCGGGGCCTCCCGGAACCCCTTCCGATGATCCGATGACTACCCGGTGCACTCCGAAACTATTCCGGTGTTCGAATACCATCGTCCTATATATCAATCTTTACCTCTCGACCATTTCGAGACTCCCCGTCATGTCCATGATCTCATCTGGGACTCCGAACAACATTCGGTCACCAAATCATATAACTCATATAACACTATATCATCAACGAACGTTAAGCGTGCGGACCCTACTGGTTCGAGAACTATGTAGACATGACCGAGACACCTCTCCGGTAAATAATCAATAGCGGAACCTGGATGCCCATATTGGCTCCTACATATTCTATGAAGATCTTTATCGGTCGAACCGTTATGACAACATACGTAATTCCCTTTGTCCATCGGTATGTTACTTGCCCGAGATTCGATCGTCGGTATCTTCATACCTAGTTCAATCTCGTTACCGGCAAGTCTCTTTACTCGTTCTGTAATACATCACCTCATAACTAACTCCTTAGTCATTTGCTTGCAAGCTTATGATGTGTATTATCGAGAGGGCCCAGAGATACCTCTCCGATACTCGGAGTGACAAATCCTAATCTCGATCTATGCCAACTCAACAAACACCTTTGGAGATACCTGTAGAGCATCTTTATGATCACCCAGTTACGTTGTGGTGTTTGATAGCACACAAGGTATTTCTCCGGTATCCAGGAGTTGCATAATCTCATATTCGGAGGAATATGTACTTGACATTAAGAAAGCAATAGCAATAAACTGAACGATCAATATGCTAAGCTAACGGATGGGTCTTGTCCATCACATCATTCTCCTAATGATGTGATCCCGATATCAAATGACAACACATGTCTATGGTTAGGAAACCTTAACCATCTTTGATCAACGAGCTAGTCTAGTAGAGGCTTACTAGGGACACGGTATTTGTTTATGTATTCACACATGTATTTAAGTTTCTGATCAATACAATTCTAGAAAGAATAATAAACCTTTATCATGAATAAGGAAATATAAAATAACAACTTTATTATTGCCTCTAGGGCATATTTCCTTCACTATATCCATGGTTCATGCTCATGTATTGAGTGAAAGTTAAAAAAGGTTGAGAACATCAAAAGTATGAAACAATTGCTTGGCTTGTCATCGGGGTTGTGCAAGGTTAAATACTTTGTGTGATGAAGATGGAGCATAGCCAGACTATATGATTTTGTAGGGATAACTTTCTTTGGCCATGTTATTTTGCGAAGACATGATTGCTTTATTAGTATGCTTGAAATATTATTGTTTTTATGTCAATATTAAACTTTTGTTTTGAATCTTATGGATGTGAATATTCATGCCACAATAAAGAAGATTACATGGATAAATATGCTAGGTAGCATTCCACATCAAAAATTCTGTTTTTATCATTTACCTACTCGAGGACGAGCAGGAATTAAGCTTGGGGATGCTTGATACGTCTCCAATGTATCTATAATTTTTTATTGTTCCATGCTATTATATTATCTGTTTTGGATGTTTTATATGCATTAATATGCTATTTTATATTATTTTTGGGACTAACTTATTAACCTAGAGCCCAGTGCTAGTTTCTGTTTTTTCCTTGTTTTTGAGCTTTACAGAAAAGGAATATCAAACGGAGTCCAAACAGAATAAAACTTTCGCGATGATTTTTCTTGGACCAGAAGACATCCACGGACCTTGGAGGCCAAGTCAGAAGAGTCCCGAGGGCTCCAAAAGCCCTCAGGGCGCGCCCTAGGGGGGGCTAGCTTGTGGGCCCCCGGGAGTCCACCGACCTCCCTCTCAGCTCTATAAATCCTCAAATATTCCCAAACGACCAGAGGCATCCACCAAAACACTTTTCCGCCGCCGTAACCTTCTGTACCCGTGAGGTCCCGTCTTGGGGCCTTTTCCGGCATCTGCTGGAGGGGGAATCGATCATGGAGGGCTTCTACATCAACTCTATTGCCCTTCCGATGAAGCGTGAGTAGTTTACCACAGACCTACGGGTCCATAGCTAGTAGCTAGATGGCTTCTTCTCTCTCTTTGATCTTCAATACAATCTTCTCCTCGATGTTCTTGGAGTTCTATCCGATGTAATATTCTTTTGTGGTGTGTTTGTCGAGATCCGATGAATTATGGATTTATGATCAGATTATCTATGAATATTATTTGAGTCTTTTTGAACTCTTTCATGCATGATTAAATATCTTTGTATTTCTCTTCGAATTATCGGTTTGGTTTGGCCAACTAGATTGGTATTTCTTGCAATGGGAGAGGTGCTTAGTTTTGGGTTCAATCTTGCGGTGTCCTCACCCAGTGACAAAGTAGGGGTAGCGAGGCACGTATTGTATTGTTGCCATCAAGGGTAAAAAGATGGGGTTTTCATCATATTGCTTGAGTTTATCCATCTACATCATGTCATCTTACTTAAGACGTTACTCCGTTCTTATGAGCTTAATACTCTAGATGCATGCTGGATAGCGGTTGATGTGTGGAGTAATAGTAGTAGATGCAGGCAGGAGTCGGTCTACTTGACACGGACGTGATGCCTATATTCATAATCATTGCCTTGGATATTGTCATAACTTTGCGCTTTTCTATCAATTGCTCGACAGTAATTTGTTCACCCACCGTGTTGTTTTCTTTCAAGAGAGAAGCCTCTAGTGAAACCTATGGCCCCCGGGTCTATTTTCCATCATATATTTTCAGATCTATAAACCAAAAAACCCAAAAATACCTTGCTGCAATTTATTTGTTTTTACTTTGGTTTACGTTTTAGTGATCTTTTATATCTATCTCTATCAGATCTCATCCTTGCAAGTTACCGTGAAGGGATTGACAACCCCTTTATCGCATTGGGTGCAAGTGTTTGATTGTTTGTGCAGGTGCATAGATTGGAGACTTGCTTGTACCTCCTTCTGGATTGATACCTTGGTTCTGTAACTAAGGGAAATACTTATCTCTACTTTGCTGCATCGCCCTTGCCTCTTCAAGGGAAAAACCAATGCAAGCTCAAGAAGTAGCACATATCCATATATGGCAGCTCTGGTGCAGCAGCAGGCACATCTACGGGTTCCATCAGATCAGCCAGTTCAAGGAATTCTCCCTCTTCCAGTTCTTGATCAATAGAGATAGGCTCAGCTGGCATTGCCCAGTGACCCCATCTTGGGGGGTCCTCTTCCTCATCATCTTCCATAACATTCTCATTCTGAGCAAGAGCATTGTGACCAAGTAAATTGTGAGGATCCTGAGCTTGGTGCTCTGGGCCCAGAAAGTGGTTGAGTTGGTTTGGGTGGAAATTTGGATTGTGAGGCAGGGGATGATGATTTCCATCTGCAGGGATAGGGTCTTCATCACGTGGCCCTACTCCTAGCATTTCTTGCTGAACAATGACAACTGGGACAGTCCAAGATTCAGAATTATAATCATCCTTATCTCCAACTACTATACTTGCTGGTACATCCCTTAATTCTTCAACTCTGATTTTAACCATAAGAGCTGATTTTGTACTTCTTGCCCTGTCCCATAATGGCATCTTGCCAAAACTTCTGACAGAGTTAGCTAGTTCATGGATTTCCCTTTTGTCAAAAGGGAAACCAACCATAAGAGCCCAAATATCTCTGTTCATTGTGAGCCCTCTCTAGTTTAAGCCTGTGTTGTGATGCTGAAAAATAACATGGACGTCTCCGAAATCATGAGGACTCTAATTAACCATGGTGTCGCGATCGAAAGGACTATTGAACTTCACATATGCTTGGCCAAAGGGGCAAGGGGTGATTTCAAAAAACGCTAGATGCTTCTCATCTCTGATAAACTCTCCCAAGATTTGATTGACATTAGCAAAGGGTACCTGCAGATCTGGCATGGGAACGATGGTTGCAATCGCCCAATCCTCATGAACACACGCTGACGGAGAAGAGATGACCCGAACATGGGTGGGCCTACCAACCACATTGATGGACTAATGATTAGGCAGGAGGAAGGGTGTTGGATCAAAGGGGAAGTTGGCCATGATCGAGCCAACCCCCGAGGCCGGCGATGGTTGTAGCTCTATAGCAGGCAGAGGCGATGGTGGTGGCAGGGTGGGAGACGACAAGGTGGTTGGCGTGGGAGCAAGGATGGTGGAGGATGAAGCTGGATTACGGGTGCCCTCGATGGTAGGTTCTCAAGAAGGCGCAGCAGTCACTGCGTTAACAGCGGGAGCAAGCATGGAAACTGGAGTCGCGCCATTGATCTGATTAGTAGTTGGCTGGGAGGTGGAACAGCAGCCACTGGTAACATGGCCCCACCCATTACAAGCGTGGGACCTAATTTTATTAGTGCAGGCCAATCTTGGGGTGGCCCTCCATGAGGCACTGAACACAGAAAGGCCTTGAGCGAGAATGCAACCCAGTAGGCCCAGCTCCTCCCGACAGGCCATAAGCACGAAGAGGATTACGCCCATTATTGCTAGTTTGAATTGTTGTGGTTCCCGCTCCCTCCGATTGAATGGGGAATTGAAGATGATGGAAAACTGAAGAAACGGGCACTGTCATCACCGGGCGGGGCGCCGCCGTCTCTGCCACCGGAGCAGATGGCCGAGATGCAGATTGTGTCTGTCGATAATTGAAGAAACAAGGTGCCAAACTGCATTGGCATAAGAACTTGGCTTGCGACCCCAAGTCACCAGAGTCCAACCATCTTCCTGAGCTTGTTGGGGCTGATCCTAGGCGTTCTTGGCTTTGGGACCATTCAGACCCCAAAGGAGAAAACCCAAATTGAAGAGATGTGTAGAATGTTTACCTCCATTTTAAATTGCAAAACCCACATCCATCAAAGAGACCGAGAACTTAAACATGAGAGAAGAATTGTGGCCAGTGAATTATCTGAATTTTGGTGGCTTTGAAAAGCGAGGCTCTTCCACCAAAGCATGAGAGAAGAATTGTGGCCAGTGAATTATCTGAACGCTTGATCCTTGATCTGTGATACGTCTCCAACGTATCTATAATTTTTTATTGTCCCATGCTATTATATTATCCATCCTGGATGTTTTATATGCATTATTATGCTTTTTTATATCATTTTTTGGGACTGACCTATTAACCTAGTGCCAAGTGTCAGTTGCTTTTTTTTCCTTGTTTTTGTCTTTTACAGAAAATCAATACCAAACGGAATGAAACTTTTTGAGGACTTTTCTTGGACCAGAAGACACCCAGGAACCTTTGGGAGGAGGTTAGAGGGGCCACCAGTTGGTGACAAGCGTGTAGGGTGCGCCCTAGGGGGGTGCCCCCAGGCTCGTGGGCCCCTGATGCTCCTCTAACCCTAATCTTTGTTCTATAAATACCCAAATATTCCCCATATACCAGATGGCATACCAAAAATACTTTTTTACCGCCGCAAGTTTCTGTTCTCGTGAGATCCCATCTGGAGGCCTGTTCCAGTACTCCGCCAGAGGGGGATTCGATCACGGAGGGCCTCTGCATCAACTTTGCAGCCCTTTCGATGATGTGTAAGTAGTTTACCACAGACCTACGGGTCCATAGCTAGTAGCTATATGTCTTCTTCTCTCTCTTTGATCTTCAATACAATGTTCTCCTTGATGTTCTTGGAGATCTATTCGATATAATCTTCTTTTGTGGTGCGTTTGTTGAGATCCGATGAATTGTGGATTTATGATCAGATTATCTATGAATATTATTTGAGTCTTTTCTGAACTCTTTTATTCATGATTAAGATAGCTTTGTATTTCTCTGTGATCTATTGATTTGGTTTGGCCAACTAGATTGACTTTTCTTGCCATGGGAGAGGTGCTTTGTAATGGGTTCAATCTTGCGGTGCTTATTCCCAGTGACAGAAGGGGACATGACACGTATTTGTATTGTTGCCATTAAGGATAAAAAGGTGGAGTTTATTTATATTTATTGGATCTATCCCTCTACATCATGTCATCTTGCTTAAGGCATTACTCCGTTCTTGTTAACTTAATACACTAGATGCATGCTGGATAGTGGTAGATGTGTGGAGTAATAGTAGTAGATGCAGGCGGGAGTCGGTCTACTTGTCATGGACTTGATGCCTATATTCATGATCATTGCCTTACATATCGTCATAACTTTGCCCTTTTCTATCAATTGCTCAACAGTAATTTGTTTACACACTGTATGCGTTCTTTCAAGAGAGAAGCCTTTAGTGAAAACTATGGCCCCGGGGTCTATCTTTTATCATATTATTTTGATATCTACAAAACCAAAAATCCAAAAATACCTTGCTGCAATTTATTTACCTTTACTTTATTTTGCACTTTTATTTATCTTTTATACCTATCTCTATCAGATCTCATCCTTGCAAGTAACCACGAAGGGATTGACAACCCCTTTATCGCGTTGGGTGCAAGTATTTGTTTGTTTGTGTAGGTGCAACCATTGGTGACTTGTGTGTTCCTCCTACAGGATTGATACCTTGTTTCTCAACTAAGGGAAATACTTATCCCTACTTTGCTGCATCACCCTTTCCTCTTCAAGGGAAAAACCAACGCAAGCTCAAGAAGTAGCAGGAAGAATTTCTGGCGCCATTGCCAGGGAGGATCTACATCAAGCCTACCAAGTACCCATCATAAACTCTCATCTCTTGCATTTACATTATTTACCATTTGCCTCTTGTTTTCATCTCCCCCACTTCTAAAATGTTTTTAGAAAAATACAAAAATATTTGCCTTCTTTTCGCTCGTCTTTTCGTTTGCTTTTTGTTTGCTTGTGTGCTAGGTTGCTTGCTTTGTCACGATGTCTCAAGAAAATACTAATTTGTGTGATTTTTCCAACACTAATAATAATGATTTTATTAGTGCTTCGATTGCTCCCGCCACTAGTGCGGAATCTTATGAAATTAATGCCGCTTTGTTGAATCTTGTTATGAATCAACAATTTTCTGGTAGTCCTAATGAAGATGTTGCATCCCATCTTAATACTTTTGTTTAATTGTCTGATATGCAAAAGAAAAAGATTTGGATAATGATATTGTTAAATTGAAGCTATTTCTGTTCTCACTACGAGATCGTGCTAAAACTTGGTTTTCATCCTTGCCTAAAAATAGTATTGATTCATGGAATAAGTGTAAGGAAGCTTTTATTTCCAAGTATTTTCCTCCCGCTAAGATCATCTCCCTTAGGAACATATAATGAATTTCAAGCAACTTGATCATGAACATGTTGCATAATCATGGGAGAGGATGAAATTGATGATAAGAAATTACCCTACGCATGGTTTAAGTTTATGGATGATCATACAAAAAATTTATGCTGGATTGAATTTTGCATCTAGAAATCTTTAGATTCCGCCGCGGGTCGTACTTTTATGAAAATCACATTAGGAGAAGCTACTAAACTCCTAGATAAAATTATGACAAATTACTCTCAATGGCATACCGAAAGATCTTCTACTAGCAAAAAAGTGCATGCTATTGAAGAAATTAATACTTTGAGTGGAAAGATCGATGAACTTATGAAATTGATTGCTAGCAAGAGTGCTCCTATTGATCCTAATGATATGCCTTTGTCTACTTTGATTGAGAATAATAATGAATCAATGGATGTGAATTTTGTTGGTAGGAACAATTTTGGTAATAATGCGTATAGAGGCAATTTTAATCCTAAGCCGTTTCCTAGTAATTCCTCTAATAATTATGGTAATTCCTACAACAATTCTTATGGAAATTATAATAAGATACCCTCTAATCTTGAGAATAATATTAAAGATTTTATTAACTCACAAAAGATTTTCAATGCCATGGTAGAAGAAAAATTGCTTAAGATTGATTATTTGGCTAGAAACATTGATAGAATTTCTCATGATATTGATTCTTTTAAGATTAGATCTATGCCACCCAAGCTTGATATTAATGAGTCTCTGAAAGCTATTCAAATTTCTATTAATGAAAGTAGGGAGAGAACCGCTAGGATGCGTGCTAAGAGAGAATGGTGATGACCCACAAGTATAGGGGATCAATCGTAGTCCTTTCGATAAGTAAGAGTGTCGAACCCAACGAGGAGCAGAAGGAAATGACAAGCGGTTTTCAGCAAGGTAATGTCTGCAAGCACTGAAATTGTCGGTAACAGGTAGTTTGATAGATTGATAATTTGTAACAAGTAGCAATAGTGACAATAGGTGCAGCAAGGTAGCCCAATCCTTTTTGTAGCAAAGACCAGGCCAAAACAATCTCTTATAGTAAGCAAAGCGTTCTTGAGGACACACGGGAATTTCATCTAGTCACTTTCATTCATGTGGGTGGACCAGTGCTTGGGTGCTGTTCTTACCTAAATAAGCATCCCACTTATGATTAACCCCTCTCGCAAGCATCCCCAATTATGAAAGAAGAATTAAGATAAAATCTAACCATAGCATTAAACATATGGATCCAAATCAGCCCCTTACGAAATAGCGCATAAACTAGGGTTCAAGTTTCTGTCACTCTAGCAACCTATCATCTAATAACTACTTCACAATGCATTCCCTTAGGCCCAAAGATGGTGAAGTGTCATGTAGTCGACGTTTCACATAACACCACTAAGGGAATCACAACATACATATCATCAAAATATCGAACGAATATCAAATTTACATGATTACTTATGACGAGACTTCTCCCATGTCCTCAAGAACAAAAGTAACTACTCACACAACATATTCATGCTCAAGATCAGAGGAGGTATAAATATCATAATGGATCTGAACATATGATCTTCCACCAAATAAACCGGTTGGCATCAACTACAAGATGTAATCAACACTACTAGTCACCCACAGGTACCAATCTAAGGTTTTGATACAAAGATTGAACACAAGAGATGAACTAGGGTTTTTATATGAGATGGTGCTGTTGAGGATGTTGATGGAGATTGGCCCTCCCACGATGAGAGGGTTGTTGGTCATGACGACGACTTTGATTTCCGCCTCTCGAAGGGAAGTATCCCCGGCGGAATCGCTCCGCCGGAGAGCAAAAGTGCTCCGGCCCAAGTTCCGCCTCGAGCGGTGGCGCTCCGTCCCGAAAGTCTTCTCCTTATTTTTTCTAGGTCAAAAGAACTTATGTACCAGAAGATGGGTACCGGAGGTGGGCCAGGGGCCCACTACCCACCAGGGCGCGCCCTGGTGCCTAGTGGGCACCTGGGTGGCCTCCTCCAGTATTTTTTCTCCAGTATTTTTAATATATTCAAAAATAAATCTCTATAAAATTTCAGCTACATTTGGAGATGTGCAGAATAGGTATCTCTGACGTAGCTTTTTCAGGTCCAGAATTCTAGCCGCCGGTATTCTCCCTCTTTTTGTAAACCTTGCATATTATGAGAGAAAAGGCATTAGAATTACTCCACAAAGTGTTATATTGCATAAAAACACTATAAATAATAGTAGGAAAACATGATGCAAAATGGACGTATCAACTCCCCCAAGCTTAGACCTCGCTTGTCCTCAAGCGAAAGCCGATATTGAGAATCATGTCCACATGTTTAGAGAAAGATGTGTCGATAAAAACAAAATACGAACATAGTAGCATCATGTTTATTATTATAACAGCAATAAACTTTATCATAAAACTTCTTATGAGCAAGTAACAATTCATCACAACATCGAAGTATAAAGCATAAACTTTCTTGAAAACTAACAAACTATGTTCTCAGTCAACTTTGCAATTACAATTCATCATGTTTTCAGGAAGGGTCTCATATCAGAGCCTTTTGGCAAGTCCACATACTCAACCATCATTTAGTCTTCTATGATTGTTAACACTCACAACATATATGGAGCAAAAAGTTTCAGCCGGACACACAGAAAGATAGGGGCTTATAGTTTCGCCTCCCAACTTATTCACCTCAAGGGTGATGTCAACAATAATAACTCATGATCACTCATATCCAATTGGATATATGTGCCTAGATCTTTCCCCACCACATGATGCTTGCAAAAGAAAAATAAAAAGGAATAGAGGAGAATACTTTGACTCTTGCATAAAAAGTGAATACATAAAATTTAAAAGATAGGCCCTTCGCAGAGGGAAGCAGAGGTTGTCATGTGCTTTTTGCTTTTGTATGCACAATCTCTTAATGCAAAAGAATGTCACGTTATATTGCCCCTTATGATAGCAACCTTTATTATGCAGTCTGTCGCTTTTATTGCTTTGCCATCACAAGTTCGTACAACACTTATTTTCCCTTACACTAAAAGATCAAACATATTTAGAAGCAATTTTTATTGCCTTATGCACCGATGACAACTTACTTGAAGGATCTTACTCAATCAATAGGTAGGTATGGTGGACTCTCAAAACATGAATTTGGGTTTAAGGTTTTTGGATGCACAAGTAGTATCTCTACTTAGTGCGGATTTTTGGCTAGAAAAGATATTCAGCAAGCACCACATGTTGGAGGATCTATGACAATATAACTTCTATGTGAATATGAACAAACATAAATCATTACGTTGTCTTCCTTGTCCAACATCAACAATTTGGCATAAAATATTTAATGGGGGCTCACAATCATAAAAAATGTCCAGGATAGTATATGTGCATGTGAATCTTCTCTTCCCTTATTAATTCTTTCACTAATTGCATTATTGACCAATGCTATGTTTGTCAACTTTCAATAAATTTTACCACTTATACTTTTCCTTATGTGATGTCATTACTTACCATAAGATTTGCATATGATCTTTTTCATTATTTTCTTTATTTTGATTGAAACAAGAAAGTAAAGAAGCAAAAATTCAAACTAATCTTTATTATATAACTCTCACTCGATTACATAGATGGATAGATCACGAAACTAGCACTCGAAAATAGATCATACTAAACTTTTATTCAACTAAATCACGAAATAACCAAGATCGAACTAAAAACTGGTGAAAGTAATAAAAGTGATGGTGATACAATATCGGGGCATCTCCCCCAAGCTTGGCGAAAGCCAAGGGGAGTGCCCATACCCGTGTGCTCAAGTCTCCTTCTTTGGTGATGATGGTGGTGGTGGAGTGGTAAGCTTGTCCTCCGGCTTCCATGGTAGGTGTTCACCATCATAAGAGGATGCACGAGTCTCCTGGGTCCTGAAACTGGCAGCTAAACTCATACCTTTAAATCTTGCTTCATACTCAAAAACTTGATTTTGAAGATCATAGATTTGGCTTTGCAGAAAATTGATTTGCTCGTTGAGGGTGAAGACGATGTCCTTCATAGATCGGCCATCCATCTGGTGATCACGGGTGAATTCCGTGATCATGGCATGATTGGCACTGAGTCCACACTCCACCATCCCTTCGTGGCTTGAGGGTGCTTCATCACCTCCGGTAGGTAGGGGCTGATGACCTTCTTGAAGAACTTGTGCTTGGAAGAGCTTGGTGTAGCCATGGCGATCTAGATCTGTTAGAAAAACAGCACGAAACAAGAACAAAGAATTTCTCTGTGATACGGTGGTGAAAACGTCCGGAAGTATATATAAAGAATTTTTATATTGGGAAACAAGTATACCACAGGAAAACAGGGACAGGAAGGTGCCCGAGGGGCCCACTACCCACTAGGGCACGCCTGGGGGGGTAGGCGCGCCCTGGTGCCTAGTGGGCACCTGGGTTGCCTTCCCGAGTGTTTTTTATTTTTTTATTTTTTCTAATATTCTGAAACTGACAGAAAATATTTTTGCAGAATTTTTGGAGTCTGTTTACTTACCGTATCACGTACCTCTTCCTTTTTAGGGTTCTGGAGTGTTCTAGAAGGTTTCTTTTATGTGTTCCTCTGGTGTCATGGTTTGGATAATGTTAGTTTCAACATTAATAGGTGTACCTGAAATATAGTGCTTAATTCTTTGTCCATTGACCACCTTTGGATTAGTGTCTTCGGCATTATTGATCTTAATAGCTCCAGAGCAATAGACCTCTTCGATGATATATGGTCCTTCCCATTTGGAAAGAAGTTTTCCTGCAAAAAATCTAAAATGAGAATTGTATAATATAACATGCTCACCTACTTTGAATTCCCATCTTTGGATTCTCTTATCATGCCATTTTTTAACTTTCTCTTTAAACAATTTGGCATTTTCATAGGCCTGGGTTCTCCATTCATCTAAAGAGCTAATATCAAACAACCTCTTTTCACCGGCAAGTTTGAAATCAAAATTGAGTTCTTTAATTGCCCAATATGCTTTATGTTCTAACTCAAGAGGCAAATGACAAGCTTTTCCATAAACCATTTTGTATGGAGACATACCAATATGATTCTTATAGGCTGTTCTGTAGGCCCAAAGTGCATCATCAAGCTTCTTAATTAGACCAATTCTTTCGGGACCTACTGACAGTTTTTGTAATATTACTTTTATTTCTCTATTACTCAAGTCAACTTATCCACTAGATTGAGGGTGATAAGGGGATACAATTCTATGGTTGACATCATATTTAGCCAGCAATTTACGGAAAGCACCATGAATAAAATGTGAACCACCATCAGTCATTAAATATCTAGGGACTCCAAACCTCGGGAAAATAACTTCTTTCGACATTTTCATGGAGGTGCTATGATCAGCACTGCTAGTTGGAATAGCTTCCACCCACTTAGTGGCATAATCAACACAACCAAAATATGTGTATACCCATTAGAGGATGGAAAAAGGTCCCATATAATAAATTCCCCAAAAATCAAATGGTTCAATAACAAGTGAATAATTCATAGGCATTTCCTAACGTCTACCAATATTACCAATTCTTTGACATTCATCACAAGATAAGACAAACTTATGAGCATCCTTAAAAAGAGTAGGCCAATTAAAACCAGATTGGAATACCTTGTGTGCAGTTCTATCTACTGCATGATGCCCTCCATAGGCTTCGGAGTGACATTTTTGTAGGATTTGTTCATGTTCATGCTCATGTATACAATGTCTAATAATACCATCTACTCCTTTATAAAGATGTGGGTCATCCCAAAAGTAATGTCTTAAGTCAAAGAAGAATTTTTTTTGTTTTGTTGGTATGTGAAACTAGGTGGTATAAATTTAGCAACAATATAATTAGCATAGTCAGCATACCAAGGAGTATTATGAGAAGCATTTATGACAGCTAGTTGTTCATCTGGAAAGCTATCATCAATGGGTAGTGGGTCATCAAGAATATTTTCTAACCTGACAGTTTATCAGCTACGGGATTCTCGGCTCCCTTCCTATCAGTTATATGCAAGTCGAATTCTTGTAGCAAAAGAACCGACCTAATAAGTCTAGGTTTAGCATCTTTATTTTCCATAAGGTATTTAATAGCAGCATGATCAGTGTGAACAAGTACTTTAGAATCAACAATGTAATATATGAATTTATCACAAGCAAACACAACTGCTAAAAATTCTTTTTCAATAGTAGCATAATTTCTTTGGGCATTGTCTAGATTTTACTAGCATAATGGATAACTTTTAATTTCTTATCAACTCTTTGTCCTAGAATAGCACCAACAGCATAATCACTAGCATCACACATAATTTCAAAAGGCAAGTTCCAATCAGGTGGTTGAACAATAGGTGCAGAAGTTAAGGCTTTCTTAAGTGTTTCAAAGGCTTCTACACAATCATCGTCAAAAACAAATGGAACATCCTTTTGTAAGAGATTAGTAAGAGGCCTAGAAATTTTAGATAAGTCTTTAATAAACCTCCTATAGAAATGAGCATGACCAAGGAAACTTCGAATACCTTTAATATCTTTGGGACATGGCATTTTCTCAATTGCATCAACTTTAGCTTTGTCCACCTCGATCCCTCGCTCAGAAATTTTATGCCCCAAGACAATGCCTTCGTTCATCATAAAGTGGCACTTCTCCCAATTCAAGACAAGATTAGTTTGTTCACATCTCTGCAAAACTCGATCAAGGTTGCTTAAGCAATCATCAAAAGAAGTTCCGTAAATGAAGAAATCATCCATGAAAACCTCAACAATCTTTTCACAAAAGTCAGAGAATATAGCAATCACACATATTTAAAAAGTAGCAGGTGCATTACATAAACCAAAAGGCATATGTCTATAAGCATAAGTTCCAAAAGGACAAGCAAAGGTGGTTTTCTCTTGATCAGGTTGTGATACAGGTATTTGAGTGAAACCAGAATATCCGTCAAGAAAGCAAAAGTGTGTGTGCTTTGACAATCTTTCTAACATTTGATCAATGAAAGGCAAAGAGTATTTTCTAGTGGCTTTGTTTAATTTTCTAAAATCAATTACCATTCTATAGCCAAACACTATTCTTTGTGGGATGAGTTCATTTTTATCATTAGGAACAACAGTAATACCTCCTTTCTTAGGGACACAATGAACAGGACTTACCCATCTACTATCAGCTATGGGATAGATTATACACTACTGGAATCAGGGTCTTTGCCATCTGCCAGCTCTTTGCCGTCTGCCAGCTGATGGCAAAGAGGTTGTTTGCCGTCTGTCTTGCCAAAGCAGACGGCAAAGAACCAGCTGATGGCAAAGAGTGTCTTTGCCATCTGCCACTTATTTGCCGTCTGCTGGCAGACGGCAAAGAGTTCTTTGTCGTCTGCCAGCAGACGGCAAAGACCAAAGTGGGCCCCACGGGGCACAGCACTGGCTAGGTCAAGCTCTTTGCCATCTGCCAATTCTTTGTCGTCTGCTGGCAGACGGCAAAGAATTCTTTGCCGTCTGTCGGCAAAGAGGTGAGAGGGGGGCCCACAGCGTCACGAAGGGGGCTGTCTAACGGTCACCCCCTTTGCCGTCTGCTGGCAGACGGCAAAGAACTCTTTGCCGTCTGTCAGCAGACGGCAAAGAGGTGGGTTCTTTGCCATCCGCTGGCTGATGGCAAGACAGCCGGCCCCACCCCTCTCTCTCCCCCTATCTCTCCCTGCAGCCCACCCACCCCTCTCTTCTCTCCCCCCCCCCCCTACCCACCCACCACCCCAGCCCCGTTCCCTCCGCCCAGAACTGCCGCCAGCCCCGCCGTTCCACCCAGAACCGCCGCCAGCCCCGGCGCCCGCCCCTCCACGCCGCCCCGCCACCCCAGCCCCACCCCACCCGGCCCCGCGCCCGCCCCACACCCCACCCGCCCCCCCCTCCAGCCACCCCGCCACCCCACACCCCGCCAGCCCCACGCCCGCCCCACCACCCCAGCCCTCCACTGCCACCAGCCCCGGCGCCCGCCCCATCACCCCAGCCCCGCCACCGCAGCCCGCCCCGACGCCCGCCCCTCCACCGCAGCCCACCCTACCGTCTCCTCCACCGTAGCCCGCCCCGACGCTGCCCAGCGCCGCCGCCAGGTCCAGCACACCGTCGCCGCCGGGAGAGGTAGCTACTCCGCCTCCTCCTACCCCCCCTCCCCCCAGCGCCGGCGTCTCTGCCTTGGTTTCCCCCAATTTCCTAGGGTTCTTGGTCACTGAACAGGTTGATATGCCCTTGTTTGCATATAAGCTACTGCTTATAGTTGATATACACTCCTGTTAATTGTTAATTTTGGTTACTGGAGTCACTGGTTTGATCTCTAGTTGGCTGGCTGCTGGTGTTGGTCCATTTACCTACATATACTCACTGTCATGATATGCTCTCTTGGCTTGCCTTAATTATCTGTTACTCTCATAACTATGATTTGTTCTATTTGTCTTTAGTAGTTATAGCAGGTACTAGTTCCTGTGATTATAGCATGTACTAGTTCTTCCAATAAACTAGTTGGTGTTTCAGTTTAAAATGAATATGCTCTGTGTAGTTGTTATGTGGTTTAAAATGAATATGCTCGATGCTAGTTGGTGCATCCAGTACTACTAGCCCATGTGCTAGTGTTGTGCTGGTGTTCCTACTTGCAGAAAAGTACCAAGTGTAAGTGGTGCTTGTGTTCTGCTATGGCAGATCATGATCATGTGCTACTGATGGCCTAGTTCTTCTACTTTTTTTTATATCCGGACTAATTTCCGTATGATTTGTTTCAACCATGTACTGCTAGTTGTGGCTGTCAAACAAAAAGAATTATTCAGAGTTATTTATTCAGAGGATGAACACTGTTATTCAGAGTTATTTATTCTATTTCTTAACATAGAAGACCTATTTATCTTGAAAGTTCCTTTCATATCCTTCATGCATTCCAAGTCAGTTCCTATTGCTATGGGATATGGCACACCAACGTCAAATTCTGCATTCTAAAGAACCTGTTATGGCCTTGTGTTGAGAAGAACATGTACAATCCAGGGGCTCTGCTCTCTAATTTATTTATTCCCTTGGTTGGTTGCTTAGTGCTCCTGTTCTTGGACTGAACTTGATGCAGAAAATCTGTAACTCGTTTCTTGTACTGCTACAGCCAACGATTCTTGTAGCACACGGACTCTCCATTCCTGTACTGTTGGATATTTTCTTTTCTTTTCTTCCCTCACCATGCTAGTAGCAGTATAGCAAAAACAATGAGGTATTTGTGTAGTTAATTAACTACTAGTTTGATAGATAAATACCCATGAGATGCTCCTGTTGGTTCCTTGCATTTTTTGTTTTTGTTTTTGTTTATGGAGGTTAATTGTTGGTTGGTAGCAAGCAGATCCATGCTAGTCTGATCCGCAGACGTTCATGGCGGTGGTAGGGACTTGTCTATATGCCTGCTGCTGCTGTACTCATGTGCTGTCCTAGATGATTAAATCGATTAGTTGACTGTTCGTCAACTAGAAGAAGAAAACCTCTTTGCAGGGCCTCGCTGACCACAAGGATAAAAAATAGAGCGCCTCTCTGCCCTTGCAGGTGCCTATGAGCACGGCTTGGGTCGTGATTACTGCTAGTTTGGAGTGAGAATACACCATAGGTCTCAACTAGCTTGTTCCGCTGGATGCAAAGGATCACGCCGTGCTGCATAATGTGATTGGGTAGCTAGCCCTGGGGATAGTTTTGCATTAATCAGTTCAATCAGCCGTTATCATTTCAATCAGTTTCTTTACGCCGCTGGTGAAAGATGTAATGTTACATCCACTGCTGCAAAGTAATATAAAGAATGTTGTTATGTTATTTCAGCAAAGGAAAAAAATGTTGTTTAGGTTTTTTTTAAGGGAGACATGCTGTATATAGTAAAATATTATCTACATCGTTTGTCCTAGTATTGGACATGGATATCTTTTATGACTTTCTGATGATAGACATAATTTACTACTACTACATCCGTTTCGAATTTATCTTTGTCCTTTTGACACCACGACACCCAGACACGACACCCCCGACCCCCGACACCTCTTCGGCCTCCTGTTGACCGAAAAGGTGCTTTTCGGCCTTCCAGAGGCCGACGGGGTCATATATTTGTGAATTATGAGTTATGTCATATATTTTCTGATTTTGTTATGAAAAACATCATATATATTTGTGTTGATCGGGTGGATTTAAATGTGCAGTTGTTTCGTCGCTGCGAGGGTCTGGTGTTCGACGACCTCCCCGTGCGTTCGACGAGCTCCGCCCCTGCGTTTGTGGGTGAGCACAAATGACATCTCCTCCTCTCCCCCTTCATTTGCTCTGTTCCGGTCTTCGTGCCGATGAAACTTGCTAGCTATAGGTGTCTTAAATCATCAGTATGCGTGACCACTATGCGTCTCCCGTTCGAAAGGGTTACATCTATAAATATGCATTCATTTGCATATTTATAACCGTGATTCTTTCGAATTGTCCAACGTTATCCATGGACAGCCCGAGTATGTGTAGATTGGGTTCATTTTCCCATATGCTCTGCTCCGGATCCGATGCAGAATTTCGTCAGTGCCTCCCTGTTGTTCTCCGGGTACACATCCTCTCTGCTTATTGCCGAGACGTGTATCAGGAGAACAGCGGGGAGGTGCTGCCGAAATTTTGCGTCGGATCCAGAGCAGAGCATGGGAAAACGAACCCAATCTACACATACTCGGGTGGGATTAGGACCTATCCTTACCTACTAGCGTCTAGGTTGCATGGACGTAATAAAACTGACAAACTCTATTAACTGATGAATATGGTTTGCTGAATTATGTATGTATTTCTTGTGTGTCCAGTAGCTAGGCAAGATGAGTGATCGTGCATGGATGTACACCGGTCACACTAGTCAGAAAGACATGACCCATGAATGGATGAGAAAAACCAAGGGGTTTGTGAGAGCCGCATTTGCAAATGGACAGGAAACAACCTGGTGCCCCTGTGTCCGCTGCGACAACTTTCATAAGAAGTCAGAGTTTGAAATGATCAAACACTTGCAGAAGTTGGGTTTCACGCCTAATTATACGGTCTGGACATTTCATGGTGAGTCTGCCCAACGTGCCAGAGCTGAGGAGGGTCGTCGTCACACCGACGAGCATGGTACCGGGATGGAAGACATGGTGGAAGACTTTGATGATGCTCGGGATTCGGATGATGAGATGAAGGAATCTGCAAAGGCCTTCAATGATATGTTGGAGTCTTCAAAACGTCCTCTCCACGAGCACACTGAGCTTTGTCAGCTGGATGCCATCGCACAAGTAATGGCTCTGAAGGCTCAATTCAACTTGGGCAGAGAATGCTACGACGCGATGATGACACTATTTGGACGCTTTCTACCCAAAGGCCATGTAATGCCTGCAAACCTGTACCAGTCGGACAAAATCCTCCGTGTACTTAAGATGCCCTATGAGAAGATAGATGCCTGTGAGAAAGGATGTGCCTTATTTAGGCTTGAGTATGCAGACTTGAAGTATTGTCCCGTTTGCCAGTCTTCCAGGTATGTTGAGGTAGATAACGGTATGGGTGAGAAGAGTCAGACAAAAATCCCAGTTGATGTTCTTCGGTATATGCCAATCATACCAAGACTTCAACGTCTTTTCATGGTCAAAGAGACAGCCAGACAGATGACATGGCATAAATTGGGCAAAAGAACCAAACTAGATGCAGATGGGGAGCCGATGTTGGTACACACATCGGACGCTTTTGCGTGGAAGCGCTTCGATGCAATACATCATGCTAAAGCGGCAGATCCAAGGCATCCTCGACTCGCCATAAGCACGGATGGGTTCAATGTGTTTGGTATGATGGCAGCCCAATACAGTTGTTGGCCTGTATTTGTCATTCCACTCAATCTCCCCCCCGGACAGATTATGCAAAGAAAGAACATTTTCCTGACGTTGATAATTCCAGGGCCCAACTATCCGAGGAAGAATATGAATGTGTACATGCAGCCGCTTAAGGATGAACTGCAAGAAGCTTGGGATAATGGGATCAAGACATACGACGCCGCTACAAAAAAAACTTCCTAATGCGTGCGTGGTACATGTACTCGATGCATGACTTGCCGGCGTATGCGCTATTCGTTGGCTGGTTTGTGCATGGAAGGTTCCCGTGCCCCACATGCAAGGCAGCTCCTGAGTTTCGTTGGCTGCAGGCGGGTGGCAAGTTTTCTTGCTTCGACATGCATAGACAGTTCTTGGATCCTCGCCATAAGTTCAGAAAAGACAAGAAGAACTTCATCAAAGGTAGAGCTGTCAAAAACTCTGCACCACCTGCGTTGACAGGCCAACAGACCCTGGATCAGTTAAACTCTCTCGAGCCGGATCCGGAGCGTCCAGGGTATTTCAAGGGGTATAATTCCGAACACGCCTGGACTCACAAGACATGCTTGTGGGATCTGCCTTACTTCAAAGACCTCCTTTGCCCACACAACATCGACGTGATGCACACTGAAAAGAATGTCGGCGAGGCCCTCTTTGGTACATTGTTCGGCATAGAGGGGAAAACAAAGGATAATCCTAAGGCTAGAGTCGATCAGCAGGCTCTATGTGATAGACCACTACAAAACATGCGACGACCGAAAGGAAAGAAGAACTGGACGAAGCCAAAGGCATGGTTCAATCTTGGAAGGCCAGTTATGAGGGAAATACTCCTGTGGGTGAAAAATGAGTTGATGTTCCCCGATGGGTATGCAGCGAATCTAAAGAGGGGAGCGAGCCTTGAAAAATTGAAAATATTTGGTCTCAAGAGTCATGATTGGCACATATGGCTTGAGCGGGTAATGCCGGTGATGTTGCGTGGCTTTATCCCTGAGGATGAATGGCTAGTACTGGCAGAGCTGAGCTATTTCTTCCGTGTTCTTTGTGCGAAAGAACTATCGCCTGGCTTGCTAGAAGAACTGGAAGAGTTGGCGCCGGAGTTGATCTGCAAGTTAGAGAGGATCTTTCCACCGGGCTTCTTTAATCCAATGCAGCATTTGATTTCGCATCTCCCGACCGAGGCACGATTGGGGGGGCCCGTGCAGAATCGTTGGTGCTACGCAACTGAGAGGATGCAGAAGACGCTTCGAGAAAAATGTAAAAATAAACATCGAATTGAAGCATCGATGGCCGAGGCATTCATTACTGAGGAGGCGGCAAACTTCGTGACAGCACACTACGAAGCCAAAAATCGTCATTTGCATAATCCGAAGCCTCGGTACAATGCTGGCGACCCTAAAAAGGGTGGATCCAACCTCAGCCTATTCAAAGGGAAGCTCGCACCAGCCGGTGCTTATACTCCCTTATCGTTGGATGTCGATGAATGGCGGACCATTACGTTGTATATCTTGAACAACCTAACAGAAGTGCGGCCGTACATCGAGTAAGTTCTCGGTACATTGTTTCGCAACCTCTAATTCCTTGGAACTGCTCTTATTCCCGGATATTTGATACAGTTGATACGTTGCCGAATTCTCGTATGGAGCAGTGATCCAAAAGGATTCCGTCGAAGAGTATGAGCTTCTGGCAATGTATGGAGGCGGCTATCCCGGTTTCATCTCTTGGTTCAAACAAACGGTAATTTCCATTAGACCATTTCATTTCTTCTTCTAATTTCCGGCTAATGCAACAATCCTTTCGTATTAAACTTGTAGGCTAGTTCAGAGTCTATGGACGCCGAATTGAGACAAGTCGCTAATGGTTTTGACTATAAGGTCCGTTCATTTGACAAATACGACATCAATGGGTATCGCTTTCGTACCTATGGCAAAGAGCTATCTATGGCCGACCGAAAGTCTACAAATTGTTGTGTCTCTGCTATCGGCGAAGGAGATACCGAGTATTATGGAAGAGTTGAAGCAATTTATGAACTTCTATTCTATGGTGCCAACACACCGAACGTCGTAGTCTTCAAATGTTATTGGTTCCAGCCGAAGGAGACTAGAAGGACTCATGAACATCTAGGGCTAGTCGAAATCAAACAAAGCACTCATTTGAATGTTCCCGATGTCTATATTACGGCTCAACAGGCGACCCAAGTTTTCTATCTACCGTGGGCCTGCCAAAGTGATCCAAATCTCAAAGGTTGGGATGTCGTTTATGAAGTGCCGCCACATGTTAGACCACCTCCCCCCAATGAAGAGGATTATGAACCTCACATTAACCCAGACACATATGAAGGAGAATTCTTCCAAGAAACACGTCTTTCCAAAAAACGTTTCAAGAACCGCTCTACTTCACCCCAGAACATTGAAGTAGACAGCGGCAGTGAATCCGAGCCTGAGCCGGAACAAGAAGAGCCGGAACAAGAAGAGGTTACTGCTGCGGATGACTTGTCAATGCTTGACCGATTACATACAGGAGGCCTTCCACATGTTGATGCATTTATTGATGATGATGAGCACGTCATTACTGATAGTGATGATGATGATGCATTTATTGACCCCGAAGCATATATAGACGATGATGATGATGCATTTATTAATGATGACGATGAAGATTAATATTACAGTTCATGTCAGGTATTCAATTATTATTATGTACATATATATTATTAATTAGTTCATGTTAGGTATTCAATTTTTTATTATGTTCATGATGATGATACACTAAAATTATATACATATTATTCATGTCAGGTATTCATTCTTTTTATGTTGTACTAATTTCGTTTACTCTTTGTCATTGCAGGTGTTGACAGATGGTGGGCGCGGGTCGAGAGCGCTCCGAGGCTCCTTCCTCGGCGCGTGGTGGGAGGGGTAGTTCCATTCCACCCAAGAGCCTCCGGAGAGCGCTGGATCTCGGTATGCAGACACCACCGGCGGTCGCTTCTTCTTCGGCCGGGAGAAGTCGGGGGGGAAGAAGGCTGCTAGAGGTGGACGTGGCGGCGGGCGAGGTAGGAAGGCTGCTGCTACACCTTCCTCGCCGCCACCCCCGGCTGATTCACCCGACCACAGGAGTGCTCCGTCTGAGATGGAGCCGCCTGAGGTGGAGCCATCTCGGACTCCGGTCCATGAGCCTATGGCAGACGCGTCTACGGCCGACGAGCCTCGGGCCGATGAGCGTCGGGCCGCCGAGCCTTCGTCCCGCGAGACTCCATCCCACGAGACTCCGGAGCTCAGCAGGGATCACGCTGAGTCGCAGCAGAACCCTTTGGAGGACTCGCCGGAGTCGAGTGGCCGTGCTGAGGGTGGCTATAGCTCTGATAGCTGTAGCGAGGGTGAGTGGGTTGAGGGGCGCAAAGTCTACCAGCGTGGTGGTACAAAGCTCCCTGACACCCCGGCGACCCCCGACCAGAGGTGGTTGATTGCGCCTAGCGGGGAGAAGTAAGTGCATTTACTCTTTTTTAACCTTTTGTCTTCACGTTTCTTCGAATATCTAATGCGTTGGCCTTGTCATACTGCAGGTCTTGGACACACGAGCCGAATGTCTGCAAGCCCAACAGTGTCCTTGGTGTGATTTGTCGCCAGAGCTTCCCGGGGTGGGTCATGTTGCCCGGTGAGGGCCGGGTTCGAGAGCTAGGAATGACCTGGGAGCACTACTTGGCTGCCCCGGCCCCGCCGGGGCATAGGATTGGCGATGTCGAGTGCCACACGGTCGCCGACATTGTGATCCAGACATTTTGGGTAATTTCTCCTTTGCCGTCTACGTTGTGTTTTCTTCTTTGATTGGCAACCCTAGTGATTGTACTAATCCGTGTTTTCTTGTTTGATTGCAGACCTTCTACAGGTGTGCTGAGGGACAGGAGGAGGCCGCGGCTCGGGTTATCGACACCGAGTGCAGGCGCCTACTTCAAAACTTTCGGCACGAGGCTCGGACGCAGGCTGTTCGAGACTACTTCGCCTCGGCTGGTATTAGGAGGAAAAAAGGGAAGTGCCGCGTCAAGTATCTGAGTAAGGAGAAGTACATGAAGGTAATTACCTATTCATAAGGCCTTGTACTTAGTTTCCTTGATTTGATTCGTAGGCGTAGCGCTCAAATTTCTCTTGCTTAACTTAGGTGCCCCCGAGATGGTGTGCGGATAGGATGGACTGTTGGGAGGCGTTGGTGGAAGAGTGGTGTACTCCCGAATGGCGCTCCGTCCACGACACTACAAAGAACAAGCGTGCCCAAATGAAAGGTGTCCCACACCATCTAGGCAGCGTCAACCTACGTCAGTTCGGGGAAAACTGGGTATGTGGTTTGCTTCATGATTCATGCAAATTCATTCTTCATGCTAGCTTGAGCCCTTAACTAATACTCTGTTCCTCTCTTTTAGGCGCGACACAACAAGGCTCCAGTGCCAGAGCTGTTTGACCTCTATGCCATGTCCAATACTGCCTCGTACAAGAAGGCCAAGGCATTCTCTGAGTCTGACCTCGATGATCCAGAGAAATTCACCAACCCCACCTCCCACCACAAGCTTGTGATGTACAGAGACTAGGGGAAGGCGAGGAAAGGGCCGGACTTTAACCCGAGCCAACCTCTTGATCCAGAGCTGGTGATGATATCTGGTGGCGGGAGGTCCCATGGCTCGTTAGCCATTGGGAATGGACTGATACGTTGTAGTAGCACTCTCCCGCAGATCAAGAAGCGCCAGACCAGCTCCGATCCTGAGATATTGCCTCGTGCATGGCCAGTGGAGCTCCAATTCAAGGTTAGTTATACGGAATCAGATACCTTTCCTCCATTACATTGTGTGTGCGGCCGTCGATTATTACAATGCTAACGAGTGGTGTTGCAGGCTGCTATTGAGGCAGAGAGAGCGAAGACCCAGGCTGCTATTGAGGAAGAGAGAGCGAACACGCAGGAGCTTCTAGCGGAGAGGGACCGGCAGACGGCTAAGCTATTGGAGGAGGAGAGGAACCGGAACATGATGGCTACCTGGGCCCTATACGAGATGTTCGCGGTAATTTTCTTTTGCATGTTAGCCAAATCATGCACGTAATGTTCCTTACATTAGTATCTAATATGACTGACTCATCAAAACCAAATGTGCAGACCATGTGCGAGAAGACCGGCACGACTCCTCCGGCGATGCCAGACATTGTTCCGGCGGGCACGGTGAGTTTCATTTGAATGGTCATTAGTTACTAGTCTTCACGTTTGAGTTGCATCATGCTAACGATACATTGGAAATGATCTTTGGTGCAGCATAACTCCCGACAAGCATCGACCGATGCTTCTCCGTCTGCCACTGGCGCGACCGGTCCTACAGCTACACCTCCTTGATGACGGTAAGTTTTCCCAAGTGTTTAGCTTAACAAATGCATACTTAGCTTAAGAAATGACCTAGTCGTGTGCCTTTGGTAGCCTTCCATACAGGGAAATGCCTCCTAGTGCTTCCACTGAGCCATGGTAGTTCGCTACTGCTCCGGAACACATGGATTGACCGGCATGTGTCCTTCTTTGCTCCTGTGTCTGTCCCTACGGGGAAATGTCACGCGGTGTATCACCGAAGTCCTTGTATCTTGCTACGACTTGGTTGCACTCGCTGATGACCGACACGTGCATTGCTGGGTCATGTATGCCTGTCCCTGTACGTTTGTGCCACCTTGGTTCTATGACTAGTCATGTCGGCCCGGGTTCTCTGCCATATGGATACTGGCGACATAATCATATACTTAGCATTTTTCCCTCCAAAATGACTCAATATGCTTAGCTAGCTCAAAAATGACATAATAAGCTTAATTAGCTCAAAAATGACCTATTTAACCTAGGATAGCTCTAAAATGACCTATACTTAGCATTTATTCCTCCAAAATGACTTAATATGCTCCAAAATGACTTAATATGCTCCAAAATGACCTATGTAGCTCCAAAATGACTTAATATGCTCCAAAATGACCTATTTAGCTCCAAAATGACTTAATATGCTCCAAAATGACCTATTTAGCTCCAAAATGACTTAATATGCTCCAAAATGACTTAATTATGCTCCAAAATAAACCATTTTGGCTATTAAGTCATTTTGGAGCATATTAAGTCATTTTGGAGCATATTTAGCTCCAAAATGACCTATTTAGCTCCAAAATGACCTATTTAGCTCCAAAATGACTTAATATGCTCCAAAATGACCTATACTTAGCTTATTTAGTTCATTTATGACATACTTAGCCTATTTAGGTCAAAAATGTCTTATTTAACTAGGTTAGCTCTAAAATGACACAAGTAAGCAATAAGAAGAAGAAAAAGAAAGAGAAGAAAAATTCTTCTTCTTTTTCTTCTTCCTCTTCTTCTAGTCTTCTTCTTCTTGTTCTTCTAACTTTCTTCTTTCCCATTTTGCAGATTTGCTTCAGATCACGGAAGCTTGCGTTGGAGTCTACTCTTCTCCTTGTCCTTCCTTTTTGTTTTGATTTTGTAGGATGAACAATTTTAAACTTGCTACGTATATATGTATGGATGGTGGCTATATTGTATATGGACCTTTTGCTTAATTGTTGGATATGTTGGACTTTTCATTTGGTGTATATATGTGTTGGATGATGATATATGTGTTGGATATGTTGGATGATCCATATGGCAGGGATATGTTGGCTATATGTACTTGCTGAAATATTTTGAAATGAATATATATATATATATATATATATATCTGTGAAATTGATTGAATTTAAGAAAAAACAGGGGCTATATAGCCAATTTGCCGTCTGCTAGCAGACGACAAATTGGCCATGTGGCAGCAGACTGTTCAACCTGGGCTGGCCTATTTGGCCTCTTTGCCGTCTGCTAGCAGACAGCAAAGAAGCAAAGGTCTTTGCCATCTGCTGGCAGACGGCAAAGAAGCAAGGTCTTTGCCATCTGCCAGCAGATGGCAAAGAAGCAAAGGTCTTTGCCATCTGCCAGCAGACGGCAAAGAAGCAAGGTCTTTGCCATCTGCCAGCAGACGGCAAAGAAGCAAAGAGCACCGTTAGCCCCCTAACGGGGCTGTTACCTTTTTTGTGCCGTCCACAAGCTTTGTCGTCTGCTAGCAGACGGCAAAGAACTTTCCTTCTTTGCCATCCGCCAGCAGACATCAAAGCGGCCTTTACCGGCATCAGTTCAGCTGGAGTGTTTGTCGTCTGCTAGCGGACGGCAAAGCCTTTGCCGTCCGCCAAGCATGCCTTTGCCGTCTGCTATGGCAGACGGCAAAGCAGCTGATTCCAGTAGTGATACCTGCTTCCAGAAGATTTAGTATTTTAGTTCTTACCACTTCTTTCATCTTAGAATTCAATCGTCATTAATGATCAACGACGGGTTTAGCATCAGGTTCCATATTAATCTTGTGCTGACAGAGAGTGAGACTAATGCCCTTAAGATCATCAAGAGTATATCCAATAGCAGCACGGTGCTTCCTCAGAATTTTCAATAATCTTTTCTTCATGTTCTGTAAGGTTAGCACTGATAATAACAGGATATATCTTTTCCTCATCAAGATAAGCATACTTCGAAGTGTCAGGTAATTGCTTTAATTCAAACATAGGATCACCTTTAGGTGGAGGAGGACCTCCTAAAGTTTCAACAGGCAAATTGTGTTTAAGGATAGGTTGTTGTTCAAAGTATATTTTATCTATTTCATTTCTTTCATGCAAATGCATATCATTTTCATGGTCTAGCAAATATTGTTCTAGTGGATCAGTAGGAGGCATGGAAATAGAAGCAAGACCAATTATTTCAGCCTTACTAGGTAATTCTTTATCATGAGGTTGTTTGCAAAATTTAGAGAAGTTAAACTCATGATACACATCACCAAAATTGACACTGGCCGTTTCTTTATGGCAATCTATCTTAGCATTAACACTGTTCAAGAAAGGTCTACCAAAAATTATGGGACAAAAGTCATCTTGTGGATAACCAAGAACTAGAAAATCAGTAGGGTATTTTATTTTCCCACACAAGACTTCAACATCTCTTACAATCCCAAGTGGTGTGATGGTGTCCCTATTTGCAAGTTTAATAGTAACATCAATATCCTATATTTCAGCAGATGCTATATCATTCATAATTTCTTGATATAAGGTAAAAGGAATAGCACTCACACCAGCACCCAAATCACATAAACCATGATAGCAATGATCTCCAATTTTAACTGAGACAAAAGGCATGCCAACAACAGGCTTATTCTTATATTTAGTATCGGGTTTGGCAATTCTAACAGCTTCATTACAGAAATAAATAACATGCCCATCAATATTATCGACCAAGAGATCTTTAACCATAGCAATACTAGGTTCTACTTTAATTTTTTCAGGGGGTCTAGGTACTTTAATGTTACTCTTGTTAACCACGGTTGAAACCTTAGCATGTTCCTTTATCCTAACAGGAAAAGGTGGTTTTTCAATATAAGCAGTTGGCACAACTGGATCAACATTGTAAATGATAGTTTCATCTTTAACTGTAAGTGGCTCCTCAATATTTTCTTTAATAGGGGGATGATATTTAAACCACTCCTCCTTAGGGAGATCAACATGAGTAGCAAATGATTCACAAAAAGAGGCTACTATCTCAGAGTCAAGGCCATATTTAGTGCTAAACTTGTGAAAGGCATCGGTATTCATAAAAGATTTAACACAGTCAAACCCAAGTTTAATACCTGACTCCTTACCTTCGTCGAGTTTCCAATATTCAGAGTTGCGTTTAATTCTTTCCAAAAGATCCCACCTGAATTCAATAGTCTTCTTCAAAAAAGAACCAGTACAAGAAGTATCGAGCATGGATTGATCATTACGAGAAAGCCGAGCATAAAAATTATGTATAATAATTTCTCTTGAGAGCTCATGATTGGGGCATGAATATAGCATTGATTTAAGCCTCCCCCAAGATAGAGCAATACTTTCTCCTTCACGAGGCCAAAAATTATATATATAATTCCGATCACGATGAACTAGATGCATAGGATAATTTTTTTGGTGAAATTCCAATTTCAATCGATTCCAAACCCAAGCGCCAATATCATCACATAGACTATACCATGTCAATGCTTCCCCCCCCCCCACCTGCCACCCCCCCAACCCCCCCCCCCAAAGATAAAGGGAAAACCTTATTCTTAACTTCATCTCCGGGTAAACCTGCAAGCTTAAACAATTCACAAATTTCATCCACATAGATTAGGTGCATATCAGGATGCTTCGTTCCATCTCCTGCATAAGGATTAGCTAGCAGTTTCTCTATAATACCCGAAGGAATCTCATAACCAATATTTTCAGTAGGTGAAGTAGGTTGAGGAGCAACTCTTTGTGCATCTGGTCATGGTGAAGATACCCCAAACAAAGCCCTCGAAGGATTGTTTTCCATAGTAGCGAGTAACAGTAAATTTCAGCACGTAATATAAATTTTTCAATACCAATTTCCACTTACCAAGAGCTCTTCACTCCCCGGCAACGGCACCAAAAAAGAGTATTCATTACCCACAAGTATAGGGGATCAATCGTAGTCCTTTCGATAAGTAAGAGTGCCGAACCCAACGAGGAGCAGAAGGAAATGACAAGCGGTTTTCAGCAAGGTAATGTCTGCAAGCACTAAAATTGTCGGTAAGAGGTAGTTTGATAGATAGATAATTTGTAACAAGTAACAAGTAGCAATAGTGACAATAGGTGCATCAAAGGATAGGCCAAAACAATCTCTTATAGTAAGCAAAGCATTCTTGAGGACACACGGGAATTTCATCTAGTCACTTTCATTATGTTGGTTTGATTCGCGTTTGCTACTTTGATAATTTGGTATGTGGGTGGACCAGTGCTTGGGTGCTGTTCTTACTTGAACAAGCCTCCCACTTATGATTAACCCCTCTCGCAAGCATCCCCGACTATGAAAGAATAATTAAGATAAAATCTAACCATAGCATTAAACATATGGATCCAAAACAGCCCCTTATGAAATAGCACATAAACTAGGGTTCAAGTTTCTGTCACACTAGCAACCCATCATCTAATAACTACTCCACAATGCATTCCCTTAGGCCCAAAGATGGTGAAGTGTCATGTAGTCGATGTTCACATAACACCACTAAGGGAATCACAACATACATATCATCAAAATATCGAACGAATATCAAATTCACATGATTACTTATGACGAGACTTCTCCCATGTCCTCAAGAACAAAAGTAACTACTCACACAAAATATTCATGATCAAGATCAGAGGAGGAATAAATATCATAATGGATCTGAACATATGATCTTCCACCAAATAAACCGGTTGGCATCAACTACAAGATGTAATCAACACTACTAGTCACCCACAGGTACCAATCTGAGGTTTTGATACAAAGATTGAACACAAGAGATGAACTAGGGTTTTGAGATGAGATGGTACTGTTGAAGATGTTGATGGAGATTGGCCCTCCCACGATGAGAGGGTTGTTGGTGATGACGATGGCTTCGATTTCCCCCTCCCGGAGGGAAGTATCCCCGGTGGAATCGCTCCGCCAGAGAGCAAAAGTGCGCCTGCCCAAGTTCCGCCTCGAGACGGTGGCGCTCCGTCCCGAAAGGTTTCTCCTTATTTTTTCTAGGTCAAAAGAACTTATGTACCAGAAGATGTGCACCGGAGGTGGGCCAGGGAGCCCACTACCCACCAGGGCACGCCTGGGGGGTAGGCGCGCCCTGGTGCCTAGTGGGCACCTGGATGGCCTCCTCCAGTATTTCTTTTCTCCAGTATTTTTAATATATTCCAAATAAATCTTCGTAAAATTTCAGCTCATTTGGAGATGTGCAGAATAGGTATCTCTGACGTAGCTTTTTTCAGGTCCAGAATTCCAGCTGCCGGTATTCTCCCTCTTTTTGTAAACCTTGCATATTATGAGAGAAAAGGCATTAGAATTACTCCACAAAGTGTTATATTGCATAAAAACACTATAAATAACAGTAGGAAAATATGATGCAAAATGGACGTATCAGCCTATCTATCATCTATGATGCTAATTTCCAAAGGTTATAGATGTTGCATGTGAAACTTGATGCTGGTGCAGTTGTGTAATGGGGTAGCTAGCTATATGCCTATATGGTGTAACTGAGTGCTGAAGCTATATGATGTTGTACTCTGATGTATTTCAATTATGAAATCCTGGTTCCGTAATACAAAAATGAAATATATTATGTGTGTAATATGAAATGTCAATTTGATTACTAAATGGATTAATAATAATAGGCCAATTAGCCTGCTTATTGGGTTTTTTTATTGCAAATGGTTATTGAAACAACACCGTGGGCGATGACCTCAGGCAAACCACACAGTTTCTACGAAGTAAACGTGTTGGATCAATGAGCAATCACACACGACTTCCTCTGGAAAACTGTTTGCCTTAGGCCACCTTGCGCAAACCTTTTCCACGTAAAAAGTGTGTGTGATGCACAGCCTATGCCACACAGTTTCTTCTAGGCACCATGTGTGATGCATTCAATAACGCAAATGATAAAATTATTAATATCGTCTGCAATGGCAACACTACGCAGACGATTTGATGTGGAATATTGTGTGTAATGTACGTGCGAACGGAAACGTTTGTCTGGGATTCACTGTGTGGGATGTACATACGAATGAAAACTTATTTCTTGGATTGACTGTGTGGCATGTACATACGAACGAAAACGTATTTCTTGGATTGACTGTGTGGGATGTACATACGAACAACGGAAACGTATGTCTTGGATTCAGTGTGTGGGATGTACTTATGAATGGAAACAATTGGGCATGTATAATTTTCTGCGATGGCTCGCCCGATCACACACGAGCACTTTTTGCCCCGCGTGTGTGACTGGAGAGCCTATCCCCGACGGTTTCTAGGTCGTGTGGGAAATACACCCCTATCACACACACAAGCAAGGCGACGGTTTAAAACTCCGTCGTAGAAAGAGGGTAAAAATCGTTTGTATAGCAGTTGCCTGCACTAGTGAGACCAAGGAAGAGACAAAAAGCTTGCCTGTTAGAAGCTTCTTTTCAGAATGGAGGCGAGACTATACCTATGCTAACTCTTGGAGGTGATTTCTCGACGCTAAAGAGAGGGTGTGGGAGGCCAAGAAAGGAGAAAGAAGCAACATCAACGAGTATCGAGGGAGAGCGTGGGATGCTGCGAAAGGACCAACAATCACAAGCACACTCTTCTCCAACTAGGTCTAGAAAATAGGAAATTGCAGGTAGTAAATGCTTGAGTGAATAAGAGCCCATTATTTTGTATATGCCTTTGAGACTCGACGTTCACAATTGACTTGGCATTTGAGTAAGCTTGGTGGTGAATCTTGTCCTTGTGAGTGTTCCTTTTGAGTCCTCGACCCCTTTATTCTTCATGTAGATAGTGTTTCACCTCGAATCCACCTCCAATCATGAAGGCTGGGGCACCCCTAGGGATATCCCCATATCATTTTCATTGCTTGGAACACGACATGTCCAGATTATATGTCCCATGTGGGATTTCACCTACAAGACCCTTGTCCCATTGACCCTCATTAACCTCAAGACGAATTGATGCTCCCATTCAATGTAATATATTGATACGTCTCCAATGTATCTATAATTTTTTATTGTTCCATGCTATTATATTATCATTCTTGGATGTTTTACAATCATTTTATAGCAACTTTATATCATTTTTTGGGACTAACCTATTGACATAGTGCCCAGTGCCAGTTGCTATTTTTGCTTGTTTTTTACTTCGCAGAAAATCAATACCAAACGGAGTCCAAACGCAGCGAAACTTTTTGGAGATTTTTTTTGGACCAGAAGACACAAGTTGGGCCAAGGAAGTACCAGAGGGGGGCTCCAAGGGGAGCACAACCCACCTGGGCGTGCCTGGGGGCCCAAACGCGCCCTGGTGGGTTGTGCCCACCTCGGCCGCCTCCCGCACCGCCTCTTTGCTCTATAAATATCCCGAAAATCAAAAAACCCTAGGGGAGTCGACGAAACACAATTCCAGCCACCGCAAGTTCCAGAAACTACAGATCCAATCTAGACACCATCACGGAGGGGTTTATCATCCTCATTGGTGCCTCTCGGATGATGCGTGAGTAGTTCATTGTAGACCTTCGGGTCCGTAGTTAGTAGCTAGATGGCTTCCTCTCTCTCTTTTGATTCTCAACACAATGGTTTCTTGGAGATCTATTTGATGTAACTCTTTTTGCGGTGTGTTTGTTGGGATCCGATGAACTTTGAGTTTATGATCAGATCTATATTTTTATCCATGAAAGTTATTTGAGTTTCTTTGATCTCTTATATGCATGATTACTTATAGCCTTGTATTTCTTCTTCGAATTTTTGGTTTAGTTAGGCCGACTAGATCGATTTTTCTTGCCATGGGAAGAGGTGCTTTGTGATGGGTTCGATCTTACGGTGCTCAATCCCAGTGACAGAAGGGGAAATGACACGTATGTATCATTGCTATTAAGGATAACAAGATGGGGTCTATTCCTACATGAATAGATCTTGTCTACATCATGTCATCGTTCTTATTGCATTACTCCGTTTCTCCATGAACTTAATACACTAGATGCATGCTGGATAGCGGTCGATGTGTGGAGTAATAGTAGTAGATGCAGGCAGGAGTCGGTCTCCTAATCTTGGACGTGATGCCTATATAATGATCATTGCCTAGATATTGTCATGATTATTTGAAGTTCTATCAATTGCCCAACAGTAATTTGTTTACCCACCGTATGCTATTTTTCTCGAGAGAAGCCAATAGTGAAATCTGTGGCCCCCCGGGTCTCTTCTTTATCATATTTGCCTTCGAGATCTATTTTTATTTGCTTTTATTTTTAGATATATATTTCTAAAAACCCAAAAATATCTTTCTGCACTTTTTTATTATTTATTTTATTTCGCATTTATTCGAGATCTATTTATCCAATCTATCATAATTTTTATCCCGTCCATGTGACAATTTCTGGCACCGTTACCCGAAAGGGATTGACAACCCCTTCAACACGTCGGGTTGCAAGAATTTGTTCTTTGTGTGCAGGTACCATTTACATAGTGTTGCTTGGTTCTCTTACTGGTTCGATAACCTTGGTCTCATCACTGAGGGAAATACATACCATAGCTGTGCTGCATCATCCCTTCCTCTTTGGGGAAATACCAACGTAGTTCAAGCGACATCATATATCGAGCAAACTGAAGTGGAAAAGGAGTTTGTTTTATGCCAGGCAATGACATCCTTTGTCATATAATCTTTTAGGGAGATTCTCAAAATTCTTTCAGGGTCAAAAGGCAAGAAACTACTAATAATTCAAGCTTCATCCCATTGTGCAAAAGATAGGTCAATGAGCTCATCCACTTTGTTCAAAAGAACATGCCCCTTCCTAGTTTGAATCTTCTCGGTCAGACTATCTATTACCCAATGAGCATCCCAGATACTGATTCCTGTACCTGGTCCAACTCCCCAAATATGGTCCATTTTGAAAGTTTGTACACCAGCAACTATAATCTGCCAGGAATAAGATGAACTCTGCTTAGTGCCAGCTTTCAAGAGATCTTTGTTTGAAAAATATTTTGTAGTTCATACCTTTGCAAAAAAAGTTCCAGGTCGAGCAATTAACCTCTAACTTTGTTTTGCCAACATAGGTAGGTTAAAATCATGCAAATACCTAAATCCCATACTCCCATTCATTGTTGGGATACCCATTTTCCACCTGGCAAATCAATGCATCCATTTCTATTCATTTGTATCTCCCCACCAAAGACCTGCCATTGCATCTATGATATCATTGCATACCTTCTTTGGTAGCTTAAAAATAGACATGGCAAAATATTGAATGAATTGCCTGATAGCCTTCAATAGAATCTCCTTTGCCCCCATAGACAACTATTTTTCCTTCCATCCTTTTAGGTGCTTAATAGTTATTTCCAGTAGATGGACAAAGTTGTTACTTCTATTAACACCAACCATAGCTGGGAGACCGAGATATATGTCAGAGACTACCTTTCTATCATAATGATAGTTTGAACATACTTGAGGTTTCACATCAACATTTACATTTGGACTAAAATAAATAATGCACTTTGTTTCACTCACTATTTGTCTTGAACTGGCACAATAACGATCTAGTACCTATCTCAATGAGGTTGCATAATTCATATGTTCCTTCATAAGTATTAGGAAATCATCAACAAATGATAAATGGGAAAATGATGGTGCATTTTTGCACACCCCTAACACCTTTAGTGTCACAGACCTACTCTCTACGAGTCAGAGCAGTTGATTAACCCTAAGCACAGATATGAAATAAATAAGTTGGTGAGTGGTCACCTCGTCGGAGCCCCATATATGGAAGGAAGCCATCCAGTTCTTGACCATTAATTCTCACCATATATTTCATAGATGTTACGCATGTCATAAGGAGATCGACAAACTATGGGTGAAACCCCAACTCTATCTCCATTCTCTCTAAAAGAAGCATCATTCCACATGATCGCATGCTATATGCATGTCAAGTTTCATAGCACAGTACCATGACTTGTATTTCTTCTTCTTTTTAATTGTGCCTAAACTCTCATACGCAAAAATAATGTTATATGTAACCAGCCTGCCAAGAAGAAAAGGTCTTTGCATGATAATATATCTATTTTTAGGTCACCTCGCATAAACGTTGCGTATACACTGTCACCTTTTTTTGAAATTCAATTAACCTTGGGTATAAGCACAAGAATTATTGGTTAGCTTTATTTTTTACTATTCAAACAAGCAATATATCACTGACCGAGGACATGCCAACACTTGTTAAAGAAAATAGCATGCAAGCCATCCGTGCATGGAGCTTTCATATCTACAATTGACATCAAATTATTTTTTTGACATCTACAATTGTGTAAAGGGTTTCATTCATATCTTTCATTATTCGCAGTGAAGGTAGACGGAGACGTTTTGTTTTTTTAGACAGAGAAAGTATTTTTAGAAGATAGAGAGAGAAAGTAAATGGATAGGTAAGAAGAGAAGTCTTGTTGGTGGGTGAGTGAAACATGGCCCATCCATCCGGCCCAGTAACGCCTCCCTAACCCTATCCCTAGTAAATAAATAGGAAGCAGTCGAAGGCAAGCAAGCTTCGCCACTGTCCGGATCCAAATCCCCACCCCACCGAAAACCAAGGAAGGAAGGAGGCATGGGGGTTGCCTCTCCTTCGTTGCCGACTCCGGCCGCCGCCGCCACTGATAGCCCGCACCTGACCTACACCAAGGTAAGCAAGATCCTTCTCCCCACCTCCTCTCCATACACTTCCCCTATTTCTTTTCCATCTCGCTTCCCACTCATGGATGGCTGAATCTAATCTCCAACACAGATGATTACGGAAGCGCTCACCAAGCTAGGAGGCACCTCCAGTCGTGACGCCATCGCGGATTCATCCTCGGTCACTTCACCGGCCTCCCTGCCGCCCACAACGCTGAAAGTGCAACTAATCCCTGGGTGGTTTTGGTAATTCTTAACAACATATAGCTCATTGAACTAATACTCTTTCAAGATGATCATTTCAGAAAGTTCAATGATTGGCATGGCATGGACTAGGAATGTGGACCCCTCAAAATGCCAAGGACACATATTTGCTCAAACTCAAGACTCTACATTTTTCATTTTAGTGATCCAAGATCACATTGAGTCCATAGGAAAGCCAATACTATTAAAAGGGGATGAGATGTTGCTTAATGGCTTGCTTGCTCGAAATGCTTAGTGATATGCTCCAAAAGCCCTCAACCACTTTCTCATTTCCACATATGTCCCAAACCTAAAGTCAAACTTGGCCCCACCGATTTGGTCTATCCGGCGCCACCGAGTTCATTTGACATAGCCACTGCCAGAAACCCTAATCAGTTCGGTCTCACCGATAGGGATCTCGGTCTCACCGAGATGGGATTGCTAACTCTCTGTTTCCCTTCGTAATGTTTCGGTCTAACCGAGATGAGCGATCGGTCCCACCGAGTTCGCAATGCAAACTCTTTGTTTCCTCTTCGTAACGTTTTGGTCCCACCAAAATGAGTGATCGGTCCCACCGAGTTTGCCTGACCAACTCTCTATTTGCCTATTACAGAAATCGGTCTCACCGAGTTCATGTGATCGGTCTCACCGAGATTACGTTATGCCCTAACCCTAACGAAATCGGTCCCACCGAGTTGACATGTCGGTCCCATCAAAAATCCTAACGTTCACATTTTAAACTAAATCGGTCTGACCGAGTTTCACTATTCGGTCCCACCGAGTTTGGTAAATTGTGTGTAACGGTTAGATTTTGTGTGGAGGCTATATATACCCCTCCACCCATTCTCCATTCATGGGGAGAGCCATCAGAACGTGCCTACACTTCCAGTACTCATTTTCTGAGAGAGAACCACCTACTCATGTGTTGAGACCAAGATATTCCAATCCAACCACAAGAATCTTGATCTCTAGCCTTCCCCAAGTTGCTTTCCACTCAAATCATCCCTCCACCAAATCCAAATCTGTGAGAGAGAGTTGAGTGTTGGGGAGACTATCATTTGAAGCACAAGAGCAAGGAGTTCATCATCAACACACCATCTATTACCTTTTGGAGAGTGGTGTCTCCTAGATTGGTTAGGTGTTACTTGGGAGCCTCCGTCAAGATTGTGGAGTTGAACCAAGGAGTTTGTACGGGCAAGGAGATCGCCTACTTCGTGAAGATCTACCCTAGTGAGGCAAGTCCTTCGTGGGCGATGGTCATGGTGGGATAGACAAGGTTGCTTCTTCGTGGACCCTTCGTGGGTGGAGCCCTCCGTGGACTCGCGCAACCGTTACCCTTCGTGGGTTGAAGTCTCCATCGACGTGGATGTACGATAGCACCACCTATCGGAACCACGCCAAAAATCTCCGTGTCAACATTGCGTTTGCTCCCTCCAAACTCCTCCCCTTTACCTTCATATGCAATGATTTACATTCCGCTGCTATACTCTTAGAATTGCATGTGTAGGTTAATTGCTTGACTTGTGCTAAGTTGTTAAAATCTGCCAAGACTTAAAATTGGGAAAAGGCTAGATTTTTATTTGGTCAAGTAGTCTAATCACCCCCCTCTAGACATACTTTCGATCCTACAAGTGGTATCAGAGTTTTGGTCTCCATTTTCCTTGATTTCCATAGCTTTGGTGATCGTAGCCTTGGTTTCACAACCTAGGAGAGTATGGCGTCTAGCGAGGGAAATTACCACCGTAGAGGTCCTTACTTTGATGGTACTAATTTTGCTAGTTGGAAGCATAAGATGAAAATGCATATTCTTGGACATAACCCCGCCGTTTGGGCTATTGTGTGCATCGGTTTGCAAGGTGAATTCTTCGATGGGAGAGAACCGAATCGTGAAGCTACCGCGGAAGAAATGAAGATGTTGCAATACAATGCTCAAGCTTGCGATATCCTCTTCAACGGATTGTGCCCCGAAGAATTCAACAAAATCAGCCGTCTTGAGAATGCAAAGGAAATTTGGGATACTTTGATTGATATGCATGAAGGTACCGACTCCATCAAGGAATCCAAATTGGACGTGCTTCAAAGTCAGCTTGACAAGTTCAAAATGAAGGATGGTGAAGGTGTCGCTGAAATGTACTCTAGGCTTGCTCTCATCACAAATGAGATTGCCGGCTTAGGAAGTGAAGAGATGACCGACAGATTCATCATCAAGAAGATCCTAAGAGCCTTGGATGGAAAATATGACACCGTGTGCACATTGATCCAAATGATGCCAAATTACAAAGATCTCAAGCCAACTGAAGTCATTGGAAGAATTGTTGCTCATGAGATGTCACTCAAGGACAAAGAAGAGCTTCACAACAAGTCTAGTGGTGCTTACAAAGCCTCATGTGATGCTCCTACATCATCAAGTGAGAAACAAGCCTTCAATGAGGAATTGAGCCTAATGGTGAAGAACTTCAACAAGTTCTACAAGAGTAGAAGCAAGGAAAGAAGTTCCAAGCCAAGGCCCTACAATGACAAAAGATCTTCTAGTCGTGAGCGTAATTGCTACAATTGTGGAAGACCCAGACACTACTCCAATGAGTGTACGGCTCCCTACAAAAGAAGAGAAGACTCACCTAAAAGAAGAAGCAAAAGAGAAGAATCACCTCCAAGGGAGAGAAGGAGTAGAGATGATCGTTATGAATGAAGAACCTCTCGCAGAAGCAAGGATTCGGAAAGGAAGGACAAGTCATCAAGGAGCTACACAAAACGAAGACATCAAGCTCATGTTGGTGAATGGGTATCCGGCTCCGACTCCGACCACCACTCCGAGGGAAGTTATCACTCCGACTCCGAATATACTCAAGATGAAGGTGTTGCCGGTCTAGCACTTGTGTCAACCAACTCCTATGACATATTTGACTCACCAAATGAAGGAATTGGAAGATGCTTCATGGCTAAAGGCCCAAAGGTATCACACCCCGAGTATGTTGATTTCAATAGTGATGAAGATGATTTGCTAGGTGACGATGATTTACTTGTTGACAACCCTAGTAATGAAAACTATGATGAACTTGCTATTAATCAAGCTAAACAAGATAAAATGAATGACGATGATAAGAAGGAGATTGAGCGTCTAACTAAAGAACTAAACACTCTTAAGTTAGCTCATGAAACTACCTTAGAAGATCATCGAGAGCTTTTAAAGACTCATGAGAAACTACGCTTTGAAAAGCTCAACCTAGAGCAAGAGCATGGGTTCTTAAAAGCAATCAATGATGATCTTCGTAAGAAAAGTTATTCTTACATTGCCAAGCATTTACTCTTGTCTACTTACATGCCGCAAGTAAAATCTAGCAACAAGAGTAAGAAAGATTCTTCTTCTAGTAGCAACAATAATCATGCTAAATCCAATATTGTTGCTTCTAGTAGTTCTCTTGATTCCACTAATGATTCTCTTAGCCAAGTTACACTTGAGCAAGAAAATAGCTTATTGAAGGGAATTATAGAGAAAGGTACTTACAAGAGCCTTGCTGGAAGTAAGCAATTTGAAGAAATTATACGCAAGCAAGGAAGGCACCGGAAGAATCAAGGTGTTGGTTTTGAATGAAAGTTCAATGCCAATGGAGTTGAGTGGGAAGAAGATCAATACCCCAAGACGAAGTTTGTTCCTCAACAAGAGAAGTATGATCCTACTTCCTTCGAGGGGACACAAGCTCAAGATGGTCTTCCACCACAAGACCTCAAGCAAAAAGGCAAGGACAAGCTTCAAGAGGAGATTGATGCATTTGAAGAAGCTCCTAAGGCCTTGGTCAAGTGGGTTCCCAAGACTACATCAAGTTCTACTTCATCAAGTACGACTACAACTCCAAGGATTCCCATCAAGATGATGTGGATCCCGAAGAAGAAGAACTAGAGAATTCTTGAGGGTGACTCCGCCAACATATTTCACTCATATCATTTTGGCAAGAACAAGTGTAGTCAACTTCCACATCTTGCACCAGTTCAAGGAGTCACAAACCCACTTGTTGGTAAGACAAGGGACAAGGTATTGAAAGTGCAACTCACTCCAATGGATTGCTCCAAATGATCTACATCAACATTGAGCATCCACATCTTCAACATCTACATGAAGTCATCATCGACAAAACCCAAGGTTAGTTCATCCCTCTTAGGGGGGATATCACATCTAGGGGGAGCTTTACTCTAAGAATTGAGCTAAAGCAACTCTAATGGTGTGAACACAACAATGCTTTATGTAAAAGTGGTAACCCCACTTGTGCTTAAACGATGAGTATGACCTATGATCAAATGTTCTCATTTGACTCCTAAGTCAATATACTCATATATAGATGACCTAATCATCGCCAATTGCTTGATAGATGCTAGAGTGTTTGTGCATGCTTCGTCACATATTTCATTTGCCATTTTATTGTGTGAGCATGTTGGTTGCATACTTTTCTCATTCGAGGACATCCATTTGTTGCTTTGGTTGTTTGGCTCTTTTTATTTTGCCAAATGGATGGACAAGAATGCCTAAGAACTTCCTCTAGCTATCTATGCTTTTCTCGTCTCAAACTCTATTCATGCTACATCACAAAGTTTGATCAAGTCAGATTCGAACCCTCTGGGTGAGGAGCACTCGGAGTCACCGATTCGTCATAGACTTAAACTTTCAAAACCTCTCTGTGCATTTCGGTCTGACCGATTCATCCTTTTCGGTCATACCGAGTTCACTGAGTTGATCTAGATTTTCAATCTCGGTGCAACCGATTAGAACCATTCGGTCACACCGAGTTGCAGTAACCGCTTGCAATTCTGCAACTCGGTGCCACCGAGTTGTTCCACTCGGTCACACCGACAGGGTCAGGATATATATACCGACGGGTCAAATTTTGGAAATTTCTCCGAAACCTCTTCGCCCGCGCGTATCCTACTCTGCCGACTCGGGTCTCTGGATCATCCTCTCGTCGCCAGCGACCCCCTGCCGCTGGTCTCCGTCGCCGTCAACGGAAATCTTCACCGCCGTTGCCGCCGTAGCGAGCTCATCGCCGAGTTAGGGTATGAGTTCGACCCTTTGTGCAATCTTTACCTCCGATTCTTAGCACAAAGACAATGCCATGATTCTTACCACGTATGAGATCAATCTATCCAACGAAAACCTCCTTTAGATTAGATTAGATTCGAAAATTTAGGGTTAGGTTTCCGCCGAACTCATCTCGGACCGACCGAGTTGTAGAAATCGGTCTCACCGATTTGGCTTAGGCCATTGCACTTGCAGCTTTCGGTCTGACCGAAAATTGCAAATCGATGTGACCGAGTTCAACCCTCAGTGAAACCCTAGCAATCTCGGACTCACCGAACTGTGTCTCGGTCTGACCGATCTCACTAGTTCAGACTCCAATATTGCTTCGGTGGCACCGAGTTTAACAAATCGGTAGCTCCGAAATGCTTTCTGTGGGAAACTAAAACTAAGTTTTTGACTCAATTGTTTTACAAAATCTCTGCACTTTGTGATGCTCATCCATTCTATCTCATCTATAACTATTCACAGGGACAACTTTCAGTTTGCAGTGCCAGAATGTCTGATCAGAGTGATAGCCAGAACAAGTCTGAGGAGCAAGTGAATCTAAGTGAGGGCACTAGTCCCTCTGACAGCTATGAGGATGGCAGCAGAAGTACTCCCAGCAACCTGCCTAAGGCTGCTACTAGGCAGAGGAGAAAGAGAAACTCTGATTCTGAAGATGAAGATTATGTGGCTGCTGAGGAAGAGGTCAGCTCAAAGAAGAAGGTGGTCAAGAAGGAATTTGGCACAGCTGCCTCTACAAGACCTGGTCTGAATAAGAAGGCTCCTGCAACGAGAGTGCCCATGTCTAAGGCCAGAGCCTCAACTCTTGAAACTTCCAAATCAACTGTTGGAGAGGCTGCTGGTGAGGGCAAGAAGAGAAAGGAAAGGGTCAAGAAGACTATGGCCAGAGTTGTCGGAAAGCCATCAATGATGATCCAATCTGATGAGGAAGAAGATGAAGAGGAAGATGCTGCACCAGCACCAAAGACTCAGAAATTGATGGGGGATGCCATCAAGTCTGGGGCTGCTCCAGCAAAGCCCAAGACTGCCCCCAAGTCTACTGCTCAAGCTTCAAGGTCTGCACCAAAGAGAAGCACAAGAAACATACCAACTGCTGAAAAGAACAAGGCCCCAGTGCCTGAAGTGGAAGAAGATGAGGAAACCCAAGTGCTCAGGAAGCTAAAGCCCAAGATTCCTGATCATGATGATACACATCCTGTTGCTGAAAACATGAAGGCAAGGAAGGATGCAGGTCTCAGATTGTGGAGACAATCAGATCCATATGCTGCGAGGAGAAGGACTGCTGTGGACTATAGATTTCACACCAAGGAGCAGCAGGACTTCTATGAGACAATTCTTTTGGATAAGAAGCCCATAGTGTGTGACATGAAGTGGGTAGACTGGGAATACATCGACAACAATGAAGACCACTTCCTAGGAGTGCATGAAAGTTTCAGACTCAATGGAGTAGACACTTTTGTGGGTCAGAAGCTTACCAAGTGGAATGATGAGCTTATTATGCAATTCTATTCTACAGCTCATTTCTATCCAGATGGAAGGATTGTATGGATGTCTGAAGGTACAAGGTACCAATCAACAGTTGCTGAGTGGGCCAAGCTAATCAATGCCCTTGCAGAGCTTGAGGATGACATAGATGTCTATGCCAAGAAAAAGAAAGATCACAACTCCATGGCCAACATGTATAAGGAGATTCCTAACAAAGCCTTGGAGACTCACAAGCTAGGCTCTGTATATTATCTGTTGTCTAGACTGGCCACTATTAACACCATCTTGAGGCACACCTTGTTGCCCAAATCAGGAGATCACAGGATGATCAGAGGCCACTCCATCAATTTGCTTCTGATGTTTGATGTGCCCCAGAAGTTTAAGGTGATGAGTTTGATTGTTGAGACAATCAATAGGACAGCTGCAGACCAGAAGAGATCATGTGGGTATGCTCCACACATCCAGATGCTCATCAACTCCAAGATGGGCACAGGCACATACTTCTTGGATAAAGAACACCTTCCCTTGAGGCCTGAATTTGAGGACAACACAGTTGTCATGGATGCTAAAGATCCTACATCAGTAGAGGCTCAAGAGAAGAGGGAGAAAGCAAAGGCAGAGAAGGCAGCCAAGATGCCAAGTGTTGAAGAGGCATCTCAAGTTTTTCTCAAGTCAAAACAAGATCAACTTAGCTATCTCATTCAAGCTACTTTGAGGATTGAGAAAGGTTTGGCCACCCTAACTCAGAATCAAGAGAGCCTAGAGAGGATCATTGAAACAAAGTTTTATGATCTGGACTTGAAGGTGACAGAGATGCAGACAGCTGTTGAGCAGCTCCAGGAAGAAGCTGAGGAGAGGAAAGGGAAAGCTACCACAGATGCTTCTCAGAGAGTGCTCAGGGCACAGAGATCTGCAACAGTGCCTGTGACAAATACAAGAGCTACTGCGTCAGCACCTGCAGCTACAGCTTCAGTTGCCCCTCCGGTAGCAACTCCACCAGCTCCAACAACCTCAACAGATGCATTTGTTCTTGGAGTCCTCTCTACACCGCCTCCCGAAGATCAAGCCTAGAGAGACGCATAGCACTATGCATTTTCAAGCTTTTTGGTAACTTGTTGCCAAAGGGGGGGAAAGTGTATAGATCATAGGCTTCGAGAGAGAGTGCTTGCTTCTTTTTGCCATTCTCTTTGCTACTTGTTTGCTACTTTTGTGTGCTTGCTTGGTTGATACTCTATGTTTATGTGTGTGAGATACTTATAGCTATGTGTTTGATCATATCCTATATTAATGTTTGTGCTTGGATGATGACATTATTTATCTCTCTTGTATGATCATTCACTTTACCTTGGTGATGAGTGCATATTTTTCATATTCCATCATTTTGAGCGCTCCACCAAGATGTATGTGACATGGAAGAGTAACCCATGATCCTAATCGATTGTGCATTTGCATTCAAAAGCAAATTTTAAATAATGCACAAATTTAGGGGGAGCTCTTGCTTATCACATACTTCTCAAAGCGACGATATATTTCATTCTTATTATCATGTGTCGAAGCTTTGATCTATATGTTGTCATCAATTACCAAAAAGGGAGAGATTGAAAGTGCAACTAATCCCTGGGTGGTTTTGGTAATTCTTAACAACATATAGCTCATTGAACTAATACTCTTTCAAGATGATCATTCCAGAAAGTTCAATGATTGGCATGGCATGGACTAGGAATGTGGACCCCTCAAAATGCTAAGGACACATATTGGCTCAAACTCAAGACTCTACATTTTTAATTTTAGTGATCCAAGATCACATTGAGTCCATAGGAAAGCCAATACTATTAAAAGGGGATGACATGTTGCTTAATGGCTTGCTTGCTCGAAATGCTTAGTGATATGCTCCAAAAGCCCTCAACCACTTTCTCATTTCCACATATGTCCCAAACCTAAAGTCAAACTCGGCCCCACCGATTTGATCTATCCGGCGCCACTGAGTTCATTTGATATAGCCACTGCCAGAAACCCTAATCAGTTCGGTCTCACCGATAGGGATCTCGGTCTCACCGAGATGGGATTGCTAACTCTCTGTTTCCCTTCGTAACGTTTCGGTCTAACCAAGATGAGCGATCGGTCCCACCGAGTTCGCAATGCAAACTCTCTGTTTCCTCTTCGTAATGTTTCGGTCCCACCGAAATGAGCGATCGGTCCCATCGAGTTTGCCTGACCAACTCTCTGTTTGCCTATTACAGAAATTGGTCTCACCGAGTTCATGTGATCGGTCTCACCGAGATTACGTTATGCCCTAACCCTAACGAAATCGGTCCCACCGAGTTGACATGTCGGTCCCACCGAAAATCCTAATGTTCACATTTTGAACTAAATCGGTCTGACTGAGTTTCACTATTCGGTCCCACCGAGTTTGGTAAATTGTGTGTAATGGTTAGATTTTGTGTGGAGGCTATATATGCCCCTCCACCCATTCTCCATTCGTGGGGAGAGCCATCAGAACGTGCCTACACTTCCAGTACTCATTTTCTGAGAGAGAACCACCTACTCATGTGTTGAGACCAAGATATTCCAATCCAACCACAAGAATCTTGATCTCTAGCCTTCCCCAAGTTGCTTTCCACTCAAATCATCCCTCCACCAAATCCAAATCTGTGAGAGATAGTTGAGTGTTGGGGAGACTATCATTTGAAGCACAAGAGCAAGGAGTTCATCATCAACACACCATCTATTACCTTTTGGAGAGTGGTGTCTCCTAGATTGGTTAGGTGTTACTTGGGAGCCTCCGTCAAGATTGTGGAGTTGAACCAAGGAGTTTGTACGGGCAAGGAGATCGCCTACTTCGTGAAGATCTACCCTAGTGAGGCAAGTCCTTCGTGGGCGATGGCCATGGTGGGATAGACAAGGTTGCTTCTTCGTGGACCCTTCATGGGTGGAGCCCTCCGTGGACTCGCGCAACCGTTACCCTTCGTGGGTTGAAGTCTCCATCAACGTGGATGTACGATAGCACCACCTATCGGAACCACGCCAAAAATCTCCGTGTCTACATTGCGTTTGCTCCCTCCAAACTCCTCCCCTTTACCTTCATATGCAATGATTTACATTCCGCTGCTATACTCTTAGAATTGCATGTGTAGGTTGATTTCTTGACTTGTGCTAAGTTGCTAAAATCTGCCAAGACTTAAAATTGGGAAAAGGCTAGATTTTTATTTGGTCAAGTAGTCTAATCACCCCCCCCCCCCTCTAGACGTACTTTCGATCCTACAAACGCGCTCCTATCCGCCCACCTCCGTCGCCTTGTCACCGAGGGCGTCGTCCGCGGCTTTGCATCCACCTACATCTTGCCAGCCCCGGCCCGGCCCCGCAAGAACTCCCTCACCGTGTCGGTGACCAAGAATTCATTGGATCTCGATTTGGATCCATCTAGAGGCTTACATGCGAGCAACAATGATGACAACTCCTCCAGTGATGACGATGACGATGACTACACTTGTGATGACGACGATGATGAATACACTCCTGCACGTGCAGCATACATGCTGCGAACAAAGAGCAGCCGTCGACGAGTATCAAGCGCGGCCCCGCCTGTGTCCACACTTGATTCCTCGACGACAAAGAGAGGGCGTGGGAGGCCGAGAAAGGAACCAGAAGCAACGTCAAGGAGCATCAAGCGTGGCCCCAGCCGCCCTCGCAAGGACGCATCTCCCTTCCCTGTGTCGGCTTCAACGACCAAGCCCAAGAAATTGTTGGATCTCAATTTGGACCCATTTGAGGGATTACAGATTAGAAGTGATGAGGATGTCTACAGTGGTGATGGTGATAATGATGATGATGATGATGTTGACCACACTCCTATGCTAGGAGAAAAGCGTGGTCGTGGACGCCCACGAAAGAGGAGGCGCGGCTGGCCTTGTAAGGTTGTGTTGTCTGCCAATGGAGGAGGTGCTTCCTGCCCATTGACCAAGAGAGGGCGTGGGAGACCAAGGAAGAGACAAAATGCTTGTCGGTCAGAAGCTTCTTTTCTGAATGGAGGTGACACAATGCCTATGCAAACCCCCGGAGGTGATTTCTCGACGCCAAAGAGATGGCGTGGGAGGCCGAAAAAGGAGACATAATAACTCTAACGAGTATCCAGAGAGGGCGTGGGTGGCTGAGAAAGGATGAATAATCACAAGTAGACTCTTCTCCAACTGGGTCCCAAAAATCAGAAATTATAGGTTATAAAGGCCCAAGTGAATAAGATCCATTAGTTTGTATTCGCCTTTGAGCCTCAACATTTTGCAATTTACTTGACATTTAATTAAGTTTGGTGGTGAATCATTTCCTTGTGAGTGTTCCCCTTGAGTCCCCCCGCCTTTATTCTTCATATACATAGTGTTTCACCTCGAATCCAGCTCCAATCATGAAGATCGGGGCACCCCTAGGGCTTCCCCCGTATCATTTTCTTTGTTGGGAATATGATATGTCCAGATTATATGTCCATGCAGAATTTCACCTAGAAGACCCATGTCTCATCATCACTCTTTAACCTCAAGACGATTTGATGATCCCATTCAGTGATATCAAGCGAAAGTGGCCCATGTGACCCAGTGAGCATCCCATATATTGATTCTTGTACCTGACCCAACTCTCCAAATATGGCCCGTTTGAAGTTTTGTAAACCAACAACTAATCTCTGCCAAGAATAAGATGAACCCTTCTTAGGTCCAGTTTTCGAGAGATCTCTATTTGGAAAATATTTTGCATGTCATACCTTTGCACAAAAAGTTCCAGGTCAAGTAATCAATCTTTAGCTTTGTTTGTCGGCATTGTTGGTAGGTTAAAAGCATGCAAATCCCTATCCCATAATCTCATTATTTATTGGGATACCCATTTTCCATGAGGCGAATCAATGCATCCATTTATGTTCATCTGTATCTTCCCACCAAATACCTGCCTTGGCTTCTATGATACATTTGCATACCTTTTTTGGTAACTTAAAATAGACATGGAAAAGGCTCCGATGACTTGGATGATAGCCTTCAACGAAATCTCTTTTGCCACCGAAGATAACAATTTTCCTTCCATCCTATTAGGCGATTACACTAGTGCAGAAAACGCTAGCGTCGGCGTTCTAAAAAACACATTGCTGGCGTAAGAGGTCGACGCCACTAATATGGCGTCATTGTTAAAAAATACCGATGGCGTTAGATCCCACGCCATCGGTATTTTTGTTACTAATGGTGTGTCACTGTTCACTCACGCCACCACTATTTGTAATATCTATGGCGTAGCATATTTTGACACGCCACCAACATTATAGAATAGCTATGACGTGTCATCCAATTTCCACGCCATCACTAACGCAATTATGAATTAAAAAAAATACACCATATTTTGTAGCATTCACCCGTACACCAAATACATACATACATATGTTTCATCCAGACATCCAATTCAAACATTTAGTGTGTATATATATATATATATATATATATATATATATACATTTCTGATATCCACGAGTTCAAAGCACTACCGTGCGTAGAGGTTGTCACCGTCGCTGCTGCAGTCTCGTGTGGATGTCGTCGTCGTTGCTTCCGCCCTGTGTCGATGTTTCCGTCACCGTAGCCGCCGCAGCCCCGTGTTGATGTCTTTGTCGTCGCCGCCTCCACAGCTCCGTGTCATTAATGAACTAGTTTACAAACAAAGAAATGCACATGAACAAGAAGTTAATTCAAGCAGTACAAGAATGAACTAATTTACAAGACGAAAACATAATTGGAAAAGAAAACTTCCAGAGGACGTCACATAATAGCAAAACTAGTCATCAATAACTTTCAGAGATAGATACAAGAAAAAATATAAATGGGCAGTGGGCTATGATGCAACTATGTAATTAGCAGCTACGCAATAACTTGAAGTAGACATAAGAAAAGAACTATTGTTTGTGCATGCTCACAATTTAAGATTTATGCCAAGAATATAAATGGGCAGTGGCAAACTATTTTATTTAACAATAACTACTCTGTTCTTGTTGTTCAAAAGAATGCACCACAGAAACTGAAATAACTAGCTACACATAGCAATGCTACAAAGGAATGAATCATAATTCCAGTATTTTCGCACAAATACTGCGACGACACGCCGCCAGATGCAAAACCTAGATGTGGCTCTTTCTGGTGGCGCAACATTTTCTCCCTAATGGATATCTACAGAGGCATCACTAGTTGCATTCCGAGGGCCGGCGACACAATTCTCCTATGGAAAGATCTATGGGAAACAAATGGTGTGCTGCAGGATTCTTATCGAATATTGTTCTCTTATGCCAAGAAGGAGGATATATCTCTGGCTAATTTTCTGGATGATGCAACCCCTGAGAGAAATTTCTTGCTGCCTCTCTCAATTCAAGCCAGAGAGGAACTTGATGAGTTGAATGAAAAGCTAAGCCAGGTTACACTGAACCCCCTTGAGACAGATGAGTGGGTTCTGTGCTGGGGTGATGTCTATTTCAAGCCGGATAAATTTTACAAAGTCTTCTTCAGAGAGCTGAACCCACCTGCACATATACCTGCCATCTAGAAAACTAAATGTATGATGAAGCAGAAAGTCTTTATGTGGCTCATGTTCATGGACAGGGTGAACACGAGAGACCTCCTGTGTAGAGGACATTTTAATATTGGGAGTGATCAATCTTGTATGCTTTGCAGCTCGACCCCCACTAGAAACTAACAAGCACCTTTTCTTCTAGTGCGGGTTCAACACTGATTGCTGGAATGCTATAAATGTAGAGTGGAACACACATCTGGAGATTCAAGAGATGTTGAAGGTGGCTGCCACAAACTGGAATCAATACATGCTCAAAGAGGCTATAATGCTGGGTGCTTCGAATGTTTGGAAACAGAGGAATCCATGCTATTTTGACAAGGTTGCTCCTACACTACAAGGCTGGAAAAGAGGTGTCATTTCAGACCTAGAGATTCGGAAATTCAGGGTCAAGTCTGATAGAACAATCTACCTTGATACTTTGATTACCTCTCTCCTCCACTAGCACTTCCTACACGTGTGTTTGGATGGCTACTGTCTTGACACTTCTGTAACTTAGACCTGTACAAACACCCCACTCCCCCTTCATGTGTGAAGGGATGTAAATACTCTGTACATATCTATTTTAATTTAATATAGCAGTGGGAGGCTCTCCTGCTGTTTTGGTTGCTAAAAAAACAGAATTCCAGTATAAATATAGAGAAATTAGATCAAGACCAGTTTTAAAGCTCTGTTTTTATCAATCTTAAATTCCAGAAACAAACATTAAAATTTCTGTCACTTAAAAACGCAAGAAAGATTAAATTCAGCAAACAATAGCATAAGCTAAACCATATACTACAATCATTTTCCTGTCTCAACCTAATTACGTATAAAATAGATATCCAGGTTTATCATAGTACAGACCATGGACCATAGACTATACTGAAGATCATGGACCTGGACTGCACTGTGTATGGATCATATTTAGTCTTGTAGCAGACACATACACTAGAGATACAGAGTATTATGATTTTGTCCATACTGTCCTCCTAGGTTTAGTAATGTATACATGTAGTTAACAGCTGGACCTGGACTTATTTATTCAGTTTAGTATGTACGAGCTCTTCAAGTTTATATGGTAGTACAAATCCAGATTGCAGTGAGTCATCATTTGTTAACGAGAGGCTATGTACTGAACAAAATACCCTGCTGCTCACAAGGAATTCTACTAGCTAAACATCACTAATCTAAGTACGAATAATCCAAACGACGCAGACTGTGTATTTGCTCTTTAGCCATTTATCTTTCTCAAGTATAACGGATTACTGTATGAGTGAGATAGTAATGGAAACGAATTCACATAAGAGCTAACATCCAGAAATGATAAACCTAAAAATTGAGTTTGGTTGGGTTGTCGCTTTTGTTGAAGATTTATCTAAATCATGGGATTTTCTGTTATAAAAGAGAACATTGCAAACCTCTAACTGTCATGTTCATCTTTCAATGGTTCAATTTTTTATTCAGTTTACTACATATGTAGGCATATATAATGCTGGGCAGAGAAAAAATTGATAATCTTAGATCGTTTAGCTGACTGCCATTGTCCCCACTCTTTTATAGTTGTCCCTTGCGCTTGGTAATGTGATGGGAATTGCAATGTGCAGGACGCGGCTATAGCCGGGCACGGTGGAGCGCGCCATTCTGTCTAGTTTAAATAAAAGCTTCTCAATTGACTCGTTTATTTGGTTAAGGTCAGCCTATTCGTGCTAATAAATTCCACCAGGGTTCCACCTATCCGTGCACGTGCACTGGTAGCCAGCCTAGATTGAGGTCATGGTTCAGTTCGTAGATTTGATTTGGAGTAAGCTTGATTTGGTTCCTCTAGGTCTAGATTGAGTTCTAATTTTAGAAATCATATACAAGATGTGTATGTACCTGGCAACTCCCGTCGAACACGCCGAGTCGGGCATCCTGGACGGACTCCATGGACAGGGCGAGGTCAGCGCCCAGGTCCGCATCGTCGTAGTGGAAGACCAAGTCGCCATGGAGGACCAGCCGCTCAGCCTCGTCCCCGACGACGGCGGCGACACGGCCCTGGCCTTGGCAGATCGAGGAGTTACATGACCGCCCGCTGACCGACTCGATCTGGGGCCTCCGGTAGGAAGAGAAGGTGGGGGCGGGGAGGAGGAGAGGGTGGGGAGTCAGCGGCGGTGGGGGAGGGTGTGGGCGGCGGCGGTGGGGGAGAGGGTGCGGGCGGCGGCGGTGGGTGAGAGAGAGAGAGAGAGAGAGGTCGGAGAAGATTTGGGGAGAGAGAGATGGGCTGTGGCAAAAAAAAACAGTCACACTAGCGTGACCTCGGCAAGTTTCTTATGGCGTTAGTAAGAAATATCCAGTCACTCCACGCCATCAGTATTTGCTAAAAAAACAATAGATTTTAAATACACTGGTCTTATTACCAATGTCGTGCAGATTAGCCCGTACGCCATAGGTATGCACAATGTTGATGGCATGGGAAATAATTTCACGCCACCACTAACTTGTCCCGGGTCAGGCTGCTGGACCCCAACTAGTAGTGTCGTGAATTTTGTACGGCACGCCACTGGTAACCTATTAGTGGTGGCGTATCATATATGCCAACGTCAGCAGTATTTAAAAAAAATAATGGTGGCGTGGATTAAAAATGAGGCGTCACCAATGAAAGTTGTGGCTAGCCGTTTTTCCACTAGTGTTAATAGCTCTTTTCAATAGATGGACAATGTTGTTCCTTCTATCAACACCAACCATAGCTGGGAACCAAGATATACGTCAACGACTAGCTTCTGTCATAATGATTAGTTTGAACATACTTGGGTTTTCATATCAACATTTCGCTTCACTCACTAATTGCTAACTGTGAGTGAAGCAATCTCGACTCTCCATTTACTTTCTCTCTTTAAAACAAGCTCTCAGTTTACTTATTTTTTGTGTGTGCTTATACTCAAAAGGGATGGAATGACATGATTCTTGTCCTTATTCCAAAGGTTAATTCAAAATGCACAAAAGGTGAAGGTGTACAAGACAATAAGCTTACGCAATACTTTATACAAGGTGAGCTAAAAAATTGATAACTCATTGTCTCAAATATTTCCTTGATAATGATGTGGTCTCCCATCCGTGAAGTGCTTCTATTCCTGGTAGCCAGGTTACATATGATATTCTATTTGCGTACGAGAGTTTACACACAACTAATAATAAGAAGAAAGGGAAGGCATGGTACTATGCAGTGAAACTTGACATGCATAAAGCATGCGATCCTGTGGAATGGTGCTTCTTTTAGAGAGAGTGGAAATACAGTTGGGGTTTCACCAAAAATTTGTTGATCTCTTTATGACATGTGTAACATGTATGAAATATACGGTGAGATTTAATGGTCGAGAAATGGATTGCTTTATTCCATATATGGGGCTCCGGTGGGGTGGCCCCTCACCACCATATTTTATTTCATATATGTGTTGAGGGTTTATCAAGTGCTGCTTTATTCCATATATGGGGCTCCGGCGGGGTGGCCCCTCACCACCATATTTTATTTCATATATGTGTTGAGGGTTTATCAAGTGCTCTGACTCGTAGAGAGGAGGTATCTGGCATTGAAGGTATCTGGGGTGTGCAGAAATGCACCACCATTTTCCCATTTATCACTTGTCAATGTTTCCTAATACTTATGAAGGCACATATGAATTATGCAACCTCATTGAGATACGTACTATATCATGGCAATTAGTGAGTGAAGCAAAGTGCACAATTTCACCGCCAAGTCTATATATGTGGATCTTATGGATTCTGGTCCTATTTTCTGCAGAGTACTGATACGTCTCCAACGTATCTATAATTTTTTATTATTCTATGCTATTATATTATCTATTTTAGATGTTTTATATGCATTAATATGCTATTTTATATTATTTTTGGGACTATCTTATTAACCTAGAGCCCAGTGCCAGTTTCTGTTTTTTCCTTGTTTTTGAGTTTTACAGAAAAGGAATATCAAACGGAGTCCAAACGGAATAAAACTTTCGCGATGATTTTTCTTGCACTAGAACACACACGTAGGACTTGGAGATGAAGTCAGAGGAGTCCCGAGGCGGCCACAAGCCTCAAGGGCGCGCCCTTGGGGGGGCGCGCCCTGAGGGCTTGTGGGCCCCTCAGAGCTCCTCCAACCCTAATTCTTGGCCTATAAATTCACAAATATTCCTAAACGACCAGAAGCATCCACCAAAATACTTTTCCGCCGCCGTAACCTTCTGTACGCATGAGATCCCATCTTGGGGCCTTTTCCGGCACCCTGCCGGAGGGGGATTCGATCACGGAGGGCTTCTACATCAACTCTATTGCCCTTCCGATGAAGCGTGAGTAGTTTATCACAGACCTACGGGTCCATAGCTAGTAGCTAGATGGCTTCTTCTCTCTCATTGATCTTCAATAAAATGTTCTCCTCAATGTTCTTGGAGATCTATACGATGTAATATTCTTTTTCGGTCTGTTTGTCGAGATCCGATGAATTATGGATTTATGATCAGATTATCTATGAATATTATTTGAATCTTCTCTGAATTCTTATATGCATGATTTGATATCTTTGTATTTCTCTTCGAATTATCGATTTGGTTTGGCCAACTAGATTGGTTCTACTTTCAATGGGAGAGGTGCTTAGTTTTGGGTTCAATCTTGCGGTGTCCTTACCCAGTGACAAAGTAGGGGTATCGAGGCACGTATTGTATTGTTGCCATCAAGGGTAAAAAGATGGGGTTTTCATCTTATTGCTTGAGTTTATCTCTCTACATCATGTCATCTTACTTAAGGCGTTACTCCGTTCGTTTGAACTTAATACTCTAGATGCATGCTGGATAACGGTCGATGTGTGAAGTAATAGTAGTAGATGCAGGCAGGAGTCCGTCTACTTGACACGGACGTGATGCCTATATTCATAATCATTGCCTTGGATATCGTCATAACTTTGCACTTTTCTATCAATTGCTCGACAGTAATTTGTTCACCCCCCGTATTATTTTCTTTCAAGAGAGAAGCCTCTAGTGAAACCTATGGCCCGCTGGTCTATTTTCGATCATATATTTTCAGATATATAAACCAAAAAACCCAAAAATACCTTGCTGCAATTTATTTGTTTTTACTTTGTTTTACGTTTTAGTAATCTTTTATATCTATCTCTATCAGACCTCATCCTTGCAAGTGACCGTGAAGGGATTGACAACCCCTTTATCGCGTTGGGTGCAAGTGTTTGATTGTTTGTGCAGGTGCATAGATTGGAGACTTGCGTGTAACTCCTACTGGATTGATACCTTGGTTCTCAAACTGAGGGAAATAATTATGTCTACTTTGCTGCATCACCCTTTCCTATTCAAGGGAAAAATCAACACCAATATAAATAAAGAATGAGTTCACAATAGTACCTAAGGTGGTGATTTATTTTCTTATACTAACGGATCTCATGAGTTTTTTGTTGAGTTTTGTGTTATGAAGTTTTCAAGTTTTGGGTAGAGATTTGATGGACTATGGAATAAGGAGTGGCAAGAGCCTAATTTATTGATTGTCTTCCTTATGAGTGGCGGTCGGGGACGAGCGATGGTCTTTTCCTACCAATCTATCACCCTAGGAGCATGCGTGTAGTACTTCGTTTCGATAGCTTATAGACTTTTGCAGTAAGTATGTGAGTTCTTTATGACTAATGTTGAGTCCATGGATTATACGCACTATCACCCTTCCACCATTGCTAGCCTCTCTAGTACCGCGTAATTCACGCCGGGGCACTACACCCACCATATACCTTCCTCAAAACAGCCACCATACCTACCTATTATGGCATTTCCATAGCCATTCCGAGATATATTGCCATGCAACTTCCACCGTTCCGTTTATTATGACACGCTTCATCATTGTCATATTGCTTTGCATGATCATGTAGTTGACATCGTATTTGTGGCAAAGCCACAGTTCATATTTTTTATAGAGAGTCTCCTATGTTGTCACTTTCATATACTAGTGTGGATTTTTCATTTTAGAACTTGGCTTGTATATTCCAATGATGGGCTTCCTCAAATTGCCCTAGGTCTTCGTGAGCAAGCGAGTTGGATGCACACCCACTTAGTTTCTTTTTGAACTTTCATACACTTATAGCTCTAGTGCATCTGTTGCATGGCAATCCCTACTCACACAAATTGATATATATTGATGGGCATCTCCATAGCCCGTTAATACGCCTAGTTGATGTGAGACTTTCTCCTTCTTTTTGTCTTTTCCACAACCACCATATTTTATTCCACCTATAGTGCTATATCCATGGCTCACGCTCATGTATTGCGTGAAAGTTGAAAAAGTTTGAGAACATCAAAAGTATGAAACAATTGCTTGGCTTGTCATCGGAGTTGTGCATGATTTAATACTTTGTGTGATGAAGATGGAGCATTGCCAGACTATATGATTTTTTAGGAATAGCTTTCTTTGGCCATGTTATTTTGAGAAGACACGATTGCTTTATTAGTATGCTTGAAGTATTATTGTTTTTATGTCAATATTAAACTTTTATTTTGAATCTTATGGATCTAAATATTCATGCCACAATAAAGAAAATTACATGGATAAATATGTTAGGTAGCATTCCACATCAAAAATTCTGTTTTTATCATTTACCTACTCGATGACGAGCAGGAATTAAGCTTGGGGATGCTTGATACGTCTCCAACGCATCTATAATATTTGATTGTTCCATGCTATTATATTATCTGTTTTGGATGTTTTATATGCATTAATATACTATTTTTTATTATTTTTGGGACTAACTTATTAACCTAGAGCCCAGTGCCAGTTTCTGTTTTTTCCTTGTTTTTGAGTTTTACAGAAAAGGAATATCAAACAGAGTCCAAACGGAATAAAACTTTCGCGATGATTTTTCTTGGACCAGAAGACATACGTAGGACTTGGAGATGAAATCAGAGGAGTCCCGAGGCGGCCACAAGCCTCAGGGGCGCGCCCTGAGGGCTTGTGGGCCCCTCAGAGCTCCTCCAACCCTTATTCTTGGCCTATAAATTCACAAATATTCCCAAACGACCAGAAGCGTCCACCAAAATACTTTTCTGCCACCGCAACCTTCTGTACCCGTGAGATCCCATCTTGGGGCCTTTTCCGGCACCCTGCCGGAGGGGGATTCGATCACGGAGGGCCTCTACATCAACTCTATTGCCCTTCCGATGAAGCGTGAGTAGTTTACCACAGATCTACGGGTCCATAGCTAGTAGCTAGATGGCTTCTTCTCTCTCTTTGATCTTCAATACAATGTTCTCCTCGATGTTCTTGGAGATCTATCCGATGTAATATTCTTTTGCGGTGTGTTTGTCGAGATCCGATGAATTGTGGATTTATGATCAGATTATCTATGAATATTCTCTGAATTCTTATATGCATGATTTGATATCTTTGTATTTCTCTTCGAATTATCGGTTTGGTTTGACCAACTAGATTGGTTCTTCTTGCAATGGGAGAGGTGCTTAGTTTTGGGTTCAATCTTGCGGTGTCCTCACCCAATGACAAAGTAGGGGTTGCAAGGCACGTATTGTATTGTTGCCATCAAGGGTAAAAAGATGGGGTTTTCATCACATTGCTTGAGTTTATCCCTCTACATCATGTCATCTTACTTAAGGCGTTACTCCGTTCTTTTGAACTTAATACTCTAGATGCATGCTGGATAGCGGTCGATGTGTAGAGTAATAGTAGTAGATGCAGGCAGGAGTCGGTCTACTTGACACGTACGTGATGCTTATATTCATAATCATTGCCTTAGATATCGTCATAACTTTGCGCTTTTCTATCAATCGCTCGACAGTAATTTGTTCACCCACCATATTATTTTCTTTCAAGAGAGAAGCCTCTAGTGAAACCTATGGCCCGCGGGTCTATTTTCCATCATATATTTTTAGATCTATAAACAAAAAAACCCAAAAATACCTTGCTGCGATTTATTTGTTTTTACTTTGTTTTACGTTTTAGTAATCTTTTATATCTATCTCTATCAGATCTCATCCTTGCAAGTGACCGTGAAGGGATTGACAACCCCTTTATCGCGTTGGGTGCAAGTGTTTGATTGTTTGTGCAGGTGCATAGATTGAAGACTTGCGTGTACCTCCTACTGGATTGATACCTTGGTTCTCAAACTGAGGAAATACTTATCTCTACTTTGTTACATCACCCTTTTCTCTTCAAGGGAAAAACTAACACAAGCTCAAGAAGTAGCAAGTACATATTTGGAAAATAGAGTTTCCTTACAAGATCAAAATGTCCACGTGGTTTTTGCAGAGGGGTCTAGTTCTTACCAAATATAATGTTGCTAACCGTAACTGCCATGATAGAAAAAATGTGGTTTTTTTATCAGGAGGAGTGTTTCATCATTTATTTCGCCCATGTCCATTTACTACCTTGACCTGGCGCACGATTCATGTTACATGCAATTTAGCATTGCGAAGGATTATTCCTAATTTGTATGGAAACTGGTTGGGTGTTATCTCTACTCCTAAAGAGGGAGTCTATGGTTGTGATGGTAGGTTGTGGTACCTCGTTCGTTCGTACGTCGTGCATTGATCGCTACCCCTTCCATCGATCACCCCTCCCCTTCACCCTTTTCTCCACAGTAAAAAAAGAAAACAAATCATGCAAACACATGCACAAGGAAACCCGAAAAACCAGCCACCTCTCCTGTCCTTTCCTTATTGTTTGTGCGTAGAGATCCCAACTTTCCTAAAGCTGAAACCCACCTAGCAATTTCCTTTTTCTTCAAACCCTATATGTAATGCTCCTTTATCTCATCTACATCGGCGATGACTGGTGAGATACCCTCGCCGGCTGAGGATGGCAGCTATGGTGGTGAGGAGGTGGTTGTGGTGTGTGTGTTGGGGAACGTGCAATTTCAAAAAAAAATCCTACGCTCACGCAAGATCTATCCAGGAGATGCATAGCAACGAGAGGGGGAGAGTGTGTCCACGTACCCTTGTAGACCGAAAGCGGAAGCGTTAGGTTAACGCGGTTGATGTAGTCGAACGTCTTCACGATCCAACCGATCCAAGTACCGAACGTACGGCACCTCCGAGATCAGCACACGTTCAGCTCGATGACGTCCCTCGAACTCTTGATCCAGCAGAAGGTCGAGGGAGAGTTTCGTCAGCACGATGGTGTAGTGACGGTGATGGTGATGTGATCCGCGTAGGGCTTCGCCTAAGCACTACGACAATATGACCGGAGGAGTAAACGGTGGAAGGGGGCACCGCACACGGCTAAGAGAACAATTGATGTGCCTTTGGGGTGCCCCCTGCCCACGTATATAAAGGAGGGGGGGGAGAGGCCGGCGGCCAGGAGGAGCGCGCCATGGGGGGAGTCCTACTTGGACTCCTAGTCCAAGTAGGATTCGCCCCCCCCCCCCTTTTTCCTTTCTTCCACCGGAGGGAAAAGGAAGGAGAGGGAGAGGGAAAGGGAAGGGGGGCACCGCCCCCTCCTCCTTGTCCTATTCGGACTCCCTAGGAGGGGGGCGCGCGGCCACCCCCCACGGGCTTCCCTCTCTCTCCCTTAGGCCCATGTTGGCCCAACACTTCCCCGGGGGGTTCCGGTAACCCCTCGGTACTCCGGTAAAATACCCGAATCACTCGGAACCATTCCGATGTCCGAATACAACCTTCCAATATATGAATCTTTACCTCTCGATCATTTCGAGACTCCTCGTCATGTCTATGATCTCATCCGGGACTCCGAACAAACTTCAGTCACCAAAACACATAACTCATAATACAAATCGTCATCGAACGTTAAGCGTGCGGACCCTACGGGTTCGAGAACTATGTAGACATGACAGAGACACATCTCCGGTCAATAACCAATAGCAGAACCTGGATGCTCATATTGGCTCCTACATATTCTATGAAGATCTTTATCGGTCAAACCGCATAACAACATACGTCATTCCCTTTGTCATCGGTATGTTACTTGCCCGAGATTCGATCGTCGGTATCATCATACCTAGTTCAATCTCTTTACTCGTTCCGTAATGCATCATCCCGTAACTAACTCATTAGTTACATTGCTTGCAAGGCTTATAGTGATGTGCATTACCGAGAGGGCCCATAGATACCTCTCCGATACACGGAGTGACAAATCCTAATCTTGATCTATGCCAACCCAACAAAAACCTTCGGAGACACCTGTAGAGCATCTTTATAATCACCAGTTACGTTGTGACATTTGATAGCACACAAAGTGTTCCTCCGGTATTCGGGAGTTGCATAATCTCATAGTCAGAGGAACATGCATAAGTCATGAAGAAAGCAATAGCAATAAAACTAAACGATCAATATGCTAAGCTAATGGATGGGTCTTGTCCATCACATCATTCTCTAATGATGTGATCCTGCTCATCAAATGACAACACATGTCTATGGTTAGGAAACATAACCATCTTTGATAAACAAGCTAGTCAAGTAGAGGCATACTAGGGACACTCTGTTTGTCTATGTATTCACACATGTACTAAGTTTCCGGTTAATACAATTCTAGCATGAATAATAAACATTTATCATGATATAAGGAAATATAAATAACAACTTTTATTATAGCCTCTAGGGCATATTTCCTTCAGTCTCCCACTTGCACTAGAGTCAATAATCTAGATTACATAGTAATGATTCTAACACCCATGGAGTCTTGGTGCTGATCATGTTTTGCTCGTGGAAGAGGCTTAGTCAACGGGTCTGCAATATTCAGATCCGTATGTATTTTGCAAATCTCTATGTCTCCCTCCTTGACTTGATCGCAGATGGAATTGAAGCGTCTCTTGATGTGTTTGGTTCTCTTGTGAAATATGGATTCCTTCGTCAAGGCAATTACTCCAGTATTGTCACAAAAGATTTTCATTGGACCCGATGCACTAGGTATTACACCTAGATCGGATATGAACTCTTTCATCCAGACTCCTTCATTTGCTGCTTTCGAAGTAGCTATGTACTCCGCTTCACACGTAGATCCCACCACGACGCTCTGCTTGGAACTGCACCAACTGACAGCTCCACCATTCAATATAAATACGTATCCGGTTTGCGACTTAGAGTCATCCGGATCAGTGTCAAAGCTTGCATCGATGTAACCATTTACGACAAGCTCTTTGTCACCTCTATAAACGAGAAACATATCCTTAGTCCTTTTCAGGTATTTCAGGATGTTCTTGACCGTTGTCCAGTGATCCACTCCTGGATTACTTTGGTACCTCCCTGCTAAACTTATAGCAAGGCACACATCAGGTCTGGTACACAGCATTGCATACATGATAGAACCTATGGCTGAAGCATAGGGAATAACTTTCATTTTCTCTCTATCTTCTGCAGTGGTCGGGCATTGAGTCTGACTCAACTTCACACCTTGTAACACAGGTAAGAACCCTTTCTTTGACTGATCCATTTTGAATTTCTTCAAAACTTTATCAAGGTATGTGCTTTGTGAAAGTCCAATTAAGCGTCTTGATCTATCTCTATAGATCTTGATGCCTAATATATAAGCAGCTTCACCGAGGTCTTTCATTGAAAAATTCTTATTCAAGTATACTTTTATGCTATTCAGAAATTTCGTATCATTTCCAATCAACAATATGTCATCCACATATAATATCAGAAATGCTACAGAGCTCCCACTCACTTTCTTGTAAATACAGGCTTCTCCAAAAGTCTGTATAAAACCATATGCTTTGATCACACTATCAAAGCGTATATTCCAACTCCGAGAGGCTTGCACCAGTCCATAAATGGATCGCTGGAGCTTGCACACTTTGTTAGCACCCTTAGGATCGACAAAACCTTCTGGTTGCATCATATACAATTCTTCTTTACGAAATCCATTAAGGAACGCAGTTTTGACATCCATTTGCCAAATTTCATAATCATAAAATGCGGCAATTACTAACATGATTCGGACAGACTTAAGCATCGCTACAGGTGAGAAGGTCTCATCGTAGTCAACTCCTTGAACTTGTCGAAAACCTTTTGCAACAAGTCGAGCTTTGTAGACAGTAACATTACCGTCAGCGTCAGTCTTCTTCTTGAAGATCCATTTATTCTCTATGGCTTGCCGATCATCGGGCAAGTCAACCAAAGTCCACACTTTGTTCTCATACATGGATCCCATCTCAGATTTCATGGCCTCAAGCCATTTCGCGGAATCTGGGCTCATCATCGCTTCCTCATAGTTCGTAGGTTCGTCATGGTCTAGTAACATGACTTCCAGAACAGGATTACCGTACTACTCTGGTGCGGAACGTACTTTGGCTGACCTACGAGGTTCGGTAGTAACTTGATCCGAAGTTTCATGATCATCATCATTAACTTCCTCACTAATTGGTGTAGGCATCACTGGAACTGATTTTTGTGATGAACTAGTTTCCAATTCGGGAGAAGGTACAATTACCTCATCAAGTTCTACTTTCCTCCCACTCACTTCTTTCGAGAGAAACTCCTTCTCTAGAAAGGATCCATTCTTAGCAACGAATATGTTGCCTTCGGATCTGTGATAGAAGGTGTACCCAATAGTCTCCTTTGGGTATCCTATGAAGATGCATTTCTCCGATTTGGGTTCGAGCTTATCAGGTTGAAGCTTTTTCACATAAGCATCGCAGCCCCAAATTTTAAGAAGCGACGGCTTAGGTTTCTTGCCAAACCACAGTTCATATGGTGTCGTCTCAACGGATTTAGATGGTGCCCTATTTAACGTGAATGCAGCCGTCTCTAAAGCATAACCCCAAAACGATAGTGGTAAATCGGTAAGAGACATCATAGATCGCACCATATCTAATAAAGTACGGTTACGACGTTCGGACACACCATTACGCTATGGTGTTCTAGGTGGCGTGAGTTGCGAAACTATTCCACATTGTTTCAAATGAAGACCAAACTCATAACTCAAATATTCACCTCCACGATCAGATTGTAGAAACTTTATTTTCTTGTTACGATGATTTTCCACTTCACTCTGAAATTCTTTGAACTTTTCAAATGTTTCAGACTTATGTTTCATTAAGTAGATATACCCATATCTGCTCAAATCATCTATGAAGGTCAAAAAATAACGATACCCGCCGCGAGTCTCAACACTCATCGGACCGCATACATCAGTATGTATTATTTCCAATAAGTCAGTTGCTCGCTCCATTGTTCCGGAGAACGGAGTCTTAGTCATCTTGCCCATGAGGCATGGTTCGCAAGTATCAAGTGATTCATAATCAAGTGATTCCAAAAGCCCATCAGCATGGAGTTTCTTCATGCGCTTTACACCAATATGACCTAAATGGCAGTGCCACAAATAAGTTGCACTATCATTATTAACTTTGCATCTTTTGGCTTCAATATTATGAATATGTGTATCACTACAATTGAGATTCAACAAAAATAGACCACTCCTCAAGGGTGCATGACCATAAAAGATATTACTCATATAAATAGAACAACCATTATTCTCTGATTTAAATGAATAACCCTCTCGCATCAAACAAGATCCAGATATAATGTTCATGCTCAACGCTGGCACCAAATAACAATTATTCAGGTCTAAAACTAATCCTGAAGGTAGATATAGAGGTAGCGTGCCGACGGCAATCACATCGACTTTGGAACCATTTCCCACGCGCATCATCACCTCGTCCTTAGCCAATCTTCGTTTAATCCGTAGCCCCTGTTTCGAGTTGCAAATATGAGCAACAGAACCAGTATCAAATACCCAGGCGCTACTACGAGCATTAGTAAGGTACACATCAATAACATGTATATCAAATATACCTTTCACTTTGCCATCCTTCTTATCCGCCAAATACTTGGGGCAGTTCCGCTTCCAGTGACCAGTCCCTTTGCAGTAGAAGCACTCAGTTTCAGGCTTAGGTCCAGACTTGGGCTTCTTCCCAGGAGTAGCAACTTGCTTGCTATTCTTCTTGAAGTTCCCCTTCTTCCCTTTGCCCTTTTTCTTGAAACTAGTGGTCTTGTTAACCATCAACACTTGATGCTCCTTCTTGATTTCTACCTCCGCAGCCTTTAGCATCGCGAAGAGCTCGGGAATTGTCTTTTCCATCCCTTGCATGTTATAGTTCATCACGAAGCCTTTATAGCTTGGTGGCAGTGATTGAAGAACTCTGTCAATGACACTATCATCAAGAAGATTAACTCCTAGCTGAGTCAAGTGGTTATGGTACCCAGACATTCTGAGTATATGTTCACTGACAGAACTATTCTCCTCCATCTTGCAGCTATAGAACTTGTTGGAGACTTCATATCTCTCAACTCGGGCATTTGCTTGAAATATTAACTTCAACTCTTGGAACATCTCATATGCTCCATGACGTTCAAAACGTCTTTGAAGTCCTGATTCTAAGCCGTAAAGCATGGCACACTGAACTAACGAGTAGTCATCAGCTTTGCTCTGCCAGACGTTCATAATGTCCGAAGTTGCTCCTGCAGCGGTGCTTCCAGGACGTAATTCTTCTGTGCAGCAATGAGGATAATACTCAAGTTACGTACCCAGTCCATGTAGTTGCTACCATCATCTTTCAACTTAGCTTTCTCTAAGAACGCATTAAAATTCAAGGGAACGGTAGCACGGGCCATTGATCTACAACAACATAGATATGCAAAAACTACCCGGTACTAAGTTCATGATAAATTAAAGTTTAATTAATCATATTACTTAATAACTCCCACTTAGATAGACATCCCTCTAGTCATCTAAATGATCACGTGATCCATATCAACTAAACCATGTCCGATCATCATGTGAGATGGAGTAGTTTTCAATGGTGAACATCTCTATGTTGATCATATCTACTATATGATTCACGTTTGACCTTTCGGTCTCAGTGTTTCGAGGCCATATCTGCATATGCTAGGCTCGTCAAGTTTAACCCGAGTATTCCGCACGTGCAAAACTGTCTTGCACCCATTGTATGTGAACGTAGAGCTTATCACATCCGATCATCACGTGGTGTCTCAGCACGACGAACTGGCGCAACGGTGCATACTCAGGGAGAACACTTATACCTTGAAATTTAGTGAGGGATCATCTTATAATGCTACTGTCGTATTAAGCAAAATAAGATGCATAAAAGATAAACATCACATGCAATCAAAATATGTGACATGATATGGCCATCATCATCTTGTGCCTTTGATCTCCATCTCCAAAACACCGTCATGATCTCCATCGTCACCGACTTGACACCTTGATCTCCATCGTAGCGTCGTTGTCGTCTCGCCAACTATTGCTACTACGACTATCGCTACCGCATAGTGACAAAGTAAAGCAATTACATGGTGATTGCATTTCATACAATAAAGCGACAACCATAAGGCTCCTGCCAGTTGCCGATAACTTTTACAAAACATGATCATCTCATACAATAACGTATATCACATCATATCTTGACCATATCACATCACAGCATGCCCTGCAAAAATAAGTTAGACGTCCTCTACTTTGTTGTTGCAAGTTTTACGTGGCTGCTACGGGCTTCTAGCAAGGACCGTTCTTACCTACGCATCAAAACCACAACAATTTTTTGTCAAGTGTGTTGTTTTAACCTTCAACAAGGACCGGCCGTAGTCAAACTCGATTCAACTAAAGTTGGAGAAACAGACACCCGCCAGCCACCTGTGTGCAAAGCACGTCAGTAGAACCAGTCTCATGAACGCGGTCATGTAATGTCGGTCTGGGCCGCTTCATCCAACAATACCGCCGAATCAAAGTAAGACGTTGGTGGTAAGCAGTATGACTATTATCGCCCACAACTCTTTGTGTTCTACTCGTGCATATCATCTACGCATAGACCTAGCTCTGATGCCACTGTTGGGGAACGTGCAATTTCAAAAAAATTCCTACGCTCACGCAAGATCTATCTAGGAGATGCATAGCAATGAGAGGGGGAGAGTGTGTCCACGTACCCTCGTAGACCGAAAGCGGAAGCATTAGGTTAACGCGGTTGATGTAGTCGAATGTCTTCACGATCCAATCGATCCAAGTACCGAATGTACGGCACCTCCGAGTTCAGCACATGTTCAGCTCGATGACGTCCCTCGAACTCTTGATCCTGCAGAAGGTCGAGGGAGAGTTTCGTCAGCACGACAGCGTAGTGACGGTGATGGTGATGTGATCCGCGCAGGGCTTCGCTTAAGCACTATGACAATATGACCGGAGGAGTAAACGGTGGAGGGGGGCACCGCACACGACTAAGAGAACAATTGATGTGCCTTTCGGGTGCCCCCTGCCCACGTATATAAAGGAGGGGGGAGAGAGGCCGGCGGCCAGGAGGGGCGCACCATGGGGGGAGTCCTACTTGGACTCCTAGTCCAAGTAGGATTCGGCCCCCCCTTTTTCCTTTCTTCCACCGGAGGGAAAAGGAAGGAGAGGGAGAGGGAAAGGGAAGGGGGGCGCCGCCCCCTCCTCCTTGTCCTATTCAGACTCCCTAGGAGTGGGGCGCGCGGCCACCCCCCGCGGGCTTCCCTCTCTCTCCCTTAGGCCCATGTTGGCCCAACACTTCCCCGGGGGGTTCCGGTAACCCCTCGGTACTCCGGTAAAATACCCGAATCACTCGGAACCATTCCGATGTCCGAATACAACCTTCCAATATATGAATATTTACCTCTCAATCATTTTGAGACTCCTTGTCATGTCCGTGATCTCATCCGGGACTCCGAACAAACTTCGGTCACCAAAACACATAACTCATAATACAAATCGTCATCAAACGTTAAGCGTGCGGACCCTACGGGTTCGAGAACTATGTAGACATGACAGAGACACATCTCCGGTCAATAACCAATAGCGGAACCTAGATGCTCATGTTGGCTCCTACATATTCTATGAAGATCTTTATCGGTCAAACTGCATAACAACATACGTCATTCCCTTTGTCATCGGTATGTTACTTGCCCGAGATTCGATCGTCGGTATCATCATACCTAGTTCAATCTCGTTACCGGCAAGTCTCTTTACTCGTTCCGTAATACATCATCCCGTAACTAACTCATTAGTTACATTGCTTGCAAGGCTTATAGTGATGTGCATTACCGAGAGGGCCCAGAGATACCTCTCCGATACACGGAGTGACAAATCATAATCTTGATCTATGCCAACCCAACAAAAACCTTCGGAGACACCTGTAGAGCATCTTTATAATCACCCAGTTACGTTGTGACGTTTGATAGCACACAAAGTGTTCCTCCGGTATTCGGGAGTTGCATAATCTCATAGTCAGAGGAACATGTATAAGTCATGAAGAAAGCAATAGCAATAAAACTAAACGATCAATATGCTAAGCTAACGGATGGGTCTTGTCCATCACATCATTCTCTAATGATGTGATCCTGTTCATCAAATGACAACACATGTCTATGGTTAGGAAACATAACCATCTTTGATAAACAAGCTAGTCAAGTAGAGGCATACTAGGGACACTCTATTTGTCTATGTATTCACACATGTACTAAGTTTCCGGTTAATACAATTCTAGCATGAATAATAAACATTTATCATGATATAAGGAAATATAAATAACAACTTTTATTATTGCCTCTAGGGCATATTTCCTTCAGTGTGCAGGCGGAGCGGCCGCAGCACGCGCTGAGGGCTGCGAAGAAGTCGCCTGAGTAGTCGTCGAGGGGAAGTGGGGCTACGGATGGATCGTCCACGTCGGGTGTGGCAGGAGAGGATCTCTGCTTTCGTTTCATGGCGCTCATCACCTTTCCCGTGTGAACAGCGGCGGCAGTGGCTTGTCAGGCGCGGTGCGCGTGCGATTGCGACGGAAAGCCCGGCTGCTCCCGGCGTGCCTCCTTCTGCAGTGGCCACAGTGGTGCACTCCGGGATGTTCAACACTAGCGGCACTATTGTGCTCGTGTCTTGGCGATGTGCGCCGCTGGCTAATTTACCCACCCAAGTTCAGCTCTTTGTTGTTGGCCGCCAACAACCGTCATCAACATCATGCTCGGCATGCGCATCTAAAACGATAGCTTGCTCGGGGCGTGACGTGTTCCTGTGGGGAAAAGGTAAGAAATTCTTTGAACTATTCAATCATACCGATTTGCCAAACTAGCTATCGCAGTTTATTGGATTCATTTAACTATCCAAACGCAGTAACTTAAGATTGTCATTTACGAACACTGGAGACAATAATCGTTCTTGCTTTGATGGTCTAATAATGCATGTGGTTAATTTGCTATCAAACTGCAACTCAATTGGTTAAAAACTGGAAGCATCAGGAAGTGAAGCATATACGTGAAGGCCATCTCATAGCAAGCTGCAAACCCAACGTGGTGGCTGGACGCCGACGAGCTCGACATCCACGCCAAATAGCTAGCGTCGTGACCCGTCCGAACAATGGCCCATCCAAAACAATAAGCTACGCATCAAGGGCGATAGCTCGCGATAGGCACGTCCGATTGGGCTGGTCATTTTGCAAAAATGACCTCACCTTTTCCTTATTCAACCCGCACTCCCCGACTCGTCCCTCTCACTCTGCTCCCTTCTCACTAACCCGCACTCACTTCCCTCGCCTCGTCGCTGCCGCCGCCATGCTCCTCTCAGCTCTCACCTCTCCCCCCGCCTCTCCGCCGTCGCCGCCGCCGGGCTCCTCTCAGCTCTCGCCTCTCCCCTTTCCCCTCGCCGCGTCGCCTCGCCTCGGCGCCACCGCCTCGCCTCACGTCTACGTTCCACCTAATTTTTTTTAACTTTTTGCTCCAAGACAGCGACGAATCCCCGGATCTGGCATCAGCGAGGAAGGATACAGTGGCTGCGAGGACGTACACGCCGGATCCGGGCCAGCACAACCACCAGATGGGGGCTGCGGCGGCTGGACACCTGCGAGGTGCTGCCGCGGGCAGGAGAATATCGCTGCAGCACCCTTCGCCACTGCCAAGCTCCTGGCACTGGTGGACGCGCGAGGTGCTGCTACGGGTAGGAGGAGGTGCTGCCGCACACCACTAAGTGCTGCTACGGGCAGGCGGAGGTGTGACCACGACGACGCACCACACAAGGTACCTGCTCCCTGTCCAATTTCTAGCAATCCAATTTTTGTGTTAGTACTGTGATTTGTGATGGCAAGGAGTACTATGGTTTTCTCTAGAGTATTGTACCATTTGTGATTGTGATGGCAAGGAGTAATCTGTAGCTGTAGCAGTAAATCATTAGAAAAACTGGGCAAATCTGTAGCTTTTGCTCTAGAGTACTGCTCAAGGAGTACAAACTGCAACTACTCCAGCAGTACTCCCTGTATTGTGTTATTGTGTAGACAAGATTTAGATGTGCTCTACTCCTGCCCACTGTCAAATGATCCTCTAAATCATGTAGAAAGAACTAGGAGTACTTGTTGAGGGAAATGATGATGGTGGTAAATGATCCTCTAAATCCTTCCCATTGCCAAATGATCATCTAAATCCTGTCCACTGTTAAATGTTGATGGTAACCACCTTGCTTGTTACTCCTTGCTGGAGTACTGTTAACTGAAAATACAGAACAAACAAACAAAATGCATTTGGAGTGGCGTGTCGTGGCCGTGCTGGGATGGTCGGTCGATACCGCGCCGATCCGGTTCGACGGGGTCGTCGACGATGTGCTGTGGGCGCGTCCGGGGAGAGCTTGTCACACCCCACCTAATGAATAGTGGTGTGTGATAGGTGAGGTCCACCTGCTGCTGGTGGACTTAGTAGATGTCCGGTGTGTGTGGTGCTTATATCAATATGCCCAACCCTCTGTACGGTTGTTTATCGAATAGAAAAGAGATGCGTCGACCTGGTGGGTAGGTGAAGTCGTTCGACTGCATGCAAGAGTTCTTCGTCCACTTCCACTACCCCAACGCATAGTACGCCCTCATCCCATCTCATCTCCTGCTTAACTGTTTTGCTTCTTTTAATTATTCAGTGCTTTCATTTCACACGTATTGAATTATGCAATACTCCATGTGAAAATGGAATGGAGGGAGTACTAAATTTAGGATTCCATTTTCCAATTACACCATGTATTCAATTTTTCACTTCCTGCCAACAAGTGTGAATTATACTGACATGTCCTGATCTCTTTTGCTGGTCAGGAGAGGAGCAGTGAATGAGAATGTTGGCTTAGAAATTCAGAACATCCAAGAAGTGGTCGGGGGACTGGTCTTGGTAAGTGAACACTTTACAAAGTTAGTTCGGCTTATGATTTGGACGTGATTTAATGTTATGAACCATCTGTTTTGTTTTTGTAATTTCTTTTTTTCCTATCTAACAAGAGGTTGTTATTGTTCGTTGCCCTGCATTGGATGGTTATGCAGTAAGCCAGTAACATGCTTCTGTGAACAAGCAAACATTGATGTTTAGATCCTGTACAACAGTACATGTAAATGTCATTTCATTTATTTGAAATTCCACACACCCAGTTCATATGAGGCTATCTTGAGAAGATCAGTTCTGCCACTGCTGCTATTGGAGACAGAATTGGACGAGCTCTTCCTTTGTATCATCTTCCTTATATTGATTAGTGAATAGTTGTTGCTGCTTTTAGCCCTCGTTTCCGTGAGAACTTGTTCAGAGTGTAGAAAAGAAAATTATGTGGCTATAGAAGCATATATGCCATTCAGTAAAACACCAAAGAAAAATAACTTTGAAATCTATATATTTATTGACTGTGCACCTATTCCATCTGCCAAGTAACTTTTGTGGGGTCATCCCGATCAGAAGTTTATACAACTTCCCTTCTTTTCATTCCCATACTCTCTTATACGGTTTATGTAGTCGGACCTGTTATGCCGTAATATTACCATGTACTAACATTTTGTTCGTCTGTGTTGGATTTGCTTACAAGATCAAGGGATAGAGGATATGAATATTGGTGTGCTGCACCCCAATGGAACTTTCTGTTTTTTGTATTGTGACAATTCTGTATTTTGTTTGCTTCGTCCAGCAATGGCGTTGACTAGGACAAGCTAATGAAGGAAGGTAGGTTTTCCCTTTGTCTGTACATTCTTATGCCTTTCCAGCTGCTCTATTCTCAATCCATTGAATGATTATATTAGCCCTGGAGTTGCAATCAATCCTGGGAAAAGAGCAACCAGAGCAATCAATAATGCATGACTACGTCTGCTTCATGCTCTACAGGGAGCCGGATGGCTGTCCTAAGCAGAGGGTCAATGTTGTGAACATATCGGCAGGAGGCGCCATGACGTAGGCCTTTGCATGAGGTGAAGCTGCAAACACCTTTATATCCTGATCTTCTGAAAATCTTTCCTGCTTTCTATAGTACTCTATTTCATGAGGTATTATTAATTTTATCTGAACTTCTATAAATGTTCGGTAGTTGGTTAATTTATCCACCCATTATGTTCTCTCACATTTTTTCTTCTGAATTTTATAAATGTCTGGTGCTTGAGGAATCACATTTTTTTTCATTGTATTAATACATGAGGATTTTTTTGTTTCTCTCGTTTATTTTGAAAGTGAGTACCAGTTTTGAATAGGCATTATCTTTGACCATTTGATAGTGAGTTGAAAGAATGTTTTCTCATTTCCAAGTTCCTTGCTTCCCCACTCCTATTCGAAGATTATCTATTCCTTTTGTGAATTCTCTTCATGTCCTGAAGAGGAGGTTTCTGCACCCTATTATGCTTCATGTCCTTTATTCAAAAATTAATTTGATGCCTGGCTGATTAGTGCTGAATCAGATCTAGCACGGAATCACATTTTACAGCATTACCATTATGAGTATGTTTATACAGTTGTTGAGTACCTTTAATTGAATCAGCGGATTGTCTCATCTACCCTTTGTGTATTAGTTATCCTTCCTTATGGTGTTTTGACTGAATAGAAGCAGATCAGGAGCCTTTGTTGTTGGTCCTCTCTAATCACAACCCTTTGTATGACATTTTTGTCATCTAGATTGTCATAGATGGTTATGTTGTATGTTCATATTCATATGTTGGCTCGCGGATCCCTTTTGTGGCTTCTACTTTATCATGAAGATTGTCGACAAGGATTGAGAAGAGATAATTGCTTACTAATTAGATTTCCATAGATGGTTATGTTGTATGTTCATATTCATATGTTGGCTCGCAGATCCCTTTTGTGGCTTCTACTTTATCATGAAGATTGTCGACAAGGATTGGTAAGAGATAATTGCTTACTAATTGCTCGTGTGTTTTTCATCTCAGTGCTCTTCATAAAGAACTTTCTCCCCGGGTTGTCTATGAAATCTCCAGTTGGAAATATCAGTCTACAGGCCCGTCTGATAAAATTAACCATTAACAACCAACTGGATGATTAGCTGCTCCATCATGCTACATACGCCTCTTTGTTGAGTGTTTTTCCCCGTTTTCTTGGAGAGTGCTACCTTTGCAATGGTTTGGCCATAAATCTGTTGTCCGCTCAAGTAGTACTGCTAATTTGCCCTTTTTAATGACGATTTATGCTTTCTGTATGCAAGTATTTTATTTACAGTTTTGCATTAGCCAAATACTGAACTTCAGTGGGAGACATTCGCTGTTTTTCAGATTTGATGGAAATACAAAAAATATGCCGCCAACCGGCGTAATTTTATAACCGTTCTCGTCATCTGAGTAACATTCAAAATGGCTAATCCGATCGGTTTTGCTGCTTGTGTAGAACCGAGGACAAGCTTGTTGGCGGGCATCCGGCAGGATCGGTGAACATCCTCTACATGTACAACACCAGCTCAGGTAATTATTAGAACCCTGTCAGTTAGTTAAGCTCTTGTGATCATTGAAAGGGAGGGAGGATTAAGGTGTTTCCAGCAACAACCATTTATTGGTCGAGTGGACTCAGAACTGGATTTGTACTGACAAATCAGGGTTGGCATCATGATAACAAGCATGGTCACCTTAAGTCTCAACTCTGAGCCTCCTCTTGGAAAAAATGCCCGCATTCCAAACAAGTCCATTTATAGACTCTGAGCCTCCTCTATGAGCACCAAGTAGACACTCTCTTTGCTATATTTTGGCACAAAGAGCTAGACATTAAGTACTACGTGTGCACAATCAACAAGACGTTTGCCAAACCAGGCCAGCGCATGGTATGCTCAAATGCACAGCCTATTCAATGTTTACTAACTTCATAATGTAGCAAGTTGTATCTCCATACTGCACAACTCCCACTTTTTATTTTTTTTAACAGAAAAGACGCTGATTTATTCTAACCGAGTATCTGTGCTTTTAACCTTATCTTTTCAACACCACTACTAATGCTTTAATGCCATCCGCACACTGTATATGAAAATGATTAATTTGCCTTGTGTAAGCCCAATTTTCTTTCATCGCCATTCTTTCCCACTCTCATACTTTGTTATAATCAATTAGATTCATTCAACTCGCTTTTACAATATTACTTGTTTTTCTTAGAACTCTATAATCTACTGTAGTCGACCATTCAATTACAAGCACATCTATTTTTAGTTCTTCATCTTCCTTTACTACTTCACTCTTTTCATGAGCTTCACCAGCCATTTTACAGAATATACAATGTTGTTTTCTTATGCATTTTAATTACCTTTACAGCTGTAACTTTGTGATGATACAAACGAAAGTTGCACAGATTTTCCTATTTATACTATTGTTCTATCCATGCTTAAAATATAAAAAATCATGTTCTGTTCATACTACTTAACAGTCAGCAATTTACTTATCTTACAAATACCAATTATATTCCCTTTCTCACTGTGTACCAGATAGATCAACACCTGGTCTATTGTTATTTTTCTCCTACCACTTTTGAAATTTCTACTTTATCTTTTCTAGCTTACCATTTTTTCATTCGTTTGTTCTCTGTTCATACACTAAGCTGTACATACTCAAATCGTCAATTGCACACCAGAAATATTTACTTCTCTTTGCTCTTTCATGAGCCATTTTACTTGAGCATTCAGAATTTTGGGTCCTCAAGGCGTGTAGTCAATAACAGTACTTTGCTAACACCATTAATATCATTAATATCCATAGAACACGCTCTTATCTTCCATATCACACAACAATTTCTGTCCATGTAAATAACTTGCTTTCTTCTACCAGTATTTTCAGGTTAACTATACTGAAGAGAACCTGCTGGACTACATTGATCCAAACAATGATACACTCATGGTCAGACTTGCAGACGGCCATCTGCTCGCCGAATGTCGCATCATGCTAGGAACTGACAAGAGGGCCACTATAACCACCAACTGGTCTAAGTTTCGTCGCCGCGCCAACATTCGCAAGGGAGACATCTGTGCATTTCGTTTCAGGATAACTTCAAAGCGCCGCCTGGTCCTCACCGTGCACCGCCTCTAGATGCACCATCGAAGATGCTGCAGCCCCTGTGTCAATATAATCTAATATAATGTAGCACTAAGTACTCCTAATTATGCTATATCCTCCTATCGGTTGCTTTTGGGCCCTCTTATCACATGCTTTTCAAGACACTAAACCTATGCTGCTGCTCATGTTAAGTGCACTATTGTCAGTCAGATGTTTCATGTTCAGATCCATAATGGGCTTTCTCTGTAGAGTATATATTTCTATTTTTGCTGCTAAGTTTCTTAATTAAAGCAATCATCCCAAATGCTAATTAGAATAGAAAAGAGTGTTAAAGGGGCGAGTACAACCAGGCACCGCTCAGCTCCCCCTCAAGAGGCGCGCCACGGGCGCGCCCCAACACCTAGTGCATATGATGCAGCTGCCTTTTACAGCTTGAGGCCACATTCTGGACGATGCCAAGGTACTATTTATTTTTCCTGATGCGTAATCTAGATTGATTTTTAAAATTCCTTGAAGAACAGAAAATTGATTCATGTAGTAACCTGATAAAGATGTATCATCATAATATCGATCCAGAAAGCCCGGCCAGTCTGCGTCGAACTGCTTTCACATATATTCGACATCCAGCAAAAGCAGCCACGGCGGGCTAGAAGAAGGTCAACATGTTTAAATTTCCCTTAGGGGACGTCATTGACATAGAGGCGGAACAGAACGTGATGCAACGGCTGATGATGGAGATGTACGTCATTGACAATAGCTATACTACTGGCACCATTGTTCATGAGAAATGTCCTACACGTGACCAGTTTTATCACCTCTTCCTGATGTTGACTGTGAATCTTAGTAACTCTGTAAACTCTTCATTTCTAGATCTAAGTTATTGCTTCATTTCAGAAGAGTGTTTTTTCCACCATTCTTTGCATTAATTTGCACTGCTTTCTCATTTTCATAGGTTTCTACAACTAAGAAAGATGTTAGATTTTAGCCGTATGTTCCATTTTCTTTGCCGCGGCTCTGAAATAACGAGCTTTCAACATCCTAGGATATCTTGACATATCATGTAGCCTCTTACTCTCTGTTATTTTGTCTATGCAAGAATATTCACAACTTATGCCCTTGGCTCACAAATTTTTTGATACTTAGGGAAAGCAGGAGGAAAAAGCATGGCAGTTGAGAAGAAGTACATTTCTCTCTGGAGGTAACTTACATTGTTACAGTTCTCCGGAATGTAATCGAATATATATACATAGGCTCTCATTTTTTGGGTGCTGCCAATGACATACATAGTTTGTGTTAAAATGATTAGGAGTACCAAAATGCATTAGGCAATTAATGTAAAGTGTTTCAGTATGTAGAAGTCTTGAAATTGGCTCTTTTCATTATCTTGATTTCTATGTGAAGTATTTCTATATTTAGAAATCTTGAATTGGCTCTTCTCTGGAGAACCGACAAGAAGCTCTTTAGCCTCATTGCATTAAAGACAAGAAGAACATCATGTACACGTGTGGGTGGACGCAAACTAAGCGCAAGCATGAAAGAAAGAGGCGCATCAGCCAACGTACACCCATCTCTCCAGAATGTACAACCCGTAAACTCGGGCCTGAATCCAAAGGTGTGCATCATCGTAGATCTTCTAAAACGCTTGGTGCAAGCTACATTACAAAGACCTTCTTGCCACGATTAGTCCAGTATAGAACCACGAGGTACTAGCACTAAGATGGGCGGTTGACGCCCTTGTCCCTTGTTGTTAGCCTCCCATGGCGGCATCGATCACTGGCTCACTTAGAACACGAATTAGTGTATTTTTTATAAGAGTGAGAGTTGAGAGTGAGCGGGATGGGGGTTCGATTGGTCTATTCAGTTACGATTATTTAAGCACGAACATGGGGAAGGGGTTCAAGGCTGAGAACATGACGTTTGGCGGGGGACTCCTCCTTGGCGGTCCATGTAGAAGTATGGTGTAAAGGAGATATGGCGCAATGCCGAATGTGAGGTAGCTATCATCTAGTTTTAAAGGGGGCTCTAGCGACAAAATTTCCTGCTACGGCGAGAGACCGAGCTGGAAGGGGAGAGTTCGACAGGAAAAGTGGAGGGTGCGTCGTGGGGTGGCGTATTTCTGTTGTGACCGCGCATTGAAGATAACATGGTAGATAGTCTGGACAATCACATTTCTCCCCCACATATTGGCTAGATTTGGATGAGCATATACTGTATAGACGGTTGAATTTTGGGGATCCCGCTGGGCGCCCGTTGGATGTCCGAACACGCCTGGACATATGAGAGAGAAATGATCTTTGACTTTGAAGACAACCCTAATTTGTTTGATTTATTTATATGCATTGTAGCCCGTAGCAACTCGAGTGTTCTTAGTAGTCACATTCCTGATCATGGTATATTAGGTTCAACAAAATGGTGTTATGGTGTGGAAAAAATGGCTTGATGTCTAAATACTTAAATTTAGTTGTTTTCAGAGCTTTAGCATTGGAATACGTTTCAGATCGGTGCCACTGACGTATACTTTAATTATCAGCTTCCTTCTTGGAAGTGTTCCGTTGAGGTAAGTAGCACTTATCATGATGAGAATTGGGAAGTAAGTTCCATGAAACCATCAAACGCCAAGTGTCGATCATTTCCATCTCATATTTGATCCTTTTCGGGCTCCGTTGCTCCGGTGGGAATGACACACGCTCCACGCTGCATCTTGTATCCTATTTGTGAGGGTTATCTTGGTCCAATTGGCTTTCTTTGCACATATGCAGGCACTCGACATAGTACACATCTTCAGTAGCACTAGAAATTCATACTTATTTACTTGGCTTCCTTCGTTAGTGTTTGATGATTCATTTTACAGCGACATGTTCTGAAAAGGCCCTTGGCAGCAACAAAATCACGGGTGTTTGCAACATTGTTCATGTGTTGCTTCTCTGTCGTCATAGCTATATTCAAGGTAATTAAACATGCAATGACTTTATACTTTTGGTATCATCAAACATATTTTTTATTGATGTCTGGAGCTTTCAGGATATTCCTGATGTTGATGGAGACCGAGACTATGGCATCACTAAAAGTGTTTCAAGAAAACCATATGCCACTATAGACTGGTTGATTTTGAACCTATTTTTCCAATTGTAGGTGTATCAGCTCTGCAGTGGAGCATGTTGTTCTTCTTGGGTCGAACTGAGGTGAGTATTATTTGATGCGTTAGTGTAGATTGGGATGTTGGCTGCTCGGCGTGAGTACCTGCTATGTCCATGTTATGTTTAAGTTAAAAGTACAATTTAGATGTGGGCCAAACATACAAAGATTAATGAATTGGTAAGAACTTAAATTGACCGTCATCCCCTGTTCAGAGGAGTAATTTTTTTATCAGAGGAATAATTTTGTTAAGAAATGTTTGCGTGTGATTTGCTAGGTGAGGACTGATAGATTAAGTTGGGAAGATGAGAGGTGAAAAGACTGATAGATTAAGCAAGTGAGCAAGGGATGGTCAGTTTTGGTCTTTCCATCAGAGGAACAATTTTTTTTGTTAAGAAATGTTTGCGTGTGATTTGCTAGGTAAAGAGATAAAAATATTTTAGCCTGTTTAGTTATTTTCACATTATTTTTTCATTTGACGATTATAATTTTCGTGAAATATTTCAGTTATTTTCACTTTCTTTTACATGTGATGGTTATATTTTTGGTGACTTGTTTGTGATATTATTCTGTTATATGATTTTTTTTATTTTTGGGATGGAGATGACCATATTTAAATCATGATCTATTTGTATTTGTTTTGTGTTTGAAAATAATGGATGAAACACAAATTGATCATGTCAATGTAAAAATAATGAATTAACATTATTTGTATTTGTGTTCCAGTTGTTTCCCAATTCAGAGAGCTTTGAGTCGAGGCCACCATTGATTGCAATGGGCACAAAACATGCTAGCACCGTGAGGCAATGCCGCAAGCAGTCCATCTTAGAGATACAAGTTGGTCGGAGTCATTGAAGTGTCCTTGAGAGAAGAAGATTTGGAATGTCTTTTTACATGTCTACTAGAGGAGGATGCGGCTCAGGGCTCATGCATGCTGACTATATACACGGGCTCCTCAAGATAATGGTATGGTAGTCGCCTGCAGAAGGACTGCAATCTATGAAAAGAGTGTTGATAAATTTACAATCTACAATAAAAACAATGTGAATGGTATTCCTCTGCTGAAAATATATACCCTTGTATTTTGGTAGTTCGTAGAGCACTGGTGGTGTCCTTCTTGTGTAGATGAGGCGCTACAACGTATTTAGAGTATCTGATCCACACATGTTGCTATAATTTAGAATCTTGGATGAATAGCAGGTGATTGGAGTGGAAATGTTAGTAGAAGCATGATCAGGAAAGGTGTCTCCACGAGCTGATGCTATCCAATATGATGGTACAACGTAACTCTGATTGTATATTAAAATCACTGAACGAAAGGGAGTAAAATAATAAACATGATCTATGAAAGGCTTGAAGTGTGAAAAAATATTAATCAAGATATCATCTTCTTTGTGAGCCTGTTATTAATATCAACCATTTCAATCTACTCCATGAAATTCGTGTATCATGATCATGTTACAAGCCCGTAGCAACACACGGGCATTCTACTAGTTCATCATAAGTTGTAGGATGAAATCGGTGTGGGATTTTGTGCCATTTCTCTGGGCAATATGGAATGTTGGAATGACTGCATTTTTAACAGATCATCTACTCCTAATTTCTTGTAGGTTATCTACAAGGCTACATCTTCAATCCGTATATGTCATTACTGTAGCATGTGGACGCACGGATGCTTATGGTCTCTTGGTGCACCCTGATGTGGATGGCAAGCGCAGAGTTTGTTTAACCACTTTTGCTGACAAGTCACTCGTAGATTATGTGGATGAGCTGTGTAATCTCGGGTCTGATCGATTGTGGTCGTGTTTTCTTTTTATTTGTATTAGTGTCCGGTATCGGTGACTTCAACTTGATTCACGTTTAATAATATATATTTTTAATTGGAGGCAAAGATTTGCCTCATCCATTAATTAAGGAGTTTAGAGTTGCTTTTACAAAAAAAGAGAAATAAAATTACAAAGCCTTTACTCTCGCGGCATGATGTTTCCCAAGTGCTTTGCAACAGCGGTAGCCCCAAGTGTAGCCTCGTTTTTTATGTTGGAGAGAATGATGGTTGGGAGCGTGGATTTGTGCCGTAACACCCTAGTATTTCGCTCACATCAAATTGTCCAACAAGTAAGCATGGTGAGGGACGCCATCACCTTCCGGTTTGCCGTATTCTTCTCGGACATATTGATCCACCAACCCATGATGGTACGCTCATCAATCCAACGAGAAGTGTCAATGTTGTCGAGGTTGAGCCAATCCTTGATCATGCCCCAAAGCCTCATGGTGAACCGACACTTGAAGAAGAGGTGGTCCACCAATTCCTCGGTTTGCTTAAATAGAGGACATAGCCCGCAATTTGGCCATCTGCGCCTATGAAGTCTGTCTGCAGTCCAAATCCGGTTTTGAATTGCAAGCCAAGAAAAAAAACCTTGGGAGGCGCCCAAACCTTCCAAACTGCGTAGCTCATGGGCAGGGAGATTGTGCCGAGGAATTGAGCTTTATATGCCGAAGTGGCGGCCTAGTTCCAGTGATGTTATCCACAGTATCGTCCACAAAATGAATTGCACGAGAACGAGCATATTGTCATGCAGAGGCTGGGTACTCCCCTTTTCAAAACATAAATAAATAAACAAGTAAGAAAAATTAACAAGGGAAATCCAAATAAAACATTTTTTTTTGGAAAAGGAGGATAACCCCTGGCCTCTGCACCAACTAAGGATGCATACGGCCTTTTAAGTATGATTATTAGGATTTTTAAGAACTTAAATTCGCCTCCGAGAGGATTTGAACCCAGGTGTTGGGTTTGTACACCTACTCCCCCAATCAGTTAAGCTAGACTCACTGCCATCCAAATAAAACATAGTCGCACACAATAAAAAGGTAAAAATATAATCTGTTACAGTATTCAAATGATGAATTTAGCAGTCAGACTGACACTGTGAATGCAGTAATATATGCACACTTACAGGACAGTTTAATGTTAAAAAACCACTGGATAATCAAGTCGAAAGGAAAGTTGTTAGCTGGTACTAGCAGAATGGCCATGTCAGGTTGCTGGGTTGCCGGAGGTGCCACTGGCACCGGAGATGAAGACCCGACGGAGATGGTGCTTGCCGGCGTAGTGCTCCTGGACGTTAAGCTTACCTGAGAGGCGCACGTCGCACATCTCGCACCACACGTTTATCTCACCGGCGGTGCCACTGGCACCGGAGACGAAGACCCGATGGAGGTGCTGCTTGCCGGCGTAGTCACCTGCGGAGGCGGCGTTCTGGCGGCCGCGTTTGCTCAAAATGGAAGTGGAGCTAGCAGTGATGGGAAGGTCAGTCCGAATGAATATGGTTGAGTGGGAGCGAATGGATTGAAAAATTAATGGAGAAAACGGAAGGGGGTCATCGTGGGTTTGGTTGGTTCACCTGGCCTTAATTACAAGTTCCCAAAAGATCTAAAAGATGAGATACAGCACTCAGATCACGAGTAAAATTCAGTGACGGTCACTCTGGTCAATATATTCAAGAATACCCGATTATGGTCTTTTTTTGGGGGCGGGCACCCGATTTATGGTCACTAAACTCATGTCAGTTTATATAGTGACGATCACTTGATACGTTTGTACATTGTATTCTGCTGATGTGGCATATACTTTGACTTGTTCCTCCGAGGTGACAGTGTGGCAAATAGAGGGATTTTCTGTAACGGAAACACTAAAAAGCTTTACACATGGTAAATCTAACGTTTTTCATAACAATATATATTGTCGTGATGATGCCAAATTTAGTTTTCAAGTGGGAAGTTTTCTAATAAAAAAAAATGAATTGAGACGGATTTGGCATACTCGTCAACTAAACTTGACATCCTCGGAGAACATAATTTGCCATGGTCAAAAGTCTGGCGTTAGATTTGTAGTGGAGTATTATATTTGTGCTCACGATTATAATGATATTAATTTGTGCTCTAGAAAACAACCACTATGATGTGCTTGCGACGCGAAGATGTGTGGATGTGTCCGAAGTACATCTTGACTGGTGCGCGACCTGCATCAAGAGTCAGTTGTCCAACCGCAGGCCCTTACCTTCTCGTTGGGTATCTCGGTTATTAAGATTAAACATTCAGATAAAAACATTGGGTGTTTAATGAGTACACTTCATTCGTTCCCCAAGGAATTGCCTTCCGCTATCATACTAACCCCTTCTCTCACTTCTATTGGGGATAGCGTTTCACGTCCTCCTCGCTCCTTACCTCCTCCTAGATCGGTCTCTGGGATCCTAGGTACCCACAGGGCCTTAGATCGAGAAGAAGACAAGAGACAACTTCGTCGCAAATCGGACACATACAAATAACGTTAAACATTTAAGGTCATTCCATCAACCCCTTGTACAAATACATCAGGTTGTAAGGCTATGCCTCAACTCATAGCCTTACCAAATTACTCAAACATGACGATCGGATTGCCGAGTGAACTCAATGAAGAAGAAACATGGATGATTGATTGATTGATAATATGTCTTACAATAGCTACCGGATGCGATACACGATTACAAATATGACTGACTTTGAGAGGGATTGTTGCGGTGATGATGGTGCCAGCAACTATGGAGATGAGATGGAAAATGCCGATGGCTAGGGTTCAAAGATGATTCTGGTGCTCTGTTTCATGAATGGTGCTTTCTCTGTTGCGATTCTTATGTAAGCCCTTTTATAAAGGTTGATTGGTTGACCTTCTGGAGCCGTCAATGGCTGGTATCGCTGGTGCGCTCGTACCAAAGGCCATCTTGCACTTTGGTTGCTTTGTTGCACCTCCAATTCCTTCATTTCTTCCCCATTCTTCTTGTTTCATATTTGATGATTCATTTCCATGTTTAGGCCCTTTTCCCGCGGAAACAGATCTCCCGTATTCATTAGTCATTAGTGGCAATATCGGAGTGGTTTTCTTGGAAATTCTAGGAATATCTGATTTAAACAACGGTCTGATGAGCGCAAAAAATATCAGTCATCAGCCTCCCCAAGCTTAAGCCTTGATCATCCTTGAGCAACAAATAGAAACTCAGTTGTTTAAACCGAAATAATGAGAAGACTGGTTCACTTATGATCAGTATGCCTAGATAGCCCTCCGCTTCTTCACCTGAAAACTTAGTATAGTTGTAGCGGTGACATGGTTATTATGCAAGCGTTAGTGAAGCAAAGATAATGAACACAAAGTTCTTGCTAGTCTAGACAAAATAACAAAGTAGATTTTGTTCTATTTACTCTAGCTAACACTCGCTTGTCGGGAACACGGCGAAAGAGTTTTTCTTTCTTTTGAAATGAAAACATATATAACGGGAGTGAAAGGCATGTGAAGACAACGTGATACTAGAGTAACTCACTAACACCCACTAGTGTCTCCTCATCAAGGCTCACAAAACACTTTTTCAATCATTACTTGCTGAAACTTTCGTTGTCTATTGACGGGATTATGCCAAAGAACGGATACATGCAAAGAGTTTTGTTGTGGCTTATGTTTCAATATTATATGACCATATGTTGTCTATTTTGAGCTCTTGCAATCAGTATTTGTTTATTTCCACATGCATACACTCTTTAAGAGAAAGCCGAAAAATATTCGTTGTAGTGTTGCCACTATGAATGTTAACAAACTCATAGCCAAAATCCGAACTGAAACTCCGATGGATCGTTCATTGGACGGCAGAGTCCTCGGCATAACATCAAGAGAGGTGACAAAATCACATTTACGCACATAAAGGAACATATATTGACAAGGTCATGGAACCAGCAAGAAGTTGAAGCGCCATGTAAATGCAAAACAGATTTTTGCATAATCTTGATTACCTTTCAACTGGGTTTCCCTGGACAACTTTATCCACAAGTGTTATTGAGTCTATCAAATTTAACGCTACGGGGTTGAGTATCGGTAATATCACCTTCTTCACAAATTTTCTCAACACCCAAACCTTTCTAAAGCCTTTGTCATATGCTTGGTTATTCTATGTTATCATGAATTTCCTTTTTAAAACTAGTACCACGACAAGACTTGGTTATCTAGACTAGACAGAACAAAGGTGTATTTCATGGACTAGCGCCCTCAAGTGGAGGTGCTCTACCGCCAAGGTTGGGTTCAACAAGAAGATGGTGTGTATGTGAGAGAGGGGGTGAGTGGAGAGGTGGAGAAGGAGACTTCCCCAAGGAAGTAAGTGAACTCCACCGCGGCACTCACGGACGGCTGCACTGGCTCGCGGAGATAGAAGCTCGACGTCCGGGCGGAAGCAACAAGAGAAAAGAAGGGAAATAGGAGTCGGGGAGGAGAGGAATGGAAGAAGATGAGAGGGGGTGAGAGGAGAGGTGGAGGAGACTTCCCGAGGGAAGGAAGTGAACTCCATCGCAGCACTCACCAGCAGCTTCACAAGATCACGAAGCACAAGCAATAGAAGGAAAGGGGGGGGAATAAGAGTCAAAGGAGCAAAGGGTTGAATTAAGAGACGAGTCGTCTCGCAAGTGGCGAGGAAGGCGGTCGCCATGGTGACAAAGTGGAGATGGAGAGATCGGAAGCGAATTGGTTTTAGTTTTCCTACCCTTTCATGGAATTGTACATTGAATTACTACACCCAATTCCGGGACATTCAACGTGTCGTTGTCGGAATTCAAAAATGAATTTCGCCACATATGATAGCTGCCAAACAAGTTGTAAGTGAATTTATCAAGATTATATATTTCCATGTTATTGAAGAGTACAAATTTACGTTCTCATACAAAGCTGCCTTGAAGCCCTCACTAGCAGACATAAACATTATCAGCTTGCTGATAACTACACTAGCTATTCTATGAATCCAAAACCAACTAGGCCGCCAGCGGCATGTGATCAAATATATACCTAAAAATAAAGGGGCTATTGCTTCTGGCGGTACGTCACAAAACTACCCCTAAAGTTGCAAAATATTACCCAGCAGTGTCACCTATAAGTGATAAAAAAACGTTTCACACACGAGAATCCCCCTTGGGTCGGCCCATGCAGTAGGGACCTCCTATACTGTGCTCTGCGCCCCGGGAGAAGATGCAGCGCGCTCGTTTGGGCCGGTCCATGTCCAGGTGTCCTGTTTCTTAAATATCGTTATTTATTTATTTATTTTACGTTTTCTTTTTTCTACTTTAAATAATTTGAGACTTTAAAAAAGTTTTGAAAATAAAAAATGAGAATTTTGAAATACAATGTTTAATAAATCATAAAATGTTTATGGATTCAAAAAATATTCATGATTATGTAATAAAATATTTGCTTATAATCAAAAAATGTTCGCAATTTTGAAACAAATGTCCGGGAAATAAAAAATGTTCATGATTTTTTAAAACCTTCGTGTATTAGAAAATGTTAATGAAATTGAACAAAATTTCATCAATTCAAATGAAATTCAGGAATGGAAAAATATCGTAAAAAATTAAAAATTGTTCGTGACTTACAAAATAATTTATTCATTCATAAAATGTTCGCCGATTCAAAAAAATATTATGCATTTCTAAAAATGTTCGTTAAATCAAAAAGATATTTTTAAATCAAAAAAAATGCTTGTGAATTTAAAAAATGGTTCCACCAATTTCAGAAAAATGTTCGTGGATTCTAGAAATGTTCGCCAATTCAAGAACATTGTTTAAACAATGTTCACAATTTAAAAAAATGTTTGCAAATAGTATAAAATGCTAATGAATTCAAAAAATGTTCTTGATTTTAGGAAATGTTCAACTTTTAAAAAAAGTGTTCATGAATTTGAAAATGTTCACGAGTTTAAAACAATGTTCATGATTTCAAAAATTGTTCAGAATTTCACGAAATTGAAAGTGATAGTGTATCTCGGTGATGCAGCACAATGTGGTCATGGTCATTTAAAATTATGAATTTTTTTCTCCCGTTGCAACGTACAGGCCCTTTTGCTAGTAGCCTTTGAATTGCAGCAAGATCATCGTCCGGTGAAAGCCCTTTCTTGGGCCTTTATTTCCACTTAAAAATCAGGTGATACTCCTTTTTGATGGAAATATGTCCTAGAGGCAATAATAAAATTGTTATTATTATATTTCCTTATACATGATAAAGGTTTATTATTCATGCTAGAATTGTATTGACCGGAAACTTAAATACATGTGTGGATACATAAACAAATACCGTGTCCCTAGTAAGCCTCTACCAGACTAGCTTGTTGATCAAAAGATGGTTAAGGTTTCCTAACCATAGACATGAGTTGTCATTTGATAACGGGATCACATCATTAGGAGAATGATGTGATGGACAAGACCCATCCGTTAGCTTAGCATATGATCGTTCAGTTTAATGCTACTGCTTTCTTAATGTCAAATACATATTCCTTCGACCATGAGATCATGCAACTCCCGGATACCGGAGGAATACCTTATGTGCTATCAAACGTCACAACATAACTGGGTGATCATAAAGATGCTCTACAGGTATCTTCGAAGGTATCTGTCGAGTTGGCATGAATCGAGATTGGGATTTGTCATTCCGTGTATCGGAGAGGTATCTCTGGGCCCTCTCGGTAATACACATCGCAAGAAGCTTGCAAGCAAAGTGACTAAAGAGTTAGTTACGAGATGATGTATTACGGAACGAGTAAAGAGACTTGCCGGTGATGAGATTGAACTAGGTATGGAGATACCGACGATCGAATCTCGGGCAAGTAACATACCGACAGACAAAGGGAATTATGTGTGTTGTCATAATGGTTCGGCCGATAAAGATCTTCGTAGAATATGTAGGAACCAATATGGGCATCCAGGTCCTGCTATTGGTTATTGACCGGATAGGCGTCTCGGTCATGTCTACATCATTCTCAAACCCGTAGGGTCCGCACGCTTAACGTTCGTTGATGATATAGTTTTATATGAGTTATGTGAGTTGGTGACCGAATGTTGTTTGGAGTCCCGGATGAGATCACAGACATGACGAGGAGCTCAGGAATGGTCCAGAGGTAAAGATTGATATATAGGACGATGTTATTTAGTCACCGGAAAGGTTTCGGAATGTACCGGGTTTTATCGGAGTACCGAAAGGGTTTCGGGAGGCCACCGGCACTTGGTGGGCCTCATGGGCCAAAGGAGGGAGGCGCACCAGCTCACTAAGGGGCTGGGCGCACTCCACCTCCCTTGGCCATGAGCCAAGGAAGGAAAGGGGGGCGCCAAGGTAGGGCAGCCGCCGGCCCCTCCCCTGCCATCTCCTCCACCCCTAAATAAGGAAAGGGGGAGGCGCCTAGGGCAGGAGCCGAGGGCGGCCGCCGGCCACCTTGGGCCGCCCCTAGGGCTTCCTCCCTTCCACCTATATATATGTGAGGAGGTAGAGGGGCAACACACACAATGATCCCCAAGCCATGTGCGGCGCCCCTCTCCCTCTAGTTCATCCTCGGTCATATTTTCGTAGTGCTCAGTGAAGCCCTACGGAGATACTTGCATCACCACCGTCACCACGCCGTCGTGCTGCCGGAACTCATCTACTACTTCACCCGTCTTGCTGGATCAAGAAGGCAAGGACGTCATCGAGCTAAACGTGTGCTGAACACGGAGGTGCCGTACGTTCGGTGCTTGATCGGGCAGATCGTGAAGGTGTACGACTACATCAACCGCGTTGATAAATGCTTCCGCTTAACGGTCTATGAAGGTACGTAGACACACACTCCTCTCTCATAGCTATGCATCTCCATGGATAGATCTTTCGTGTGCGTAGAATTTTTTTTTGTTTTCCATGCAACGTTTCATAAAAGTGGCATCAGAGCCAGGTCTATGCGTAGATGAAATGCACGAGTAGAACACAAAGGAGTTGTGGGCGGTGATGTTCATACTGCTTACCACCAATGTCTTATTTTGATTCGGCGGCATTGTGGGATGAAGCGGCCCGGACCAACCTTACATGTCCACCGACTGACATGCAACTTGTTTTGCATAAAGGTGGCTGGCGTGTGTCTGTTTCTCCTACTTTAGTTGAATCGAATTTGACTACGGCCGGTCCTTGAAGAAGGTTAAAACAACAAACTTGATAATCACCGTTGTGGTTTTGCGTAGGTAAGAATGGTTCTTGCTAGTTGCCTGTAGCAGCCACGTAAAACTTGCAACAACAAAGTAGAGGACGTCTAACTTGTTTTTGCAGGGTATGTTGTGATGTGATATGGTCAAGACGTGATGTGATATACGTTGTTGTATGAGATGATCATGTTTTGTAATATCGACAACCGGCAGGAGCCTTAGGGTTGTCTTTTAATTATTGTATGACCTGCGTGTCAATCATTAAGCGTCATGTAATTGCTTTACTTTTATCGCTATGCGTTAGCAATAGTTGTAGAAGCAATAGTTGGCGAGACGACCCCGACGCAACGATGGAGATCAAGGTTTCGTGCCGGTGACGATGGAGATCATGCCGATGCTTTGAAGATGGAGATCAAAAGCACAAGATGATGATGGCCATATCATGTCACATATTTTGATTGCATGTGATGTTTATCCTTTATGCATCTTATTTTTCTTAGAACGACGGTAGCATTATAAGATGATCCCTTCACTTAATTTCAAGATAAAAGTATTCTCCCCAAGTATGCATCATTGCTAAAGTTCGTCGTTTCGAACCACCTCGTGATGATCGGGTGTGATAGACTCTACGTTCACATACAACGGGTGTAAGCCAGATTTACACACATGGAATACTTGGGTTAAACTTGACGAGCCTAGCATGTACATACATGGTCTCGGAACACTGGAGAGCGAAAGGTCGAACATGAGGCATATAGTAGATATGATCAACATGAAGATGTTCACCATTGAAGACTACTCCATCTCACGTGATGATCGGACATGGGTTAGTTGATTTGGATCATGCATCACTTAGATAACTTGAGGGATGTTAATTTAAGTGGGAGTTCATTAGTAATTTGATTAATTGAACTTAATTTATCATGAACTTAGTCTTAATAGTTTTTTCATATCTATGTTGTAGATCAATGGCCCGTGCTACCGTTCCCTTGAATTTTAATGCGTTCCTAGAGAAAACTAAGTTGAAAGATGATTGTAGCAATAATGCGGATTGGGTCCGTGATCTGAGGATTATCCTCATTGCTGCATAGAAGAATTATGTTCTTGATGCACCGCTAGGTGACAGACCTGCTGCAGGAGCTGATGCAGATGTTATGAACGTTTGACAAGCTCGATCTGATGACTACTTGATAGTTTAGTGCGCCATGCTTTACGACTTAGAATCAGGGCTCTAAAGACGTTTTGAACACCATGGAACATATGAGATGTTCCAAGAGCTTAAATTAGTATTTCAGGCTCATGCCCGTGTTGAGAGGTATGAGACCTCTGACAAGTACTTTGCCTACAAGATGGAGGAGAATAGCCCAGCCAGTGAGCATGTGCTCAGAATGTCTGGGTACTACAATCGCTTGAATCAAGTGGGAGCTAATCTTCCAGATAAGATAGTGATTGACAGAGTTCTCCAGTCACTATCACCAAGCTACTAGAGCTTCGTGATGAACTATAATATGCAAGGAATGACTAAAACGATTTCCGAGCTCTTCGCGATGCTGAAATTAGCGGAGGTACAAATCAAAAAAGAGCATCAAGTGTTGATGGTTAATAAGACCACTAGTTTCAAGAAAAAGGGCAAGGGTAAGAAAGGGAACTTCATGAAGAACAACAAGCAAGTTGCCACTCCTGTGAAGAAGCCCAAAGCTGGACCCAAGCCTGAAACTGAGTGCTTCTACTGCAAAGCAAATGATCACTGGAAGCGGAACTACCTCAAATACTTAGCAGATAGGAAGGATGGTGAAAGCATAAGTGCTCCCTGGGTGATTTTGGTAATTAATGTCAACATATCTCTTGTTGGACTAATACCTCTATCTAGTATATTTCAGATGAGTTCAACAATGGCGTGGCATGGACAAGAGGATGTGGAACCCCTTCAAAATGCTAAGGACAAAGATTGGCAAAGGCTCAAGACTCTTCATTTTCATTTAGTGATCCAAGATCAAATTGAGTCCATAGGAAAGCCAATACTATTAAAAGGGGATGAGGTGTTGCTTAATGGTCTACTTGCTCAAAGTGCTTAGTGATATTGCTCCAAAACCCTCAGCCACTTTCTCATTTCCACATTTGTCCAAAACCCAAAGTCAAATTCGGCCCCACCGATTTGATCTATCCGACGCCACCGAGTTCTTTTAACATAGCCACTGCCAGAAACCCTAGAGAATTCGGTCTCACCGATACAGATCTCGGTCTCACCAAGATGGCCTTGCAAACTCTCTGTTGCCTGTTGTAATTATTTTGGTCTCACCGAAATATGCAATCGGTCCCACCGAGTTTGCCTGACCAACTCTCTGTTAGCTCATTGTTGAAATCGGTCCCACCGATTTCATGCAATCGGTCTCACCGAGATGAGGTTTTGCCCTAGCCCTAGCACATCGGTCCCACCGAGTTGATCATGTTGGTCCCACCGAGATTCCTAACGTTCACATTTTGAACTGATTCGGTCTCACCGAGTTCTTCTATTCGGTCTGACCAAGTTGGGTCAAATGTGTGTAACGGTTGGATTTTGTGTGGAGAATATATATACCCCTCCACCCCCTTCTCCATTTGTGAGAGAGCCATCAGAACGTCCCTACACTTCCACTACTCATTTTCTGAGAGAGAACCACCTACTCATGTGTTCAGACCAAGACATTCCAATCCAACCACAAGAATCTTGATCTCTAGCCTTCCCCAAGTTGCTTTCCACTCAAATCATCTTTCCACCATAGCCAAATCTATGAGAGAGAGTTGAGTGTTGGGGAGACTATCATTTGAAGCACAAGAGCAAGGAGTTCATCATCAACACACCATCTACTACCTTTTGGAGAGTGGTGTCTCCTAGATTGGTTAGGTGTCACTTGGGAGCCTCCGACAAGATTGTGGAGTTGAACCAAGGAGTTTGTAAGGGCAAGGAGATCGCCTACTTCATGAAGATCTACCCGAGTGAGGCAAGTCCTTCGTGGGCGATGGCCATGGTGGGATAGACAAGGTTGCTTATTCGTGGACCCTTCGTGGGTGGAGCCCTCCGTGGACTCGCTCAACCGTTACCCTTCGTGGGTTGAAGTCTCCATCAACGTGGACGTACGATAGCACCACCTATCGGAACCACGCCAAAAATATCCGTGTCTTCATTGCGTTTGCACACTCCAATCCCATCCCTTTACTTTCTTGCAACTTGCATGCTTTACTCTTTTCGCTGCTTATACTCTTGCCATGCTTGCTTGAAATGTATTGTGTATGCTTAAACTTGTGCTAAAACTCCACCTCAACTTGAAGAACTTAGAAACTGCCACTTTTGCTTGTTGAGGGTCTAATCCCCCCTCCCTCTAGACACCTCTTCTCGATCCTTTCAGATGGCAAAGTAAACAAAGGTATATTTGATATACATGTTATTGATGTGTACCTTACTGGTGCTCGTAGTAGCCCCTGGGTATTTGATACCGGTTTAGTTGCTAAGATTAATAACTCGAAACAGGAGTTGCGGAATAAACGGATACTAGTTAAGGGCGAGGCGACGATGTGTGTTGGAAGTGTTTCCAAGATTGATATGATCACCATCGCACACTCCCTCTACCTTCGGGGTTAGTGTTGAGCCTAAATAAATGTTATTTGGTGCTTGCGTTGAGCATGAACATGATTAGATCGTGTTTATTGCAATACGGTTATTCATCTAAGTCAGAGAATAATTGCTTTACATGAATAAAACCTTCTATGGTCATACACCCAATGTGAATGGTTTGTTGAATCTCGATCGTAGTGATACACATATTCATAATATTGATGCCAAAAGATGCAAAATTGATAATGATAGTGCAACATACTTGTGGCACTGCCGTTTATGTCATATTGGTATAAAGCGCATGAAGAAACTCCATGCGAATGGACTTTTGGAATCACTTGATTATGAATCATTTGATACATGCAAACCATGCCTCATGGGTAAGATGACTAAAACTCCATTCTCCGGAACAATGGAGCGAGCTAATGACTTATTGGAAATAATACATACCAATGTATGCGGTCCGATAAGTGTTGAGGCACGCGGAGGGTATCGTTATTTTCTAACCTTTACAGATGATTTGAGTAGGTATGGGTATATCTACTTGATGAAACACAAGTCTGAAACATTTGAAAAGTTCAAAGAATTTCAGAGTGAAGTAGAGAATCATCGTAACAAGAAAATAAAGTTTCTACGATCTGATCGTGGAGGTGAATATTTGAGTTACGAGTTTGGCCGTCATTTAAAACAATGTGGAATTGTTTCACAACTCACGCCACCTGGAACACCACAGCGTAATGGTGTGTCCGAACATCGTAACCATACTTTATTAGATATGGTGCATTCTATGATGTCTCTTACCGATTTGCCTTTATTATTTTGGGGTTATGCATTAGAGACAGCAGCATTCACGTTAAATAAGACATCGTCTAAATCCATTGAGACGACACCGTATGAACTATGGTTTGGCAAGAAACCTAACCTGTCGTTTCTTAAAGTTTGGGGATGCGACGCTTATGTCAAAAGGCTTCAGCCTGATAAGTTCGAACCCAAAGCGGAGAAGTGCATCTTCATAGGATACCCGAAAGAAACTATTGGGTATACCTTCTACCACAGATCCGAAGGCAAAAATCTTTGTTGCTAAGAACGGGTCCTTTCTAGAGAAGGAGTTTCTCTCGAAAGAAGTGAGTGGGAGGAAAGTAGAACTTGATGAGGTAGTTGTACCTTCTCTCAAATTGGAAAGTAGCACATCAGAGAAAACCGTTCCCGTGATGCCTACACCAACTAGAGAGGAAGCTAATGATGGTGATCATGAAACTTCAGATCACGTTACTACTGGACCTCGTAGGTCGACCAGAACATATTCCGCACCAGAGTGGTACGGTAATCCTGTCCTGGAAGTCATGTTGTTGGACAACGGCGAGCCTACGAACTATGAAGAAGCTATGATGAGCCCAGATTCCGACAAATGGCATGAGGCCATGAAATCTGAGATAGGATCCATGTATGAGAACAAAGTATGGACTTTGGTGGACTTGCCCGATGATCGGCAGGCCATTGAAAATAAATGGATCTTCAAGAGGAAGACGGACGCTGATGGTAATATCACTGTCTATAAAGCCCGACTTGTCGCGAAAGGTTTTCGACAAGTTCAAGGGGTTCACTACGATGAGACTTTCTCACCCGTAGCGATGCTTAAGTCTGTCCGAATCATGTTAGCAATTGTTGAAGGAAATATGCCCTAGAGGCAATAATAAAGTTGTTATTTTATATTTCCTTATATCATGATAAATGTTTATTATTCATGCTAGAATTGTATTAACCGGAAACTTGATAGATGTGTGGATACATAGACAAAACACCGAGTCCCTAGTAAGCCTCTACTAGACTAGCTCGTTAATCAAAGATGGTTAAGTTTCCTAACCATAGACATGTGTTGTCATTTGACGAACGGGATCACATCATTAGGAGAATGATGTGATGGACATGACCCATCCGTTAGCTTAGCATATTGATTGTTCAGTTTTATTGCTATTGCTTTCTTCATGTTATATACATATTCCTTTGACTATGAGATTATGCAACTCCCGGATACCGGAGAAATACCTTGTGTGCTATGAAATGTCACAATGTAACTGGGTGATTATAAAGATGCTCTACAGGTATCTCCGAAGGTATTTGTTGGGTTGGCATAGATCAAGATTAGGATTTGTCACTCCGAGTATCGGAGAGGTATCTCTGGGCCCTCTCGGTAATACACATCATAATAAGCCTTGCAAGCAATGTGACTAATGAGTTAGTTGCGGGATGATGTATTACGAAACGAGTAAAGAGACTTGCCAGTAACGAGATTGAACTAGGTATGAAGATACCGACGATCGAATCTCGGGCAAGTAACATACCAATAACAAAGGGAATAACGTATGTCGTCATAACGGTTCGACCAATAAAGATCTTTGTAGAATATGTGGGAGCCAATATGAGCATCCAGGTTCCGCTATTGGTTATTGACTGGAGAGGTATCTCGGTCATGTCTACATAGTTCTCGAACCTGTAGGGTCCACACGCTTAATGTTCGATGACGATATTGTATTATATGAGTTATGTGATTTGGTGACCGAATATTGTTCGGAGTCCCGGATGAGATCACGGACATGACAAGGAGTCTCGGAATGGTCGAGAGGTAAATATTTATATATGGGAAGTCATATTTTGGGTTCCGGAAAAAAGTGCAGTTTTTTCGGTATCGTACCGGGAAGCTTCCAGAAGGTTCCGGAGGATTCCGGAGGGGTCCGGAAGTCCACAAGTGGGTCCACCATGTCCCAAGGGCTGGCATGGGCTAAGGGGAGGCGCCCTGGCCTTATTGGGCTAGGCGTACTAAGTCCTCAAAAGCCCATGTGGCTAGGGAAGGCAAAAAGGGAAGGAGTCCTAGTAGGAATAGGATTGGACTTGGAGTCCAAATCCACGTGTGTACTATTCATGGTTACTGTTCACATGGTACTATTCCTTCTACTCCAAGCCCCTACACATATATAAATAGAGGAGAGGGGGCGCCCCAAAAGGACACAACATCAATTGTTAGCCGTGTGTGGCGCCCCCTCCACAGTTTACACCCCCGGTCATATTCTCGCGATGCTTAGGCGAAGCCCTGAGTGGATCACATCACCATCACCATCACCACACTGTCGTGCTGACAGAACTCATCTACTACCTCGACACCTTGCTGGATCAAGAAGGCGAGGGACGTCATTGAGCTGAACGTGTGCAGAACTCGGAGGTGCCGTACGTTCGGTACTCGATCGGTGGAGCGCGAAGAAAGTTCGACTACATCAACCATGTTGTGAAACGCTTCCGCTTTCGGTCTACGAGGGTACGTGGACACACTCTCCCCCTCTCGTTGCTATGCATCTCCTAGATAGATCTTGCGTGAGCGTAGGAATTTTTTTGAAATTGCATGCTACGTTCCCCAACAGTGGCATCCGAGCCAGGTCTATACGTAGATGATATGCAGGAGTAGAACACAAAGAGTTGTGGGCGGTGATAGTCATACTGCTTACCACCAACGTCTTATTTTGATTTGGCAGTATTGTTGGATGAAGCGGCCCGAACCAACCTTACATGACCACGTTCATGAGACCGGTTCCACTGACAGACATGCAACTAGTTTTGCATACAGGTGGCTGGCGGGTGTCTGTTTCTCCAACTTTAGTTGAATCGAATTTGACTATGGACGGTCCTTGTTGAAGGTTAAAACAGCAAACTTGATGAAACACCGTTGTGGTTTTGATGCGTAGGTAAGAACGGTTCTTGCTAGAAGCCCGTAGCAGCCACGTAAAACTTGCAACAACAAAGTAGAGGACGTCTAACTTGTTTTTGCAGGGCATGTTGTGATGTGATATGGTCAAGACATGATGTGATATACGTTGTTGTATGAGATGATCATGTTTTGTAAAAGTTACCGGCAACTGGCAGGAGCCTTATGGTTGTCGCTTTATTGTATGAAATGCAAACGCCATGTAATTGCTTTACTTTATCACTATGCGTTAGCGATAGTTGTAGAAGCAATAGTTGGCGAGACGACCACGACGCTACGATGGAGATCAAGGTGTCAAGCCGGTGACGATGGAGATCATGATGGTGCTTTGGAGATAGGAGATCAAAGGCACAAGATGATGATGGCCATATCATGTCACATATTTTGATTGCATGTGATGTTTATCTTTTATGCATCTTATTTTGCTTAGTACGGCGGTAGCATTATAAGATGATCCCTTACTAAAATTTCAAGACATAAGTGTTCTCCCTGAGTATGCACCGTTGCGACAGTTTGTCGTGCTGAGACACCACGTGATGATCGGGTGTGATAGGCTCTACGTTCACATACAACGGGTGCAAGACAGTTTTGCACATGCGGAATACTCGGGTTAAACTTGACAAGCCTAGCATGTACAGACATGGCCTCGGAACACTGGAGACCGAAAGGTCGAACGTGAATCATATAGTAGATATGATCAACATAGAGATGTTCACCATTGATGACTACTCCATCTCACGTGATGATCGGACATGGTTTAGTTGATTTGGATCACGTGATCATTTTGATGACTTGAGGGATGTCTATCTAAGTGGGAGTTCTTAAGTAATTTGATTAATTGAACTTAATTTATCATGAACTTAGTCCCGATAGTATTTGCATATCTATGTTGTAGATCAATAGCCTGTTTTGTTTTTGATATGTTCCTAGAGAAAACTAAGTTGAAAGATGATAGTAGCAATGATGCAGACTGGGTCCGTGATCTGAGGATTATCCTCATTGCTGCACAGAAGAATTATGTCCTTAATGCACCGCTAGGTGACAGACCTATTGCAGGAGCAGATGCAGACATTATGAACGTTTGACAAGCTCGGTATGATGACTACTTGATAGTTTAGTGCACCATGCTTTACGGCTTAGAATCGGGGCTGCAAAGACGTTTTGAATGCCACGGAGCATATGAGATGTTCCAAGAGCTGAAATTGGTATTTCAGACTCATGCCCGTGTCGAGAGGTATGAGACCTCTGACAAGTACTTTGCCTACAAGATGGAGGAGAATAGCTCAACCAGTGAGCATGTGCTCAGAATGTCTGGGTACTACAATCACTTGAATCAAGTGGGAGTTAATCTTCCAGATAAGATAGTGATTGACAAAGTTCTCTAGTCACTATCACCAAGCTACTAGAACTTCGTGAAGAACTATAATATGCAAGGGATGACGAAAATGATTCCCGAGCTCTTCGCGATGCTGAAATCGACGATGGTAGAAATCAAGAAATAGCATCAAGTGTTGATGGTTAACAAGACCACTAGTTTCAAGAAAAAGGGCAAGGGAAAGAAAGGGAACTTCAAGAAGAATGGCAAGCAAGTTGCCGCTCCCATGAAGAAGCCCAAAGCTCCAAGCCTGAAACTGAGTGCTTCTACTGCAAAGGAAATGGTCACTGGAAGCGGAATTGCCCCAAATACTTGGCGGATAAGAAGGATGGCAAAGTGAAGAAAGGTATATTTGATATACATGTTATTGTTGTGTACTTTACTAGTGTTCATAGTAGCCCCTGGGTATTTGATACCGGTTCAGTTGCTAAGATTAGTAACTCAAAACAAGAGTTGCAAAATGAACAGAGACTAGTTAAAGGCGAGGTGACGATGTGTGTTGGAAGTGATTCCAATGTTGATAAGATCACCATCGCACGCTCCCTTTACCTTCGGGATTAGTGTTGAACCTAAATAAATGTTATTTGGTGTTTGTGTTGAGCATGAATATGATTGGATCATGTTTATTGCAATACGGTTATTCATTTAAGTCAAAGAATAATTGTTGTTCTGTTTACATGAATAAAACCTTCTATGGTCATACACCCAATGAGAATGGTTTATTGAATCTCGATCGTAGTGATACACATATTCACAATATTGATGCCAAAAAAAGCAAAGTTGATAATGATAGTGCAACATACTTGTGGCACTGCCGTTTAGGTCATAGTGGTGTAAAGCGCATGAAGAAACTCCATGCTGATGGACTTTTGGAATCACTTGATTATGAATCATTTGATACTTGCGAACCATGCCTCATGGGAAAGATGACTAAAACTCCGTTCTCAGGAACAATGGAGCGAGCTAATGACTTATTGGAAATAATACATACCAATGTATGCGGTCCAATGAGTGTTGAGGCTCGCGGCGGGTATCGTTATTTTCTGACCTTCACAGATGATTTAAGCAGATATGGGTATATCTACTTATTGTAACACAAGTCTGAAACATTTGAAAAGTTCAAAGAATTTCAGAGTGAAGTGGAGAATCATCGTAACAAGAAAATAAAGTTTCTACGATCTGATCGCGGAGGCGAATATTTGAGTTACGAGTTTGTCCTTCATTTAAAACAATGTGGAATAGTTTCACAACTCACGCCACCTGGAACACCACAGCATAATGGTGTGTCCGAACATCGTAACCGTACTTTATTGGATATGGTGCGATCTATGATGTCTCTTACCGATTTACCACTATCGTTTTGGGGTTATGCATTAGAGAAAGGTGCATTCATGTTAAATAGGGCACCATCTAAATCCGTTGAGACGACACCGTATGAACTATGGTTTGGCAAGAAACCTAAGCTGTCGTTTCTTAAAGTTTGGGGTTGCGATGCTTATGTGAAAAGGCTTCAACTTGATAAGCTCGAACCCAAATCGGAGAAGTGCGTCTTCATAGGATACCCAAAAGAAACTGTTGGGTACACCTTCTACCACAGATCCGAAGGCAAGATCTTTGTTGCTAAGAATGGATCCTTTCTAGAGAAGGAGTTTCTCTCGAAAGAAGTGAGTGGGAGGCAAGTAGAACTTGATGAGGTAATTGTACCTTCTCTCGAATTGGAAAGTAGTTCATCAGAGAAAACCGTTCCCGTGATGCCTACACCGACTAGAAGATAATGATGATGATCATGAAACTTCGGATCAAGTTACTACAGAACCTCGTAGGTCAACCATAACACAATCCGCACCAGAGTGGTACGGGAATCTTGTACTGGAAGTCATGTTACTAGACCAAGGCGAACCTACGAACTATGAAGAAGCTATGATGAGCCCAGATTCCGACAGATGGCTTGAGGCCATGAAATCTGAGATAGGATCCATGTATGAGAACAAAGTGTGGACTTTGGTGGACTTGCCCGATGATCGGCGAGCCATAGAGAATAAATGAATCTTTAAGAGGAAGACGGACGCTGATGGTAGTGTTACTATCTAGAAAGCTCGAATTGTCGCAAAAGGTTTTCGACAAGTTCAAGGTGTTGACTACGATGAGATTTTCTCACTCGTAGCGATGCTTAAGTCTGTCCGAATCATGTTAGCAATTGCCGCATTTTATGAAATCTAGCAAATGGGTGTCAAAACTGCATTCCTTAATGGATTTCTTAAAGAGTTGTATATGATGCAACCAGAAGGTTTTGTCAATCCTAAAGGTGCTAACAAAATGTGCAAGCTCCAGCGATCCATCTATGGGCTGGTGCAAGCATCTCGGAGTTGGAATATACACTTTGATGAGTTGATCAAAGCATATAGTTTTATACAGACTTGCGGTGAAGCCTGTATTTACAAGAAAGTGAGTGGGAGCACTACAGCCTTTCTGATAAATATATGTGAATGACATATTGTTGATCGGAAATGATGTAGAATTTTCTGGAAAGCATAAAGGAGTGTTTGAAAGGAATTTTTCAAAGAAAGACCTCGGTGAAGCTGCTTACATATTGGGCATCAAGATCTATAGAGATAGATCAAGACGCTTAATAAGACTTTCGATGAATACATACCTTGATAAGATTTTGAAGGAGTTCAAAATGGATCAGTCAAAGAAGGAGTTCTTGCCTGATTTGTAAGGTATAAAGTTGAGTAAGACTCAAAACCCGACCACGGCAGAAGATAGAGAGAGAATGAAAGTCATTCCCTATGCCTCAACCATAGGTTCTATAAAGTATGTCATGCTGTGTACCAGACATATTGTGTGCCTTGCCATTTGTTTGGCAAGGGAGTACAATAGTGATCCAGGAGTAGATCACTGGACAGCGGTCAAAATTATCCTTAGTTACCTAAGAGGACTAAGGAAATATTTCTCGGTTATGGAGGTGATAAAGAGTTCATCATAAAGAGTTACGTCGATGCAAGCTTTGACACTGATCTAGATGACTCTAAGTCTCAATCTGGATACGTATTGAAAGTGGGAGCAATTAGTTAGAGTAGCTCCATTTAGAGCATTGTAGACATAGAAATTTGCAAAATACTTACGGATCTGCATGTAGCAGACCCGTTGACTAAACTTCTCTCACAAGCAAAACATGATCACACCTTAGTACTCTTTGGGTGTTAATCACATAGCGATGTGAACTAGATTATTGACTCTAGTAAACCCTTTGGGTGTTGGTCACATGGCGATGTGAACTATGTGTGTTAATCACATAAAGATGTGAACTATTGGTGTTAAATCACATGGCGATGTGAACTAGATTATTGACTCTAGTACAAGTGGGAGACTGAAGGAAATATGCCCTAGAGGCAATAATAAAGTTGTTATTTTATATTTCCTTATATCATGATAAATGTTTATTATTCATGCTAGAATTGTATTAACCGGAAACTTGGTACATGTGTGGATACATAGACAAAACACCGAGTCCCTATTAAGCCTCTACTAGACTAGCTCGTTAATCAAAGATGGTTAAGTTTCCTAACCATAGACATGTGTTGTCATTTGATGAATGGGATCACATCATTAGGAGAATGATGTGATGGACATGACCCATCCGTTAGCTTAGCATATTGATCGTTCAGTTTTATTGCTATTGCTTTCTTCATGTCATATACATATTCCTTTTGACTATGAGATTATGAAACTCCCGGATACCGGAGGAATAACTTGTGTACTATCAAACATCACAACGTAACTGGGTGATTATAAAGATGCTCTACAGGTATCTTCGAAGGTATTTGTTGGGTTGGCATAGATCAAGATTAGGATTTGTCACTCCGAGTATCGGAGAGGTATCTCTAGGCCCTCTCGGTAATACACATCATAATAAGCCTTGCAAGCAATGTGACTAATGAGTTAGTTGCAGGATGATGTATTACGGAACGAGTAAATAGACTTGCTGGTAACGAGATTGAACTAGGTATGAAGATACCGACGATCGAATCTCGGGCAAGTAACATACCAATGATAAAGGAAATAACGTATGTTGTCATAACGGTTCGACCGATAAAGATCTTCGTAGAATATGTGGGAGCCAATATGAGCATCCAGGTTCCGCTATTGGTTATTGACCGGAGAGGTGTCTCGGTCATGTCTACATAGTTCTTGAACCTGTAGGGTCCGCACGCTTAACGTTCGATGACGATATTGTATTATATGAGTTATGTGATTTGGTGACCGAATGTTGTTTGGAGTCCCGGATGAGACCACGTACATGACGAGGAGTCTCGTAATGGTCGAGAGGTAAAGATTTATATATGGGAAGTCATATTTTGGGTTCCGGAAAAAAGTGCAGTTTTTTCGGTATTGTACCGGGAAGCTTCCAGAAGGTTCCGGAGGATTCCGGAGGGGTCCGGAAGTCCACAAGTGGGTCCACCACGTCCCAAGGGCTGGCATGAGCTAAAGGGAGGCGCCCTGGCCTTATTGGGCTAGGCGCACTAAGTCCTCAAAAGCCCATGTGGCTAGGGAAGGCAAAAAGGGAAGGAGTCCTAGTAGGAATAGGATTGGACTTGGAGTCCAAGTCCACATGTGTACTATTCATGGTTACTGTTCATGTGGTACTATTCCTACTACTCCAAGCCCCTACACATATATAAATAGAGGAGAGGGGGTGCCCCAAAAGGACACAACATCAGTTGTTAGCCGTGTGCGGCGCCCTCCTCCACAGTTTACACCCCCGGTCATATTCTCGCGGTGCTTAGGCGAAGCCCTGCGCGGATCACATCACCATCACCGTCACCACACCGTCGTGTTGACGGAACTCATATACTACCTCGACACCTTGCTGGATCAAGAAGGCGAGGGACGTCATCGAGCTGAACGTGTGCAGAACCCGGAGGTGCCGTACGTTCGGTACTCGATCGGTGGAGCGCGAAGAAAGTTCGACTACATCAACCGCGTTGTGAAACGCTTCCGCTTTCGGTCTACGAGGGTATGTGGACACACTCTCCCCCTCTCGTTTCTATGCATCTCCTAGATAGATCTTGCTTGAGCGTAGGATTTTTTTTGAAATTGCATGCTACGTTCCCCAACAATTGTCGCATTTTACGATTATGAAATCTAGCAAATGGACGTCAAAACTGCATTCCTTAATGGATTTCTTAAAGAAGAGTTGTATATGATGCAAACAGAAGGTTTTGTCGATCCTAAGGGTGCTAACAAAGAGTGCAAGCTCCAGCGATCCATCTATGGACTGGTGCAAGCATCTCAGAGTTGGAATATACGCTTTGATGAGGTGATCGAAGCATATGGTTTTATACAGACTTACGGCGAAGCCTGTATTTACAAGAAACTGAATGGGAGCTCTGTAGCATTTCTGCTATTATATGTGGATGACATATTGTTGATTGGAAATGACATAGAATTTCTGGATAGCATAAATGGATACTTGAATAAGAATTTTTTAATGAAAGACCTCAATGAAGCTGCTTATATATTGGGCATCAAGATCTATAGGGATAGATCGAGATGCTTAATAGGACTTTCACAAAGCACATACCTTGACAAAGTTTTGAAGAAGTTCAAAATAGGTCAGTCAAAGAAAGGGTTCTTGCCTATATTGCAAGGTGTGAAGTTGAGTAAGATTCAAAGCCCGACCACGGCAGAAGATAGAGAGAGAATGAAAGTCATACCCTATGCCTCAGCCATAGGTTCTATACGATATGCCATGGTGTGTACCAACCTGATGTGTGCCTTGCCACTTGTCTGGCAAAGGGGGTACAAGAGTGATCCAGGAGTGGGTCACTAGACAGCGGTCAAAATTATCCTTAGATGCCTTAAAGAGGACTAAGGAAATGTTTCTCGGTTATGGAGGTGATAAAGAGTTCATCATAAAGGGTTGAGTCGATGCAAGTTTTGACACCGATCCAGATGACTCTGGATACGTATTGAACGTGGGAGCAATTAGCTAGAGTAGCTCCATGCAGAGCATTGTAGACATAGAAATTTGCAATATACATACGGATCTGAATGTTGCAGACCCGTTGACTAAAAACCTCTCTCACAAGCAAAACATGATCACACCTTAGAACTCTTTGGGTGTTAATCACATGGCGATGTGAACTAGATTATTGACTGTAGTGAACTCTTTGGGTGTTAATCACATGGCGTTGTGAACTAGATTATTTGACTCTAGTGCAAGTGGGAGACGGATGGAAATATGCCCTAGAGGCAATAATAAAGTTGTTATTATTATATTTCCTTATTCATGATAAAGGTTTATTATTCATGCTAGAATTGTATTGACCGGAAACTTAAATACATGTGTGGATACATAAACAAATACCGTGTCCCTAGTAAGCCTCTACTAGACTAGCTCGTTGATCAAAAGATGGTTAAGGTTTCCTAACCATAGACATGAGTTGTCATTTGATAACGGGATCACATCATTAGGAGAATGATGTGATGGACAAGACCCATCCATTAGCTTAGCATATGATCGTTCAGTTTATTGCTACTGCTTTCTTAATGTCAAATACATATTCCTTCGACCATGAGATCATGCAACTCCCGGATACCGGAGGAATACCTTGTGTGCTATCAAACATCACAACATTACTGGGTGATCATAAAGATGCTCTACAGGTATCTCCGAAGGTGTCTGTTGAGTTGGCGTGAATCGAGATTGGGATTTGTCACTCTGTGTATTGGAGAGGTATCTCTGGGCCCTCTTGGTAACACACATCACAAGAAGCTTGCAAGCAAAGTGACTAAGGAGTTAGTTACGAGATGATGTATTACGGAACAAGTAAAGAGACTTGCAGGTGACGAGATTGAACTAGGTATGGAGATACCAATGATCGAATCTCGGGCAAGTAACATACCGATAGACAAAGGAAATTACGTATGTTGTCATAAAGGTTCGACTGATAAAGATCTTCGTAGAATATGTAGGAACCAATATGGGCATCTAGGTCCCGCTATTGGTTATTGACCGGAGAGGCGTCTCGGTCATGTCTACATCATTCTCGAACCCGTAGGGTCCGCACGCTTAACGTTTGTTGACGATGTAGTTTTATATGAGTTATGTGAGTTGGTGACTGAATGTTTTTCGGAGTCCCGAATAAGATCACGGACATGACGAGGAGCTCCGGAATGGTCCGGAGGTAAAGATTGATATATAGAATGATGCTATTTGGTCACCGGAAAGGTTTCGGAATGTACCGGGTTTTATCGGAGTACCAAAAGGGGTTTTCGGGAGGCCACCGGCACTTGGTGGGCCTCATGGGCCAAAGGAGGGAGGCGCACCAGCCCACTAAGGGGCTGGGCGCACTCCACCTCCCCTGGCCATGAGCCAAGGAAGGAAAGGGGGGCGCCAAGGCAGGGCAGCCGCCGGCCCCTCCCCTGCCATCTCCTCCACCCCTAAATAAGGAAAGGGGGAGGCGCCTAGGGCAGGAGCCCAGGACGGCCGCCGGCCACCTTGGGGAGCCCCTAGGGTTGCCTTCCCTCCCCCCTCCACCTATATATAAGTGAGGAGGGAGAGGGGCAACACACACAACGATCCCCAAGCCGTGTGCGGCGCCCCTCTCCCTCTAGTTCATCCTCGGTCATATTTTCGTAGTGCTCGACGAAGCCCTGGGGAGATAGTTGCATCACCACCGTCACCACGCCGTCGTGCTGCCGGAACTCATCTACTACTTCACCCGTCTTGCTGGATCAAGAAGGCGAGGACGTCATCGAGCTGAACGTGTGCTGAACGCGGAGGTGTCGTACGTTCGGTACTTGATCGGGCGGATCGTGAAGGTGTACGACTACATCAACCGCGTTGATAAACGCTTTTGCTTAACGGTCTACGAGGGTATGTAGACACACTCTTCCCTCTCGTAGCTATGCATCTCCATGGATAGATCATGCGTGTGCGTAGATTTTTTTTTTCCATGCAACGTTTCCCAACACTTTTTACGGGACACCTTTCTACACACGAATTCTCCATTGATGGGGTGCGAAATCCCAAAGGTACCCTTTCAAAAGGCACACCTTTTTTTGAATCGATCAAGCAAATTTTCTTTTAAATACATAAGAAACAAGATAAATAAATATTCATGCATGCCGAAATATTTAGACAATATTATAAGGGAAACACTATCAATCAGCCAGTCGATCGCTCACTCGTGTTCGCCGCCTTCCCCGCTTGCCACGCGTCCCATGTGGGGCACATCAGCCGCTCACCTCTATCCTTTTCCCAACAGCCGCACATTCTTCCGTTGACCCTCCCATCCCCCTACCTCTATCTAAAAGGATCGAGAAGAGGGGTCTAGAGGGGGTGATTAGACCCTTAACAAGCAAAAGTGACAGTTTTTAATTTCTTCAAGTTAAGGTTGAGTTTAGCACATGTTAAAGTGCATACAATACATTTTAAGCAAGCATGAGAAGAGTATAGGCAGCGAAAAAGGTAAAGCATGTAAATTGCAAGAAAGTAAAGGGATGGGATTGGAGTGTGCAAATGCAACAGAGACGCGGAGAATTTTTGGCGTGGTTCCGATAGGTGGTGCTATCGTACGTCCACGTTGATGGAGACTTGAACCAACGAAGGGTAACGGCTGCGTGAGTCCACGGAGGGCTCCACCCATGAAGGGTCCATGAATAAGTAACCTTGTCTATCCCACCATGGCCATCGCCCACGAAGGACTTGCCTCACTCGGGTAGATCTTCACGAAGTAGGCGATCTCCTTGCCCTTACAAACTTCTTGGTTCAACTCCACATCACGACGAAGGCTGCCAAGTGACACCTAACCAATCTAGGAGATACCATTCTCCAAAAGGTAATAGACGGTGTGTTGATGATGAACTCCTTGCTCTTGTGCTTCAAATGATAGTCTCCCCAACACTCAACTCTCTCTCTCTCTCTCTCCCTCTCTCAGATTTGGCTATGGTGGAAGAGGGATTTGAGTGGAAAGCAACTTTGGGAATGCTAAAAATCAAGATTCAAATGGTTGGAATGGAATCTCTTGATCTCAACACATGAGTAGGTGGTTCTCTCTCAGAAAATGAATGATGGAAGTGTAGGCACGTTCTGATGGCTCTCTCCATAAATGAAGAGGGGGTGGAGGGGTATATATAGCCTCCACACAAAATCCAACCATTACACACATTTGACTCATCTCGGTGGCACCGATTAGTTAAACTCGGTGGCACCGATCAGTTCAAAAATGTGAACGTTAGGAATCTTGGTGGGACCGACTAGAACAACTCGGTGGGATCGATGTGCTAGGGCTTAGGGAAAACCGCGTCTCGGTGGCACCGATTGCATCAACTCGGTGAGAACGAAGTGAAGCAATAAGGCAACAGAGAGTTGGTCAAGCCATCTCGATGAGACCGATTGCAATTTCGGTGAGACCGAAATAATTTCAACTGATAACAGAGAGTTGGCAAGGCGATCTCGGCGAGACCGAGATCCGTATCGGTGAGACCGAACTGTTAGGGTTTCTGGCGGTGGCTATGTCAAATGAACTCGGTGGCTCTGGATAGAAAGAATCGGTGGGGCCGAGTTGGAGTTTAGGGTTTGGACATATTTGGATGGAGAAAGTGGCTGAGGGTTTTGGAGCAATATCACTAAGCACTTGAGCAAGTAGACCATTAAGCAACACCTCATCCCCTTTTAATAGTATTGCCTTTCCTATGGACTCAAAATGATCTTGGATCACTAAAATAGAAATGAAGAGTCTTGAACTTTTGCCAATCTTTTTCCTTAGCATTCTGAAGGGGTTCCACATCCTCTTGTCCATGCCACGCCATTGTTGAACTTGTCTGAAATATACTAGATAAAACCATTAGTCCAACAAGAGATACATTGACATTAATTACCAAAATCACCCAGGAAGCACTTATACTTTCACTATCTCTCCATCCCCTGCCTCTTTCCATGGATCTCATCCTCACCTCTTCTCAAACAAGCACGCTGCTGCAACCCCACCACATCGGCGGTGGGTGCTGCAGAGACCACGGGGTGCTCTCTCGTTGCAGTCGTTGAAGTTCTTGCAAGTTTTCGCAACAACTGCCTTGTTGCAGGAATACATAGAAGAGGCTGAAGATGTTGGGTCTTGTTGCAATGAAGGTTTTGCAGCAAGGGTCTTATTGCAGAAAAATAGAGAAGAAGAATTTTTGCAACATGGATCTTATTGCAGAAAATTAGTGAAGGAAAGATTTTACGACAGAGATCTTGTTGCAGAAAATTAGGAAAAGATTATTTTGTAACATGGGTCTTGTTACAGAAAATTAGATAAGAGAAGATTCTGCAACAAGAGCATCGTTGTGGGAAATTAGAGAAGAAGAACGGACGCTCGTCTCGAACAATCGAACGGCTCGCGAGGAGACCGCAGGCCGATACGTAGGGCGGCTCATGTAATAATACATGGCCAATACGAGAGAATTGTGTAACAATATATGGCTAACCAATAGCAATGCCACGTCAACAAATTAAGTTTTCATTTAAAAAACAATGATAGTACGTGTTCTGGTGCATGCACTAACATAGTAAATGTTGGTGTCCGTGAGGACTAACAATTACATGGACACAATTATGTGGTCTGCTTGGTTTGGAGCCAATTTTTGGCAAGCCAACTTTTTGTCGCGTGTGAAAAATTGCCTGCCTGCTGTCTTGTCCCATTCAAGACCTCAGTTGCCACCACCCTCCCTCTCATCTATTTTCCTTTTTTTTTGACGTGTGCCTCTCATCTTATTGATTCTGCTCGCTCGTCATCACGATCGCAGTCTCCTGATCTAATGGAAAATTCTCAGGGAGCTGGCCCAGAACAACCAGACCGATCAAGGGTCGTTCGTGCCCAGATCTGACGGGTGTTTCTCTTGTTCATCCCCGTGTGAAATTTATGAATGCAAGTTCGTGCTCTATACCCAATCACCTGCAGTGTGCTCTCCACAAGCATGCAGAAGGGCTCCCTGTTTCTAGATACAAGGGATAATGGTTTCTCTTAATAATTAACCAGCATCTTCTGTGCATGGGACTTGGAACGAGAATTATGGCATGGTTCAGTTTACTTTTGAACCTTCAAATCTGCACAAGTTTGGAGCTACTCTCTTCCTAGATGTTTGAACTAGTTTGAAGTCAGTCCTACAATCAAGTGGGTTTTATATAATTTACGATGTGTTATATGCTTCGATTATTGTTCATACTTGCTGCCGATACATGAGCTGCATTGTCTTTCCATTTTTTTTATACTTGGGCATGTCATGTTTGTAGAAAGAGTACACCCCCAACAAAATGTATAATGGATAATATGGACCTTTGACCCACTTTCATATGTATGGTACTTTTGTATGTATGGTGGATCGCCCGTCGGTATGTATATACGTATAGGCCCGTACGTTTATCTTTTTTCTTCTCTTCACTTAAAGTTTCACTTTTTACCTTTTTGTTGAAGTTCAAAAAATATGCAGCCAAAAAGCTTCAAACTAGAGACCTCCTGTTAGAGCATACACCGGTAACCAACAGGCCAGCTTAGTAGTTGTGACAATTATAACGTATGACATCACCCTTAGTATAAAACGCAGTGGTTTTCCTTTTTTGTTTCGGCCGAGTTTTCATCTTTTTTTTCTTTTCTCTCGTTTTCCATTTTCTTTTTCTTTTTTTAAAATTTGTGAATTTTTCTTAAATTCACGGAAAAAATGCAAATATGTGAACTTTTTTTGGATCCTTAAGCTTTTTAAAATAAATCCATGAACATATTTTCAAATGCCTGAAGTCTTTTTCAAATGCATGCGTTTTTTTAAAACACCTGAACCTTTTTCAAAATTGATAAAAAAAAAATTCACATACGATGAATTTTTTTAAAATTGATGAATACTTTCAAAAATCGGCCGGCAAGTTGAGGATCCCAAACCGGGAATTTTTTTTTGCAACTTATTTTAGTGAACTTTTTTCAAAAATCTGTGAAATATTTCAAATCCGTGAACATTTTAAAAAAAATTGATGAACTTTTTTCAAATCAGCGAGGGCTTGGGCCGGCCTGACAGGAGCGATGTTGTCACCTAGTTGGGCCAAGGCCTAAGCATTTTTTATTTTATTTTCTTCTCTTTTTCTGGTAATTCATTTTTCTCCTTTTTGAACTTTATTATTTTTTTGAAACTTGTTTACAAATTTGAAAAATTATTGGAATACCAAAATAATAGTTTTAATTAATTGTTTTAAATTATGATTTTAAATTCTTTTTCTGTCAAATATTTATGTCTCTTTGTTTTTATTAGTTCTGTTAAAAACTTAAAGTATCAGTTTTACATATCTTTTTTAGTTATGATTTTGAATATTTTTTTCCTTCCATCCTGGCATGGATGCCTACCATTGGCATGTCCACATGCTTACAAAAGTTAGGGTCATTTCAAAAATGCCCCGAAAAACACCATGTTCAACATAGGATGTCTGGGTAGGCCAGAAAACTCCGTCGAGAGCTCGTTGTTCCTCGACATCCGTCAAATGACCACAATTTTTTCATTGGCTTGTATGACCAATTCAAGGCACCATGACAAGTTGTTTTGGTTTCTACTAATTTTGCATTCTCTGGAGTTTTCTCTATCAAAAAAGGCGATAAATGGTCAGACGTGTCGCAACTTGCATACGGTGTCAGAAATCGTTCAAACCTGGCATCGATGCCTACCGTGGACATGCCCACCTACTTGAAAAAGTTGGGGGTCATTTCAATAATGTCTAAAAATAGACCTTGTTCAACAGAGGGTGTCCCGGTAGGCCAGAAGACTTCGTCTGAGAGCACGTTGTTTTTCGACATCCTTGAAATTGCCCCAGTTTTGTTTCATGACCTTGTATGACCAATTCAATGCACCATGAGAGGCTGTTTGTGTTTTCGATAAGTTTTACATTTTTTTGAAGTTTTCTCGATGAAAAAGGCCGATAAATGGTCAAGCGTGTCGAACATGCATAAGGTGTCGGAAGTCGTTCAACCTGGCATGGATTCCTACCATGGGCATGCCCACGTGGAGGAAAAAGTTTGGGCATTTTAAGGATGTCCAGGAAACACAATGTTCAACGAGGGTGTCCTTGTAGGCCACAATGTTCCTTTCGAGAGCATGTTTTTTCTGACATCCGTTAAATGGCCCCAATTTTTTCCATCGCCTTGTATGACCAATTCAAAGCACCATGTCAAGATATTTGGGTTTTTCACAAATTTGGCATTTTCTGGAGTTTTTATATCAAATAACTGAATTCAAATCGGCCGATTTGGTAGGAAACCAAATAACTGAAAGAAAAGCCAAAGCACTGGTACTTTTCACAGTTCAAAGTTATAGCGGGTCGAAGTAATCCAAGAGGTTCATAGTTCGAATCCTACTTCATGCACCTATTTTTTGAAGGTTAAAAAAATGGGCCAAGCCTAGGACGGAGGGTGTCGTGGTAATCTCACGTCAGATGCCAGGGGGTGGCTTATCGTGGGTGGAGCCATGAGGACGCCGTCGGGTTCCGGAAGCGAGAGTGAGCACGAGCTCGGTAGCACACGAGACGTACCCAGGTTCGGGGCTCTCCGGAGAGATAACACCCCTAATCCTGCTGCGATGACTATGATCGATAGTATACAAGGTTGCTCCTTGAGCTGTGTTGCTAGAGGAGGAAGAAGGGTAGAGCTACCTCTCTTCTCCTAGCTATGGTGAGTGAGTGTGGAATGAAGGCTGAACCCTTTGCATGGGTGAGCCCTGGGGGGTCTTATAGGCCGGCGCCCCAGGGGTACAATGGTAATACGGCCGGATGTAGGACCCGGACGTCAGTGTCTGAAGTCGCCGGGTTCTCCATCGGCTGCTGGGGCCCGCCTCTGGAGGGCCCCGCCGGCTGCCGAGAATCCGGGAGGTCGGTCTGCTAGCCGGCTCCCACCACGCGGTTGCACGTGTCTTGCTGCGCGTTCGCAGCGTTGAGGAGCTCCTGAAGGCGGTCCAGCTGGCTGCGCCGCTCGTCGCCCTCCAGGTTCTCGAGCTCATCTGCCGCCGCCTGCGCGGCGTGCAGGTTCTGCACTGGGGTGTCGTAGATCGGGCGTCCGACCCCCAGCATGCCAGTGATGGCAACGCCGCATTGCCGGATGGCGCCGGCTCGGCTGGGCTCGCCTGCAGCCGGCGTGCCGCCCGTTATGCGGTCGATCTCGCGCTGGTTAGCCTCAGCGCGGCGCTTCATGGCCGCCATCTTGGTGGCGCTGTCGAGGAGCTTGATGCGGATTTCTTCTAGCGCCGCCCCATCGGTGTTGGCACCGACGGGAGTAGCCAGGTCCTGCATTGCTGCTTGCAATGGGTCCTGGACGGCCCCGCCAGAGTCCTAGCTATTGCCTGTGACCATCACCTCCACGAAGACGCCGGCGTCGAGCACACCGGCAGAGGCGATGCTAGCTATAGGAGGGAGCGGGTCGTCGATGACCACCACGTCACCGGGGAACCCGTCGGAGGCGGCTGCATCGGAGAGGGTGAGCTTCTCAGAGAGGTCGGTGAGGTGGCTCACAGCGCAAATGGCTCCCGCGTCGGAGGCGACCGCATCGGAAAGGCTGAGCTTTCCGAAGAGGTCGACAAGGCAGCTCGCGGGGCAAACTGCTCCCGCGTCGAGCGATGCGCTGGTGCAAGCGCAAGCGAACGCATCGGGCTGCTTGATCAAGCCAGACATGACGCGATCGCCGGAGGGAAGGGTGGTTCCCGTCTGGAACACAACTCCGGCCGACGCCGCGAATGGCCCCACGGTGGGCGCCAACTGTCGTGGTAATCTCACGTCAGATGCCAGGGGGTGGCTTATCGTGGGTGGAGCCATGAGGACGCCGTCGGGTTCCGGAAGCGAGAGTGAGCACGAGCTCGGTAGCACACGAGACATACCCCGGTTCGGGGCTCTCCAGAGAGATAACACCCCTAATCCTACTGCGATGACTATGATCGATAGTATACAAGGTTGCTCCTTGAGCTGTGTTGCTAGAGGAGGAAGAAGGGTAGAGCTACCTCTCTTCTCCTAGCTATGGTGAGTGAGTGTGGAATGAAGGCTGAACCCTTTGCATGGGTGAGCCCTGGGGGGTCTTATAGGCCGGCGCCCCAGGGGTACAATGGTAATACGGCCGGGTGTAGGACCCAGACGTCAGTGTCTGAAGTCGCCGGGTTCTCCGCCGGCTGCCGAGAATCCGGCCGACAGGTAGGGCCCGCCACCTGCGAGCCACGCTGATTGCCTTTCGCTGTAGCTCTGTCCTCGCTGACGAGGGCCGCGTCATGCGTCACATGGCTACAGTCCCGCGCCAGGCGGGTAGGTGGCCGCTTGGTCAGCACACACTGTAGCCACGCCCCGCCGGGATTCAGGGGGAGCAGGTGGTGCGGTGGCTACACCTCGTCTTGTCGTAGTGGGTGAGTGCAGACTCCGAGGGGAAGGACAAGCAGGCTGCTGGAGGCCGGCCCGTCCCCGAAGCCGTCTTCTAGGGGTGCGCTGTCTTCTGGAAGCCGGCCGTGTGGTCCTAGCCGGTCGCGTGGCCAGTCGGTATGAGGGGCTTTGGCCAGCCCCGATGTCTTGAAACGTCATTGAGTCCGGATGAGGCTACCCGGGGTCCATCCCCCCGACAGTAGTCCCCGAAGCTGGTGAGGCTCCGCGGCTCGAAGCCGGAGTGCTTCAGCAGTTTCCCCCTCTGAGGGATCCTGTGTCTTTGCTTCGTCCGGCTTGAAGAAGACGCCTGCCAGGAGCCGGCTGAGGCAAAGCCAGCCGCCTGGTGAATTTGAATCGTCGTGGTGGACGCTGGGTGGTACGCCATCGGGTGGCGCGCTTGCCGCCCGTCGCACGCATGACACGTGTCACGAGCAAGCCAGGCCGGCCTGCCAGCCCACGCGCGTGATGGGACACCGTCATAGGCCCGGGCCCACCACTACACGGCCTCGGCGCGCACGCGGATCCGCTGCGGCCGAGGCGGACGGTTGCCCTTCCGGGGCAAAATGATTACGCGCCATTAAGGCGCGGGATTTGCGGGGGCGTGCGGGACGTGGGCGCAGTTAATCCCACGCCCCCCACGAAGCGTCGCCTCGGCCCCGCCGTCGTCATCGTATAAATAGGGGGGACGGCCAAACGCACGCGCGCCCCCTCCACTCTCTTCTTCTTCCTTGCTCCTTTGCTTCCTCGCCGCCACCGCGCCGCTGCGCCACGCACTGCCGGAGTGCCACCGCGGCATCGCCACCGTCCAGCCTCACCACCCCGCCGCCAGGCCACCGCAGGACATGGTGCGAGGCGACTGGGACGGCTCCAATGTCCATGAAGGCCATATCGAGTTCCTCCGGGCGACGCGGAGGCTTCCCGTCGAGGCTGTCGTGGGGCTCGCCTTCCCGACGCGAGGGAGATCTCGCCGGCGCCAAGGGCCGGTGAGTTCATCGTCTTCCGGAGCCATTTCCTTAGCGGATTTCGCTTGCCTGCGAGCGGCTTCCTCCGCTCCTTCCTCGACTTCTACCGTCTCCAACCTCATCACCTCACCCCCAACACTGTCGTGCTTCTATCCGCCTTCGTGACCTTCTGCGAAGGCTACCTCGGCGTCCTGCCCACCCTTGAGCTGTGGGGCAGGTTCTTCTACTTGAAGTTGGGTACCCAGGCCAAGGGCGAGCTGGCCCAGTGTGGATCCTGCGTTGCCGTGCGGCGCAGCGGCTCGGGACCCGCTTCCCTCCCATCGCATTGTTGGAGTCGGCGAAGTTGTGGCAGAAGTCGTACTTCTACGTCCGCAACCTCCACCCGACTCGTGACTACATCAACCTGCCGGCCTTTGCGATCGGCCCACCTAGCGAACCGCGGGACAACTGGGGGCAGCAACCCAAGCCGGTGCCGGCTTCCATCACCAACGTCCTTGTCCGGCTTCAGGAGATGACGGACTCAGAGGGCCTCAAGCCAGCGGACTTGTTGGCCGCCTTCGTCCACCGCCGGGTTTCGCCCCTCCAAGCCCGGCCGCACCTGATCTGCGACATGAGCGGCCGCCAGGACCCATGTCGGATGTCGACCAAGGAGCTGCCGGTGGTGGAGATGGTCCGCCATGTCAACTACTTCTCTGACAGCAAGCTCAGTGAGACCGACTGGAGATTCGGCAAGCAGTCGTACAATCATGCCAACCCGCCACCGCCGGTTAGTATCTGGTCCCCATTTTTTGCCCACGCAGTGCTTTTCATCCGACCTGACCACCTGGACGCGGGGCAGCGCTTTCCTGGCCAGGCAGCGGTCAACGCGCCAGCTCCAGGCCATTAGTGGATGCCGGACCGCGCGGAGAGCGACGTGGGCGACCCCGAGCTGGGGGCGGCCGCGCTGGAAGACGGAGGCGAGGACGACACCGCCTGGGAAGGCGGCGCCGACGGAGGCGGAGCCGCAGGAGGTGGCGCAGGAGGAGACGGCGACGTCCGGTCCTTGCCAGATGATGACGAAGCCGGCGAGGGGCAACGCCGCCCCGAAGGCGCCGAGAGGGCGGGCGCCGGCTCCCCGACGGCGCGGCCGTCCGGTGGAGGGCCGGATGACGCGCCCAAGCGCCGCGCCGAGGGGCTGTTCGTCAACCGGCCGCCCAAGAAGGCCAAGCAAGCGGCCGCGACCAAGCGGCAAGAGGCCGCGAAGGCAGCCGCCATTCGGAGGGCCCCGAAGGATCGCCCAATGGTGTCCGGGTAGGTGCATCAGGTGTACTGTCTTGATTGCTTCTCTTTCTTGTAAATTTCTCATCTTCGCTTGCTTTGCTGAGCAGGGCTGCCCTCTCCATATCACGGGCTCCATCCGCCTCGCTGATCGGACCAACAGGCGGCTCTGAGGAGGCCCGACGCGTGGACCCGGCCACCGCCCTCCGGGAGGCGACGGAAAGGAACGCGCGGGAGGCGTGGGAGGAGCGGGAGGCTGCAGCGCGAGCGGAGGCGGAGGCCAGAGCCGCAGCGTCGGCGCAGGCGGAGGCGACGACCAGGGCGTGGGCGGAGGCCGACGCCAAGGCCGCGGAGGATCCGGCTGGCAGCGGGATCCCGGAGGCCGCCAATCTGGAGCGGTCGGAGCCGTCGGTGGTGGGGGCCCGAACACCGACTGGAGCAGCCGGGGCCAACCAGACGGCGTCGGAGCAGGAGGTTGCCGACTTCATAGTCCCGGAGATGGAGGTGACCCAGCACGCGTCGGGTGCAGGCGAACGGAGCGGCGGCCACCCCGAAGGGCCGGAGATGCCGCTGGCCAGCACTAGGCTGGCGACGAGCCAGGCCATGACAGCGCACGCCCCCTTGCACCTGCGCCAGACGCGAGCGGCCTCCGAGCCGAGGCCAGTGGAGACCAGGGCCGTGAGCTCGCAGGGAGTCGACACCGGGGCCACGAGTTCCGCTCCGCCTGGCTGGACATCCGGGGCCGGCACGGCCGCCCTGAACATCGCAGTGCAGGATGTCTTGGACAAGTTCTCCGCCCACGGTGCCACCCTCCTGAAGGTGAGGAGCGAGATGATGGCAATGCAGACATCTGTCCCGGTATGCCCTTGATTTTGCTTTTTTATCATTGCGATCTTCAGTGGGGGCGCGCCAGCGCACCCACTGGGTGTAGCCCCCGAGTTCCAAGCTGGCTGCTGAGCAGGCGGGTTGGAACTTTAAGGCGTGTTTCTGACTGTCGGAATGCTGCTCTTGCTGCAGGACTACCACAACCTGCGTGCGGCCGCCTTCAACTCCCAGAACCAGGCGCTCGCCAACCGGACCGCCGAATTGCGGAAGAGCCGACGTACGTAGGCCGGCTTTCAGTGGGGGCGCGCAAGTGCACCCACTGGGTGTAGCCCCCGAGATTCGGGCCGACTGCTGAGCAGTCGGGCCGGATCTTCCTGGCAACTTCTTGTCTTTGTTGATGCTGTCGCTGATGATTCTTCTTTGCCTTTGCAGAGGCCGCTGCCCAGCTGCGGGACCGCGTGCATGAGCTCGAGGGTCAGCTTCAAACCAAGGAGCTGGAGCGCAGTCAGCCGGCCGCAGAGCACAACCGGCTCGAGAAGGAGCTGGGTGATCAGGCGACCCAGCATGCGGAGCGGGTCCAACAGCTGAAGGACGGGGAGGAGCGTCTCAAGGCCGAGTTCGAGTCCCAGTGCTCGGGCTGGGCCGACAAGGAGAAGTACGTGTCGGAGGGCTACTCGGTGATTGAGGATCTGCTCGAAGGTAGATCTTCTCCCTTCCTTGATTGGTTAGTTGCCGGCTACCATAGGAAGCCGGCCTCTAATTCTTTTGTCTTCTTTTGAACAGAGTACTTCCCGGATCACTTTGGTGCCATCAGCCAGGCGATTGAGGCATGGCATGAGCAGCGGAGGAGTGTGGGTGTGGAGATTGCGCCGGACCGGCCCCGGAACTTGGGCGAACAGTTTCTGGCCATTCGGCTGCGTCTTGAGCCGGCGCGCCGTCTGCTCCGCCAATTTCAGCGCGCCGGGTCGCGGATCTTGGAAGGGCTTTGGCCGGGTGTGCCGGTCCCCCGGACTCCCATTCGGTGATGCGGAGCATCCTATGGACATCACCATGTCAAGAGTCCGTTTGGCAAGTGACACACGCAACCTCTACTTCACATACATAAAGGTGAATCATCTCCTTTACACGTGTTCACTTGACCCCTTCGAGGATGGTATACTACTTGACACTCCACTCGTGTGCATACATAGGTATTGTCGGAACGCTACGAACAACGAGGAGGAGTGCGAGCGCAAGTGTACAAATACACCATCCGTAAGGGAAGCATGGAAGAGAAGACGGAAGAAACGGAGCTGCTATAAGTTACAGCTCTCGGACGTCCGACGACCTCCGGACGACCGACGATCTCCGGACGTCCGACGCCTAGAGACTCCACCAGCCAGATCGACTACAGCAGACGAAGACGCTACAGCGGCTGGACGACTGACAACCACCGGACGTCCGACAAGTCCCAGCGCCCAGACGACCGACGCCGGCCGGACGACCGGTGCCACCAGTCCAGAGAAGAAACGTCGGAAGTCCGACGCCCTCCGGACGACCGGACCCCCGCGAGCGACCGGACGTCCGACACTGCCTGTGCGCAGCTGGGCCTTTGGCCTTGTATCTCTCTCCCACTTACCCCTTCGTGGCTTAGACTATAAATAGATCACCTCCACCTCTTTTCTAGGGTTAGCAAATGTGATAGCTCATTTAGAGATAGAGCTTTGCTCATCCATCCGAATCTACTCCACCGAGAGAGACCGCGGCCTCTACGGAGAAGATCCATCTTGGATTCAAGACCCCTAACGGGAAGATCCACCTAGGATACCATCAAGACCTCCTCTTGGAGATGAACTTTACCTTGTATCTTTTCTTTTGTTGTTCATGTACCTTGTGGATCTTGTGTGTTTGACTATCTAGTGGATGTGTGATTGGACTTGTTCTTGAGTGTTTCCCCTTGTGATTTCTCCCCGTTCTTCCCCGTGTTCTTCGTGTTCTTCGAGGGAATCCACTCCAATCATGAAAGATCGGCCTACACAGATAAGCCCTTTAGAAAGGCGGGGCAAAAGAAAACACTATGATCGAAAGGCGCAGGCCTCCTGCCTGGGACCCTCCGATCCTACTCCTGGTCATCAGTCAACTCGTAGTAGTATCCACCCTCAGGGTGGTAGTAGTAGTCGATCAACGGGGCATCTGTCTCAGGGGGCTCCGTCCTCTGGTCACGACAAACTGATATGGGGAGAAAAGGAAAACAAAGCAACCGTGAGTACTCAGAAGTACTCAGCAAGCAAGGATCTACACTACATATGCAACATTATCAAAGGAAGGCTGTATATGTGGACTGGGCTGCAGAAATGCCAGAATAGAGAGGAGGCCTAGTCCTATCGAAGACTAGCATCTTCAGAGGTCTTGCAACATTAGAAGAGTGTAGATTAGTACCATATAAAGTAGTAGTAATGTATCAACCTCACCCACAGATCCTTTCTCGACTCCCTGCGAGAAAGCAATCCCAGAGCCATAAAGTCATCAACCTCGTCCGGAGATCCCTTCTCGACTCCCTGCGAGAAGCAATCCCAGAGCCTCATATCCAGGTCTCATCTCAACTTCTAGCTATATCAATCGGGATACAACTCCGAGTGTCCTTTACCGTAGGACCGGCTATCGATAGATGTGTTCTTCCCTGCAGGGGTGCACCAACTTACCCAACACGCTCGATTAACTCCGGCCGGACACACTTTCCTGGGTCATGCCCAGCCTCGGCCAAACGATACACCGCAGCCCTACCAACAGCTCAGCAGAGAGGTCCCCGCCGGTCTACATCCTAAGCGCTCAGGGGTCTTGGGCCATCGCCCTGTGCACTCCGGGTCGTTGTGTGCAGGGTGGATAGCAGCACCGCCTCGGATGGTCGGTACGATCCGACCGTGCCACAATACTAAACTGTATGTCTGACAGAACTTTCGACTGATGCCACGATGCAGAACGCCCATACTATGCCCACGTGATGGTTAGTGCTATCAGGCCAGAGGCCTGCTCGGATCAAATATCCAAATCGTTAGTGGACTAGGGCTTGCGGTAACGAGCAGAGACTCATGAAAGATGTGACCCCGTCGCCCCGTCTCGAGGACTTGCGGCAAGGGCCAAGAATGCCCGGCCACGCCTCGTATTCTCACTCGGGCACCACGCAGGCACCCGTCTTCACAACACTCGCCTCTCAGGCGCACGCGGGTACCCCTCAGGGTCGACCCGCCTATCCAAGTAACAATGTAAGGTCCAAGTATCCGTGTGTCCATAACATCAGGGGAATCCGAGGTATCACCCTCGTTGGATTCCTACTCGATGTATCCGTCAAGGTGAACTCGGAGGAATCACCCTCGCTGGGTTCACACTTGTGGTGTTGTACGATGGTGTCATTATCGGAAGCGGTGAAGGAGGAATCACCCTCGATGACCACGACCAAATAGCTACTCTACAGAGTTAACATCAGAAGTGCTACAAGAGGTTTCACCCTCGGCACTCGATAGTAACGCTGCAGTGTCATTACAACTAAGGGGGGGTGATGTGCAGTGTCGGGGCCTGGTCTTCAATCCCGTTGATCGGGTCTTCGGATAATCCAGCGGGGCAATCGGGATAAGTGGGGTCACTGATAGGTCTCTACCCAGCCTAAACTAAGCAGTTTAGGATATGCAGGTAATTATCAACAGCAGGTTACAATAAACAGGCTATGCATCAGAATAGGTAAAGCAGCAGCAGCAGCAATTCTAATGCAAGCATGAGAAAATAGAATGGGCGATATCGGGATGATCAAAAGGGGGGCTTGCCTGGTTGCTCGGCGGCAAGGGCAAGGTCGTCAATGGTGTCGTCGGTCTCCGGAGCTGCGTCGGTCTCGGGGACGACGTCGGGGTCTAAGGAGAGAGAAGAGGGGGAGGAAACAATAAATACATAGCAAACAAGTGCAGCACAAAGCATAACATGGTAATACGCGGTGACAGAGGTGATCTAACGCAGTGCCGGGTGATACTGGCGAAGGGGGAATTCATCCGGGAATGTACTCCCGGTGTTTGGCATTTTCGGACGGAGGGACCGGAGGAGGACGGTTGCATGTTCGCTATGCTAGGGACGTGTGGCGGACGAACGGACCACGTATGCGGATTCGCCTCGTCATTCTGAGCAACTTTCATGTACAAAGTATTTTGATCTGAGCTACGGATTATTTTATATGATTTTCTAAAGATTTTAGCAATTTCTAGAATTTATTTAATCATTTAAATTCGAATTATCCAAAACAGTGTATGTTGACGTCATCAGGACATCAGCATGACGTCAGCAGTTAACAGGGCCGTTGACCTAGTCAAACTGACGTGTGGGTCCCACCTGTCAGTGTCAGTTTGGTTTAATTAGGGTTTAGTTAATTTAATTACTGTTAATTAAACTAACTAATTAATCAGATTAATTAAACAGGATTAATTAACTTAATTAATTCACTAATTAATTATTTAATTATTTTATCTTTATCTTTTTCTTTAAAAACATTTCAGGGGGTGGGCCCCGGCTGTCGGTGGCACAGAGGCCAGCGGGCGCGACGGCGCGGGCGATGGGGCGCTGCGGGCGCCGGGCGAACCGCCTGGGCACCCGCCCAACTCAGCCGCGGCCGGGCGCGGCTCCGAGCGGCGCGTGCGCGCGGGTCGGAGGGGGCGAGGCCCGGCGAGGCAGGGGCCGCGGCGGCTCTAGGCAGCGGGAGCGGGGAGGGGTGCGAGTCGGCGCCGGGAAGGACTTGCGGCGGCGGCGAGGCAGTGGGAAGCAGCAGCGCAGCAGCGGCTGTGTGCGCGCACGCGCGAGCACGCAGGGGCGAGGCAAGGTGCAGCGCAGGGCTTGCGAGCGCGCGCGCGGGCGGCGACGGTGAGCACCCGCGGCTGGTGGTGGTGCGGCAGCAGCAGAGCAGCTGAAGCAGGGGGCGAGCGGGGTGGCGGTGTAGGGCGCACGGCCAAGGGACGGCCAGCGCGCGAGGCTTAGAGCCTGGGGCGCGGCCAGGCGCGGCTCGGTGAGCGCGAGGTCGTCGCGAGCTTCGGGCGGGAGCGGGGCGGCGCCAATCGACGGTGGGATCGACGGGGAAGAGGGGAACGAACATGGCTCACTGGGAGGAGGTCGGTGGAGAGCTCGGGACGGTCGGAGTGGCGTCGGAGAGGTGAGCCGACGCGGGTGACGGGGACGAGGCAGTCCGGCGGGTTCCGGCTATGGCGCGGTCGCGGGCGAGGCGGCGAGGGAGCATCCGACGCGGGGAAGAGATGAGGATGGGCGAGGTCGAGGCGGAGGGGCTCCGGCGGCGTCGAGGTGGCTTCAGGGACGACGAGCGGCGGTGGCAGGCGGCTCCGGGCGACGTCGAGGCGGCCGGGATCGAGGCCGAGCCTCTCCTTGGATCTCGATCCAGAGGAGAGGGGGGGCGAGCGAGTGGGGGGGGGGGAGTGTCGGTGGCGGGCTAGGGTTTTGGGTGGGGAGTGGGGGTTATGGGGATGGGGTGGGCCGGCCTGATGGCCTGGCTGGGCCGTGGCCCAGTTGGGCCAGGGGGGTTGTTTTCTTTTATTTTTGTATTTTGTTTTATTTCCTTTTTCTTATTTCTTTTCTCACATTTTCCTGTTATGCAAATAGTTTGGCACCCAAATGAATTTTGTAAAATATGTGAACTGGTCCATAAATCACAGTGCGACATATCCTATCACCGAAAACTAGCTTGGGCAAAACATAATTTCATATTAATTTTGGATCAATAAAAAGGGTATTAAATACTGTTTTCAGTCACTGTTTGAGGCTGTTAGAGCCACTTACCCAATTCCAATAATGTTGGTTTCAATTTCAGAATTGCCTCTGATTTACTTGCTATTTAATGAACAATTTAGTTTCTGATTTGAGCAACTTTTATTTTCACTTTTAGTTTTGAATTTCCATTTGAACTTGAATTTTAAAATGAGATATGATCCCAATGATGATTAAGCATTGTTAATCATGGTGACTTGGCATAATCAAAATGGTGATTACTGTGGCTAACCACTGGGGGTGTTACACACGGCGACGGTGACGAGATGATCGAGCATGGGATTTTCCCTTCGGTCATGGAGGAGAGTGATGATATGCCATCTTTAGCCTTCATCCATGGCGACCACGATGAGATGGTTGAGCATGGGATTTTCCCTTCGACCACGGCGACGTATGATGACTTGAGTGACTTGTGCCACCATATTGAGAGTAAAAGTGTCTTCACCACTAGCCAATATATGATGTGTTGCCCCAATTCCCATGTGAGGAGAGCCACAACCCCCACCACTTGAGTGAGATGAGTGACTCCACCATATGTGAGTTTGAGTGCACCTATTTTGAGGGAGTGAGTGAACCACCACATAGAGAGAGTGAGGTAGTTGATAGGGCATTTGAGGCCATTTCGATTTCTAACGACTTAACCTCTACCTCTATTGTGTCTTCTCATTTGGTGCTAGGTCCCATATATGATGACGCGCCGACACACAACGACTTCGTCCTACCTTTGGACAAGACGATGGCCATGGTGGAATATGATGCACCCCCACATGGTTCCATCACGATGAAGATGACCACTATTTGGTCTTTCCCACCTCACCTACACCACATGAGTGGAATGACAAAGGTAACATAGATGAAGGTGATGCTCTAGTCCCACTAGTGGACATTCTTGACATCGATTGCTTGCATGATGTTGATCAACCTATTTCCATGCTTCATGCTAGTGCGACTTCCTTATGTGATGATTTCTTGCCCATTTATGATGAGTATGATGATTCTCATGTGGAGTCTATTAGTTGTGATACCATGTTACATAGGATTTCTTGTGACAATTCTCTAGGTCACATCATGTTTGACAATCCGCTTGACTTGTCAGATGCTATGCATGAGATCAATAATATGTCCAATTTGCAATCTCTTCGTAGTAACTATGCATATGCTATTAAAATAAACCCAATTTGCACATATGGCATAGATGACAAGCCCATGGTTATTGGCATTTGTTTTTCTTGTGATGATATTGATATGCTCCCTTTGCATCATTTATCTCATATGCCATGCCATGACCACCTAGCTTCGAATATGCATTGTTTTGGATGTTTTCCATTTTCTCCATATGATGTTTCCAATATTGCTCATGAGGAGACCCCCATAGTTTCCTCATACATTTTAGGAGATTTTGATTCATCCCATGCATTGCATGATCCCAATAATTATGTGCACAATATGCTCCCCATGAATCATAATGATATTGTTGTGCCATATACTTGCCCGCTCAATTTGTGTCCCCATCGTGTCATACACAATAACTATTCTTTCATGATGGATGACATGTTCATATACCATGCATCAAATTTCTTCGAGCGATGCTTATATTGTGCTACCTCTCACATGCACATACACATCATGATGGATGATGTGTACATTTACCACACACACAATTTCTTTGGTTTGTGTCTCTTTTGTGTAGGTACCCATGAATACTTGTCAACCTCGCAATCCCACGAGTTGACAAAACGAGCTCTAGAGAGCAATGATGACTTGGGATCCCGTGGATTGGTTTTCCCACCGCTTTCTTCGCGCAAAGACTTCGCGCATTTCTTCTACATGGCCCTCACTTGGTTATGGGTTATTGTCCATTACACATTCTATGCCCATCTTGCCATGTTCACTTTGCATGATATGCTTATTCCTATACCTTTACCATGCATTTGTGACCCATGCTTTGCATTACACATGATGATTGATTCTACTACTTGTATGTGTATTTGCAAGCTTGGTGGAGATATTGCTTGTTATTGCCATGTTCCATTTATGACCCATTCCTATGATGATACTATGATCTTGCTTTGTGTTCGTGCTTGCGATATGTCATGTGCATTGCCTATGCTTATTATTTGCTCACATGACATGATTGCCATGATTTCCTCTAGTATGTTGCATCTTCGCACTACTAGCTTGCACGACATGATTCCTATGCTTGCTTATGTTGCATCACCGATGATTCATACTTGCTCGTTTCATGCGGTTGATGACAACCATCTACATGCTTTGCATTGCTTCTTGTCATATCTCTCCATATGTTGCCTCTCTCATGCTAGATGATTTGACATGTATTGAGTGCAACAATGCTTTTAGTCTTGCTAATGAGATTGCCCCCATAGCATTCTCGCATATATTTGGAGATTTTGACATATTTCTTGAGAAGCATGCTTGTCTTACTTCTTTGCACCATACACCTAGTGCCATGAATATGGCCATTGTTGCATCATATTATTCATGCACTTGTGCTTCTAATGGTTATGTGCAAGAGAAGAGAACCATCATGATGGATGATGTGTTTATCTACCATGTGCATACGTTCTTTGTTTTGTTGTGTGCATGTGTAGGATACTTGAACTTTGTGTCGACTTCCACTTCACGTGATTTGACCATTCGAGCTCTTGAGAGCGAACCACCTTCTACCACAATGATTCTACATCGCACTTGCTTGTGTTTCGACATTGTGAAGGACGCACAAGGACACGCCTTCAAGGTGACATCTTTCTTGAGCATGGATATTGTGGATCATACTACTTGTGTTGCTTGCACCATGAGACTTATTGATCATCTCGGACTATTTTCTTGCACACATGTTAGAGATCTTGCTTCGACTTATGATTGCCACATTGCCATGCCTCATGACTTATATACCATGTGTGTTGCATCCAATTCTTGGATTACTTGCTCCTATCATATGTTTGGTTGCAACAATGTCATTTCTTCACATATGCCATGTCCCATTGCTTGTCACATGATTGACTTGATTGCCTCACACATGATGAACAATTTCTCTTTCTATTGTGTTGAGTGCCATACTATCTTCACTACACCCTATGCACATTATGCTTGGATTGTCTTGCACTTGACCCATGTGTTTAGACACTTCATTTTATTTGGTGTTGTGAATGATTCCTATGCCTACCATAGACCTTTCATTGAGCAATTTATGTATGCTTGCTATGAACTTGAGGTAGATTCTTATTCTCTTGTCACATATATTTGCACCACTACCTCACAATTGCATACTTGTCCCCATGATATCTTTGATTGTGCTCAAATTATGTGCTTACATGCCTTGTCACAATCCTTTGTCACACCTTATGCTATGCTTGATGACGACACTTGTTGGGTTAATCCCTACTTGAATGCTTGGTTTTGCACTAACGCTAACCACATTTGTTTTTCCAAGTATTTGTTGTACCTGCTCCTTTTGAAGGAATCACTAGACAGTGCGACATTGGAGAGTGCACATTGCGAGCTTGAAGATGATGAGTACTTGGTGAACGTCCACTTCAACACGGCGAAGCCATCTCTTTCCCATGGTGATTTGGTTTTCGATCCGAGGTCGGATCTTTCCCGGGGGGGGAGATGATGTGGAGCATCCTATGGACATCACCATGTCAAGAGTCCTTTGGCAAGTGACACACGCAACCTCTACTTCACATACATAAAGGTGAATCATCTCCTTTACACGTGTTCACTTGACCCCTTCGAGGATGGTATACTACTTGACACTCCACTCGTGTGCATACATAGGTATTGTCAGAACGCTACGAATGACGAGGAGGAGTGCGAGCGCAAGTGTATAACTACACCATCCACGAGGGAAGCATGGAAGAGAAGACGGAAGAAACGGAGCTGCTACAAGTTACAGCTCTCGGACGTCCGACGACCTCCGGACGTCCGACGCCTGGAGACTCCACCAGCCACATCGACTACAGCAGACGAAGACGCTACAGCGGCCAGACGACCGACAACCACTGGACGACCGACAAGTCCCAGCACCCGGATGACCGACGCCGTCCAGACGATCGGTGCCACCAGTCCAGAGAAGAAACGTCGGAAGTCTGACGCCCTCCGGATCGGACCCCCGCGAGCGACCGGACGTCCCACACTGCCTGTGCGCAGCCGGGCCTTTGGCCTTGAATCTCTCTCCCACTTACCCCTTCGTGGCTTAGACTATAAATAGATCACCTCCACCTCTTTTCTAGGGTTAGCAAATGTGATAGCTCATTTAGAGATAGAGCTTTGCTCATCCATCCGGATCTACTCCACCGAGAGAGACCGCGGCCTCTACAGAGAAGATCCATCTTGGATTCAAGACCCCTAACGGGAAGATCCGCCTAGGATACCATCAAGACCTCCTCTTGGAGATGAAATTTACCTTGTATCTTTCCTTTTGTTGTTCATGTACCTTGTGGATCTTGTGTGTTTGACTGTCTAGTGGATGTGTGATTGGACTTGTTCTTGAGTGTTTCCCCTTGTGATTTCTCCCTGTTCTTCCCCGTGTTCATCGTGTTCTTCGAGGGAATCCACTCCAATCGTGAAAGATCGGCCTACACCGGGTTAGCCCCATATCAGTCAGACTGCCGACTGGTTGCAGGTGGCGTGGGAGCGGCTCGACGCCTGGAAGGGCGCCGCGGCACGGGCCGGCGCCAAGGTGGCGCTGAAGTTCGTGAATGCGTGGTATCTGGGCGTGCGCATGGCGCAGCTGGCTGTTGGGGAACGTATTAATAATTCAAATTTTCCTACGTGTCACCAAGATCAATCTAGGAGATGCTAGCAACAAGTGAGAAGGAGTGCATCTTCATACCCTTGAAGGTCGCTAAGCGGAAGCGTTACAAGAACGCGGTTGATGGAGTCATACTCGCGGCGATTCAAATCGCGGAAGATCCGATCCAAGCGCCGAACGGACGGCGCCTCCGCGTTCAACACACGTACAGCCCGGGGACGTCTCCTCCTTCTTGATCCAGCAAGGGGAGAGGAGAAGTTGAGGAAGAGCTCCGGCAGCACGACGGCCATGGTGGTGGAGCTTGCGGTTCTCCGGCAGGGCTTCGCCAAGCACTACAAAGGAGGAGGAGTAGGAGGGGGGAGGGCTGCGCCAGGGGCAAGGGGTGCAGCTCCCATGCACCTCCCCAATATATATAGGGGTGGAGGGGGCTGGTTTCTTGCCCTCCAAGTCCATTGGGGCGTTGGCAAAGGTGGGAGGAAAGAAATCCCATCCTTTCCCTTCCCCACCGATTGTTATCCCACTTTTTAGGGATCTTGATCTTATCCCTTTGGGATATGATCTTATTCCTTCTAAGGGGGGATCTTGGTGCACCTTGACCAGGGGTGTGGGGCCTTGCCCCCACTACCCACGTTCATGTGGGTCCCCCCATGCAGGTGGGCCCCACTCCGAAACCTTCTAGAACCTTCCCGGTACAATACCAAAAAATCCCGAACATTTTTCGGTGGCCAAAATAGGACTTCCCATCTATAAATCTTTACCTCCGGACCATTCCGGAACTCCTCATGACATCCGGGATCTCATCCGAGACTCCGAACAACTTTCGGTAACCACATACAATTCCCATTACAACTCTAGCGTCACCGAACCTTAAGTGTGTAGACCCTACGGGTTCGGGAACCATGCAGACATGACCGAGACACCTCTCCGACCAATAACCAATAGCGGGATCTGGATACCCATATTGGCTCCCACATGTTCCATGATGATCTCATCGGATGAACCACGATGTCGGGGATTCAATCCCGTATACAATTCCCTTTATCCATTGGTATGTTACTTGCCCGAGATTCGATCGTCGGTATCCCTATACCTTGTTCAATCTCGTTACCGGCAAGTCTCTTTACTCATTCCGTAACGCATGATCCCGTGGCTAACTCCTTAGTCACATTGAGCTCATTATGATGATGCATTACCGAGTGGGCCCAGAGATACCTCTCCGTCATACGGAGTGACAAATCCCAGTCTCGATTCGTGACAACCCAACAGATACTTTCGGAGATACCTGTAGTACACCTTTATGGTCACCCAGTTACGTTGTGACGTTTGATACACCCAAAGCATTCCTATGGTATCCGGGAGTTGCACAATCTCATGGTCTAAGGAAATGATACTTGACATTAGAAAAGCTCTAGCAAACGAACTACACGATCTTGTGCAATGCTTAGGATTGGGTCTTGTCCATCACATCATTCTCCTAATGATGTGATCCCGTTATCAACGACATCCAATGTCCATGGTCAGGAAACCAGAACCATCTATTGATCAACGAGCTAGTCAACTAGAGACTCACTAGGGACATGCTGTGGTCTATGTATTCACACATGTATTACGGTTTCCTGTTAATACAATTATAGCATGAACAATAGACAATTATCATGAACAAGGAAATATAATAATAACCATTTTATTATTGCCTCTAGGGCATATTTCCAACACTGGCCACCTTCCGTCAGGAGGCGACACCGGAGCTGGAGGCGGAGCGCGAGGAGATCGCCATTCGCGCGTCGGCCCTCACCGAGTACACCGACGGCGACGTCTTCATCCCGGAGCGGGTGGACGATGACACCTAGGTGCCACCGTCCTGGTTCGGGCTGAACCTGGACGAGGGGGAGAACTCGGCGGAGGAGATCGGCTCCAGCGAAGAGACCGAGGAGGAGGACAAGGGCGAGGAAGGCGACGGCATCGCGCCAGATGACGGAGCGACCAGCCAGAACCGGCCCGACCCGGCCCCAGCCGGTGAACAGCGAGAGACCACTTCGGCCGCCACTGCCGACCAGACAAGGTCCGACCAGCCGGAGGCCCTGCCAGCCGGTGCTACAGCCGCCGCCGATTCGTTCGAGCAGCCCGCAGTACCCCCGGCCTAGGCGGCCTTTATCTGTTTAAATTTTTTCTATCTTGTGCTCAAGAACAAAGTTAGCTATGCGCAGTTCCACCCACTGGGGGTGTACTTTAAACTCCGATGAATGCCGGCCTTGGGCCTTTTGCAATGTAAATGAATTTATTTTCCCCACATGCTTGTGTGCTTTGCCGAGTTCTGACTCGATTTTACCTTTGCTTTCTTTGGCTTTTTCCTTTGCCGTGTTCCTTTGGCTGCCACCCTGCCAGCCGGACAGCCGCGCTACGGTCTGTGGCCAGGTCAGGGACTTGGCCGTTTAGAAAAGGCAAACTACTTCAGCCGCTTAAAGCGTAGCTAGTCAAGTGAGAAGCCGGCTGGCCGGCTGTTGAGCAGCCGGACGGGGGAGGCGAGAGGCCGGCTTGGCCTGAATCGACATTCTTCCTTAGTCGTTTTTCGTGTGGACAGCGTTTCCAGCCTTTAGCTCTTGCCAGCCGGACAGTCGCGCTGCGAGCTGTGGCTGGGGCGAAGAGAGGGCTTTGGCGTCGGCACACTACTGAGCTGACTTCGGATGGTGCCAACTTGGGCCAAGTCGGCGAGCCCCCGGGCCGGCTGACCGGACCCGGGCAGGGCGAAAGAATGAATACTCATACATAGGCGAAGCTTATCATAGAGATAAAAAGGTAGCCCCCGAGTGCGCCTTGGGGTACCTGTTGTCTTTACTTAGTACAAAAGATAGCGTGGTACGTACACTACATCAACTGTAAAATGGGCGGAGAAGGTTCGCGTTCCATGGGCGCTCCGACTCTTGGCCGGCTGTGTCCCTGTTGCATGCCCTGGGCTTCTGTGCGTCGATGAGGTAGTAGGAGTCGTTGCCCAGGGCCTTGCTGACGATGAAAGGCCCCTCCCAAGGAGCCGAGAGCTTGTGCTGGCTGGCTGTTCGCTGGATCAGTCGAAGCACAAGGTCGCCCTCGCGGAAAGCACGCGGCTTGATCTTCTTGTTGTGGTAGCGGCGCAGGCTCTGCTGGTAGATGGTGGACCGGCTGAGTGCCAGCAGCCGGGCCTCTTCGAGCAGATCGACGCCGTCTTCTCGTGCCTCCTTTGCTTCCGCCTCCGTGTACAGGGTGACGCGAGGCGACTCAAACTCGATATCCGTTGGGATGATGGCCTCGGCCCCGTACACGAGAAAGAAAGGTGTGAAGCCGGTTGATCGGTTTGGCGTGGTCCGGAGACTCCAAAGGACGGCTGGCAGTTCCTCGATCCAGCAGCCGGCCGAGCGCTCCAGCGGCTCGACCAGCCGAGGCTTGATGCCGGAAAGAATGAGGCCGTTTGCCCGCTCCACCTGGCCGTTTGACTGCAGGTGAGTAACCGACGCGAGGTCCAGTCGGATGCCCTGTGTCGCGCAGAAATGGGCCAAGGCGCCTTTGGTGAAGTTCGTGCCATTGTCGGTGATGATGCTGTGCGGGATGCCGTATCGAACGGTGATGTCCGCGATGAATGTAACGGCTGTGGGGCCGTTCAGCTTCTTGATTGGCCTTGCCTCAATCCACTTTGTGAACTTGTCCACGGCAACCAGCAGATGGGTCATGCCGCCGCGTGCTGTCTTGAATGGGCCCACCATGTCCAATCTCCATACGGCAAACGGCCAGGTGATGGGAATGGTCTTGAGTGCTGAGGCCGGCAGGTGCTACTTGGTGCTGAAACGCTGGCACCCCTTGCACTTCCGGACCAACTCCTTGGCGTCGTCCAGAGCAGTCGGCCAGAAGAAACCATGGCGGAAAGCTTTGGCAATGAGGGCTCTGGAGGCGGCATGGTGGCCACATTCACCTTGGTGGATGTCTCTGAGGATAGCAATGCCCTTCTCCGGCTCGACGCAGCGCTGGAAGATGCCGGTCGCGTTGCGCCTGACGAGCTCTCTGTTGATGATCGTGTATGTGGTCGCCCGATGTTGCACTTGCCGGGCCAACACCTCATCGGCTGGGAGCTCGTGGCTCACCAGAAAGTTGAGGATGGGCTGCGCCCAAGACGGGGCTTCCACCACCGTCAGGATAGCAACCGGCGCCAGGGTGGCCGGGTTGGGAGGCGGCGGGTTGGAGCCGGCCGCTCCTTGTTGCCTCACGGAAGTCCCCGGGCCGGCTACAGCAGTCCCCGGGCCGCCTGCAGAAGTCCCCGGGCCGGCTGCTGAAGTCCCCGAGCCGGATCCGGCTGCTCCGGGGTCAGCCGGCATGAAGATGGATTCTGATTCCGGCGAAGGTTGGATAGACGGCTTGCGCAAGCACTCGAGGGAGACGCCGGCTGGAATGGCCTGCCGGGTAGAGCCAATCCGTGCTAGGGCGTCGGCTGCTTTGTTGTCGGCCCGTGGCACATGGATGAACTCGCACCCATCGAAGTGTCCGCTGATCTGTTGGACGAGAAAGTGGTAGCTGGCCATGTTGGCGTCCTTGGTGTCCCAGTCGCCAGAGGACTGCTGGACCACGAGGTCCGAGTCGCTGTAGCACAAGATGCGGCGGATGCCGATCTCCCAGGCCAGTCGAAGCCCGTGGACGAGTGCCTCGTACTCAGCCACGTTGTTGGAGGCGGCAAAGTGGATCTGCAACGTGTACTTCAGCTTGTCGCCTTTGGGAGAGGTGAGGACGATGCCGGCTCCCAAGCCGGTGCGCATCTTCAAGCCGTTGAAGTGCATCCGCCAATGCGTCGAATCCGGTGCTGGCGGCAGGTACTGGGTCTCGGCCCAGTCGACAAGGAAGTCGGCCAGCGCTTGGGACTTGATGGCGGTGCGTGGCTGGTAGAGGATGGTGTGGGGAGCCAGCTCGATGGCCCACTTAGCCACCCGGCCCGAGGCATCTCGGTTGCCCATGATCTCAGCAAGGGGGGCGGTACAGACGACCGTGATGGTGTGCTCCTGAAAGTACTGCTTCAGCTTCTTGGCGGCAAAGTACACGCCGTAGCACATCTTCTGGTAGTGGGGTAGTTCTGCTTGGAGGCGGACAACACCTCGCTCAGGTAGTAAACCGGCCTCTGGACCGGTTGCGCCCTGCCGGCTTCTGGGCGTTCGACAGCAATCACCATGCTGACAACCCGGTTGGTGGCGGCGATGTAGAGGAGCAGTGGTTCTTTGGCAGTCGGAGCGGCCAGAACAGGCCGCGTGGACATCATCCGCTTGAGCTGGAGGAACGCCTCGTCTGCCTGGTCGGTCCACTCGAAGCACGTGGTCTTCTTCATCAGCTGGTACAGAGGGAGGGCTTTCTCGCCCAGCCGGCTGACGAACCGGCTGAGAGATGCTAAGCACCCGGTGAACTTCTGGACGTCCCGCAGCCGGGTCGGCTTCTTCATCCGCTCAATGGCCTTGATCTTCATGGGGTTGCACTCAATCCCACGCTCAGAAACAAGGAAGCCAAGGAGCTGGCCGGCTGGTACTCCGAAGACGCACTTCTCCGGGTTGATCTTGATCTAAAAACGGCGCAGGTTGGCAAAGGTCTCCTTGAGATCCTCCAGAAGGGTGCCACGCTTCTCTGTCTTCACCACTATGTCATCCACATAGACGTGGGCGTTCCTGCCGAGTTGCTTCAGGAGGCACTTCTGCATGCATCGTTGAAAGGTGGCGCCGGCGTTCCTCAAGCCGAACGTCATGGTGATCTAGCAGAACGCGCCGAAAGGGGTGATGAAGGCGGTCTTCAGTCGATCGGCCGGGTCGAACTTGATCTGGTGGTAGCCGGAGTAGGCGTCCAGAAAGGACAGCAGCTCGCAGCCGGCCGTGGAGTCGATCACTTGATCGATCTGGGGCAAGGCAAACGGATCCTTGGGGCAGGCTTTATTGAGGCTCGTGTAGTCGATACACATGCGCCACTTGTTGTTTTTCTTCAAAACGAGGACTGGGTTGGCAAGCCAGTTCGGGTAGAACACTTCCATGATGAAGCCGACTGCCAGAAGCCGGATGATTTCTTCACCAATGATCCTTCTCTTCTCTTCTGATAAGCGGTGGAGGGGTTGCTTGACCGGCTTAGCATCCGATCGCACATGCAGTTTGTGCTCGGCGTACTCCCTCGGAACACCCGGCATGTCCTTGGGGGACCATGCAAAGATATCCCGATTCTCACGGAGGAAGTCGACAAGCTCGCTTTCCTATTTGCTGTCGAGGTTGGACCCCATGACAGCGTACTGCTCCGGGTGCGCCGGGTCCAAGATGATCTTCTTGGTTTCCTTGGCTGGCTGGAAGGAGCCCTCGCCTTCATCTTCCTTGGGGTCAGTCAGCATGGCCGGCTGCTTGCTGGCCATGGCCACTACCCGGTCAAGGAGGCGCTTCTCTTCGGCGATGACGAGGGACTCGGCCAGCCGGGAGCTGGCGGCGGCGCACGTGAGTGACTTCTTGTAGTCGCCGGCAATGGTGATGATGCCCTTGGGACCCGGCATCTTCATCTTCAGGTACGCGTAATGCGGAACTGCCATGAACTTGGCTAGTGCTGGCCGGCCCAAGAGCGTGTGGTAGAGGCTGTCCAAGTCGACCACCTCGAACCAGATAGGCTCGCGGCAGAAGTGGGTCTTGTCGCCGAACAGGACGTCGATCTTGATCTTGCCGATTGGAGAGCAGGAAAGCCTAGGGACAATGCCGTGGAACACGGTCCGGCTGGGCTGGAGTTGCTTCTCCTTGATGCCCAGCTTTTCCATGGTATCGCGGTAGAGGATGTTGATGCTGCTACCGCCATCTATCAGGATTCGGGAGAAGCGGCAAGCCCGTCTTTCGGTTGAGAAGGTGGAGTCCAGCACCATGGCGTAAGCATCTGGCGAAGGCATCACGGCCGGATGGTCATCTCGGTTCCAGGTGATGGGCCTCTCAGACCAGTGCATGAATTGGGGAACCTCTGGAATAACAGCATTCACCTCGTGGTGCTGCTGACGCCGACTGCGCTTGTCATCGGCTTCACTGGTGAAGACGACGTAAGTGGCGTTCTCGTTGGCGAATTCATCTTGCAGCATGCCGGCAGGGCAGGCCGGCTGCTGAGGGGCCGGAGCCGCCGGGCCGGGTGGAGGAGGCGGCAAGCCCTCACCCTTAGTGATTCGGGTGAGCCAGCTGCACTACCGGGTTGTATGGTTGGACGGCTTCGCGCCGCTGTGGAACTTGCATGGAGCATCAAGGGTCTGTTCAAAGGAGAAGGCCAGCAGCCAGGCTCCCTTGCCGCCCCGCTGACGCTTGGGGCCGGGTTGACATGCCGGCTGCTGGTCCTCGACGGTTGCCAGCTGCCGGCTGTTAGAAGCCGGCTTCTGGGCCTTGCGCTTGTTGTCGTTCGGCTGCTGACGCCGGTTGGAGTCGCCAGCCGGCGCCGGGGAAGCCGGCGGGATCACCTTCCCGGACGCATCGACCTGGATCTCCGACTTCATGGAAGAGTCGGCCATGGCGTACTTGTCCGCCACGACCAAGAGCTCGTCCAAAGTAGCCGGCTCGTCGGACATAAGCTTGTGCTTGAGCAGGGTGCCTTCTCTGCACCCGGAGGTGAAGTACTCGATGGCCTGCACCTCGTGCACCCCCTCGCAGGAGTTGCGCAACTCGGCCCAGCGCATCAGGTAGTCACGAGTGGACTCGGTCAGGCCCTGAACGCACATGGAGAGCTAGCGAGGCTTGGGGGGCGCTTGTAGGTGCTGTTGAAATTGCGGACGGCTGTTCAGCCATGTCCGGGCCGTGCCCTGCAACATGAGCGGAACATACTTCACAGCAACGCGCTTGTTGCCGTTTGCTATGTTGACTGCTAAGGCGTAGTCGGTCAGCCAGTCCTCCGGCTTCACGGCGCCGGTGTACTTGGGAGTATCGCGAGGGAGCGAGAACCCTTTGGGGAAGGGCTCATCGCAGATGCGGGGGCCGAAGCAGGCCGGGCCGACTGTATCCTCCTCCTCTACTACTAGCGACCGAGCTAGCCACTCGATCCGGTGACGAGCGTCATTCTCGCCGACTACTTCGCGGGGGCCTAGCCGGTCCCCCAAAGTCGGGTGGTCAACCGGCACCGGAGAAGCCAGCCTCTCCCTGCGGGGGGGAGGCTGATGTTCGTCTTGCTGGCGCTGGCCCTCCACTCTTGGAGGAACTTGCCGGTTGTTCGCAACCGTCTCGTGGGAGCGCCGGCTGCGGCTAGCTGCCGGCTTCGGGTTCCGCTGGCCGCGGCCGCCACCGCTAGGGGACCGGGAGGTCGCTCCATGCTCGCGGCGGGGTGGAGGGTTTCCCTCCGGGAGGTCAGCCTGCTGGCCGGCTCCCACCACGCAGTTGCACGCGTCTTGCTGCGCGTTCACGGCGTTGAGGAGCTCCTGAAGGCGGTCCAGCTGGCTGCGCCGCTCGTCGCCCTCCAGGTTCTCGAGCTCATCTGCCGCCGCCTGCGCGGCGTGCAGGTTCTGCATTGGGGTGTCGTAGATCGGGCGTCCGATCCCCAGCATGCCAGCGATGGCCACGCCGCATTGCCGAATGGCGCCGGCTCGGCTGGGCTCCCTGCAGCCGGCGTGCCGCCCGTTATGCGGTCAATCTCGTGCTGGTTAGCCTCAGCGCGGCGCTTCATGGCCGCCATCTTGGTGGCGCTGTCGAGGAGCTTGACGCGGATTTCTTCTAGCGCCGCCCCATCGGCGTTGGCACCGACGGGAGTAGCCAGGTCCTGCATTGCTGCTCGCAATGGGTCCTGGACAGCCCCGCCAGAGTCCTGACTATTGCGTGTGACCATCACCTCCATGAAGACGCCGGCGTCGAGCGCGCCGGCAGAGGCGATGCTAGCGATAGGAGGGAGCGGGTCGTCGATGACCACCATGTCACCGGGGAACCCATCGGAGGCGGCTGCATCGGAGAGGATGAGCTTCTCGGAGAGGTGGCTCACAGCGCAAATGGCTCCCACGTCGGAGGCGACCGCATCAGAAAGGCTGAGCTTTCCGAAGAGGTCGATGAGGCAGCTCGCGGGGCAAACTGCTCCCGCGTCGAGCGATGCGCTGGTGCAAGCGCAAGCGAATGCATCGGGCTAGTTGATCAAGCCAGACATGACGCGCTCACTGGAGGGAAGGGTGGTTCCCATCCGGAACACAACTCCGGCCGACGCCGCGGATGGCCCCACGGTGGGCGCCAACTGTCGTGGTAATCTCACGTCAAATGCCAGGGGGTGGCTTATCGTGGGTGGAGCCATGAGGACGCCATCGGGTTTCGGAAGCGAGAGTGAGCACGAGCTCGGTAGCACACGAGACGTACCCAGGTTCGAGGCTCTCCAGAGAGATAACACCCCTAATCCTACTGCGATGACTATGATCGATAGTATACAAGGTTGCTCCTTGAGCTGTGTTGCTAGAGGAGGAAGAAGGGTAGAGCTACCTCTCTTCTCCTAGCTATGGTGAGTGAGTGTGGAATGAAGGCTGAACCCTTTGCATGGGTGAGCCCTGGGGGGGGTCTTATAGGCCGGCGCCCCAGGGGTACAATGGTAATACGGCCGGGTGTACGACCCGGACGTCAGTGTCTGAAGTCGCCAGGTTCTCCGCCGGCTGCTGGGGCCCGCCTCTGGAGGGCCCCGCTGGCTGCCGAGAATCCGACCGACAGGTAGGGCCCGCCGCCTGCGAGCCATGCTGATTGCCTTTCGCTGTAGCTCTGTCCTCGCTGACGAGGGCCGCGTCATGCATCGCATGGCTACAGTCCCGTGCCAGGCGGGTAGGTGGCCGCTTGGTCAGCACACACTGTAGCCACGCCCTGCCGGGATTCGGGGGGAGCAGGTGGTGCGGTGGCTACGCCTCGTCTTGTCGTAGTGGGTGAGTGCAGACTCCGAGGGGAAGGACAGGCCGGCTGCTGGAGGCCGACCCATCCTCGAAGCCGTCTTCTGGGGGTGCGCTGTCTTCTGGAAGTCGGCCGCGTGGTCCTAGCCGGCCCATGGAGCTGGCCGCGTGGCCTGTCGGTATGAGGGGCTTTGGCCAGCCCCGAAGTCTTGAAACGTCATTGAGTCCGGATGAGGCTACCCGGGGTCCATCCCCCCGACAGAGGGGGTGTGTGCGCTGGTTCGTGTGACGCTACTCCCTGTAAAGCAGGATGTAACACCCCATTTGTAACACTTCCCTTTTGGGCAATATATCCAACTTAATCTTCATCTATTTCCATGTGGGTCCTTCTTTGGTGGCTTCTTTTGTTTTGCTTGGTTTATTTATCTATTGCATTGCCTTGTCTTTATAGTGTGGTGTCATGTGTATGGTGTGCTTCATACATGTTATGTTGTTGCATGTTTCATGCATGAATCTTGCATCACCCCTCCCTTCCTCCTTCCTTTTAATTTGCATGTGCCATTTTTCCCTTCCCCATTAATGTTCATCTTTTCCCTACAAATGCTAGACCCTGCCACTTACCTCTCTGTCAAATTTCACCTCATTTGAAGTTGTTTTGGTTAGGTTCAAAATGCCTCAAGTTTGAATTATATTCAAACTTGTTTTATTTTTCTACCTCTAAAATTATCCAAGCCAATTTATTTAAATAGAGCATAATTCCAGGATCATGGGCATATTTTTACTTATCTCTAACTCCTCTCCTTCCACCCTGTGCTTTTCTCTTTGTTTTCTGTTGGAAGAAAATTAAAGAAAAGAAAAGCAGCAGCAGCAGTCGTGCAGCCCAGCAGCAGCAGCAGCCACCTGGGCCTCGGCCTCCAGCTCGGCCCAGCTAGCCCGCGCCCGCAGCCGAGCTCCACCCCGCGGCCTCCTCCTCCCTGCCTTTTCTCACCCGCGCCCGAGCCTACCCTCGCTAGCCCTTCGCCATGTGGCACAGCCGGCCCCGCTCGTCAGCGTCTGCATCCTCCTCCACACCCACCTTTTCGTCTAGCTCCAGCAGCGCCATGGGGACCGGGAGCCCGAGCGCACCGTCGCACCGTCTCGTCGCCCTAGCCCCTTTTAAACCCCCTCTCCATGTCCCCGCGTCCCCTAGGGTTCCCCTCTTCCTCCTCCCCTGCCGCCAGGTGCGCTCCGGCCACCAGATCTGCCACCTGCAGCCCTTCCCGAGCGCGTCTAAGAGCAGGAGCTCGTCACCGGCGTGAACCCCGTCGGCCTCCGCCTCTGCAATCGTGTCCGTCAAGTCCGCCGTCGTCGTCTACGTCAACTACTTCCCCTACGGCCTCGAGGGACGCCAAGTTCGCGTCGTCCCCTTCGTCCTCCTCTGCTTCCTTCTTCTTCAGAGAGGAACCGCGTCGGGTTCAGAACTCGTCCGCGTCGCCGCAGGATCGTCTACGTCTCCGTCGCCGTGTCCTAGGGTGAGCTAGGTATACCTGCTCCCCCTATCTCTTCTCCTGCCGCATGTCGATCACCATAGACGTCGCCAGGGTCGGGTTCGCGTCGCGCTCTCGTCGCTCCGGCGTTAACTGATTTTTTCTCAGGTTCAGTACTCTGCTCTCTGCATCCCGCGCATCCCGAGGGCTAGTTGGCTCCATAGACGACCCACTGGCCTCGCGCCTTTCCCCGCTTCGTCCGCAGCTTAGCGCCGACTCGCCGTGCCCTGCTGCCGTCGCCGCCGCAACTTGCTGTGCCCCGGATCGAGCACGTGCTCGGGTTCGAGCGCCCCGGCAAGCCCGCACCCTCTGCTCCCTTGCACACCCCGACTCCGCCTCCTATTTCCGCACACCCACTGCCGCCTCCTGAGCCCCGCCGTGGCCGCCGTTGCTCGCCGGCGCCGTCGGCGTTTTCTCTTCTGCCCAGGAGAGGAAACCCGTACCAGGCGAGCTTACCTCAAAAGGAGCGAGCTCCCCTCCTATCACGTACACACGCATAGCCCGACTGGTCGTCGAGCTGCGCCTCCACCCGAGCGGCCCGGGTTCGATCCCCCGCGGGCACGATTAAACTCCCCCCTTTTTATTATTTGTCTCTCACCCGATGACGTGTGGCCCCAGCTTGTCATACTCACTTCCCCCAGGACCCACTTGTCATACTCAGCAGTTTTTCCTTTTTTTTTTCTTTAATCCGGCGAATATTCTATTTCTGGAAGATGCCATATTCCATTTCGGGCAAGTCCATTTCTGGACGTTTCCAAATAAGGAAAATGCCTTTTCTGTCTTATTCCAATTTAGGCAGGTTTCAACTTAATGCATTTGTGGTGATTTTTTCTATAAGCACCCCACATATTATATATGTTTTTGGGCTAGAAAAATCCCACCAATCCAGTGGTGGCATCCATTTCTTCATTTGAGCAAGTTTGCACACATGCCATTTTACATCATGTTGTTGTTTTGTCATTTTTGTGTGGTTAAATTCAAACATGCTACATGGTAGTTTTACATATGTATAGCTTCTATTTCATGTCTAATTAATGCTAGAATTTATTCCATGCCATAAAGTGCACTGTGATGAGTGCCACAAGCTTGCAAACATTGCTATCTGAATCTGTTTTTGCCATGTTCTGTGAATCCTACTAAGAATGTAAAACTGTTATCATTGGCATTTTTGCCATGATGTTTTGATCATGTTCTAGTGATTTTTAGTAGTAGCTCAGTAATCATGTTTTGTAGTGCTCTACATGTACTTCACTTCCATGCCTTTTGTTTTCATGTTGGAGTGCTGTAGCATACCTACATGTTGCATCCAAGTGGCCATGTTGCTGTTTTAAACAGATTGCATTGCATTTTGTTTTACTTGTCATTTTCAAACCGTGCATCCGATTCCGGCGATCTTTAATCTTCCAATCTATCCAGTGGCATGCTTGGATTACCAAGATAGTGCCATGTTCATTATTTCCCCTTTTCGTCTCGATTGCACCCCTTCCGGAGCGCCCATATGCATTGCACATCATGTCTTGCATTCCATGACATATCTTGCATCATGTTGCTTGCGCATTGCACCGTGATTGATTGTTGTTCCGTTGCTTGTGTTTTTTCTTTGGGTAGAGCCGGGAGACGAGTTCGTGAACGAGGACCCTGTTGAGTACGTTCACGAGGAGCAAGCTTTCGTTCCCTCTGAGGATAATTCAGGCAAGATGATCCTTACCCCCGATATCACTTCTACCTTTGCTTGCTAGTTGTTCGTTCTACCGCTATGTCGCGCTACCTACCACTTGTTTATATAGCCTCCCAAATTGCCATGTCAACCCTCTAACCCACCTTCCTAGCAAACCGTTGTTTGGCTATGTTACCGCTTTTGCTCAGCCCCTCTTATAGCGTTGCTAGCTGCAGGTGCAGTGCAGGTTGTTCCATGTTGGGACATGGATATCTTGGGATATCACAATATCTCTGATTTAATTAATGCATCTATATACTTGGTAAAGGGTGGAAGGCTTGGCCTTTTGCTCGGTGTTTTGTTCCACTCTTGCCGCCTTAGTTTCCGTCATACCGGTGTTATGTTCCTTGATTTTTTGCGTTCCTTACACGGTTGGGGTTTATGGGCCGCCCTTGATAATTCGCTTTGAATAAAACTCTTCCAACAAGGCCCAACTTTGGTTTTACCATTTGCCTAATAACAACTGAAACTTGCATAGGGAGTAATTAACCCGAGGATTCTTAATCAACAACCCAGGCCAGTGCTCCTCATGAGTGTTGGTCCAAACCTGTCAACCGCCGGTGGCCGCCAGGGGCAACTCTGGATTGGTCTACCGGAAGTTTGGACAATCCGATCATGGCCTGAGATGAGATACGCGCGGCTACTATCAGGGTGTCGGCACGTCAGGAGGTCTTGCTGGTTTTGTTTTACCATTGTCGAAATGTCTTATGAACCGGGATTTCGAGCTTGATTGGGTTGTTCCGGGAGGAGGATTTTCCTCCGTTGATCGTGAGAGCTTGTCATGGGCTAAGTTGGGACACCCCTGCAGGGTTTGATCTTTCGAAAGCCATGCCCGCGGTTATGTGGCAGATGGGAGTTTTTAATATCCGGTTGTAGTGAACTTGACACTAAACTCTTTAAAATACACCAATCGCGTGTGTAACCGTGATGGTCTCTTTTCGACGAGGTTCGGGAAGAGAACACGACTGGGTTATGCTTGAACGTAAGTAGTTCAGGATCACTTCTTGATCTTTACTAGATTGTGACCATTGCGTAGCTTCTCATCTTATTCTTGTATTCGTAAGTTAGCCACCATACGTATGCTTAGTGCTTGCTGCAACTCCACCACTTATCCATGCCTTGCCCATTTAAGCTTTGTTAGTCTTGATACCGTGGGTGATATGATTGCTGAGTCCCCGTGGCTCACAGAATACTTCAAACACAGTTGCAGGTACCGTTGAGACTGATGCAGGAGATGCCACTGAGCTCCAGTGGGAGGTTGATGAGGATCGTGGTCGTTTCTATGTTACTTATCCGGATGATCAGTAGAGGACCTAGTCAAAGTATCCGTGGGCTTAGTAGCAGGGTGGATTTTCCTTTTCTATCTAGTCCGTAGTCAGACACTACTTATGTATGGATGATTGTATGATGATTGTCATATTTATGCTATTCTGGGGCAAGTGATGCCTGGATCTCGTATTCTATCTATTCACTTGGTTGTATGAATTTGTATGCCACCTTGCTACGCGTCCAAAATGTGATTGTGCCCCAATCATGAGTTCATCACATGATTGGGATAGAATTGCATCTTGGGCGTTACAAGTTGGTATTCAGAGCCATACCGACTATAGGAGACCCTGCTTGATCGAATCGCTGACGAGTCTAGAAGAAAACTGTTTTGAGTCTTAGTTATATCAGAGAGTAGGAATTCTTTTTACTCCTTATCCCCTTCGTCGCTCTGGTAAGGACTCGTGACGTAGGTGTTTTCTCCACTCTTCTACCCATTTTCACTCAAATTTTTTTTTAGGATCACGCGGGTATTGTTGGAATCGCTGTGATATCGGTGTGACGGGAATTCTGTCTTGGTGCCTCTTGTCTGACTTGACTTCTTCCGGGGAGTTGAGCTCCAAGGGATTCTTGTCACATTCACGATCATTTTAGTTCCGGAATACCAGAGGACGCCGACATCGAAAACGCTTCTATACTCTTTGTGGTGAGAGTAGTTTGACGACACCCAGTACTGGGGAGAGCGATCAGATGTATTGCCACAGCTAGTATATCGGATGTTTTTGAAGGTCTGAGGTACACAATTTCCGAAGGTTTCTTGGTTATGTGTTGATGGATGGATACAGTTGGAGCGTAGGGCTTGTTAGTTGTTTGAGATATTTGTGCCTCCCTGTATCCCCAACACCAAATTGCATAACCAGAAAGTTTCGGGAGTTAATAGGTGGGAATTCAAGTAGTACCCAGGAATCCTTTCCGACAAATGTATGAGTTGAGATTGGGGTCCAACGACTAGTGGTTCGTTTTTCATGGTCGATTTACAGTGGTCGCGAGGCATCTTAAAGAATCCTTGGCTATGCCGATTCGGGGACGTCTTGTTTGTCATTCGTGATGTCCGCTGTACATCGTGCCCGTGGGGCCTCATCGCGAACACGTTGGGCGAAATCTCTGTCATATGTTTGTATCCAGCTGATACCTTGCTTTGTAATCCAATCATTCCAAGTGGTTTCTCATTCAAATGGTTGTATCATATTAACTTGGGGATGCATTCGTTCAAACTCTTTGTTCGGATGCTCACTGTGAAGACTACATTGCACATGTCTAGCCTTTGATTCAGCTTATCTATCATTTTCAATGGTGGTTCTAACGGATGTCATCTTCTTCAGGATGGCTCCCCCAACGCGTCTGCATCCAAAACGTGGTGAAGGAGAGCAGTCGGAACCTCCACCTCCGCCACCTCCTCCACCTCCGGAGGCATGGCAAGCTTTGATGGCGGCCACCAATGCCAACACTCAGATGTTGATTCAGCTCATGCAAGAGCGCAGCCAAGGCCAAGGCAACCAAGGGAATCAAGGTCAAGGGCATTTCAACAATCAGCCTCAGTTTGCTACACTCAGTCAATTCCTCGCTAATCAGCCAAAGACGTTCAGCGCTTGTGTCGAGGCCATGGATGCCGATGATTGGCTCGTGGACATCAACAAGCATTTTGAGTGCAGCAATGTCAGACCTGAGGACTACGTCAAGTTCGCTTCCTTCCAGCTCAAGGACCAAGCATCAGATTGGTGGCAGCAGTACAAAGACTCCAGAGGGGGTCGATTGATCAGCTGGACCGACTTCTGCCGTGACTTCCATGCTCATCATATTCCAACAAGTGTTGTCGAGAGCATGCGTGAGCAATTCCGCAATCTCAAGCAAGGAAGCATGTCCGTGTATCAATATAACGTCAAGTTTCAGAATCTTGCTCGCTATGCAAGGCAAGACGTTCCAGATGAGAAGAGTATGATCTACTACTTCAGGGGTGGACTCAGAGAGGACCTTCAGCTAGCTCTCGTTCTTGTGGAGCCTACTCAGTTCGATCAGTTCTATAACATGGCTCTAAAGCAAGAAGCTGCTCAGCTCAAGTGTGAAGCTTCCAAGAAGAGACTCAGGGATGCAGTCCACTCTTCGTCTTCCTCTCAAGTGGTCTTAAAGCAGGAGAAGTTTTGGCTTCCTCCACCTCCTCCGTTTCGTCCGTCCCATCAGCAGAAGCAGTCAGGTGGCCGTGGATCTTCCCACCCACCCAACCAAAGCTATCAGAACAAGTCTCAGTCTCAAGCTCCAAGGACAGGCGGTCCTCCTCCTCATCATCATTGCCCGCTTTCAGAGGTCACTTGTCACAAGTGTGGTATGAAAGGGCATTATTCCAACAAGTGCACCAACCAGAGGCGCCTTCCGCCTCCTCCTCCTGTCAGGTCAGCAAGCAATGCAGTTGTCAAGCACAATCCCAAGTACACTAAGGTGAACATGTTGAATTCAGCTCAAGCAGAGGATTCTTCAGAAGTGATCATGGGTAATCTCCCAGTAAATGATATTCCTACAAAAGTTTTATTTCATCCTAGTGCATCGCATTGTTTCATCTCAAGACCTTTTGCATCAAAACATGAGTTTTTGTTCCAAGAGTTGCCTAGGTCTTTAACTGTGGTTTCACCGGGATTGCAAATGAATTCTCGCTACATGGTTCTGGATGTCACCGTCAAGATGAACGATTATTCTTTTCTGGCTTCTCCAATTGTTCTTGGCAATTCCGATATTGATCTTATCCTCGGCATGGATTGGCTTTCTAAGCACAAGGCTTTTCTCAATTGTGCTGAAAAGGAGATTAAATTGACTCATCCGTCTGAAGATGTGATTATCTTTGCGGCTCGTGATGACACCATTCGGTTGTTCTCTCTCAATGAGAAAGGCGAGATCAACGCTATTTCTCAGATTCCAGTTGTTTGTGAGTATCAAGATGTCTTTCCAGAAGAGCTTCCGGGTATGCCTCCTCACCGGCCAGTTGAGTTCGTTATTGAGCTTGAGCCCGGTACAGAACCTGTTTGCAAGCGCCCATACAAGCTTGGGCCAGAAGAGCTGAAAGAATTGAAGAAACAGCTAGATGAACAAGAACGTCTGGGTTTGATCAGACCAAGTTCTTCTCCTTGGGGATGTGGTGTTCTCTTTGTCCAGAAGAAAGATGGCACGGAACGACTTTGCATCGATTACTGCCCATTGAACAAGAAGACAATCAAGAATAAATATCCACTTCCCAATATCAATGAATTGTTCGAGCAACTCAAAGGTGCAAAGGTGTTTTCCAAGCTTGACCTCCGTATGGGGTATCACCAGATTCGCATTCGTGAAGAAGATATCCCAAAGACAGCTTTCAGAACGAGCTTTGGTTCTTATGAATATACTGTCATGTCTTTCGGGCTTGCCAATGCCCCTCCTACCTTCTCAAGGATGATGAACTTCATCTTCAACCCCTACACCAATGAATTCATCCTGGTGTATCTCGATGATATCCTGGTGTTCTCCAAGAATAAAAAGGATCATGCCAAGCATTTGCGATTGGTGCTCGACAAGCTCAGAGAGTATCAATTCTACGCAAAGTTCTCTAAATGTGAATTTTGGCTTGATGAAGTTCTTTATCTTGGTCACATCAACTCTGCCAAGGGCATTTCTGTCAATCCAGAAAAGGTTGCTTCCATCGTCAACTGGGAGCCTCCTCAGAACGTCAAGCAGCTTCGCAGTTTCCTCGGGCTTGCAAGCTATTGCAGAAGGTTTGTGGAGAACTTCTCCAAAATTACTAAGCCTCTGTCCAACCTCCTCCAGAAGAATGCCAAATACTCCTGGACTCCTGAGTGTGACGTTGCCTTCAATACTCTCAAAGAGAAACTCGTCACAGCTCCGGTCCTTACTCCTCCTGATGAGTCCAAGCCCTACCAAGTATTCTGTGATGCTTCATTTCAAGGTCTCGGTGTTGTTCTTATGCAAGAAAGAAAAGTTGTGGCCTATACTTCTCGGCAGTTGAAGCCAAACGAAAGGAACTACCCCACTCACGATCTTGAGTTGGCGGCAGTTGTCCATGCCTTAATCACATGGAGACATCTATTGTTGGGTAGGCAAGTGGACATTTTCACCGATCACAAGAGCCTCAAATATATCTTCACTCAACCCAACCTCAACCTCCGGCAAACTCGTTGGGTCGAGATGATCCAAGAGTACAATCCAAGCATTGAGTATACTCCAGGCAAGGCAAATGTGATTGCAGATGCTTTGAGCAGAAAGGCTTATTGCAACAGCTTAATTCTCAAGCCATTCCAACCTGATCTTTGTGAAGCTTTCCGCAAACTCAACCTCCAAGTTGTTCCTCAAGGTTTTCTTGCCAACCTGCAAGTTACTACAACTTTGGAAGACCAAATTCGTGAAGCACAACTCCTTGACCCTATGGTGAAGAAGGTGAAAGATGGTGTTGCCAAGGGCTTATCCAAATACAAGTGCTATCGCATTGATGACAAAGATACCTTGTTTTTCGAGGACCGGTTAGTGGTTCCTAAAGGTGATCTAAGGAAGGTCATAATGAACGAAGCACACAATTCTCTCCTTTCAATCCATCCAGGCAGTTCTAAGATGTATCATGACCTCAAGCAAATGTTCTGGTGGACACGAATGAAGCGAGAGATTGCTCAATTCGTGAATGAATGTGATGTCTGCCGAAGGGTGAAAGCAGAACACCAGCGTCCAGCAGGACTCCTCCAACCTCTTGCTATTCCAGAATGGAAGTTCGACCATATCGAAATGGACTTTGTCACCGGTTTTCCCAAGTCCAAGCGAGGGAATGATGCTATCTTTGTCGTCATGGACAAGCTCACAAAAGTGGCTCATTTCCTTCCAGTCAAAGAATCTATCACAGCAGCTCAGCTGGCAGAGCTATACACCTCCAAAATTGTCTCGTTGCACAGGATTCCTCAATTGATCTCCTCAGACCGTGGAAGCATCTTCACTTCCAAGTTTTGGGATTCCTTCCAGAAGGCCATGGGCACCAACATTCATTTCAGCACGGCCTTTCATCCTCAAACGAGTGGCCAAGTTGAAAGAGTCAATCAAATCCTTGAAGACATGCTCAGAGCTTGTGTCATCTCTTTCGGTATGAAGTGGGAAGATTGCCTCCCGTATGCCGAGTTCTCCTACAACAACAGCTACCAAGCAAGTTCGGGCAAGGCCCCTTTCGAAATTCTATATGGCAGAAAGTGTCGTACTCCTCTCAATTGGTTCGAAACTGGTGAACGCCAACTTCTTGGCAACGACTTGATCACAGAAGCTGAAGAAATGTGTAAAGTCATCCGTGAAAATCTCAAAGCCGCGCAATCGCGCCAGAAGAGTTACTATGGTAGCAAGCACCGTGACTTGGCTTTCGAGATTGGAGACCATTTCTATCTCCGAGTCTCTCCAATGAAAGGCACTCAACGCTTCAGTATCAAAGGGAAGCTTGCCCCAAGATATGTGGGTCCTTTCAAGATTGTTGGCAAAAGAGGTGACCTCGCCTATCAACTTGAGCTCCCTTCCAACTTCTCAAATGTGCACGATGTGTTTCATGTGTCTCAACTCCGCAAGTGCTTCAAGACGCCCGAGTGCACTATCAACTTCGAAGAGATTGACCTCCAAGAGGACTTGTCTTATCATGAGCATCCCGTTGCCATTCTTGAAGAAACCGAGCGCAAAACTCGCAACAAGTCGATCAAGTTCCTCAAAGTCAAGTGGTCTCACCATTCCGACCGAGAAGCTACTTGGGAGCGCGAGGATCACCTCCGTTCTGAATATCCGGAGTTCTTTCAGTCCTAGATCTTGGGACGAGATCTTCTTGTAGTGGAGGAGAGTTGTAACACCCCATTTGTAACACTTCCCTTTTGGGCAATATATCCAACTTAATCTTCATCTATTTCCATGTGGGTCCTTCTTTGGTGGCTTCTTTTGTTTTGCTTGTTTTATTTATTTATTGCATTGCCTTGTCTTTATAGTGTGGTGCATATGTCATATTGCATATCCATCCTCATCATGTGTATGGTGTGCTTCATACATGTTATGTTGTTCCATGTTTCATGCATGAATCTTGCATCACCCCTCCCTTCCTCCTTCCTTTTTATTTGCATGTGCCATTTTTCCCTTCCCCATTAATGTTCATCTTTTCCCTACAAATGCTAGACCCTGCCACTTACCTCTCTGTTAAATTTCACCTCATTTGAAGTTGTTTTGGTTAGGTTCAAAATGCCTCAAGTTTGAATTATATTCAAACTTGTTTTATTTTTCTACCTCTAAAATTATCCAAGCCAATTTATTTAAATAGAGCATAATTCTAGGATCATGGGCATATTTTTACTTATCTCTAACTCCTCTCCTTCCACCCTGTGCTTTTCTCTTTGTTTTCTGTTGGAAGAAAATTAAAGAAAAGAAAAGCAGCAGCAGCAGCCGTGCAGCCCAGCAGCAGCAGCAGCCACCTGGGCCTCGGCCTCCAGCTCGGCCCAGCTAGCCCGCGCCCGTAGCCAAGCTCCACCCCGCGGCCTCCTCCTCCCTGCCTTTTCTCACCCGCGCCTGAGCCTACCCCCGCTAGCCCTTCGCCATGTGGCACAGCCGGCCCCGCTCGTCAGCGTCTGCATCCTCCTCCACACCCACCTTTTCGTCTAGCTCCAGGAGCGCCATGGGGACCGCGAGCCCGAGCGCACCGTCGCGCCGTCTCGTCGCCCTAGCCCCTTTTAAACCCCCTCTCCATGTCCCCGCGTCCCCTAGGGTTCCCCTCTTCCTCCTCCCCCGCCGCCAGGTGCGCTCCGGCCACCAGATCTGCCACCTGCAGCCCTTCTCGAGCGCGTCTGAGAGCAGGAGCTCGTCACCGGCGTGAACCCCGTCGGCCTCCGCCTCTCCAATCGTGTCTGTCAAGTCCGCCGTCGTCGTCTACGTCAACTACTTCCCCTACGGCCTTGAGGGACGCCAAGTTCGCGCCGTCCCCTTCGTCCTCCTCTGCTTCCTTCTTCCTCGGACAGGAACCGCGTCGGGTTCAGAGCTCGTCCGCGTCGCCGCAGGATCGTCTACGTCTCCGTCGCCGTGTCCTAGGGTGAGCTAGGTATACCTGCTCCCCCTATCTCTTCTCCTGCCGCATGTCGATCGCCATAGACGTCGCCAGGGTCGGGTTCGCGTCGCGCTCTCGTCGCTCCGGCGTTAACTGATTTTTTCTCAGGTTCAGTAGTCTGCTCTCTGCATCCCACGCATCCCGAGGGCTAGTTGGCTCCATAGACGACCCACTGGCCTCGCGCCTTCCCCCGCTTCATCCGCAGCTTAGCGCCGACTCGCCGTGCCCTGCTGTCGTCGCCGCCGCAACTTGCTGTGCCCCGGATCGAGCACGTGCTCGGGTTCGAGCGCCCCGGCAAGCCCGCACCCTCTGCTCCCTTGCAAACCCCGACTCCGCCTCCTATTTCTGCACACCCGCCGCCGCCTCCTGAGCCCCGCCGTGGCCGCCGTTGCTCGCCGCGCCGTCGGTGTTTTCTCTTCTGTCCAGGAGAGGAAACCCGTACCAGGCGAGCTTGCCTCAAAAGGAGCGAGCTCCCCTCCTATCACGTACACACGCATAGCCCGACTGGTCGTCGAGCCGCGCCTCCACCCGAGCGGCCCGGGTTCGATCCCCTGCGGGCACGATTAAACTCCCCCCTTTTTATTATTTGTCTCTGACCCGATGACGTGTGGCCCCAGCTTGTCATACTCACTTCCCCCAGGACCCACTTGTCATACTCAGCAGTTTTTCCTTTTTTTTAATTTCATTAATCCGGCGAATATTCTATTTCTGGAAGATGCCATATTCCATTTCGGGCAAGTCTATTTCTGGATGTTTCCAAATAAGGAAAATGCCTTTTCTGTCTTATTCCAATTTAGGCAGGTTTCAACTTAATGCATTTGTGGTGATTTTTTCTATAAGCACCCCACATATTATATATGTTTTTGGGCTAGAAAAATCCCACCAATCTAGTGGTGGCATCCATTTCTTCATTTGAGCAAGTTTGCACACATGCCATTTTACATCATGTTGCTGTTTTGTCATTTTTGTGTGGTTAAATTCAAACATGCTACATGGTAGTTTTACATATGTATAGCTTCTTTTTCATGTCTACTTCATGCTAGAATTTATTCCATGACATAAAGTGCACTGTGATGAGTGCCACAAGCTTGGAAACATTGCTATCTGAATCTGTTTTTGCCATGTTCTGTGAATCCTACCAAGTCTGTAAAACTGTTATCATTTGCATTTTTGCCATGATGTTTTGAGCATGTTCTATTGATTTTTAGCAGTAGCTCAGTAATCATGTTTTTTAGTGCTCTACATGTACTTCACTGCCATGCCTTTTGTTTTCATGTTGGAGTGCTGTAGCATACCTACATGTTGCATCCAAGTGGCCATGTTGCTGTTTTAAACAGATTGCATTGCATTTTGTTTTGCTTGTCATTTTCAAACCGTGCATCCGATTCCGGTGATCTTTATATTGATTTCAACCGAAATCTTCCAATCTATCCAGTGGCATGCTTGGATTACCAAGATAGTGCCATGTTCATCGTTTTCCCTTTTCGTCTCGATTGCACCCCTTCCGGAGCGCCCATATGCATTGCACATCATGTCTTGCATTCCATGACATATCTTGCATCATGTTGCTTGCGCATTGCACCGTGATTGATTGTTGTTCTGTTGCTTATGTTTTTGCTTTGGGTAGAGCCGGGAGACGAGTTCGTGAACGAGGACCCTGTCGAGTACGTTCACGAGGAGCAAGCTTTCGTTCCCTCTGAGGATGATTCAGGCAAGATGATCATTACCCCCGATATCAGTTCTACCTGTGCTTGCTAGTTGTTCGTTCTACCACTATGTCGCGCTACCTACCACTTGTTTATATAGCCTCCCAAATTGCCATGTCAAGCCTCTAACCCACCTTCCTAGCAAACCATTGTTTGGCTATGTTACCGCTTTTGCTCAGCCCCTCTTATAACATTGCTAGTTGCAGGTGCAGTGCAGGTTGTTCCATGTTGGGACATGGATATCTTGGGATATCACAATATCTCTGATTTAATTAATGCGTCTATATACTTGATAAAGGGTGGAAGGCTTGGCCTTTTGCTCGGTGTTTTGTTCCACTCTTGCCGCCTTAGTTTCCGTCATACCGGTGTTATGTTCCTTGATTTTTTGCGTTCCTTACACGGTTGGGGTTTATGGGCCCCCCTTGACAGTTCGCTTTGAATAAAACTCTTCCAGCAAGGCCCAACTTTGGTTTTACCATTTGCCTAATAACAACTGAAACTTGCATAGGGAGTAATTAACCCGAGGATTCTTAATCAACAACCCGGGCCAGTGCTCCTCATGAGTGTTGGTCCAAACCTGTCAACCGCCAGTGGCCGCCAGGGGCAACTCTGGATTGGTCTACCAGAAGTTTGGACAATCCGATCATGGCCTGAGACGAGATACGCGCTGCTACTATCAGGGTGTCGGCACGTCGGGAGGTCTTGCTGGTTTTGTTTTACCATTGTCGAAATGTCTTGTGAACCGGGATTCCGAGCTTGATCGGGTTGTTCCGGGAGGAGGATTTTCCTCCGTTAATCGTGAGAGCTTGTCATGGGCTAAGTTGGGACACCCCTGCAGGGTTTGATCTTTCGAAAGCCGTGCCCGCGGTTATGTGGCAGATGGGAGTTTTTAATATCCGGTTGTAGTGAACTTGACACTAAACTCTTTAAAATACACCAACCGCGTGTGTAACCGTGATGGTCTCTTTTCGATGAGGTTCGGGAAGAGAACACGGCGGGGTTATGCTTGAACGAAAGTAGTTCAGGATCACTTCTTGATCTTTACTAGATTGCGACTGTTGCGTAGCTTCTCATCTTATTCTTGTATTCGTAAGTTAGCCACCATACGTATGCTTAGTGCTTGCTGCAACTCCACCACTTATCCATGCCTTACCCATTTAAGCTTCGTTAGTCTTGATACCGTGGGTGATATGATTGCTGAGTCCCCGTGGCTCACAGAATACTTCAAACACAGTTGTAGGTACCGTTGAGTCTGATGCAGGAGATGCCACTGAGCTCCAGTGGGAGTTTGACGAGGATCGTGGTCGTTTCTATGTTACTTATCCGGACGATCAGTAGAGGACCTAGTCGGAGTATTCGTGGGCTTAGTAGCAGGGTGGATTTTCCTTTTCTATCTAGTCCGTAGTCGGACACTACTTATGTATGGATGATTGTATGATGATTGTCATATTTATGCTATTCTGGGGCAAGTGATGCCTGGATCTCGTATTCTATCTATTCACTTGGTTGTATGAATTTGTATGCCACCTTGCTACACGTCCGAAATGCGATTGTGCTCCAATCATGAGTTCATCACATGATTGGGATAGAATTGCATCTTGGGCGTTACACAGGAGCTCCTAGTTAATGCTGGTTGCGCTAATCAATGGACGCAGTGCTCGCACGCACCTTTCATGGGTCGGCCCAACTACACGAGCGATCAGTTGTTGCTCGTCAAGAGCATATGCCCGATCACTTCTTCATGGTTTGACAAAAAAACCTTCTTCATTGTTGACCTAGACGACAAGTTGACCATGGACATGTTTGATCTTTGACCGTTGACTTTCAAAAACAGTTCCACTTTTTGGAAAATTTCATGGATTTCAAAAAATATTCACGGATTTGCAAAATGTTCAAACCTAAAAAATACCATGAATTGAGAAAAATTCACGAGTTTTAGGGAAAAAAGATCAAGAATTTGAAAAAAGTTCATCAACTTTGGAATAAGTTTATCATTTTTTAAAGAAGTCCACCAATTTTGAAAAATAATGTTCATCCACTTTGAAAAAATGCATTCATCAATTTTGAAAAAAAAGTTCACCACTATTAAAAAAAATCTGAATTTGAAAAAAGTTCTCAAATTTGAGGAAAGTTCAACAAGTTTGAAAAAACATTCAAATTTTTGAAAAGAAGTTCATTCATTTTTTAAAAACTAAATCGATAAAAGTTTGCACACTGCAAAAGAAAAAGGAAAACAAAAAGGAACAATAAAAAGGAAGGAAAACGAAAAAGAATAAAAAACCGTTTGAAAAAAAACACTAAAAAAGAAAAAAGGAAAAGAGGAAAGAAGAAAAGAATGAGAAAGAGGCATGAATCACATGAACTGATTGTGGCTGGTTGGTTTTCACGATCGAACTCTAAACCACAAAGTAGCTGGTTGCAATCCGGCCAAGCTAGTATAATTGTGTATAAGATAAAGATAAGAGTTAGAGATAGATTAGGTTCAAATATGTACGAATTGCCCTCTGTTTCAAGTTTCTCTCCCTCACATGTACTCCTATATATATCCTACACAAGGGTCAAAACAACATAATATTCAACCATTCTATAATTTCTACATGATATTAGAGCAATTTGTCCAATGATGCTGATCCTAGGACCTTCCACGACTTTGGCACCGCGCCGCCTCTGGAGAGATTAATCTCCTCTCCCCAAAAGCACGGCACCCGATCAATCAAAGATTAGATCGGTTCTCTAGTTTAGATTAGATCAATTTCAAAATTCCATCTACTAGATAGTTTTTTTAGCCACCAAATAATCCAGCAAAATTCTGATATTTTTGTGTATGCATATGTATATGCATCCTTATGGCATTCTTTTTTTTTCTTTCGTTGCAACGCACAGCCATGTTAGCTAGTTTTTTTTTTTAAAAAGGGGTAAAAGCATGTTTAGAGATCTTGCCATGTTGTGTTCGTACCTATAGGGAAGCAAAACCCACCTCACCCGATCGTCGACCCTATATCACGCGTCACGCGCACAAAAATCGCTAGCCCACCACAAAACTCGGAGAGAATTCGGAAGCTTGCAGCTTTGGACTGTTACTTTATGTCTGTATAACATACTACAATACATGGATCGGCATCGATTCGATCAGCAACCACCAGGCGATCGAACGATGGAACAGAGCTCTCGTCGTCGTCGACGACGACGAGCTATGGACCAGACGCCAACTTCTTCATCTGCTTCCAGCAGTCATGATGCCACCAACCCGAGGTATTTTCGCAACCCCTCTCCCCTTCTCTCTTCTTGTTTTGACGACTACAACCCCCTGTCTTCTTCTCGCATCGCTGCGATCGCCTAATCGCGTCTAGGCATCAAGTCACCTTCATTTTCTCGTAACAATTAGCTATCCGATGTCGTCGGTACAATCCTCCATGCATGCTAGCTTGGGAAGTGAGAGGCTGCTGTTCTTTTTTCCTTTCATTCATCATTCCTGGATCTTTGTGTGGCAAAGTGATTGCCTTTCTCCTTTCGTTTGTTGGAACTGTTGGATCCTCCAGGATCATTTAGCATAAGTTTGAGCCACAAAAATACTTAGGAGATGGATATTACCTTGATCATCAGGTCCTGCCATCTCCTCCTCCTCTTACTTTAGCACCACCAAGAGCTTGTTCTGGTGGTTGTGTACTGCCCTTCCCGGTGTTTCAGTGCAGGGCTTGATCAGCAGCCTTGTTCTTTAGTTCTTGAGAGAGAGAGTGAGTGAGTGAGAATGGATAGCTTAGAGCAGCAGCTAGCCAACAGTCGTAGCTTCTTTCTCCTCTCTCCTTTCCTTAAATGTTTGCACTGCACACCAGGGGAACAGACACCTGGTTGGTCAGCTGCTGCCCCTGATCAGGACAGCTCACAGGAGTAGGTAAACAACACTGTAGCCACCGCCTACTGTAGCAATTAACTGTAGCTCTTCAGATATTTCTCACTTAAGCTTATCCTTTAATCTTTAGAGCATAACAGCCACAGTTTAGTCTTTAAGATCATCATAATATCCAACATTCTCCCCCTTGATCGTAAGGCTAAACTTACAAGCTCATTTTTTTTCAACAAAATAACGCATCAAGACGAAAAGATTGCAGTGGTCAATTAAGTACCACTGAACCCAGTGACTATGATACATCATTCCATATCAAAATGAAACTTCTTATACTTATGAGCTCCATAAACTTTATTCACATAAACCATCAACTTAATTTACATTATTCTTTACATAAGCATCATAAACATTACAAACATTACAGGCTCATCTCTTGATGAAATAGTACACCAAGACAATAGATTGCAACAGTCAATTAAGTACTGCTGAACCAAGTGACTATGGTTCCCATTCGATCTCAAAACGAGCCCGTTTGGGGAGATGGTGTCATAATGGTCCCAACTTTGCCAGGATCAAAGGCTTTCAACCAAACCCATACCGGTAACGTGCTCTCTGAAAACACTGGGTGGTAAGCCTTTCGTGAGCGGATCCGCCAACATCAACTTAGTATTGATGTATCTGACATTAATTGTCTGATCCTGGACTCTGTCTTTCACAACAAGAAACTTAATGTCAATGTGCTTGGCAGCATCACTTGACTTGTTGTTACTCAAAAATATCACTGCGGGTTGATTATCGCAGTAGAGTGTGATTGGCCTGGAAATGCTATCAATCACTCTTAGTCCCGGGATAAAATTCTTCAGCCATACTGCCTGCCCGGTAGCCTCAAAACATGCCACAAATTCCGCCTGCATTGTCGACGATGTAGTGACAGTTTGTTTGGAGCTTTTCCACGATATAGCTCCATTTGCGAGGGTGAAGACATAACCTGACGTGGATTTCTTAGTATCAACACACCCCGCAAAATCAGCATCTGAATAACCCACCACCTCGAGGCTATCAGATTTCTTATATGTAAGCATGAGGCCTTTAGTGCCTTGCAAGTAACGCAAGACTTTCTTAGCAGCCTTCCAGTGATCCAGACCTGGATTAGACTGATATCTGCCAAGCATCCCGGTCATGAATGCTAAATCAGGGCGAGTGCACACTTGTGCATACATAATGCTTCCAACAATTGAGGCATAAGGAATTGACTTCATCTGCGCAGATTCATGATTATTTCTTGGGCACTGAAAAGTCCCAAATTTATCGCCCTTAACAACAGGAGCAGGCGAGGCTGAGCACTTATGCATATTGTACTTTTTCAGTACCTTTTCAACATATGCTCTCTGAGACAGCCCCAAGATCCCTCTGGATCTATCTCGGTGAATTTCAATTCCTAAAACATAACCTGCTTCACCGAGATCCTTCATATCAAATTTCGAGGATAAAAACCTCTTAGTTTCCAGCAGCATATTTTTGTCACTGCTGCCTAAAAGTATGTCATCAACATACAGTATCAGGAAGATAAAATTACTCCCCCTGAACTTGACATAAACACAATTGTCCACTTTATTTTCTTCAAAACTAAATTTCCTTATTACTTCATCAAACTTGAGATACCATTCTCTTGACGCTTGTTTCAAGCCATAGATGGAATTCTTCAGATGACATCCTAAATGTTCATTCCCTTCCACAACAAAACCTTCCGGTTGTGCCATGTATACATTCTCACGTAAGTCACCATTTAGAAATGCCGTTTTGACATCCATCTAGTGTGGCTCCAAATCATAATGGGCCACAAGTGCCATAATTATTCTGAATGAGTTTTTAGAAGAGACGGGCGAAAAAGTTTCTTTATAATCAATCCCTTCTCTTTGAGTGAAGCCTTTTGCCACAAGCCTTGCCTTAAACCTTTCGATATTCCCTTTGGGGTCACGTTTGGTCTTGTAGACCCATTTGCATCCAACTGTTTCGGCTCCTTTGTGAATTTCTACTAAGTCCCATACATCATTAGTGCTCATAGACTTCATTTCATCTTTCATAGCATTAAGCCATTCAGATGAAAATTCACTTTGCATGGCTTCCTTAAACGATGTAGGATCATTGTCCAACATCGACTCATTCAAATCTTCACTTATATAAGTGAGATAATCATCAGGAATAGCAGGCTTCCTAGTCCGCTGTGACCTTCTGAGAGGTTCATTAATTGGCGCATCATTAGTAGCTTGAGACTGCTGAGAACTTTCAACAGAAACATCATCAGGTGTGACATCTGAAACAGTCACAGGAGTCTCAGCAGGTGTTGCATTGACAATCCTTTTAGCAGGAGGTGCAACATCAGCAGACACCGGGAAAATAGGTTCTTGAATTATTGGAGTCGGGACATATTCCCGTTTTTCCTCCAAAATTATTTCCCGGGGTGTCATGCTCCCCCTCATCATATCATTTTCCAAGAACACAGCGTGTCTTGTTTCAACAAATTTTGTTGCCTGATTTGGACAATAAAACCGATATGCTTTAGATTTGTCAGGATAACCAATAAAATGGCAACTGACTGTCTTGGGGTCTAATTTTCCCATAATTGGATTGAAAATCCTTGCTTCAGCTGGACAGCCCCATACATGAAAATAATTCAGGGTTGGTTTCCTCCCAGTCCATAATTCATATGGTGTTTTGGGCACCGATTTACTGGGAACCCTGTTGAGAATATGTGCTGCTGTCTTAAGGGCTTCCATCCATAAATTTACTGGCAAAGTGGAGTGGCTTAACATACTCCGCACCATATCCATAAGAGTGCGGTTCCGCCTTTCAGCCACCCCATTTTGCCGAGGTTCGCCCGGTGCTGAATACTGGGCCATAATTCCATTTTCCTATAGATATCTTGTAAACGGTCCAGGAGTTTGGCCATAAGTAGTATGTCTGCCATAGTACTCACCACCACGATCAGATCTCACAACTTTAATCCTTTTGTTACTTTGATTTTCAACCCCAGCTTTGAAAATCTTGAACTTGTCTAATGCCTCTGCTCTTTCTTTAATGGGATAAATATATCCATAACGGGAGAAATCATCGGTGAATGTTATGAAAGAATTAAAACCATCCACCGATCTCACATTAAACGGACCACATATATCCGTGTGAATTATTTCCAAAACTCCCGTGCTTCGGTTTGCACCTTTCTTAATTTGCTTGACATATTTTCCTTTGATGCAATCGATACAGTGATCAATATTCGCATCCAAAAAATCGAGAGAAGGAAGAACTTGATCTTTAATGAGACGCTCAATCCTCCCCCTCGAAATATGGCCTAACCGATAGTGCCATAATTTCGAAGAAGTCTCATTATCATTGCGCTTGTGTTTGGTACTGACATTCATATTCGAGGTAGAACCCACATCATTCACATCATCACAGAGGGAAATTACATAAAGTTTGTCTTGTCTGAAGGCAAGACCAACATTATTACCGTCATACATAATTATACATCGATTATTCCCAAAGTGACAAACATAACCATTATCATCTAAACATGAAACGGAAACTAAATTCCGTTTCATCGAGGGGACATAAAGAACGTCATGTAGTAGAAGCTTGAAGCCGGTATGAAGTGTGAGAGTAAAATCTCCAAGTGCCTCGGCGTCAGCTTCAACACCATTAGCAACTCTAATGGTTCTTTCCCCTCTTTTTAGGGTCCTCCTCATATGGAATCCCTGCAACGAGTTTGAAATATGAATCGTTGCACCTGAATCAATCCACCAAGTGTTGGTGGCATAATTCACATAAAGGGATTCTTCAACAAAAGTAATTACATCAGTACCTTTATTGTTGAGCCATCTCTTAAAACCAAAGCAATCCTTTTGCTTATGCCCACCTTTTCCACAAAAGTGGCATCCATCGGGATCTTTCCCTTCCTCATTAGGAGCTTTTTCAGGCTTCTTTGGTTGAGAGCTTTTGGAAGACTGGCCTTTATCCTTAAATTTATTAGGCTTAGGCTTCATATAATTTTTCACAAATTTATTGTACCTCTTCTTTTGTGAAACCTTGAATTGATTTGCATGCTCAATTCTGTCAGCCTTTAGCCTTTCTTCTTCTTGCACACAGCGTGCCATCATTTCATCAATGCTCCATTTCACGTCCATTGCATTATAGTTAATCACAAATGGAGCGAACTCTTGGGGCAGAGATGACATAATAAAATGGACAAGAAAACCATCAGAGATTTCCATTTCCATAGTCTTGAGTTTGGCAGCCATGTTGCATTTCTTCATGATATGCTCTCGAAGACTTCCAGTAGGATCATACTTTTCATCAATTAGTCTCCTAATAAGACTTGTTGCATAAACCTTAGAAGACCCCTTAAATTGATGCTCAATTTTCGCAAAATACCCTTTAGCTGTCTCACAGTCAGGAAGGGCTCCCCTCATACTCTATGTAATGGAACCCTTTATCATCATAAGGCATTTGCGATTAGAGTCATCCCACTTAGCCTTCATAACCTCATAATCCTTCTTGAGGGCATCATAATTTTCATCATTTTCTTTAGGTGCCTCAGGAGGATCATTAAGGAGAGCATAATCAATATTGAGTAAGGCCATCGTTATTTCAAGTTTCTCCTTCCATGTAGCATAATTGCTACCATTAAGTTGCTCAATGCCATTAAGCATTCCAGCAATATGAGAGACATTAGGTGCTGCAAAAGAAAATTCAAAATGCTTTAGTAAGCATCATCATCATCATAATTAAATTTTATTGATCATATTCAAATCAGCTTTGGCCAGAGATGAAAATGAACAACAAAATTTTGTGGATAGATATTCATTAATTAGCTTTGGCCAAATTGATATAAAAAAAAACCACACTTTAACGATCCTCACTACATTAGTTTCTTCTACTAACCCAGTTCACATCAGCTTTGGCCAGAAGTGAAACGGATCAATAAAAGAATTTTGCGGTTTAAATGCCCGTCAAACAACTTGGTCAGAATGACAAAGCATAAAACAACACTTAATTTGAGGATCCATTAAACTTTATTTCGCAGCGGAAACGTTATGCCATAATGGCCATAATAATTTTCATCATCAAAAATAAAATGCCATAATGGAAAAATAACTTAACATAATTAATTTGCAGCAATTTGAACATGGCATGGCATGACACATTAAAATATAACAAAAATAACATTCCTAAATAATTAAATTGCCAAAAATAACCATAATAATTTATGCATAAAATTTAGCCCTAAAATGCTCACTTTATTGCATAAAATGTGAACATTATCAGGAAAAATATTTGGTATTTTCCTGAGTTTATTTCTGCCCTTAACAGGCAATTTTCTTTAGCCCCATCAAAAAACATAAGTTTTTTTTTCGGGCTAAAACTGCTTCTGTCCAGGCCAGCCTCTTGGGCCTGAATGGCCTGCAGGTCCGGCTCGGAGCAGCTAGCTGCGATGGGCATAACAGCCCACGCGCAGCTCACCCCGAAAACCCTATCCTCACTCGTCTCCCCTCCACTTCTCCCCCAGGACGCGGCAACAGCCACGAATGAGAGAGACGACGGCGGCAACGCCAGCCGCCGCGGGAGAGAAGACGACGGCGCCGGTGGGCTCCTCTCGCCGGAGTCCCGTGCGGCTTCAGCCGGCGCGAGGCCCCGTCGAGCGGTGCTTGCCGGTGCGTCCCCGCACCGCAGCCGCGCGCGGGCGTCCCCGCACAACAGCGACGGCGGGCAGCATCAGTTGTGGCTCCGGCGCCGCCACTGCATGCATATGGCGACGAAGCCCTTCAGGTGAACACCCACAGCCTCTAATTCATTAGGATTTGGGCTAGGGTTCATCAAAAAAGGAATTTTCCTTAGCTAGGGTTTCGGGATTTGGGGATTATTGCTTTAGGGTTAGCTTCAATTTGACCATCCCCATCTTGATTGATCTATATCCGAACCACAACATCAGTATTAACATAAATTCGAGAAATTTCTCCAGCTAGGGTTTCGGTTTTGGGGAAAAGCATTGGGGTTCTTGCACTATTAGCCTTTTCCCATTAATTGACATTTAAACCGAAGCCATAGCCACATAACAGGGGAGAAATCAATAGAATTTCATCTCTAGGGTTTCATAAAATTGGGGATTTACCTTAATTCTTCAATCCCCTTTATTTCATCATAAATATTGAAACCCTAGAACGTCACATGATCTGTAGGGCTAGTCACTTAAAGATTTTAGGGCCAAATAAAATTCAAGCTATGAGCTTTAGAAAGAACAGCTTGAACTTAGACTTGAAATAGCAGATCATACTTGATCTGTTCCTCACAAAGCTTTGAGTATATTCAAACCATGCTTGGTCATGAGGAACAGCATGATTTAAATCATGAACTTAATGGATCAAGCAAGAACTTGAAAAGCTTCTTGATCTATAACTTAATCATAATAAACCAAGCATGAATATGAGCTAAGTAGGGCTCAAACTTGATGCTAAAGGCTCTGGTGCCATTGTTGGATCCTCCAGGATCATTTAGCATAAGTTTGAGCCACAAAAATACTTAGGAGATGGATATTACCTTGATCACCAGGTCCTGCCATCTCCTCCTCCTCTTACTTCAGCACCACCAAGAGCTTGTTCTGGTGGTTGTGTACTGCCCTTCCCGGTGTTTCAGTGCAGGGCTTGATCAGCAGCCTTGTTCTTTAGTTCTTGAGAGAGAGAGTGAGTGAGTGAGAATGGATAGCTTAGAGCAGCAGCTAGCCAACAGCCGTAGCTTCTTTCTCCTCTCTCCTTTCCTTAAATGTTTGCACTGCACACCAGGGGAACAGACACCTGGTTGGTCAGCTGCTGCCCCTGATCAGGACAGCTCACAGGAGTAGGTAAACAGCACTGTAGCCACCGCCTACTGTAGCAATTAACTGTAGCTCTTCAGATATTTCTCACTTAAGCTTATCCTTTAATCTTTAGAGCATAACAGCCACAGTTTAGTCTTTAAGATCATCATAATATCCAACAGGAACATGGGCTCGGGGAAAAGACCACGGAAGGAAGTTTAACTTGAGCTGAGAGGTGATAAGGGGTATGAATTGACATTCTAGCTAGTGTCAAAAACACTCTTATATTATGGGACGGAGGGAGTACATAATTGTCCGTGCGTTTGCAACATGTATAAATATTCGAGCACGTTAGTCTGTGATTTACCTGTCCCTATATTATTAATATGACGGTAAGAAAATATGATTTTATTTGGTAAGCACTTATTGGCTTACCAAAGAAAACATAATTTTACTTGCAAGTCAATAATAGGTGTGGCACTTAAGATAGTTTTCAGAGAAACCGGAGAAAGAAAAAAAGAAAGACATCAGGAAAAAAATCAAATGGAAAGGAAAAGGGGAACATACGCAAGGTTGGATGAAGGATGAGGTGGACGACAAAACTTTACATTCTTTGTAAGTAGGAGAGACAAAAGTTCAACTGCTACTACATGTAGCTAAACAGACATCAGCCCGATAAGCACAAAATAATGATCTAGGTTGTAACTTGTAACACCATAAGCACATGAGTGGTCATGATGGCCGTTGTTTTCCATGTATGATAACCAATGTTTGTTTTGCTTTAGAGAGATATAAATTCACATATTCAATAATTGCAGGCCCACTGGAACTGCTACTCGTATTCGGCAAAGTGCTTTATATTCAGGCTGCCTTAGTCGGTCACGTGGAAGCCAGGAAGAGAAACTTTTTTTTTTTTAGAAAAGGAGGATGACCCCCGGCCTCTGCATCTGAGCGATGCATGCGGCCACTTTATTAATTATTCTCATAAGACCTTACAAAGTCATACAACAGTAAGACTAAAGCCACCGTCTAAGCAACAACTGTCGCTACACCTATCCAATTGATGAAGGGGCGCTGATAGCCTGGGCCTAATACCAAACAGACATCGCAGCCAAATCTAAACATCTAAGACCTGAGGTCCCAACCAGGACGCCTGCCGGGTATGGGGCACCTACCAGTCCGGCGCACTCCTCAACCAGGACGCCTGCCGGGTATGAGGCCGCCGCAGCCACCTGCCACCAATCCATCTTCAGAGCTGTACTGTTGCATCTACCGTGCCAGGTCTCTCTGCCATCGACGCCACCATGACGCCAGACAGCGTCGTCCTCCTGCGCGAGTCCATCCTCGCACATCGAACTCCGAATCTGCACTGCGCCACGCCGTCGAGATCCGTCGCCATCATTGTGTAGGATGAAGCACCGCTCCACCAAAGATGCCGTCCGCTGGTCCAGCGAAGTCGAGTGCACCTCCAAGAATGCCGCCCCCAAGGGGGTAACGACACATGATTGCCGCCAACATCCGATCAGCTGATCTAGGGTTTCCCCCGGAGGTATTGAGTGGAGTTGGGAGCTTCACCTCGATGATGCCTTCATGAAGGAAACGATGATAAGGGCATCGTCATCACCGGCTCCGGCTATCGACCGAAGACCAGGTTTTCACCCGGATCCGTCCCAAGAAATCCACCCAACAACCTGTGCACCGTCTCGACCGCCTTCAAAGCCCCAGATCCAGCCGCCTAGATCCGGCGACCAACCGCAACAACAGTGCCACCGTGGGAGTCCTGGCGCACCGGCCACTGCCTGAGTGTGCCACCACTGGAGCCTAGGAGGAGGGCTCCCACCCCGCCTCGCCAAGCCGCGAGAGCCGCCGAGAAGGATCCCGCGCACTCGTCACCGTCTCTGATCCGAACCAATCCATAGCAGATCGCCGTCACAGATCTGCCTTGGACAGGGACTGCACCACGCCATGCCGTCGCGGGAAGCCCTAGCTTCACCAGCCGCCACCGTCCAGGGCCGCCGCCCCGGGATCCAGACAGAACCTCGCCGCTGCCACCGGCCATGTTCCGCCGCCGTCGACCGGCCAAGCTGCCGGCCACAGCGACCTCCGCCGCGATGACCAAGCACGCCCACCGAGCAGCCGGCACCACCAGATCTTCCACGAAGCCCGCAGCTCCGCCGCCTCCTCCCATCACCACGCCGCCACTGCGCCGTCGGCGGACTCAGATCGGCCGCGCCGCCGCGACGGCTCAGATCGGGGAGGAGGGCCCCTGCGCCCCGGGTGACCCGCCTCACCCAAAGGAACGTGGGAGGGAAGGGGGCCTCCGCCGCCGCCGTCAGCCGCCCGGGGCTTTGCCCGGCGACCTCCTCCAACGGCGGCGGAGGGGAGGGGAGGGAGGTGTTGGGAGCCCGGCGGCGGTGGGGGTAGGGTTCCGCCCGAGCCGCCCTAGCGGGGGGCGGCACAGGGGATGGGGGACGGGGGACGGGGCGGCAGTTCAGCCAGGAAGAGAAACTATCAACGAATAAGCTATTGTAAGTCTCCTTAGTTATTTATGGTACTTATTTTCATGAGCACTTGATAATGTATCTGTTTTGGCTATTACTTGCACTAAATTCTCATAGAAGAAATGGTTTTGTATGCAATGCTAGTTTTTTTTATAGTAGCTAGCAATATTTCCCATATTTCTTTTTTTTTGAGGGCAAAAAGAGAGCTCATTCATTCATAGTACGAGTACAGTCATACTCAATTACATGAAGTATATCTGGTGGCACATTCTTCGGCAGAAAAAAATCCCCATGAATTCTAGCATGAGCAGCCAACTCATGTGCAGCCACATTACACTCTCTTTTAATTTTCCTCACCTCAGATAGACTGAAGTCACGCATCAGGTTTTTAGCCTCTTCGTACTTATCCCACCACTTGGCTTTGTTCCTTCCTTCAGTATTCATAGCATTCACAACAGCAGCACAGTCAGACTCAACGTACACCTGTCCCCTGTAAACATTTCTCAAACACTTGAGTCCAATCACAAGGGCGCTTGCCTCTGCTTCCTCTGCATCTTCACATGCCTGAAGATGACAGCCTACAGAAAATACAACCGATCCCGCGCTATCGCGAGCTACCGCCCCTGCCCACGCCGAGCCCAAAACTGAAACAAAAGAAGCATCGACGTTCAGTTTAATGCAAGCTCCTTGGGGCCTGGACCAGTGACATTTTGGCTGTATATTCCTTTCTGGTGACGACTGCATCTCAGTAACATGCAAGAGTTTTTTCCCTTTGATATCACATTCAGCTGGGGCTTCAGAGTTCAACGTTTCCCAGTAATTCTTCAGGAAAAGGACCGAGTCCGAGATCTTTGCTTCCCCTTTATTATGTACAATATCCTCCCTAAGATGCCATGACCGCCAGAGAACCAGTAGCAGTTTTTCTCGCATGTGTCCAGAGCATTGGCTTAAAGCATTTAACAGCCAATCCGGATTAGGTTCGGCAAGTACTGGTTCTTTTGGTAATGCCCAAAGTTCTCTTATCTTTTCTCTAAGAGCTCTAGCCTTGGTGCAGTTCACAACAGCATGGTGAGCATCCTCTTTCTCTATACCACATGTATTACATATTCCATCAATTTCCAGGGTCCTCCTTCTTTTGTTTTCCTTTGTGGGAAGTGAATCTGTGGCAATTCTCCAGGCAACAATACGAACTTTGTGAGGGACCTGAGCTTTCCAGATTAAATTCCATAGATTTTCCCTTCCAGTACTGATGCTACGAGACGAACCAGCTGTTTCTTCCTGTTGCTTCAAGTTCATACCCAATCTATAAGCACTTCTTACCGTGAAGATGCCATTTTTCTCATAGTTCCAAGCTAGATGGTCTTCAATCTCATTGAGAGGAATCTTTATTTTGCATATTTCCTCAGCGTCAAAATTATGGAATAGCTTGTGGATAAGGGGGACATTCCACTCCCTTGCTTGTGGCAACATGAGCTGATTAACCCATCTGATTCGGCTCCAGGTCTTAAGAGATAGAACCTTGAGTCCTGATTGCCTTGGGATCCAATTATCCCGAAGGATTTGGATACTATTCCCATTTCCAACTCTCCAAACAACACCTTTCTTCAAGAGTTCTAGGCCAAATTCAATCCCTCTCCACACAGGTGACGCATCGGACGCGAAGACCGTGTCCAGCAGATTGCCATTCGGATAATATTTTGACTTCAGAATCCGAGCACACAAACTCTCTGGTCTCTGAACTAAGCGCCAGGCTTGCTTAGCCAGCAGGGCCTGGTTGAAAACCTGCATGTCTCGAAATCCCAGGCCTCCATGACATTTTGGTTGTGTCATTTTCTCCCATGACATCCAGTGAACTCGTCTTTGATTTTGCTCGTCACCCCACCAAAAATCACGCACCATTTTCTCATATTGCTCACAAAATTCCACACTCATCTTGAACATACTCATGGTATAAGTCGGCAATGCTTGAATCACTGATTTGATCAAAATATCTTTAGAGCCATGGGACATAAATCTTTCAACCCAATTAATGAGCCTTTTAGTGAAGCGCTCAAAGATAGGTTGAAATTGGGACCTCTTCATGCGCCCCTCAGGTGTGGGCAAACCCAAATACCTCTCCTCAAAAGTGACTGAGCTAATATCCAGAATCTGCTTAATTTCATTCTGGACCTGCGTAGGGCAAGCTCTGCTAAACAACATGGAACATTTACTTGGGCTTAACAGTTGGCCCGTCCCGTGCTGAAATTTGTTGAGGGCGTTCTTGATACTCCTTGCTTCATCACTATCAGCTTTAAAGAAGAGAAGGCTATCATCTGCGAATAGAAGATGGGAGATACCTGGGCTCCCTCTCGCCACTTTCAAAGGGGTGATCTTACCAGCAGCACATTCAGCCTCGAGGGCACGTGATAGACCTTCAGCCACAAACAAGAACAAATACGGACTTAAAGGGTCTCCCTGACGGAGACCCCTCGAAGGTTCGAAGAAATCCAAGATTTCTCCATTTAGCTTCACTGCATATCTCACAGACCGAACACAGGTCATCACCCAATTTTTCCACTTCTGACAAAACCCGAATCTGGTAAGAACTCCTTCTAGGAAACTCCAATCCACACGATCATATGCTTTGGACAGATCAAGTTTATAAGCACAATGGTTGTTGGTAGCGTTGTTGCTGTGTTGGATTTTATAAAAACACTCAAAGGCGATATACGCGTTGTCCGTGATGAGTCTTCCAGGAATGAAAGCACTCTGTGTTTCTGACACTAACTCATCCAAGAAAGGTCGGAGGCGGTTGACAAGGCATTTAGAAATCACTTTATAGATGACGTTGCACAGGCTTATTGGACGAAAATCTTTCAAGTATTCGGGAGCATTACCTTTAGGAATAAGGACAATCATCGTGTCGTTAATTCCTCCTGGCATGATTCCATCATCAAAGAATTTCTTCACCGCGCTAATCACATCCGTTCGGAGCTCAACCCAATTCCTTTGAAAGAAGCGGGCAGGGAACCCATCAATGCCCGGGGCCTTCAAAGGTCCAATTTGAAAGAGAGCATCACTTATTTCTTCATTTGTAAAAGCCTTACAAATCTGTTCATTTATCTCCGGGGTAACTTTAGCTACAAACAGCTCCAGCAGGTTATTGGGTTTCAGAGTTGTGTCAGCCTCATAAAGCTTCATGAAAAACTCTCTTACCATGGTGCTTAACTTACCCGGGTCATGGATCCAGTTACCAGCAGGATCCTTGAGCTTGCTAATTTTGTTCTTTTTCTGCCTCCAAGTCGCTTTTTGCTGGAAGTATTTTGTATTTTGTTCCCCTTCCCATATTTCCGTAGTCAGGGACCAACTTGTTGTCATCAGGGTTGAGGAGAATGCTGGCAAGGTGACTGGCAGTGTGAATCTACCTGAACTCAAGACACTAGCGCTGAATGACACACGTCCTGAGCCTGAATTAACTGGTAGGTATGACCATTATTGTTCCGTTATTTTTAGAGCTGAATGACACACCTCCTAAACCTGAATTAACTGATAGGTATGACCATTATTGTTTTGTTATTTTAATCAGGATTTGGCTTGTTGAAATTCCATGTGTGCATTATGACTCTTTTTCATATGTTCTGCATATCATTCAAATATGTTTGATTCATCAACTCCAGAAAACTTGTTGAAGAAGATTATTTATACCGAATATCTGTTTATGGTTATTCTCACTGTAGTTCCTGTAGAAGAAATAATATTGTATGCAATGCTAGTTTCTTTTATAGAGGCTAGTAATTCTTTCCCACACTTCCAGAGACCAACCAACATTTTCTGATCAGGGTTGAGGAGAATGATGGCAAGGTGAGCAGCACTGACGGTCCTGCAGTTAAGGTTCTACCGTAAGTGCGCCTCTAGCACTAGCAAACACAACTTTTTTTTTCGCAGCAGTGCTCCTTAAAGAAAATACTGCCTGGTTATTATTGCAATACCTCCATCATAAAGTTGCTGACTAATGAGCATATTGGTTCGATTATCTTGGTCATGGTTTGAGGTGGTTGCTGGTGAGGTGAGTAGCATGGAGTTTAAAGCATGTACACTCCACCAGTCACCTCCTACACTTAACTCAACTCACAGGCACTGGATTGACCTCCTTTTTGCCTAGCCCCCGAACCATGGGTTAATATTTATTTATTGAGTTTTTAGTCTCTCGATTCTTATCTTGTTGTTTGTTACTGTTTAATATTTATATTAGAAGCTTCAAAGCAATAAAAATGGACCTTTGAAGGGACATCCTTGAATGATGTGAGGATGGACTGCTCTGGCGACGGCTCGGGCGATTCCAGGGGCGACTCGTCCGGCGCGGCGTCTCCCCCTGCCCCGCCGCCTCCGTCCTTCCCGTCGGCCGCTCCTCCCACCCCCGACCTCCTCGCCGCGGCTTCGCCGCCCGCCTCCCCGTCGTGCCCCCCGTCGCCCTCTGCCCCCGTGCGGGTCGTCTAGGCTGACATCGCGGAGGCCGACGACTTGGAGGCCGGCCGCCCTGTGGTGCGCCGTGACCGTGTCCCCCCTCCTGCTCCTGCCCGTGCCCGGGGGCCGGATGGCGCCGGTGGCCCTACTCCCAGGGGTGGGAGTTCGGCCACCCGCCCGTCCGCCCGGCGCCGGCACCGGCCCTGGAGCTCGTCTCAGTCGCCGGGGAGCAAAGGGGCGACCTTGGGGTCGGGTCGCCGCCGCCGACGCCGGCCGCAGGGTTGGGGGGTCGCGGGCCGTGCCGACCGCGGTGCCGCACATCTGTCCTGGCGCGCTGGTGCCCCTCCTTCCTCGGTTCCGGTCGTGGGTTCGGCCAAGGCGTGGCCGGCGGTGTCTTCGGTCATGTCCCGGCGGTCGCCTTTTCGTCCATTCATCTCCGCCTTCGGCGTCCCCCTCCCCCGGTCGCCTGGTCCTGCTCGGGGCCTGCTCCGGCCGTGCCCTCCCAGCCCTGCCCCGGCCACGGCGCCGGCGCCGGCGCTGGGGGAAACCCTGCCCCACCGCGCGGTCGCGTCGCTGGAGCTGGACCGCCCGTCGCTCCTGGGCCTTCCCCTGGGCCGGCCTGCGTGTCCCTCTGCGGGTTCGGGCGGTAATGGGCCGCGGCCCTCCGTGGCTGCGGGCCCAGCCAGGCCACTCATTTGGCCACCCCTAGGGTTCCCGATCCTGCCGGCCCCCTCTCCTGCTCCACCCTCCCGCCGCCCCGACACATCCCCGCCTCCCCTCGCTATCGCGACTGCCTCCCCGTCTCCGGCTCCGGCGGCGCCCCCCTCCCCCCCAGCGGCCATGCCTCGGGACTGGGGCGATGACGCCGGTGTTGGGGAACGTAGTAGTAAATCAAAAAATTTCCTACGTATCACCAAGATCAATCTAGAAGATGCTAGCAACGAGAGAGAGGGAGTGCATCTTCATACCCTTGAAGATCGCTAAGCGGAAGCGTTACAAGAACGCGGTTGATGGAGTCGTACTCGCAGCGATTCAAATCGCAGAAGATCCGATCTAGCACCGAACGGACGGCGCCTCCGCGTTCAACACACGTACAGCCCGGGGACGTCTCCTCCTTCTTGATCCAGCAAGAGGAGAGGAGAAGTTGAGGGAGGGCTCCGGCAGCACGACGGCGTGGTGGTGGAGCTTGTGGTTCTCCGACAGGGCTTCGCCAAGCACTATGGAGGAGGAGGAGGTCTTGGAGAGGGGGAGGGCTGCGCCAGGGAAGGGGTGCTGCTGCCCTCCCACCCCCCCTCTATTTATAGGGCAAAGGGGAGAGGGGGCCGGCCCCTTAGATCCCATCTAAGGGGGGGGGGGGCGGCGGCCAAGGGGGGGAAACTTACCCCCCAAGCAAGGTGGGAGGCGCCCCCACCCCCTAGGGTTTCCAACCCTAGGCGCCTTGGGCCCCTTGGGGGGGGCGCACCAGCCCACCAGGGGCTGGTTCCCTCCCTTGCTCAGCCCACTTGGCCCACCGGGGCAGGTGGCCCCACCCGGTGGACCCCCGGACACCTTCCGGTGGTCCCGGTACAATACCGATAACCCCCGAAACCATTCCGGTGACTGAAACTGGACTTCCCATATATAATTCTTCACCTCCGGACCATTCCGGAACTCCTCGTGACGTCCAGGATCTCATCTGGGACTCCGAACAACCTTCGGTAACCACATACAATTTCCCATAACAACTCTAGCGTCACCGAACCTTAAGTGTGTAGACCCTACGGGTTCGGGAACCATGCAGACATGACCGAGACATCTCTCCGGCCAATAACCAACAGCGGGATCTGGATACCCATGTTGGCTCCCACATGTTCCACGATGATCTCATCGGATGAACCACGATGTCGAGGATTCAATCAATCCCGTACGCAATTCCCTTTGTCCATCGGTATGTTACTTGCCCGAGATTCGATCGTCGGTATCCTTATACCTTGTTCAATCTCGTTACCGGCAAGTCTCTTTACTCATTCCGTAACGCATGATCCCGTGGCTAACTCCTTAGTCACATTGAGCTCATTACGATGATGCATTACCGAGTGGGCCCAGAGATACCTCTCCGTCATACGGAGTGACAAATCCCAGTCTCGATTCGTGCCAACCCAACAGACACTTTCGGAGATACCTGTAGTGCACCTTTATAGTCACCCAGTTACGTTGTGATGTTTGATACACCCAAAGCATTCCTACGGTATCCGGGAGTTGCACAATCTCATGGTCTAAGGAAATGATACTTGACATTAGAAAGCTCTAGCGAATGAACTATACGATCTTGTGCTATGCTTAGGATTGGGTCTTGTCCATCACATCATTCTCCTAATGATGTGATCCCGTTATCAACGATATCTAATGTCCATGGTCAGGAAACCATAACCATCTATTGATCAACGAGCTAGTCAACTAGAGGCTTACTAGGGACATGCTGTGATCTATGTATTCACACATGTATTACGATTTCCGGTTAATACAATTATAGCATGAACAATAGACAATTATCATGAACAAGGAAATATAATAATAACCATTTTATTATTGCCTCTAGGGCATATTTCCAACAGCCGGCCGGCCCAAACGCGGCCGCGACGAGCGTCGGGACGCCCCCCGCTCCTCCCTGGACGGGCTGCACCGTGAGGCCGACCTCCGGCATCAGCTCACCTCCCGGCCTCCCACCCGCCGGTCCCCCGCCCGGGAGTCACGCCGTTCGCCGGCGCGCGCGGAGCGTCGTTCCCCGGACCGCGACCGCCGCTCCCCTGCCCGCCGTGCTTCCCCTCGGGACCGCCCTCGCTCACCCGTGGATGAGCAATGGAGCTTTTCCCGGCGGCGTTCGCCGTCCCCCTCTCGGCGCCGGGACCGCTCCACCTCCCCTCCAAGACTCCAACAGCAGCAGTCCGGCAACTCCCAAGCCTCGCGCCGGTACCAACCACCTCAAAATCAGCCATCTTTCCCTCCGACTAACGGTGGCAATGGCAACCGCGGCCGCCAAGGTGCTAAGAAGAAGAAGAAGAAGAAAGGGCTGGCTCGCCCTCCCGTCCCTGCTCCGTCCACCGCGCCGGCCCCTCCGACGGACTCCGGTGCCCCCCGTGATTCTCCGCCGTGCTTCAACTGCGGGCTCACCGGCCACTTCCAGGTGGCATGCCCTAACCCGCCGATGTGCTACCTCTGCAAGGACTCCGGCCACCCCCCGGTCCTCTGCTCGGACCGGCCGGTGACCGAGGAGATCATGATGTACGGCCACGGCATCGAGGGCATGGGCTTCTTCCACATCGAGGTGCCTGACGCTCCTCCGCCCTCCCCCTCGCTCCTGGCGGTTGTCTCCGTCATTGGCGAGGGTGTCGCTTCCCCCGCGATGATCGAGGCCGAGCTCAACCACCTGTGTAGGTGCAAGTGGGACTGGCAGGTGGCCCCCACTTCCGCCAACACCTTCACGGTGGTTTTCCCTGACGCCATCAGCATGGGCTACTGCACCCGCAGCGGCAACATCACCTTGGTTCTCAACCAGTTGGTGGTGGACATCTCCGAGCCGAAGTGGGATCCCAAGGCGGTGGCGGTTCTGGACACGGCTTGGATCCTCATCACCGGCCTGCCCGATGTTGCCTGGTCTGAGCGGGTCATCCGTAGTATGTCCAAGATCCTCGGCAAGGTGGTGGTGGTCGACGAGCTCTCTCTCCGCAAGGAGGAGGAGGTCCGGGTGAAGGTGAAATGCCTGGACTCCTCCAAACTCCGCGCCACAGTCCGCGTGTTCTTCAACGACGAGGGTTTCGACCTCAAGATCTCCCCCGAGCCGCCGAACCATGTCGGTCGCCCCCGCTTCTCCGATGACGGCCACCAGGGGGGTGGGCCGGGTGATGCCGATGACTCCCCCCACAGGCGCCCTCGCCCATCTCGCCACGACGACGACCCGGAGGACGACGACGACCTGTCGGAGCACTCTCGCTCCCCCTCCCGTGAGCCTTCCAACCCTCCTGCGGGTCGTGGGGGTTCTGGAGCCGGGCGCACCCGGGTGACGGCCTCTGCCCAACAGGCTGCTCTTCGGCTGGCCGCCCCTCCTCCGGCATCTCCTGCTTCGTCGGCCGAGATCAGTGACATCTCCAGCGTGAGCCTGCTCATTCTTCCGCCCTTGTCGCCTCGCTCCCCGACCGCCGACTCCGCCCAGATCCTGACTCCTCTGAGCCCGCCGCCCTCGTCTCCCCTTGGACCGATCCCCTCGGCTCCCACGGGCGGCGACGGTGGGAGCCCGCTCGCCGCGACTCCGCCTGCCCCTCCACCTGTTGAGGACTTGGCCGGGGGTACCCTGCCCCCCCCGCCTTGCCTCCTCCGCTGGTGGTCCCCGACGACTCATTCGCCTCCCCTGATCCACTGGCCGTGGGGGTGCCCGACGACGTGACCACTCCTGTCACTGCGCACCCCCCACAGACGGTGGCGTACGTCCGGCGGCCCCGCTCCACTTCGACGCCGGTGACTGCCTCCCGTCGCAGTGCCCGCCTCGATGCGGCCCGTCCGACGGACTTCCCGGCCCCGTCCATTCCCGAGCGTGCTGAGCTTCGGGCGGCGGCCAGGAACCTCGAGCCAGGTGCGGATTCCATCCCCCCCAGTTCTTTCGGTTGTTCCTTTTCCGCACTAGAGGCCGTTCCCCTTGGCCACCTCGCCCGGGTGGCCACTGACTCGGCCATCATCTTCAGGGGGGAAGTTGGTCCCCCCTTAGAACAGATCGCGGCCATTCGGGCCCGCGAGATTTTGGATGGCCAACTGGCAGAAACTCGGGCGCGCCTCCGCCGCCAACCTGCGTAACCGGCCGTCACCCCTTCCACGACGGCGGCTCCGGCGGTGCCCGGTGAGATGATCCGTGGGCGCACTCGCTCTCGCACTGCGGGCCTCCGGGCGCAGAGCGCTTCCCGTGTCCTGGGGTCAAGCAGCCCCCCCGATGGCGGTTTAAATGCGAGTCCTCTTCTGGAACATCCGCGGCTTCGGCCATGACGGCCGTCGCCGCCAACTCACCGAGTACATGCGTGACGAACACATTGACATCATTGCCATCCAGGAAACCATGCGTACGGAGTTCTCCCTTCCTGAGCTCGATAGTCTTAGCCCTTACCTATTCGCCTGGCATTGGCTCCCTTCTAGTGGGACCACTGAGCATTCGGGTGGCATCCTTTTAGGTGTGAAGGATGCCGCCTTTGAGGTGGGCGGGATGGACCGGGGCGAATTCTTCGTTAGCATGGAGATCTTTGAACGGGCGCTCAACTTCAAATGGGAGGTCGTGATCGTTTATGGACCGGCGGACCACCGCCGCTCCCCGGCTTTCCTCGCTGAGCTGCAACAGAAGATCTCCGCTTCCCCCCTCCCAGCCATCGTGGGAGGAGACTTTAACCTCATCCGCTCCCCAGATGAGAAGAACAATGAGCGGATCAACCTCCCCCGGATGCAGATGTTCAACGATTGCATCACGGAGCTCGGCCTCCGCGAGCTTGAGCGAACAGGTGCCAGGTTCACCTGGACTAACCGTCAGGCGGACCCGACGCGATCCGTCCTTGATCGCGTCCTAGTTTCTCCGGAATGGGAGCTTAGGTGCCCCTTGGCTTCGCTTCGGGCGATCACCCGGATCGGTTCTGATCACGTGCCTCTCCTCCTCTCCACCGCCGATGATCGCCCCCCGATACCACCGCGATTTCGGTTTGAGCTATTCTGGCTCAACCAGGCGGGCTTCCTCGAGGCGGTTGCGGCTAAGTGGATCACCGCGCGCTCATCTCCCCACCGCTCCATGTCCGCCGTTGACTCGTGGCAGTTTTGCGCCAAGCTCGCCCGCCAATTTATGAAGGGATGGGGCGCGAACCTTGGGCGGGACCTCCGCGAACATAAAAAAGCCCTCCTGACTGCCATCCAGGCCCTGGATGCCCGCGCAGACACTTCCGGGATCTCCCCTGTGACGACCCCGGCTTAATCGTGCACTAATCATACACGCAAATGCGCACGATCAAGCCTAAGGACTCACTTGAAGATATCACAACACAACTCTAAAACATAAAATAAAGTCATACAAGCTTAATATTACAAGCCAGGGCCTCGAGGGCTCGAATACATAGCTCGATGGCATACAAGCGTCAGCGGAAGCATTAGATATCTGGGTACAGATATATTACATAGAGAGAATTAGGCCTTCACAGAGGCGGGGTAAAATAAAATACTACGATCGAAAGGCGTAGGCCTCCTGCCCTGGACCCTCCGATCCTACACCTGGTCGTCGCACGGCTCCTCGTAGTAGTAGTACTCGCCAGGCGGGTAGTAGTACTGGTCGTCGGCTGGGGCTTCTGGCTCAGGGGCTCCGTCGTCTGGTGGCATCAAATGGAATATGGGGGGAAAAAGAAAATAAAGCAAACGTGAGTACTCATCCGAAGTACTCAGCAAGCAAGGATCTACACTACATATGCATCATTGTCAAAGGAATGGCTGTATATGTGGACTGGGCTGTAGAAATGCCAGAATAGAGGGGGATAGCCTAGTCCTATCGAAGACTAGCATCTTCAACAATCTTCAGCAGTCTTTCAGCATGAGGAGAGAGCAGATTACATAAGTAAAGTAGTAGTAGTAGTATCATCAACCTCGACCTGAGATCCTTTCTCGACTCCCTGTGAGAAAGCAATCCCAGAGCCGTACTATCCAATTCTCACCACATGTTCTAGTTGTACCGATCGGGATACAACTCCGAGTGTCCGTTACCGTAGGACAGGCTATCGATAGAAGTTTCTTCCCTGCAGGGGTGCACCAACTTACCCACCACGCTCGCTTAACTCTGGCCGGACACACTTTTCAGGGTCATGCCCGGCCTCGGCTAAGCAACACGCCGCAACCCGACCTAGGCTTATAAGAGAGGTCAGCACGCCGGACTAAACCTATGCCCCCAGGGGTCTTGGGCCATCGCCCCGGGAACTCCTGCACGTTACGAGGCCACCGAGAGCAGACCTAGCAACCCCTTATACAAGCGCGGTTGCGTTACCAGTCCAACTCGGCGTGCGCCGCTCCTTACTGACGTCCAACAAGCTTCGGCTGATGTGTACGACGCAGAACGCCCATACTATGCCCACGTGATGGTTAGTGCTATCGGGCCAGAGGCCCCTCGGATCAAATATCCAAACCGTAGTGGATTAGGAGCGCGCGGAAACGAGCAGAGACTCACGATCGATGTGACCCTGTCGCCCCGTCTCGAGGACTTGCGGCAAGGGCTAAGAATGCCCGGCCACGCCTCGTAGTTATCTCGCGGGCACCATCCAGGTCAACCCGACTCCACATCACTTCGCGTTAAGCTCGCGCGGGTACCCCTCAGGGCCGACCCGTCTTTAGTATCGTGGTTCATAGTCAAGTCATAATATCCAAGGTAACTGTGTGTCTGACACCGAAGGGAACCATGAGGAATCACCCTCGATGGAGTTCCCGCTCGATGTTATCATCAAGGTGAACGAAGGAGGAATCACCCTCGAGGTCCACACTTGAGAGGTTGCGCGACGATGTCGTTATCGGGGGTGGTGTAGGAGGAATCACCCTCGCTTACCACGACCGAGTAACTAACCTACAAGGTTAACATCAGAAGTGCTTACGAGGTATCACCCTCGGCACTCGACGGTAACCCAGCAGTGTCGGCAACTAAGGGGTAGTGATGTGCGGTGCCAGGGTCTGGTCTTCAATCCCGATGATCGGGTCTTCTGATGTCCAGCAGGGCAGTCGGGATCAAGTGGAGGTCTCTGTCGTGTCTCTACCCACCCTATACTAAGCAGTCTAGGATAACCAGTAAGGTAACAAAGCAGGGTACAATAATCAGGCTATGCAGCAGATATAGGAAAACAGTAGCAGTAGCAGTTCTAATGCAAGCATAAGAGAGAAGAGAATAGGCGATATAGGCATGCTCAAAATGGGGGTGCTTGCCTGTTTGCTCGGGGGCAAGGGCAAGGTCTTCAGTAGTATCGTCGGGGATGTAGTCGTACTCCTGTGCGGCGTCTGCCTCGGGAGCTACGTCAACGTCGGGGTCTACCGAGAGAGAAGAGAGGGAAGAAACAGGTAAACATAATGCAAACAGATGCAATACGGTGCGTGTGATGCTATGATGCAGTGCAGGGTTGCCTAATTATGCATCTAAGTCATTTTAGTTATTTTTAGAATTATTCTGGGATTTAATATCCGACGTGTGTGCACTATTCATCTGCCGGATTCGGGTCCGGAATTATGAGTTCTTCTACGTAGGAGGTTCCGATGGAGAAACAGACGGCACGATCAGACTCGTCTCGTCGTTCTGAGCAACTTTCATGTTTTAACTTTTTCGATCCGAGCTACGGTTTAAAAGTTATTAATTTTTAAAGATTATTTGAATTTCTGGAATTAATTTTTATTTACAGAAAATGAATTATGACGTCAGCATGATGTCGTGCTGACATCAGCAAGTCAACAGCGGTTGTACAGGTCAAACCTGACATGTGGGTCCAGACCCACATGTCAGCCTCTGTTTCTTTAACCAGTGATTTAGTTTAATTACCAGGATTAATTAGGGGGTGGACCCCACATGTCAGTGGGACATTAGGTTAATTTAATTAGTTTCTATTTAATTAAATCTCTAATTAGGCGCGGGGGCCCACCTGTCAGTGGCTCTGGGTCGGCCACGTCAGCATAGTTGACTTGGTCAACTAGTCAACGCGGGCCCCTGGGCCCACGGGTCAGTGACCCAGGGCGACCCACGTGGCGGCCACGTCGGCGCCGGCGCCGGAGATCGCTCCGGCGACCATTTTCGCGGCGGAGCACGCCGGCGAGCTGCGGAATCCCTCTGTAGGGCGTCATTTCGCGCGCCGCGACCACCAGACGATCGAGGATCGAGCGCCGCGTCCATCTGGGACGGTCCCAGGCGCGGGGGTGGTCGGAGCTGCGCCGGAGACGAGCTATGGCGGCGGTGGCTCCGGGTGCTCATCGGGGTAGCAGCTAGGGACCACGACAGGGAGCGTGCGTGCGGGCGCTGTGTTCGCCGTGAGCAGCGAAACACGTCTAGATGCTCGGTCGAGCGCGACAACAACTGGGTCGCCGGCGTTAAGCCTCGCGGCGGAGCTCGGTTCGGTCATCGCCGGCGACGGCGCTAGAGGCGTCGAAACGGGGAGGAAACAGAGGGCTTTCGCGGCGAGGCTCACCTAGTGGCTCACGAAAGGCCTCTGGGGGGTTTTGTAGCTGCAGAAGGCGTCGGCGGCGTCGGAGAAGACCGGCGTTGGTCGGAGATGCCGTCGAGGAGAACCAGCGCTGCGGCCCTCCTCAGCTCCGCCCAAAGGCACCAGAGGACGCGGTCATTCGTGGCGGAGCTGGCCGACACGGTGGATGGGCGCAGGGTTGCCGGTGGCCGTGCTACCACGCGGTCATGGCGGCGACGGCGTTCGGGCGCGGCGGATCTGAGGAGAGGGAGATCTGAGGGGGGGAGTGTAGGCGCTAGGGTTCCAGGGGGCGAGGAGAGGCTCGGGGCCGTTCTTATCCACGAGGAGGAGGCAAGGATGCTCGACGCGCGGCGCATCGGCGGCCGCGGCGTCCCTGCGTTCGACAGCGAGGCAGGAGGAGGGGGATGACCTCCTAGCGGGCTGGGCCGCTTACAGTGCGGAGCAGGCTTAATGCACAGTAGTAGTTTAGGCCTTTTCTATTTTCTATATTTTTTTGTTTCTTTTTCAGCTAACCTCTTCTGTTTGGAATTAGTTAGGTCTCTTCTGCATTTTTGTAAAATACAAGAATTGTCCCCAATATTACAATGCAATATTCCCTTCCACCAAAAAGTGGTTTGGGCAGAAATGAAGTTTGTTGGAATTTGATATAATTTTAAATTTATCAAATATTCTGTTTTTGGGCCTGTTCCAAATTGTTTGAGCCACTTATCCAACTCCAATTATTTTGATATTGGTTTTAGAAATGTTCCTGGATTATTGGCCCTTTAATGAACATTTTCCCAACAGAGTTTGAACAACTTTATATTTCACTTTTGAATTTGAGTTGATTTTCAGATGTGAATTTGAATTCGATCATTAACCCTTATGACTTGGCACTGCAAATGATCATGACTTGGCAGTTTTAACAGAGTGTCACAGAGTTTATTACAAGGAGGTGTTACAAGTTCTCCTCCTCTAAAAGAAATTCTCGTCCCGAGAATTTAGGAGGTAGAAGGAAAAAGTCGGGGATATTCTTCCCGAAGATGATCCTCGCGTTCCCAAGTGGCTTCGTCTTCAGTGTGATTCGACCATTGCACTTTTAGGAACTTGGTCGTCTTCTGACGAGTACGACGTTCAGTTTCGTCGAGGATGCGAATCGGATGCTCCTTATAGGAAAGATCATCTTGTAGCTCGAGCATCTCATGATCCACTGCACGATGCGGGGATTCCTTGAAGCACTTACGGAGTTGCGACACATGGAAGATATCATGAATATGGGAGAATCGCGGTGGCAACTCCAATTTATATGCCACCTGTCCCCGTCTAGCCACGATGCGGAAAGGACCAATATAGCGAGGAGCTAGCTTGCCCTTAATTCCGAAACGACGGGTGCCCTTCATTGGAGTGACACGAAGATAGGCTTGATCACCAGGTTGATAGATCACACCCCATTGCTTGCGATCATAATTACTCTTCTGACGGTCTTGAGCTGCTTTGAGATTCTCCCGGACAATTCGGACTTGTTCTTCGGCATGCTGAATAATGTCCGGTCCAACAAGAGGTCGTTCCCCAGTTTCTGACCAATTCAGAGGGGTTCGACATTTTCGTCCATAAAGAACCTCAAATGGGGCCATTTTTAAGCTGGCTTGATAACTGTTGTTATAAGAGAACTCGGCATACGGGAGAGATTCCTCCCATTTCTTACCGAAGCATATAACACAGGCTCGAAGCATGTCTTCAAGCACTTGATTAACGCGCTCAACTTGGCCTTGGGATTGGGGATGATAAGCTGAACTCCAGGTAATATGAGTTCCCATTGCTTTCTGGAAACTTTCCCAGAAATGGCCAGTGAAAATGCTGCCACGGTCTGAACTGATTTCCTTGGGAATACCATGAAGTGAAACAATTCTAGAGATATATAGCTCTGCTAACTGACTAGCAGTAATAGTCTCCTTAACTGGTAGAAAGTGTGCAACCTTGGAAAGTTGGTCAACGACGACAAGAATAGCATCGTGACCCTTCTGAGACTTGGGAAGACCAGTGATGAAGTCCATTTGCACTTTATCCCACTTCCATAGAGGAATAGGGAGCGGTTGCAGAATTCCAGCAGGTTTTTGATGTTCTGCCTTCACGCGACGACAAACGTCACACTCGGCAACATAACGAGCAATATCTTGCTTCATTCTAGACCACCAGTACCTTTGACGAAGATCTCGATACATTTTGGTACTACCCGGATGGATAGATAACGGTGTATCATGGGCCTCCTTCATGACTTTGTCAGTCATCAGCTCAAAGCGAGGTACTACAATGCGGTCTCGGAAGTACAAGGTTCCATCTTCAGCAATCGAGAAATCCCTGTACTTTTGGAGGTGAAGCTCTTTCTTCATTAGATCAATTTCAGCATCCTTAGATTGCGCAATCTTGACAGCTTTCTCAAGATCTGGTTGTATCACAAGGTTATTAAGAGAACCTTGCGGGATGATACAGAGATTCAGCTTGCGCAATTCTTCATATAGCTGGGGTTGAGCTTGTTTTACCATGAGGTTACTACAGTATGACTTGCGGCTCAAGGCATCAGCCATCACATTAGCTTTGCCGGGAGTGTATGAAATTCCACAGTCATAATCGGTGATTGTTTCCAACCAACGCTGCTGACGAAGATTAAGTTCCGGTTGAGTGAACAAGTACTTCAAGCTCTGATGATCGGTGTAAATCTCACACCGATTACCAAGGAGGTAATGACGCCACTGCTTCAAAGCATAAATGACAGCAGCAAGTTCGATGTCATGCACTGGGTAATTCTCTTCATGTGGACGCAGTTGTCGCGAAGCATAAGCAATAACTCTTCGCTCTTGCATTAGGACACAACCTAGTCCTTGGCGAGAGGCGTCGCAGAAGATCACAAAATCTTTGCGGGAGTCTGGAGGAGCAAGGACTGGAGCAGAAGTCAGCTTGTCCTTGAGGGTCTGGAAGCTTTCCTGACATTTGTCTGTCCACTCAAACTTAACGCCTTTGTGAAGCAGATTAGTCAGGGGCTTGGCAATCTTGGAGAAATTTTCGATGAATCGGCGACAATAACTTGCAAGCCCGAGGAAACTTCTGACTTGCTTGACATTCTTCGGAGGGGTCCAGTCAAGAATAGCCTGAACTCGTTCCGGGTTAACTGCAATACCATCCTTGGAAATGACATGTCCAAGGTAGGTTACTTCAGAAAGCCAGAATTCGCACTTCGAGTACTTGGCATATAATTGGTGCTCTCGAAGTCTCTCCAGAACAAGGCGAAGATGCTCAGCATGTTCTTCTTTGTTCTTCGAATAAACCAGAATATCATCCAGATATACCACGACGAATTTGTAGAGGTAATCCATGAATATGTAATTCATTAGGCGGGAGAATGTAGCTGGAGCGTTTGTTAAACCAAACGACATGACTGTGTACTCGTAAGAGCCATAACGAGTAACGAATGCAGTCTTCGGAATATCCTCTTCGCGGACACGGATCTGGTGATAACCCAACCTCAAGTCGAGTTTAGAAAACACCGAAGATCGATCAACTTGCAGGATCCTACTCTCCGTGTGCACTCTGATGCATAATCCGGTCTTATCGAATGACAACTCGGAGTATAATACAACTCGGAGAGAAAGGTTAAACAAAACAATGGAAAGGAAAATGATTATCAGACTAATCAGATCAACGTCAGGGAAATCGCACTGAATCCAGCTCTCCGGGTGGATAGAATTTACGAGAACCTAAATGTCGGTGTTAGTAAATTTTATTAAACCCGAATAGATGAGAGATTAGAATCCCAGATTAAAGACGAGGAATAAAAGGTCCTAATACCACCCAGTTGGCGACGTGGGCCCGTAAGCCACACAGCCAAGTTAGTAAAACAGTTTTCGACCACTAGACTCAACTTCGGCCAAAGAGTTGGAAAGGGGGACTCCTAGAGGCAGTCGGCTCTGATACCAACCTGTGACGACCCCGGCTTAATCGTGCACTAATCATACACGCAAATGCGCACGATCAAGCCTAAGGACTCACTTGAAGATATCACAACACAACTCTAAAACATAAAATAAAGTCATACAAGCTTAATATTACAAGCCAGGGCCTCGAGGGCTCGAATACATAGCTCGATGGCATACAAGCGTCAGCGGAAGCATTAGATATCTGGGTACAGATATATTACATAGAGAGAATTAGGCCTTCACAGAGGCGGGGTAAAATAAAATACTACGATCGAAAGGCGTAGGCCTCCTGCCCTGGACCCTCCGATCCTACTCCTGGTCGTCGCACGGCTCCTCGTAGTAGTAGTACTCGCCAGGCGGGTACTAGTACTGGTCGTCGGCTGGGGCTTCTGGCTCAGGGGCTCCGTCGTCTGGTGGCATCAAATGGAATATGGGGGAAAAAAGAAAATAAAGCAAACGTGAGTACTCATCCGAAGTACTCAGCAAGCAAGGATCTACACTACATATGCATCATTGTCAAAGGAATGGCTGTATATGTGGACTGGGCTGCAGAAATGCCAGAATAGAGGGGGATAGCCTAGTCCTATCGAAGACTAGCATCTTCAACAATCTTCAGCAGTCTTTCAGCATGAGGAGAGAGCAGATTACATAAGTAAAGTAGTAGTAGTAGTATCATCAACCTCGACCTGAGATCCTTTCTCGACTCCCTGTGAGAAAGCAATCCCAGAGCCGTACTATCCAATTCTCACCACATGTTCTAGTTGTACCGATCGGGATACAACTCCGAGTGTCCGTTACCGTAGGACAGGCTATCGATAGAAGTTTCTTCCCTGCAGGGGTGCACCAACTTACCCACCACGCTCGCTTAACTCTGGCCGGACACACTTTTCTGGGTCATGCCCGGCCTCGGCTAAGCAACACGCCGCAACCCGACCTAGGCTTATAAGAGAGGTCAGCACGCCGGACTAAACCTATGCCCCCAGGGGTCTTGGGCCATCGCCCCGGGAACTCCTGCACGTTACGGGGCCACCGAGAGCAGACCTAGCAACCCCTTATACAAGCGCGGTTGCGTTACCAGTCCAACTCGGCGTGCGCCGCTCCTTACTGACGTCCAACAAGCTTCGGCTGATGTGTACGACGCAGAACGCCCATACTATGCCCACGTGATGGTTAGTGCTATCGGGCCAGAGGCCCCTCGGATCAAATATCCAAACCGTAGTGGATTAGGAGCGCGCGGAAACGAGCAGAGACTCACGATCGATGTGACCCCGTCGCCCCGTCTCGAGGACTTGCGGCAAGGGCTAAGAATGCCCGGCCACGCCTCGTAGTTATCTCGCGGGCACCATCCAGGTCAACCCGACTCCACATCACTTCGCGTTAAGCTCGCGCGGGTACCCCTCAGGGCCGACCCGCCTTTAGTATCGTGGTTCATAGTCAAGTCATAATATCCAAGGTAACTGTGTGTCTGACACCGAAGGGAACCATGAGGAATCACCCTCGATGGAGTTCCCGCTCGATGTTATCATCAAGGTGAACGAAGGAGGAATCACCCTCGAGGTCCACACTTGAGAGGTTGCGCGACGATGTCGTTATCGGGGGTGGTGTAGGAGGAATCACCCTCGCTTACCACGACCGAGTAACTAACCTACAAGGTTAACATCAGAAGTGCTAACGAGGTATCACCCTCGGCACTCGACGGTAACCCAGCAGTGTCGGCAACTAAGGGGTAGTGATGTGCGGTGCCAGGGTCTGGTCTTCAATCCCGATGATCGGGTCTTCTGATGTCCAGCAGGGCAGTCGGGATCAAGTGGAGGTCTCTGTCGTGTCTCTACCCACCCTATACTAAGCAGTCTAGGATAACCAGTAAGGTAACAAAGCAGGGTACAATAATCAGGCTATGCAGCAGATATAGGAAAACAGTAGCAGTAGCAGTTCTAATGCAAGCATAAGAGAGAAGAGAATAGGCGATATAGGCATGCTCAAAATGGGGGTGCTTGCCTGTTTGCTCGGGGGCAAGGGCAAGGTCTTCAGTAGTATCGTCGGGGACGTAGTCGTACTCCTGTGCAGCGTCTGCCTCGGGAGCTACGTCAACGTCGGGGTCTACCGAGAGAGAAGAGGGGGAAGAAACAGGTAAACATAATGCAAACAAATGCAATACGGTGCGTGTGATGCTATGATGCAGTGCAGGGTTGCCTAATTATGCATCTAAGTCATTTTAGTTATTTTTAGAATTATTCTGGGATTTAATATCCGACGTGTGTGCACTATTCATCTGCCGGATTCGGGTCCGGAGTTACGAGTTCTTCTACGTAGGAGGTTCCGATGGAGAAACAGACGGCACGATCAGACTCGTCTCGTCGTTCTGAGCAACTTTCATGTTTTAACTTTTTCGATCCGAGCTACGGTTTAAAAGTTATTAATTTTTAAAGATTATTTGAATTTCTAGAATTAATTTTTATTTACAGAAAATGAATTATGACGTCAGCATGATGTCGTGCTGACATCAGCAAGTTAACAGCGGCTGTACAGGTCAAACCTGACATGTGGGTCCAGTGGGACCCACATGTCAGCCTCTGTTTCTTTAACCAGTGATTTAGTTTAATTACCAGGATTAATTAGGGGGTGGACCCCACATGTCAGTGGGACATTAGGTTAATTTAATTAGTTTCTATTTAATTAAATCTCTAATTAGGCTAATTAGTCGCGGGGGCCCACTTGTCAGTGGCTCTGGGTCGGCCACGTCAGCATAGTTGACTTGGTCAACTAGTCAACGCGGGCTCCTGGGCCCACGGGTCAGTGACCCAGGGCGACCCACGTGGCGGCCACGTCGGCGCCGGCGCCGGAGATCGCTCCGGCGACCATTTTCGCGGCGGAGCACGCCGGCGAGCTGCGGAATCCCTCTGTAAGGCGTCATTTCGCGCGCCGCGACCACCAGACGATCGAGGATCGAGCGCCGCGTCCATCTGGGACGGTCCCAGGCGCGGGGGTGGTCGGAGCTGCGCCGGAGACGAGCTATGGCGGCGGTGGCTCCGGGTGCTCATCGGGGTAGCAGCTAGGGACCACGACAGGGAGCGTGCGTGCGGGCGCTGTGTTCGCCGTGAGCAGCGAAACACGTCTAGATGCTCGGTCGAGCGCGACAACAACTGGGTCGCCGGCGTTAAGCCTCGCGGCGGAGCTCGGTTCGGTCATCGCCGGCGACGGCGCTAGAGGCGTCGAAACGGGGAGGAAACAGAGGGCTTTCGCGGCGAGGCTCACCTAGCGGCTCACGAAAGGCCTCTGGGGGGTTTTGTAGCTGCAGAAGGCGTCGGCGGCGTCGGAGAAGACCGGCGTTGGTCAGAGATGCCGTCGAGGAGAACCAGCGCTGCGGCCCTCCTCAGCTCCGCCCAAAGGCACCAGAGGACGCGGTTATTCGTGGCGGAGCTGGCCGACACGGTGGATGGGCGCAGGGTTGCCGGTGGCCGTGCTACCACGCGGTCATGGCGGCGACGGCGTTCGGGCGCGGCGGATCTGAGGAGAGGGAGATCTGAGGGGGGGAGTGTAGGGGCTAGGGTTCCAGGGGGCGAGGAGAGGCTCGGGGCCGTTCTTATCCACGAGGAGGAGGCAAGGATGCTCGACGCGCGGCGCATCGGCGGCCGCGGCGTCCCTGCGTTCGACAGCGAGGCAGGAGGAGGGGGATGACCTCCTAGCGGGCTGGGCCGCTTACAGTGCGGAGCAGGCTTAATGCACAGTAGTAGTTTAGGCCTTTTCTATTTTCTATATTTTTTTGTTTCTTTTTCAGCTAACCTCTTCTGTTTGGAATTAGTTAGGTCTCTTCTGCATTTTTGTAAAATACAAGAATTGTCCCCAATATTACAATGCAATATTCCCTTCCACCAAAAAGTGGTTTGGGCAGAAATGAAGTTTGTTGGAATTTGATATAATTTTAAATTTATCAAATATTCTGTTTTTGGGCCTGTTCCAAATTGTTTGAGCCACTTATCCAACTCCAATTATTTTGATATTGGTTTTAGAAATGTTCCTGGATTATTGGCCCTTTAATGAACATTTTCCCAACAGAGTTTGAACAACTTTATATTTCACTTTTGAATTTGAGTTGATTTTCAGATGTGAATTTGAATTGGATCATTAACCCTTATGACTTGGCACTGCAAATGATCATGACTTGGCAGTTTTAACAGAGTGTCACAGAGTTTATTACAAGGGGGTGTTACATCCCCCGACGAGTGGATGGTGAGATATGATCTCGAGGATCAGCTCTCGACCATCTACATGGACGAAGAGGCGTACTGGCGGCTCCGGGGTACCCAAAGATGGGTGCTCCGTGGAGACGCTAATACGGCGTACTTCCAGGCGATCGCGAATGGGCGGCGTAGACGGAACTCCATCCATTGCTTGTGGGATGGAGATTCCCAGCTTGTCCGCCCTTCGGACATCCGTGTCCATGTAGACGGCTTTTATAAAGCATTATTCTCCCCCACCCCTCGGGGTGGGGCAGCACTGGCCCCCGACACTTGGTCAGTTCGCCAGTTAGTGTCCGACGAGGCTAATGCCGCCTTGGTGGCGCCTTTCTTGGAGGACGAGGTCCTCGCGGCCATAAAGGGTATGAACCCCTCCTCGGCCCCGGGACCGGATGGATTGCCAGTGATGTTTTTCAAAACGTTCTGGCAAACCATCAAACTGGAGGTCATGGCCCTCTTCGACGAATTCTTCTCGGGGACCATGGACCTTGGGCGCCTAAACTATGGGGTCATCACTCTCATCCCCAAAGTTCCGGGTGCTTCGGACATTCGCCAATTTCGGCCTATCACTGTGATCAATGTGATATTCCGGATCCTGGCTAAAGGGTACGCCAATAGGGTGACCCTTTTAGCTGACACTGTCACTCACCCCAACCAATCCGCCTTCATTCAAGGGCGATTTATTTTGGATGGGGTATTAGTCTTCCACGAAGTCCTTCATGAAGTACGGTCCAAACACCAACGGGCGGTCTTCCTGAAGCTTGACTTCCACAAGGCCTATGATACGGTTCACTGGCCCTTCCTTCGGGAAGTCCTGCTCCGCAAGGGTTTCGATGACCGGTGGGTGACCAGAGTTATGCAACTCGTCTCCTGCGGTCGGACCGCGGTTAACATTAACGGCGAGATCGGGTCTTACTTCCCCACTCTCTGTGGGGTGCGCCAGGGCGACCCATTCTCCCCATTTTTATTTAACATGGTGGTCGATGCCCTTGCTGTTATCCTGGATAAGGCCAAATATGCTGGCCATATCCACGGCGTAGTCCCTCACCTGGTAGGAGGGGGAGGGGTCTCCCTCCTACAATATGCTGACGATACCATAATAATGGTGGAGGGTTCCACCTCCGACATTGCCAACTTGAAGTTCCTCCTCCTGTGCTTCCAGCAGATGTCTGGGCTCACAATCAACTTCGATAAGAGCGAAGTGATGATCCTCGGCTATCCCCCGGAGGAGACCCAGGCCATTGCTGGTCGGTTGAACTGTCGTCTGGGTACTTTCCCCACGACCTATTTGGGGATACCCATTAGTGACTCGCGAATCACCGTGGCTGACCTTCGCCCGACTGTGACCCGGATGCAGCGCCGGGTGGAGCCGTGGAAGGGGAGGTGGCTCTCGAAGGCTGCCAGGGTAATCCTAATCAACTCCTCGCTGGCCAGTCTCCTTTGGTTTCTCATGAGCTTCTACAGCCTTCATGAGACGCTCCATCAGGAGATCGCCAAATACCAGTCCAGGTTTTTCTGGGCAGGCGAGGCTGACAAGCAGAAGTACCATATGGTGAGCTGGCCCGACATTTGCAAACCCAAGGACCAGGGGGGTCTAGGGATCTTGTCTTCTCGGCGCATGAACATCGCTCTCCTAACCCGTTGGCTCTGGCGAATCGCCAATGGGGAGGGAGGCCTCTGGCTTACCATCATCAGGAATAAATACCTTCGAGGCCAACCCCTTGCTTTCTATCAGCGTTCTGGTGGCTCCCAGTTCTGGCAGGCTATGATCCAGCTACTTCCCGTGCTCCGCATCGGCACTTCCATCGCGGTTGGCTCCGGGTCTTCAACCCTGTTCTGGTTCGATCGTTGGTTAGGGGACTCCCCCTTGGCCACTCGATTCCCGAAACTATTCGCCATTGCGGTTGACCCTCGGGTCTCTGTCGAGACAGCCCTTATTGACTTAGGGCGTCTCGCCTTTCGGCGTCCCTTCGGCCCCCTTGAGATGGCCGCTTGGGACTCCCTCCTCCAGGACATCGCTCTTCTTTCGATGGACGTCGAGGATGCACCTGACTCCATCTCTTGGCGTCTGGAGTCCTCCGGCCGCTTCTCCACTAAGTCCTTATATGCAGCCATCGGTCCCTCGTCGGCCCCTGAGCCCTTTAGTCTGATCTGGGACATTCGCCTCCCTCTGAAGATCAGGATATTCCTGTGGCAGTGGATCCGGGAACGCCTTCCCTCTGGGGTAGAGGTCCTCAAGCGTAATGGACCAGGCGATGGGATTTGTCCCCTGTGCGGCACGGTCGAGGATGCTAACCACATCTTCTTCTCTTGCTCCACAGCCCAATTCCTGTGGTCCTGCTTCCGCGAGACGGTTGGTGGACAGTGGTGCAACACCAACTTCCCCAACTTGCTTGCTGAGATCCACGCCTCCCCCCCTCGCTACCGCCACATTTGGTGGCTGTGCGTCGGGGTTCTCGCCTGGACGCTTTGGACCATCCGCAACAGGCTTGTTATTCAGAAAGTGCCTCTTCGACATGCGACTGACGCAATCTTCAAAATGTGTGGTTTCTTGCAGCTCTGGCGGCCGCTTAGCCGCCCCCAGGACCGGGACGCCATCAACACCCTCCTCGCCGACCTTCGCTCGATGGCCGTCCGCGTGGCGCCCCCGCTGCCGCCCCCTCCTCCGGAGCCCGATTAGAGTTCGGGTTGCTGGGTGTGAGTGTGTTGTTTTTGTCTCCAGGGCTTGTTGAGCTGTGCCCTCAGCTTTAACCCTTCAGTTTACTTGTGTTTGTGTGAGACTTCTGTGTGCGTGTGTGTGTGAACCTTGTTGGATGTTGGCTTGGGCGGTTTGCTTTATAATATAAAGCGGGGCGAAAGCCTTTTTCGGTAAAATGGACCTTTAGCATTCTTTCATGTGTTTTGCATATAATTCAAATATGTTTAATTCATCATCAACTTCACAAAAATTAGTTCAAGAAGATTATTTGTATCTAGTAAATGGTAGCTTTGGAATAATCACTGATTGTGCAGACATTTGTTGCTCTAGGTCCAAGGAATGTGCTTATGACACTGCCGAAGGTAAGACTGGCTCTGAAATTGTTGAGGAGGAGAAGCTTACGGATGAATCAGATCCTTGGTACGTATGATGATTTTCCTTTTGTTCATCTCGTGCTATATTTAGTTTGTAGTTTGTTAGTTTTAAATGCAAAGCCTCAGAGCACTAAAGTTTTACTTGTATATACATGGATCAAATAAGGGAAAAACAACAACAGAACAACTTGTTATTACTCCCTCCATTCCTTTATATAAGGTGTATAATTTTCAGCACGATGACCAAGGCACATAATTATACACAAGTTAGGACAAAATTAACCTTGGCTAAATCATTTATTAGTGGCAAGTAAATCATTTAAGCTAGGAAAGTAAGATATATGCACAATCAGGAGAGAGATACTTTCATTTATGTCTTTACAAGAAGAGATACATGCAATCGGGGAAAAGATACTTTCCTTTTTACTAGAAGGCTAAAAACGGATTTTTGAGGAATTGGAAGAAATGCACCTCACATTGTAGAATTTTATCAAAAAACAAATACACCTTATATAAAGGAACGGAGGGAGTACTTATTAGTGCAGCCAGCGTGGGGTGTTGTAGACGCTATGTCTGCAGGAGGCTGGATAAACATATACCAGCTGAGAGAATGTTTGAACTAAGCAAGAAAGAATAAGGGTTTAACACGGCCTCTCTGCATTGCACTGTGCCAGAGTTTACAGTTATGCTGGGGTTACCAGCTTACAATAAGGTGTACAAAGACACTGTAGCCAGCAGCACCCAGGATAGGAACAGAAACTAACAGCACACTCCCAGACTCGCACCGAACAACATAAGCTAGATCACCAGGCGGAGCACACAGAAAACAACAGCACATCAGCGAGATGCACAAGCGGAGCTCAATGCTATTTCACAGTTTTTAAGTATGCATAGCATAACAGTTTTTAAGTATGCATAGCATAACATTTGCTGTATATTGCCTCTTAGGCTGATGAGGTGTGCGGATTATTATTTTGCATTTTCTTGATCCTTTGGGTTTGTTCTGATTCAGGGCACAAGAATGTCGTGAGATACTAAAGTACTTGGCCGAACATAGATATACTAACGTCGTGGAGGCCATGATTGCCGCTAATCATGGCTTTAGCAACCCGACCCAGCATAAACTGGATGCTCAAGCATTTTGGTCATCAAGAGAGGAATTAAAATTTCCTGAAGTCTCCAAGTCCTTTGCCTTTCCAACAGAGAATTCAGTGCAGTATGTGTCCTTTATGATTTCTTATAAACTTTTGAAGCATATGCAGCAGTTTTAATGTACTGTTGCAGGGGAGAACCGTCTACCAAAGAAATCATTGAGAATGCTAAGAAGTGGATGGGCGAGGAACTCATGGTGGCTTTCAAGACGTACATCAAATGGCAGGACCAATTCAAAGTATTATGTGATTTTTAACTATTCTGTCCATTTTAATCGAAAGCAAGTTTTGTTCGTAAGGTGTTTCTTTCAGGACGTGGAGTATGGCCTGGATGAGCTTCAACATCAGTGCTCCAGCGTGGAGAGCTGTCGGAGTAAATGACCATGGGTAGCCCCATCAGCTCCCTTTGATATTTCAAGACATTAGGGCAGGCTGCGCCCCTCAAACATCAAGGACAAGGGCCGCCTTCTTAAGGCCGGCTGGTCCAAGCAGCCGGTTGCCGGGAGGCGGCGGAGTCCACAAGACGGCCATGAAGCAAGCCGACTCCTGGCAGGCGGCCTCCTGAGATGCCGAGTCCTAGCAGGCGGCCCCTCGCGCCCTCAAAGTCAACACCAACATAAACATGATGAGACAGGGTATGGCTACAGTACAGGCCTGCCACCCCCGAATCCAGGGCGGGGTGTGGCCACGGTACTGCGTACCGGGCAGGAATCCTGCGCCCGACGCAGGACTGTTGCCATGCCACTCATGACGACACCCATGGCAGAGGGAGCCATGCTCCCGTGACAGGCGGCCAGTACGGCCCGCAGGCGGCGGGCCCTACCTGTCCGTGACAAGCCAGAGGGCAGCAAGCCCTCACCAGTCGGCTCAGTGGGAGGCCGGCTCCCAGCAGGCGGTCCTCCTCCTCCCTCGAAGTCCGTGCGCCATTAACCAGATACGACGGGGTATGGCTACAACGAGTTCCCGCCAGGCGGCGGGAACTGTATCCACGTTCTCCCTGACCAAGCATGCGTCATCAGTGGCACGGCTACAGTGCTACACAGCCGACAGGACCCGCAAGCAGCGGGCCCAGCTTGTCGGTCGAGGACAAGACCGCCGGGGGGACCCACCAGGCGGCGGGCCCTTGCAGTCGGCGGAGAAGCCGGCGACCAGAGATACTGACGGCCGGGTCCTACGCCCGGCCAGATTACCATTGTACCCCTGGGGGGTAGGCCTATATAAGCCCCCCAGGTCACCCCATGCAAGGGGTTGGCAGTTGGCTCCTTGGCAGAGGCCTCGTCGAGCACTCACGACACACACACACACACGCGCGCAGAGAGAGTGGAGTAAGGGCTAGCCTTGCCCTTCTTCCTCCTCCAGCCAGGAGGCTCAAGGAGCAAGCTTGTAGCCACCTGTTGAGATAGTGATCATGCGGAGACCCCGCAGAGCAGGACTAGGGGTGTTATCTCCTAGGAGAGCCCCGAACCTGGGTAAGTTCGCAAGCGTACGCGGTCTCGCTCACTCCCGCTTCTAGAGCCCGGCGACGTACTTTTGTCCCCATCCACGATAAGCCATCCCCTGGCATATGTCGCACGATACCCCCGACATTTGGCGCCCACCGTGGGGCTAGGTGCACCGTCGTCCGAAAACACGTTCTGGACGGGAACCCTCTTCCTCCCTGGCGATCGCAGCCAGCCCGGCACGCCCGACGGCGTTTGCGCTGACACGCTGCGCGGCGTGGAAGTTGTTTGTGCCACAAGCAACCTCGCCGATCTCATCGGCGGGATCCGCCTCTTCGACGAGCCCGCACTCGACGCGGGCGCAGCTAGCTCCGAGAGCTGCCTCGTCGATCTCCTCGGCAAGCTTCACATCGCCGATGAGTCGGTCTCCGACCCGGAGTCCGTTGGCTCCACCGACCTGCTCGTCGACATGGTCGTCGACGCCGACGTCGCGCTTCCTGATGCCTTCCCTGGTGACGTGGTGATCTTCGACGATCCACTTCCCGCTACAGGCAGCGGCGCTGGCACCAGCACCATCACCGAGGTGCTGGTCATCAGCCACGACGGAACCTCCGACCAGGCCGGCCGGGATCCGTTGCAGGCGGCAATGCGGGACCTGTCCGCTCCCGTAGCGCCCGGTGCGAGCGGTGAAACGCTGGAGGCGTGCCGTATCGCACTTCTCGACAGCGCCAACAAGTTGGCGGCCATGAGACGCCTCATCGAGGCTTACCACCGCGAGATCGACAGCGCCGTTTGCGGCACGCCGGCTGCTGATAAGCCCAGCCGCGTGGGCACGGTTCGGCAGCGCGGCGCCGCCATCGCCAGCATGTTGGGGGCCGACCGCCCGGTCTACGCCACGCCCATGGAGAACTTGCGCGCCGCCCAGGCAGCGGCAGACGAGCTGGACCACCTGGAGGGCGACGAACGTCGCTGCATGATGGAGCGCGTCCAGCAGCTCATCGACGCGGCCACCACGCAGCAAGAAGTCGGCCGCCGCGTGGTGGAACCCGGCCTGCAGGCTGGGAACCTTCCCCCTCGCCGAGAGCACGGCGCGACCTCCCGGACGCCGACAGCCGGCGCCCGCGACCGAGGAGACCCAGAGCCGGTTGCCAGCCGCAGCCGCACCCGCATCTCCATCGAGCGCGACCAAGACGGCCGCCCACGGGCAGTGGAACGGCGGGACGGTCGTCCGCCTCTCCCGCGCAGGGAGAGGCGCCTCCCCGCCGCCTGTTGAGCATCTGACTCTCGGAGGCCGGCTGGGCCCCTGCGAAGGAGTCGGAGAGAATGACGCCCGCAACCGGATCGACCGCTTGGCTCGGTCCCTGGCGTTGGAAGAAGAAGATGCAATCGGCCCGCCTTGTTTCGGCCCCCGCATTCGCGATGAGCCCTTCCCCAAAGGGTTCTCGCTCCCTCGGGACACTCCCAAGTATAACGGCTCTGTGAAGCCGGAAGATTGGCTGGTCGACTACTCCACTGCCGTTAACATAGCGAATGGCAACAAGCGTGTCGCCGTGAAGTATGTTCCGCTCATGCTCTAGGGCACGGCCCGGACATGGCTGAACAGCCTCAAGCCCTACAGCGTCAACAGCTGGCTAGACTTCACCGAAGTTTTCATCCGCAACTTCACCAGCACCTACATGCGGCCGCCCAAGCCTCGCCAGCTCTCCCTGTGCGTCCAAGGCCCGATCGAGTCCACCCGCGAATACTTGACGCGGTGGGCCAAACTGCGCAACTCCTGCGAAGGGGTTCATGAGGTGCAAGCCATTGAATACTTCACTGCCGGGTGCCGGGAGGGCACCCTACTCAAGCACCGGCTCCTCTGCGACGAGCCGGCCACGCTCGACGAGCTGTTGATCACAGCGGACAAGTACGCCACTGCCGACTCATCCATGAAGTCGGAACTCCGGGTGGATGCGTCAGGAAAGATGCTCCCTCCGGCTCCTCAGACACCGGCTGGTGATTCCAGTCGGCGCCAACAGTCAAACGACAATAAGCGCAAGGCCCCGCAGCCGGCTACCACCAGCCGGCAGGTGGCGACAGTCGAAGACCAGCAGCCACAAGAGCAGCCCGGCCCCAAACGCCAAAGGGGCGGCAAGCCTGCCTGGTTGCCCGCCTTCTCGTTTGAGCAAACCCTCGACGCTCCCTGCAAGTTCCACAGCGGCGCGAAGCCATCCAACCACACCACCCGGAAGTGCCACTGGCTCACCCGCATCGCCAGGGGCGAAGGGCTGCCTCCGCCGCCTGCTGGCCCGCCGCCTCCGCCTCCCCAGCAGCCGGCTGCCCGACCAGTCGGCGCGATCCAAGACGAGTTTCCTGAAGAGCATGGAGCTTACGTCGTCTTCACCAGCGTGACTGACGACAGGCACAGCCGGCCTCAACAGCGCCGAGAAGTGAATATTGTCACCTCTGAAGCCCCAGAGTTCATGCACTGGTCGGAGAAGCCGATCAGTTGGAGCCGAGCTGACCACCCGGAGGTGATGCCTTCTCCGGGTTCCTATGCCCTGGTGTTGGATGCCACCTTCGCAACAGAGAGGCGAGCTGCTCGTTTCTCCCGAATTCTGATAGACGGCGGTAGCAGCATCAACATCCTCTACCGCGACAGCATGGAGAAGTTGTGCATCAAAGAGAAACAGCTCTAGCCCAGCCGGACTGTTTTCCATGGCATTGTGCCTGGCCTATCCTGCTCACCAATCGGCAAGATCAACATAGATGTCCTCTTTGGAGACAAGAGTCACTTCCGCCGAGAGCCAATCTGGTTCGAGGTGGTTGACCTTGAGAGCCCCTACCACGCGTTGCTCGGTCGGCCTGCTCTGGCCAAGTTCATGGCGGTCCCCCACTACGCCTACCTCAAGATGAAGATGCCGGGCACCAAGGGCATTATCACCATAGCCGGCGACTACCAGAAGTCTGCTGAGTGTGCTGTAGCCAGCAGTCGGCTGGCCGAGTCCCTTATGATTGCTGCCGAGAAGCGGCTCCTTGACCGGGTTGTGGCCATGGCCGGCAAGCAGCCGGACCTATCGCCAGATCCCAAGGAGTCAGAAGCTCAGGGCTCTTTCCAGCCAGCCAAAGAAACCAAGAAGATACCCTTGGACCCAGAGCACCCGGAGAAGTTCTCTGTCATAGGAGCTCACCTTGACAGCAAATAGGAAGGCGAGCTCGTCGATTTCCTCCGTGAGAATCGGGACATCTTTGCGTGGTCTCCAAAGGACATGCCGGGTGTTCTGACGGATTTCGCCGAGCACAAGCTACATGTCAGAGCAGATGCAAAACCAGTCAGACAACCCCTCCGCCGCCTGTCGGAGGAGAAGAGAGGAATTGTTGGTGAAGAGGTAGCCCGGCTTCTAGCAGCCGGCTTCATTATGGAAGTATTCTTCCCAGAGTGGCTAGCCAACCCAGTCCTTGTACTAAAGAAGAATAACAAATGGCGCATGTGTATTGACTACACCAGCCTCAACAAAGCTTGCCCAAAGGATCCGTTCGCCTTGCCCCGGATTGACCAAGTGATAGACTCCACAGCCGGATGCGAGCTGTTGAGTTTCTTGGATGCCTATTTGGGGTACCACCAGATTAAGTTAAGCCCGGCCGACCGCCTGAAGACCGCCTTCATCACACCATTCGGAGCCTTCTGCTACCTGACCATGACATTCGGCTTGAGAAATGCCGGTGCCACGTTCCAGCGTTGCATGCAGAAGTGCCTCCTCAAGCAACTCGGCAGAAATGCCCACGTCTATGTAGACGATGTTGTGGTGAAGACGGAGAAGCGCGGTACCCTCCTGGAAGATCTCAAGGAAACTTTTGATAATCTGCGCCGTTTTCAAATCAAGCTCAACCCAGAGAAGTGTGTCTTTGGAGTACCAGCCGGCCAGCTCCTCGGTTTCCTTGTCTCAGGGCGCGGCATAGAGTGTAACCCTGCCAAGATCAAGGCCATCGAGAGGATGGAGAGGCCCGCTCGACTGCGAGACGTCCAGAAGTTTAGCGGCTGCTTGGCATCCATCAGCCGCTTCATCAGTCGGCTGGGCGAGAAGGCTCTTCCCCTGTACCAGCTGATGAAGAAGACCACTCATTTTGAGTGGAACGACAAGGCGGACGAGGCGTTCCTCCAGCTCAAGAAGATGTTGACCACGCCACCCGTCCTGGCTGCCCCAGCTGCCAAGGAGCCTATGCTTCTCTACATCGCCGCCACCAGCCGGGTGGTCAGTACAGTTATGGTGGTAGAGCGCCAAGAGGAAGGCAAGGCGCTGCCGGTCCAGAGGCCCGTCTACTACTTGAGTGAGGTGCTGTCAGCTTCCAAACAGAACTACCCCCACTACCAAAAGTTGTGCTATGGCGTGCATTTTGCCGCTAAGAAGCTCAAGCCGTACTTTCAAGAGCATCCCATCACGGTCGTCTGCACTGCCCCGCTTGCGGAGATCATAGGCAGCAGAGACGCATCGGGCCGAGTGGCCAAGTGGGCCATCGAGCTGGCCCCCTACACCATCTTCTACCAGCCTCGCGCCGCCATCAAGTCCCAAGCACTGGCCAACTTCCTCGTCGACTGGGCCGAGACCCAGTACCTGCCGCCAGCTCCAGACTCCACTCATTGGCGGATGCACTTTGATGGCTCGAAGATGCGCACCGGTTTGGGAGCCGGCGTCGTCCTCACCTCTCCCAAAGGCGACAAGCTCATATACGCGTTGCAAATCCACTTTGCCGCCTCCAACAACGTGGCCAAGTACGAGGCGCTAGTACACGGACTCCGGCTGGCCAAGGAGATTGGCATCCGCCGGATTCTATGCTACGGCGACTCGGACTTGGTGGTCCAACAGTCGTCCGGCGACTGGGACGCCAAGGATGCAAATATGGCGAGCTACCGCTTCCTCGTCCAGCAGATCAGCGGATACTTTGATGGGTGCGAGTTCCTTCACATGCCACGGGCCGACAACGAGCAAGCAGATGCCCTGGCGCGGATTGGCTCCACCCGGCAAGCCATACCAGCCGGCGTGTCCCTTCAACGCCTCCGCAAGCCGTCCATCAAGCCTTCCCCGGAATCAGAATCCATCTTCGTGTCGGCTGCTCCCGAGGCAGTCGAACCCGGCCCGGGGGCTGCGGCACCCGGCCCGGGGACTTCGGCAAGCGGCACGGGGACTGCAGCAGTCGCACCCGGCCCGGGGGCTGCGGCAGCCGGCCCGGGGACTTCGGCAAGCGGCTCGGGGATTGCGGCAGTCGCACCCGGCCCGGGGACTCTACAGCCCGGCCCGGGGGCTGCAGCGGCCATCCCGGGGACTTCAACAACGCGGCAAGACGCGGCCGACTCCGCCCCACCACCTCCAGACCCAACCGCCCTGATTTCAGTAACTGTAATGATGGTGGATGAAGTCAAAGCACCGTCATGGGCGCAGCCCATCCTCAACTTTCTGGTAGGCGGAGAGCTGCCAGTCGACGAGATCTCGGCCCGGCAGGTGCAACGCCGGGCAGGAGCTTACACGATAGTAAACAGAGAGCTTGTCAGGCGCAGCGTGACCGACGTTTTCCAACGCTGCGTCGAACCAGAGAAAGGCAAGGCAATCCTCAGAGACATACACCAAGGCGAGTGCGGCCACCACGCGGCATCCAGATCCCTTGTCACCAAAGCTTTCCGCCATGGTTTCTTCTGGCCGACTGCTTTGGAGGACGCCAAGGATCTGGTCAAGAAATGCAAGGGGTGCCAAAAATTCAGCTCCAAGCAACATCTGCCGGCTTCTGCACTCAAGACCATCCCCCTTACCTGGCCCTTTGCCGTCTGGGGGCTGGACATGGTGGGCCCATTCAAGACAGCACGCGGTGGCATGACCCATCTGCTGGTCGCCGTGGACAAATTCACCAAGTGGATTGAAGCCAAACCAATCAAGAAACTAAATGGTCCGACTGCTGTGACCTTCATCGCGGATCTCACCGTCCGGTACGGTGTGCCACACAGCATCATCACCGACAATGGCACTAACTTTGCCAAAGGCGCCTTGGCCCGTTTCTGCTCGACGCAAGGCATCCGACTGGACTTAGCGTCCGTCGCCCATCCGCAGGCAAACGGCCAGGTAGAGCGAGCAAACGGCCTCATCTTATCCGGCATCAAACCCCGACTGGTCGAGCCGCTGGAGCGCTCGGCCGGCTGCTGGATCAACGAGCTGCCGGCCGTCCTCTGGAGTCTCCGCACCACTCCGAACAGATCAACCGGTTTCACCCCTTTCTTCCTCGTATACGGGGCCGAGGCCGTCATCCCAACTGACATCGAGTTCGACTCGCCTCGCGTCACCATGTACACGAAGGCGGAGGCGAAGGAAGCACGAGAAGACGGCATCGACCTGCTGGAAGAAGGCCGGCTGTTAGCACTCAGCCGGTCCACCATCTACCAGCAGAGCCTACGCCGCTACTACAGTCGAAAGGTCAAGCCACGATCCTTCCAAGAGGGAGACCTTGTGCTCTGGCTGATCCAGCGAACAACCGGCCAGCACAAGCTCTCGGCCCCTTGGGAAGGCCCCTTCATCATCACCAGAGCCTTGGGCAACGGCTCCTATTACCTCATCGACGCGCAGAAGCCCAGGGCGCGCAAAAGGGACGATTCCGGCAAGGAAGCAGAGCGCCCATGGAACGCAAATCTTCTCCGAAGATTTTACAGTTAAAAACAGTATGTACCACGCTACCTTTTGTACTAAGGGCAAAGGCACCGGGTCCCTCGAGGAGCACTCGGGGGCTACCCTTCTTGTCTGTATGATAAGTTTCATGCCTGTGAGTATGTTATTTCATTCCTACGCCCGGCTCCGGGTCCGACCAGACGGCCCGGGGGCTTGCCGCCTTGTACTATGTTGGCTCTACCTACAGTCGGACAAGTAGTGTGCCGGCATCTAAGCCCACCCTTGCCATAAGCCGCAGCTCGCAGAGCGACTGTCTGGCCGGCAAGGGTCAAAGGCAAGAAATGGTGCTCACATGAAAAATGGCTAAGGACGAAAGCACCCACATAGGCCAAGCCGGCTCATCGCCTAGCCGTCCGGTTGCTGAGCAGCCGGCCGGCCGGCTTCTCACTTAAAATTGCTACGTTCTAAGCGGCCAAAGTACTTGTCTTCCCAAAATGGCCAAGTACTTGACCCGGCCAGCAGACCGAGAATGGTTGTCTGACCGGCAAGGCGGCAGCCAAGGGAAAGCGGCAAAGGAAAAAGCCAAGAAGAACAGAAAGCAAGACAAGTCCGAGCTCGGCGAGGCACATCTTGTGCGAGAATTAAATTACATAGCAAGAGGCCCTCGGCCAGCATTCAACAAAGTTTGAATACACCCAGCGGGTGGAACTGCGCGAATTTAACAAAGTTTGTTCTAAAGATTACCAAGGCAGGAAAAGATAAGATAAGTTGGCAGCCTAGGCCAAACGAGCAACAGGCGGATCCGGCAGGTTGGTGGAGTTGGCGGTGCCAGTTGGTGGAGTGGCCGTCTGGCGAGTCTCGGCTTGGTCGCCTTCAGCAGCAGTCGGTGCACTCGCATGCGGCTCGTTGCTCGAGGCCCGATCGAGCTGAAGCTGGGCGTCCACTCTGCCTTCCGGTGCGTCGCCTTCACCATCCTCATCTTCCTCGTCCTCGCCTTTGTCGCTTGAGGCGATTTATTCCACCGAGTCCTCGCCGTCATCCGGGTTCAGCCCGAACCAGTCCATCGGCACCTCGGCACCTTCCTCGTCCAGCTCGGGGAAGAAGACGCCGGTGTCGGTGTACTCGGCGATCGCCACCGCGCGATGGGTGAGTGCGGGCCCCGCTGCCACCAACTCCTCCATGGCCTCCTGTCGGAACGTGGCCAACTGGGCTAGGTCCAGCCCAGGATACCACGCCTTGACAAACTCCAAGGCTCTTCGGGCGCCTGCCCGAGCGGAGGAGCCCCTCCAAGCCTCGAAGCGGGTGATTGCCGCCTCCAACCAGTCGGCGGTCCGACTGGGGGTGCATGGAGCCTGGCCGCCTGGCCAGAGGGCGGAAACCAGCTGAGACCCGGCACGCTGAAGGCGGCGGAGCAGACGGTGAACCGGTTGTAAACGCGTCCTGACGGCCAGGAGCTGCTCGTTCATGTTCCGAGGCGCGTCGGGCGGGATCTCCACTCCTTCCCTCCTACGCCGGTCGCGCCGCGCCTCGATGGCCTAGCTGACGGCGACAGCGTGGCCAGGAAAGAAGTCTATGCAAAAGAAAGATAGAGATCAGAAGCCGACTCCCGATGCAGTCAGCAGCTATTCCAAAGAAAGAAACCTACCGTCGATCATGTCCTCAATCTCGCCGTAGCCAGCGGCGAGGATCGCCTCCTTCTCGGCCCACTTTGAGCGTTCGACCTCAAACTCGGCCTGAAGGGCGCTTTCCGCCTCCTTGAGCTTCTGGAGCTCCGCCTTGTGCTGGTCCGCCAACTTCTTGGCTAGACGGTCGCGCTCCAGGGCCGCCTTACGGCGCTCCTCCTCCTTGACGTGCAGCTCGGTCTGAACTTCACCCAGATGCTGCTGCAGTGTGGCGTTGGCTCCTGCAAAAATGAGAAAGAGAGGACAATCAACAAAGATGACTAAAAAAGAAGGTGGTTGCCGGAAGATCCGGCCCGACTGCTCAGCAGTCGGCCCGAATCTCGGGGGCTACACCCAGCGGGTGCGCTGACGCGCCCCGGCGAGGAAGAAGACAGAATGCTTACGCCAGCTTTCGGTGAGGTCGGCGGTCCGCTTAGCCAACTCCTGGACTTGGGAGTTGAAGGCGGCTGCGCGGATGTTGTGGTAGTCCTGCAACGAAGACAAAAGAATAGGAAACAAGTTAGCACTCGGAACTTACCTTAAAGTTCCGAGCCGCCTGCTCAGCAGCCGGCCCGGAACTCGGGGGCTACACCCAATGGGTGCGCTGGCGCGCCCCCACGGAAGACTGCAAGAATCAAAAAACAAAGCAAAGAAGCATACCCGAACGGCCGTCCGCGTCGCCAAGAATGCCTTCATACACTGCTGGAGGGCGGCGCCTTAGGCCTGGAGCTGGGCCTGCACGTCCTGCGCGGCCTTGTTCAGCACGCCCGTCCCGCCCCCAGGCGTCCATTCCGGTGGGGGGCGCTGGTGGCCTCTGCGTCCAGGGCCGACGAGCTCGCGGCCCCGGCCTCCTGCGCCCGCGGCGCCGAGGCCGCCTTCGCCACACGCCAGCACACCAAAGGGCGGACCACGGGAGTCGCCCCCACCACCAACTCGACACCGATCGGCGACGCCGGTGGCACGTCAGGCCGATTGCCTCGGGCCTTGGCAGTCGGCGCTTGCGGGGGCACCGCCGCCTCCGAGACGATGGCATCGCCCCCTCCCCTCTCCATGGCCGGCTGGTCATCGCCGGCTCCTCCAGTCGGCTCCGGGATCTCTGGCACTGGCGGCGCCGCGCGCAACGGAATGACAAGTTGCGGGGCCTGGCCGCGCGCGGTTTCTTTCGCCTGCGTCCTAGCAACCGCGTCCGCCCGAGCCTTGGCGGCGGCGTCCGCCCGCACTGCCTTGGCCGCCTCCGCCTCCTGCCTCTCCGCCTCCTCCCGCTCCTCGCGCGCCTCTCGTGCGTTCCTCTCCGTCACCGCCCGGAGGTCGGCGAGCGGGTCCACACGGCGGTTATTGGCGGAGCCTTCCGCCTCCCCGATCACGGAGGCGGCGGCAGACCGCTCAAGAGTGAGTGGGGCCCTGATTCAAGCAAGACAAGAGAAAAACTCAGAAAAAGTTTGCAAGGAAGAAGAAAGGGAAACACAGCCAAACACTTACGCGGATACCATTGGGGGCTGCTTCGGGGCCCTCTGGAACTGGGCTGCTCTGGCGGCGGCCTCTTGCCGCCTGGTCGCGGCGGCCGCGTTCTTGGACTTCTTCGGCCGGCTGCCGAACAGCAACGAGCCGGCCCGGCGCTTTTTTGGGCCGCCTAGTGCGGTCGGCGCGGCTGAGGAGCTCGCGCCTGCCCTGTCGGTGCCGTGCGGGCGGCGCGGCTCGTCCTCCTCCTCATCGTCGTCCGGCCAGTCCTCAAGGCCGCCTCCTCCCCCGGAGCCGCCTGCTCCACCGCCGCCACCTGTGGCGTCGTCCTCCTCCATGGCGGCCGCCCCCAAGTCGGGGTCTTCCACGTCGCTCCTTGTCCGGTCCGGCATGTACTCCTGACCTGGATCCAGAGCGCCGGCGGCCGACTGGGCCGGGAGGACCTGCACCATGGCCGACTGATCAGACGGCGAAACAAGAACTCGGACCATCAAAAGAGAAAAAAAATTACAAAGACTTACCGCAGGCGGCGGATGCGCGCGGTCGTACGGCCGCTTGCCGAACCGCCAGTCCGTCTCCGACAGCTTACAGTCGGAGATGTAGTTGACCAGCCGGACCACCTCCACGTCCGGTAGCTCCCGCGTGCACATCCGGCACGGGTCCCGGTGCCCGCTCATGCAACTGATGATGTGAGGCCGGGCTTGGAGGGGAGAACTCGGCGCGTCACGAAGGCGGCCAGCAAGTCCGAGCCCTTCAAGCCCTCCGACTCCGTCATCACATGAAGTCGGGCAAGGGCGGCGGAGGAGGAGGCCGATAGAGAGCTCGGCTTGAACCGCCAGTTGGCACGCGGCTCGGCCGGCGGGCCGGCTGCGTAGGCCGGCAAGTTGACGTAATCGCTAGTCGGATGGATGTTTCTGACATAGAAATAAGATTTCTGCCACAGCTTGGCGGACTGCAGCAGAGAGATGGAAGGGAAGCGGTTCCCGGTGCCCGGGCGCCGCACCGCCACGCAGGCTCCGCACTGAGCCGCCTGGCCCTTGGCGGCGGTGCCGAGTTTGAGGTAGAAGCACTCCCTCCAGAGTTCAAGGGTGGGGAGAGTGCCGAGATATCCTTCGCACATGGCGACGAAGGCGGCCAGCAGCACCACTGTGTTTGGCGTGAGGTGGTGCGGCTGGACGTGGTAGAAATCAAAGAAAGAGCGGAGGAAGTTGCTTGCTGGAAGGCCGAAGCCGCGAAGGAAATGAGACCGGAATACGACGCGTTCGTCGCCCTCCGGCGCCGGTGAGATTTCTGCCTCGGGAGGGACGCGCACCTGCACATTCACCTCTCGGGGCAGCCGACGCGTTTGGCGGAGGAAGGAGAGGTGGTCTTCGTGGACGTTGGAGCCGTCCCAGTCGCCGGCTCGTGAACGCGCCATGGGCGACGGAGCTCGTCGCCGGCGCGGCGCGATGACAAGCGGACGAGGCTGCAGCAGAGCAAGGAGGCCGCTGCGAGAGGACGCACAGCGACGGCGAGCTGCGGCAGCGCTTCGGCGGGAGGAAGGAGCTTTGCGGCGGCTGGAAGAATGAAGAACGGCGAAGGGAGAGGAGGGCGCGCATGCGTCTGCTGCCCCCCTCCTCCCCCTACTTATAGCCCAGGCCGCGAAGCCGAGGGGGCGGGGACGTGGGGGGCCGTGGGGATTAACTGCGCCCACTCCCCCACGATTCCCGCGATTATGGCGCCAGTAAAGGCGTGCATTAACTGCCACAGAATACCAACCGACCGCCTCGGCCGCAGCGGATCCGCGCGCGCGCCGAGGCACTGTAGTGGTGGGCCCCGGCCTGCGGCGCCGTCCCGTCGCACGCGTGGGCTGGCAGGCCGGCTTGACCTGATGACACCACGTGGCCGACATGTGCGGGCGGCAAGCCTGACGCCTGGCTAGAGCGCCACCCGGTCCCCGCCACGACGTTTCAAAACCACCAGGCGGCCCGCTTGGTCATGGCCGACACCAACCAGTCGGCTCTTCGGAAGACGATTCAGAGTATGAAGCTGCTGAGGCTTCTCGCCCCTTCAGCCGCAGCGCCTCATCAGCTTCGGGGACTACTGTCGGAGTAAATGACCATGGGTAGCCCCATCAGCTCCCTTTGGTATTTCAAGACATCAGGGCAGGCTGCGCCCCTCAAACATCAAGGATAAGGGCCGCCTTCTTAAGGCCGGCTGGTCCAAGCAGTCGGTTGCCGGGAGGCGGCGGAGTCCATAAGACGGCCATGAAGCAAGCCGACTCCTGGCAAGCGGCCTCCTGGGATGCCGAGTCCTAGCAGGCGGCCCCTCGCGCCCTCAAAGTCAACACCAACATAAACATGATGAGACAGGGTATGGCTACAGTACAGGCCTGCCACCCCCGAATCCAGGGCGGGGCGTGGCCACGGTACTGCGTACCAGGCAGGAATCCTGCGCCCGACGCAGGACTGTTGCCATGCCACTCATGACGACACCCATGGCAGAGGGAGCCATGCTCCCGTGACAGGCGGCCAGTACGGCCCGCAGGCGGCGGGCCCTACCTGTCCGTGACAAGCCAGAGGGCGGCAAGCCCTCACCAGTCAGCTCAGTGGGAGGCCGGCTCCCAGCAGGCGGCCCTCCTCCTCCCTCGAAGTTCGTGCGCCATTAACCAGATACGACGGGGTATGGCTACAGCGAGTTCCCGCCAGGCGACGGGAACTGTATCCATGTTCTCCCTGACCAAGCATGCGTCATCAGTGGCACGGCTACAGTGCTACACAGCCAACAGGACCCGCAAGCAGCGGGCCCAGCTTGTCGGCCGAGGACAAGACCGTCGGGGGGACCCACCAGGCCCGCCGCCCCCAGTAGTCGGCGGAGAAGCCGGCGACCAGAGATACTGACGGCCGGGTCCTACGCCCGGCCAGATTACCATTGTACCCCTGGGGGGTAGGCCTATATAAGCCCCCCAGGTCACCCCATGCAAGGGGTTGGCAGTTGGCTCCTTGGCAGAGGCCTCGTCGAGCACTCACGACACACACACACGTAGAGAGAGTGGAGTAAGGGCTAGCCTTGCCCTTCTTCCTCCTCCAGCCAGGAGGCTCAAGGAGCAAGCTTGTAGCCACCTGTTGAGATAGTGATCATGCGGAGACCCCGCAGAGCAGGACTAGGGGTGTTATCTCCTAGGAGAGCCCCGAACCTGGGTAAGATTCGCAAGCGTACGCGGTCTCGCTCACTCCCGCTTCTAGAGCCCGGCGACGTACTTTTGTCCCCATCCACGATAAGCCATCCCCTGGCATATGTCGCACGATACCCCCGACAAGAGCTATGACCATACCTTCTATCACTTCAACTTCACCGTTAAGATTAAGAAGCCAGACAGTGATTGGTCATCGACGCCCTATTTTGCTCAAGTGAAAGAGATCTATGGAAGAAAATATTACACCTGCTACAAACTAAGTTCATATGATGATGGTATATATATGCCTTTCTTGTCTTCTCTTTCATTCTAATTAAATATGGATCGTGTTAACTTCATTACTGGAAATTTACGGTTTTGATCTATTGAATTGCACATCGTTGTTTAGGTCACTGCTACGTGTGCATAAATCAAGGAATGCATGCACTGAAGCACCCTATTGGTGAGTTCGGGTACGACAATGGCCAACCTAATACGGGGTCCCCCTTCATTTATCTTAGTGATGATGAATAATCAGATCTCGAGTGATGAGCGGCCTGTTGCCCCCTCCTCTGTTTCTCTCGCGACTGGCGACAGGGAGGCGACCGTAGTCCCACCGCTCTCCGCCGGCGAGTCCAGGGGTTCCCCGTCCCTCCGCCAGCCGCTGCGGCGGCGGGAGGGGAAGGGAACCCCGCCGACTCGTTTGTGGCGTGTAGATAGGTTTGGGTTTGGTTTGCTCGGGGGTGCCGTTTTCTTGGTGGCGGCGGTGCTCTGCCTGGGAATAAGTTTGCTCCAGATCCAGCCCCAGCTCGACCTGGTCGAGGGATCCGGCAGCATTCTGTCCACTCGTTCATCGAGGACGGTGTGGCCTGGTTTCCTTGGGGTCGCCGGTGAGGCGGCGGCGGTGGCGACTCTTTGGGAATTTTGTTCTCCAGCTCTGTCCCCGTCGTGGTGGCGTCTCCTCCGGCGTCGCTATGGAGCTTTGGGAGTCTGTACAGGAGTGAAGCTGGTGGCCGGCGGTCGTTGCCCTGGGCGGCAAGGCTGGTCCGCGGGTGAAGACGGCGGTTCAGGAGTAGGAAGGTGGATTCAAGGCGGCAGATCGGTCGCTCTCCCCCGACCTAGTCGGCGCGGATGGACGGATCTGGGATCCGAGTTTCAGCACGGGGATGGACCCCGGTCGACGTGCCACAGTGTTATCGGTCTCGTCGCTTGCGGCGGACCACTTCATCGACTCACAAAGCCACCGGCGATGGTGTTGCCTCGGCTCCGGCGTCGAGGGAAGTTGGTGTATGCAGGGACCTCCAGGGCCTTTTTTGTAATTTTTGTTCTTTTAGGGTGTTCTCTGCATTTTCTCCTGTGGTCGTGTCTTCTCCCGGTTTCTCCAGAAGTGTCTGCGTGTGTGCATGTAATCCTTTGTTACTACTAATGATATGCGCGGGTACTTTCCAAAAAAAAGATCTCGAGTGATGACAGTGTGTTTCAGTCGATAACGGGATAGTTACATCTTCTGATCTGCATGTAGTTCAGTATTTAATTATTCTTGATACTGAACGTTTACTCAGGAGTACAATTGTGAATATGTAGTACAATTTTGAATTATGTAGTATTGTGATATGTAGATGTTTCTTTTATCAGAAATTTGTACCCTCTCTGTCTCCAAAACGGACTATAAATTTTGTCCAAGTCAAACAGTGCAATATTTTACTAAATATGTAGAAAAAACTTATTCAAAAAGTATACAAAAAACTACCACAACTATAATGCAAAATTAGTACCAATAAGTACACAGTAAAATATTTTTACTACATTATATCTATTCAGTATTGTAATTGTTGATTTTGCTTTTTTACAAACTTGGTCAGATTTTACACCATTTGCTTTGGGAAAAATATATTATAAGCCTTCTTTTGGAGGACGGAGGGAGTATTACTCAAACACCAATATTACAGTTCATGCGACATAGAACCATACTACCAGGTCCAAAATTAAGGCATACGGCTATGCGACACTCAGTTTTATTTTCCAAATCAACAACTCCCCTTTCTTTGGATGAGGGAGCTGGGCCAAGAAAAACTGCTTCGACGTATCCTTTTTCCCTAGTACTCCCTCTGATTTAATTGTTGAATACTTCATACAAAGTTGGATTGGAGGGAGTAGTTTTTTAGTGATCATCAGTAAATCACGGAAGGTCCTATATGTCGCATTTTTGCGTCAAATAGCAACCCGGCGCACAGGAAAGCTTCTGATTGGGCCGGCCCATATTGTAGCAAAACTCTATAGCACTCTCGGGTCATACTGTAGCGGCGGACAGGGTGTGCAGTATACCTGGCCATCTGTCGGGCCGGGCCGGGCCAACCAAAGCCCGACGCAAAAAACCCAGGCCCGAGCCCGGCCCGGCCCGGCCGTCAGGCCTAAAAATCGGGCCCGAACCCGGCCCATCACGCTAAAAGCCCGCCGGGCCTCTTCCTTAAATGGCGAAAACGATAGGCCCGGGCCCAGGCCCGGCCCGTGGGCAAGGTCGGGTCGGGTCGGGCTGTCCGGGCCGGGCTGCCCATGGCCAGGACTAGTGTGCAGTAGTGCTGACTCGATTCGCACTGTAGTGGCTTGGTTTCATACTGCAGTGACTCGATTCACACTAGTAATATGTTTATATTCGGTTCCTTTTATTTCAAAAAAATTTATAAAACACAAAATTGTTTGAAAATCTCAAACAATTTAGAATTTGTGAACAACTTTTGAAAACGGGAACAATTTTTGAAAGAGCAAACATTTTTTATGAAATTTGCAAAAAAAAATCAGAATGTGAACTTTTTTTGAATTTGTAAAACTTGAAAAAGGGAGTACTTTTTAAAACTCTGAACTAATTTTTAAAAACACGGACACTTTTGGAAAACATGATTTTTTGAATTTGTGAAAAAAATTGAAAAGAGGAAAAAACTGAAATTCCAATTTTTCTTTAAAAGTGTGAACAAAAAATTGAATTTTTGAACATTTTTAACAAATTTTGAAGATTTGAACATTTTTAAATGAAAAATATTTACAATTTCAAACATTTTTAAAACACAATTTTTTTTTAATTCCAATGATTTTTTGAAAAAAGCAAACAATTTGTATATAAAAGGAAGAAACGAAAAAAGAAAAAAACAGAAAACAAGTAAAAGAAACAAAAAAGTCGGTTCAGGAACGTTCTAAAAGGCTCCCGGAACCAGAACGTGAAAGTTTTGTACTGGTGTGGCCAAGTTGATCGTTGTGTGTGCAACGCGTCAACAATTTGACGCAAAATGCGTCAAATAGGGAATCGCTAAATCGCCCCAACTCCCCCAACAGTGTGTGGGAGTTATCTGTCCCTCAATACTATGGGGTCCATATGTCGCTGTCTAGAGAGAGGAAGAAAGTCAGTCATATTGAAATGTGGAGCCCATATGTCAGGTTGGGCGTTAGGATGGGCTTATTGGGGATCTGCAAAAATCACCATCCACAGTAACTTGAAAATCGGAGATTGTTCTCAAAAAAAATTCGGAGATCGGTTGAAGATACTCTTAGCCATACAATGAATAACAACTAATATGAGTAATACAAATCTCTCTTTCTAACATGGGATATATTAATCTCATTGACTATAGAAGCTAACGCTAATCAATCCCTTTCCACATCGCTCACCATATTTACTAATGAGAAAGGCAGACCACATGTGATCTATTAATATTTGATTAATCCCACAGCCAGAGAGGTACCACACGTAATCGCTCCCAACATTGCTAACCAGATTACCTGTATTTGACGTAGCCGTCGTTCGCATAACCCTTGATTCCTCGCATGTTACATCTCTCCAAGAACTCTGTTCCTCTCTCATGCCCTCCCTTCGAGCATGTTGTCAACCATACTGCCCCTGCCCTCTCCAATTGCACCACCCCGATTTCACCGCTTGCACAATGGTGCTTCCTTCTACCTCGTGCCGAAGATGCAATCGACGACTGTAGTTGCAACCCACCACAGCGCCCAGATTCGATCCCATGTGCCGACCTACTTCTCACTGCAACCTCCCGAGTGACATCGGTAGTGCGCAGTTCCAGCATTAGGTGGTCGTGCCCGCCATTTTGACCATGTTTGTTGCCTCACCAGGTTGCCCGGAGGTTTGAACTAGGCCTTGGAGTAGCACCCACTAGCCAAAGAAACAGTAGTGGCATCTGATCCTTTTCCCCTCTTCGAAGTCCTACCTCTGAATCAAAGGTATTGCATTGTGAATTGCCCACCATCCCATCATCATTTGTCTCCAAACTTTGATTATTCTCCATTTGATGTTTCCATTATCCATGCTTCGTAAGCATCATATATGTGCTTCGACATTCCAGTTTGTTTGCATTGATGGATGAAATTGGTCTGTATTAGAGCACAAAATGATTGATGCACAGTTCCACACACATGTTGTCGTTGCTAGTTTCTAGTTATAATATTCTATACCTCTGCTAGGTATGAGTTAGGCTGAGGTAACAAGTAATGGATGCTTCGTAATGTCCATGCTTCCTATAACTTTACTGTATTGTTTGTTCAGTCAAGATAGTATACCACAATAGAAACATATTGTGCTATTTTTTATATACCTTTTCTTACATTGTCAAGATCATCGTTTGCATTTAAACACTATCATCATGCTTCAAGTATTTCATATATTTGGTGATATATGCGTCAAGCAGTCGGGCGCCGCCGAAGACATATATGGAGGTGACCGATGCATGCCATCCCGAATTTGGTGATTAAACTCTACTGCGGTGACGATATTGTAGGGGGGATCCTACGGCAAAATAGCTCGATGCTAGAATGATAAAAGTTTAACACCTCTGATTTGACTTTTCTACTATTTTGAAATATGGATAAGTACCTAATGTAAAATGCAAAGGTTGTCATTTATTTTACTTTCAGATGAATTTCTAATTGTTTGAGTAGTGTAATCTCCCATTGTGGAGACCGGTAAGCAGCTTAAAGCAATTTGATTGTAATTCAATTCATGACGACCACAAGAGAAGGGAAAGTCTACAACCTATAGGAAACATACTAGTCATGCTCGCACTGCGTTGTGCCCTATGGATGTGTTGCGGTGAAATTTATTGTGTTTTGACAATGGAACTTGTAATCGTATGAGTGCTACTGTTGTGCAACAAAATTTAGACTTACAGGGCATGCAAAGAGCATTGACAGCAAGTAAGAATAGATATTTATTTTATCCCTCCGGCTTGTTAAGTAAAATAAATGCACACTCTTAATGTGCGATTACCATTTGTTGAGTCTAAAATATGTACATTAATTCTAAAAAGAACATTATAGTGAAATCAAACCTTGCCTGAATTATTGAAAATGATGTGTTCACAACATGTTGTAAGAGAGAGCTTATAAATCTCATATGAAAGATGATATGTGTTGTAGCTATTCTCTTTAGTGTGATTTGTCATGAAAGAGAACATACAGATTCTTGGGTAAACACATATGGCGAAGTTCTTGCGGGATATAGTGTAAAAGTGTCGTAACTTATCACCAAATACACCATTTTAGTATGCACAAACACAGATCAACAACCTTGGAAGCAAAAAAATAAAAATGGAAGACTGGATAGGGAGTTGTCAAGATATCGTAGTTATTCATCTAAAAAAAGCAGGTATATTCAAATGAATATAAATCTTCATTTGTACTCCCTTCGTCCCAAAATAAGTGTCGTTGATTTAGAAATTATGTTAAATCAACGACACTTATTTTGGGATGGAGGGAATATATCGATGCAAAGAGTGGAACCAAATAATAACTTAAATAAGTAGCAGCATTCCGAAACAAAAACAAAAACGGAAGCACACTCATTGTAATGTAAATAAGCAGCAGTATCTGGTTATTAGTTTACCTGATATTAATGTGACAATCTGAGAAGGGCCATACAGTGATAACATTATTATGGATGAAAATCACATAAGCTACAACAAAAAGAACATTTCCTTCACTTTCTCTTGCTATGTATAAAAATCAACATGGGTTATAGTATAAAGATCATTTCCTTCACGTCAAGAAATTGTCGGCATAAGCGGCGCTCGAGAAGTAGTTAATTAAGTGGTGGTGCGAGGACGTGCAGCTTCACGACCCCGGGTGTTGTGCGAGGCGGAAGAAGCTGAAACTTTCCTCCCGCTCTGGTGGTTGGTTTGGAGCGCGCTCCATACTGGACCTCCACAGCCTCCAAATATGCAGCTCGTTTATGGAGTGACTGCATAAATCATGTCGATCGTGCAGAGTGTCGGACCTCCCATACAACAAGGCGATCGAAAGGAACCAACATGCGGGCATTTTTTTCAAGCTAAAAAGGGGCAAAAGAAACCAAACGGAGGAAATCAATGGGAAAAGGGGAGAAAATAGCAGGAGCAACGGAGCGAAGAAGCATCTCACCTCCAACAATATCACACGGGGATAGGAGCAGGTATAGTCAAACAACGAGGAAGAGGTTAGAAAGCCGGCGTGGCATTTCCTCCTCTTATAGAATGACACTGAGCGAGGAAAATAAGGGTAGAAGAAAACCAACGGGAAAAACTAGTGTGAAAAAGAAGAAAAGGGAAGACTCCCAAGTCCACGTTTACATCAAATAATTACATGTCGGGATTCTCCGACACCACCGGAAGAACTAGCTACTACTACTCGCGATCCGGCCCACCATCCTCTGCCTCAAACCCTACTGTGTTGCCTTTCATGAGACCAGCCTTCACCCAAAGAACACCCTCCTCCCTAATCCTAAGTAATGTCGCGGGTAGAGACGGAGCAACACCATTGAACACGATGTCGTTTCGGTGCTTCCAAAGAATCCACATCCCAAGAAGGCATTTAGCACGAGTCGACTTGCGATGAGCTGAGCATCGATCCTGTCGAAGGCACCATTCGCCGAGGCCTTCTCCAACTTGGGGCTCGAAATCTGGCCTGCCCGTGATTCTCCCCATCCAATGCCAGACCTGTTTAGCAAAGACACAACCCACCAACAGGTGTTGGATAGTTTCGTCGTGTTGGTTGCAAAGGGGGCAGGTGTCCTGGTGTGGTAGTCCGCGGCGAGCCAAACGATCAAATGTCCAGCATCGGTTCTTGAGGGCCAGCCAAGCGAAAAAACGGCACTGCAAGGGTGCCCTAGACTTCCAAGTGAATGCCGTTGTCGGGGAAACCACAAGCCCCATGAATCTGGCTGCATAAGCTGATCTAGCCGAGTATTGTCCATTCTTTTCCCATGACCATGTCACCACGTCCTCGACGTCATTTGCAAGTTGGCGGCCCGTGACCTGCGGCCATAGCCGCAAAAACTCCTGCAGTGCTTGGGGCGATAGGTTGGGGCCGATGTCGCCAGCCCAGCTGTCATTTAGTAGTGCATCGGAGACCAATTTCAACCTTTTGATCTGATCCGGTATCAAACTATGCACCGTTGGTGCAATCTCCTGAATTCTCCACCCATTGATCCATCTATCTTCCCAGAAGAGGGTAGTTCTGCCATTGCCCACCGTAGTGAAAGTCGCTGCCCGAACCAACTCCAGTGCCTCCGCCGGTACAGGGATGTGGAACTCGGCCCATGGCCTGCTTTTGTCCGCCCTTTGCAGCCAAGCCCATCTCGCTCGCAAAGCCTTGTTAAGCCACTGCAGGTTCGGGATCCCCAAACCGCCCGCCCATTTGGGCGTGCAAACCGCGTCCCAAGCCACGGCGCAGTTGCCCCCTCTCGCATCCTTCCCTTTTCTTCTTTAATGAATGATACGCACACTCGTGTGTATTCGAGAAGAAAAGCAAGCTACCTTGAATGGTGAACATGGGGTCAGGAAGAAGCTCAAATGAACAACAAACGAGAAGCTTCGAAGACTTGCAAGCATGACAAGGAAAGAAAAATGACGGTGAGCGAGGAGAATAGATCGGGCATACACAAGAGTGAAATCGGGTCCGAAACTTAGCTTGCACGAGAATGAAATGCCATGACGTCCGGCGAAGCAAGTATCAAGGAAACGAGCACCAGCACCAACGAAAATCTTGAAGAGCTGCTTCTAGCGGAATGAAGCGAGGGGTGCTTTCCATGCAAGGCAGCGACCACGGAGGAAAACGTCGCGACGGGAAGAAAAGGACATGGACCTGGAGACCGCATAAGAACAACGACACAACCACCCCTGGCAAGCACCAATCCCCGTCCGCCACAACCACCCCTGCGTACCGCAACAATATCGAGTTGAGGCAAACATCCAGATATACAAGATGGGTAGACAAGACAAGCAGGCCTGACAGCAAACAAACAACACCGACCCCGGCCAGTCAGAGGCCAACAACTACTTCCTCCGTTCCAAAAAAAATATTGCGCCCACGCTTTCTGAGATTCAACTTTGACCATAAATTTAATCAACGAGACCAACTGCGGCGGGAGCAAAAATTATATAATTGAAAAGTTCTTTTGAATACGAATTCATTGGTATAAATTTTGCTCCCGCCGTAGTCGATCTCCTTAGTTAAATTTATGGTCAAAGTTGAAGCGCGGGAATCGAGGACGCACTATATTTTGAAACAGAGAGAGTAGGAGGACCAGACCCAATCGGACGAACAACCGTAGCACCTGGCATAATAGGACTGAGCCGAGGCAAACATTCGAATAGACAAGACGAACAAACCCGACAGCAAACAAACAAACGAGACCAACCCCGCACGGATAGAGGACAACAAACAAATGAGACCCAACTGGACGAGCAACTGAAGCCGGAAAGACGATATACGAGGGCCCCCGCACACGTGCCCAGTTTACAAGTCATCGACCACAGAAGCCACCAGGGAGGTGGGGCAATGGCGGAGGCAGGGGTGCCAGCAGGGGCCTGGCCCAGGCCAACATATAGATTTTTCCACTACATGAGTGATTACATGCTGCTAATATTGTGTATTACTGTGATTTTGTTGGCTTTGGACCTCCCAAACATGATTTAACATCAGTTGGCCCCCCGATTAAGTTTTCCCGGCTCCGCCACTGAGGTGGGGCATGGATTAACCAGATCGGACGACAACAAAGGGGTCAGGTAGACAAGGCGTACGACACTAACGAGATCAGATGGTGCGGAAGAAGTAAACCGCTCTGATGCCCCAGGAGCGGAATACTCCAGCATTAAAGGTGTAATGACATCGGAATTCAATGGTAGATTCCCGAGCAACCTTCTCCCCCGTACGTATGAGATCGATCGATCGTGTGTGTATCGGTGATTGGAGGAGTATGAGACCTCCCATCAACGATGATCCGGTGTCGATGATGTTCACGTCAATGAAGCTAGGTGAAGGTGGTGGTGGATCGTTGGAAAAAAAAGGTGATGGTGGATCTGCAAGAGATTGCGAATACACCGTGGTCAACGTATGTCCACAGTCGATGCCTAAGAAAGTGAAACATGGACTAGGTTTGGCATTAGAGAGCTGCCACCTCAAACCATTCATAATTTCAGGTTGCTAAATTAAACTTCTAATCAGCTCAGTGAAATTGACATGAAAAAAAAAACCCGAATAAAACAGAGTCGCACACACAATATATATAATCCATTACAGAATTCAAGTATACAGTACACACAATATATATAATCCATTACAGAATTCAAGTATACAGTACGTAGCAAATTTAGTTGTCAGCCTGTCACTAGGGTGCTGCATTACAGTTATACATATACTGGTATTCAAGAAACACAAGTTCAAAGTTGCAGATACCACTGGAGTCTGGATAATAGTATCGTCAAGTCATGAAGGAAAATTCTTTAAAAAAAACCCTCGTGAAACTGTCATGAAGGAATGTGGCATGGACAATGTCAGGTTGCTCGGTTGCCCTTGGCACTGGAGTATGAGGCCCGCTGGAGATGCGGCTTGCCGGAGTAGTGCTCCTTGACGTTGAGCTTGGTTAAGAGGGTCACGGAGCAGACGTCGCACCACACGTTCATCTCCCCGGCGGCGTACCCCACCTTGTTCCGATGCTTCCTCCCCTTCTCGTGCTGCTTGAGGTGAACCGCCGTCATGCACCGCACGTCGCACACGCCGCACACGACGGAGGGCTTCTTGAACGCGGACGCCGGCTTGGCCGCGGCCCTCGGCTGAAGTCGGGGCCTGCTGCTGGACGGGGCGTGGTGAGCGGCAGGTGCGGCCTGTGCGGGAGCGTGCTGCCGCGCGCTCGGCAACGGCGCCGGCTGGTATTGCATCCCCGGTGGTTGGGCTTGGGTCGGCGCCGGCTGGTACTGCATCTGCGGGGGTTGCGCTTGCGCAGGCTCCGGCTGCTGGTGCTGCATCTGCGGTGGTTGCGCTTGTGCAGGCGCCCGCTGGTGCTGCGTCTGCGGTGGTTGCGCTTGCGCCGGCGCCGGCGGGTACTGCGTCTGCCGCGGCTGCGCCTGGTATTGCTGTTGCAGTGACTGCCCTTGCGCCGCCTGCTGCCGCCTAGGCTGTGGTGGCGGGTATTGCTTCTGCGGTGGTTGTGCCTGCGGCGGCGCCGCCTGGTACTGCTGCGGCTGCGGTGGCCGCGCCTGGTACTGCCTCTGCACTTGCTGCGCCCGCGCCGGCGGGGCCTGATACTGCCTCTGCCCTTGCTGCGCCCGCGCCGGCGGGGCCTGATACTGCCTCTGCCCTTGCTGCGCCTGCGACGGCGGCGCCTGATACTGCCTCTGTTGTGGCTGCACCTGGTGCTGCCTGAGTGGTGGCTGCGCCCCAGACTGGTGTCTCTTCTGTGGCGGCTGGCACACGCCGGGGAAGCCTGGAGGCGGTCCGGTAGCCAGCCTCTTGTTCCACTGGCCTTGTGCAGGTGCAGGTGGAGGTGGCGGCGGGGGCTGCACCTGAATGAAGAGGGAAACAAAATACCTGAGGCGAACAATAATATAAATCTTGACAGAACAAATTGCAGAGCAAATTGTAGAGACATTTTTTCTCTAAATTAACCACTCACAAATAATGAAACATGCGAACTGATGCAGATGATTCATTTGGACAGTACGAGCTTATGGATTAATTGAATCTGGAAAACATGATAGCTTGAGTTTCTCCACGCAGTTGGCGGATTTCTTATTTGTCCCAGCCAGAGATTGTGATTTATGCTGCAGGTTATGAGTGTCAAGTAGTATCCTAGTTATGCAGTTCTTCCACAGCTAGCCCGGTGTATTTGGCATCAACATTTGTGACTGAAATCTGATGCGATGACATTCATTATGGGTGTAAATTATTATGGTTTCTAGCCGTGAATGAATAAGCAGTTAAAAACCATACTTCCAATAATCGAAAAAATCCGAAACTGAAACAAAGCATATTTTCGAAACAGCTTTTCAAAGATAAAGCAACGACCAAGGTCCATACATTACGTACGCACAAGTCTGAAAAATAACTGAAAAAAATCAAATTAGAATGTAAGCAAAAAGAGGAGTATCCTCTCAACATTCTTACAGTGGTACGACCTTCTAGCTGGGGAAGAGGCACGAATACCGTGCCAACTTTTTTCTTGAAACATACGAATACCGTGCCAACTAGCACTGTGATGTGAAGCTAACCCATAGTTTTCATACCATATACGAGATACCATAGACACACATGAAAACAAACTACTCCGCACGAAGAGGAAGCGATTCAAATTTAAAACTTATTAGGAGTAATACTATGTTGAGAAAATATACTTTTTTTTGTGGGGTAAGAAAATACACGATCCAGATGCGTGCGATTCACATGCAAATCCATATCGCTTTGCACTAATATGTTGAAAAAGATATAGCACTAAATTTTAAATTTCAAATAAAACAATATCGCACTGCTAACCTGTGGGGGAGGAGCGGGGTTCCTGAAGATGGCCATGCAGTCCTGTTGGCCGCCGTGCACCTGGCCTGTTGTACCAAAGTTGGCAATGGCAGCCCCCTCCTCGTCTTCCACCCTGATGGTCTCATGGATCAGCATTGCAGGATTGGAGTATTTCATGGACTCAAAGCGGATGCGGAGTAGTTGTTTTTCAGGATGTGAAGCAGTGAGAGCGTGAACACAGACAATGTGGTTAATTAGTGGGAGCTATGACTTTGAAGAGGAGAAGGAGAAAAGGGGATATAATGATTTCTAGCGTTGGTTCACATCACACGTTATGTGTGTTCGGCTAAAAGATATTTTTGCTACTGTCTCCCACATGATGTTGTTTCTAATTAGAGGGGGAAAAGACCTAGAGAAATCTCGTACATCTATTTATTGTAAAACTGACTCCTAATGCAACGTTCATGTAGTCTTTTTTTTTTTTGACAAAATACTCGTATTCATTCATATCTTAGACGAACACAGTACAAATACGAGTACAAACGCTTGTACAGCTACACAACCGAGACAGCTGTCCAGCCAAAACGAAGAGAGCACCCTGGAAACTTAGAAATCACACAAAGGTCCCTACTCTCCTGTTCATCTTCCTTCTTCTCCAGCCTGAACGAACCCCGACCTCGCCGGAGCAAGGGAGAGCCGCCAGACTCGAGGCCTCGGGCATCGGGAGCACCATCGCCAGCATGGCTTTGTGAGCCGCATAAAGGTCCCGCCACGACGGACGGGAACCAGGGACGGGTTCCGGTGCATCGCCCGGGGACCAACCCCGTACTCCCCTCTCCACGGAGCTGCCAGAAGCTCCAGCCATCGCCAGAATGAAGAACCAGCTCCGACCACCTCGCCCACCACACTCCGCAGCTGCCGGTCGACCGCAGCGACCGGATCAGAGAACCTCGATCCAGATCCAAACCTCCTGTACACTCCTCCGCTAAGCAAGCACACTGGCTCAGAGGAAAACCAGCCTTCCAAGACCCACAGCGCCGCCGGAGAACGCGCCGCCGTGACGGGGAACGGCCTGGAGGAAACCTTATTCCGACCCATCGGCACCGCCACCGGTCTGCCGCCGACAGCAGGAGACACCTCCAAAAACCCCTATCTACACCCCCGGCGCGACCAGCCCCGGTCTCCCCCACCTCCCGGCGCCAAGCGGCCGCCGGAGGCAAGGGAGACCGACGGGATCGGCCCGCGGGGAACCTCCTTCTCGCGTCGCTCTGTTTTTCGCCTCTGGGCACTGTTGTTTCTGGAGAGACCGAGAGACCTCCGATCCCGTCCGGGTTAACGTTCATGTAGTCATGATATTTGCTTAAAAGACACCTCCAAAATACATATCCCTAAGTGAAAATATATCTATTTGTGAAAATACTCACACCTTAGTGAAAATATGTCTTTCATGGATAGTCAAAAGATGTCTCTTCATGGAAATACATGTCCCGTAATGAAAAGATGTCCGCCCCTTGGTGAAAAATGTCTCTTCATGCAAATATGCACTCCCTTCATCTACACGTATTAGCTATGACCTAAGTCAAACTTTATGAAGTTTGACCAAGTTTTAAAAAAATAGTATAAACTATCAAAATAATAAATACTATATGAAGCGAAAAAATATTCAATGTTGATTCTAATGGTATTGCGGATGTTCGTAATTTTTTGAATGAACTTGATGAAACTTTACAAAGTTTGACTTGAAACAAAGTTATAAAAATGAAGATAGTATTAGAAAAGAATGTAAAGAAGTATAATAATTGTTAGATTAATACGTCAGAAAATTTAGTTTATAACTCCACAAAAGATGCGACCATTAAAATTGCCTTAATTGTGGCAAAAAAAAAACTAATGTACAAAAATTCCCAAATGATAACGCCCACACGTATGGCATGTTTGCACTTCACCCACACGCGTTGATCGACGTTGATTCTGTTTTGCACGAGCTAAAGGAATCTGTTGGAATTTCAGTGCCACATAGACATAGCATGTTGTGTGGGCGTTAGAGCGCTCGCCCACACGATCGGCAGCGCGCGGTTGCCGGCTGCGCCGTGTGGGCAAACAAGTTCCCGCTCACACAGTCACCACCTAGTCCGCCCGCGTGTGGGTGAACTGCTCTTCACCCACACGACACTCGTACGTTACTAGATGCAACTGCAGTTGCGCGTACGTGACAACCAGATAAACACACACGGCAACTATGATTAACTATACATGGCAACTATGGTTGGACCACACATGGCAACTGCAGTTGCGCGTACATGGCAACCAGGTAAATGCACATGGCAACTATGATTAACCATACATGACAATTATGGTTGGACCACACGTGGCAACTAGGTAAACACACATGGCAACTATTGTTTGACCACATGTGGCAAGTAGTTAATCACACAGGGCAACTATGATTTGACTACACGCGACAACTACCATAAATTAGATATGGCAACTATAGTTAACCAAAACAGAGAGAGTTGCCATGCTTTTACAACTATATTTGCCATCCCGGATAACTAAAGTTACCATCCCCGGTAACTAAAACGTCATCCCGCGGGTAACTAACGTAGCTGCGTCAGGACGTGTGGGCATATTTGCTTCGTGCCACACGCGCGGGATGGGGATGAGTAGTACTTGTCGAGCGTGTGACACGAAGTAGTTGTGCCCACACGTGTGGGCAGTTCTGATGTTCGCCCACACATAACCCGTGTGGGCTGCCTCCTACTTATGCCACACATGGTGTGTGAGCGGATATCTAATATGCCACACGTATGGTGAGTATCAGGACCCAAAAAAAATTGACATTTCAGTTTGCAATGGAACTTTGCAAGTCCATACTTCAAAATGTGAACTTGTACATACATATTTTAAAAGAAATTTACTAAAAACCTCTAATAATACACACAGCAAAGCACGGGCTTTACGCTACTATTACTTAGTTTTTTTTAAGTTTAAGTTTAGTAACCGCGTATCTACTTATAGGTAACCATTAAAGCTAGTATTTCTCCTTCGCCATCATCTACTATGCAAGCTCTGGCGGTGTGGGTATGCGGGCGGACCGATCTACTGATGAGCCCATCATTTTCCCCCTCTTCGGGTCATGCAATATGGTTTCCAGGTCTCGCCCTTGTTTCGATGATGCTTACTCGTATCATCGGGAGGCGTGTGGAAGATAGTGTGTCTTCGTATCTGGTTATTTGAGTTTGGATTTTTTTCAGTAGATTTGTTTCGATCAAATTGTCTTGCGGAGTGAACAATGTGGTTGTACGTCTTGGTCCTCCGGCTTCAGTTCCAAATCATGAAGGTTGGCCAGTCTGGCCTCATCGTAGAGCGTGTGAGTTTTGTGTTCTCCGACTCTGTTTGGCCGAAAACCGGGGCGTTCTACAAGCTCTCTCTATCATTTTCCTTTTCGGGGTGGCGATTTGCTACGCAGATCACGGTTGGCAGCGTCTTTTGATCTACATCGAAGATTTTCCGGCCGTTGCTTTTAGAAGCTCATACGTTTAACCATGTTTGCTCGATTGAGACGGATGTCCATTGGAGGCGACAAGCTTTGCTCACAGCGCACTGCCCCCTGGATGCAGGAAGAACAAGACTTCGGCACCCCAGAAGATTTGCATGTATTTTTTACTTTCTGTAAGGATTAGGATGTCTTTTTAAGGGTTTGCTAATTCATTTATGGCCTTTGGCCTTTTTGCAAAAAAATATGCTTGTATATATAACAATTACAATAACATAAAAACAAGCTGCTCAGCTTAAGTGGGCCGACATATCAAAAGGCCGCCTATTACTTCGCGCGGTCTAGTCAGGCCTCCTAACACGAGTCCTAAATTGGGCCATGGGACCGCGGGCGCGGCGTACCCAAATCGCAGTTTCCGGAAGTTTCCATGGTGTTCTAGGCAGTTCGGTCGAAACTCTCCCCCTCTTTCTGTCTCCCAGAAAGTTCGATCGAATCTCTGCTGTCTGCTCGCTACCCGTTCTGAGGGTTCGAAATCCCCAAATCTTCTCGCGGATCAGCGGGGGCCGTCGGCGACGAGCGCGAGGCGGACATGTCCTACCTGCTGCCACATCTGCACTCGGGATGGGCGGTGGACCAAGCCATCCTCGCCGAGGAGGAGCGGCTTGTCATCATCCGCTTCGGCCACGATTGGGACGAGACCTGCATGCAGGTTTGGGCGATCGATCCCCTGACGAACCCTACCTTTCAGTAATCGATTGTTTCTGGACTTACGCTGGGTGAATTGTTTGGAGTCGATGTTGGATTTGGTTTTAGGGGTCATGGATTCGTGAAATTTCAACGATTGGGTTTAGGGATACTGATAGATTAGGCAAGGCAGAATCACCCAAGAGGAAAATACAAAAAAAAGAATCACCCAAGAATCTCTCGCTGATACTTACATGAACTGTGGCTCCCTAGGTACTGTCTGAGTGTCCATGCTAGTCAATGTTCCTGCAGCATTTCCATTGTCTAGATGCTGAGAGCTAGGATGCCTCTCCTTTTTGCTCAATTCAGGCTTTCATTTGATGCTGAGAGCTGCATATCACCTTACCTTCTTTTCTGATACAGATTTGATGTGGTGCACAAGTTTCTTAACAAAATTGAAAACAAAAGCACTATGACCTGTCCTATACCTGACCGCACAACCCTGACAAAGTTGAGCTGTGGAGATCCATGAGCAACTTTTTTTCATGTTTTCATGCAAAAATGAAAATAACCGTTGTCTGTATTGATTGCTGTTTCTGCTAATCCACCTTGTTGAATCCATTCTGAGTCCCTGCTTGTTCATGTCCAGATGGATGAGGTGCTATCAGGTGTGGCTGAGACCATAAAGAACTTCGCGGTGATCTACCTTGTTGACATCACCGAGGTTCCTGATTTCAACACCATGTACGAGTTGTATGACCCATCGACGGTGATGTTCTTCTTCCGGAACAAGCACATCATGATTGATCTTGGGACAGGAAACAATAACAAGATCAACTGGGCCATGAAAGACAAGCAAGAGTTCGTCGACATTGTGGAGACTGTGTACAGGGGAGCCCGGAAGGGCCGTGGTCTGGTGATTGCTCCAAAGGATTACTCCACCAAGTACCGTTACTAGGCCACTTGTGTCTGGCTGCTCATGTGCTATTTCTAGCGTATTCTGTCCGGTGAAATGTCTGTGGCCACCGGTTAGGCTGGTGACCCTTTATGCGAACTGTTAAGTATGCCAGCTTATCCAGTGCTGTATCTTGGCATCTCATAAGCATCTGTAAAATCCTTGATGATTGTTCAAAATGCTCGACACAGAATATGTTGGAATTGGTATGACCAATAAAACTGGTATATGAGTTGCTGAATCCTATTTTGTGTTTTGATTCTTCCTTTCTTTTTTGACGAACGTTCTTGTAGATTGATTCCACGTACTGGAATCTTCATGTTGGTAACACCTCGCTGAGATTGTGTTTCATCTAGAGCACATGTTGCCACGGATTCCTGAAGCATTGATCTGCCGGGCTAATAATTATTGACTGTTCTCTTTTGCCCAAGATTGCCTACACGTGAGCGTATGCAATACTGTTAATTAGGCTTGCTTGTGTTGTCGATTCACAAAGCTCCAATTTAACCGAAAAAGGAGAATATCGTAGCTCGTAGTTGTACTGATCAGGACCTAGTAATTTATCTCTTGAACCATATAGGAAAGTTGTATTCGTTAAAACAAGAGTGCAACGCCTCAGATAACACCACCCAGCACCATCTTTACCACGAGCTAGACAACAACAGCCGATCTAAGGATCCTTTGACACAAGCGCCGATGACCAGCGATCTGAACAGAACGCTTGCAACCCAAGCTAGAATAACCAGGGGCCACAACACATACATGAAAGCATTGACCATACACTGAAGGAGCTTCCAACATGCAAGGTGGAGCTACAAATAATCTACTGGGCGGGGCAGACTGAAGGATATACACAGATTTTGTCATCCATTCCTAGTTTTACCCTCACTTCTCACTGTTCTGCGTATGGGCTGGGCGGGCCACGGCCCAGTTAGGCCTTGTACAATGCAAGATGCTTAAGGGAGGTGCTTAGAGAAATAAACCAGACTTTTCTTAAGCACCGGTGCTTATTTGTACAAGCGTCTATCCTGTACAAATAGGCACCGGTGCTTCAAAAAAACTCGGTTTATTTTTCTAAGCACATCCCTAAGCATCTCTCATTGTACAAGGTCTTATGCCCTAAGCACAAAATCTTCAAAACATGATTTAGCCGTCATCTTTTCCGCCACTACTACGACCACGACAACATGAGCGCAGTCCTAGCCCGCTGGTCCTTGTTTGCTCGAGCACAGGCCACATCAGGATGAGCATAACATTGTGTAGGGAGAAGATGAAAACAGGGATATTGCACATCCCACCAAAACATGCACCACCAAGTCCGCTTCCACCATGCCAGCGAAAGAAAGGGGGAGATCCAAAGGAGAGAGATCAACCCAGTGGCATGGGGGCAGAAGCCAAAGATCGTAGGGAGAACACACACGGCCGAAACGACCAAAACAATGGCCAGCCCCGACCAACCTTAGGAGCAAGAGGCGACAGGAGGAGGCGGGGCCCAGGTCATGACCGAGGGGAAAGCGGAGGACTAGATCCGGCGGCGGGGAATACAAGTAAATCCCGGAAATGGAGTTATGAAAAGTGAAGAGAAATGCAAGTGCCACAATGCATCAGGTTTCCATATCTTCATTTTGTAGCAAGTTGCCGATGCATCGTGGCACTGGCATTGCTCTCCACTTTCTATAACTCCATTTTGCCTACCCCAAGGCGCGCCCTGTTGCCACATCGTCTCCTCGTCTGGCTTTTGTCCTCCCCAGAAGCTTCTATAGGGTCCCTTCTGGTCCAGAAAAAATCGTCAAAAAGTTTTGTCGTGTTTGGACTCCGTTTGGTAGGTATTTTCTGTAAAACCAAAAGCATGCAGAAAACAACAACTGGCACTAGGCACTGAGTTAATAGGTTAGTTCTCAAAAATGATAAAAAAATTTGCATATAAAGCATACAAGATTGATAATATAATAGTATGAAACAATAAAAAAATATAGATACGTCGGGGACGTATCATTCAGCAGCACCCCACGTCCTCCAACACGGCCGCACCGTCGGCCTCCAGCGCCATCGTGCGCCCGTGGTGACAAACCTCCACGCCGCGGCCATCGTACACCTCCACCAAGCAACCTCGACGCCAACCCGACCAGACCCTTGTCGGAGTAGGCCGCCAGCGGGCTTTGCCAAGTGGCGTGCGCCTACTGCAAAGGGTCGTTCCTGCCACTATTTCTTGCAATTATGCACAAGCTAGTCGATAAACATGAAATAAATATGCAAAGAATGTTCTGCATGATCCCATTGTGAAAATATGTGAGCAAATGACATCTTTTCTCTGCAAGTGATATGTAAACTAAAAATTTACCTCACAAAAGATATCTAAACTGACAAACAAATAATCCTATGGAACCAAATTCAAGCTATTTGTAAGTATACATAGCAAGATTCATAGAACACACTGTATGGATCAAACTCAATTTCTTGAAGAAAAACAGGTATCTAAGAGCATCTCTAGCCGATCCCCTAAAAAATAGAGTATCAGGCCAAATAAAGTTAGTGGAGTAAACTTTAACTCCTCTGTAGATGGCCGCACCTAGCCGATCCCCTAAACTTAGTGGAGTAAAGGATTGCATACGTTTTTTGTCCTAGCCGCATGAACTTCAAACACTTAACAATATATATCATCAAACATGCAAAGCTCATCCATTAACAAGCAGATAGTTTCATAACATAATCGTTAACAATCATATAATTAAAACATGCATAGTTCATCCAGAAGACATCGCTTCACCGATCAAGGTTGAACCAAAATCACCACAAATATAGCATGTGTTATGTTGTGGATCGAGGCCAACCAATGACATGCACGAACTCAACACAATGTCCTTGCCAAAGAAATCACCACCGCCACCACCGTACACATGGCCTGATGGGGAATGTTGCATGAAAATCAAAAAAATTCCTACGAACCACCCAAGATCTAATCTATGAGATGCATAGCAACGAGAGGGGGGTGAGTCTACGTACCCTTGTAGACCAAAAGTGTTAGCGTATGTAACGTTGTTGATGTAGTCGTACTCTTCGCTCATCCAATCCGATCTAGTGTCGAACGGACGACACCTCCGAGTTTAGCACACGTTCAACTCGATGGCGTCCTCTCCTCCTTGATCCATCAAGCGAGGGAGGGGAGGTAGATGAGATCGAGACCAGCTCAACGGCGAGGTGGTGGTGGTGGCAACGGAATTCCGGCAGGGCTTCGCCAAGCGCGTACCGGAGAAATGTGGGAGTAGTTGGGAGAGGCAATGGGCAAGGGTCAAGGGGGTGGCTGCCCCCATGCACCTCCCCCTTCTTTATATAGGCTAGGGGCAGGGGAGGGCGTCAAAAACCCTCCTAGGGTAGGTTACAAGGGAGAAATCCCTTTAAACTTGGAGATAACATGATTCAACCCTTTAAATTTATAGATAAGACTTTATCTCTAGATTTAAACGACATGTGCCATGGGGAATGGTGCAGCCAGCCCATGTGGGCTGTAGCCCTACCCCTCGGTCCATGTGGGCCCTTCCCGGATCATTGGGACCCATGGTGGAACCCCTGGAACCTTCTAGAACCTTTCCGGTACTCTACCAAAAAAAATCGAACTTCTCCGAAACCCTGAATATGACTTCCCATATATAAATCTTTACCTCCGGACCATTCCGGAGCTCCTCGGGATGTCCTGGATCCCATCCGGGACTCTGAGTTACTTTCGGACTTTCCACTATTCATATCTCAACATTACCCTAGCGCTACCGAACGTTAAGCGTGCGACCCTATGGGTTTGGGAATCATGTAGACATGACTGAAACACCTCTCCGGTCAATAACCAATAGCGTGACCTGGATACCCATATTAATTCCTACATTTTCCACGAAGATCTTTAACGGTTGAACCACAATGTCGGTGATTCAGTTAATTCCGTATATATTTTCGCTTTGTCCGGCGATATGTTACTTGTCCGAGATTCGATCGTCGGTATCTCCATACCTAGTTCAATCTCGTTACCGGCAAGTCTCTTTACTTGTTCCGTAATACAAGATCCCATGACTAAACTCATTAGTCACATGCTTGCAAGCTTCTTGTGATGTTGTATTACCGTGAGGGCCTAGAGATATCTCTCCGTCGCATGGAGTGACAAATCCCAGTCGCCATCCATGCAACCCAACAAATACTTTCGAAGATACCTGTCGAGTATCTTTATGATTACCCAGTTATGAAGTGACGTTTGATAGCACACAAAGCATTCCTTTGGTATCCGGAAGTGGCATGATCTCATGGCCTAAGGAACAGATACTTGACATGAAGAAAGTTGTAGCAAATAAACTAAGTGATACGATTTGATGCTAAGCTTACAGTTGGGTCTGTCCATCACATCATTCTCCTAATGATGTGATCCCGTTATCAAATGACAACTCATGTCTATGGTTCAAAAACCTTAACCATCTTTGAGCTAGTCTAGTAGAGGCTCACTAGGGACACGGTGTTGTTTATATACCCATACATGTATTTAAGTTTTTGGTTAATACAATTCTAGCATGAATAATAAATATTTATCATGAACAAGGAAATATGATAATAACCAATTTATTATTGCCTCTAGGGCATATTTCCAACATGGCCACCATCTCCACCATCCTCTCGGTGACCACCCTCTCGGCCACCACCACCAAAATTACCATTCCGAAGAGAGACTTCCATTTGGGTCATGATAGCACGATCTTCGACTTTCCTAGCATCACGAAGCCTCTCATCCTCAAGTGCAAGTCTACGCTCCTCCGCCTTCAACTTTCTCTCCCTGGCCGCCAACTTGGATCTCCATTTCTCATCCTCCAACATCTTGAGCTCATTCCACCTCGTCAACACCTTCTTGGCCTCAATCATGGCTACAAGTTCTTCTTTGTATGCGCCATCGTATGCACTTCTCTTCTTTCTCTCCTTTTGCAATTTTGTTCCCTTTCGGTCTATTGTTGGCCTCTTCATCCACGTCGTCGTCCTCCCCAACGGATATGCTCAATCTTGATCTTTTTGAAGTGGTATCCGCAACTCTCTTGATCTACTTCTCGTTTTGCAAAGCTCTTTGTAGAAATGACACAAAGTGAAGGGCTTGTGGCCGAACTTCTTGTTCCTATGCTTGAAGAGTTCTTGGATGTACGAGCCATACTCCATGACTTACAGATCGCTAGGTGGTGCATGATTCACTTGATTGATGCAACCAGACCATCGGTTGCATTGGTCGTGAATGGTGCCCCAACGATGCCCAAGTGATCCTTGTGTACGGCTTGATGTCACCTCCACGGATTTGTTGTAGTACTCTGCAATTCTCTCCCAAAACTTGTCCTTGGATTGATCCGTGCATACATGGAGATGTTCATCCAAGCATAGCATAGGGCAATATCTTCAACTTGATTGTAGTTGTGAGTTCATGACCTAGGCGTCTTCGTGCTTCCTTCGGTCACCTCCTCAAGTTCTTCTACATCGGCCACCTCCTCTTGATGATCCCAAATCAAATTGTAATTGAGATCGCCTAGCCCAATCGTAGCCGAGGACTCCAAAGACGCCAAGAATTCGACCGTCTTCATCTCCACAGTAATACAACAAAATCAACAAACTCCATCATCATCGGCCACCAACATTCACTGTCAAATTCGTCGGCCAAAATGAAAAACAAGATTTCTACCTTGTTGGCATTTCCTCGAGCACTTGGCAGCCGCGGCCCTTTTTGCCGGCTGCAACGACCGGACGCACCGGATCAGTGGCCATAGCGGTGGCCAGAGACGCTGCACGAGGCGCCGAACATGGTGAGGGAGTCCTGGATTAAGGGGTCCTCGGGTGGCCGGGCTAAGTGACATGGGCCGGACTGATGGGCCGTGAGGATACAAGGCAGAAGACCTTTTCTCGTGTCCGGGTGGGACTCTCCTTTGTGTGGATGGCAAGTTTGGCGTCCGGATGTATAGTTTCCTTCCTCTGTAAACCGACTCTGTACAACCCTAGCCCCCTCCGGTGTCTATATAAACCGGAGGGTTTAGTCTGTAGAGGCGATCATAACTCCCATAGGCTAGACATCTAGGGTTTAGCCATTACGATCTCGAGGTAGATCAACTCTTGTAACCCCTATACTCATCAAATACAATCAAGCAGGACGTAGGGTTTTACCTCCATTAAGAGGGCCCGAACCTGGGTAAACATCGTGTTCCCTTTGTCCCTTGTTACCTCCGATCCTCAGACGCACAGTTCGGGACCCCCTACCTGAGATCGGCCGGTTTTGACACCGACATTGGTGCTTTCATTGAGAGTTCCACTGTGTCGTCGGCAGAAGGATCGATGGCTCGTTTGATCATCAACAACGATGTTGTTTCCGGGGAGACCTTTCTCCCCGGTCAACTTTTTGTATTCGGTGGCTTCGCTCTGCGCGCCAATTCAGTTGGTCACCTTGAGTAGATCGACAGCTACGCCCCTGGTCATCAGATCAGATTCGGGAGCCTGAATTACGTCGCTAATATCCGGGGAGACTTGATCTTCGAAGGGTTCACGGCCTCGGCCACTATTCCTCATCTTCAAGAAGGCAACCAATCGGATCCGTCACCAGGCGCCGCTCAAAGACCAACTACTATCCCTACCCTGGCCATAGATCCAGGGCAGGCCACCTCATCCGAAGACGGGATCTTAAAACCCACCGGACTCTCTCCTCCCATGGAGCCCTTTGCCAAAGACCCAGAAGCAACTGCATGTTCGGCGAGCCTGGAATCAAGCAGGACCCTCCTAGTCATCGGAGAGCCGAACTCGCCTCTGGAGGCCAACTCCGAACTCTCAAGGCCTGCGGCCGGTGAACACAACCTGGCAGAGTCTGCCATGCCCAGCTCCGCAGATCCTCGGTTCCCCATCCGGCCTTCGCTCTTAAGCGAAGCCTTGGACTTAATGCAGTCTCTCGCCATCACGGAGGTATCAGCTCCGAACTATGCCCAGCCCGAACAAGGGGCTGAATGCGGGGAATTTTGCGTCCCACCCACCACCCACTTGGTAGCCACTGTCGAAGACTTAACCGACATGCTCGACTACGCCTCCGAAGACATCGACGGTATGGACGACGATGCCGGAGCCGAACCAGGCCAAAACCCGCCTATCACCGGACGTTGGACCGCCACTTCTACATACGACGTGTACATGGTGGATACACCCAAAGAGGACGATGACGGCAATCAAGATCCGATCGAGGACAAGCCCGTCGAGGTACCACCGAAGCGTCGACGTCAGCGGCGCCATTCACGATCACGGCAGGAAAAAGAAAGTAATACCGGCACCGGAGACATTGACACTCCGGAGAATGCCGAAGATTCTGACCAACCCATTGAGCCTGCCGTAGAGCAGGATAATTGGGAAGAGGGACAAGTTAACCCCGACGAGCCAGTCGGGAATGAGGACTCGGAGGATAGTAACTATCTACCGATCTCCGAGGAGGATGTCAGCCTCGGCAACGAAGATTTCATCGTGCCAGAGGAACCCCTCGAGCAAGAGCGCTTTAAGCGACGGCTCATCGCAACTGCGAGGAGCCTAAAAAAGAAACAGCAACAGCTTCAAGCCGAACAGGATACGCTCAACGACAGATGGACCCAGGTCCTAGCTGCCGAGGAGTACGGCCTCGAGTGCCCAACAAGGAGCTATCCGAAGCGTCGGCTACTGCCACAATTCGATGACGAGGCCCTAGAGCCAAAACCGTCAAGACATAATCATGCTGATCAACCAGACCGACCACCACGTGGGCGAGATAAAGCGGCTACTCATGCCGAACACCAACCCGTGCCACCTCGCCGTCGAGGCAAAGAGGTAGCAGCTCAGGGCTACACCTATGACTTACGTCAGGACCTGGACAATAGAGCCGGCAAGACCAGATCAATATACGGATCAAGGGGGCATGCTCCGATGAGAGACGACGGCCTTCAAGCTTGGCGCGAGCAGCATAACCGAACTCGGGCCGAAAACCGAACGCGGATGTCATCCGAACTCCGTCGTGACGTTGCCCGATACAGAGGCGCCGCACACCCCTTGTGCTTTACCGATGAGGTAATGCAGCACCAATTTCCAGAAGGGTTTAAACCCGTAAACATCGAATCATACGATGGAACGACAGATCCCGCGGTATGGATTGAGGATTTTCTTCTCCATATTCACATGGCCCGCGGCGACGATCTCCACGCCATTAAGTACCTCCCCCTAAAGCTGAAAGGACCAGCGCGGCACTGGTTAAACAGCCTACCAGAGAACTCTATTAGTAGCTGGGAAGACTTGGAGGATGCCTTTAGAGACAACTTCCAAGGTACCTATGTCCAGCCTCCGGATGCCGATGACCTTAGTCATATAGTCCAGCAACCCGGTGAGTCAGCCCGCAAACTCTGGACTAGGTTCTTAATTAAAAAGAACCAAATCGTCGACTGTCCGGACGCCGAAGCCCTCGCGGCCTTTAAACATAGCGTCCGCGACGAATGGCTCGCCCGACACCTTGGTCAGGAAAAGCCGAAGTCTATGGCAGCTCTTACTACACTCATGACCAGCTTCTGCGCGGGAGAGGACAGCTGGTTGGCTCGTAGAAGCAATAGTACCAGCGACCCTGGCACCTCCGAAGTCAGGGACGGCAATGGCAGGCCACGACGCAACAAACACAAGCGTCGAAACAACAACGAAGAAACTGAAGACACAACGGTTAACGCCGGATTCAGTGGCTCTAAATCCGGTCAGCGGAAGAAGCCATTCAAAGGAAATAAGGATGGTCCATCTAATTTGGACAAAATACTCGATCGTCCTTGCCAGATTCATGGCACCCCCGACAAGCCTGCCAACCACTCCAACAGAAATTGTTGGGTCTTCAAACAGGCCGGTAAGTTAAATACCGAACATAAGGGGAAAGGGCCGCCAAGCGAGGATGATGACGAGCCCCGCCCACCGAACACAGGGGGACAAAAGAAATCCCCCCCTGAGGTGAAAACAGTGAACATGATATATGTCACGCATATCCCCAAAAGGGAGCGCAAGCGCGCACTAAGGGACGTCTACGCCGTAGAGCCCGTTGCCCCCAAATTCAACCCATGGTCGGCTTGTCCGATCACCTTCGATCGCAGGGACCACCCGACCAGTATCCATCACGGAGGTTCGGCGGCCCTGGTCCTCGATCCAATTATTGATGGATATCATCTGACTCGAGTCCTTATGGACGGCGGCAGCAGTCTCAACTTGATCTATCAAGACACTATCCGCAAAATGGGTATTGACCCGTCAAGAATCAAGCCTAGTAGCACCACCTTTAAAGGAGTGATACCCGGCGTCGAGGCCCGCTGTACGGGCTCATTAACATTGGAAGTAGTCTTCGGTTCGCCGGACAATTTCCGAAGCGAAGACTTGATCTTCGACATCGTCCCCTTCCGCAGTGGTTATCACGCACTGCTCGGACGTACTGCCTTCGCCCGCTTCAATGCAGTCCCGCATTATGCTTACTTAAAGCTCAAGATGCCTGGACCCCGCGGTGTTATCACAGTCAATGGAAACATGGAACGCTCCCTCCGTACCGAGGAGCACACCGCGGCCCTTGCAGCCGAGGTACAGAGCGGCCTTATCAAGCCGAACACTTCACCGGCCATCAAGCCTCCGGACACTATTAAACGAGTCCGGCCTACTCTGCAGAACGACAGCTCGGTTAATCCGGCGCTGGACTAGCAGTTTTGCCTCCGTCCACCGCCCCATCTAATCGCGGCATATGTACCGCGTGTGCATAACTACGCACTCAAAATACCTTGGGCGACGACGGAGGCACTCCGCGGACGAGGTCCATAATACGGCTCGACCTTATTCGGACCTTAATGTTCTTCTTTTTTTCTCTTTTCTCTCATATTACAGGTTCTTTAAAACCTAAAGTCACTTTACGGTGGCGCAGGGCCCTTTCCCAGGCCCCTTCTATATACACGATTGTCGATCCTTTCAAAGGATCCTCCATCAAGGCGAAAAGCGGCGCAGACGTGCGGCAGGGTGTCCAAGGGATCTTCTCGATACCTTTTCTTTTTTAGGACCTGTACACAACTTTCCCTTGTTCTCAAATTCTCGGCATGTAAAATAGCCCTGAGGCTTATAGCATTACCTGTAAAAGCACGTTTTGACGTACCAATCAGACTATAATGGAAACAGTTTTCACCAACCCTATCCGGTATTGGTTTATTTCGTAATCTGTATTCCCTCTTCATGTCAGATTGGCATATATACTTCGGCATAGCTTAAAATGCCAGGGGCTCTATTCGGCCACCTATATTTAAAAAAAAAGTCCGAACGCTTTTAGAGTGCACTTCGGCGTCCCGAATATTGCATTATATGCATCAGCTCCGAATCATGTCTTTGGTCAATAGTTGGGTTGCCCGGCTCCTGTGGTTACTACCTTACGTTCCGCTCGTTCGGCTAGGGTAGTAAAGGGAGCACTACTGCGATTGTGTTTCTGGTTCGTCCGGCCAAACACCTCAGTAGAGAAAGCCGAAAACTGACTGTCATGGTGAGGCGAGAGCTGGTCAGCTATTCGGCGACTTGCTATAAATCTTTTGCGATTTCTTCCGTATTATGCGAAGGACTGGCCTCTGTCCGGTCATGTGCTTAAGGCATCCTAGTACGGACAGCCGCATACGCACCATGGGCTAGTACTTAGCCCCACCGTCAAACTCCTATGGCTAAGTGAAAGTGATAAAGCCCCATAGTCTAATTGCCTGGTTCGCTTACGCAGACACCTCCTTCATGGACCAAGACGTTGGGTCAAGAGTGATCATGCGTTATTCCGAACACCCCCGTAGTATCTATGTGGGGGCTGAAGCCGACGACTGGCAAACTTTCAAGATAACAAAATACGGCCGCACAGGAGGCAAGCAATTACAGATAAAGACATAAATATATTACAAAGCCTTGGTTTATAAAACAACGTCTGGGTAGCTCGGATACATTTACTCAAATATGATATCCTTTGAGCACTGGCCCTCTATTAATCGGGCACCCTCAAGGACGTCTTCAAAATACCGCTCTGGCTTGCAGTGGTCCTTGCCTTAGGGTGGGCCCTCGACTGCCACAACGGAGGCCTTCATCTTTGCCCAGTGCATCTTGACACGGGCAAAGGCCATCCGCGCACCTTCTATGCACGCCGAGCACTTAACAGCTTCAATCCGGGGCAGCGCGTCAGCAAGTCGCTGCACCAGGCCGAAGTAGCTGCTAGGAATGGGTTCGGTTGGCCACAGCCGGACTATGACGTCCTTCATGGCCAATCCGGACATCCTATGCAGCTCGGACAGTTGCATCATGTGGTTGCTCAACAGCGCCGGATGCTCCGACGCCGTGAACTGTGACCAGAAGAGCTTCTCCGTCGTGTGCCCCTCCTGGGCCCGGAAGAACTGCGCGGTGTCGGCGGCACTCTTCGAAAGATCCGCAAATGCGTTTGGAGAACTCCACAGTCGAGTGAGCAAGGCATATCTTTGACCGCCAAGTATAGTCTGCAAAAGAAAGGGCTTACCAGCCGCTATCTGTTCGGACTGCCGGATTTCCTCGCGAGCTGCCCGGGACTCGGTCCTCGCCTCCTTGGCCTCTTGGAGGGCCTTGGCGAGTTCGGCCGCCTGGGCCTTATTCTTCTCCTCCAAGGACTTGCACTTGCCGGCGGCGTCCTTGAGCTCTTGCTCCACTTCGGTCACTCTCTCCTCGTACTGGCGGCGGGCGACCTGTTCGGACTTTAAATCTGCAGCCGCTTTGTCTGCGGCCGCTTTGCTCGCCCTCGCCTCCTCCTTGGCTTGGGCAAGGGCACTCTTGAGGGTCTCGACCTCGGCCGCGCTGCCTGCAATCATACATATAGTAGCGCATGAGTTTAAACTCAGAATTTGCATATCAATTCAGGCATGTGCGAGATATTTCAAACATACCTTGCACCTCATCGAACCGCTTGTTCATGCGGTCGATATCATCATCAGCCAGCTGCAGCCTCCGCTTGAGATCGGAAACTTCAGCGGCTTGGGCGGTTACCGCCAACATGGAAGCCTGTTATATAATATAAAAGTACGTCACCTCTTCCGAATACTATATGATCCTCTGTCCGGCTTTTTCAAAACCAGACAGAGTCTCAGGGGCTACTATCAATGCACAGGTCTGTCCCTTTATAAAAAGCGTCTAGAGCATTATTTCGCATACCTCAAAGCCTGTTAGCAGGCTGGTGAAGGCTTCGTTCAGCCCGCTCTTGGCGGACTGAATCTTATCAGCCACCACACCCATCAGGGTGCGGTGCTCCTCCACGATGGCAGCACGTCGTAGTGCTTCCACCAAAGTATTCGGCGCCTCCGGATTAGTGGAGGCCGCCGTCGGAGCTGATGCTCCCCCCTCCTTCGAAGAGGGCTGCTCGCCCGACTCCGGGGCCACATTGGTCTCCGGAATGATGTCCGGCTGGGGGCCAGATTGCTCAGGACCCCCGCCGTCGGTCGCCATGGGGGTCTCCCCCTCTATGTCTTCGGCAGCCGAGGTATTGTCCTCGGGCGCCTTCTCGGCAGCCTCGCTCGCCCCTCCATGGCCAGGAGAGGTCCTTCGGGACGACACCTCGGTGTTATCCACGGTGATTGGAGAAGGGGCTCGCGGTGGCGTCTCGCTCTCTGCCATCTCGGGCGGCAGAGAACTCCCTTCAGACAGCGATGGTTGGGGGAGGTCGCGGGCTAGGCTGAAACACACAATATGATATGTTATATTACAACCATAACAAACCGAATATTTGCTAAGTATCCTTTTCGAAACTTACGATTCGGCCAGGGGTTTTTCCCAGAGGCGCCTCTTGGGGGTGTGTTCGGCGTCCGTATCCGAACCGTCCAAGAGGGTTATCTTCTCCCTCTTAGACGCCCCCTCCTCCAGGTCTGCGGAGGCGGCCCTTTTCTTCTTTCCCCTCTTTAGGGGAGAACCACTTTCCGCCTCCTCCTCCTCTTCATCTTCATCCCCCTCGTGGGAGGAGTGGGCTTCGGTTTCTCCGGACACTGCGTCCGAAATACCCTTACGGCGGAGGCCGCCCTTGGCCTCCTTGCCCTTCTTCTTGGCCTTCTTCTCCGGCGCCTGATACGGCGCCGGAACCAGCATCCTCGTTAGCAGAGGATTGGCTGGGTCTTCAGGTAGTGGAGCCGGACACTTGATCCGCTCCGCCTTCGCTGTCCAGCCCTGAATGAGGAATGGAAATCTCAGTATAACCTTTGATTTATTTACCGAAAATTGTGTTCAGAACTAACAATACTTACCGGTGTGGCCGGATTCTCAATGTCAAGACCGATGTCTTCGGTCTTCTTCGGCCACGTCTTCTGGGTCTTAAAGAGCAGCTTCCAGATCTCTTCGTGCGTTGTGCCGAAGAAACGCTGCAGGGTCCGCGGACCTTCTGGATTGAACTCCCACATATGGAGAGGCCGGAGTTGGCAGGGGAGGATCCGGCGGAAGAGCATCACCTGAATCACGTCAGTAAGACTAGTATTCTTGCTTATTATGTTTTTTATGCACTTTTGTAGCGTCATCACATCCGCGGTCGACCCCCAGTACAGACCCTTGTTGGTCCATGACGCGAGCCGCATTGGGGGTCCGGATCTGAACTCAGGAGTGGCCACCCACTTGGCGCCGCGAGGTTCGGTGATATAGAACCACTCCTGCTGCCACACCTTGACGGTCTCCACGAAGGCCCCTTTAGGCCAGGTGGTGTTGGGGAGCTTACTCACCATGGCGCCGCCGCACTCCGCATGTTGCCCGTCGACCACCTTCAGCTTCACATTGAAGACTTTTAGCCATAGGCCGAAGTGTGGGGGGATGCGGAGTAGCGCCTCGCACACGACGATAAACGCCGAGACGTGGAGGAAATAATTTGGGGCTAGATCATGGAAATCTAGCCCGTAGTAGAACATGAGGCCGCGGACAAAGGGGTGGAGGGGACACCCTAGTCCGCGGAGGAAATGGGGGATGAATACAACCCTTTCGCCGGGCTCCGGAGTGGGTATGACTTGATCCTTGGCAGGGAGCCTGTACGCGATCTCCGCGGACAGATATCCCGCCCCTCGGAGCTCCTTGATGTCCTTCTCCGTGACGGAGGAGGCCTCCCACTTGCCCTTCGAGTCAGATCCGGACATGACTGGAGAGGTTGGCGGCGGTGGGAAAGATTGAAGCTTAGGCGCTGGAGCTTGAGGATGGGAAAACAGGAGAAGGAAGAAGGCGTGGGGAGAAAAGAGGGATCTTTATCCACTTATATAGGCAAGGAATATCAAGCGCCCGCCCCTCAAGCCTTAAAACTCGCCTGTTCCCAAGGGGTCGTGCGAATGGCACAGTTGGATTACCCAAACCCGTATTGATGAGGATCCCGTAATAAATGGACACGATCTCCGCTTTGACGAGACGTGTCAATAGAGACCATGTCTCGAAATGCGAAGCGGGAGGCCAAAAAACGGTTCGAAATGATAAAGAGGCTAGATGTGACATTTCATCGAAAAAGTTGTCAGTTGATGGACATTATTTTGACTGAGTATTTTACCTCCATGGTTGAGGGTTGTGACTGTCATGCAGAGCCGGATACAGTTCTTTTATCCAGAAGATTGCTTTGGAATATTCAGAGGAGGAACCCGCCTTGCAATGACGAAGACAATCTGCGTGCCGAACATATCGTCATTGAAGGCTGGTTCAGGGGCTACTGAGGGAGTCCTGGATTAAGGGGTCCTCGGGTGGCCGGGCTAAGTGACATGGGCCGGACTGATGGGCCGTGAGGATACAAGGCAGAAGACATTTTCTCGTGTCCGGGTGGGACTCTCCTTTGCGTGGATGGCAAGTTTGGCGTCCGGTTGTATAGTTTCCTTCCTCTGTAAACCGACTCTGTACAACCCTAGCCCCCTCCAGTGTCTATATAAACCGGAGGGTTTAGTCCGTAGAGGCGATCATAACTCCCATAGGCTAGACATCTAGGGTTTAGCCATTACGATCTCGAGGTAGATCAACTCTTGTAACCCCTATACTCATCAAATATAATCAAGCAGGACGTAGGGTTTTACCTCCATTAAGAGGGCCCGAACCTGGGTAAACATAGTGTTCCCTTTGTCCCTTGTTACCTCCGATCCTCAGACGCACAGTTCGGGACCCCCTACCCGAGATCGGCCGGTTTTGACACCGACACATGGACCCGGGGAGGGGGTGGCCTTCTTCTTCTCCGCGGCCTCCTCGGCGAGGGCCGACGCTGCGGCCGTCGATTTCCTAGCTCTCTTGCCGTCAGCGGGAGCTGCGGGAGGGCGGCCGACCGTCGCCAGAGAGGCAGTGGCCACCCCGACGGCCTCGGTCGCGGTTGGAGCCGCTGCTTATGGCCGGTGCAGATTTTTTATCCCCAACCTCTTTTTCGGTGCAGACGGCGGCGTGGGGGTGGTTTCCGGTGGTGACAAGCCGACGACGGTGGTCGGCGGGGTGGTGGAAGTGTCTTGGCTACCCAATCCGGTGACAGGGGCGATCATTGGTGGCGACGACAGCGCGTGGGCCGGCGTCGGCATGAAGGATGCAGCCACGCAGGCGCGGAGTATATTTAGCCGGAGGAGTAAAAATTTTACTCCCTTTTAGGATTTAGGGAATCGGTTAGGTACGGTTTAGTGGAGTAAAAACTAGAAATTTACTCCACTGTAGTTTTTTAGGGATCAGCTAGAAATGCCCTGATCGAGAAGATTTATTATGAATCTAAATAAAAGAGAGAAGATTTATTATACGCTGAAGAGTTTAGCTATGTTGGTCCGTTGCGCGTTTCGCTTCGCAGGTTTGATCAACTTGCTCAGCAATCCTAGGGGGCACGCTTGTCATTTCGGCTCCCTTCACTGTACAGGCAAACGACCGTCACAACTCACAAACGGCGTGTGCTCCCCTTCCCCTCCGGAGTCCGGCTACATAGGCCCCTCCCCAACCCCAATCTGGGATTTTGCGGAGACGTCAAGCCATCTACGTTGCCCGGATACTTCAGAAAGCGCGCGTATCCAGCCGGATACTGCCCCAATACTCGGATACTGCCCCGATACGTATCCCGTAAGTATCGCTTGATTTTTTTATTTTTAAAAAAGAAAATAATGTTTGATACTTCTACGATACTTTTTGGATACCTGAAACCCCTCGTTCGACGTGAAATCCCCTCAATAGTAAAGGCGCGCCTTTTGAAGATACCCAACATGGGCGTGAGTTCATGCCAAAACAATGTTCTTGTTCAATTAAAAGATGAGCAAGAAAGAGTCGATGCACTAATTGAAAGAACAAATCCGGGAAAATCCCACTGCCAATTAATAAAAGTGGACCAAGTGCAAGAAAACAAAGGGAATGCTTTGACCTAGAAGCTCTATTTTGTTTTCAATATTTTTAATAATTAATATATGTAATATCTATATGTAAACATATTGCCGTATCCATGTTTTCAGAAAAGTGACGTATCGGGCGTATCCCCGTATCATGTATGCGATACGTATCCAAGTATCGGTGCAACGTAGCAAGCCATTAGAGCATCTCCAACAGCGGCGCCAAAAGACGCGCCCGCGCGGTAAACTGGCACTTTAGCGCGCGGGACGTTTTCGCGCGCTCCAGCGGAGGCGGGAAACTAGCGCGCACGAAACGATTGCGCGCGCGCGGGAGAAAGCGGGCGGCCGCGCGCTAGATTTGACGCACCGCTTCCGGCGCGCCTATAAAATGCGGCGCTCGCCACGCGGCCTCCACACTGCCACATGCGCTCTCCACGCTGCCTCTGTCGCTTGCTCGCCGCTTCGTCGCCCCGCCACCACCGCGCCACCATGCCGCCGCGCCGCCGGTCATCTTCGGGCTACCGCGGCGTCCGCGAGCGCCCATCCGGCATGTACTACGCGGAGATCTGGTCCGACGACGTCCGCCTCGGCCTCGGCACGTTCGAGACCCCGCACGAGGTCGCCCGCGCGTACGACGCGGTGGCGTGGCGCCTAGACAGGCCTCGGTCGCAGATGAACTTCCGCGACGTCCACACGCGCGAGCAGGCGCAGGCCGTCGCCCCTCCTCCTCGTCTTATCACGGACCTGGACCGTGCGGAGCACCGTCGGCGGCAGCGCCGCCTCCTCATCGCCGAGGAGGACGAGCGAGCCATGGCGGAGTGGCGCCGGCGCCACCCGGATGACGTCGCCAACGAGCGCGCCTTCTGAGCGGAGAGGACGGCAAGGCGCCGCGTGGAGCGGGCGGACAGGCGTCGGCGGAAGGCACTGGCATATCGCAGTGCGATATCGTTGAAGCAGGTGGGAGGTCGTTGTTTAGCTCAGAGGATGAGCGTTGGGAGGACATTTGGCTCGATACCTCGGACAACATCAGCCCAGATGAAGACGAGGAGGACGACTCGGAGTAGTTCTAGTTGCACTGTAGTTTATCTAGTTGCACCGTAGTTTAATTATGTAGTTGCACCGTAGTTCTTTTTATCTATCTATGCTATGAACTATGTAAAATATCTAATGTCTATGTATCGTTTTATCTATGCTATGTGATGAACTATGTAACCATTTTAGCGCGTCTGCTGGAGCTACGCGCATGCTACGTTTTACCGCGGCTGCTGGAGCCAGCGCTGCCCGCCGCGTCAAACCAGACGATGAGCACGCTGCAAACCAGTTTTTAGCGCGCCGCGGGCGGACGTTGGAGATGCTCTTAGCACATTCGGTTCACGACCATGGCTCTCTACCGCGGTACTGCCTACCCCTCCTCCTCCTCGTCCTCGTAGCCATCGTACCCCTGTTCACCGCCTCCGCTTCCCACAGCCAGCTCTCGCCGGAGCACGCCGCCGCGCGCCGCCGCCGCCACCGCCAGCGCGGCCACCGTCCAATTCCACCCCGTCACCAGCGCCACCTCCTCCATGCCCCAAAACCACCTCGGGATGGAGCACAGCCCGTCACCGCTCGAAGCCACGGCGGGGAACCCCCATGCACTGCCCGTGCCACCCCAAGCAGCCACGCCGCCGCCTCCACCCCAGGCACCCCTGCTGCTGCAGGAGGACTCGGACTCGGAGGGGTCGTCGTCTGCTCCGGCCTCTCCAGCCCTCGCCGAACCAGCCGCGGCCACGGCCACGACGACGACGACGCTTCTACCGCTCCTCAACCAGCGCGCCGCGGCGGCATCAGCAACCTCTGCGTCTCCCGTCCAAGCCGGCGTAGCGAGGGTGGTAGGCTGGGGCAGCGAGGAGGGGCTGCTGCCGCTGGCGAGGGTGCTTACGGCGCTGGGGTACGACGAGATGGCATCGGCGGCGATGCTCCACCCCAACTTACCGCCGCTCGCGAGGTGGCACGGGCCGATCACCGTCTTCGCGCCTCCCGACATCTCCCTCCAGACCTCGTGCTCCATGTGCCACATCGCCTTGGGCTACTACCCCTACTCCGAACTCACCGCCGCCCCCACCATCAAGATTCCATCGGCCTCCGTCAACCTCTACCTCAACATCGACACCGTGAGCGGCACCTTCTCCGTCCACCACTCCAGGCTCTTCGTTGAAGGCGTCGAGGTTTCCCACCCTGAGGTCTACAACGACGGCCGCTACATCGTCCATGGCCTCCGCACCTTCCTGCAACCGCTCTCACGCTACTCCTGCTTCGACCGCTCGCACTCGTACCACTGCCACGGCGACAGCATGCCAACCCGGTCGGACGCGACCTCCGTCTCTATGTCCGCGATGCGTGTGAGCATCAGGATCCGCGAGGCCATCGCCCGCCTCCGCGATGCAGGTTAGAGACGGCTTCATGCCGCTTGCCATGGCGACACCGGCGGCCACCGGAAGTCCTACGGGCGTCGTGATGAGTTCTGAACTTCTGATGGTAATTTGTGGCTGCGTGGTTGTTTCGCTATCGAGTACTGCTTGAACGATTGGAACATTTTTGGAAACTTGATTGAGTTGATGCTCTCTGTTGAACTACACTAAATCTCTTTTAGATCTTCATTTAGTTGCTCTGTTCATGATATCCAGGCGCCCTCTCGAGCTTGGGTTGTGGATGTGCAGTTCTGCCAGTGATAGGTTCGATCGTCTTTCCTGATGTTCCTTGCTCCTGATATGCTGTGCTAATTCTGCTCCTCATCAGTTACTGCCGAAATGGCATATCCATTGCTTCTTCATTAATTCAAACATTACATGATCTTCTGAAAATGTTGTTCGGTTGGTAATTGGTATACTCTCCAGGTTGGTAATAAGAGTCTTGGTTTGATCAAGCACCACGGTAGCAATTGGATGCCACTGAATTGTTTTTGCCAATAACTCAGTTATCTACTTTTTCTCTTTTCTGTCAAGATGGAAAAGACAGTTTACAATTGAACCTTCCTGACGATGGTTTACCCTGCGGTCGTTTCTTCTTGAATATGCCTTGTTGTGGTTCTTTGTGGACCTATGTTTGCTGTGGCCGCCTGGATTGATTCAGATGATTAGCTCCGGGTTATGCAACTCCAGCTTCTTTCAGCTTGAAACTTGGTAAAGATTTGAAGGACCTGGTTCTGCAGTTACGCTATTCTCATCTCGTGTAGAGATATATGCACTATATATATGCCACTTTTTGTGTCATTTTCGTTTCTGCATGCATCAGTTAGTGTTAAGCTGGTTCAGTTTGCTTCTAGGCTGGAATGTTGTTCAGTTTGCTGAGTTTTGTTGTCAAGTCATACGTTTGTTTAGGCACGGATGCCCTCAGTTTGCAAACCTGTGACATTTTTCTGTGTGTGTTCTGGTCACTGATTCACCACATGTTCTGTTTTTCCATGGATTATATTCATCGAAAGAGTGTCACACGGACCGAGACTGGCTCATGAAGCTTATTAAATTCCATATTATGGCAGAAATGTTTGTTGCGTAAGTTTAAATATATTTGGTACATGATTGAAGGCTACGGTGAGGAATACTTTTACCCAACATGGGTGGCAGCATGATCATAGGATTGACCCTCCTTCACTTTAGGCGTCATAGGACTCTACATGTCTCTTTGTATTTTGCCTTTTTTATTTTTCGTTTGTGTGAATGTATCGTATTTGGTTGTGTGTATCTTAGTTATGCAGAGACCCGGTGTAATGCTTAATAGGCTGTTTGGATGACAGCCGAGAGCTGCCATGCCAATATTTTGGCGTTGACCGCGAGCGTGGGAGGGCGTTTGGATTGGTGCCAGCTTTTGCTTACCCTGCCAATTTTTTGGTCGCCAGTACACAACCTCTTCACTTTTTGCGCTGTTTGGTTAGCGCCCCGGACTGCTTTGCCAACTGTGGGCATGCCAAATTGTTGGAATCGATAAGTGCCGAACGTGCCAGGTTTTAGCAATTCCCCCCGAACGCTGCATCTGCCCTGCGATGTCTTAGCACGAATCACGGAACAAATCCAGTGCCACGTCATTTTTCGGAGTCGTTCGGTGCGTCGCGCGACCGAAACGAACGCGTATGTCTCGTCGTTATCCTCTTTCTCTCCCTACCGCACGCTCACTCTCTCCAGTTCTCATCCCACCACCGCCCAACTCCCATTTTTCCGCCGCCCCACCGCTCGCGCCGTGCGGAACCCACCGTCCCCGGCGACGCGCGGCCCCTCGGCCTCCCGGCGATGCGCGGCCCCACGACCTCCTGGCGACGCGCGGCCCCGCGGCCTCCCGGCGACGGGACGCGCCCTGCGGGGCCCCTGGCGACACGCCCACTCGGCCTCCCGGCGACATGACGCGCCCTGCGCGGCCCGTGGCGACGCGTCCGCGCGGCCCTCGGCGACGCGCCCGAGCTGTTCTCGGTGATGTGACTCCTCCACTCCGTCATCATGGCCGCCAAGTCGATGAGCGGCGAGGACGGCGAGATCCAGTCGAGCTCGTCAGAGGCGAGGTCATCCGCCCTCCCGCCATGTCTCCCATTTGCAAGGTCGATCCATCTGCGTCCTTTTTCCTCCCCAAAGTTGTTGATGCTCTGAATATGTCATGGCATTTTCCGCAATCTTAGATGGTTTTCCCAGCTAGCTCTCACTATAAACATGGCATATTTTGGGACAATTCTGTGTAGAAACATGGCATACTTTTTAGACAATTCTGTGTAGAAACATGGCAATATAGTCTTCGTTTTTGCCATCCTAATTTTGCATTTCTGTAAATTACCATGGCAATATTGTGGCCTCTTTCCACACATTTCTTTTGGGTCATGCTATACAGTGATGATTTGAGCAAAGCTGTGATGGCATTTTTCATCAAAGTTCACAATCTCCAAAATTGGCATGGCAATTACCTCGGTTTTTTGCCATGAGGTAAATTTGCCATGATCCGTAAACTATATTTCTCATGCTCCATGAAAGTAAATTGCCATGGTCAAGAGATTTTTGTATAAGGGGTTTTTATATTATTTTTTACTTTTTTCTAGCATGGCCACACTTTTTTTATGTACATGGAAAACTTAATTTATTGATTATGGCAATTTTATTTAAAATACCATGGTAAATTTTGCATTTTTCGTATGATGGCAAATTTAACTTCTTTTATTTTCCATGGCAACTTTAGCATGTTTTTTAATTCTTTCACTCACATGGCAATTTTACTAAAGGGGGATTTTCATATTATTTTTTATTAATATCATGGAAAACTTTTTTTTATGGACATGGCAAACTTAATTTATTGACCATGGCAACTTAGAATTATTTTTCTCTCTACATTTTTTCCATGGCAACTTTTTGATAACAAATTAGAATTTTATTTGTCCCTATCTACAATTTGCCATGGTAACTTTTCTGAAAACAACTCAAGTGCAATAAAAAGTCATGATATGGGACCATGGCAAAAAAAACTTCTTCTTTTTTTAGGCCCAAGGCAATTTAAGTGCATGGATCATGGCAAGTGTAGTCTACAGGTCATGGCTATTTTACTTTCTGGACCATGGCAATTTTTTTTTTTGCAACATGGCAACATTTCTTTAAATATGAGACCATGGCAAATTTAGTATATATATCATGGCAAATATAGTTAATGGAGCATGGCAAATTTATTATATGGGCCACGGCAAATTTAGTTTCTTTGACCATGGAAAAAAAATTTAACATGGCAACATTTTCTTTAAATATTGGAGCATGGCAATTTTAGTTAATGGGCATGGCAAATTTAATATATGGACCATGGCAAAAAAAAAAGTGCAACATGGCAACATTTCTTTAAATATTGGACCATGGCAAATTTAGTCTATATATCAGGGCAAATTTAGTCTATGGAACATGGCAAATATAGTTTCTGGATCATGTGCAAATTATTGAAAAAGATGACAATTTTATTTGTACCGCGGCAAATTAGACATATTTGGACTATGGAAAAACTTCTTTTTCTATGGGACCATGGCAAATTCAGTATATATATCATGTCAAATTTTAGTTAATGGAGCATGGCATGATTTTTAACATTTATGTTTTTTTTTCTTTTGCTACAGTATAGTCTACTTTTTTTTGTATGTTCGCCCGGAAGGCCCAACTAGGAAGACACAGGCCTACCGAGCCCAGCTGGCTGGCCGTTCGGACGGAACCCGCGGTAGCGCGAACGACCACGAGCAGTTCGGTCGTAGCTGGTTTGGGCCCGAACGATTCGTTCGGAGCGAACCCTCCCCAGCGCGAACGTCAGCGCGTTATCGGCGTCCCAAATTTTTGGCAAAGGATTCTGCAGCCGCTGCCAAGCCAACGTATGGGCGCAAAAAGTGAAGAGGTTGCTATATCACCGAGTCCGAGTCGCATCCCTGTTCGGACTTCTCGCGGCCTATTTAGCGACACGACTTGCCACGCCAGACTTGTAACAATCGCCGAGAAAAAGGAGTGTAGACATAGTAGTAGGTGCACCTCCTGCGTGGCCGAGCAATCGCCGAGACAGACATGGATACCGCGGCGCGAGCAAAGAGGCTCGAGATGGAGCGCGGGTGGACGCTGCCGGAGGAGATCGTGGAGGACATCCTCTCCCGCCTGCCGGTCAGGTCGCTCCACCGCTTCCGCTGCGTGAATCGCGCGTGGGACTCCCTCATCACCTCCCCCGCGTTCGAGGACCTCCACTCCGATCGGTCCCGCCGCCACCGCAGATTGTTCCTCAAGCCAACCTGTCAGAACGTTTTCTACGCATGGAAGCTCGGTGGCCCAGTGGAGACCATCATGGACAACTGGAGATTGCCGCAGGGGAAGATCTTCCCCATCACCAAGTCCTGCCATGGCATCGTCCTCCTACGCTGCCTCGACTACGATCTGCACTACGTGTGGAACTCTTCAGCCAACGAACCCTTGGCTCTGCCGGACAGAACACCGGCCAGGGTGGCCTGGGCCGGCGGTAGAACCCACATGATCTACGGCATGGGTTACTGCTCGATGACCAAGCAGTACAAAATAGTGCGCATGTACAATTTTGACCGTGACCTCGGACTCCACGACACGGTGTGTGAGGTCTACACTCTGGACGAGTCCACGCACTGGAGGCCTGCTGCCACACAGCCTCACTCATGCCAGCTCCGAGTCAATGGGAGGCAGGGAGCCGTTCTCTGCAACGGCAATCTGCATTTCGTCCACAAGCATGGCCTAGACCTGAGACCTCCTCACCGTTTTCAATATCCACGCCGAGACGTTCAGCACGATGGTGCTGCCTCCGGAGATGAGATCATACTCGCCGGACTTCATGCTAACTGAGCTGGGCGGTTTCCTATGTGTCTACCACGCAAAACACAGAGACCATCCGGAGTTTGCCGACCCTTACGACATCTGGCTGCTAAGAGACTACAAGGCAGGACAATGGGAAAGACTGCGATGCATCAATTGGGAGAGCATAGGAGAAACGGAGATCGCCCCGCTAAAGTCCTCCTGGATCGCCCCACTTGACATGTACTATGACCATGGCGCTCAGAAGAAGAAGATCTTGTTTGGCACGAGTGCATGCAAGGTGTTCGTGGTGGACCCTGACACCGGCATCCCAGAAGTTATATTCTTGCCCGAGGACACCATCATGGGAGATCAGGGCAACTGGGACAGCGAATTCCCCACCATCGGGTTGTTCGAGGAGCGCCTCGCGTCCGTGGGCCGCACGAACGAGGAGATCATCTTCACTTCACCATGCGCACGAGCCGCGTCGTCGGTGCTCATGTACCTGCCAGCACGTACGGTTGGGCGCTTGAACCAGGTGTGCAAGGGTTGGCGTGCTATGATAAAGGCCGACTGCTTCATCGGTGCACATTTGTACCATGCAAACCTTGATAAAATTCCCCACATTATGTTCACAGATGGAACGCCCTTCAGGTTCAAAGCCCTGGAGGATTTCATCAACACATCACACGCACTACCACCTTTGATTGACGAGGGCTCACGAGTGGTTTGCTCCAAGCCGTGCAATGGGTTGAACGCGGGGAGCTGGGCCAAGTATGACTTCGTGTGCAACCCATTGACAAAGTATTACCGAGCCATAAAATTGGGTAATGGTGAGAATGCTGCATCCTGTTTCAGTGACATCCAGAGGACACCTCGTGTCGCCCTTGGGTATGCACCCAATATAGGAATGCATGTCTTGGTGAGTCTTGCGTATAAGGAAAAGAACTGGATGACATCGAGGGATTACAAACTCGAGTGCAAGATCCAGTTGATCGGACGGCGTGATTGGGTACAGATAGATCCTCCCTCAAGGCCTATGGCCGATGTGCCGCCGGTCTATGCAAGCGGCAAGCTCTATTGGATTGTAGACCCCGAGTTTGGTCCGACATCGGCTTGCAGCGAGATCATAATGCTTGATCTTAACACTTTCGAATTTCATGTCTTGGCAGGGCCACCTTGCGGCAAATACATATCCATCACAGAGCTCCAAGGAGAGGTATGTGTGACGTGCTCGAGACCAAGCACCAACACCATAGAGATATGGGACATGGATGGCACTGGCATGTGGTCCATGCGACTTTGTATAGAGCTCGCGAGTTTCTTTCCGGAGTACTCGTCGGAGAATACCACGCTGCTGGCCGTCAATCCCAAGGATGGAAGAATCTTACTCAGCACCGGGAGATCATTGGGTTACTATACCTCCAAGACGGTTGAGCTGGAGACAATTTACCGTTTGGAGTCGAGCATCCAAGGAAAGAAGTGTGTCCCCGTTTTGGCCATGGATAGCTTAGTTCAACCAGGCGATGCAGTGGTGTAGATGTTCTTGCAAGTGGTACACTACCCACACTTCTGGTAGTTATTTTGCTTTTTCCTACCCTTAACGCTTTGTACCCCTTAATGCTTTGTAAGGAAGAAAAAATGATGCACATGTCTACTACTCCTTCCGTCCCGAATTACATGTCAAGGAAATGTATGTATCTAGATTTTTAGTTCTAGATAAATCCATCTCTATCCATTTTTACGACAAGAAATTTGGCATGAAGGGAGTACTATATACACTAGATAACTCGTTGCCTATTCTAGATGACTCGTTGTGCCATGACGCAAATGACAAATGCAACCGAGAAGTTCGTTAATTGCATGGACACTTTTTATGAATGCAAAGTATCAAACCCATTAACAGTCGCTACAAGGGCGAACGAAAGGGCTATGCCACGTGGACATGAAGGGATGGCGATGGCACTGTTCTGCCTTTTCGTTCCGTTCGTCGTTGCCCCCACCACTCGTCGTTTCTTTCGACCAGAAGGACAGATGCGTCCGCCCCGTTCCAACCTGCTTCTTCGTTCTCTCTCTCTCTCGCAGACCCACTCCACTCGCGGCGGCGCGCCACCCTCCTCCGCACCATCTCGCCGTCGCCTTCTCAGTGGACGTGGCGGCGACCGAGGCGCGCCCGCTCAACGTGCCGCTCGCCACACCCTTCACCATCGCCTCCTCGCGCCTCGAGGCCGTCGCCAACGTCACCGTGCGGGTCGAGCTCTCCAGCGGCCCCGTCGGCTGGGGCGAGGCCCCGGTCCTCCCCTCCGTCACCGCCGAGGACCTGCCCGCCGCGCAATTTTGGTTCAGTTTTCGGTACAATTTTGGAGTTTGACAGTTTGAGGAGTTCTGCTCCACAAGACAGACTTCAGAGTTTAGAAGTCAGTTCTTTTAGCAGATGTAGAAGGATGGGGAATTTATTTTTGGATCTTAGGCCTTGATGTAGATGGAGATCGCCTTTAGGGCTCTGGACCGATTAAGGTTGTTGACCACTGGCTCATGCCCAAAAGGAATGATAACTGCATAGACAAATTTTACCCTAAATAAATGGTAATTGAGGGACTCTCAACAAAAGCCAGGAGTAACAAAGAAATACTACGTCCAAAACCAGAGAAGTCCTACCTTCAAAGGAAAGTTGGTTCTCAGTTCTTAGATTCTGATCCTTTTAGTCCAGATACAACTGCTTTAATTTCTTCTCTTGGAACTTAGTCAGATATATTATCTGGTTCTCAGTATTTTTCCCCCTGATACCAAAAGTGTTTGGACAAGAGAATCTTCCTCTGGTGTGTACTTACTTGTTCTTTTCTCCAACAAAGGCCGGAGCAGGAGTGGAGATGGCAGTGATTGCCGCGGTAGCTAACAGCATCCGCATACCCTTGTGGAGATTATTTGGGGGAGCATCAAACACTGTGACAACAGACATCACGGTATGGTTATCAAAATTTCCCCTGCAGTGAGTTCAGCATGCTTAGCAGCTTAGGTATGCTTTATCAAAATTGCTAAGTTCATCTATTTCTGAATTTAGATTCCAATTGTGACCCCAAATGAAGCCGCTCAATTGGCTGCAAAATATCGAGGACAAGGGTTTCAGACTCTGAAGCTCAAAGTACGGAAAAACTTGAACTCAGACATAGAAGTTCTGAAGGCTATACGGCTTGTGCATCCCGACTGCTCATTTATCTTGGATGCAAATGAAGGTACACAGCAAACCATGCAATTGAAGTTCTTGACAGACTAAACGGTTTGTACTCTCACTATGTTCAATCTTTTCACTCTTAAATATCTCAGTCAGTGTGATGTTCTATGGGAGGAATTAAAAATTAACTAATATTTTCTCTGAATCGGGCTTGATTTTTGGTACAGATTCTATGATGATTGATGCAAAGTCCGTGTTGTGCTCCTATGATCGAGGTTGGATATGCTTGATGTCCAAAAAAATTAGTGATGCTTGCTTGAGCGAAATGCCTATTGATCATACTAACATATTACTTTTCTTCCCAATGTGATACAGGTATAGAAGAAGCAGCAGAAAATTGAATACATCGTTCTCTGTTGCGTCGAGGATTGATTTCAGTGCAACCTTTCACTGAAATCATATGAACATGATACTGTAGACTGCAGCCATGAATTAATTTTCCTTCATGATGTCTACATGACCTTTTGAGCGTTTGGATATGATTTACGGTACTTTTGCTCCTTTGCTTGATGCCCCCCCTAATCAATTGTAGGATCTTCAGGATGGGCCTTCCTATCCATTCTTATCGGATAAATTAAATATATCTCGTGGAAATCTAGGTATGAGATGTTTTTTTACATCTAGTGTTCTTTACATATTAGTGTGTTGTAGCGGATTTAGTGACAAAAACATATGTCATCCTGGAGCATTGATATAATTACATTTGCTCATTTTTTGTTATGTGTTTTGTTTAGAGGAATTGCTTCTGTACTTGACAGATTAGGAGCTGGTGTTAGGTTCCACTGGATCAATTTTTAGTTCTTGTTTCTTAAGGTTTGCATTCAGACAGTAGAGGAACTACCATTCTCTTTGTGTTTTAGTAAGTATATGTGGATGCACATCAAGTGTTCTCTGTTTTTTAATGGGTTATATGTTGATGCATAGAAAATGTATATGAGGATTTCCATTCCGGTATACATGGGTAGTACATGGAGCCTATTTAGTTCGTCTGAACAGTAATACTTATTCACAGATTTTGTTGGCTTGCTTCAAAAATTATTAATCCGGTTATGGTGTGGTTGCCTATTACTCAAGATGATTTCATATTAGCTTCAGAGGACATGTATGTTGCGTATCCTTTGCCTACTGAGCACACACACAGAAATGTTTCTATCGATATCATTAACTGAAACATATTCCATTTTTTATCAATCGGTGGATCTGACTAATATCGATATGTTGTAAGAGATATTATTCACGTGCCATTTTCTTATTTCGAGTAAGCTTGAAACTGATGGTCTCAGTTGGTTTGTGTATTGACTTTCTTTAGAGCCTGAATCTAGAGAAACTAAGTAGAGGGTTGCCTTTTGTGCAGGAATTTGCAGCAGGTCTGATCCCTTGCGCGTGCTCCTCCGCTTGCCCTCTCGACCCTCCCCTTGCTCATCGCCATCCATTTTATTCAGAGTGTAGATGGCGGGCAAAACACCTAAGCTCCAGGTGAGCTCCTACTCCATCATGTAGGTGTCGTAATTTGTATGATGTTTCCGTTATTAAGTTTTGCAATCTAATGCCTTGCTCTACTGTTTTTATTTTTAATCTCAACGTTTCGAATTTTATCGGTAAGAGGTTACTTGAATGATTCATGGGAATTGGAATGTGGGGGGTCTCAAAGAATTTTTATAAATAAAAATCCAAATATCAACGTTTTCTAATCTCGCTCGATGGTTGAGGTCTTATATAGAACATCATCGGTATAATGATGTTGAGAGCAACCTGCCAACATCATTTTCTCTAGAACATTGAGAACCGATAGGATTCTATTTGTATTTACACTGACATTCTCTCTCCTTCGACTAACTGAACATTGAATTAATGTCGGACATGCATCCTACTTCATATGAGCAGCGCTCATGTTTCGAAAAAATAAACAGTGTGAGTTTACTATTAAAGTGGATGTCTTGTTTCTCCAGGAATGAACTTAAAAAACACATGAGCTACTGTGACTAGATGTCTTGTTAGTTTTATGTTCTGTAACATGTTAGCCGTAGGCAGTATTTTTGGACTGAGACTTGCTCCTGTTGTTTGTTTGAGATATTCAGTCTAAGATCTAAATTTCACCAATATGTCTTTTGTTTACGTTTCCTGATGTGTTTTAGATGAACCGAATCACTTGTGTTTATACGGATAGTAGCTACTTTTACTTCAGCACATAAAGAACGAAATCTGTATGAGTATTTTTTAAAGCATTTCTACATAAGCAAAACATATCAAGGGGCAATATGCTGGAATAAAATCATATATACAAATTTGTTTCTAGAGCAAGGATGAAAAGCACTCCATACACACCCACAAGGATGATGATCCATCTGTTTCTAGGATGGTGACACTTGAGGTCAAACTGCACAGGTTTACATTCAACTTCGCTTGTTGATATTTCTGACATATACTTGATGGAATATACATAAATATGTGTTCTTTCTTATAGGTATGCACCAGATTCAAGGATCAGCTACTTGATGAAATATACAGGAGACTCTCCTACTCAACATTAACTTAAAAAAACAGTCAAGGATCAGTTCAATGGGAATTGGAATGATGAAAACACTTGTTTGAGCACATGTGATTCTCATAATAGCATATTTGTAATAAATCACTAGTCAAATCACTTTTTTTTTATAATTCTATAGTAAAATCACTTACTGTTGTGTATAAGTGCCATTAAGGATCAACCTAGATCTGCGAACCAGATTTATTTTTACCTTTATATCACTGTTCATCTTTGAGGCAGAGCCGCCCAACCCCTCCTCCTCCCAACCCTAGTCCCAACCCTAGCATCCCCTCCTCCTCACCCCCCCTCCCCCTCTTTCCCTTCCTCGCCGCCGCCTGAGGCAGCCGCCGGGCAAGCCCGGGGCGCCAAGGATGGTGGTGGCGGGGCCTCAGTTGCCCTGCCTCTGCGTAGGGAACCCGGATCTGGAGCGGCGGCTCCATTGGCAAGGCACGGCCAGCTAGCAGCCGTGCGGGCGATGGACCTGGCGTCCCGGCCACGCGGGCGGTAGGATCTGGTGGTCGTTGGCGGCCGGCGGCGGCTTCTGCGGCGGTCGGTGCGCGTGATCAGGCGCCTCCCCTCCTCCCCTGTTCGGCGTGCGGGCCAGCCTGATCGGGTCGTGCTTCCTCTTGGTCGTCGGTTCTGTACGGGAGGCGCTGTTGGTGGCGGGGATCTAGTTCAGGCGAAATCCCTGGCCGGCCATGACCGGCCACGCCGATAGCGACGCCTGAGGGCGCCGTTCCCCTCCTTGGAGGCGTCGGTATGGACTGATCTCCTCACTTCCCCTTCCCCTAGGTCTCCCGGGCGAAAACCCTAACTTTGTTGGGCGGCAGCGGCGCTCACGGCGCCGTTCCCTTCTTGAAGGCGCCGCTTTGGGAACCTTGGGGTTGGGTGGCGCTTGTGGGTGGTGGGCGATGGCGGTGGTGCGGCCCTATCCTAGCATGGATTTACGTCCGTTGCTTGGAGATGGACTCGCGTAGGTGGAGGTCGTCGTCTGGCGTTGTGGTGGCGTCAATGGCGGAGGACCTGCCAAGACTCGCGTAGGTGGAGGTCGTCGTTTGGCGTCGTGGTGGCGTCGATGACGGAGGACCTGCCAAGGTTGTCACCTCAATCTGCTCTGAAGATGGACCAGTGGAAGATGGCGGCGATGACACATGTGAGTGCGTCGGACCGGTTTGAGCCCCGGACCCGGCAGATGGCTCGGTCGGGGCCTCCGGCTTTAGATGTTAGGCTTAGGTGAGAGGTCTGAGTATGTGGCCCAGCTTGCACCCCTTCATCATTTGGATAGAAGTAGCGGCAGATGTGTAAATGGGACCCCCAACCCCACCCCACCCTTTTGTTTTGAGTTGCCTCTCCCCCCTTCCCCCGACGTATTTATTATGGCTTGACCAATGTTCATAATTGTTTTACACCTTACGCTAGATCATTGCACATCTTGGTACATTGTGCATTTATTTGTAGTCGTCATATCTATGATTTTGTTTGAATTATGAGTAAATAAAGTGTGATATCTTCTAGAGGGGGAATCAATCACGCAGGGGCTCTACATCAACCTTGATGCCCTTTCGATGATGTGTGAGTAGTTTACCACAGACCTACGGGTCCATAGTTAGTAGCTAGATGTCTTCTTCTCTCTCTTTGAACTTCAATCCAATGTTCTCCTCGATGTTCTTGGAGTTCTATTCTATGTAATCACTTTTTACGGTGTGTTTGTTGGGATCCGATGAATTATGATTTTATGATCAGATTATCCATGAATATTATTTGAGTCTTCTTTGAACTCTTTTATGCATGATTATTATAGCTTTGTATTTTTGTCCGATCCATTGATTTGGTTTGGCCAACTAGATTGATTTTTCTTGAAATGGGAGATGTGCTTTGTGATGGGTTCGATCTTGCGTTGCTCAATCCCAGTGACAGAAAGAGACATGGCATGTATTTGTATCGTTGCCATTTAGGATTAAAAGATAGGGTTTATGCGTGAGTTTACTTTGTTTACATCATGTCATCTTGCTTAAGGCGTTACTCTGTTCTTTATGAACTTAATACACTAGATGCATGTTGGATAGCGGTCGATGTGTGGAGTAATAATAGTAGATGCAGGCAGGAGTCGGTCTACTTGTCTCGAACTTGATGCCTATATACATGATCATTGTTTTGGACATCGTCATGATTATTCGCTTTTCTATCAATTGTCCAACAGTAATTTGTATACCCACTGTATGTTATTTTCAAGAGAGAAGCCTCTAGTGAAAACTATGCCCTGGGGTCTACTTTTATCATATATTAAAATCCTAAAAATACCTTGCTACAATTTTTATTTATTTATTTTATTTTGTATTTTTGTTCTATCTATCTATCATTATATAATTTAATCTTGCAATTATCCGCCGAGGGATTGACAACCCCTTATTCGCGTTGGGTGCAAGAATTTGTTATTTTGTGTGCAAGTGCTGCTAACTAGGTGTTGCGTGGTTCTCCTAATGGATTGATAACGTTGGTTCTTAACTGAGGAAAATACTTATCTCTACTGTACTGCATCATCCCCTCCTCTTCGGAGAAATTCCAACACAGCTCATAAGTAGCAGGGGCCAACACCCCCCCCCCATGCGGCCAGGTGGCGTGGCCTTGGCCCCACTCGCGTGGGGAGGCTATGTGGGGCCCCTGGCCACCACCTTTGGCCCATTTTTGCCTATAAATTTCATATTTGCCGAAATCCTCTATACCAACTTTTTTTCAATTTTTTCCGACGCTGTAAGTTCATGTTCTAGGGAGATCCAATCTAGAGGCCTGTTATGGCACCCTGCCGGAGGAGGAATCCATCATCGAAGCAATCTTCATCAACCTTACTGTCACCATGACCATGTGTGAGTAGTTTCCTTAGGATCTTATGGTCCATAGCCGTATACATATATAGCATGTACGTACACCTTGTATGTTTTGTTTAGCCATGTTTCACATTAAGCGACGCCGATAACGGCTTTTTTTCAAGAAGGAGAGGATGATGAGGATGACTATATTGAATATGACCGAAAATGTTGCATACATGTATATTTTTTAGGTAATTTCTAGTAAAAATATGTAATAATTTATTAATGTTATCCAGAACAAAAATAATTCACCTATTTTTATTTCATGCCTAATTGTAACGTTATCGGACACTTGTACAAACTAGATGTGAAGATGAAGGGAAAGAAATTGATTAGGTGTTGTCCAAAAAGTCTTATCATGTCTCTTGTGGCCCAAGAGAACTTAGAAATCAAGCCTCCCGTGTTCTAAACATAAATTTAGACTACACAGACGTACTTGTGATTTCAAACGCATACAACTTTTACATCCAAACAAGATATGAACTATTTGTACTTGACTTGTTCCCAGAGGGCAAGTAGAGATTCGAGTTCCTCTGCCTCCCGCCGGCATTGCCGCCGGTCCGCCTCGTCTCCGGTGGCCTTAGGGTCATGGGGGCGCTGTGGATCCCGGCACTTGCCGACGGGAGGGCTCCGTTTTTAGTTATTTCTTTGAGTTTTGTTAGGGTTTGTGTCCTCCTCAAGAAGGCGAGACGATGGCGACTCCCTGAAGATGGAATAAGTTTCTCCCCGCCTAGCCCCGTCCCGGTGGTGCGTCTAGCATCGTCGATGGGCGTGTGGATGTGTGTCTCCGGCGGATCTATCTTTGGTGGATCTGGTCGGATCTGGTCATCGTGCATCTACGTTCGTATGTTTTTAGGTCGGATCCTTCCAATCTACGTTACTCTTCATTGGCGGGCGGTTACTGTTCTGGTGCGCGGGTCCCACAAGGCCTTAGCACGACGACATACCAATTGTCTACTACAATAAGTTTTTCACTGCTCCGATGAGGGAGGGACGATGATAGCGGTGCGCCTTCGGCTCGCTTCAGTGCTTGTAGTCGCCGCTAAGTGTTCTATGAACTTAAATGCATTTTTTATTATTTTCGGTGTTCGTTGTACTGCCATGATTGAAGATGAATAGATCAGAAGTTTTCTAAACACTTTTACATCCAAACTTCAAATTAGGTGAATCTTTTTCTGTTGGAAATCTTATCTCATGTACTTTATAACCTAATTGGATTCGCCTTCAGATTCCTTTCAAGCGCGGAGATAAAGTGAAAACGAAAGCTTCTATTCTGCGCACTATGTGTCGGAAGCATGCTGCGCATGCCCTTTGTGCCGGCCCATCGTGGAAAGCCGACTTGCATGGATGCCACTGCTCGAGACATGCTAGTGGATGAGGGGCGCCCCCATTCCTTGCGTTTAGCCAATGTAACTCCGGACCCGCTCAAGGGGCCGAGCAATATAGGCCGGCCCACGCGTGAGCGAGACCACAACCTGTTTTTCTGTGTTTTTTAAGTTTTTTGTTTTCATTTTATTTTTGTACTTTTGTTTATACTTTAAAATATTTTAAATATATATATTAAGAAAAAACTCTACAAAAACATTTGGAAAATGTTGAATAAGTATTTGAAAAATATTGAAAAACTATTTGAAAAATGTTATCAACCATTTGAAAAATGTTGAAGAAGTATTTGAAAAATGTTAATGAAGCATTTGGAAAATGGTGAACAAGTATTTTAAAAATGGTGATCAAGCATTCGAATAAATTTGAACAAGTATTTAAAATTTGTTGAACAAGTATTTGAAAAATGTTAATCAAGCATTCTGAAAAATGTTAAACAAGTAAGAAATGTTGAACAAGTATTTGAAAAATGTTAATCAAGCGTTCGAAAAATGTTGAACAAGTATTTAAAAAAATGTTAATCAAGCATTCGAAAAATGTTGATAAAGTAGTTGAATAGTGTTGAACAAATATTTGAAAAATTGTTGAATATGTATAGAAAATATGTTGACCATGTATTTAATGAATGTTAGTCTGGTATTTGAATAAAACCAATAAAAACAAGAAAGAAAGGAACAAAACTGATGAAAAACAAAGAAAAAACATAGTGAAAACCGAGAAAAAGATATGAAGAAAACCGAAAAAAGACAACGAAAAAAAGAAAAATTGTGCCCACCTATCAAAGCAAGAACACGCTAGCCGAGTGGGCAGGAGCGATGTGCAGACCTAGGTTCGATCCCTGAGTCGCCCCTTTTTTTTTTCTTGGACTATTTTTAAGTCTGCCCTCGCGAGGGAGGAGAAGGATATGGCCCGGCCCGATTCCTATGCGGGAGGAAGATTTCTTCAGCGAGAACAAAGCTAACGCCTCGCTTAAAGCGAAAAATAGCTCTCACGGCGGATGAGAGGCATGTGCCCGTGGGCGTTTGTGTTTTTCATTGTTTTCTTTCTTTTTCTTGTTTCTTTTCGTTCTTGTTCCGGATTTAAAGTAAAATTCTTGTGAATTAGAAAAAAATATTCATCAATATAAAAAAATATTTGAATTCAAAAAATGTTGATTGTTTGGAATTTTTTTGTGAATTTAAAAAATGTTTGTGAATTTGAAAATATTCATGATTTCAAAAAATGTTCGTGTTCTCATAGAAGTCTTTGCGGATTGTAAAAATGTTCGCAGTTTTGAGAAAAGTTCATAAATTTAAAAATGCTTGTGGATTCAGAAATTGTGTGCAATTTTGAAAAACATTCATGAATTCCAAAAATGTTCATGAATTTTGAAAAATGTTCTCAAATGTCAAAAGATGTTCATGAGTTTCCAAATTGTTCCTGTATTTCAAAAAAGTTCATGTATTTCAGAAAATACAGATTTAAAAATTGTCCGCAAATTTTTAAAAATCACATGATTTGAAATACGGATTTGAAAAAACTTCAGGAGTTTGAAAAAAAATCTGATTTGAAACATAAAAAAGGAAAACAAAAATGAAAATTAAAAATAGAAGAAAAAATAAAGGGCAAATGAAAAAAAGCTTTAGGTGGGGAGAAAAAAATGAAATGGGCCGAGGCGCGCACGAGGGCATGCAGTAGGTCACTATGCAGCGATCTACGCTTGAAATAGGGAGAGCCATAAAAAACGGTGTGGCATTGTTAAAGAATCCAAGTGGAAAGGTGTTACGTCGCCTCAACTTGGGGCCATGGGCCTTGTACGACCTAGGGTTTGCTTTGGGTCACGTTGGGACGTGCTTCCACCCCATTTGGTGTACCCCTTAGTCTTATATAAGATGATCAATCTCTTGAGCACTTTTTTTTGGGTGGGTGGGGGGTGTTTAGTTAAAAGTTAGTAACTTAAACTTCGTGTACTTCGCTTGTGTCCAACGACCAAGCCAAGATCGCTTTTAGAACCTCCCCTCCCCTAACTTTTATCAATACTTCATCTATTATCGCACTATTCAGATTGATTTCATTATATTCTTGCTCATTCTTCGATTTCTTACACAAATAGACCTTCGTGGTCAGGCGGATCGTGCTTTCGGTGTCGTCAGCAACCTCCAGGGGATTGGTTTAGCAATTGCTATAGCGCAACTTGGTTGCATGTTGTAGTAGGATCGTCAAAGTCATTCTCCACCGAATCGATAGCTATCTCTCATCGAAAGATCAGGACACCTTGCCTCTATTAAACAACATGTTGACTAATACAAATACAATTATGAAAAGCTCGATCGTGTTTTGATGATCGTTGAATGGGAGCAAAAGTTTCCTTTGGTGACTATTAGAGCTCTCCAGAAAAGTGTTTCTGATCATACACCTCTTCTTTTCAACTCCGGTGAGGCTGCTCATTTGGGGAACAAAGTGGCCTTCTATTTTGAAACATATTGCTTTTGAGAGGGAAGTTTTCCATGATTTAGTAGCTTAAGAATGGTCTAAGGAAACGAGAGGTGCAACAAATATTGAACGTTGGCAGTTCAACATACGTCATCTTAGACAGTTTCTTTGGGGTTGGGCGAAGAATTTGAGTGGTGGATATAAAAAATAAAAAGAACGTCTGATGGATGTTGTTGACGCTTTAGATATCAAGGCTGAATCTTGACCACTCTGCATGGCAGATCGTGCTGCCAAGCGGGAGGCGGATGAGTTTCTGGCCAAGCTTATACGGGAGGAAGAGTTAAAATGGTCTCAATGTGCTAAAGTAAAATCTGTTCGTGAAGGGGACAATAATACTAAGTTTTTCATTTGATTAAAAATGGAAAGCGTAGGAAAAAGAAAATTCATCAACTAGAACAAGATGAAGGAACTATTGTTGGTCAAGATATGCTAAAGGCGTATATTACCAATTATTATAAACGTTTGTTTGGGCATCCAGACTCCAATTTCATCATGATGGTCGAGGATATGTCTAAGGATATACCCCAACTTTCTCGGGAGGAAAACGCTTTTTTAACAACACCTTTCTCGGAGAAGGAAATTTTTTACGCTATTTCACAAATGGAAAGCAATAAAGCTCCGGGACCGGATGGGTTTCCTGCTGAATTTTACCAGAAGTGTTGGGAGACTATCAAAGGTGACCTGCTCCCTATGTTTGACGATCTTTTAATGACGGTTTATCTTTGCTTCGCCTCAATTTTGAGATTACCTCTTTACTTCCTAAGAAAGATGAGGCCATTCGGATTGAACAATTCAGACCTATTTGTCTGTTGAATGTCAACTTTAAAATATTCACCAAAGTTGGTACTGATAGGCTCTCCATGATTGCTCAATCGCTTGTCCGCCCTAATCAAACTACTTTCATGCCTAGACGAAACTTCTTGGAGGGTGTAGTCATTCTACACGAAACTATCCATGAGCTTCACAAAAAGAAACTTGATGGAGTTGTCTTTAAGGTTGATTTTGAAAAGGCGTATGATAAAGTCAAATGGCATTTTCTTCAACAAGCTCTGCATATGAAAGTGTTCAACATTGTAGCCAATATGTTGGCCATCCTCATAGCACGGGCTAAGGAGGATGGCCAGATTGGTGGGCTCATCCTGCACTTGGTGCAGGGAGGCATCTCTATTCTTCAATATGCTGATGATATAGTTATCTTTATGGAGAATGATTTGTAGGAGGCGGCAAATATGAAACTGATACTATGTCTTTTTGAGCAACTTTCTGGCCTCAAGATAAACTTTCATAAGAGTGAGCTATTTTTCCTTTGGTAGAGCCAAAGAAAATGAATACCAATATAGAAAGTTATTCGGGTGTGAGGTCGTCACACTACCGTTTACTTATCTTGGTATACCCATTCATCATCGAAAGCTCACTAACAAAGAATGGAAAATTATAGAAGACCGTTTAAAAAAAACTAAGTTGTTGGAAGGGAAAAATCATGTCATATGGGGCACGATTAATTCTAATCAACGCTGTTCTCACAAATTTGGCAATGTTTATGTTGTCATTTTTTAAAATACCCAAAGGGATATTAAAGAGACTTAATTTCTATCGATCTAGGTTCTTTTGGCAGTGTTATGAGCACACATGGAAGTATCGACTGGCAAAATGGGATATCTTGTGTAGTCCTAAGGACCAAGGTGGATTGGGCATTGAAAACTTGGGAAATAAAAAATAGGTGCTTTCTTAGTAAATGGCTATTCAAGTTACAAAATGAGGAAGGGGGTTTGGCAAGAGCTCCTCCACAACAAATACTTATATTCGAAGACCTTATCTCAGGTGGAAGCCAAACCAAGTGGCTCTCCATTTTGGAAGGGCTTGATGATGGACAAGTCTTCTTTCTTTATGAGAGGTTCGTTTGAAGTTGGTGACGGACAGTCCACTAGTTTCTGGGAAGATACCTGGCTAGGGGACAATCCGCTTGCGGTTCAGTACTCATCTTTGTATAATATTGTGCATAAGAAAGATGATACAGTTCAATCTGTTCTTGGTTCAACACCTCTGAACATCCAATTCAGGAGGGCCTTATTGGCGATAAATGGACGGCGTGGCTCCATTTAGTTCGTAGGTTGATGTTGGTCAACCTATCTCGTGTGCCTGACGTCTTTAGATGGAGACTAAATACCAGTGAGGTGTTTATTGTCAAGTCTACGTATGAAGATCTTATTAATACGGGGCATGTGTTCTGTAGAAAGCATATATGGAAAATCAAAGTACCTTTAAAGATTAAAAATATTATGTGGTTCGTTCAGAGGGAGGTGATCCTCACCAAAGATAATTTGGTTGAACGAAACTGGAATGGATGTAAGAAGTGTTGTTTTTGTGATGAGGATGAAACAATTCAACATCTTTTTATTTCCTACCCTTTCGCGACTTTGATTTGGTGCACGGTTCATGTTGCATATATTTTGCCACCCCCAACAAGTATCCCAAATTTGTTTGGAAATTGGTTGGTTGGTATCAACAAAATACTTAAGGGTCATATCGTGTAGGGGCTTGTGCCTTTCTTTGGGCAATTTGGAATTGCCGGAATGACTGTGTTTTTAACACGTCTCGCTCTATTAACTTTTTGCAGGTTATCTTCAGAGCCATCGCATTGATCCGTATGTGGTATTCACTTCAACGTGGGACGATGGGGGCTCCTAGCCTTTGGGTGCAACCGTCTAGAGATGGTTTCACAGGCGCTATTCAACCGGTTTGGCTGGCATGTCACTAATGGATTATGTGGTTAAGTCATGTAACCTTTCATTTGTACCCACAATTTGTGGTGTTTTCTTTTTTCCCTTTTTTCCTTTTAGTTGATACTATGTATGTTTCTGACCTATTTATATTTTTAGTAAAAATGGTTGTGTGCATCATGATGATGCAGAGGCCGCGGTCATTCCCTGTTTCGAAAAAAATACAAATACAGTAAGAAAATAGCCCCTAGAATTAAACTAACATGCTAATTAAACATAGACATCTAAGTAATAGCACCAGCTCACCACATGTAGTTTCCCTTCCGGGTCTTGTAGCTGCTTGACTATCCCTTGCATGTCTTGTTTCAGGGTCAGAGCACTACTGTAGGATGCTGCAAATGCGACACTACAATCAGAGACCCTTCGACGAAACTGTGTGCGATGCAATAATCGCAAACGGCGATGTAAAAAACCGTCAAAAAAGATGCAAAACGTTTGTGATGGCGGATACATAAAACACGGTTTGGATTTTAGTTGCGTGTGCGATGCGGGGCATATGGTTCAGTACAATGAACTGTTTATGATGAGGCAGAACAACAAAAACGGGCAGCCAGATGAAGGTGTGTGCGATATACGGCATATAGTTCACTCGGATGAACTGTTTGTGATTAGGCGGAACAAAAGAAATGGTCAGCCAGATCAAGGTGTGTGCGATGGAGGGCAAACGGTTCACTCGGATGAACTATTTGCGTTGAGCCAAGAGAACAGAAACGGTTCAATTTAACAAGATGTGTGTGATACGCGGCCAACAGGTCTGTAATCAGAAATGTGTGCGAAGACCGATAATAACACAGACGATTGCTGCTAATAAGACGTGTGTGTTATGCGATGGGATTGCATACATAACAACAACATATATATATACACACCTATAAGGACATGGTTGCATAACCAAATTAAACATCCAATTACATAGGTGGCTACTACACACATGACATTTCCACACACCAAAGTAAACTATATATTACATGCATAATTAACTAGGATAAATGATCATCTGATCATCGTCTACTTCTTGTGACGCTTGCCGCTACTGCTCTGCTTGTGGCTCGAGCCGGCCTCGTCGATTTCGGTAACGAGGCACTTCCTCATGTCAACGATCCGCCTGTGCATCTCGTAGCATGTGTACACGCTCTTGGCCACGAACCTGAGGTGAGGTTCATCCAGTTGCTGCGTCCAGGCCCCGTGCCAGGATACGGGATTTGTTCACTTGGCATCCTGCTTCATCTTTTCATAGTAGGGGTCGATGATGGCCGAGGCGAGTTCAACCAGGGAGTCCTTCTTCGTGCTGCCCCAGACCCTGTAGTGGTCACGGATTTCGACAAGGTTCTTGCAGGCCAAGCCCGTAACCATGAGCGCCTTTACATCGTTGCAGGTTTCCACCGTAACGAACTTGTAGTCGGTGCTGTTGACAAACCTGGCAAATGGTCGCAAGGCTCAGTGGCCATGCAGTAGTGGAAGATGAAGACATGATGGCGCACGCACAACTGGGCGACGGCAACCTTCTGATCTTTGCCGGGATGACCGCCGGTGTACTGGAGGTCGATGCCGACCACCTTGTACTTGTCTCGAGCAAGCAACTGCTCCACGGTGTTGATGTAGTCCTCCACCACGGCCGTGTCGATGGTGTACACCACCGAGAGATCCGTCTCCCTCGCGTGGGTCTCCAATTTATGCTCGCCAAACTCCATTGGAGCAGCGCTAGATATCCTCTCTGTATGTGTCATCGTGGGTATGCTTGTTGTGTTGTGGGGCGAGATCGAAAGGTTGAAGAGACTAAGGTTATAATGGCCGCGGGAATTAATGGGGAAGCCGGACGGCCTGGAATATCCGCACGCCATGATGGCAGTTCTAATTTGTAGCGCGTAACTCCATCGTGCCACACGTAACTGCATCGCGGCAACGCGCGCGGCGCAACTGCATGCATATGGGCCCCCAACATGATCGTGCGCAGGCCCCAACCGCTGGCAGAGCAAACGCGCAGGGACGTGAGCAGAGCGCTCCGCGGCGCCTCAAAGGCGAGCAACCATATATATGCATATAGCAGTTGAACACGCAAGGAAAATCTATCCACAAGCCGAGCGCGTGGAGGCACGCGAGCAGAGCGCGCCGACAGACACGAGCAGAGCACGCCGCAGCGCCTAACAGCGAGCAGAGCGCGCCGAGGGACGCGAGCAGAGGCCGGCACAGTGATACGTGGCAAATAAGACAAACTGTGCGAGCGATGGCGGAGACATCAAGCACGAATCAGATTATAGTTGCGTGTGCAATACGTGGCATACAGTTGATCCATTTGAGTTGTTTGTGATGGAATAAGCCGTCTGTGTTGTGGGCAAATGCTTGCTGGTATATAACCATTTGCGATTGATGAATTCATCACCGACGGGTTACCTAGTGTGGTCCGTGTGCGATGTGATATGCTTTGTCTGCACAACATCTATGCTCTGTGTACAGAAGAACAACATATATATACTTATAACAGGACATGATTGCAAAACCAAATTAAACATCCAATTACGTTATATAACAAATACCATAAATATTGCAAGGTTCAAATTCCAAACAAGGCCCAAATTCAAATATTACAAGGTTCAAACTATTCAGGCACATAAAATTCATCTTCTTCAGAATATTTTTCATGCATTATTTCTAAGAAAGGATCGGCCACTGAGAAGTCATATAGCGGCTCGATACAGTGACTTCCGAATAATCTGTCATATGAAGTTACAAACTGAAATTCAGCTTGTGCAGAGCCTTTTCCATTCAGCTGTAGACGCCTGCGCTCTTTAGCAATCCATTCACTTCTGCGCAGTAAATATAGGGCAAACCTCATTACCTTGAGCAACCTTGCTTTCTCAACAAAGAACCTGGCAAATTTAATTTCTGGTGTGGTGCCTCGGTACTCATTAAAAGTAATTTCTATGAGATGAAGATCAAGGCAGTCAATGGGATTGTTATATTCCCCAACATTTTCTACTTTTGGGTCTGCTAGTATCTGCAAACGAAGACAACATATTAGTGCCTAGCTGCAGATTTGAATACTTTGGGCTTCTTTGATTTGCAGGATTTCTAAAATACACGAAAAGAGTGAAATGCCACCTTCAATCTTTCATGATAAACTTTTATCACGAAAGCATGTCGGGCGAAGGAATAAAACGCGTACAACACTAGCATCTCAAAAAGTATATGTGTTGAAATCCTCCAAATTTTCTTTAGAAATCATTCTATATTTGTCATTGTAATCATGGGTAAAAGTAACAAAAAATTGAGCTCCGTTGTCGTTAATAATTAACAGGAAAGGAGCATCACCTCGATGTATAGCTTCTCCATGCAAGGAAGTCATCTAAGGAATCTAACAACTTCATCCAGATCTGGGCCGACAGATTGTAGTGCCAAGATCTTCACTGTGCGTAGAGGCCGGGTCAAGCTTGTGGGAATCATTTTTTGGATGACAGGCGAACATATAGATCAACAACAATTAGATAAAATGTGATGTTCAATAATATATAAGAAGGAGAAGAAGAAGACTGTTGTACCTGAACGGATAATGATCCAGTAACAAGTTCGTTGAATTCAGCACACGAATAGCCCAACACTGTCAATTTCGGTGCGTGAATGACCCTGATTCTTGCTGGACCTAATTTATCAAGTACATACAATCTCTCGAGGAAAGGCGCATTCTCAATGACAATATCGTGAAACACCTCAACTGACAGCCTTGGGCGGCGCCAGCAATGCACATAAATCGCACGAACATTCGTCGAGGTGATGTGGAGGCTACTGAACCCATCCATCGCATGAAGACGAAGGTACTCAAGCGCTGTACAGCCGACGAGCAGGCGCTCCAAATCCTCATTCGAGATGCGGACGACAATGAGCTCAAGGTGCTTAAGTTTAGGGAGACGAAGAGCGTGCGCGGCATTGATCCGGGGGAAAATGCACCGCCTGAATGTAGCGGCGCAGCGTGGGCACGAGGCGGAGCATGGACGGCGGCAGCGAGCAAGGACGTCCAGCCTGAAAGCTGAGCTCCTCGAGCTAATCCAGGGCTGGGGATAGGAACCAGTAGTGCAACCTGTGTTCGGTCTTGTTGTGGGGACTCAGCCTGCCAATAGCAAGGCGTCTGACCGGCCCAGGGTGCGTGGCGAGGACGTGGAACAATGCGTCCAGGCGTTGCTGCTCCCCGCTGTAGAACTCGTAGTCGACGATGAGGTCTAGGGGGGTGGAGTGCCAGAGGGGGCGCCACCGCCGCGAGAGGACAGTGGTCCGCACGCCATATTTGATGGGGAGGTGGGATATGATGGTTACCAACATCTCGTCGGGGAGGCTGCTGATGAAGTCCATGTTCGCCGGAGGCTCTTGCGGTTCTGGCTCGACCGGCCCACGCTTGTTGGCCAGCTCATCCTCCATCTTGCAGCAGGCGGCGATCCTCGGCGGTGGTGCTTGTAGATGAGAACGGAGGACTGCTCTACGTACCTTCCCGAGGCGGCCGAAACAAAAGTCCAAAACCAGCAATAAATTGCAGCGCTCGCGACGTGCGCGGTGGACTGCTCACAGTCGTCCCGTCTAATCAAATAGCTGCCCGCGGTAGTAAATGGTTAGTTGAATGCCCACGGTTGGACTAATACGACCGTTTGCGATAATAATGTGGTGGCTATTTGTTAAAAATGCCTCAGAAAATCAATGTATAAAAAGGCGAAACGAACCCTGAATAATTTCATATGTTTAGCACAGTTGCATGTTGCCTCTATAAAATAAATCAAGGCGGGAAGATACAGCGTATGTCGTTTCGCACACAGATCATGTGACCAAGTTCCCTCTCGGAACCATGAGGCTTCTTGATAGAAGCTCCGATTTGTATGAAAGAAAATATGGGTCAAAGCCAAGTTGAAAAGGGCAGCAATATCTAACCCCAGCTTACAGAAGGTACAAAAGCACGATGATTAATTGTTCATCAGGTTTACACAAAATCTAGATTGAACAGGATAATAACAACTAACTCAACCAAAGTTTTCGGCAGTCACAATCAAATGGATCGGTCTGATCCATAAAATCAAGATCCTGGACCAGAAAATCTATGGGTACATGAAGACAAGTTATTGTAAATAGAAGCCGAGCACATTCAGAAGCCCTTTTGTCCACCTGAAACTTCTTTTTATGATGTTCAACGTGTCCATCCGTGAGAAAGTTTTTGTTAAAAAACTTAATCCTCATGGACAATAGTACTCTCGCATTCAACAGGAAGAATGTGACAAAGCTAGTGTTTGCATGGTTGGATGCATATCCTTCCAGCGTTATTGTCCTCAAACGAATGTCATGAGAACCGAGAAAATCCCGGTGCTTCTTATGCCATCGATTGGTTATACCTTTTTGTCCATGTCCTTTAGCCTAAATAGACATGAAGACTGAAAACAATTAATGTCTAAAAAAATAGTACAGCTGAACGGTTAGTTCTAGTAAAGTATATCAATGTGCTTGATATCATCACCTCTATATACAAATTCTCCAGACATGGAAAGCATCGCAGCAAGCCGATAATCATGTTCAGATCAAAACACCACGTACTGATATGTAAGGTCTTGACAGAATCCATCACCATTGATAGGGTACCCATGGACAAATTCTTCATTGAGCATAGAACATAATATTAGTACCAAAAGCATACTCCAAGATTATATAAAATTTATGCGCACAAATGAAAAATGCAGCTTATGATTACAAAAGTGTTGATGATATAAATCTTACACACACAAATGAAAAATGCAGCTTATGATTACAAAAGTGTTGATGATAATATACAATACCTGAATAAGTGTGGAGCCAACCACCATCTTGTAACCTTCAAACGGATCAGGAATTACACCCAAGGTCTCTAGTTTAGGTGCAGAGACCACAGTTATTTGCGAAGGTGCATAACGATAATCAAGGAGCAGCCTTTGGAGTGAAGGGGCATCTTTGATGATGAGCTCCTCTCCTTTAAAGCAAATTCCAATGCTTACAAGGTGAGGCGACTTTATTAGGAGACAACGGATACGAATTTCTTTTCCAAAAACAAGCAGCAAGCGCTCCAGGGCAGGGCAGCAGGAGTGGATGATGATGTGCAGTGAGGCCTCCGATAGATCGACCACCACAAGCGCGAGTTTTTTTAGCAGTGGGAGCCGAAGCATTTGTACCAGATTGTCTGGTAGGTGACACCGGGCCAGGGTGGTGGTGTGGAGAGAGGAGGAAAACCATGAGATGGACATTGGTGGTGAGGGCATCACTACAATGCTTGGTGGATAGCTATTTGCACAGTAATGGTAGAACTCAAGATGCTGGAGTTTTTCGAATTGACGGGATGTCAGCCAGGCGTCCACCGTGCAGGGTATGTGCAGCAGGCAGCATGTCGGGATGCATAGGCGTTGAACGGAGCCCTGGTGGGAGGAGATGATGGCTCCATGGAGTTCAAAATCATGAACGACGGATAGCCGGCGATAGTCGAGATTAAGAGGTGCGGCGCGCCACAGAGTGCGCCACCGAGATGCGAGGACCTGTGTGCGGCAGCCATCCTTGGTGGGGAGAAGGTAGATGATCTCCCCAAGGATGGCGTCCGGGAGATCGCTGATGCGGTCCGCCCGATATTCTACGGGTTCCTCAGATCCAGGGGGCGTGGCCGCTTTTGCCCGCGCTGCCGGGTGCAGGATCTACAACCGGCGGAGCTGCTGGCCGGAGCCTCATTTGTGTACATAGCAATCTGGAAGAAAAAGGCAGAAACATACATGTAGGACATTCAAAATCAATTCTCAAGATCTGGAAGCAAAAAAGGGCACAAACATATATGTCAGGCATTCAAAAACAATTCTCAAGATCTGGCTATGAATTATTAGCACGCACGCTAACCCTAGTAGGACTATTAGCAAAAAATTCATTTGTATAGAACAAACAATTAATCACTAACCATAGATACCATTCAAACAATCAATACACTACACGGATCTAACGAATCTTACTCTGATTTCATGGACTGGGTGAACATAACTAAGGGTTTCTGTTCCCAACAAAAGGGGCAGGGGGGACTAACCGGTTTTCCATTGGTGTCGGAGTCGTTGCCGGAGTAGCTGTGGACCTCCGGCTCCGGCTGGGGAGGCACGACGATGATGACGAAGTCAAGGTCGCGCTGCTGCCCACACGAGACCTCGTCAGTGGCGACAGCAACCTCTGCGCCCAGCTTCATACGTTGCGCGGGTGCTTCACCAGCCCCGGCGTCGCCACTCCCACCGATGGTGCGCTTCGGCAAAATCCTAATACACTCCATGCGGCGGTGACAACTGTGGACGGGGTGTGCGGCCGCTGTCGGTGTCAAAACCAGCAGATCACGGGTAGGGGGTCCCAAGTTGTATGTCTGAGGATCGATGGTAACAAGGGACAATAGGGACACGATGTTTACCTAGGTTCGGGCCCTCTTAAAGGAGGTAAAACCCTACGTCCTGCTTGATTGTATTCGAAGAGTATAGGGGTTACAAGAGTTGATCTACCTTGAGATCGTAATGGCTAAACCCTAGCCGTCTAGCCTATGATTATTATGATTGCCTCTACGGACTAAACCCTCCGGTTTATATACACACCAAAGGGACCTAGGGTTGTACAGAGTCGGTTTGCAGAAGAAGGAAATAGTACATTCGGACACCAAACTTGCCGTCCACACATATAGGAGTCCTACTCGGACACGGGGGTTGGTCTTATGCTTTATCTTCATGGCCCATCAGTCCAGCCCATATCGAACAGACCGGATACCCGAGGGCCCCCTAATCCAGGACTCCCTCAGTAGCCCCTGAACCAGTCTTCGATGACGATGAGTTTGGCACGCGGATTATCTTCGACATTGCAAGGCGGGTTCCTTCTCCCAAATATTTTAAGTTAGCTTCATGCATAAAGAAACTGTATCCAGCTCTGCATAATCAATACAACCCTTATCCACGAAGGCAAGATGTTAAAAATAGGAACAGTGTCTTTTACTGACAACTTTTTCGGCAAAGCGTCACACTTGACTCTTTAATATTTCGAACCGTTTTCACGCCTCCTGTTTCGCGTTTCGAGGCCTAGACCTCATTGGCACGTCCCGTCAAAACAGATATCATGCCCGTCCATTACGGGATTCTCATCAATGTGGTTCGGGTAACCCAACCGCGCCTTACGCACGATCTCGTTGGGAACAGGCGAGGTTTTATGGCTTGAGAAGGGGACGTTCGGTATTTTCACCGTCTATAAGAGGATAAAGATCCCTCCTTTTTCCCCACGCCTTCTTCTAGCTCCTGTCTTCCAACCTCCAAGCTCTAGCGCCCACAACTTCGATCTTTCCCACCGCTACCACCCTCCCCAGCAATGGCCGGGTCCGGTTCCAAGGGCAAGTGGGAGGCCACCTCCGTCACCGAGAAGGACATCAAGGATCTCCGGAGCGCGGGCTATCTGTCCGCGGATATCGCGCACAGGCTCCCTGACAAAGATCAGGTTATCCCTACTCCGGATCCTGGTGAGAGGGTCGTGTTCATCCCCCATTTCCTCCGAGGGCTAGGGTTTCCCCTCCACGCCTTCGTCCGGGGTCTTATGTTCTACTACGGGTTAGATTTCCATGATCTAGCCCCAAATTCCTTCCTCCACATATCGGCGTTCATCGTCGTGTGCGAGGCTCTTCTCCGCATCCCCCACACTTCAGCCTGTGGCTCAAGGTCTTCAATCTGAAGCCGAAGGTGGTTGACGGACAGCATGCGGACTGTGGCGGGGCCATGGTAAGTGTGACGGCCCCGGCCCGATCGCGCGCTAATCATACACGCAAATGCACACGATCAAGCCTAAGGACTCACGGGAAGATATCACAACACAACTCTAAAACATAAATAAAGTCATACAAGCTTTATATTACAAGCCAGGGGCCTCGAGGGCTCGAATACATAAGCTTGCGAACAAGCGTCAGCGGAAGCATAAGATATCTGAGTATAGATATGAAATAGAAACAGAAAGGCCTTTAGAAAGGCGGGGCAAAATAAAACACTACGATCGAAAGGCGAAGGCCTCCTGCCTGGGACCCTCCGATCCTACTCCTGGTCGTCAGTCAACTCGTAGTAGTATCCATCCTCTGGGTAGTAGTAGTAGCGATCGTCGGGGCATCTGTCTCAGGGGGCTCCGTCATCTTGGTCACGACAAACTGATATGGGGAGAAAAGGAAAACAAAGCAACCGTGAGTACTCAGAAGTACTCAGCAAGCAAGGATCTACACTACATATGCAACATTATCAAGGGGAGGCTGTATATGTGGACTAGGCTGCAGAAATGCCAGAATAGAGAGAAGGCCTAGTCCTATCGAAGACTAGCATCTTCAGCGGTCTTGCAGCAGTAGAAGAGAGTAGAACAATACCATATAATGTAGCAGTAATAATATCAACCTCACCCAGAGATCCTTTCTCGACTCCCTGCGAGAAAGCAATCCCAGAGCCATACAGTCATCAAACCTCGTCCTGAGATCCCTTCTCGACTCCCTGCGAGAAGCAATCCCAGAGCCATACATACATGTCTCATCACAGGTATCCAGTTCTAGTTGTATCGATCGGGATACAACTCCGAGTGTCCTTTACCGTAGGACCGGCTATCGATAGAAATGTTCTTCCCTGCAGGGGTGCACCAACTTACCCAACACGCTCGATTAACTTCGGCCGGACACACTTTCCTGGGTCATGCCCGGCCTCGGCCAAACGACACATCGCAACCCTACCTACGGCTCAGCAGAGAGATCCCCGCCGGTCCACATCCTAAGCGCAAGGGGGTCTTGGCCATCGCCCCTCGCCCTCCGGGTCGTTGCGCACAGGGTGGATACCAGCATCGCCTCGGGTGGCCGACACGATCCGACCGTGCCGCCATGCTGAACTGGACGTCTGACAGAGCTTTCGGCTGATGCATACGATGCAGAACGCCCATACTATGCCCACGTGATGGTTAGTGCTATCAGACCAGAGGCCTGCTCGGATCAAATATCCAAATCGTTAGGACTAGGGGCTTGCGGAAACGAGCAGAGACTCACGAAAGATGTGACCCCGTCGCCCCGTCTCGAGGACTTGCGGCAAGGGTTAAGAATGCCCGGCCGCGCCTCGTATTCACCACTCGGGCACCACACTGGCAACCCGCCTTCACATCACACGCGGGTACCCCTCAGGGTCGACCCGCCTTTCCAAGTAACATTGTAAAGTCCAAGTATCCGTGTGTCCATAACATCAGGGAATCCGAGGTATCACCCTCATTGAATTCCCACTCGATGTATCCGTCAAGGTGAACTAGGAGGAATCACCCTCACTGGGTCCACACTTGAGGTGTTGTACGACAGCGTCGTTATCGGAAGCGGTGAAGGAGGAATCACCCTCGATGACCACGACCGAATAACTACTCTACAGAGTTAACATCAGAAGTGCTACATGAGGTTTCACCCTCGACACTCGATAGTAATGCTGCAGTGTCGTTACAACTAGGGGGGGGGGGTGATGTGCGGTGTCGGGGCCTGGTCTTCAATCCCGTTGATCGGGTCTTCTGACGATCCAGCGCAGCAGTCGGGATAAGTGGGGTCACTGATAGGTCTCTACCCAGCCTAGACTAAACAGTTTAGGATATGTAGGTAATTATCAACAGCAGGTTACAATGAACAGGCTATGCATCAGAATAGGTAAAGCAGCAGCAGCAGCAGCAATTCTAATGCAAGCATGGGAAATTAGAATGGGCGATATCGGGATGATCAAAGGGGGGGCTTGCCTGGTTGCTCGGCGGCAAGGGCGAGGTCGTCAGTACTGGAACCAATCACCGGAGCTGCGTCGGCACCGGGCTCTATCGAGAGAGAAGAGGGGGAGAAAACAGTATAAATATTAAGCAAGCAAGTGCTACACAAAGTATGACATGACAATACGCAGTGCCGGGTGTGTCCTAACGTACGGTTGCACGTCACTGAGGAAGGAGGGATCCATCCGGGAATGTTTTCCCGGTTCCGGACATTTGTCAAACAGATGACCGGAGGGGAACGGTTGCATGTTCTGATAGTTAGAGACATGTGACGGACGAACGGACTGCGTATTCGGATTCGTCTCGTCGTTCTGAGCAACTTTCATGTACAAAGTTTTTCGATCTGAGCTACGGATTATTTTATATGATTTTCTAAAGTTTTTATTAATTTCTAGAAATTAATTAATTTATTAAATCAACATTATCCGAAACAGTAACAGGGTGACGTCATCATGACGTCACTGTGACGTCAGGACCAGTGGGTCCCACCTGTCATTCACTGTTTGGTTAATTAGGGTTAGTTATTTGATTAACAATTAATTAAACTAATTAATTAAATTAAATTAATCTAAACAGAGTTAATTAGCCTAATTATTTAACTAATTAATTAATTAATTGTTTATTTATTTTCTATTTTTTTTAAAACGTTTTACTGGGGCTGGGCCCTAGCAGTCAGTGGGTTAGGGGGCTGGGCCCATCGGTCAGCGGCACAGGGGGCCGACCGGGGGGTGCGTGCGTGCGGGCGCTGCGGGCGCGGCGCGGCGGGCGAGCAGGGGGCGCCAGCGCGGCGCGAGGCGAGCGCCGAGCGGGGCGAGCAAGGCGGGCGGCGCGGCGCTGGGCAGGGCGCGTGCGCGGGCACCAGACGCGGGCGCGGACGGCGATGCGCGAGCGCGCGCAGGGGCGGCGGCGGCGGGGCCGCGGGCAGCGCGCGGGGCGCGGCTGCGGCCGGAGGGGAGGCGCGGCCAGGAGCGGTGCAGGGCCCCGGGGGCGCGCATGGGGAACGACGGCGAGCGCGACGCGGTGAGGCGCGGCTCGCGAGTCGCGAGCGGCTAGCGGCGTGGTGGAAGAGAGGAAGGGGGGGGGGCGCAGCGGCCGGGGCTCACATCGAGGGGGGGAGAGGCTGGCCGGCGACGGTGTGGTGGTAGGGTGAGGAGCGACAGGGTCGACGGAGAGGCGACGGGCGGCGCCGACGAGGCGACACGACGACGGCGTCGGGCGCTCGGGCGCGGCTGTCTTGGCGACGCGGCCCCGATCCACTCCTGGATCGGGAGGGGGGGAACGGGGACGGTGAGTGGCCTCGACGAGGAGCGCCGGCGTGGCGGCGGGACGGGAGGCGTCCGGCGAGGTGGGCAGCGGGGCGCTGCCCCGATCCAGAGGGGATCGGGTGGAGGGAGAGGGAGATCGATGTGGGGGGGGGGGAATTAGGGTTTGGTGGCGGGGGGGGGGCCTTATAGGCCGGGGGGGAGCTGGGCCGCCTGGTGGCCGTGGCCCAGTTGGGTCGGCGTCGGGGGGGGGGGGGGTGGGAAGAGGGGGGGTTTGCTCCCTTTTTTTACTTTTCTTTTCTATTTTGTCTTTCTTTTATCCTTTTCTTTTTATTTAACCACAGCTCCTGTTTAGCAAATAGTTAGGGCTCTATATGAATTTCGTAAAACTTAGGAATTACTCCAACAAATACTAGGCAATACCTACCACTACCAAAAATTGGTTTGGAGAAAAATAGGAGCTCCCACAATTTTTATAATAATTAATATGCATTAATCCTTACTGTTTTAATTATGTTAGAGCCACCTAATTAATTTATTAATCGTTGGTTTTAATTTTAGAATAGCCTCTGCAATATTTGTTATTTACTGAACATTTTAGTTTCTGTGTTTGAACCACTTTTATTTTCCACTTTAATTTAATTTGAAGTTTGACCTAGGGGTTTGAAATGCATTATGATGCAGAAAATGATCATGCACTGTTAAACATGATGACGTGGCATAATCAAAAGGGTGATTACTGTAGGTAACCACTGGGGGTGTTACAGTAAGCAAGCTCCCCAACGCTGTCTGGCCCAAAGGGGCATTTGTGGAGACAGTCAAGGTGTGGCAACAGGAGTGGTTCTACATCACCGAACCCCGCGACGCCAACTGGGCGGCCACGCCTGACTTCAGATCCGGACCCCCCACGAGACTCACCTCATGGACCGTCAAGGGCCTTGATTGGGGGTCCAAAATGGAGGTGCAGATGCTACAAAAGCGGATCTCCAACATATTAGGTGCAAACACCGGTCTCACAAACGTGATTCAGGTGATGCTCTTCCGCCGCACTCTTCCCTGCCAACTCCGGGTCTCCCGCATGTGGGAGTTCAATCCGGAGGAGCCACAGACCCTGAAGCGCTTCTTCGGCACCACACACGAAGACATATGGAAGCAGCTCTTCAAGGCCCAGAAAACATGGCCGAAGAAGACCGAGGACATCGGACTCGACATCGAGAACCCGGCCTCAGCGGTAAGCATAACTTTTCCGAAGACTTATCCGGTCAATACTTCAGATATAATGTAGATTACCTTGCCTGCCTTCCGTACAGGGCTGGACGGCAAAGGCGGAGCGGATCAATTGTCCGGCACCGCTGCCTGAGAAGCCGGCAACACCCCAGCTAATGGAGATGCTGGTCCCGGCGCCCTATCTGGCGCCAGAGAAGAAGGCCAAGAAGAAGAAGGGCAAGGAGGCCAAGGGCGGCCCCCGCCACAAAGGTCCTTCGGACGCAGTGTCCGGAGAGACCGAAGCCCTCTCTTCCCACGAAGAAGATGAGGAAGAAGAGGAGGAGGAGGTGGAAAGCGACTCCCCTCATAAGGGGAAGAAGAAGAAGAGGGCGGCCTCCGAAGACCCGGAGGACGAGGCGCCCAACAGAGGGAAGGTGACCCTCCCGGACAGTTCGGACTCAGAGTCCAAACTAGTTCCCAAGAGACCTCCCAGGGTGAAGCCCCTGGCCGAATCGTAAGTATTCAGAAACTTACTGATTTATCTTCGGTCTACTTGCTTTCATTGTATAAGTTATTTTTGTTATTCGCCTTTCAGCCCTCCCCATGAGCTTCCGCAAACCCCATTATCGGAGGGGAACTCTCTGCCACCCGAAATGGCAGAGAGTGACATGCCGCCGCGAGCCCCCTCGCCTATCACCATGGAGGACACCGAGGTGTCATCCCAAAGGACCTCTCCTGGCAGAGGGAGGGCGAACAAGGCCGTCGAGAAAGCGCCCGAGGTTAATACCTCGGTCGCCAAAGACCTAGGGGAGGCGACCCCTATGACAACCGACGATGGGGACCCCCAACAATCCGGGCCCCAGCCGGACACCTTTTCGGAGACCAACACGGCTCTGGGATTGGATAAGCAGCCCCCTTTGAAAGAGGGGGGAGGAGCATCAGCTCCATCGGCGACCTCCACTAATCTGGAGGCGTCCAACGCTCTGGAGGAAGCACTGCAGCGTGCTTCCATCATGGCGGAGCACCGCACCCTGATGGGTGCGGTGGTGGAGAAGGTTCAATCTGCTAAGAGCGGACTGAACAAAGCCTTCACTAGCCTACTAACAGGCTTTGAGGTATGCGACGTAATGTTCTAAAAACTTTTCATATAGAGGAATATACCTGTGTACAGGCAGTAGCCCCTGAGGCTCTGTTCGGTTAAAAGAAACCGGACAGAGGATCCATATAGTATTCGGGAGAGTTAACCTGCTGTGCTGTTATTGTAACAGGCTTCCATGTTGGCAGCAACCGCCCAGGCCGCAGAAGTTTCCGAACTCAATCGGAAGCTTCAGGCGGCTGATGAGGAAATCGACCGCATTAATAAGCAATTCGATGAGACGCAAGGTATATGTATAATGTTAAAGGTTTATTTTGATATCAGAAGTGATATGTATATTTAGAGATGAACTCATGGAATGCCTTGATTATAATCACAGCTGGCGCAGCCGAGGTCGAGAACCTCAAAGGCGCCCTTGCCCAGGCCAAAAAAGAGGCGAGGGCGAATAAGGCAGCCGCTGACAAGGCGGCTGCCGAACTGAAGACCGAGCAAGATGCCCGCCGCCAACACGAAGCTCGGGTGGCCGAAGTCGAGCAGGAGCTGAAGGATGCCATCAGCAAATGCAAAACCTTGGAGCAGAAGATTTTGGCCCAGTCGTCCGAGCTTGCCAAGGCTCTCCATGATGCCAAAGAGGCAGGGAGCGAGTCCCAGAGTGCTCGCAAAGAGATCCGCCAGGCGAGGCAGATAGCTGCTGGTAAGGCCTTTCTTTTGCAGAGTGTCTTTGGAGGTCAGAGGTATGCTTTGCTGACCCAAGTGTGGAGTTCTCCAGGCGCGTTTGCGGATCTTTCGAAGAGTGCTGCTGATGCCGCACAGTACTTTCGAGCCTAGGAGGGGAACTCGACCGAGAAGCTGTTTTGGTCGCAATTTGTTGCGCCGGAACACTCGACGCCTCTCCTGGGTGACCAACTGAAGCAGCTGTCGGAGCTGCATAGGGTGGCAGGTTTGACCATGAAGGACTTAATAGTCCAACTCTGGCCGACCGAGCCGATCCCTAGCAGCTATTTTGGTTTGGTGAAGCGGCTTGTCGACGTGCGGCCGTGGATTGATGCTGTGAAGCGCTCGGCCTGCATAGAGGGTGCCCGGATTGTTGGGGAACGTAGCATGCAATTTCAAAAAAATTCCTACACTCACGCAAGATCTATCTAGGAGATGCATAGCAACGAGAGGGGGAGAGTGTGTCCACGTACCCTCGTAGACCGAAAGCGGAAGTGTTTGATTAACGCGGTTGATGTAGTCGAACGTCTTCTCGTTCCGACCGATCAAGCACCGAACGTACGGCACCTCCGAGTTCTGCACATGTTCAGCTCGATGACGTCCCTCGAAATCTTGATCCAGCAAAGTGTCAAGGGAGAGTTCCGTCAGCACGACGGCGTGGTAACGGTGATGGTGAAGTGATCCTCGCAGGGCTTCGCCTAAGCACTACGTGAATATGACTGGAGGTGTAAACCGTGGAGGGGGGCGCCGCACACGGCTTGGAACAATTGATGTGTATTAGAGGCGCCCCCCACCCCCGTATATAAAGGAGGGAGAGGGGAGGAGGCCGGCCCTAGGCACGCCCCAAGTGGGAGGAGTCCCACTTGGGCTCCTAGTAGGATTCGGCCCCTCTCCCTTTTATCGCAGGGGGAAAGGGGGAAGGAGAGAGAGGGAGAAGGAAAGGGGGCGCCGCCCCCTCCCCTAGTCCAATTCGGACTCCTCCCTTGGGGGGAGGGGCACTCCGCCCCTATGTGGGCTGGTTTGCCTCCCTCCTATGGCCCATATGGCCCATATCTTCCCCCAGGGGGTTCCGGTAACCCACCGGTAATCCGATATGTACCCGATACATTCCGAAACACTTCTGGTGTCCGAATACTATCATCCAATATATCAATATTTACCTTTCGACCATTTCGAGACTCCTCGTCATGTCCGTGATCTCATCCGGGACTCCGAACAACATTTGGTCACCAAATCACATAACTCATATAATACAAATCGTCATCGAACGCTAAGCGTGCGGACCCTACGGGTTCGAGAACTATGTAGACATGACCGAGACACCTCTCCGGTCAATAACCAATAGCGGAACCTGGATGCTCATATTGGCTCCCACATATTCTACGAAGATCTTTATCGGTCGTACCGCAATGACAACATACATTATTCCCTTTGTCATCGGTATGTTACTTGCCCGAGATTCGATCGTCGGTATCCTCATACCTAGTTCAATCTCGTTACCGGCAAGTCTCTTTACTCGTTCCGTAATACAACATCCCGCAACTAACTCATTAGTCACATTGCTTGCAAGGCTTATTATGATGTGCATTACTGAGAGGGCCCAGAGATACCTCTCCGATATTCGGAGTGACAAATCCTAATCTTGATCTATGCCAACCCAACAAACACCTTCGGAGATACCTGTAGAGCATCTTTATGATCACCCAGTTACGTTGTGATGTTTGATAGCACACAAGGTATTCTTCCGGTATTCGGGAGTTGCATAATCTCATAGTCAAAGGAATATGTATAAGTCATGAAGAAAGCAATAGCAATAAAACTTTACGATCATTATGCTAAGCTGACGGATGGATCATGTCCATCACATCATTCTCCTAATGATGTGATCCCGTTAATCAAATGACAACACATGTCTATGGTTAGGAAACTTAACCATCTTTGATTAACGAGCTAGTCTAGTAGAGGCTTACTAGGGACTCGGTGTTTTGTCTATGTATCCACACATGTATTAAGTTTCCAGTTAATACAATTCTAGCATGAATAATAAACATTTATCATGATATAAGGAAATATAAATAACAACTTTATTATTGCCTCTAGGGCATATTTCCTTCACGGATGGCCTTCGCCCGTGTCAAAATGCAATGGGCGAAGATGAAGGCCACCGAAGTGGCAACCGCAGGCCCGCCCGAAGGCAAGGATCACCGGAAGCCGGAGAGGTACTTCGATGACGTCCTAGAAGGAGCCCGAGTGATAGAGGGTCAATGCTCTAAGGACGTAATATTTGATTGAGTGTGTTCGGGTTGTACAAACAATGTGATGAACCCATGTTGTTTATATATCTATGTTTGCGCCTTTTCTTTCAATCGATTTTTTCCTCCTGTGCGGCCGTTTATATTTCTGAAAGTTGCCAGTCGTCGGCTTCAGCCCCCATGTAGATACTACAGGGGTGTTCGGTGTAATGCGTGACCAGACTTTATCCAACGTCTTGGTCCGTAAAGGAGGTGTCCGCGAAGTGAACCAGGCAATCGGACTATGCGGCTTTATTACTTTCACTTAGCCATAGGAGTTTGACTGTGGAGCTAAGTACCAGCCCCTTGTGCGTGTGCGGCTATCCGGACTACGGTGCCTTTTCCACGCGGCTGGACGAAGACCAGCCCCTCGTATAACACGGGGTGAATCGCTAATGATTTGTAGTATAATACTAAGTCGCCGAATCGCCGAACAGCTCTCGCCTATCATGACAGCCAGTTTTTGGCTTTCTCTACTGAGGTACTTGACCGGACGAACCAGAAATACAATCGCAGTAGTTCTCCCTTTACTACCTTAACCGAACGAGCGGAACGTAAGGTGGTAAGCACAGGAGTCGGGCAACCCAACTATAGACCAAAGACATGATTCGGAGCCGATGCATATAATGCAATATCCGGGACGCCGAAGAATTCCCTATAGGTGTTCGGACTTTGAAATGTGCAGGACCGAATACAGCCCCCGGTGTTAAGGCCGGACTAAAGCACGTGTGGCAGTCTAAAGTAGGGAGGGCATACAGATGACAAAATAAATGAATGCCAAACAAAAGTGGTGATCAACTGCTTCCTTTATACCCTAATGAGTACGTTGAGCCGTATTATTACAGATAATGCCATAAATATCGAGGCTATTTTACATGCCAAAAGTCTACACAAGGAAAAGGTTTACACAGGGCCTAAAAGTAATGGTTTGAAGATCCCAATGGTGCCCTGCCGCACGTTTGCGCCGCTTCTCCTTGGTGAGACATCCTTGATGGTCGTCTGCTAGAAAAAAGGGGCCTAGAAAGGAGTCCCCTTATGACCATAGGTCATGATATAAGGAAATATAAATAAGAACTTTATTATTGCCTCTAGGGCATATTTCCTTCAGTCTCCCACTTGCACTAGAGTCAATAATCTAGATTACATTGTAATGATTCTAACACCCATGGAGTCTTGGTGCTGATCATGTTTTGCTCGTGGAAGAGGCTTAGTCAACGGGTCTGCCACATTCAGATCTGTATGTATTTTGCAAATCTCTATGTCTCCCTCCTTGACTTGATCACGGATGGAGTTGAAGCGTCTCTTGATGTGTTTGGTTCTTTTGTGAAATCTGGATTCCTTCACCAAGGCAATTGCTCCAGTATTGTCACAAAAGATTTTCATTGGACCCGATGCACTAGGTATTACACCGAGATCGGATATGAACTCCTTCATCCAGACTCCTTCATTCGCTGCTTCCGAAGCAACTATGTACTCCGCTTCACACGTAGATCCTGCCACGATGCTTTGCTTGGAACTGCACCAACTGACAGCTCCACCATTCAATATAAATACGTATCCAGTTTCTGACTTAGAGTCATCCGGATCAGTGTCAAAGCTAGCATCGACGTAACCATTTACGACGACCTCTTTGTCACCTCCATAAATGAGAAACATATCCTTAGTCCTTTTCAGGTACTTCAGGATGTTCTTGACCACTGTCTAGTGATCCACTCCTGGATTACTTTGGTACCTCCCTGCTAAACTTATAGCAAGACACATATCAGGTTTGGTACACAGCACAACATACATGATAGAACCTATGGCTGAGGCATAGGGAATGACTTTCATTTTCTCTCTATCTTCTGCAATGGTCGGGCATTGAGTCTTACTCAACTTCACACCTTGCAACACAGGCAAGAACCCTTTCTTTGACTGATCCATTTTGAACTTCTTCAAAACTTTATCAAGGTATGTGCTTTGTGAAAGTCCTATTAAGCGTCTCGATCTATCCCTATAGATCTTGATGCCCAATATATAAGCAGCTTCACCGAGGTCTTTCATTGAAAAACTTTTATTCAAGTATCCTTTTATGCTATCCAGGAATTCTTTATCATTTCCAATCAACAATATGTCATCCACATATAATATTAGAAATGCTACAGAGCTCCCACTCACTTTCTTGTAAATACAGGCTTCTCCAAAAGTCTATATAAAACCATATGCTTTGATCACCTCATCAAAGCGTATATTCCAACTCCGAGATGCTTGCACCAGTCCATAAATGGATCGCTGGAGCTTGCACACTTTGTTAGCACTTTTAGGATCGACAAAACCTTCTGGTTGCATCATATACAACTCTTCTTTAAGAAATCCATTAAGGAATGCAGTTTTGACGTCCATTTGCCAGATCTCATAATCATAAAATGCGGCAATTGCTAACATGATTTGGACAGACTTAAACATCACTACGGGTGGGAAGATCTCATCGTAGTCAACTCCTTGAACTTGTCGAAAACCTTTTGCAACAAGTCGAGCTTTGTAGACAGTAACATTACCATCAGCGTCAGTCTTCTTCTTGAAGATCCATTTATTCTCTATGGCTTGCCGATCATTGGGCCAGTCAACCAAAGTCCACACTTTGTTCTCATACAAGGATCCCATCTCAGATTTCATGGCCTCAAGCCATTTTGCGGAATTTGGGCTCATCATCGCTTCCTCATAGTTCGAAGGTTCCTCATGGTCTAGTAACATGACTTCCAGAATAGGATTACCGTACCACTCTGGTGCGGAACATGCTCTGGTTGACCTACGAGGTTCGGTAGTAACTTGATCTGAAGTTTCATGATCATTATCATTAGCTTCCTCTCTAGTTGGTGTAGGCATCACGGGAACAGATTTCTCTGATGAGCTACTTTCCAAATTGAGAGAAGGTACAATTACCTCATCAAGTTCTACTTTCCTCCCACTCACTTCTTTCGAGAGAAACTCCTTCTCTAGAAAGGATCCATTCTTAGAAACAAAGATCTTGCCTTCGGATCAGTGATAGAAGGTGTACCCAACAGTTTCTTTTGGGTATCCTATGAAGACGCACTTCTCCGATTTGGGTTCGAGCTTATCAGGCTGAAGCTTTTTCACATAAGCATCGCAACCCCAAACTTTAAGAAACGACAGCTTAGGTTTCTTGCCAAACCACAGTTCATACAGTGTCATCTCAACGGATTTAGATGGTGTCCTATTTAACATGAATGCAGCTGTCTCTAATGCATAACCCCAAAACGATAGTGGTAAATCGGTAAGAGACATCATAGATCGCACCATATCTAATAAAGTACGGTTATGACGTTCGGACACACCATTATGCTGTGGTGTTCCAGGTGGCGTGAGTTGTGAAACTATTCCACATTGTTTTAAATGAAGGCCAAACTCGTAACTCAAATATTCGCCTCCGCGATCAGATCATAGAAACTTTATTTTCTTGTTACGATGATTCTCCACTTCACTCTGAAATTCTTTGAACTTTTCAAATGTTTGAGACTTGTGTTTCATTAAGTAGATATACCCATATCTGCTCAAATCATCTGTGAAGGTTAGAAAATAACGATAGCCGCCGCGAGCCTCAACACTCATTGGACCGCATACATTGGTATGTATTATTTCCAATAAGTCAGTGGCTCGCTCCATTGTTCCAGAGAACGGAGTTTTAGTCATCTTGCCCATGAGACATGGTTCGCAAGCATCAAGTGATTCATAATCAAGTGATTCCAAAAGTCCATCTGCATGGAGTTTCTTCATGCGCTTTACACCAATATGACCTAAACGGCAGTGCCACAAATATGTTGCACTATCATTATCAACTTTGCATCTTTTGGCATCAATATTATGAATATGTGTATCACCACGATCGAGATTCAACAAAAATAGACCACTCTTCACGGGTGCATGACCATAAAAGATATTACTCATATAAATAGAACAACCATTATTCTCTGATTTAAATGAATAACCGTCTCACATTAAACAAGATCCAGATATAATGTTCATGCTCAACGCTGGCACCAAATAACAATTATTCAGGTCTAAAACTAATCCCGAAGGTATATGTAGAGGTAGCGTGCCGACGGCAATCACATCGACCTTGGAACCATTCCCGACGCGCATCGTCACCTCGTCCTTAGCCAATCTTCATTTAATCCGTAGCCCCTGTTTCGAGTTACAAATATGAGCAACCAAACCGGTATCAAATCCTAGGCATTACTACGAGCATTAGTAAGGTACACATCAATAACATGTATATCAAATATACCTTTGTTCACTTTGCCATCCTTCTTATCCGCCAAATACTTGGGGCAGTTCTGCTTCCAGTGACCAGTCCCTTTGCAGTCGAAGCACTCAGTTTCAGGCTTGGGTCCAGACTTGGGCTTCTTCCCGGGAGTGACAACTTGCTTGCCATTCTTCTTGAAGTTCCCCTTCTTTCCCTTGCCCTTTTTCTTGAAACTAGTGCTCTTGTTAACCATCAACACTTGATGCTCCTTCTTGATTTCTACCTCCGCAGCTTTGAGCATAGCGAAGAGCTCGGGAATTGTCTTATCCATCCCTTGCATATTATAGTTCATCACGAAGCCTTTATAGCTTGGTGGCAGTGATTGAAGAACTCTGTCAATAACACAATCAACTGGAAGATTAACTCCCAGCTGAGTCAAGTGATTATGATACCCAGACATTTTGAGTATGTGTTCACTGACAGAGCTGTTCTCCTCCATCTTGCAGCTATAGAACTTGTTGGAGACTTCATATCTCTCAACTCGGGCATTTGCTTGAAATATTAACTTCAACTCTTGGAACATCTCATATGCTCCATGACGTTCAAATTGTCTTTGAAGTACCAATTCTAAGCCGTAAAGCATGGCACACTGAACTATCGAGTAGTCATCAGATCGAGCTTGCCAGACATTCATAACATCAGCATCTGCTCCTGCAGCAGGCCTTTCACCTAGCGGTGCATCAAGGACATAATTCTTCTGTGCAGCAATGAGGATAATCCTCAAGTTACGGACCCAGTCCGTGTAGTTGCTACCATCATCTTTCAACTTAGCTTTCTCTAGGAACGCATTAAAATTCAAGGGAACGGTAGCACAGGCCATTGATCTACAACATAGATATGTAAAAACTATCAGGACTAAGTTCATGATAAATTAAGTTCAATTAATCATATTACTAAAGAACTCCCACTTAGATAGACATCCCTCGAGTCATCTAAATGATCACGTGATCCATATCAACTAAACCATGTCCGATCGTCACGTGAGATGGAGTAGTTTTCAATGGTGAACATCTCTATGTTGATCATATCTACTATATGATTCACGTTCGACCTTTCGGTCTCCAGTGTTCCGAGGCCATGTCTGTACATGCTAGGCTCGTCAAGTTTAACCCGAGTATTCCGCATGTGCAAAACTGTCTTGCACCCGTTGTATGTGAACGTAGAGCCTATCACACCCGATCATCACGTGGTGTCTCAGCACGACGAACTATCGCAACGGTGCATACTCAGGGAGAACACTTATACCTTGAAATTTTAGTAAGGGATCATCTTATAATGCTACCGCCGTACTAAGCAAAATAAGATGCAAACAAGATAAACATCACATGCAATCAAAATATGTGACATGATATGGCCATCATCATCTTGTGCCTTTGATCTCCATCTCCAAAGCACCGTCATGATCACCTTTGATCGCAGGGACCACCCAACTAGTATCCGTCACGGAGGTTCGGCGGCCCTGGTACTCGATCCTATCATCGACGGATACCATCTCACTAGAGTCCTTATGGACGGCGGCAACAGCCTCAACTTGATCTATCAGGATACTGTCCGCAAGATGGGTATTGACCCGTCAAGAATCAAGCCTAGCAACACTACCTTTAAAGGAGTGATACCCGGCGTGGAGGCCCGCTGCATGGGCCCCTTAACACTGGAAGTAGTATTCGGCTCTCCAGACAACTTCTGAAGCGAAGAATTGATCTTCGACATCGTCCCTTTTCGCAGTGGCTATCATGCACTGCTTGGACGAACTGCTTTGGCCCGCTTTAATGCAAATCTCCGTCAACTAATTAAGAACCAATGCGAATCTCCGTCGTCACCGGCTTGACACCTTGATCTCCATCGTAGCATCGTTGTCGTCTCGCCAACTATTGCTTCTACAACTATCGCTAACGCATAGTGATAAAGTAAAGCAATTACATGGCGTTTGCATTTCATACAATAAAGCGACAACCATAAGACTCCTTCCAGTTGCCGATAACTTTTACAAAACACGATCATCTCATACAATAACGTATATCACATCATGTCTTGACCATATCACATCACAACATGCCCTGCAAAAACAAGTTAGACGTCCTCTACTTTGTTGTTGCAAGTTTTACGTGGCTGCTACGGGCTTCTAGTAAGAACCGTTCTTACCTACGCATCAAAACCACAATGGTGTTTCGTCAAGTTTGCTGTTTTAACCTTCAACAAGGACCGGCCGTAGTCAAATTCGATTCAACTAAAGTTGGAGAAACCGACACCCGCCAGCCACCTTTATGCAAAACTAGTTGCATGTCTGTCGGTGTAACCGGTCTCATGAACGTGGTCATGTAAGGTTGGTCCGGGCCGCTTCATCCAACAATACCGCCGAATCAAAATAAGACATTGGTGGTAAGCAGTATGACTATCACCGCCCACAACTCTTTGTGTTCTACTCGTGCATATCATCTACACATAAACCTGGCTCGGATGCCACTGTTGGGGAACGTAGCATGCAATTTCAAAAAAATTCCTACGCTCATGCAAGATCTATCTAGGAGATGCATAGCAACGAGAGGGGCAGAGTGCGTCCACGTACCCTCGTAGACCGAAAGCGGAAGCGTTTGATTAACACGGTTAATGTAGTCGAACGTCTTCTCGTTCCGACCGATCAAGCACGAACGTACGGCACCTCCGAGTTCTGCACACGTTCAGCTCGATGACGTCCCTCGAACTCTTGATCCAGCAAAGTGTTGAGGGAGAGTTCCATCAGCACGACGGCGTGGTGACGGTGATGGTGAAGTGATCCGCGCAGGGCTTCGCCTAAGCACTACGTGAATATGACTGGAGGCGTAAACTGTGGAGGGGGGCGCCGCACACGGCTTGGAACAATTGATGTGTATTAGAGGCGCCCCCACCCCCGTATATAAAGGAGGGAGAGGGGAGGAGGCCGGCCCTAGCCGCGCTCCAAGTGGGAGGAGTCCCACTTGGGCTCCTAGTAGGATTCGGCCCCCCCTTCCTTTTATCGGAGGGGGAAAGGGGGAAGGTGAGAGAGAGGAAGAAGGAAAGGGGGGCGCCGCCCCTCCCCTAATCCAATTCGGACTCCTCCCTTGGGTGGGGGGGTGCACCACCCCTATGTGGGCAGGTTTGCCTCCCTCCTATGGCCCATATGGCCCATATCTTCCCCCGGGGATTCCGGTAACCACCTGGTACTCCGATATGTACCAGATACATTCCGAAACACTTCTGGTGTCCCAATACTATCATCCAATATATCAATCTTTTCCTCTCGACCATTTTGAGACTCCTCGTCATGTCCGTGATCTCATCCGGGACTCCGAACAACATTCGGTCACCAAATCACATAACTCATATAATACAAATCGTCATCGAACGTTAAGCGTGCGGACCCTATGGGTTCGAGAACTATGTAGACATGACCGAGACACCTCTCCGGTCAATAACCAATAGCAGAACCTGGATGCTCATATTGGCTCCCACATATTCTACGAAGATCTTTATCGGTCGTACCGCAATGACAACATACGTTATTCCCTTTGTCATCGGTATGTTACTTGCCCGAGATTCGATCGTCGGTATCCTCATACCTAGTTCAATCTTGTTACCGGCAAGTCTCTTTACTCGTTCTGTAATACAACATCCTGCAACTAACTCATTAGTCACATTGCTTGCAAGGCTTATTGTGATGTGCATTATCGAGAGGGCCCAGAGATACCTCTCCGATACTCGGAGTGACAAATCCTAATCTTGATCTATGCCAACCCAACAAACACCTTCGGAGATACCTGTAGAGCATCTTTATGATCACCTAGTTATGTTGTGACATTTGATAGCACACAAGGTATTCTTCCGGTATTCGGGAGTTGCATAATCTCATAGTCAAAGGAATATGTATAAGTCATGAAGAAAGCAATAGCAATAAAACTTTACGATCATTATGCTAAGCTAACGGATGGGTCATGTCCATCACATCATACTCCTAATGATGTGATCCCGTTCATCAAATGACAACACATGTCTATGGTTAGGAAACTTAACCATCTTTGATTAACGAGCTAGTCTAGTAGAGGCTTACTAGGGACTCGGTGTCTTGTCTATGTATCCACACATGTATTAAGTTTCCGGTTAATACAATTCTAGCATGAATAATAAACATTTATCATGATATAAGGAAATATAAATAACAACTTTATTATTGCCTCTAGGGCATATTTCCTTCACGGATGGCCTTCGCCCGTGTCAAAATGCAATGGGCAAAGATGAAGGCCACCGAAGTGGCAACCGCAGGCCCGCCCGAAGGCAAGGATCACCGGAAGCCGGAGAGGTACTTCAATGACGTCCTAGAAGGAGCCCGAGTGATAGAGGGTCAATGCTCTAAGGACGTAATATTTGATTGAGTGTGTTCGGGTTGTACAAACAATGTGATGAACCCATGTTGTTTATATATCTATGTTTGCGCCTTTTCTTTCAAGCAATTTTTTCCTCCTGTGCGGCCGTTTATATTTCTAAAAGTTGCCAGTCGTCGGCTTCAGCCCCCATGTAGATACTACAGGGGTGTTCCATGTAACGCGTGACCGGACTTTATCCAACGTCTTGGTCCATAAAGGAGGTGTCCGCGAAGTGAACCAGGCAATCGGACTATGCGGCTTTATTACTTTCACTTAGCCATAGGAGTTTGACTGCGGAGCTAAGTACTAGCCCCTTGTGCGTGTGCGGCCATCCGGACTACGGTGCCTTTTCCACATGGCTGGACCAAGACTAGCACCTCGTATAACACGGGGTGAATCGCTAAAGATTTGTAGTATAATACTAAGTCGCCGAATCGCCGACCAGCTCTCGCCTATCATGACAGTCAATTTTCGGCTTTCTCTACTGAGGTACTTGACCGGATGAACCAGAAATACAATCGCAGTAGTTCTCCCTTTACTACCATAGCCGAACGAGCGGAACATAAGGTGGTAAGCACAGGAGCCGGGCAACCCAACTATAGACCAAAGACATGATTCGGAGCCGATGCATATAATGCAATATCCGGGACGCCGAAGAATTCCCTATAGGTGTTCGGACTTTGAAATGTGCAGGACCGAATACAGCCCCCGGTGTTTAGGCCGGACTAAAGCACATGTGGCAGTCTAAAGTAGGGAGGGCATACAGATGACAAAATAAATGAATGCCAAACAAAAGTGGTGATCAATTGCTTCCTTTATACCCTGATGAGTACGTCGAGCCGTATTATTACACATAATGCCATAAATATCGAGGCTATTTTACATGCCAAAAGTTTACACAAGGAAAAGGTTTACACATGGCCTAAAAGTAATGGTTTGAAGATCCCAATGGTGCCCTGCCGCACGTTTGCGCCGCTTCTCCTTGGTGAGACATCCTTGATGGTCGTCTGCTAGAAAAAAGGGGCCTAGAAAGGAGTCCCCATATGACCGTAGGTCATGTAGGTTTTTTAACGAACCTACAATGGAAAAAATATTTGAGGTCCGAATAGGGTCAAGCCGTATTATGGACCTTTTTCGCAGTGTGCCTCCGGCGCTGCCCAAGGTATTTTAAGTGCGTAATTATGTACGCGAGGTACGCATGCCGCAACCTTGTGGGGCGATCATCAGAGGCAAAACTGCTATTCAAGCTCCGGTGCCCCAGAGCTGCCGCATTGTAACGTGGGCCGGACGCGTTTAGCAATATCATGGGTCTTGCTGACCGATGTGGTGTTCGGCTTGATAAGGCTGCCCTGTACTTCGGCTGCTAGAGTCGTGGTGTGCTCCTCAGTATGGAGGGAGCGCTCCATATTCCCATTTACGGTGATGACGCCACGTGGTCCAGGCATTTTGAGCTTCAAATAAGCGTAGTGCGGGACTGCATTAAAGCGGGCCAAAGCAGTTCGTCCGAGCAGTGCATGATAGCCACTGCGAAAAGGGACGATGTCGAAGATCAATTCTTCGCTTCAGAAGTTGTCTGGAGAGCCGAATACTACTTCCAGTGTTAAGGGGCCCGTGCAGCGGGCCTCCACGCCGGGTATCACTCCTTTAAAGGTAGTGTTGCTAGGCTTGATTCTTGACGGGTCAATACCCATCTTGCGGACAGTATCCTGATAGATCAAGTTGAGGCTGTTGCCGCCGTCCATAAGGACTCTAGTGAGATGGTATCCGTCGATGATTGGATCGAGTACCAGGGCCGCCGAACCTCCGTGACGGATACTAGTTGGGTGGTCCCTGCGATCAAAGGTGATCGGACGGGCCGACCATGGGTTGAATTTTGGGGCGACAGGCTCTACGGCGTAGACGTCCCTTAATGCGCGTTTGCGCTCCCTCTTGGGGATGTGGGTGACATAGATCATGTTCACCGTTTTCACCTCGGGGGGAAATTGTTTCTGTCCCCCAGTGTTCGGCGGCCGAGGCTCATCATCGTCCTCGCTTTGAGGTCCCTTCCCCTTATGTTCGGCATTTAATTTACCGGCCTGTTTAAAAACCCAGCAGTTTCTATTGGTGTGGTTGGCAGGCTTGTCAGGGGTGCCATGAATCTGGCAAGGTCGCTCTAGTATTTTGTCCAAGTTGGATGGACCGTCCCTATTACCTTTGAACGGCTTCTTCCGCTGACCGGATTTGGAGCCACTGAATCTGGCGTTTACTGTCGTATCCTCTGTTTCTTCGTTGTTGTTCCGATGCTTGTTTTTGCTGCGTCGTGGCCTTCCATTGCCATCTCTGGCCTCAGAGGTGCCGGGGTCGTTGGTACTGTTGCTTCTATGAGCCAGCCATCTATCTTCGCCCGCGCAGAAGCGGGTCATGAGTGCAGTGAGAGCTACCATAGTCTTCGGCTTTTCCTGACTGAGGTGTCGGGCGAGCCATTCGTCACGGACGCTATGCTTGAACGCCGCTAGGGCTTCGGCATCCGAATAGTCCATGATTTGGTTCTTTTTAATTAAGAACCAATTCCACAGTTTGCAAGCTGACTCTCCAGGTTGCTGGACTATGTGACTCAATTCATCAGCATCCGGTGGCCGGACATAAGTGCCCTGAAAGTTGTCCTGAAAAGCATCCTCTAAGTCTTCCCAACTTCCAATGGAGTTCTCTGGGAGGCTGTTCAACCAGTGTCGTGCTGGTCCTTTCAGCTTTAGAGGGAGGTATTTAATGGCGTGGAGATCATCTCCACGAGCCATGTGAATGTGGAGAAGAAAATCTTCAATCCATACGGCGGGATCCGTCGTTCCATCGTATTGCTCGATGTTCACGGGTTTAAACCCCTCCGGAAATTGGTGCTGCATTACCTCATCGGTAAAGCACACGGGGTGTGCGGCACCTCTGTACTGAGCGACATCGCGACGGAGTTCGGATGACATGTGTGTTCGGTGCTGACCCCGGACTTGGGTAGGTTTGTCGTGCCAGGCTTGATGGTCGTCATCTCATGTGGGGACACGTCATCTTGACCCATAGATGGATCTGGTCTAGCCGACTCTATTGGTCAGGTCCTGACGGAGGTCGTACGTGTAGCCCTGAGTCGCTGCTTCCTTGCCTCTATGACGAGGGGGCGCGGGCCGGTGTTCGGCATAATTAGCCATTTTGTCCCGTCCACGTGGTGGTCGGTCCGGTTGATCGGCCGGATTGTATTTTGACGGTATTGGCTTGAAGGCCTCGTCGTCGAATTGTGGCAGTAGCCTGTGCTTGGGATAACTCTTTGTTTGGCGCTCAAAGCCATGTCCTTCTTCGGCGGCTAGGACCTTAGTCCATCTGTCGTTCAGCGTATCCTGTTAGGCTTGAATCTGTTGCTGTTTCTTTTTCAGGCTATGTGCAGTGGCGATGAGCCGTCGCTTGAAGCGTTCTTGTTCGAGGGGTTCCTCTGGGATGATGAAATCTTCGTCACCGAGGCTAACATCCTCTTCGAAGACAGGTAAGTAGTTACTATCTTCCTAATCCCCATGATCGGCGAGTTCATCGGGGCTGTATTGACCCTCTTCCCTTTCATCCTGCTTGAACACAGGCTCAACGGGGTGGTCGGGGTCTTCGGCGTTATCCGGAGTGTCATTATCTCCGGTGCCGGTATTGCTTTCCCTTCCCCGATGTGATCATGGGTGGCGCCGCTGACGCCGGTGTTTTGGTGGTTCATCGATGGGCTTATCCTCATCTGGATCTTGAGTGCCATCATCGTCCTTCTTCTCAGGTGTGTCCACCATGTATACATCGTAAGTAGAAGTGGCCGTCCAAAGCCCATTGATGGGCGGGTTCTGACCTGTTTTGGCTTCGACATCGTCGTCCATGCCATCGATGTCTTCGGAAGCGTAGTCTAGCATGTCGGTTAGATCCTCAACAGTGGCTATTAAGTGAGTGGTGGGTGGGATGTAAAATTCCCTATTCTGAGCCCCCAGTTCAAACTGGGCACAGTTCAAAGATGATACTTCCATGATGGCGAGAGATTGCATTAGGTCTAGTGTTTCGTTTAAGAGTGAAAGCTGGACAGGCGTCTGAGGATTTGCGGAGCTAGGTTCGGTAATGACCACTTGACCAAGCTTGATAGACGTAGACCTCGAGAGTTCAGAGTTGACGTCCAGAGGCGAATCCGGCTTCCCGATGACGGGGAGAGTCCCGTTTGACTCCGGGTCCGCCGATGGCAAGGTTGCATCTGGGTCTCCGGCTAGAAGCTCCGTAATGGGAGAGAGTCCGGCGGGGTTTATCCTCCCGTCTCCGGACGAAGTGGTCTGTCCCGGATCTAAGGCCGAGGCGAGCATGAGTGTCGACCCCTGGACGGGATCTGAGGGTAGGTCCGAAGGGCCTTCGTCGTGCGAGTGGGGAGCGGCGGCCGAGGCCGTGAACCCCTCGAAGATTAGATCTTCTCGGATATCGGCGATGTAGTTCAAACTTCCAAACCTGATCTGGTGACCAGGGGCGTAGCTGTCGACCTGCTCAAGGTGACCGGTCGAGTTGGCACATAGTACGAAGCCACCAAACACAAAGAGTTGACCAGGGAGAAAAGTCTCCTCAGAAACAGCGTCGTCGTTGATGACAAGGCGAGCCATCGATCCTTCTGTCGACAACACAACGGAACTCTCAATGAAAGCACCAATGTTGGTGTCAAAACTGGCAGATCTCAGATAGGGGGTCCCAAGCTGTATGTCTGAGGATCGATGGTAACAAGGGACAATAGGGACACGATGTTTACCCAGGTTCGGGCCCTCTTAAAGGAGGTAAAACCCTACGTCCTGCTTGATTGTATTCGAAGAGTATAGGGGTTACAAGAGTTGGTCTACCTCGAGATCGTAATGGCTAAACCCTAGCCGTCTAGCCTATGATTATTATGATTGCTTCTACGGACTAAACCCTCCGGTTTATATACACACCGGAGGGACCTAGGGTTGTACAGAGTCGGTTTGCAGAAGAAGGAAATAGTACATCCGGACACCAAACTTGCCGTCCACGCATATAGGAGTCCTACCCGGACACGGGGGTTAGCCTTCTGCTTTATCTTCACGGCCCATCAGTCCGGCCCATATCGAATAGACCGGATACCCGAGGGCCCCCTAATCCAGGACTCCCTCAGCCACCAATTATAACCAGCGGATCGGGCGCGCCATTAATATGGAGCAGTGGGAGCGAGGTGAGCGGCGGTCAAAGGGCTGGCTCACCTCCCGGTGAGCCTGCGCAGCGGACTGCTGGCATGCCTACCGTCATTTCACACGGCTACTAGCACACGCCACGGTGAGTGCGTAGCAAACATGTGCATGCCTCGGCCTCCCGGTCTGCCTGCTAGCATGCGTCTCATCAACTCACGCATGCTCGTACGGCACACGGGACGCGTGCGCGGCACGTATTATATTGATTTTTCCTTTTTGATGATTAATTCTGCCGCTTTATTGCTTAACCAAAGCACGGCACGTACATTGTTGGTCTAACATACACGGTTTGAATAAAGAGTCCGTTTGCGATATTGGTTGATAATTATTTATAATTTCCTGTATGTAAGAAGATTATATGAAAACTTGTCTCAAATTCAAAAAAAAATATCACAGTCTATTGGTGTCCATATGACACCACGATAAGTTTCATGAATTTCAACTTAGTTTTGGATTTACTGAATTTTAAAATCAAGATTCTCGATGTTAGAAATTTCTTGCATGGGGACTAAACATGCACCCAGGGACACATACACATATGATTTTGCAATCCATTTTCGTGCACTATCACGGGTCTCATGTAGATCAAATTTGATTTTTGCACATTTAAATCCCTGGGAAATCAATCAATGTATAAAAAAACGGACAAATGTCATCTATTTTTTTTTCAATTTTCAACACTAAACTCCTTTGGTCGCATGTTCACTGCAGAAAAAGTTTGACATGCATCTTTGGGCCACATGCATGCGGTGGTCTTAGGACACTCACTCGCGTGGGCCCGCGAGGTCGCTGTCCAGCACTATGACAGGCGATGAGAGAGGTTAATTTGACCAACAAGGATGGTCATTTTTTGTTTTTTTTATGTACGGTAGGAGTATATATATATAGTACGCGTTGAAGAGGGTGGTCGGGGGCAATACTACGCGTCATATAGGACAGTCACTCACGTGCGATGCTTCCATCAGTGGGCCCGCGAGGTTGTCCTCCATCATTTTGACCCAACAAGGAGGTTTCTTTTTGGGTTGTGTTGCGGTAGGAGTATATAGTACGCGTCAAAGAGGGGAGGAGGGGGCCGGGGCAGCACATACTACACACACGTCATGAACGATCTCGCTCCGTGTGGGGACTTTTCGGTTTCCGAGGCAGGTGCCGCAAAGAAGTTGTGCATATTGGGTATTAAAAACATCACCAACACATTGGGCCACGTGCAGATGATGGTTGTCACTCATTCGCCTGCGACTCTTCCCTCCATGGGCTCACGAGGTCGTCGTCCATCCAATATATGACACAACGAGAAAGGTAATTTGACGAACAAGGAGGATTATTTTCGGATTGTGTTACGGTGCGTAGGAGTATATATTACGCATCGAAGAGGGGAGGGGGGCAATATATATATACTACGTGTCATGAACCTCAGTTCGTGTGGGGGACTTAAAGGTTTCCGAGGCAGGTGCCACATCAAAGTTCTGCATTAATATTAGGTATTCAAACATCACAACCACACATCTCCATACATGTGTTTGGCCCACAAGCAAGCGATGGCAGTTGTCCTGTAGCACTCACTCACGGGGTTATCGACGAGATGCTTCATCCATCTCTGTATGCCCGCTTGGTCAATCACTTCGGCCGACAGCGATAGAGGTTAATTTGACTTATAATTAGGAGGGGATTAAATTTTGGTTCATCTTATATGGTATGGTACATGCAACTATACTTCGAGCGCATGTGTACGCACGAATCCCTCCCACCGGGTTGAAGTGGGGGGGGGGGGGCGAGCACGCGATGCGTCATGAACCAGATCTGTGTGGGGACTATGCGATTTTCGACACATGCATGCGCCACATCAAAATGTTGTGCTTTTGGTATTCAAACATATATCCATGCATCACGCATATCCATACATATGTTTGGGGCACATACATGCAGTGGTTGTCTTTGGACACTCTCCCTTGCTTGGTTATCATCGACGACCTATATATTCGTGGGCCCGCATGGACGTCCATCACTTCGACCAACAACGCGAGAGAGGTTACCAGGGTGGATTCTTCTTCTCTTGGTTCACGTTACTGTATAGTCGTACGTCGGTCATGGTGAGATTCGAGACCTAAGTTCGAGGGCTCGCATACACATGAATCCCTATATATATATATATATATATATATATAGTATACGCTCGCGAACCCTCGCTCCGTGTGGGGACTTTCCGGTTCCAAAAGCACGCTGCCACATTGAAGTTGTGCATTGGGTATATTCAAACACCACATGACACTTCATACATATGTTTGGGCCACATGCACGCAGTGGTTGTCTTCAGGCACTCCCTCGTGTGTTTTATCGGCGACAAGCTAGCCTATTTTGTGGGGCCACGTGTGGACGTCCATGCATGACTTTGACACAACAACAAGAGAGGTTATACGACCAAGGTGGTGATTCTTCTTGGTCAGTCTTACAATACACCTTGGTGAGATGCCCCCTCCCACCGACTCAAAGTGTGTGTGGGGGGGGGGGGGACAGTACTACTTCGTACTAGATGAACCTCCGTGTGTCGAGGATGTCCGGTTAATTTGCGATGCACATGTGCCACTCAAATTTGGGATTTGGTTATTTAAATATCACGCCACATCATTTTCACACACACGCACGCGCGCACACACACGCACACACACATATCGGGCCACCCTCAGGTGTGGTTCGTATGTGGTCTCACCCATCTAACGCCAGAAGAACACATCTGTGGGCTCGCACACGGTCCACATTTGATCGAAAGCAAGGGGGGTTGACCATGATGTACTCCTTTCGGTTTCGTGTTACGGTAGGGTGAGATGTCAGACCTAGCTATTTGGGGGCATGCGTTCATAGCTAGGATTCCCCTCACGGCAACACGAAATGTGTGTGTGTGTGTGTTGGGGGGGGCTAGCAATAATAACGTGCGCTTTGTGCGACAGGTGCCACATCAAAGTTGTGCATTGGGTATTTGAACATCAAACCACCCTTTTCATACATATATTTGGTCCACATGCAAGTGTGTTCGTGTTCTGACCCTTTCCCGCATTTTTTTTGCCAAATTTATAAACAGCAGACGAGTCAGACGCAGCAACCGTCTGTGATCGGGTACAAAACAGATACGGTCCCCTAGGACTACCTGTGTGCCATGCCCCTGCCCCTGTCACCCACATGATCACAGTAGATTGGGCTCCACGAGGATTCCCTCCCCCTCTCGAAAATATCTACTCCCTCGCAATCTCAAAAATATCTACCCGCCTAGATGGTTTCTCTGTTTGATAGCACACGATTAGTATGTGTGGACAGTGTGCGATGTCTGTTACTCCTGCTCTGTTTCAACCAGTAGATCCAAATTTTTAGTAGCCCCGGCATTTTATTCCAGCCTGCACCCCTCGCAATCTCAAAAATATCTGCTCGGCTGGAGTGTTTTTCTGTTTGATAGCACACGATTATTATGTTTAAACTGTGTGTGATGTTCGTTACTCCCGCCCCACTCTGCTTCAATCCCTTGATCCAAATTTTTGGTAGCCCCGCCATTTTACTCCTGCCTAGTAAAATTTTCAGTACCCGCGGCATTTCCTCAAACACCACCTTGGATCCCCTCCACACACACACCCCAAATCCTTCGCTCACCCCAAATCCCCCGCTCACACACATACACACCACCCCTCCCTCGCTCCAAACCTAGCTAGGTCGCTGCCGCCGCCTCCATCGTCAACCTCTGCTGGTCTGCCCGTGCAGTTTACCCACCGATATACATACCCTGGCCACCCTGAGTTTTCTTAGATGACGCCTGCGAAACGGCCCCTTTCCCAGAGATCCCCTTCCCCACCCGCCTCCCCCACTCCAGAGCATCGCAGCCTAAGCCCAGCTATGCTTCCCGGGGAGCTCGAGGAGCGAATGGCCCAAAAGAGCTTTACCGTGGCCTCTTCACCCGACGTCAGTGAGGTGGCCACCGAGGAAGCTGACGACAATGACTGGACCAGGATTGAGCCTTTCAACCAGCGGGCTAGAGTATTCTGGCATGTCGTGGACGCCGGCTACGACATCGAGGTCGTCGACAGTGACGACTTGACGCGAGCTATGTCACAGGTTAAGTTGCCCACCCCAACCCTTCGAGTTCGACAGGCGTCGTTCTCATCGATGGCCCTGCCGCTGATCTCCTATGGCTCGTTATGAACAATTTGCCATCCTTCATCGCCATGGAGCCCCGTTTGTCATTTCTGAAGGACACGTTCTGCGATGCTGGCTTGGGATCCTCAGCTGGCAAGTCAGACCTCATCGACGGCGACCACGAGGAGGAGCCAATCTGTGACAAGTGAGGAAACCCATGATTTGTTTTCTCGAACCCCTTTTGTAGTGAGAACCTGTCCAGTATTTATTGCTATATTTGGTTGTTTGCATTATGCCTTTTTTATTTCTATGGTTTATGGTTGTTCGGTTGTTTGTAGTTAGCATATGTCTAGTTTTAATTGCCATCTTTGGTTGTTCATAGTATGCCTTGTTTATTTCAGCTATTCACAGTGTGATGTTCTATATGTGCTAGTATGAACTGTGCAGTTCAATTTCATCAATACCAATTTTAACATTAGCTCTATGAATGACTATATTTGGTTGCTGTTAAGCATGTTGTACTCCCTTCGAATATTTTTAGTTCGCATATAAGATTTGTCTAAAGTCAAGCCTCGTAAAGTTTGACCAACTTTATAGAAAAAATACCAACATTCACAATATGAAATCAATATCAGTAAATGTGGCATGACTTAAATTTTCATATTGTATTACTTTAGCATGGTAGATGTTGATATTTTTTCATATAAATAAGTTCAAACTTTATGAAGTTTGACTTCAGACAATTCTTATATGTAGAGTAAAAGGACCGAAGGGAGTATTAACATGCCTTTCCATTTGATTTAACAATGGCACTGTTTGGATACTCTAACTTAGCTAGAGGTTAGAGTTAGTTTCTAGCTCATGACAGTTAAAAGGGAGAGAGAGATTGGTGGAATAGTTGATTGTATTGCTTGAGCCTCGTGGGCATATATATAGGAGTACATGGTCATCTTGGAGTACAAGTCATGGTAGAATAAATCCTATGCTATCCTACGTTTCCTAATTAACAATGATACTCAACAATGACTAACCCTAAACTAACTCTAGCCAAAGAGGTGTTTGGATGACAAGGTTAGATTGACAATAAATGCACTAGGAGAACTAGTCCCAATTAGCACCTCTTGGGTGGGTTAGACGCAACTAGCTCAATCTAGCCCTCATGTTTGGATACTTTAGGGCTATTTGAGCCCAAACTAGCTCAAACTAACTCTAACCCATGGATCCAAACAGGGCCAATAACTAGTGTACTTAGACCTGCACAATACAATTTTGAATGACTATGTTTGCTTGTTTTTAAATATTAGGCATGTTGCAGTTAATAACACACCTTTCCACTTCTTGTTTTTAAATATTAGGTTTTTAACAATTTGGTCTTGCACATGTAGGTCCTACTGTCAGAGGTTTTGACCCACTGTTCGACCCTTTTTGCATATGGGGAAATGAGTTGTCCATGAATATCAGTCAAGTCAAGAAACTCGGAAGGATTGTTAGGATGAAGAAATTAGCGACAAAAAACAACTAGATCTTTGTCTGCACAATGAAGAAGACATCAGTTCACTACAGCATGGTACTAACTGTTATACCTTTTCTCTTTAATTCATTTGCGCCATTTCAAATCTAGAGAAGATATTTATGCATATCCTTGTTTTCAGGCCTTTCCAAAGCAGTTCACTGATGATTACCTCTCAAACCACCTGTATGGTCAGGAGGCGAGGAAGGTATGCATACAACACCCATGGTTCAATATTGAAGTCTTCCTGAAGAGGACGAAGGATGGATGGTCAATCATCCACATGGACTGGCCTAAAGTTGTAAAGATGTTCAACCAATGAAGGCTCAATATTCGCCTTCCGCTTCAGCAGTTTTCCAGATGAGATTCATCTGTCTATGTACTGTCTATGATGCTAATTTCCAAAGGTTATAGATTTTGCATGTGAAACTTGGTGCTGGTGCAGTTGTGTAATGGGGTAGCTGAGTGCTGAAGCTATATGATGTTGTACTCTGATGTATTTCAATTATGAAATCCTGCTTCCTTAATACGAAAATGAAATATATTGTGTGCTTAATATGAAATGTCAATTACATTAATAAATGGATTATTAATAATAGGCCAATTAGCCTGCCAATTACCAAATTAGCCTACTAATTAGGTTTTTCTCTTGCAAATGGTTATTGAGAAAACACCGTGGGTGATGACCTCAGACAACGTACATAGTTTCTAGGAATAAAACGTGTTGGATCAATGAACAATCGCACACGACTTCCTATTGAAAACTGTTTGCGTTATGCCACCATGCGCAAATGTTTACCACATAAAAAGTGTGTGTGGTGGACAGCCTATGCCACACAGTTTCTTTTACGCACCGTGTGTGATGCATTCAATAATGCAAACGGTAAAATTGTTAATATCGTCTGCAATGGCAACGCTATCACAAACGATTTAATGGGGAAAATTGTGTGTGATGTACATGCGAACGGAAACGTTTTCCTTGGAGTGACTGTGTGGGATGTACTTACGAACGGAAACATACTTCTTGGATTGACTGTGTGGGATGTACATACTAACGGAAACGTATTCCTTGGATTGACCGTGTGGAATGTACATACGAACGGAAACGTTTAGCCGGGACTGGCTGCGTGGGATGTACTTACGACCGGAAACGATTTGGCCTGTATAATTGTATTTTTAGCACAATTGTACATATAACCGTATTTGATTGCTCGCCCGTCGCACACGACCTCACTTTGCCGACGGTTTCTGGGTCGTGTGGGAAGGACCCCCATATTGCAGTCACTCACTTGGCGACAGTTCAAAACGCCATCGCGGAAAGGGGTTAAAAACCGTTTGTATAGCACCTCCTTGTACCAGTGGTATCCTTTCCTCGTGGTTCTTCGAACAAGCACCCCATTGTTCATATCCGATGGTGATGTAGCCCATTCTCCATGGTCCAGATCCTTCGGTACATCTCATAGCTCATGTACGCGTCATTAGTTGCAAAGTTCAAGTGCAATGTAGTAGCAAATGACTTTCATTGCAAGTAGTTGTGTGGTTTAGGGAATGTTGTTTTCAAGTCCTTGTACGAGCGGTTTATGGTGACTACAGCGAGTTTCCCCATGGAGTCCCTTTGGACGTTGCCTTTGATCTAAAACTAGTCCTGGATGTCGATGTAGTACTCATTAGAAATTATAATACATTCCTAGAAGAGAGCTATCTTGTCTCCCATGGTATCCTCGCTAGTGGAATTATCTATTTGTGTTCCGGGACCACGTGCGCGACACCACTCCTTGGCACTGCATAAGGTAGATGAGGACGTGGTCGCGCATTGACAATAGCATGATGACGACCCATTGTCGCTGAAAAAGGCGCTTAAATGTGTACTTAGAGTCCAGGCACATAACTTGTACTTCTCCTCTCAGATCCATGGTTCGTACATGGTGATGGCTCGCTCTACCATTTTAGGCTCATTGGTGTAAACTACTTCCACCATGGTGGTGCCATGGGCATGGACATGGTGGACTTTTATTGTCTCGTTACGATCATTAATGCCAGCAAGGAGGGGTGGGGAGGGGCCGGGTGGTTTGGGCGGACAGGAGAAAGTGCATGATAGAGAGGGGTATGAAAGAAGATATGTGTTGAAGGTTGGTTGGTTACTTTGTAGAGGAGATTTCGCAACCACTCATGGCAAATCTTGGAACATGTTATTATAGCCCAAGAGTAACACTTTCCTTAGATATTGTTTGTGCAACATGTTCACATAATAAACATTGCATAAGCATAATATTAAATTATCATAATTAATTAGTGTTAATAGTTTATTTTGTGACTTTGTTAAACAGTGAATAAGTAGGAGCTTCTGCCTTTTGGTGTTCTAGCCCAAGACTCACCTCCACACATTGCACCTCACCTTCAAGTAATATTTGGGAGATGCCCAAATTATTCCATAAGTTTACCCCTCCTCTAACTCCTAGCCCTAGTTCAAAGCACCTCTTTGCCTTTTCTTATCTTTATTCCAAATCATTTTCCAAAACTTTCCCAAAACCCTATGGAAATTTCAGTGGGGCTTTGGAATAATTCAGAGAGGCCCCATAAAAATTGTCATGCCATTCAGAAACTATTTTGCCCTCCAAATAATTTTTTAACCTACTATTTCTATTTTCTTTGAAAGGAAAACGGAAAACGTACATTGTCTGATGCAATAAACCACCAGGCTGGCTGATCTCCTTTTACTTCTTTCTCCCTGTCTTGCCCCATCCTAGCTTTATCGATGTCCCATGTCCAACCGTAATCCAGAGCTCCGCCGCAGCCCCCTCCATCCTGCCACGCATACACCTCCCCACCATGTGTTCGAGGAATGTGTAACTATTTTTTATACTTTTTGCAAATTTTGGGGGACATGAGAGATTCATCGAAGTATGTGTTTGTTTACCAAGAAGTTCTTGAATTCATTTACAGGGAGTTCTTTGATTCATCATCATAAGTGCATGTAGTGCCCCTTATAGGGTTTTGGATGATTAATGACAAAACAGTTAAGGGATTAAGTTGTTTGTGAGTATACACAGGTCATTGAGGATTTATTTTAACATGAGAGTTATGAACCCCCAAAATTGTGATGACAATGAATAATTTTGGAATCCTGTTCTAGGAACAATCAGCTTGCGGAGAGGAATTTGAAGCATACTGAGACTTTTGGTTTCTAGTTTAATTTTCTTCTATTTGGTTCATAGGGAAAATCATACTATTTTTTTTGGGGGGGGGGGGTCTTAGTGAAAGTTGATATTTAGGTCCTCGATGTATACTCAATCCAAACCAATCTCTTCGAGCGAAGAGTCATAATTATCTTCGTGAGTTGTGATTGTCTCTCTGAGTCTGAGACGATGTTCTTTGGGACTCCTAACAAGAAGTAATCGCAGTTGAGTGGACTTGACTTATTCCGCAAGCAAGTCATAGGCCACGTTTCAAATCTGACTATCATGTCATGTGGTGGTTACCCATTGGGTGGCTACTGATACATCTCCATCGTATCTACTTTTCCAAACACTTTTGCTCTTATTTTGGACTCAAATTTGCATGATTTGAATGGAACTAACCCGGACTGACATTGTTGTCAGCAGAATTGCCATGGTGTTGTTTTTGTGCAGACATCAAAGTTCTCGGATTGACCTGAAAATTTACAGAGAATATTTGTGGAATATATATAAAATATTGGTGGAAAAATATACCGGAGGGGGGCCACCCAGGAGACACAAGCTCAGGGGGGCGCCCACCCCCAGGGCGGGCCTAGCGAGCTTGTGGGCCCTCTGGATCTCCGGCAACCCTAACTCCGACTCCATATATTCTTATTTGCCAACAAAAAATTTAGAGAGAATGATTCATCGCATTTTACGATATGGAGCCGCCGCCACCTCATGTTCTTCATCGGGAGGGCTGATCTGGAGTCCGTTTGGGGCTCCGGAGGGTGGAATTCGACGCCGTCGTCATCATCAACCTTCCTCCATCACCAATTTCATGATGCTCACTGCCGAGAGTGAGTAATTCCTTCATAGGCTTGCTAGACGGTGATGGGTTGGATGAGATTTATCATGTAATCAAGTTAGTTTTGTTCGGGCTTGATCCCTAGTATCCACTATGTTGTGAGATTGATGTTGCTATGACATTGCTATGCTTAATGCTTGTTACTAGGGCCCGAGTGCCAAGATTTCAGATCTGAACCTATTATGTTTTCATGAATATATTTGTATTCTTGATCCTATCTTGCAAGTTATATGCACCAATTACGTGTTATGATCCGCATACTCCAAGGTGACAATAATTGGGATTCTTTCCGGTGATTACCGTAGTTTGAGGAGTTCATGTATTCACTAAGTGCTAATGCTTTGTTCCGGTTCTCTATTAAAAGGTGGCCTTAATATCCCTTAGTTTCCTTATGGACCCCACTGCCACGGGAGGGTAGGACAAAAGATGTCATGCAAGTTCTTTTCCATAAGCACGTATGACTATATACGGAATACATGCCTACATTCCATTGATGAATTGGAGCTAGTTATGTGTTGCCCTAGGTTATAACTGTTGCATGATGAATGACATCCAACACAATTATTCATCACTGATCCAATGCCTACAAGCTTTTCACATATTGATCTTTGCTAAGTTACTTTTGTCGTTGCTACTGTTACAATCACTACAAAATTGCTATTGTTACTATTACTGCTGTTACCGTCACTATCATACTACTTTGCTACTAAATACTTTGCTGTATATATTAAGTCTTTCAGGTGTGGTTGAATTGACAACTCAACTACTAATAGTTGCAAATATTCTTTGGCTCCCCTTGTGTCGAATCAATATATTTGGGATGAATACTCTACCCTCGAAAACTGTTGTGATCCCCTATACTTGTGGGTTATCAAGACCTTTTTCTCGTGCCGTTGCCAGGGAGCATAGCTATATTTGCTGAGTCACTTGGGATTTATATCTGTTGATCACTGTGAAGAATCTTAAGGATGATAGAACCAAGATCGTTCCCTCTAAGATGAGGGGAGGTAAGGAACTGTTATGTAGCTCTGCACTTGATTCACCTTCTATTTTGAGTAAGCTTGCAACACCACCACCTGCTATTAATCCTGATATGTTGCAAGTAATTGATGATGCTACTTCTGCTATGAATGATGCTACTGATAATGCTAGTACTTTTCTTGATGATAGTATGCCACTAGGTGAATTTCTTGATGAACAACTTGCTAGAGCTAAAGAAACTGATGAAAGTGCGTTATATCGACTAGAGGGGGGGTGAATAGGCAATTTTTAAAATTTGTCACTGAGGAATTTCAAGGTGAGGAAATTCCTAAGCAACGAACTACTTAGCAGCGGAATAAGTACTCAGATGCAAACATAACATGGCATAAGCACAGTCATCATCATGAAATGAAATAGGCACAGAGTATAGGTAGCGTGATACACAGGATAAACAAGCTGAAGACTAAGTGACTGAAGAAATAGGATTGCGGAAATTGAGAAAGTCTTCAGTCAAAGTCTTCACACGGTAACGATCAAGTACACAACAAGTATGCGAGTAAATGAAAGGGTTGAGGAAATAGAACTAGTAGCTCGGTGAAGACAATGATTTGGTAGACCAGTTCCAACTGCTGTGACAGTTGTACGTCTGGTTAGAGCGGCTAGGTATTTAAACCTGAGGACACACAGTCCCGGACACACAGTCCTCACCGTATTCTCCTTGAGCTAAGGTCACATAGACTTTGCCCAATCACTCATGGTAAGTCTTCACAGGTGACTTCCAAACCTTCACAGACTTGGTCACTCGGCGATCCACAATTCCTCTTGGATGCTCTAGACCATGACGCCTAACCGTCTGGAGGATGCACAGTCCTCAAAGGTAACAAGCGTCGAATCCACATAGGAACAATCTCTTCATTGATGCTCAATCACTTTGGGTTTGTAGGTGTTTGGGTTTTGGGTTTTTCCTCACTTGATGATTTTCGCTCAAAGTCCTCGGAGGATGGGATGCTCTCAATGACAAGTGTCAGTTTCTCTCGGAGCAGCCAACCAACTAATGGTTGTAGGGGGCGGCTATTTATAGCCTAGGGAGCAGCCCGACATGATAAGACATAAATGCCCTTCAATGATATGACCGTTAGGTGGGTAGGATATTTGGACAGCTGGCACATAGCACATCAACGGTCGGAAGTTTGAGCTCTCAAATTCCTCAGGGCTATCATGTTCCTCACTTGTAGGCAATCCGCACTGGCGAATTCCTAACTCCTCAGTCAGAACAAATTCCTCAGAGAACAGAAGAACTTCATCTCTGTCACTGAAGAAATTGACTGAACTGTATGAGATTTCCAATGGCTTCACTCGAAAGAATTGGGTAGGTGTAGGATTTTGAGATGAGCATCACTTGGAAACTTTTCCTTAGTTTTACCTCGACCCCCTTTAACAGTACGGTGTTTCCTATGACTCAAGAAGAAGAAAATGAAACTACAAAAACAAAAGTCTTCACGCTTCATAATCCTCGCATGAATATCAAGTCTTCAAGGTCACACCAATTTCCTCACTTTCAAAATCTTCAAGAAAACCAAAGTCTTCAACTGAAGACATTCATTTTTAGGGGTCGACTTTCATCGTAAATATCAAACTCCTCATAGACTTATAGAACCTGTGTACACTCATAAGCACATTAGTCCCTTAACCTATAAGTCTTCAATACACCAAAATCACTAAGGGGCACTAGATGCACTTACAATCTCCCCCTTTTTGGTGATTGATGACAATATAGGTTAAGTCTTCAACGGGGATAAACATATGAAGTGTAAATACTGATATTGAGGAATTTGATTGCAAGATATAGAAGAACTCCCCCTGAAGATGTGCATATTTGAGGAATTTGCTTTGAATAGCAAATGCACATTGTAGCGTAATATCATGGAGATCTCCCCCTATATCTTGTAATTCATACACGCATTTAACATATGATATGAAGAATTTGAAATGCATGATGAAATATGGTGTCTGACAAATTCAGCATGCGTGCATTAAGGTACTTGAGGAATAAGCATGCAGAACAGCAGTTCGAAAGAGTCAGAGCACCATAGGACTTAAGTTTACAACTCATCAGAGCAAACACTTCAGAAGAGCAAGAGTTGTAACTTAACAAAAAAATGCCAATATATATAGACCCGCTTGAAGACTAACTCAAATTTCTCCCCCTTTGTCATCGAATGACAAAAAGGGACGAAAAATGAGGACTAAAGCCCCTAAAGAATATCATCATGATGTCGATGGAGGAGCGCCAGCGTTGTTGGGGTCGTCTGTTGGAGTAGGGCCTGCCGTGGTGTCGTCCAAGTCTTCAGCTTCATCCGTCTCGCGCGATGAAGAATATGAACTGGCGATGAGCTGAGGAACTTTGACCTTCTTGAACTTCTTCGAAGGTGGCTGAGACCAGTCAAAGTCCTGTTGGAAGCCCATCTCCTTGAGATCTTCAGCACTATAAAGATTCGACAGAATAGCCCAAGTGCGGTTAAAGACTTCATGCAAGTAGTAGTGATTCTTCTTCACAGTATTTTGAGTGACTGTCATGTTCTGAAGAATTGCACCAAACTGACGCTTGACCCACTTGTGATTTCGATCAACTTTCTGATGAAGACTAAGGAGAAGTTCACAATCAGTCATCACACGCGGAGCTGTGGCTTGAGGACTATGTTCTGAAGCTTTGGCGGCAGAATCTTGTGTTGCAGAGTCATCATTGGTGGAATAGGATGCAGCTTTGCGAAACTTTCCATCCATAGGACGAGTGCATTCATCAATAACTGCAGCCTTGCCCTTCTCATCAGCTGAGGAAATAGTCCGTTTGAGGACTTCAATAGGGGGCAAATAGCTGAGATGATTTTGAAAGTCAGCCTTATAGTGAATTGAAGACCTTGATCTGATGAACTTCATGATCCAGGGAGCATAAGGCTTCAACTCAAAAGGTGACAGAGCAGCATTGGCCAAAGTCCTGATGAAGAAATCGTGGTAGTTGATAGGAATACCATGAATGATATTGAACAACAGATTCTTCATAATGCCAACAACCTCTTCATCATCAGAGTTGTGGCCCTTGATTGGACTGAGGGTTTTGGTCAATATGCGATAAACTGTCCTTGGCACATAAAGCAATTCCTTGACGAGGAATGTGGTCCTTGGAATTTGGCCAGCCTTCAAAGGCTTCATCAGTACTTGCATCAAATGATTTGAGAGTTCAGGTTCCTCATAGATGAGCCTAGCACCGTTAGTGGGAGGACTGACTGGGACGGCGTGAAGCAATTCAGAGGCCGGTGCTTTGAAATGAGTATTTTCGGTCATCTAGTCTAGCACCCATGAATTTACATCTTCAACATTTCCAGTGATATGCAGTGTGGCGTAGAATTGAAGAATGAGTTCTTCGTTCCAATCGCAGATGTCGGTGCAGAAGTTGGGCAGCCCAGCATCATGAAGAACACTGAGGACAGGGGTGAAGCACGGAAGAGACTCCATATCCACATGAGGAATTTGCTCATGTGCAAAAATCTTGTCTTTGTCAAACAGCAGTGAGGAATAGAAATTCATTTGACTAGCCGTCGAGAAACGCTTGCGATGCAGTCGAGCAAAGTCATAAGGATTGTAGTCAGAGAAGAATTGATGCTCAGTAAAGAAGTCATCAGCCTTGAACTTCTGCTTCTTGGTATGAGGATTCTATGGCTTGGGCTGAAGATTGACAGTTGAAGTCTTCACAGCCTCTTGATGCTCAACCTCTAGAGCCACAGGCTGAGGAATTTCAGTAGCTGTATCAGCAGCAGTCTTGGCCTCCATTTCTTCAGCACTAGCGGCTGGAACTTCTTCAGGAATAGAATGATGTGAAGATTGAGGTCCATCAGAGCAAGTATGAATTTCTTCAGTTTGCATAGGGGACTGAGGAACTTGATGTAGTGGGGTTATCAGAGGTGAATTGGGGTGATGACTTTCCCAAAAGTCATCATTCAGAATAGGAGTTGTAGACCCAATATCCACATCCTCATCTTCTTCATCAATTTCTTCGACACCTGCCTCTTCAGCTGTGAACTGAGGCATGGGCGATGATACCAGCGGAGTTGAAGGGATATCATCCACTTCAATGTCTTCATCCAACTGCTCTGACGAAGCAGCAGAAGGATTTTCTTTATCACTGTCATCAGGTATGACATATTCATCACCAAAGGGAACAATCTCCTTTGATGGCATGCTTGATATTGGAACAACATCAATTGGGTTTTCAGTTGAGCTCGTCAAAGTATTCACTTTCTTGGGAGCTGAAGACTCTGAAGATGCTGATGCTTTCCTATTCTTCACCGCAGCCTTCTCTGCGGCTTTGGTCTTCTTCGCTTTTGATGCAGAAGGAAGGTGAACATCTTTCATCTGTGATGACTTTGCAGGAGGAGCAGATGAAATTGGTTGAATTTCTTCAGGCACAACTGATGCAGTTGCCCTGGCTTGTTCAGATTCCTCAGGCGCAGTAGCAGATGCATCAACTGGCCTGGATTGCTCTCAAGAATCAACAAGGGCAGTAAAAATAGATTTTATTTATCCTTGACAAAGAACACGACGAACTGAGAGTAGCAGTGGAGAAGCTCATCCGTTCAGATCTTCCACGCCCTAACTCGGCGATGGAAAACAGCTACGGTGGCGGCGGAGTGAAGATTTCCGCGGCCGGCGTGAGTACGACGGCGACGAGGTCGAGGCAGTGAAGCTCTTCCTCACCGGCGATGATGGAGTGTAGCGGCGGCGCTAGGTCTGAGAGCTGGAGCGAGGTAAATGAGATCTAAGGAGGGCGAGGGGTATTTATAGCCGAGGTGAAAACCGCTCGTCTGAGGAAAATGGACGAATGTGCCCCTGACCCTTCTCATCCTAGCAACATGTGTCACCCACGTACTGTGAAGTGGATATCGTGTTAGATCGTGGGTGAATAGATAAATCTTATCGAGGGATCTGGAACGGTTTGAGCGGCAAAAGCCGAAAATTCAGATAAGAATATTTTAATGTTTCGTTCGCAAATTCTTCAGCTGTCAAGGACACAGTGAAGACTTTGAACGGGTTTCAAATAGAACGCATATGAAGAATTTGTGAATAGACTGGGTTGAGTTTAGCATAGAGGGGGAAAGGGTCCGATCACATTCACTTAGGTAAAAGTCAACTTGAAGAATTAGCAATAAGTGAATGCTGTAGAGGACTGAAAACTCAAATATATATATAGTCAATGAAGAACATAGTTGGAAAGAGTGAACACTTTGCAAAGTTGAAGAATTTGAAAATTTGAAGAATTTGCAAAATGAAGAAAAACTCAATTTTGAAGATTTTCAACTTTTGTGGTGGCGTGACCCACCGTATAAGAATGATGATTTCAGACACCGCGTACAATTGTCGTAGGGCTCTGAGAATCAAATTCTTCATTAATTTCTTCACACTTAGCGGGTTTGTCTCCATTGATTGAAGAAAAATGTTACTTCGTGTGTTGCACATCTAAGTCATCAGTTTTGCATAAGTGTTAGGATGTGTGTCCTTTTCAAAGAACATTCGAAGATTCTAAGATATTTAGCTCACACCACAACTTGCTAAATCTCTTCTCATCCAAGGGCTTTGTGAAGATATCGGCTAGCTGTTCTTCAGTCTTCACGTGCTCGATTGAGACGTCACCCTTCAACACATGATCACGAAGAAAATGATGACGAATCTGGATGTGCTTTGTCTTTGAGTGCTGAACTGGGTTATGAGCAATCTTGATGGCACTCTCATTGTCGCAATAGAGTGGCACATTATTCATGTTGATGTCATAGTCCTTGAGGGTTTGCTTCATCCACAGCATTGAGCACAGCAAGAACCAGCAGCAATATACTCAGCTTCAGTAGTAGAGAGTGATACGCAGTTCTGCTTCTTCGAGGACCAACATACTAAGGATCGTCCGAGGAAATGGCATGTGCTTGATGTTGACTTGCGATCCACTCGATCACCAGCATAGTCAGAGTCAGAATATCCAATGAGATCAAAAGCCGAGCCCTTGGGATACCATAACCCAAGTGTTGGAGTGTGAGCTAGATATCGAAGAATATGTTTCACAGCCTTATGGTGTGATTCCTTCGGTGTAGCTTGAAAACGGGCACACATGCAAACACTAATCATAATATCTGGCCTAGATGCACATAGGTACAATAAAGAGCCAATCGTGGAGCGGTATACCTTTTGATCGAAATCTATACCATTTTCATCGGTGCATAGATGGCCATTTGTGGGCATAGGGATTTTGACGCCTTTGCAATCTTGCATGCCAAATTTCCTCAACACATCCTTGAGGTATTTCTCTTGAGATATGAAGATGCCGTTGCGTTGTTGACAAATTTGAAGACCTAAGAAGAATTTCAATTCTCCCATCATAGACATTTGATATTACTCACTCATCATATAAGCAAATTCGTCACTGTAATGTTGGTTAGTACAGCCAAAGATAATATCATCAAAATATATTTGGCACACGAATAATTCATCATCATATGTTTTGGTGAAAAGAGTTGGGTCGAGTGAACCGGGTTTGAAGCCTTTCTTCATGAGGAATTCCTTCAGAGTATCATACCACGCCCGAGGGGCCTGCTTGAGGCCATAGAGGGCCTTATTGAGTCTGAAGACTTGATCAGGATGCTTAGGATCTTCAAAACCTGGGGGTTGAGCAACATATACTTCTTCCTCAAGCTTAGCATTGAGGAATGCACTTTTCACATCCATTTGATATAAGATGATATTATGATGGTTAGCATAAGCAAGCAATATGCGAATAGCCTCAAGTCTAGCAACAGGTACAAAAGTTTCATCGAAATCAATTCCTTCAACCTATGTGTAGCCTTGAGCTACAAGACGAGCCTTGTTCCTCACCACTAGGCCATTTTCATCTTGCTTGTTATGGTAGATCCATTTGGTGCTGATGATATTGTGCTTGCGTGGGTCTGGTCTCTTGACAAGCTCCCACACATTGTTCAGCTCGAATTGATGTAATTGCTCTTGCATCGCTTGAATCCATTCAGGCTCCAGAAATGCCTCATCAACTTTGGTGGGCTCTGTGATAGAGACGAAAGAAAAATGCCAACAAAAGTTAGACAAATGTGAAGCTTTTGGGCGAGTAAGAGGACCTGGTGCGTTGATGTCGTTGATGATTCTCTCAATCTGTACTTCATTTGCAACGCGAGGATGAGTAGGTTGACGACTTTGATTTGGCTCAGCATTTTCTTCAGAGCCATTTTCTTCAGATGCACCAGCATGATTTTCTTCACGATCTGGAATGACTTCTTCAGCAAATTCTTCGGTAGGAATAACATCCTCAGTAGCCTTTAGCTTGATAGAATCCTCAGGTGACATTTCATCTAGCACAGGAGGTAGGTGCTCTCTTTGTGAGCCGTTAGTTTCATCGAACCGCACATCTACAGTTTCAACAACCTTGTTGTGATAGGTGTTGAAGACCCTGTAGGTGTGCGAGTCATTTCCGTAACCAAGCATAAAACCTTCATGTGCTTTCGGTGCAAATTTAGAATTGTGATGAGGATCTCTAATCCAGCATTTAGCACCGAAGACTTTGAAATAACTCACATTGGGTTTCTTGTCAGTGAGGAGTTCATATGAGGTCTTCTTGAAGAATTTGTGAAGATATACCCTGTTGATGATGTGGCATGCAGTATCAATTGCCTCAGGCCAGAAGCGACGAGGTGTCTTGTATTCATCAAGCATGGTGCGAGCCATCTCAACAAGAGTCCTGTTCTTGCGCTCCACAACGCCATTCTGCTGAGGAGTGTATGGGGCAGATAGCTCATGAGTAATACCAAGTTCATCGAGATAGTCATCAAGACCAGTATTCTTGAACTCGGTCCCATTGTCACTACGTATATGCTTGATCTTCACACCAAAATTCGTCGAAGCCCTTGAAGAAAATCATCTGAAGACTTCCTGCACTTCAGTTTTGTAAGTAATGACATGCACCCATGTGTAACGAGAATAATCATCAACAATGACAAAGCCATATAGAGATGCTGCATTTGTTAGTGTGGCATAATGAGTAGGGCCAAAGAGGTCCATATGAAGCAATTCAAAAGGACGAGAGGTAGTCATGATAGTCTTCGAGGGGTGCTTGGCCCTGGTCATCTTTCCAGCCTCACAAGCCCCACAAAGATGATCTTTGAGGAATTTGACACCCTCAATGCCAATGACGTGCTTCTTCTTCACAAGCGTGTGTAAGTTCCTCATGCTAGCATGACCCAGTCATCGATGCCATAGCCAGCCTTCTGAAGCTTTTGCAAGTAGACATGTGGTAGGCTGTGGTCCTGCAGAGAAATCAACAATATACAAGTCTCCTCTCCTAAAGCCTTCGAAGACTTTGGAATTGTCAGATTCCATGAGCACTAAGCTGCGATATTTGCCAAAGACAACAACCATATCAAGATCACAAAGCATTGAGACAGACATGAGGTTGAATCCGAGGGACTCAACAAGCATGACTTTGTCCATGTGTCGATCCTTTGAGATTGCAACCCTACCTAGACCCAATACCTTGCTTTTGCCTTTGTCAGCGTAGGTGATATGCTTCAAATGTGATGGAGATAAAGGAGAGTCCATCAGTAAGCTCTTGTCACTGGTCATGTGATTTGTACATCCACTGTCGAGGACCCACTCAGTAGCTTTGGGTAAATCATCCTGCAGATGAATTAGTGCATCTTACAAACACATATACTTCAGAGTGAAGAATATGACATCAAATTCATCAGATAGAATTTCATCAAATAATTCAACATATGTATATATAGTAGTATGCGGACGTGAGAAATGAATAAATCATTTCTTCATGATTAGCTTGCGTCCTTTAGAGCATTTCAGGTCTCCAGCAAATTCTTCAGACGATTTAGTTCATCTGGAGACCTGACCCTACATAAGAGATTAGTTCTTTTTCTTCACCACCCACATCTGAAGGGGTGGCAAAGAGTTCATCATTCTGCGAGTTCCTATTCTTCGCAGGTGGTGTCATGAGGACATTCACCTGAAGACTTTCAAGGCACCTTTTGGGAACCCAGATTTTCTTCATAGGGGACCATTCCTGCAGTTAGTTCCAACATATCTAGCAAATACTTCACCATTCTGATTTTTGAACAGTTTATAGTTGGAGTCAAATGACTCATCAGATGAATATGAGGATTCACAAGTAAAGCTAGATAAAGTGGATGGATCTACGGGAGGTCCCTTCGCAGCAACCCATGAGGTTTTGGGATACTGCTCAGGTTTCTAGTAGGTTCCATCAGCATTGAGTTTCCTCTCAAAGGCAATACCCTCTTTCCTAGGGTTCATGTTCAAGATCTGCTTTTTGAGCACATCACAAAGAGTCTGATGCCCTTTGAGGCTTTTGTACATGCATGTCACATACAATTCCTTCAACCCTGCATTTTCGTCAGTGATACTAGTGGTATCCTCAGATGAGGAATTTGTGACCACAGAGATAGTTGAAGAATTTGTAGCAATAGAAGCATTTGAACTTTCAGGTGAGGAATTAGCAGTTTCACATTCAATGCATTTCAAGCATGGTGGAATAAATTCTTCCTGAGCAAAACTGATCTGTTGAGCAAGTAATGAATCATTTTCCTTCTGAAGATATTCATGACTCACCCTTAGCTTCTCAAGATCTTGCTTTCTTTGAAGAAATTCATAAGAAAGCTTCTCATGATCGGCTAAGAGAGTTTCATGACGACTTTGAAGGTTGTCAAACTTAGACTGTAGTTTCTGAAGATTATCAGTCAGTGTTTGAGTTCGATCCATTTCCTCACCTAATAGGTCATCGCTTTTGTCTAGCATATTTTGAACCTTTTCCAAAGCCTTTTGTTGTTTAACAGCAATATTAGCAAGTTTGGAATAGCTGGGTTTGAGGTTATCATCAGATTCATCCTCACTTGATTCAGAAGAGGGATATTTGAGTACCTTGGCACCTTTTGCCATGAAGCAATAGGTGGGAGCATAGTCATCGTTGCCGTCATCAGCAGTGTTGGGGAAGCCATTTTCCTTAGTGTTGAAGATGGACTTGCTGACGTAAGCAGTAGCGAGGGCTAGGCTCGCCACACCAGAGTCTGACTCCTCAGATGCCTCCTCTTCCTCATGTTCCTCATATTCAGCTTCAGAGTCCATTTCCTTGCCAATGAATGCCCGAGCCTTCTTGGAACTGCTCTTCTTGTGAGTTGAAGACTTTGAAGATTTTGACGATGAGGACTTTGAAGATTTCTTCTTCTTCTTAGAGTCATCTGAACTATCATCCTTGTATTTCTTCTTCTTTGATTCCTTTGCCCACTGAGGACAATCAGTTATGTAGTGACCAGGTTTCTTGCATTTGTGGCAAGTCCTCTTCTTGTAATCACGGGATGAGGAATCTGATCTTGTGTCATCACCTTTCGAAGATTTTACAAAGCGACCACGCCTTGAGAACTTCTGGAATTTCCTCACGAGCATTGCTAGCTCCTGACTCAGTTCTTCAGGATCACCAAGGCTGCTACCAGAATCTTCATCTTCAGATTCAGAGACTGCCTTGGCCTTCAGTGCGCGAGATCTACCATAGCTCGGTCCGTAGAGATCTCTCTTCTCAGCAAGTTGGAACTCATGAGTATTTAGCCTCTCGAGGATATCTGCAGGATCAAGTGACTTGTAGTCTCCACGTTCTTGAATCATCAATGCCAATGTATCGAATGAAGAATCGAGTGACCTCAGAAATTTCTTCACCACCTCATGGTCGGTGATGTCAGTGGCACCCAGTGCTTGAAGCTCGTTTGAAATGTCAGTGAGGCGATCAAAGGTTTGCTGAACATTTTCATTGTCGAGTCTTTTGAAGCGGATGAAGAGATTGCGAAGAACGTCAACTCGAGAGTCACGTTGAGTTGAGACTCCTTCGTTGACCTTGGACAACCTATCCCAGATAAGCTTAGCTGTCTCCAAAGCACTCACTCTGCCATACTGCCCTTTGCTCAGATGGCCACATATGATATTCTTCGCTTGAGAGTCGAGTTGCTTGAATCTCTTCACATTAGCAGCGTTCACGGAAGGAGTGACGGAGGGAACACCATTTTCCACAACGTACCAGAGATCGTTGTCAATTGCCTCAAGATGCATGCGCATCTTGTTCTTCCAGTAGGGGTAGTCCGTCCCATCGAAGGTAGGACACCCAGCCAAGACCTTGATCATGCCTGCAGTTGACATAACTAAAACTCCAGGTGGTTAAGCCAAAATCACACAGAACAAGGGAGTACCTTGCTCTGATACCAATTGAAAGTGCGTTATATCGACTAGAGGGGGGTGAATAGGCGATTTTTACAAATTCATCACTGAGGAATTTCAAGGTGAGGAAATTCCTAAGCAACGAACTACTTAGCAGCGGAATAAGTACTCAGATGCAAACATAACATGGCATAAGCACAGTCATCATGATGAAATAAAATAGGCACAGAGTACAGGTAGCGTGATACACAGGATAAACAGGCTGAAGACTAAGTGACTAAAGAAATAGGATTGAGGAAATTGAGAAAGTCTTCAGTCAAAGTCTTCACACAGTAACGATCAAGTACACAGCAAGTATGCGAGGAAATGAAAGGGTTGAGGAAATACAACCAGTAGCTCGGTGAAGACAATGATTTGGTAGACCAGTTCCAACTGCTGTGACAGTTGTACGTCTGGTTAGAGCGGCTAGGTATTTAAACCTGAGGACACACAGTCCTGGACACACAGTCCTCACCGTATTCTCCTTGAGCTAAGGTCACAAAGACCTCGCCCAATCACTCGTGGTAAGTCTTCACAGGTGACTTCCAAACCTTCACAGACTTGGTCACTCGGCGATCCACAATTCCTCTTGGATGCTCTAGACCATGATGCCTAACCGTCTGGAGGATGCACAGTCCTCAAAGGTAACAAGCGTCGGTTCCACACAGGAACAATCTCTTCAGTGATGCTCAATCACTTTGGATTTGTAGGTGTTTGGGTTTTGGGTTTTTCCTCACTTGATGATTTTCGCTCAAAGTCCTCGGAGGATGGGATGCTCTCAATGACAAGTGTCAGTTTCTCTCGGAGCAGCCAACCAACTAGTGGTTGTAGGGGGCGGCTATTTATAGCCTAGGGAGCAGCCCGACATGATAAGACATAAATGCCCTTCAATGATATGACCGTTAGGTGGGAAGGATATTTGGACAGCTGGCGCGTAGCACAGCAACGGTCGGAAGTTTGAGCTCTCAAATTCCTCAGGGCTATCATGTTCCTCACTTGTAGGCAATCCGCACTGGCGAATTCCTAACTCCTCAGTCAAAACAAATTCCTCAGAGAACAGAAGAACTTCGTCTCTGTCACTGAAGAAATTGACTAAACTGTATGAGATTTCCAATGGCTTCACTCGAAAGGATTGGGTAGGTGTAGGATTTTGAGATGAGCATCACTTGGAAACTTTTCCTTAGTTTTACCTCGACCCCCTTTAACAGTACGGTGTTTCCTATGACTCAAGAAGAAGAAAATGAAACTACGAAAACAAAAGTCTTCACGCTTCATAATCCTCGCATGAATATCAAGTCTTCAAGGTCACACCAATTTCCTCACTTTCAAAGTCTTCAACTGAAGACATTCATTTTTAGGGGTCGACTTTCATCGTAAATATCAAACTCCTCATAGACTTATAGAACCTATGTACACTCATAAACACATTAGTCCCTTGACCTATAAGTCTTCAATACACCAAAATCACTAAGGGGCACTAGATGCACTTACAACTGATGAGATTTCTGAAACTGAAAACTTTGAAACGCCTATTAGACCTAGCTCTCCTAGATATGAATTGCCTCATATACCTGAGGGTTATGTTATGGATGGAGAGGTAGCTAGGGACTTTCTTGCTTGTAAGGATAGAGATGAAATTACTATGCAAGTGGAAAGAAAAATCTTTGAATGCTAGAATGCAATATGACCCTAAGTTTGCTACTTCACTTATCTTTGTTACTGATAAGGATTATGAATTCTCTGTTGATCCAGAGTTAATTACTTTGGTTGAATCTGATCCGTTCCATGGTTATGAATCTGAAACTGTTGTGGCACAGCTTACTAAACTGAATGATATAGCCACCCTAATTGCTCATGAGGAAAAAAATCGCTACTACTATATTCTTAAGTTGTTTCCTTTCTCATTAAAGGGTGATGCTAAGATATGGTTTAATTCTCTTGCTCCTGGTTGTGTGCGTAGTCCCCAGGATATGATATATTACTTCTCTGGAAAATAGTTTCCTGCTCATAAGAAACAACCTGCTTTACAGGAAATATTTAACTTTGTGCAAATTGAAGAAGAGAATCTCCCTCAAGCTTGGGGGAGGCTTCTCCAATTACTGAATGCTTTGCCTGATCATCCTCTCAAGAAGAATGAAATACTTGATATCTTCTATAATGGACTAACCGATGCTTCTAGGGACCACCTAGATAGTTGTGCTGGTTGTGTTTTCAGGGAACGAACTATTAAACAAGCCGAAGAACTACTGAATAATATATTGAGGAATGATAATGATTGGACTCTTCCTGAACCACTGCCTAAACTAACTCCGAATAAGAGGGGTATTCTATTTCTCAGTCCTGAAGATATGCAAGTGGCAAAGAAATCTATGAAAGAAAAAGGTATTAAAGCTCAAGATGTTAAGAATTTACCACCTATTGAAGAAATACATGGTCTCAGTACCCTGACGTAGGTAGTAGAGGTAAATTCTCTCTGTAGATTCAATGAAGGTGATATTCCTTATACTAAATCTGCTAGTCAATGTGCTTGGATGAATTGGATAACTTTATTGTTAAACATGAAATTTTTAATACATATGTTAGTAGACAGATGAAACGAAATGCTTATTTGATTGAACGCTGGAGTGATTATATGGTTAGAACTGTTAATGATGTCAAGGGTGTGAGTAAACATGCATCCATGATAAGAACTCAAGTAGAACAAGTCCTCAAGTTGCAAAATGATTTGCTTAATGAGATGAACAATAAGATGAATGATCATGTTGTTAGAGTTATGACTAGGGGTGATAAAATGACTCAGGAACCCTTGTATCCTGAAGGTCACCGTAAGAGAATTGAACAAGATTCTCAGAGAATTAATACTGATGCACCTAGTCCACCTAAAATGAAAAAGAAAGATGATAGGACTTTGCATGCTTCTAGTGAACCTACTGTAGCCACACCTGAGAATCCAAATGATATTTCTATCTCTGATGTTGAGACACAATCTAGTGATGAACATGAACCTAGTAATAATGATAATGATGATGTTCATGTTGATGCTCAACCTAAGGATGATAATGATGTGGAAATAGAACCTGCTGTTGATCTTGATAACCCACAACCTAAGAATAAAAGATATGATAAGAGAGATTTCATTGCTAGGAAACGTGGTAAAGAAAGAGAACCATGGGTTCGAAAACCCATGCCTTTTCCTCCCAAAGCTTTAAATAATAAAGATGAGGAAGGATTTGAGCACTTTGTAGAAATGCTTAGACCTGTCTTTTTGCGCCTTCGTTTGACAGATATATTCTAAAAATGTCTCCTTATGCAAAGTATATGAAAGATATTGTCACAAATAAAAGAAAGATACTGGAAGCTGAAATTTCCACCATGCTTGTAAATTACACATTTAAGGGTGGAATACCAAAGAAACTAGGAGACCTAGGAATACCAACTATACCATGTTCCATTAAAAGAAAATATGTTAAAACTGCTTTATGTGATTTAGGAGCCGGTGTTAGTGTTATGCCTTTCTCTTTGTATCGAATACTTGATTTGAATAAGTTGACACCCACTGAAATCTCTTTGCAAATGGCTAATAAATCAACTGCTATACCCATAGGTATTTGTGAGGATGTGCCTGTCGTAGTTGCAAATGTTACTATCTTAACGAACTTTGTTATTCTTGATATACCCGAGGACGACAGTATGTCAATCATCCTTGGTAGACCCTTTTTGAATACTGCAGGGGCTGTTATTGATTGCAATAAAGGCAATATCACTTTTCATGTCAATGGTAATGAGCATATGGTGCACTTTCCGAAGAAACAACCTTAAGTGAATAGTATCAACTCTATTGGAAAAATTTCAACAATCACTATTGGAGGTTTTGAATTCCCTATTCCTACTGTCAAAAAGAAATATGAAATTCTTATTGTTGGGGACATGCATATCCCCGTTGAGGTAACCTAGTGTTATACGAAGATTCTCCGGTTTCATGTCATTCAAAAGAAGTTTGTTAATAAGACTTGATCAGCCTTATTAATGGATTCCTTTTGGCAGGCATGTGCTCAATGAATTTATTAAACACAACTTTCTCCACCCACTTCTTACTCTATGTTATTTAGAGTTAATAAAGTAGAAATGCTATTATTTTACTATTTTCTGAATTACCCATGCCATAAAAAATGACCAGAAAATAAAAGTTATCAGAATGCTTTGAAAAATTAATATGGTTTTTTTCTGCAAAATATGAAAAATAGTGGCACTGAACACATCCCAGGGGGGTGCACCTGTGAGCCACAAGCTCACAGGGCGCGCCTCCCCCCTGGGAGTGCCCAGTAAGCTTGTGGGGTCCATGTAGGCCCCCTCACTTATTGCTGCCACCCATGCTCTTCTGCTTCCTCCAGGAAAAATCACTTGCTTGCTCAAACCCGTGTTCTTGCTCATCTTGCTGCGATTTTCGATCTCCTTGCTCATAGCTCTGTTTCCAAAACAGTTTTGGGGGATTGCTCATCGGTATGTGACTCCTCTGTTGGTCCAATTAGTTTTTTTCTAGTGGTTTATTATTTGCACATTTAGCTACTGTTGGTGGACATGTTCTTGAGCTCGCATGTCAAATTTATATGGTTCAAACTAGTTTTGGTGCATGATATGGCCTTTATACATTTGCAGAAGTAGTTGCTATCGATTTTGTTGAGTTTGGTTCACTTTTATTTTAAGTTACTAAAAATTTCAGAAATTTTCAGAGGGAGAAAATGTTTAGGAAGATGTTCCAAGGCGGTTCCTCGAGCAAGAAATCCCCACTGCTTGCTTTACGTGAGTCGGACCTCGAACCACCACGGGAAGCTCTAGTGCAACATTGTTCAAAGGAGAATTTTATACGTACGTACACAATGCCGGCTTTACAGACTTCGTGTCAGATAAGTGCTTACAATATTACAATATATTACAATCCTACTGATTCTTTTGTGCGGAAATTTGAGTATTCAGTCCATCGCAATTCGCATTCTGTTATATTTAATCTCTATGAAAATGCATTTCGCATGGACCTTGAAGATTTTAATGAAGCATGGAAAATTCCGCAATGGGGCACTTACACTGAACCTCGTAAATCTGACTGCAATGAATTTCTTGCAAATATCACTAGGGGTGAAACTAGAAGCGTAACACAAGCTACTATAGGGAGCATCCATTTTCCTGCCCTACATTATTTTGCTCTCTTCATAGGTAGATGCATTAATGGTAAACATAACCATAGCCACCTTTGCACTTATGATTTGAGCGTTCTCAAACATGCAATAATGAACGATAAACAATACAACTTGGGGGCTATTGTTGCACGTCGGTTACATAATAATGCCTTAGATGGAGATTTCTTTGGTGGAATTTATGCCACTCGTTTAGCTGATTATCTTGGGGTGCCGATAAAAGAAAATGACACACGGTTACCACCTGCTTACCTTGATTATGCCGCTATGGAATGTTTCCAATTTCTTGAAAGAGGTGATCTGCCATTCCAGTACAGACTAATCTTTAACAAGCGCCACGTCTTCCATATTACGCTTCTCGCTCCTGCCTTCTTTGACTTTCAGAGAAAATGGATATATTTCATACTTAGGGAGGAGGCAGAGGAGTATCAGAGGGCGAGGGAGACCGCTCGCCTCCACGAGGCAGCCTGCCAAGCGGTGGCAGCTGCAATCCAGTACAACCCGAACTACGATCATGAGTATCATCCAGGCCAGTCGTGGCCATAGACCAACTTAGGCCAAAAGCCTAAGCTTGGGGGAGTACGTATTTCTCACTGACATTACATTCATGCATCACACATTTATTCCAGTTGTCGGTGTTCATCCTTTTTCATTGTATAATCCATGTTAGTTTTATTTTTGCTTTTTTCTCGTGTGTTTGAAAAATTTGTGAAAATCCAAAAATATTTCTCATTTCTTTTTGGTTTTTCTTTTTAAGTTTAATTAGTTGTAGTATTAAATGAAAATCCAAAAATATTTCCCATTTCTTCTTTTGCTTGTTGGGAGCTTTCCCGTGTATATAGTTTTTCTCATTTTCGTTTTTCTTTCATTTCGCTTTCTTCAAAAAACAAAAACTCCAAAAATATTTCAATGTGTTTCTTTGAAATTCTTTTCTTTTCTTTGGGTCGTAAGGAGAAGACCGCGATGAAAATGTTGAGTGGTCTGATATGCATTATTGTTGATCTAATGAAGAGCCCATGTTACCTTGTCTTCTCCTTTGAATAAATGTTTGCATATTCCAGCTTAGTCCACGACACGTGCACTCTTATTATTATTCACATCGTTCGGTCATGCAAGTGAAAGGCAATAATGACAAAATTTGATGAATTGATTGAGGTGAAGAAAATTTGGTATTAACTAGACCTATTTTGTGTAAATATGATTAGCTCATCGTTCTAGATTCAGCTTATTATGAATGAACGTTTGCAATGACAATTAGGGATCATAGTTACTCATGCCATGCTTAATTAGCTAGGAGTGTATAATGGTTTGTCTTGTGTGTCAACATGAATTTAAAATGATTGTGATGTAGTATGATAGGATGGTATCCTCCTCTGAATGATTCAAGTGGCTTGACTTGGCACATGTTCACGCATGTAGTTGAATCAAAACCAACATAGCCTCCATGATATTTATGTTCATGGTGATTTATATCCTACTCATGCTCATATTCAATGTTGATTAATCTCAAGGCATGTTTATGACCGTTGTCGCTCTTTGGTTGGTCCCTCCTGAATCTGTTTGCTCGCCTTCACTTGTACTAAGCGGGAATACTGCTTGTGCATCCACTTCCTTAAACCCAAAGTTATTCCATATGAGTCCACTATACCTACCTATATGCGGTGTTTACCTGCCGTTCCAAGTAAATTTGCATGTGCCAGACTCTAAATCTTCAAATAATAATTTGTTTTGTATGCCCAAATCGCTCATGAAGCGACCGGGGGGGGGGGTCAGCACCTTTCGAGCTAGGTGGGTTATTCTCACGATGAGTGTTTATTCGCTTGTCATTCACGAGAAAGTGGATGGCAATTGGGATGCCCAGTCCTATGATCAAAATCAAAATATAAAAATGAAACAAACTTCCCTGGATTGTTGTTGGTATGGAGGGCACCCGAGGATTCAGCTAGCCATGGCTTGTGCTTGTTGGTGGAAGGGGAGTAAAACTTTACCTTTTTGTTTGGGAACCGCCTATAATGTGTCTAGCATGGAAGATGTTAAAAACTCTCGGTTGTTACGTTGACAATGAAGGCATACCTTCTCAAAATTATATTTATCTCTGTTTTAAAAGCTTCGAGCTCTGGCACGTCTACAAATCTCTGCTTCCCTCTGCGAAGGGCCTATCTCTTTACGTTTATTGTTTAGTCATCATCTTCTCGTTAAAGCACCAACCGGAGAGCACTATTGTCATTTCCATGCTTTGTTCTTAGTTGATGTTGAGTATGAGTGTGACTGGATCTATTTTACCATGAATTACAATGTCTAGTTAGTGCTTGAACTTCGGAGGTGCTCTGCATTTATGTTTTGCGGTCTCGGAAAGGGCTAGCGAGATACCATTATGTCATATTATATCATGATTGTTTTGAAAAAAGTGTTGTCATTTGAGATATCCTATTATTGCTCGCTAGTTGGTTATGTCATTGATATGAGTAAATGAGATATCTAAATATTATTGTGAATATGGTTAGTTTATAATCTTTGCTAAAAACCTGAAGATTGGTTAGACATATTTGCAACAACAAGATCAAACAGAGTATGTAAAAGTTTTTCTTTGCCACTTTCAGTTTGTCAACTGAATTGCTTGAGGACAAGCAATGAGTTAAGCTTGGGGGAGTTGATACATCTCCATCGTATCTACTTTTCCAAATACTTTTGCTCTTGTTTTGGACTCTAATTTGCATTATTTGAATGGAACTAACCCGGACTAACGTTGTTTTCAGCAAAATTGCCATGGTGCTGTTTTTGTGCAGAAATGAAAGTTCTCGGATTGACCTGAAAATTTACGGAGAATATTTGTGGAATATATAAAAAATATTTGTGAAAAATATACCAGAGGGGGCCACCCAGGAGCCACAAGCTCAGGGGGCGCGCCCACCCACCCCCCCCCAGGGTGCGCCTAGCGAGATTGTGGGCCCCCTGGACCTCCGGCAACCCTAACTCCGACTCCATATATTCTTATTTGCCAAGAAAAAAATCAGAGAGAAGGATTCATCACGTTTTACGATATGGAGCCGCTGCCATCTCCTGTTCTTCATCGGGAGGGCTGATCTGGAGTCCGTTTGGGGCTCCGGAGGGTGGAATTCGATGCCGTCGTCATCATCAACCTTCCTCCATCACCAATTTCATGATGCAGACCGCCGGGAGTGAGTAATTCCTTCGTAGGCTTGTTGGATGGTGATGGGTTGGATGAGATTTATCATGTAATCGAGTTAGATTTGTAAGGGCTTGATCCCTAGTATCCATTATGTTCTGAGATTGATGTTGCTATGACTTTGCTATGCTTAATGCTTGTCACTAGGGCCCGAGTGCCATGATTTCAAATCTAAACCTATTATGTTTTCATGAATATATGTGTGTTCTTGATCCTATCTTGCAAGTTATATGCACCTATTATGTGTTATGATCCGCATACCCCAAGGTGACAATAATTGGGTTTCTTTCCGGTGATTACCGTAGTTTGAGGAGTTCATGTATTCACTAAGTGCTAATGCTTTGTTCCGGTTCTCTATTAAAAGGAGGCCTTAATATCCCTTAGTTTCCTTACGGACCCCGCTGCCACGGGAGGGTAGGACAAAAGATGTCATGCAAGTTCTTTTCCATAAGCACGTATGACTATATACGGAATACATGCCTACATTACATTGATGAATTGGAGCTAGTTCTGTGTCGCCCTAGGTTATAACTGTTACATGATGAATGCCATCCAACACAAGTATCCATCACTGATCCAATGCCTACAAGCTTTTCACATGTTGATCTTTGCTAAGTTACTTTTGCCGTTGCTACTATTACAATCACTACAAAATTGCTACTATTACTATTACTGTTGTTACCATCACTATCATACTACTTTGCTACTAAATACTTTGCTGCAGATATTAAGTCTTTCAGGTGTGGTTGTGTAAGTGCATCTAGTGCCCCTTAGTGATTTTGGTGTATTGAAGACTTATAGGTTAAGGGACTAATGTGTTTGTGAGTGTACACAGGTCTTGTAAGTCTCCGAGGAGTTTGATATTTCCGAAGAAAGTCGACCCCTAAAAATGAATGTCTTCATCTGAAGACTTTGGTTTTCTTGAAGACTTTGAAAATGAGGAAATTGGTGTGACCTTGAAGATATTGATATTGATGCAAGGATTATGAAGCGTGAAGACTTTTGTTTTCGTAGGTTCATTTTCCTTTCTTGAGTCATAGGAAACATTGTACTGTTAAAGGGGGTCAAGGTAATACTAAGGAAAAATTTCCAAGTGATGCTCATCTCAAAGTCTACACATACCCAATCCTTCGAGTGAAGCCTTTGGAAATCTCTTGCAGCTCAGTCAATTTCTTCAGTGACAGAGACGAAGTTCTTTTGGTCTCTGAGGAATTTGTTCTGACTGAGAAGTTAGGAATTCGCCAGTGCGAATTGGCTACAGTGAGGAACATGATAGCCCTGACGAATTTGAGAGCTCAAATTTCCGACCGTTGCTGTGCTTTGCGCCAGCTGTCCCAAATATCTTATCCACATAACGGTCATATCATTAGGGGCATTTATGTCTTATCATGTCAGGTTGCTCCCCGGCTATAAATAGCCGCCCCCCCCCCCTCAACCACTAGCTGGTTGGCTGCTCCAAGAGAAACTGACACTTGTCATTTAGAGCATCCCTTCCTCCGAGGACTTTGAGAGAAAATCATCAGTGAGGAAAAACCCAAAACCCCAACACCTACAACCCAAAGTGATTGAGCATCACTGAAGAGATTGTTCCTGTGTGAAACCGATGCTTGTTACCTTTGAAGACTATGGATCTTCCAGACGGTTAGGCGTCAAGTTCTAGAGCATCCAAGAGGAATTGTTGATCGCCGGGTGACCAAGTCTATGAAGGTTTGGAAGTCACCTGATGACTTACCATGAGTGATTTGGCGAGGTCTGTGTGACCTTAGCTTAAGGAGAATACGGTAAGGATTGTGTGTCCTTTGGTTTAAATACCAAGCCGCTCTAACCAGACGTACAACTGTCACAGCAGTTGGAACTGGTCTACCAAATCACTGTCTTCACCGAGCTACTGGTTCTATTTCCTCAACCCTTTCATTTCCTCACTCATGTGTTGATGAAATTGATCGTTACTGTTTGAAGACTTTGACTGAAGACTTTCTCAACTACCTCAATCCTATTTCTTCAATCACCTTGTCTTCTGCCTGCTTATCCTGTTTACATGCTACCTGTGCTCTGTGTATGTTTCATTTCATCATGATGACTGTGCTACTGTCTTGTTATGCATGCACCTAAGTACTTTATCCGCTGCGTGTTGTTCGTCACTTAGCAAATTCCTCAAGTAGTATTTCCTCAGTGACAAATTTGTAAAAATCGCCTATTCACCCCCCCCCCCTCTAGTCGATATAACGCACTTTCAATTGGTATCAGAGCAAGGTACTCCCTTGTTCTGTGTGATTTTGGTTTAACCACCTGGAGCTTTAGTTATGTCGACCGCAGGTATGAAGAAAGTGTCATGCCCCATCTTTGATGGTCATGATTATCCCAAGTGGAAGGCCATGATGAGGAAGCGCCTCATGGCAATGAACAGGGAGCTGTGGACCGTCACTGAGATTGGTCCTACCGATCTATGCAAGATGGCGCATGCTGATGACATTCGCAAGTACTCTCGGGTGACACTATGGTGAGGGATATCATCTGCTCCTGCCTATCCAGAGATGAGTTCAGGCGCATTATGCATCTTTGCAATGCTAAGCTTATATGGGACCAAATCTCTGACGTCTATGAAGGTCATCGAACTCATCAGGATCCCTGATTCCTCGAGTTTAAGGAATCACTCAAAACGATGACTTTCGAACCTGAATCATCTTCTTCTTCGGCACCATGCCTCATGGCAAAAGGTGCCAAGGTACTCGAATATCCCTCATCTGAATCTAGTCAAGATGAATCTGATGATGATCTTGAACCTAGCTCATCCAAGCTTGCTAATACTGCCACTAAACAACAAAAAGCTTTGGAAAGGATTAAAAAAATTCTAGACAAAAGCGATGACCTGTTGGGTGAGGAAATGAATCGAGCTCAAACCTTGACTGATAATCTTCAACGACTACAGTCTAAGTTTGATAACCTTCAAGGTCGTCATGAAACACTCTTAGCCGACCATGAGAAGCTTTCTTATGAATTTCTTCAAAGAAAGCAAGATCTTGAGAAACTAAGGGTGAGTCATGATGATCTTTTCAAAGGGAAAATGATTCTTTGCTTGCTCAATAGATCAATTCCGCTCAGGAAGAATTCATACCACCATGTTTGAAATGCATTGAACGAGAATCTGCTAATTCCTCACCTGAAAGTTCAAATGCTTCTATTGCTGCAAATTCTTCAACTATTTATGTGGTCACTAATTCCTCATCTGAGGATACCACAAGTATCACTAACAAAAATGCAGGGTTGAAGGAATTGTATGTGAAAGGCATGTACAAAAGCCTCAAAGGGCATCAGGCTCTTTGTGATGTGCTTAAGAAGCAGATCCTCAACAGGAACCCTAGGAAAGAGGGTATTGCATTTGAGAGGAAACTCAATTCTAATGGGTCCTATTGGAAACCTGAGCAGTACCCCAAAACCACATGGGTTGCTGCAAAAGGACCTCCCGTAGATCCATCCACTTTATCCGGCTTTACATGTGAATCCTCATATTCATCTGATGAGTCATTTGACTCCAACTATAAACTGTTCAAGAATCAGAATGGTGAGGTATTTGCTAGATATGTTGGAACTAACTGCAGGAACGGTCCTCCTATGAAGAAAATCTGGGCTCCCAAAAGGTGCCTTGAAAGTCTTCAGGTGAATGTCCTCATGACACCACCTGTGAAGAACAGGAACCCCAGATCAAACTCTTCATATGGACCAAAGTCTTCATATGGATCCAAGTCCCCATATATATCAAATTCCTCATATGAGCATCATCATGCTAATGCTTCTGTTTTGCAGGGAAAATCTAAGAGTCATGAATATATGCATTATTCTTCAAATCATTATGTTCATAAGTCCTCGAAGAATTTCTCTGCTTATTCATATGCATACTCTAACCCCTCTTCTGTGAAACAGAGTGCACTGGCTTTGATGCCACCTTTCTCTTATGGAGCTCGCAGAATGATGAACTCTTTGCCACCCCTCCAGATGTGGGTGGTGAAGAAAAAGAACTAATCTCTTATGCAGGGTCAGGTCTCCAGATGAACTTGAACGTCTGAAGAATTTGTTGGAGACCTGAGAATGCTTGAAAGGATGCAAGCTAATCATGAAGAAATGAATTGCTCATTTCTCACGTCCTCATACTGCTATATCTATTGCACTATTTGATGAAATTCTATCTGATGAATTTGATGTCATATTCCTCACTATGAAGTATATGAGTTCGTAAGATGCACTAATTCATTTGCAGGATGAATCTCTCAAAGCTATTGAGTGGGTCCTCGACAGTGGATGTACAAATGACATGACTGGTGACAAGAACTTACTCATGGACTCTGCTCTATCTCCATCGCATCTGAAGCATATCACCTACGCTGATAAACGGAAAAAGCAAGGTATTGGGTCTAGGTAGGGTTGCAATCTCAAAGGACCGACACATGGACAAAGTCATGCTTGTCGAGTCCCTAGGATTCAACCTCATGTCTGTCTCAATGCTTTGTGATCTTGATATGGTTGTCATCTTTGGCAAATATCACTGCATAGTACTCATGGAATCTAACAAATCCAAAGTCTTCGGAGGCTTTAGGAGGGGAGACTTGTATATTGTTGATTTCTCTGCAGGACCACAGCCTGCCACATGTCTACTTGCAAAAGCTTCAGAAGGCTGGCTATGGCATCGTCGACTCGGTCATGCTGGCATGAGGAACTTGCACACACTTGTGAAGAAGAAGCACGTCATTGGCATAGAGGGTGTCAAATTCCAAAAAGATCATCTTTGTGGGGCTTGTGAGGCTGGAAAGATGACCAGATCCAAGCATCCCTCAAAGACTATCATGACTACCACTCGTCCTTTTGAATTGCTTCACATGGACCTCTTTGGCCCCACTCATTATGCCACGCTAACAAATGTAACATCTCTATATGGCTTTGTCATTGTTGATGATTATTCACGTTACACCTGGGTGCATATCATTATGTAGAAAACTCAAGTGCAGGAAGTCTTCAAACGATTTTCCTCAAGGGCCTCGATGAATTTCGGTGTGAAGATCAAGCACATCAAGAGTGACAATGGGACTGAGTTCAAGAACACTGGACTTGGTGACTATCTTGATGAACTTGGTATTACTCATGAGTTATCTGCCCCATACACTCCTCAGTAGAATGGCGTCGTGGAGTGCAAGAACAGGACTCTTGTTGAGATGGCTCGCACTATGCTTGATGAATACAAGACACCTCGTCGCTTCTGGCCTGAGGCTATTGATACTGTGTGCCACATCATCAACAGGGTATATCTTCACAAATTCTTCAAGAAGACCTCATATGAACTCCTCACTGACAAGAAACCCAATGTGAGTTATTTCAAAGTCTTCGGTGCTAAATGTTGGATTAGGGATCCTCATCACAACTCTAAATTTGCACCACGCACACAAGGGTTTTATGCTTGGTTATGGAAAGGACTCGCACACCTACAGAGTATTCAACAACTATCACAACTAGGTTGTTGAAACTATAGATGTGCGGTTCGATGAAACTAACAGCTCGCAAAGAGAGCACCTGCCTCCTGTGCTAGATGAAATGTCTCCTGAGGAATCCATCAAGTTCAAGGCTACTGAGGATGACATACCCACTAAAGAATCTACTGAAGAAGTCATACCGGACCGTGAAGAAAATCATGTCGGTGCACCTGAGGAAAATGTCGCAGAAGAAAATGCTCAGCCCAATCAAAGTCGTCAACCTGCTCATCCTCGCGTCGCAAATGAAATGCAGATTGAGAAAATCATCGACGACATCAATGCACCAGGTCCTCTCACACGCTCAAAAGCTTCACATTTGTCTAAATTTTGTGGGCACTTCGCTTTTGTCTCTATCACAGAGCCCACCAAAGTTGATGAGACATTTCTAGAGCCTGAGTGGATTCAAGCTATGCAAGAGGAATTACATCAATTCAAGCTCAACAATGTGTGGGACCTTGTCAAGCGACCAGAGCCTCGCAAGCACAATATCATAGGTCCATAGTGGATCTACCGCAACAAGCAAGACGAAAATGGCCTAGTGGTGAGGAATAAGGCTCGTCTTGTAGCTCAAGGCTACACACAGGTTGAAGGAGTTGATTGCGATGAAACTTTTGCACCTGTTGCTAGACTTGAAGCTATTCGCATATTGCTTGCTTATGCTAACCATCATAATATCATCTTATATCAAATGGATGTGAAAAATGCACCGATGAAAATGGTAAAGACTTCGATCAAAAGGTATACCGCTCCATGATTGGCCCTTTATTGTATCTATGTGCATCTAGGCCAGATATTATGCTTAGCGTTTGCATGTGTGCCCGTTTTCAAGCTACACCGAAGGAATCACACCATAAGGCTGTGGAACATATTCTTCGATATCTAGCTCACACTCCAACACTTGGATTATGGTATCCCAAGGGCTCGGCTTTTGATCTCATTAGATATTCTAACTCTGACTATGCTGGTGATCGAGTGGATCGCAAGTCAACATCAGGCACATGCCATTTCCTCGAACGATCCTTAGTGTGTTGGTCCTCGAAGAAGCAGAACTGTGTATCACTATCTACTGCTGAAGCTGAGTATATTGCTGCTGGTTCTTGTTGTGCTCAATTGCTGTGGAAGAAGCAAACCCTCAAGGACTATGGCATCAACATGAAGAATGTGCCACTCTACTGCGACAACAAGAGTGCCATCAAGATTGCTCACAACCTAGTTCAGCACTCGAAGACTAAGCACATCCAGATTCGTCATCATTTTCTTCGAGATCATGTGTTGAAGGGCAACATCTCCATCGACCACGTGAAGACTGAAGAACAGTTAGCGGATATCTTCACAAAGCCCTTGGATGAGAAGAGATTTTGCAAGTTGCGGTATGAGCTAAATATCTTAGAATCTTCGAATGTTCTTTGAAAGGACACACATCCTAACACTTATGTAAAATTTATGACTTAGATGTGCAACACACGAAGTAACCTTTTTCTTCAATCAATGAAGACTAACCCTCTAAGTGTGAAGAAATTAATGAAGAATTTGATTTTCAGAGCCCTACGACAATTGTACGCGGTGTTTGAAATCATCATTCTTATACGGTGGGTCACGCCACCAACCAAAGTTGAAAATCTTCAAATTTGAGTTTTTCGTCATTTTGCAAATTCTTCAAATTTTTCAAATTCCTCAAATTTGCAATTTCCTCAACTTTTTGACTGGTGTTCTTCATTGATTATATATGTATGTATGCATGTATGTATGTATGTATATATATATATATATATATTTGAGTTTTCAGTGTCCTCAACAGCATTCACTTATTGCTATTTCTACAAGTTGATTTTTCCTCTAAGTGAATGTGATCGGACCCGTTCCCCCTCTATGCTAAACTCAACCTAGTCTGTTCACAAATTCTTCATGTGCGTTCTATTTGAAACCCGTTCAAAGTCTTCACTGTGTCCTTGACAGCTGAAGAATTTGCGAACATAACATTAAAAATTTCATATCTGAATTTTTGGCTGTTGCCGCTCAAACCGTTCCACTTCCTACGATGGATTAAAATACTCACCCACAATCCCCCATGATCTCCACCTCTCAGTACGTGGGTGACACATGTCGTTAGGATAGCAAGGGTCAGGGGCAGGCTCGTCCAAAATATTCGGGCTAACAGTTTTTCACTACGGCTATAAATACCCCTTCCCCTCCTCAGACCTCATTTACTCCACTCGACCTCAACTCCCCTCGCTCGAGCTCTGACCTAGCGCTGCCGCTACACTCCATCATCGCCGGTGAGGAAGAGCTTCACTGCCTCGACCTCGTCGCCGTCGTACTCGCGCTGGCCGCGGAAATCATCACTTCGTCGTTGCTGTAGCTGTCTCCCACCGTCGAGTTAGGGCGTGGGAGATCTGGACAGACGAACTTCTCCGTTTCCACTCCCAGTTCGTCGTGTTCTTCATCAAGGGTAATTAAAACCTGATTTTACTGCCCTACTTTGATTCTTATGATTTTCACAAAATCCTCAAAAGGTGTTTATTCTTCAACTCTCCACTCCTTCAACACCATAATACTTCTTTTCCTTGATTTGTTTCTCTAAGCCATGATTTTTCTCAAGATTCCTCAATTGTGTGGATTTTCTAATCTGTACAACTCTAGAACTTGAGTCAAGAACGCTTAGTGAAATTCCTCAAGACATCTATGGTAAAATTCCTCAACTTGATACTTTTTGAAAAATTTCTGAGAACGCATATGACCTCTCCAAATTCTTTGCACCTATACTCTGTTCACAGGTACAAAATGTCTGCTGATGAATCACTAGGTTCTCATCAACTTAACTCATTTGCAGCGTTCCTTGAAGAAAAATTGCATACTTCCTCAGAATCATCAAAAGTTCAAAATCCTCAAGTGAGGAAAATGGCAGGTGGGAAGAGACCTCAGAAAGGAGGAAAGAGGCCAGAGACAAACACCGCATTTGAAATCCCTGAGGATATCTATGATGAATATTGCACACTAGATGAAGAAACTTATCGGAAGGAGAACAAGAATCAGTGCAAAGTGCGCATTCAGAGGATTGAAAGAAGATGGGCAAAGGAATGGAGGGAATATCGCTATGTTACTCCCAAGTACATGAAGAAATTCGCAGTAAAGCCTCCATGTCCAAGACCACCTTTGGCAGCTGGCCAAATAGCAGATCCCACCAGTATCAAGCATGGTGAGGACTTTCCAAAGGAATGGGCCAAGCGCCAAGCCAAGCTATGAAAAGTTGCTGCAGAAGCAGTGAGGAAATTCAATGAGGACTCTCAAGCTGCTGCTGCTGAGGCCTCTGCCAGTAAAACTGCGCCAAAGAAGGCCATCTTGAAGAAATCAGCTGTGAAGACAAAGTCTTCAAGCTCAATGCCCTCACTGCCAAGTTCCTCAACAGCAAAGCCCTCAGGGCAAATTCCTCAAGCAACTTCCTCAAGGGCAGCGCCAATCCCCTCAGTTGCTGCAAAATCCTTAGTTGCTGCCGCAAAGTCCTCAACACCTGTCCATCTTGCAACGCTTCAGCGGACTGCTGGATTCTCTATTGCCTCAGGGGCATCTGCAACTTTCTCAGCTCAACCACAATCCTCAAGTGGTCCATCTCTGCTGAAGGTCAAGTCCACTGCTGGACATGGAAAGAGGCCAAGTCCTCACAAGAAGCAAGTGGCATTCCATGTTCCATCTGATGATGATCAAGCTGATGATGAAGAACTTGCAGACATCATCAGAGATAGACAGCAAAGGGCTGCGAGAGCCAAAGGCAGTTCTGTGCCTCTTATGCTGGATCCGAAGAAGATCCTCGACTTCATTGATTTATGGCATAAGGATCCAAACACTCCACTCCTGACCTGAATCTGACTCCTGGTCAAAGTCACATGTTGACTGCCTTCATAGGCGAAGAAAAATGGAAATTTCAAAAGGCCAGGCGAGTCAAGAAGTACCAGTACAAGAAGGAGAGATTTCTGAGGAACAACGTTTTCACTTTATCTCCTGAAGAACTTGTCATAGTTCAGAAGGAAATCAAAGACCTCAGCGATGACTTTGACAGATATCATGCAGATTGGCTCGGTGCCAAGGTCAGATTTGTTAATCTCTCCAAGAACCTCAAGTTATATGTTGCAGCTCCATCGCAACAACAAAATCCTCAGGCTGAAGCATCTGCTCAGCCTACTGATGAAACTACAAGCGCAGCTGATGAAAATCAGGCTGCTGAAGAAGCTACTAGGGCAGCTGAAGAAATTCCTGCTCCTGAAGACAATGCCAGGGCAACCACCAATGTTGCGCCTGAAGAACAACCCAGGCCAGCTGAAGAATTTGCTGCGCCTGAAGAAACTGAGAATTCCAGGGCGACTGCATCAGTCGTGCCTGAAGAAAATGCTCCAACTTCATCTGCTCCTCATGCAACATCTTCAAAGGTGAAGAAAACCACACTTCCTTCTACAACAGAAGTGAAGAAAACAAAGGCTGCGGAGAAGGAAGCCACGAAGAAAAGGAAAGCATCAACCTCTGCAGAGTCCTCAGCTCCCAAGAAAGTGAGGACTTGGACGAGCTCCTTCACTGAACCAATTGATGTTGTTCCAATCTCAATTGTGCCATCAAATGAACTAGTTCCGTTTGGTGAAGAATATGTCATTCCTGATAATGACATTGATGAGAAAAATCCTCCTGCTACTTTCTCAGAGCAGTTGGATGAGGAAATTGAAGTGGAAGCTACTGTTTCAACTCCACAGGTATCATTGCATGTGCCTCAGTTTACTGCTGAAGAGGCGGGCGTTGAAGAAATTGACAAAGATGTGGACATTGGCTCTATAACCCCAGTGCTGAATGATGATTATTGGGAAAATCTTCACCCCAATTCCCCAATCGCCACACCTCTCCATCAACTTCCTCAGTCCCCTATGTAGACTAAAGAAATACTAACAGGGTCTGAAGGTCGTCAAACTTCTCTCCAGTCCATCCCTGAAGAAATCCCAGCTGCAACAGTTGAAGAAATGGAGAACCAGACTGCTGATGAAACTGCTGCTTCAATTCCTCAATCTGTTGTACCAGAAGTTCTGACTCAAGAGGTTGTGAGGCCTTCTACTGCAAATCTTCAGCCCAAGCCTCAAAATCCTCATACTGGCACAAAGAGACCAAAATTCAAGAATGCCGATTTCTTCGCTGAGCATCATTTCTTCATTGATGAAAATCCTTATGACTCAGCAAGACTAAGGCGCAAGAGGTTTTGGACTGCAAGCCAAATGAATTTCTATGCATCTATTCTGTTTGACAAGGACAAAGTCTTCCAACACATGCAAATTCCTCATGTGAATATGGAGTCCATTCCATGCTTTCAACCAGTACTGAATGTTCTTCACGAGGCTGGACTCCTCACTTTTTGTGCTGATATATGTGACTGGAATGAAGAGCTAATTCTTTAGTTCTATGCAACCCTGCATCTCACTGGAAATGTCTCAAATGTCAATTCATGGGTGCTAGACTGGATGACTGAAAACACTCACTATAAAGCTTCGACCTCTGAATTGCTTCATGCCATCCCAGTTAGTCCTCCTGCAGAAGGCGCAAGGCTGATCTATGAAGAACCTGAACTTCAAAATCATCTCATGCAAGTGTTGATGAAGCCTTTGCGGCCTGGCCAAGCTCCAAGAACCACCTTCCTAGTGAAGGATTTGTTGTATGTGCCAAGGACTATCTATCGCATATTGACCAAAACCCTCAGTCCGATTAAAGGCCACAACTCTGAAGAAGACGAAGAAGTTGTTGGCATCAAGAAGAATCTGTTGTTCAACATTATTCATGGGATTCCCATTAACTATCACGATTTCTTCATGAGGAATTTGGCCAATGTAGCGCTATTGCCGTTTGAATTGAAGCCCTATGCTCATTGGATAATGAAATTCATCAGAACCAGGTCTTCAATTCCATACAAAGCTGATTTTCAGAATCACCTCAGCTTTCTGCCTCCTATTGAAGTCCTCAAAAGGACTATTTCCTCAGTTGATGAAAAAGGCAAAGCCGCTGTTATTGATGAAGGCACTCGTCCATTGGATGGTCAATTTCGTAAGGCTACATCCTACTCCACCAATGATGACTCTGCAACTCAAGATTCTACTGCTAAAGCCAATGAGCAAAATCCTCAAGCCATTACCCCACGATTGATGACTGGTCATGAGCTTCCTCTTAGTCTTCACCAGAAAGTCGATTGCAATCACAAGTGGGTCAAGCATCAATTTGGCTCAATTCTTCAGAACATGACTGTTACTCAGAACACTGTGAAGAAGAACCATTACTATGTGCATGAAATCTTCGATCGCACTTGGGCTATACTTTATCATCTTTACAGTGACGAAGACCTCAAGCAGATGGACTTTCAGCAGAACTTTGACTGGTCTCATCCTCCTTCGAAGAAATTCAAGAAGGTCAAAGTTCCTCAGCTGGTAACCAGTTCATTTTCTTCATCGCGTGAGACAGATGAAGCTGAGGATCTCGACGACACTGCGGCAGGCCCTACATCAACAAACGACCCCGACAACGCTGGCGCTCCTCCATCGACCTCGTGATGATATTCTTCAGGGGCGTTAATCCTCAAGTTTAGTCCCTTTTGGTCATTTGATGACAAAGGGGGAGAAATTTGAGTTAGTCTTCAAGCGGGTCTCTATATATGGACTGTTTCTTTCGTTAAGTTACAACTCTCGCTCTTCTGAAGTGTTTGTTGGTTGAGTTGTAAACTTAAGTCCGATGGTGGTCTGATACTTTTGAACTGCTTTCTGCATGCTTATTTCCTCAAGTACCTTAATGCACGCATACTGAATTTCATCAGACACCATTTTCCTTCATGCATTTCAAATTCTTCATACTATATGTTAAATGCGTGAATGGATTACAAGATATAGGGGGAGATCTCCATGATATTATTCTACAATGTGCATTTGCAGTCCAAAGCAAATTCCTCAAATATGCACATCTTCAGGGGAAGTTCTTCTATATCTTGCAATCAAATTCCTCAATATCAGTATTTACACTTCATATGTTTATCCCCGTTGAAAACTTAACCTATTTGTCATCAATCACCAAAAAGGGGGAGATTATAAGTGCATCTAGTGCCCCTTAGTGATTTTGGTGTGTTGAATACTTATAGGTTAAGGGACTAATGTGTTTGTGAGCGTACACAGGTCTTATAAGTCTCTGAGGAGTTTGATATTTCTGAAGAAAGTCGAACCCTAAAAATGAATGTTTTCATCTGAAGACTTTGGTTTTCTTGAAGACTTTGAAAATGAGGAAATTGGTGTGACCTTGAAGATATTGATATTGATATTGATGCGAGGATTATGAAGCATGAAGACTTTTGTTTTCGTAGTTTTATTTTCCTTTCTTGAGTCATAGGAAACACCGTACTGTTAAAGGGGGTCGAGGTAATACTAAGGAAAAATTTGCAAGTGATGCTCATCTCAAAGCCTACACATACCCAATCCTTCGAGTGAAGCCTTTGGAAATCTCTTGCAGCTCAGTCAATTTCTTCATTGACAGAGACGAAGTTCTTCTGGTCTCTGAGGAATTTGTTCTGACTGAGGAGTTAGGAAATCGCCAGTGCGAATTGCCTACAGTGAGGAACATGATAGCCCTGAGGAATTTGAGAGCTCAAATTTCCGACCGTTGTTGTGCTTTGCGCCAGCTGTACCAAATATCTTACCCACATAACGGTCATCTCATTAGGGGCATTTATGTCTTATCATGTCGGGCTGCTCCCCGGCTATAAATAGCCGCCCCCTCCCCCCCCCCCTCAACCACTAGCTGGTTGGCTGCTCCAAGAGAAACTGACACTTGTCATTTAGAGCATCCCATCCTCCGAGGACTTTGAGAGAAAATCATCAGTGAGGAAAAACCCAAAAGAGATTGTTCCTGTGTGAAACCGATGCTTGTTACCTTTGAAGACTGTGGATCTTCCAGACGGTTGGGCGTCAAGGTCTAGAGCATCCAAGAGGAATTGTGGATCGCCGAGTGACCAAGTCTATGAAGGTTTGGAAGTCACCTGAAGACTTACCACGAGTGATTGGGTGAGGTCTGTGTGACCTTAGCTCAAGGAGAATACGGTAAGGACTGTGTGTCCTTTGGTTTAAATACCAAGCCGCTCCAACCAGACGTACAACTGTCACAGCAGTTGGAACTGGTCTACCAAATCACTGTCTTCACCGAGCTACTGGTTCTATTTCCTCAACCCTTTCATTTCCTCACTCATGCGTTGATGAAATTGATCGTTACTGTTTGAAGACTTTGACTGAAGACTTTCTCAACTTCCTCAATCCTATTTCTTCAGTCACCTTGTCTTCTGCCTGATTATCCTGTTTACATGCTACCTATGCTCTGTGTATATTTCATTTCATCATGATGACTGTGCTACTGTCTTGTTATGCATGCACCTGAGTACTTTATCCGCTGCTTGTAGTTCGTCACTTAGCAAATTCCTCAAGTAGTATTTCCTCAGTGATGAATTTGTAAAAATCGTCTATTCACCCCCCTCTAGTCGATATAACGCACTTTCAGGTTGAATTGACAACTCAACTGCTAATACTTACGAATATTCTTTGGCTCCCCTTGTGTCGAATCAATAAATTTGGGTTGAATACTCTACCCTCGAAAACTGTTGCGATCCCCTATACTTGTGGGTTATCAGCTACTACCCCTATTGGTCATTTCACACCTCAGGATTGCTCCGACTATAAATGGCCACCCCACTTCAACCTGAGTTGGTTGGCTACTTCAGAGAGAATTGACAAGAGCTTGTTAGAGCACCCTCATCCTCCCGAAAGAGATTGAGAGAATCCTAAGAGAGGAAAAAACCCATAGTCCAAAATTAGTTAAGTGATTGAGAATCACTAAAGAACTAGTCGAGACTTAACTTATCTTATTACTCTTGTGAATTATACATCCACTAGACGGTTAGGTTTATGTTATGAGACTCCGAGAGTTATTGTGGACAGCCAAGAACAATCCTTTGAAGGTCCGAAAGATCTACCATGAGTTATTGGGCGAAGTCTAAGTGACTTCTGCTCAAGGAGAATAGGGTGAAGGCTTTGCCTCCTGAGTTAAATCTAGGCCCCTCCAACAAGGCGTAGAGTTGTGCGAGCAACTCGAAGTGGTCAAACAAGTCTTTATCTTTGTCAAGCTATGAGTTTTACTTTCTCAAACTCATTTACTTCTGTAACTTGCATGCGTTCGATGATCTTCTCGCCATCTTCTTTCTCTCTGAATGTTGCGAAGACGATTCCGAGTATACTTAGTTATTAAGTTTCCTATCTTATATTTTACTTCCTTCGTTCCTAAATATAAGTCTTTTAGAGATTCAATATGGAATACATACGGATGTATATAGACGTAGTTTAGAGTGTAGATTCACTCATTTTGCTCTGTATGTAGTCCATATTGAAATCTCCAAAAAGACTTATATTTAGGAACAGAGGGAGTATGTTCATGTGCATTGTTACTTAGATTTACTTTCATTCATCTTGTTATTCTCTATGTTATATCTCTGTTCAGTTTAGTTTACTCTTTATTATGTTCTGCAGTTGTTATGCTTACTCTGTTTCTTTGAAAAACTTGTTTTTTCAAAGAAATTGTTGAATCTCCCATTCAACTCATATGGTTGATATCTGTTCCTACAATTTATATCAAAGCAAGGTGCTCCATTGTATGTAATCATACATTTGGAATCAAAGCAAGGAAGAGAGAGAAGAACTTGTTCTTCACAACATTCTCATTGCCACACAAGCCTCTGAGATCGTAATAGATTGCGTGCTAGACATTATCAACAACCCATTTAGAATAAAATGAGCGTTCGGCCTTGATTCAAACGAGATTAAGCATGATAATTTACCTCCATTTCATGCACTGCATTGAGGTCCATTGGGCTTTTATCGTATAGGGCGAGTCAAGACGACAATACCAGACGAACATCGAGAGAAGCTGTAGTGGGTGTCGACAGTTGGGGCCGTCGACTTCCGTCGACCAGCGGCAACAATGTCCCGTAGGAATGAGAATGGAGTAGATCTAGAGGATGACACTGAAAAGTAAGAAGATGAGAGGAACGAACAGGGACAAAGAAGTTGACGCGTCTGTGGACTACGCACGACAAAAACAAATGTTTGGTAACTCGGCACAAGGATGTGTGGGATGCGGGCCGAAAAAATAAAATTAGAAACTAAGTACAAAACAACGATACTGATGGAGACGGTGGTGTGCTGGTAAATTTCACACAACAAAACTGATGCAAGTGTCAACACACAAAACTTAAAAGATGGGTCTAAGTTCGAAAAGAAACAAAATGTAAGTTCCATATAAGTAACTTAAGTTCCATATAAGTAACTTGGGAGAACAAGATCTACAATGTTAGGAGTAACAGTGAAATCAAATGCCAAAAGAACCATCGTGGTTGGAAGAATGGAATCATAAGGTATCAATAAAGAAAAGGAGGAATATGCCAAAGATGACATAATGTGTCGTGCAAAAATAATAACTTCGCTTAAAGAGTGCATGGGTTTGTAATGGAAAGAAGGATGGCATGAACTTGAAAAGAGCCAGGACATGATGAACTGATCAGTTGACATCAGGAAAAGGAAAATAATTCCACAAACACCAAATGGAAAGAGAAACAACACAATCAAATCATTGAAAGAAAGAACATAGATGGCACGAAAGAGAAAAGTATCAAAAGGTCAAGGTGGAACAAGTGCACCAAGGAAAAAGAAGGCGTTGTATGGAACAGGGTTGGAAAGAAGAACTGGTAGATAAGAATAAAGAACAAAATAACGATACTGACGAAGACAGTGGTGTGCTGGTAAATTTCACACAACGAAACTAATGCAAGTGTCAACACACAGAACTTACAAGATGGACCTAAATTCGAAAAGAAACAAGAAGTAAGTTCCATATACGTAACTTCAGAGAACAAGATCTACAATGTTAGGAGTAACAATGAAATCAAATGCCAAAAGAGCCAATGTGGTTGGAAGAACGAAATCGTAAGGCATCAGTAAAGAAAAAGGCGGAATATGCCAAAGATACATAATGTGTTGTACATAAATAATAACTTTGCTTAAAGACTGCATTGATTTGTAATGGAAAGAAGGATGGCATGAACTTGAAAAGCGCTAGGACGTGATGAACTAATCAATTGACATCAAGAAAAGGTAAATAATTCCACAAACACCAAATGAAAAGAGAAACAACACGTTCAAAGAATCTAAAGAAAGAGCGTAGATGGCGCGAAAGAGAAGAGTATTAAAAGGTCAAGGTGGAACAAGTGCACCAAGGAAAAAGAAGGCACTGTATGAAACAGGATTGTAAAGAAGAACTGGTAGATAAGAATAAAGAACAAATTGAACATGACGGGAAGGTGCGTTGTACGTACACATAGGAAAACAGTTGGACAAATGTTCGTACAAGATAAACTTGTATATTGTGTTGTATTGAGAGGATTTCGAATTTGCATATATTCTCAGGTAATTTTTTGAAACAACTTTTCGGATCACGTTGCTGATCAACGCTCTGGGGCGGCTGAGCAGGTCTGTGCGCCTGCGATTTTTTTATCCTTCATGCTTAAAATACCTACCTTTTAGGACTCTGCCACATAACGAAGTTGGCACTTTTTTAAAAAAAAAAGGAGGATATACCCCCGGTCTCTGGATCTGGGCGATGCATGCGGCTACTTTATTAATTATTCACAAAGACTTTACAAAGTAGTACATCAGTAAGCCTGAATGTCGGTGTACTAAGTATTGGGCCACTAGTACCCCGTACTTGTGCACGGACAGTTGTAGCCATCCTCGCGGCAAGGCTTGCCGGGATCAGCTCGGGGTCGATTCAACCCATCAAGGAAATCATCAAGTCAGAGATCTGAGGATCACCAGATAAGCAGAGCTGGAATCCGAAGGCCAGCCTCCCCGGCAAGATCCTTGCCGGGATGGCCTTTGGGGCCCGGCAAGGCTTGGTGCCCGGCAAGGCCTTGGCGCCCGGCAAGGCTTGGCGCCCGGCAAGATTCGGCGCCTGGCGAGATTCGGCGCCTGGCGAGATTCTGCCGCTGTGCCACGGCTTCGGCACAGTAACGTGTCTGACATTCTGGGTCCTTCTCTGGATGCATGGCGACGCGCCAGTGGAGGAGAGTTTAAGCGGTGCTGAAGGGATGGCCCCTTTTTCCATCCCCGAGAAAGTGAGGACACCTAAACGGACACCTCACGGTGCATTAAATGCGCTTGTCCTAATCCGTCAGGGGTTAGGTATGATACCCTGTAGCTACTTTACACCTCAATGTATATACATTTTGCCACTGTGGAGACCCCTTTCAGCATATAAAAGGAGACCCAAGGCAACTGCTACAGGGGAGGAGAACTTCTGGCCCATTCTGCATGCGTAGCTGCTCTTTGAACGTACTGTTCATTGCGAGTGCTCCTGAGGGCTGGGCTCAAGAACATCAATAAGAACACAAAGCAGGAGTAGGGTTTTACGCTGATCAGCGGCCCGAACCTGGGTAAAAACCTCACGCGTCGATCACTGGTTCTGCTCTTTGCGTATACCTCTCCCCCCGCCGAATCGTAAAGGGGTCTCTCGGGGTCCCATAGGTGTCCCGCCCCGACATCTTTGGCGCACCAGGTAGGCGGATTGAAGGTTGCGTGAACCTGATCTGGTGGTCGGCGCCCTAGTTTCTTCATCATCTTCATCATCATGCCGCCCAAGAAGAAGAGCGCTGCGACAGCGCAACCGTCCGGGTCCATTTTGCCTGCGCCTTCGCGTACAGGCGACGATGTGGGTGCAGAAGGAAGAGGACTAGAACCCCCGCGGCGTTCTGTTGACCCAAGCCAAGCGAGCGGTATCGTTCGCAGTGGCAGTGGTAACTTGCACGCCGCTGGATCTAGAGATGGTGCTGTGTTGCCTACGGGTGGCACAACTAACTCTAGGGATCGAAGGGTGCCTGCTGGAGCTCCTGCGCCGGCGCAAGCCTCGCGACCTACTCAGGTCGTGCAAGATGAGCGACATCATGGCGCTGGTGGTTCGGGGCGTCCCCACGAAAAGGTTTCTGCGCATAGATCCCAAGATGCGCGGGACCAGCATGCACACTGAGCTGCCGGCGGAGGTGGCGCACGGTCGCGTGACCGTGGTGGTGCTCCTTCTAACTTGGTTAGGAGTCAGAGCACCTCACGTACCTCGCACTTGTCGGCGCGACCTACGCCAGCGGAAGCCTTGGCACGTGCACAGCTGCTCCTCGATTTTCCTCCCGCCCCGGAGAAGATGGAGGAGTGGCGAGCTACTATCCAGAGCCTTATCGGCTTCGCCAACAAGGATGGACCGCAAGAGGCAGGGCCCTCGCAGCGGAGGCCCATCGATCCGGCGCGAGCCGATGCAGAGAAAACCGGAGGTGGTGCAACTACAGTGCACTCCCCTCCGGGGCATCAACGGCGGCCGACAACTCAGCAAGTCGACTGCCATGAAGAAGTTTCCACGGTGTCGTCTGATCCACGGATGCGCCGTGATCAGCGTCTAGTTCTCCAGGAACGAGGCAAAGAGGACGCTCGAACAACCATCGAGCGGCGACGGGAAGCACGCTATCACTCTGATAAGCGCGCGGGGCCGGCTGTCGACGAGCCTGCGCCAGGGGACGTAGGAGACTTGCCTTATGAGGTAGGGACTCCAGCGTTTACTCGTGAACTGCGGCAAGTCCGGTGGCCCAATTCCCGAACCTTTAAGCCAGAGGTTCCGGAGAAGTATGACGGAAAGACCCATCCCTCGGAGTTCCTGAGCATCTACACCATTGCAGTGCAGGCTGCCGGGGGCCGAGATGACAAGATACTTGCCAACTACTTCCCATTGGTGCTCAAGCCCAACGTCAGGTCCTGGTTGATGCATCTGCCGCAGAATTCCATTTCTTCCTGGTCAGATCTGTGCCATCAGTTTGTTGGCGCCTTCGTTGGAGGCCACCAAGCTCCTGGCCAAGAGAACGATTTGCACATCATCCCTCAGAAGGAGGGCGAGTCCCTGCGCAAGTTTATGCAGAGGTTCAGTCGAGTGCAGTACAACATTCCCGACGTTCATCCTGCCGCTGTCATTAGTGCGTTCCACCAGAACGTACGTAACCGCAGAAAGCGGGAAGAGCTGGCGATGAACAAAGTCAGGAGTATTGCCGAGCTTTATGCTCTGGCCGACAAGTGCGCTCGAGCTGAAGAGGGGAGGAAACTCCCTGGTGAGGCTGTTGGCGCGGCAGGCGACTCCGAAGATGAAGACGCCGCGGCCCCGTCAAGGAAAGTTCGGCGGCGGAACAGGAAGCGCGGAGGCAAGGCCGTGCTTGGTGTCGAGGAATCCGACAACCCCGGTGCCGCCAAGAAGGCCAAGGTTAGTGACCCCGGCAAGGATCTTGCCGGGTGCCCTTCCTGTCAGGCCTTGGCGGCTGCCGACAAGTCGGAGAACTCCGGCAAGCAGTATTGCAAGATCCATCGCACCAAGGGCCACGATCTCCAGAATTGCCGACAAGTTGAGCAGCTTGCCGAGAAGCAGAGGGCCGAATATGAGAGGCGAGACAAGGAGAAGGCCCAAGATGGTGCTGAGGGGTCCGGCAAGAAACGCGGTGGCCGAGGGGGTCGCCGCGGCAAGGCCAAGCAGCAGAAGGACCGGCCCGCTCGGGGCCGAGATAAAGAAGGAGATGATGATGAGGAAGATGATGAATCCAGTGAGCAGGAATTCCAGAAGGCTACGGAGGCTATGTGCATTGATGGGGGTGCCTTGCTGCATTCTTCCCACCGCCAACTTAAACAGTGGATGCGGGAGGTTAATGCGGTAGAGCCATCCCCCGATGCGTGTAGGCCTCTGAAGTGGTCCAGCACACCTATCATCTTTGACGCCGAGGATCACCCTGATCGCACAACTGCGGTCGGGTGTTTGCCATTGTTGGTTTCCCCAACAATTCGCAACCTCAAGGTGACGAAGATGTTAGTTGACGGCGGGGCCGGCCTAAACTTAATCTCACCGGATGTGCTCACAAAGCTTCAGATTCCCGACGAAGACCTCGAGGAAACGGGTACGTTTCAAGGGGTCAATCCGGGAAGAACCCAGCCTAAGGGCAAGATCACGCTGCCGGTAACATTTGGCAGCGAGTTTAACTTCAGGACCGAAAAGGTGGTGTTTGATGTCGCCAAGATCCCCATGTCATACAATGGGATCCTTGGTCGGCCAGCGCTGGCTAAGTTCATGGCGGCATCACACTACGCATACAATGTTTTGAAGATGCCCGGGCCGTTGAGCGTCATCACTATCCATTCCGATAAGAAGGATGCGCTCATCTGTGCCAACCAACTTTACCGGGAAGCAGTTGCAGCACCTGCCATCAAGGCATCTACTCCTACCGCTGGAACTCCCGGGGGGAAGAAGAAGACCGGCAGGAACCTTGGCGCGAACTCCGGCAAGCGCGCCTCCTCGGAGTGCTGCGCTTCCGTCGAGGACGTACCAGAGAGTTCCACCGGTAAGAACAAGAAGTCCAAGGCTGCCCCGCCAGAAACCAAGAAGGTGCCTGCCAGGGAGGACGGAACGGGGGGAACTTTCACCATAAGTTCCGCCCTAGATGACAAATAGGAAAGCGCGCTCGTTGCTTTCCTGCGGGCGAATGTCGACGTGCTTGCATGGCAACCGTCTGACATCCCCGGTGTTCCCAGGAAAGTGATCGAGCACCACCTTGCTGTCTGTCCTCATGCGCGGCCCGTCAAGCAAAGGGTGAGGAAACATGCCTTGGAGCGGCAAGAATTCATTGCCGAAGAGATTAAGAAGCTGGAGGCGGCGGGACTGGTCAAAGGAGTGCTCCATCCAACCTGGTTGGCCAACCCGGTTGTAGTGCGAAAAGCGAATGGGAAATGGAGGCTTTGTATCGATTATACAGATATCAATAAAGCTTGTCCAAAAGATCCCTTTCCCTTGCCGCGCATCGACCAGATTGTGGATGCCACCGCTGGTTGTGATCTCCTGTCCTTCCTTGACGCCTATTCAGGGTATCATCAGATTTTTATGGCAAAGGAAGATGAAGAGAAGACCGCCTTTATCACCCCATGTGGTACGTATTGTTTATACGAATGCCTTTCGGGTTGAAAAGTGCTGGTTCAACATTCGCCAGAGCAATCCAGATTGGTTTTGAGCCACAACTCCATAGAAATATGGAGGCATATATGGATGATATAGTGGTGAAAACTAAGGATAAAGCAACACTTATTCAAGACTTAGAAGAAACATTTGCAAACTTGCGCAAGATCAACTTGAAGCTCAATCCTGAGAAGTGCGTGTTCAGAGTTCCTTCTGGCAAGCTCCTCGGATTCTTTGTATCTTGCCGAGGAATCGAAGCGAACCCCGACAAGATCAAAGCCATTGAGCAAATTGAAGCGCCGAGACGCGTCAAGGATGTGCGTCGTCTTGCCGGCTGTGTTGCTGCTCTAAGCAGGTTTATTTCCAAATCTGCTGAGCGCGCCCTGCCCTTCTTCAAAATTTTGAAGAAGGCAGGTCCAATGAAATGGACTCCGGAAGCGGAGGCTGCGCTGCAAGATTTGAAGAAATACCTTTCCTCTCCGTCGACGCTAGTCGCGCCTAAACCACAAGAGCCGTTGCTGTTGTATTTGGCGGCAACAAATCAAGTGGTTAGTGCTGCGCTAGTGGCGCAGAGAGAAGCTGATAAGGAAGCAACACCAGTGGCAGGACTGCCGGATGATGCGGCAAGATCTTCCCCGGCAAGGGTTGATCCCGGCAAGACAGGATCTGCGCAAACAGAAGAACTTGTGCAGAAGAAGAAGGTGGTGCAGCGCCCAGTTTATTTTGTTAGCTCTCTTTTACAAGGGGCTAGGTCGAGATATTCTGGGGTGCAGAAGTTACTTTTTGGCCTCCTTATGGCCTCAAGAAAGCTGCGCCACTATTTTCAAGCACATGAGATTACCGTCGTCACTCGCTTTCCATTGCAACGGATTTTGCAAAATCCGGAGGCAACCGGCAGGATCGTGGAGTGGGCGTTGGAGCTGTCCAGCTTTGGCCTTAAGTTTGAAAGCACTTCGACAATTCAGAGTAGGGCCTTGGCGGAATTCATTGCAGAATGGACCCCGACGCCAGATGAAGAAGTTCAAGAAACAACTCTCCCCGCCAAGGAAATTGATCAGCAATGGATTATGTACTTTGACGGGGCTTTTTCGCTGCAAGGCGCCGGTGCTGGCGTGCTGCTTGTCGCACCCACCGGAGAGCACCTCAAGTACGTAGTCCAAATGCACTTTCCCCGGGAGAGTTCGACCAACAACACTGCAGAATACGAGGGCTTGCTTGCCGGTCTCAGGATCGCGGCGGACCTTGGTATCAGAAAGCTCATCATCAAAGGCGATTCACAGCTTGTCGTCAGGCAAGTTAACAAGAGCTATCAAAGTCCATTGATGCAAGCCTACGTAGATGAAGTGAGGAAATTGGAAGAGCGCTTTGACGGTCTCCAAATGGAACACGTTCCTCGTGCCGAGAACAATATTGCTGATGACCTGTCAAAGCGTGCTGCCCTCAAGTTGCCTGTGGAACCAGGAACTTTTGTGCTTCAATTGACTCAACCATCCATGGCGCCATCGATGCGGCAAGAAAAAAGAAGGAAGTTGAACTCTGGCCAGTACTTCCCGGCAGAGCTCCCCGGAGCCGCCGGCAAGGAAGTTGCCGGGATCGACACGCCTGCCGGGGAACAACAGGCTCTGACAGGGCCTCAGGCCCCCGTTGTCGAGACAAACGTTCCCCCGACAGAGGAGATACCTTTAGTCCTAGTTGTCGAGCCTCAGGCTCCAGCATGGGCGCAGCACATTGTCCATTTCCTTCAGACAGGTGAACTCCCTGAGGAACAAGAAGAAGCCGAGAGAGTAGCCCGTCGGTCTGTTATGTACAAGTTCGTCGATGACGTCCTGTACAGAAAGAGACCAAACGGTGTGAAATTGAAGTGCATTTCTCGGGAGGATGGACTACAACTGTTGGCAGAGATTCATGGGGGCATATGTAGTTCTCACATAGGGTCAAGAGCGCTTGCCGGGAAAGCATTCCGGCAAGGTTTCTTTTGGCCTACCGCCCTCCAGGATGCGACTGCACTAGTAACCAAGTGTGAAGCGTGCCAGTTTCATTCGAAGAAATTACATCAGCCAGCTCAAGCTCTTCAAACAATCCCTCTCTCCTGGCCATTTTCGGTCTGGGGGCTCGACATACTGGGCCCCTTCCCCCGTGCTACCGGGGGCTTTGAGTACTTGTACGTTGCTATCGATAAGTTCACAAAGTGGCCGGAGGTGGAAGCAGTGAGGAAGGTGACGGCGCAGTCGGCTGTCAAGTTCTTCAAAGGAATTGTTTGCCGTTTCAGTGTGCCTAACAGGATCATCACCGACAACGGCACGTGGTTCACAAGTCACACCTTCATGCAGTATGTCCAAGACCTTGGCGGCAAGATTTGTTTTGCCTCTGTTGCTCACCCGAGAAGCAACGGCCAAGCGGAGAGGGCCAATGCTGAAGTGCTGCGCGGTCTCAGGACCAGAACTTTTGACAGGCTGAAAAAGTGTGGAAGACGCTGGATTGATGAGTTGCCGGTGGTTCTTTGGTCAATCAGAACGACACCAAATCGAGCCACCGGCCAGACGCCCTTCGCTCTGGTCTACGGAGCGGAAGCAGTTCTCCCCACGGAACTCATATACGGATCTCCTCGAGTGCTTGCTTATGATGAGCTCGAGCAAGAGCAACTGCGGCAAGATGACGCTGTGCTCCTTGAGGAGAATCGTCTTCAGGCTGCTGTGCGAGCTGCACACTACCAGCAAGCTTTGCGCCGCTATCATAGCCGCAAAGTTCATGCCCGAAGCCTTGAGGAAGGCGACCTTGTTCTTCGACGGATTCAGTCCGCCAAGAATTCAAACAAGTTGACGCCAAAGTGGGAAGGCCCTTATCGGGTAGTACGAGTCACCAGGCCCGGCGCTGTCCGCCTGGAGACCGAAGATGGCGTTCCAGTGAGCAATTCCTGGAATATCGAACATCTTCGCAAGTTCTATCCATAAGGCGTGGTTGCCGGGGGCTCCCGGCAACCACCCTTTTGTACAAGTCTTGCCGGCAAGGCATGTGATCCTTTGTACAAAGCCAGGCGCAGACCCTGACCATAGATGAATAAATTTAAGTGTTGTACATTCCCTTATTGATTCCCATGTTCATATTTATATATGCATGTTTGTCTAAGATGTTGTATGACACCTGATCCCGGTAAGTTCTAACGAACCGTCAAGGTTTCATCCCTTTATTTTCTCTTCTTTCTTTTTCTCAAAGACAGAAGGATTCCTCGCGTGCACATTTGCCGGGGGGGGGGGAAGGGAGATATGAATACCAGTTGGTGACGTTCGGAATCGATGCTTGCCGGAGGAAGAACAAAGCCAGAAAGCTAAGTCCTAAAAACTTAGAGCAAGTTTTTCTTTTATTACCAAATTATTTCCTTGGACGATTCCGATTCTTGTATGGAAAATCTGCACGCGAAGGAATCCTTGTTGTAATCAGTTGCGCCCTTATTTTGTTTCGAGTCCGCTCAACGATTTAAGTGGCTGCACTGAGAACGCCAAGGAGTCTTGCCGGCCGCTGCGCCTCCAGCAGGCTGCTGAAGTCCCGCACCCAGCGCTCGCGGCAGGTTGCGTGCCGGCAAGTTTTTCAGTAAGCGTAGGATGAACTCCATACATAAAGGAATCAGACAAGGAAAGTAGCAAGCATGAGCCTAAACATAGTCAAATTATATTGCATCCATGAGTTGCCGCAGTTCTAACTTGAGACCTAATTGTCTTTTACATGAGATGATGGCAGCAAGAATAAAAGGAAAGCACTCAATCCCTGCGTTGGCCTTCGATCCTTTTGATGGAGTCCACCTTCTCAAGGATTGGCGCGATGCACTCTTCAAGTGCCTCAACATTTGCATCCTTTGGCAGATGGCCGAGCGCGCTGGAGAGGTCGATGCCGGGATTGCTGTGCACCACCTTGATGAGCACCTTGCGAAAAACGGCCCAGCAAAGCCGGCGAGTCTCGTTCGCCAGTTGGGTCGCCCGGCTGGACTGGAGCGCCCTCAACGCGTTGATGATGCTTTCAAAGAACATCGTCAACCTGGCACTTGGAGATATTCTTTCCTCGGAAGAATACTTGAAGTTCGGCAAGCCCATGGTTGACAGTTCTGCGGTAAGCTTCTCCGCGGTGGCGATGAGACGGCCAGTCCAGATCTCCACTCCCTTCTCGTACTCGCTTTGGGCAGCGGCGGCGCTCTTGAGCAGGTTCCTCTCTCCTTGGAGATCTTTGAGTAGAGCCTTCTCACGGGCCTTGCCGGCCTCGAGAGACTTCTGCAGCGTGGTCAGCTTCAGCTCCAGAACCGCAATACTATCAGCCGCAGAGGAGAGCTGCTTGGTCTTGTCGGACAGAGCAACTTGCATCTCCGCCAAGGAGTGGAGGGTTTTCTCCCTGTCCCCCTTGAGCGTCGAGAGCTCCTTGCCGTGCTCTTCGAGATCTGTTTCCAGCCTCTTCACTTTGTCGCTCAGCTCGTTCTTGGCGGCCTCTGCAGCTTCGGCAGCATCGACGGCCTCCTTGAGCTTGCCGGCATGACTTGCAGTCAGAGCTTCGAGCGCCTCCTTGTGTTTCTGCTCCAGCTCCTGGGTCCACCGCGCGACAAGATTTTCGATGTCTTCATCCTTGCTACGAAGCTTGGCGGCGAGCGCCTGCTCACGTGCGGTGAGATCTTCTTCGTGAGCATCAAGAGCAACGCGGCGCCCCGTCAGGAGAGCATCTTCGGCAGCAATCCTTTGAACAGCTTCATCATGTGCCTTCTCCATATCTGATTGCTTCAGGAGGATCTCATTCCATTGCTGGCTCACTTGTTCTCAGCCGGCAACCAGCTCTTGGAGGGCCTCGGCGTACCAGATTTGCATTTGTGCGACGCGCCTTTGAAAATCCGCTTCGGCTGTCTCGACAACTGCCATTCTGGAGTCCGCCTTCTCTTTTCGGGCGCGATGGAGAGCCTGGAGTTTGCGGAAGTTCTCGCCCATGGCCTGAAGGAGCTGATCCTCTTCAGACTTGCCGCTGCTAGCGCTGGGATCGTCAACGACTTCGAGCCCAGCAGCGGCAATAATTTCCTCGAAAATTTCTCCTTCGGCTGGTGCCTCAGTGCTTGCCGTCCCCGGCAAGTTGATGAATAGATTCTCGCCAACCTTGAGATACTTGCTGGATGAGGGGCCTTCAAATGTTGATGGCTGGTCTTCAGTGGCCGCCTCACCAGTGATAGGGGGCTCTGTGGCTGGTGCAGCGCCTGGCGCTTCTGCGGCAGGAATGCTGTCAGTGCGGTCCTCAGCCTCCCTGTCGCCCTCTTCAGCAGGTTCTTCGGCGATTTCCTCTTGTGCTGTCTTGGCGGCCTCCCCGTCAAGAGCATCACCAGCCCCGGCAACGTCATCCTTGGTGGCCTCGCTGGCAGCGATCCTGTCCGCTTCAGCGGCGGCATCCCTGGCGGTCTCCTCGATTACGACGTCGACGTCCATATGTTCCATCACAGGGAACTCTGAAGGGCGAAGGAGGAAGATAGAATAAGATCGAGGTTTGGATTTTGAAGTGACTAAAGATAAAGAGATAAGAGGAAAAGAATAACAAGCACTCTGAGGCGATCGAGTACCTGCGTCGGGCTGTCGAGAGGTGGCTTCACCTCTCCCGGCGACTCCGGTTGCCGGAGTCCGTGCTTGTCGGCTCCTCCTCAATCAGGACGGGATCGTCGGCAGGATCTCTTGCCGGGGATGTGCTTGTGGGCGGAGCGGTCGATGAAGGAGGCACAATGGGGATATCTTCTCCTTGTTGCCGTTCTTCTCCTGCGAACCCAAAGATATCAGTGGCAAGAATGAAAGACTCGGCACCAGCCAGCAGAAAAGGGACGATGAACTTACGCTGGGGGCTGTGCTGGGGGCTGTGTTGAGGACTGGACTCCGGGCTAACAACGACAGTTTCCGGCACGCTCGTGGAGCCCGCCGGGGGCTCGTCGCCCGTAGAAGTCCTTGACCTCTTCGCCATCCTCTCCAGCAAGGTTTCTGTGTCACTGCAGAAACAATACAAGCAAGTCAGTAAGATTGATGCAAATTGGAAGGTAGAAACTGTGGCAAATACTCACTCTTCTCCCTCTCGCTCTGGACTAAAGCCGGAGATGTTGAAGTCGACCTCCGTTGCGGTGTCTGAGTGGGGAGGCGGAGGAGGAGTCCTAGGCCGCTTGGCTGTGGCAGGCGCCGGGGCAGCCTCCGGCGCGGTAGTACGAGACCCTCCTGCCGCCCCAGCAGTGGTCGCTGGTGTGGGTCTCGCGCGCCGCGCGGGCTGTTGACGAGCCCCCTGCCGCGGTCCAGCCTTGCCGGCCACTTTCTTGCCGGGGGATTCGCCGCTCGAAGTAGGCTGGCTTGCTGGGATGCCTGATGCAGCCTTCCGAAGGACACGCTTTGTCTTCTTCGGGGGCGAGGGCTCTTCTCCCGTCTCCTCTTCGGCCGTGTCTTCGCCGGACGAGCTCTCAGCGGCTGCGCCGCCTTCTTCCCCGGCAACCTTGTTCTCCTCGGCAGGCTTTGCCTCCACTACCACCTCTGAGTCGCTGGCTTCCCACTCTGTGAAGCCAACGTTGCCGGCCTCCGCGGCAAGATTCGCCTCCTCCACTCTGGTAGCGATGTAGGCTACCTCCTGATCAGTGGTGCCGCGGTAAGATCTGACTCTTGCCGGACAGGCTTCTCCGTCAAATTGTCAAAGAACTTCTGCGCTTCTTCCTCGCTTGGCTCGACCCAGGTCGGGTCAAGGCCGTGGGCGTTGAACATCGGCAAGAAGGCAATGATTGACCCCAAGGCAGAGTTGTTGCACAAGGGGACGATCCTTGCCGGCAGCCGGTGCTTGTCTTCGCGCTGGAATAACTTTTGGCGGAGAGCGCCAAGCTGCATAGCGGTCAGATTGTTGTTCAGCCCGGGGCGCAATCTCATGACATCTGCCGCGTTCTTGTACTCCCAGACTGGTCTTCCCCTGTTCTGCAGAGGGGCGATGCGGCGGTGGAGAAAGTCGAAGCCGATCATCTCCATTGTCAGCCCAGCAGCCTTCAAGCGAAGGATCCTGGTAGTGGCGATTGTGAGCCTCTCGTCTTCTGCGGCGAGATCGCCCCAATCCTTGCCGCGGACCACCTTCTGTTGCCGGGGATGACAAAAAGGATGAGGATCTGCTTCCTGGATCTAGCACCATTCGGCCCGCCACTCATCCCACTTTTCGCGGTAAACTCCCTCTGGGTATATCTCTTTGTTCCAAGCCCTTGGAATCCAGGCAGTAGATCCAGAGAGAGCCTCTCCTTTTTGGATACGAGGGTAGAAATAATGGCGGAAAAGAGCAGAATTGGGGATCACGCCAGCGAAATTCTCACAGAGATGGGCAAAGATAGACATGCAAAGTACGGCATTCGGCGTGAAATCAAGAAGGCGGAAGCCGTACGTGTACATGATGTCGTTGAAGAAATCGGAAAAGGGTGGACAGAGCCCGCAATAGAAATATGCAGTGAAGAAGGGGTATCTGTCCGATCCACCTTTGGAGCAAGCACCTGGGATTACGCGTGTGGCGGGGTGAGCTTGCGTTCCCTTCGCCCACATGCATTGATATCGCCCCTTCAAAACTTCGGCGTCGAGCGTCGGAGGGAAGACGACGAGCCTCTTCCGCATCTTCACCAGTTCGCTCTCCGGAACTTCGGCTTTCGCCTCCTTGTCCTTGCCCTTGCCTTTGCTGGCCTTGGGCGGCATGGCGACTGTGAGGACGGAAGCTGGGGGCGGAGCAAGCGCGGGAGCAGCGGGCGGAAGAGGAAAAAGGTTTCACTCTGAGCTCGAGGAAAGGAAGGCGATGGCGATGGCTAGATTGAGAAGAAGGGGGGGGGGGTAAATAGGTTTGCGCCTCTGCGACTTCTTTTTATGGGGAAGGAGCGGGACCGCCTTGTTTATTCCCCAATATGAATGCGCCTCTATAGGCGTGAGACAGTTTGGAGCCTTTTTGGCACGCTTCCCACGTCGCGCGCTCCGTGCGCGTAGTGGGGGCCATAGTAAAACAAGATATTTACGAGCAGTTAATTCCCTGCCACGCGTGCCCGTGCACTGTTTGGGCCTAGCCCAACAACGCCTCGCACTCGTGTATGGCCTAGGCCCGGGGGCTCCTGTCGGTGTACTAAGTATTGGGCCACTAGTACCCCGTACTTGTGCATGGACAGTTGTAGCCATCCTCGCGGCAAGGCTTGCCGGGATCGGGGTCGATTCAACCCATCAAGGAAATCATCAAGTCAGAGATCTGAGGATCAGCAGATAAGCAGAGCTGGAATCCGAAGGCCAGCCTCCCCGGCAAGATCCTTGCCGGGATGGCCTTTGGGGCCCGGCAAGGCTTAGCGCCTGGCAAGGCTTGGCGTCCGGCAAGGCTTGGCGCCCGACAAGATTCGGCGCCTGGCGAGATTCTGCCGCTGTGCCACGGCTTTGGCACAGTAACGTGTCTGACATTCTGGGTCCTTCTCTGGATGCGTGGCGACGCGCCAGTGAAGGAGAGCTTAAGCGGTGCTGATGGGATGGCCCCTTTTTCCATCCCCGAGAAAGTGAGGACACCTAAACGGACACCTCACGGTGCATTAAATGCGCTTGTCCTAATCCGTCAGGGGTTAGGTATGATACCCTGTAGCTACTTTACACCTCAATGTATATACATTTTGCCACTGTGGAGACCCCTTTCAGCATATAAAAGGAGGCCCAAGGCAACTGCTACAGGGGAGGAGAACTTCTGGCCCATTCTGCATGCATAGCTGCTCTTTGAACGTACTGTTCATTGCGAGCGCTCCTGAGGGCTGGGCTCAAGAACATCAATAAGAACACAAAGCAGGAGTAGGGTTTTACGCTGATCAGCGGCCCGAACCTGGGTAAAAACCTCACGCGTCGATCACTGGTTCTGCTCTTTGCGTATACCTCTCCCCCCGCCGAATCGTAAAGGGGTCTCTCGGGGTCCCATAGGTGTCCCGCCCCGACACTGAAGCCACCATCTCAGCAACATCTGTCGCTACTCCTATCCCCTTGATGTAAAATGCATATAGTGCCCAAACAATTAGCTAACAGAAAAGGAAAGAAAACAAAAAAGGAAAATAGAAAAAGGCCTAATGTAGCTACTGTGCACTCGAGCCTATCGCTATAGCGCCGGCCCAGAGCCCACCCCGCGCCGTCCCCCACCTCCCGCACTGCTCCTCGCCTCGCTGTCGAACACCGCGCGCGCACGCACCCGGCCCCCCCTCGCCCGCCGCTCGACAACGCGCCGCGCCCGCGCCGTGGATAAAGAGCAACCCCGCACCCCCCCTGGCGAACACTAGCCCAGTTCCCCCCCTTCCTCCCTTGCTCCCCACCTCGCCCGATGCCGCCATGATCGGCCTCCGCTGAAGCTCGCGGCCACCACCTCTCCCTCGCCACCCCGACGTGTCCCCGAGGCTCGCCATCGTCCGCTACGTCGCCTGCGCCAACGGGACGGAGCCGAGACCCCCGCCATCGCCAAGAACGAGCTTTCTTCCTCACCGGATCGCCGCCGAACGCCGTCGCTGATTTCGGCCACCCCACGCCTTCCCCGAGCCCGCTTTGCACCTCTGCAGGATCGCTGTGAGCTCCCCCTTCTTCTTACCCTCGTTGCGCTCTGTTTCCGCCACCGTAGCCCCCTCTCCCTGTCATGGCCGAGCTCGTCTCCGCACGGGCTCGTCGCCGGCAGCCCTACGACGACCATTTGGTCCCGCGCATGTGCCTGTTTAGCTCGCCCGCGCGCGTAGAGCCTCGATAGCCTTTTGCCTCGCTCATTTGCGCACTGCTGCTGCTGATCTACCTCCGCCCGAAGCTCGCTGTCCGCTGCGGTGCTCGCCGCCGGCGATTCCGACCACCTCGGCCCGTGAAACCACCGCAGAACGACGCGGCGTGGACCACCCGATCGAACGCGCCAAACCCCGCCCAAAATGGTAAACCGTAGGCAAAACCCGAGCTCGCCGGAGTTCGCTGCCACGCTCGGGCTCGCCGGAGCGCTCTCCGGCCGGCGTCCGACGTGGCCGGTGGGTCCCACCCCCCTATGCCACTGACTGTGGGCCCCTTGGGCCCCAGTTGACCCGTTGACTCGGGTCAACTGCTGACGTGGCCGCCCCTGTCTCACTGACATGTGGGGCCCAGCCATTTAAACAAATTTAAATAAATAGGAAATTAGTTAATTAATTAGTTTAAACACTAATCAGTCACTGACTGCTGGGCCTCACCTGTTAATTAACCCAATTAGTTAATTAAACCTCTCTGTTAAAGCCACAGTGTATGACATGTGGGCCCCACTTGTCAGGTTTGACTCTGGTCAGCCAGAGTTGACCTGCTGACGTCATCATTCACTATTCTGGATAATTCGAATTTAAATAAATAATTAAATTCAGAAAATGTTTAAAACTTTAGAAAATTATATAAATTAAACCGTAACTCCGATGAAAATAATTTATATATGAAAGTTGCTTAGAATTTCGATACGAACCCGAATACGCCCTCCGTATTCCTGACAGATGCCCCTAGCTATATGAACATTGAACTTTTAGACCGATTTCGATAAATGAATAGTGCCCAACATTGATTAAATAAATCCGGTTAAATTCCCAAATTAACTAAATCATTTAGTTAGGCAGTAGAACACCCCGGCATATCATTTAGGCATGTCATGCATATTGTTTGCATTTTTGCCGTGAATTTATTGTTTTTCTCCCCCTCCTTCTCTCTCGATAGACACCGAGACCGACGACGCTGCACCTGGGTACGACTACACTACCGACGAGCAGCCCGTTTGACGATCTCTCTCTCTTGCCAGAGCAACCAGGCAAGCCCCCCCCCCCCCCCCTTGAGCAATCTCAGATTATCGCCCATTCCATTTCTCCTGCTTGCATTAGATTTTGCTACTGTTAATGTATGTTCCTATTCTGATGCATAGCCTGCTTTTGTAATCTGTTCAATGTTACCTTACCTTCCTATGTTAAACTGTTTAGTATAGGTTGGTAATGAACCACCAGTGACCCCACCACCTTTCCCTTGTTGCCCCTGCTTGATCATCGACGACTCGATCAACGTGATCGTTGACCAGAGACCGACACCTCACTTCACACCCCCTTTAGTTGTACGACTCTGCATAGCTACTCTCGAGTGCCGAGGGTGATACCTCGTAACGCACTCCTGATGAACACTCTGCAGCGTAGCTGTTCGGTCGTGGTCATCGAGGGTGATTCCTTCTTCTCCACTTCCGATACGACTCTGTCGTGTAACCCCTCAGTGTGAACCTCGAGGGTGATGCCTCGTGCGTTCGCCCTGATGATTTCATCGAGTGGAATCCACCGAGGGTGATTCCTCGGGGTTTCCCCCCTTGATGTTATGACCACACGGTTACCTTGACCTTTGTTACAGGCGGGTCCACCCTGGTGGGTACCCGCTGGGGATCTATGATGTCGAGTGTGCCGGAAGGGCACTCGAGTGTGATATTGTGGCGGAGCTTCAGAGACTCTGATTGTCTCCGCGTGATACTAAATGAGCCTATTGGATTTGGGTGTGTGATCTGAGTGGGTCGACGTGCCCTATACGCACTACCACCACGCGGGATTATGGTTATGGGGCCCTCTGCGATGTACGTTTCTCCCGAAAGCTCGTCAGACGTCACGATTCACCGTGCGGGCTGATTGTTGGGATTGGGCTGGATACTTCACTAACGAGTTCAGTGTCGCGCCTGCACCCCGGCCAGTCTCGCAACGCGCAGGGTGCCCAGGGCGATGGCCCAAGACCTCTGGGTGCATAGGTTAGTCCGGCGTGCTGACCTCTCTGTTGAGCCTAGGTAGGGCGTTACTTCGTGTTGATCTACCGAGGCCGGGCATTACCCAGCAAGTGTGCCCGGTCAGAGTTGATCAAGCGTGTTGGGTAACAGTAGTGCACCCCTGCAGGGATGAATGATCTATCGATAGCCGGTCCTACGGTAAAGGACGCTCAGTTTGTGTATCCCGATCTACTACTTGAACTGGATACTTGTTACTTAATTGAAGCTTCGGGATCGCTTTCTCGCTTGGGAGTCAAGGAAGGATCTCTGGGCTTGCTTCAACATGTTTGCTAAATAAAATGCTATTCTACTTTCTTCTACTGCTGCAAGAGGATGACTTCGTGAAGATGCTAGTCTTCGATAGGACTAGGCCTTCTCTCTATTCTGGCATTTCTGCAGCCCAGTCCACATATACAGCCTTTCTCCATTGATAATGTTGCATATGTAGTATAGATCCTTGCTTGCTGAGTATTTCGGATGAGTACTCACGGTTGCTTTACTTTCTTTTTCCCCATACCCCACCTTGATGATACACCAGACGATGAAGCCCCGGAGCCAGATGCCACCTCAGGAGCTTACTACCAAGAGGGTCCAGAGGGCACGTACTACTGGATCGAGCCAGCCGACCAAGAGTAGGATCGGAGGCTCCCAGGCAGGAGGCCAACGCCTTTCGATCTAGAGTCGTTGTTTGTGCTAGCCTTCTTAAGGCAAACTTGTCTAACTATGTCTGTACTCAGATATTATTTGTATGACTGACTTATGTATTCGGATCCTCGTGATCCCTGGTCTGTAATATTCGTGGATCTCCGTTTATTTGTGTTAGAGTTGTGTTGTGATATCTTCTCGTGAGTCCCTGTGCTTGATCGTGCATGTTTGCGTGTATGATTAGTGCACGATTGAGTCGGGGGCGTAACATTTAGTTGCTACTAGCAAATCGAGGGAGAGTGCATTTTTGCGAGCTCCTCGTCGGGGTGCGCGGCCAGCCACCATCACCACAGGAGTTGCGGCCGTCGCAATGGAGGGCTACAACCGGGGCACACGTTGTTGTATGCGCGGAGCCAGGGAGAAATGGAGAAGACGACGGTCATGATGGCGGTGACCCGCGGCGAAGGCGGCCACACGCGAGACACTGCGGGCGGTGCTTCGAGGTTGGGCGTGTCGCTCGTCCATGGCGACAATATTGAAGCTTTTTTTCTCAAAAAAAAGGCATCAGGGAAAGAAAGAATAAGACCAAGTAAAATCAACGGCCCGCATGTACCAGATGAGACGACGCGCAGGCAACCCGCGGAAATTCGGACCGGCCGGCCGGTGCCTAGCGCGCGCCAAGAACAAAAGTGTTTGCCTAGTCTCAGCATTTTTTTTTGACACAGTACAGGCAAATTGTCACGTATATACCACTCCAGGTTCGTGTACCGCACCGGCCGAGAGGGGATTCTGTCCCTTGCATATAAAGAAAAGTCTAAAATAAACCTTGATTTTGTACTCTTAGTCTGCATCAAACCCTGACCTTGTAATCCTTGAAATTGGCACCCTGTCCTTTCTGATCCTAGTCAATCCTGACCTTTTTCGCTCATACCTTGTTTGAACATCGGGATTGATTTTGTGGCCGGGATCGAGGAGAAAGTGGCTCCAACACCAGGGGCGGAGTCAGGATTTGGGCATGAGGGGGGCGAAAAGCTAATGTTCGTAAAAGTCATGGAACATCACAATATATTAGGTCTCACGGTGGCTTTGGTGAGAAATCATATAAACATTTGTTTGAAACTACAAAAGAATGTTACATTTCTGTTAACTTAAATTGAGCTCTATGATGACCACCAGCTTCGAACAAGTTGATAATGTGAATTGCTATTTCCTTACCAATATGACAATCATGCAATGTCAAAGAAAACTATATTCGTTTTGTTTCAAAAACGTGTCTTGACTAGTTTCATAGACAAAATAGTTTGTTCAGTTGTTGTGGCTGACACTGGAAGACTTATGACCAACCATAGAAATGTATAAACCATTGAGTATGTAAGTAGTTCTTCTTGTTTGGAATTATCCACCCGTCAAATCGATAAGTGAAGAGAAGATTTTTAGTTCTAGATGGTTGCAAACACCCAGCTAAGATAATGGGCAAGTTGATGGTAATTGAGCCCGTTGTTAACTAGAAAAGACTACAGAATAAATAAATAAAACCACCACTGTGACACGTCAAATAACTCATGCCATGGATCCAAAAATGCGCAAATGCAATGCTAATTGACAAGACAAATGCAATGCCATGGATCAAAAAATGGAAAGAAGATACGAGTAATAATTAATAGTTACCGGCCTCTAGCTGTATTCTTATGATCTGATCCGACTGCATCTGGTCGTATGCGGACAGCGGACCATAGTGTAGACTGGTGGACGGAGTTGTCATCGTGGCGACCAGTGGATGGCCGCCGCGGCAATGTTAAACGCCGAACGCCGACACCCACGGGCCACGGCGGCGGATGGCACGAGCGGCGGCCGGCGATAGCGGCAAACGCCCTAGGTTGTCCAGGAGAGTACGCGTATAGATCAATCTATCAGATCGATCACAATGTGCAGAGGCAAAACAATAGCGAGCCACAACAGTACGCCGACATATGTATAGGCTATTGGGCTTTGGTCTTCTAAATTCGGTGTGGCTGGGTCAATGAATAATTTTTATATGGACTAATGATGCAATTAGTTACGGCCATTAGCGATGTACAGTACATAGCCTGCTACAAACCGTTGAGGGGGGCGAGCGATTGGCAGGGGTCTAGCCTATACCTGGCCAAACCTCGGGCCGGGCCGGGCTTCGGGTCGGGCCTAGCCAAGCCCGAGGCAAAAAAACCTAGGCCCGGGCCTGGCCCGACCCGACCATCGGGCCTGTTTTTTGGGCCCAAGCCCGGCCCGAACGCGTAAAAGCCCGCCGGGCCTCGGGTCTCGGGCCGGGCTCCTTCAGAAAAGAGAAAAATTGACGGACCCAGCCATCGGGCTCAAAATCTAGGCCCGAGCCCGGCCCGGGAGCAGCGTCGGGCCGGGCTTCCCATGGCCAGGACTAGTCTAGCCCCTGCTCGCCCCCCCTTGTCTCCGCCCAACCCGACGAGTAACGTGCGACGACGGCTGTGCATATATGTATGTATATGCGACGACCACGGTGTCTGGTTTGTTGTGTCTTTCGCTAGTAACACGCTGGAGCCGCTGGAGCCGCCCAGTTGTTGTTGTGTACTTACGTTTCAGCTTTGTCAGAGTAAGCGTCCGGCTCGGTGGATGCATCACCTTGTGCCGCCACCTGATCTCCGTCGCCATTGCTGACATATTGAGGCACGCCACGCCATCCTTATTCTGCCGGAACAACAGGTAGCCCAGCGGGATGACACTATTGGAGTGCACGCAGTTGTAGCACTAGTACACATTTGTAGCACTAGTACACATTTAGCATGATCAGTGAGCTGGAATAATAAGTCGATCTATGTTACGTGTTTACATACGTGCAGTACTGAGTACGTGTGTACCTCAATCCTCAAATCAATCGGCTACCTCACGTACTAGCACATCAAGACTGAATCAACCGACCTGCTTAGGTAGCCAGCTTCGTAACATGTACGTGCACGTGTTCGCGGCGCCGCCGCTTTGATTCTGGTGAGGAAAAAGATGGAGATGACGTGTGCCCTTGAATAGTCACAAGTGAGTAATCCCGGCCGGGATTGTGCTTTTCCCGGAGTGACAAACAGGTTTAGGGCTAAGATTAACCGGGATTGATAAATACAAGGTGCTGATTTCAGAGATTAAAAGGTTAAGGTTCGATTCAGACCTCGAATACAAATTCAAGGTTTATTTCAGACTTTTCTCTTGCATATACGTAATCAATGGAGAGACACAATTCACGGCCTATTCACCGCCTCACCGGGGACACCGATACACCTTTCACAAAATTGCACATATATACCTTTGCTGTTCAAAACAGAGATACCGTATTTTCTTTCTAGAAAAAGTAAAAAAAAGACTTGGAAAAAGACTTTGTCTCTAGTTTCAAAAGAAGAAAAAAAATTGCGGACTAGGGTACGTGTAGGTCCCGGATAATGACCACGATAGACTATATAAGAGCACGAGCCCTATGATCAAATCCGTCGGCCCCCAGAATCGATCCCATCTATACTTATTTTCTGCAACACATGGCGCTGTCGGGTTCGTCGAGCGTCCCCCATGGCGGCGCCGCGGCCGTCGGGCTCGCGCCGGGAGGTGGGAGGATGGCGAGGAACGGAGGAGCGGAGCGGCTCCGCCGGGAGCTGCGCGAGATCAAGGCGGGCGTGCGCGACTGCTCGCGGGGCCTGCACCTGCTCACCCTGCAGCTGAACCTGATCGAGGCGCGGGTGCTGGACGACCGCCGCCATCAGGGCGTCGGCAGCCTGGCCGCTCCTCTCGTGACGATGCTCCTCCTGTTTCTGATGTACTACTTGTGCGCGCCGTTGTACGAGCAAGCGAGCGGGGCCGGTCAGCTTTGAGATCGCCGGCCGGATCTGTTTATCTTTGCTACTATGGCTTCGATCAAAATTTATGTCCTGCGGTGCTGATTGATGAATGAATGAAATCTTACGATGCAGTTGCATGTTTGCTTGGTACTAAAATCGGACGCCGCTGTCCACTTTGCGTTGCGCGCGCCCAGTTGTTGTGCAGTTTTTTTTTTTTTGAGGGAAAGTTGTTGCGCAGTTTGGGTGGTGTCGCTTCGCTGGTGCGCAGGATCTGCTACCTCGATACACGTGTCAAAGGCATTCCTTGCCCAGTTTCTCTCGTCGCGTGGCATGCAAGGCTCTGTTTTGTTGTTTCTTGTTTGGCGGCTCTCGAGCAGAAGGAAAGTGATCCTGAGTGCCCAATCTGCCCGCTTTTCCGGTGACAGGATGCCTGATTCGAGGGGTGGCTGTTTGTTTTCAATAGCTTGCCGAAAAAAAAAATCCAATACAATGTTTTTCCTTTCTTTCGATAAACTAGTAACTCTAAACGTGTAATGCACGTTGATATTACGCAATATATTAACTGCACGCAGATACTATTTCCGTCCTAGTTTACTGGTCCCCATTATATTTTATGCCAAATTTTAACTAACAAAATGTTTATGCATGTCACAAAATTATATCATTGAAAACTATGATTAAATACGAATTCAACGATATAATTTTTATTGACATGCATCAAAATTTGACATAAATTACAAAGGGGACTAATAAATCAGGACGGAGGTAGTCTTAGGCAATATATTAACTGTACACAAATATTAGGTTGAATATTATTTGCGTGTTAATTATGTGATTAACATTGTAATTTATATTTGGTATATGACATTAATTGCACGCTAGACATGTTGAGGGCTCAACATTAGAGCAACCTAAGTTGTTAGATTGACCTGGATTGATGGGTGAGATTTGTTGGATCTACCTCTTTGGGTCTTTTTATATCGATATAGATATAGATGCCCCTTTAGGTCTTTTTTAATTGGTATATAGATATACTACTAGATGCAATCGGTGTTCAAATCATGATTCTTTGTAGTTGTATGAAAAAATAGGACTGGCAGACGTGACAACTCGGCAGCATCCACGTGGCATGTCAATGTGGCGCCTTCAAGTTTTCTGAAAAATATCTTGCTTTTCTTGGCTGAAAAATATCTTTTTATTGCAGTCGTTTTTTGTTGGCTGAAAAATATCTTACTTTTCTTGGCTGAAAAATAACTGAAGTACATAATTCTCAAATGTGGGAAGGGAAAATAATGCACAATAAGAGTGTCATGTATGGATATAATGGATTTGAAAACTACAGGAATTCACAGCAAACAAAATCAAACAAGAAGTTTAGGTAGATGGAAATTTTCCTTCAAAACATTTTTAAAAGAAAAAGTCGCAAATGGCCGCATATGTGGATCCCTCGCCCACCATCGGGCACGTAACTAAGAGCATCTCTAGCAGACCCCCTATTCTGCGAAACTGTAAACGCAGTTTATAGTTCGCGCGGGGATCTATACGGGCTCAAAATCGCCACGGCAGATCAGAAACTGTATCCAAAACTGTAAAATTTAAAAAACATGTTTCGCGTGAGAAAATTAACGCAAAATCTCGCCGGAGCATGGATCATTCTTCACATAGGGGCAGATCCTTCGTACACAGCATAGATATATTTACATAAAAGGTCGGAGCTACGCTACCGTAGCACTAGACAAAATGGAGCTGACGGGAGCTCGTGCGGTAGTTGGCCAGCGGCGGCGCTCAATCGGAGTCGTCGTCGGAGGTGAGGTCGATGAAGACCGCTCCTGCTTAGCGGCCTCGCGGCGCCACTCCTCCTTCTTGCTCTCCTCGCACGCACTGCGCGCTAGCATCGCGGGCAAAATGGCGTCCGCCTGCGCCGGGGGGAGGAAGTCCTCCGGCCCAACGACGCCACCGGCACGTCGCTCCGGCCCCGCCTCGGCCCCCGGCTCCCTCTTCACCGGAGGGATAGAGGAGCGCGAGCTGGACGCCCCGGAGGAGCTGGCGGTGCCGAAGAAGAGGCGCCCGCGTGCGCGGTCGTACTCCTCCGTCTCGCGGCGGAGGAGCGACGGCGGCGGCGACCGCCCGTGGCGTGTGTACCGCAAGACGGCGCGCTTTCGCGCCCCGTCGGATCTGATGCGATGTGTCCGCTCGGGGTCCTCGTTGTCACGGCGGGCGGACTTGGCCATCGCGGACGGCAGATTGGAGGAGCGGGCGGCGGATTGGAGGCGCGGGCGGCGGATCTAAGGCACTGGCGGTGAGGGATTGGGGATTTTCGCGGCGGCGGAGGGATAGGTTTCCGGCCTGTATCCAGCAGCCGAACCCGCACATATAATATTGGTCGAGGGAGCGCGTTTCCGGGCCATCGCAAAAGTTTTACGGGCCGGACTATGTTTATGGTGTCTGTTCTCGCAGACAAAACAGCCTAAACCCATGTAATCGTCGGAATTGTAAAATTCCGACGATTTATACCGGTCTGCTAGAGATGCTCTGTGTCTGTGCTAGCTCTCTGAACTCCTAAACGATCCTAGCGCACGGAATATGAATCTCCTTCCATATTATACTGATGAAATAGTCAGTGCATATGATGGGCATTGCGCCGTTATGGGGGTAGACATTATGGGGGTGCCCTGCTGCTGGTTTCCCGTCATCTCATATGAACGTGTAACAAACTAGAATCCTGTTCAGGTAACTCGTGGATAAGTACAACTCGATTTCCACAAAGCCAAGAAAACGCGTTTGTGAAAAGCGACTAATACTCGTTTTTGTAGAAACGTGATTACATAAAATAATTCTTTTATGGGACATATATATAGCAAGTACAGAGTTTTACACCACCAAGTCCTTTTTAGTGCCTGTTATATTTGTGGAGTGAAAGATGAAAGTACTTTTCATGCGCTAGTCATGTGCTCAAAGGCATATGCGTTGCGTATGGCCATGAGAGATATTTGGGATTTGCATGTGGAGGATGTTTTTTAAGCATACTGGGGTTGATTGGTTTCTTACTCTTTTGGATCAATTGAGTTCTACTCTGCGTGACCAAATTGTATTCATTTTCTTGAGAGCTTGGCGTTTGATAAATAACTTGATTTTTGGTAAGGGAAAGGAATCCGTCTCGGCCTCTGCAAGCTTTGCAGATAATTATTGGTCATCAGTTGTTGCCTGTCGTTCCTATCCTGTGGTGGACTCAAAAAATAAAGATAAAGTCAGTTGTCTGGATTAAGTACTGCTCCTAATCCTATGGAGGTTCAGGTGATGTGGCAACCCTCTCCTTCGGATTGTATCAAGATCAATGTCGATGGAAGCTTCGTGGACAACATTAGTGTTGCTAGCGTGGGGGTGGTAACCAGGGACTCATCTGGGAAGGTCATCATCTCTTCCTGGGATTTCTTTGGGCTTTGTAAAAGCGTGGAGGAGGCAGAAATTCCTGGCTTGCCTTGCCGATCTCTATATAGGTATCACTCTCCACAATCCTATAATTTTAGAGACTAATTTGACAGGTCATCATTGGTTGATTTTAAGAAGGAAGTGATGAGTATCTCAAAGCTTATAACTAATCTTAAGACTTCCAAGATTAACCGTTCGGCCAATGTGGTGGCCGATATGATTGCTAAGTTTAGTTTTGATAATAGATCGAATGGTATCCTTGTTAACAATCTTCTGCCCTACGTGGTGAATTTTGTAATCAACGATTGTAATAACTCTCTTGTTTAATTAATATATGAGGTGGGTTTTTTTAAGGCGGGAGGACAACATGCGACAACCCTCTTATGAGCTATGGTGGATGTATGACATCTCCCTAATCCAACTCTAACTGTACACATTGATCCCAAATGGCTCCCCCATGGTTCATGCGACCTCCCGGACATCCCCTGGATAAGCCTCACGGCCGGGAGGTCTTCTTAATAGAAGGGACATTTGGCGATAAGCTTGTGCCTGTTTGGAGATATCATCATAAATTATTAAAGTATGCCGTTCGCGGTACATAAAATACTCAGCCAGGGCTGCTCCCGTATAAGGAGCGAGGTATTGTAATCTAGCAGGTGAATCCGCCATTTCAGCTACTACAATAGTGTATTCCATGGCCCCCTCCTCATGGAAAGTAGTTACTACTTGAGCTACGGAGGATGCTCTTTGTGACTGAGTGGCTCATCCGACAAGTGAGGAATGAGATTGTTCATAACAAGCCCTTACCCCTTTGTGAAAGTTTCTAGAAGATTCCTAACAAGTTACCTTGAGTAGGTCCTAAGCATTTTCCAACACCCAATGGTGGATGACATCAAAGGTAAAGGCATAATTTCTTATGGATCGGCGTTTGCTTCATCATCGAATATTTGTTGTGCCGGAGATCAGAAGCCATCACTGCTTTGAAAATCGCCGAATGAAGGATAGGTAAAGCTAAATGTCGTCGCTCCTTCATGTTAATCAACACATGTGTTGGAATGGTGCTTCGCGACCACCTCGGCAGCATAATCATCCCTGATTGCAGACATCTCCACACCTGCCATGACGCATGATACCTCTCAAACGTATCTATAATTTTACTCGTTTCATATTGTTTTTATACCATAAATGCATGGTATTGGCTTCAGTTTATCTTTTTCTAGACTAACCTATTTAATGCAATGCCCTGAGCCGGTTGCTGTTTTTTGTTGTTTTTGGACCTTTTTTTAAAAAAACTGTTTTTCGGGATTGAAAAAAAAAATCAGGAAAGACCGAAAGAATACCACGAAAAGTTCCAGATCATGACTCATTGCGCTGCCACCTTAGCCACGGGAGGGGACCCCCATGGGCCCCACATGCCCCTGGCTCGCTGCCAGGGTTAAGGCCGTGGGGTGGGGCCCCATGGAGGTCGTCTGCACCGCCTATTTTCGTCACTGCCTTTATGTACCCCTGAAAAGTATCATCATATTGGTCGAGGAATTTCACACTTCTTTGTTCCACCACGATCGAATCTAGAGGCTTGTTCTGATACTCTGGCAGGGGATCCATCAATGGAGCTATCTTCATCAACCTCGCTTCCTCTGTGACTATGTGTGAGTAGTACTCCTTGGACTATGTGTCCATATAAGTAGCTAGATGACATCTTCTCTCCCTTAATCTTCAATACGAAGATCTCATGTGTTGCCCTGCATGATTGAGATCAATCCCATATAGTTCTTGTTGTGTTTGTTGCGGTGCGATGAATTGGCACTTTAGGATCGGGTCTACTCATGACTTATTTTGATATTCTTTGTTGCGTGATTTATATACATATATGTTCTCCGATTTATTAATCTTGCACTAAGAGGGAGTTTTGTATGTTGGTTGGGTTCAATCTTACAAATAAACTACCACAATGACAAAAGGTGGAAAAGTCTTGTATTGTATTATTGCCACTATGGATACAAAAAGGTAGTTGCGCAGTTATCTCGGTAAAATATTTGAAGGCAAAGTCAAAATATCATCAATATTATGTCACCTTTGATGATGCAGAAAATCAACAATGCCCTGGGCAGTGTGGAGAGCATAGCCGGAAGTACCAGAGGGGAGTTCGCACAGGGTTTCACCCAAGTTCGGGTCATCATAGTCGAGGTAATACCCTACTCCTCCTTTGTTTTGGATTGATGTGGGAGCACCTAGTGCGAGGGGGTTATGAGTTGAGGATGACGAATGCTACAGTCTGTGTATTGGCATGGATGCCTCGAACTACTCCTAGCCTCACCTTATAAAGGGGCGATGAGGGCTAGGGTTTATAGAAATCCGAATCGACCTCGCCACGAGGACTTGGCTTGCATGCCATGAACATACTTCATCTTCAAGTCGGGCCCTTGGACCGATCACTGTGACAAGGCTGCCACTATGCCTCCTAGGGCCCGAGGCCCGCCCAGTATTGGGCATCCCGGTCGATGGGTCATAATATCATCGGTAGCCCATAAGCTTGTCTGAAGTTTTGGAGTCTTACCCCCTTGAAAACAAAATCCAGGCAGCTCTTTTTGTGCCAAATGGCGTGTGCAGTCCAACTTCTTGTGACCCGTTCCTGATGGTATTTATTTGCGACTTCATACCTTTCGATTTCATGGCGTCACGGCCTCGCGGTTGTGCAACCTCTGGTGTTGCGTCTTCGCGGCTTCAAATCATTTACCGCTAGTCGCAGGAACCAAGGCGCCACAGCCACTTGCCTCATCACATCCCGTCATCACTGCAGTGAAGATAGGAAATGGCCAGTCGATTTCACTTTGACCGTGGTGTCATGATGATAATGCCTAGATCTCCGCGCCCATATTTCGCATAGTGCGAAACGCAGAGGAAAGGGGACATGTGTCAACTTGCTAAGGCCATCTCTTGGGTTCCCCGGTGGAATATATGGAGAAAGAACAAAAGCATTTCACCCACTCCCCCTGTTCCTCTGGCAAAGCTCACTAGTGCTTCTCCCTCCTCATGTGGGACGCCATTGACGCAAGCTCGTGCTCGTCGAGTCATTGCTTTCTTTATCTCTTTCTCCACCCCAGTGATTCATCGATGGCGTGAGGCGAGGGAGGTCGCGGTCGAGGTCGTGGCCGAAGCGGGTGGTGCACTAGCAGTTCTTCTGCTGAGGCTTGGCCTTCCCGTTGCACAACTTCGTGTGCGGGCTTCTGTTCTTCTACATGTGTCAGTTGCATCATATGACACCCAACGTCATTCTACACATCACAAACTTCATCACTCTTTTCGAGTGGATTATCGGGGCGGCCAGAACTTCAAGCTATTTCACTATTACTTCCGGGTCAAGGTCCAAAAGAATTGTGACGACACTTGCGACCTTGGAGGGGCCAACCTCCAGCTCCGTCCTGCATCAGATTACTTTAAGATTGCCCTACTGAAGTCGGTCCACGACTAGCATAACGACTGGTTCTATTTTCCCTGACCTTGTGGGGGACCTGTCTCCCTTCGTAAACTAGCGGCCCAAACATATGAGGTCCTTGAAGCAGATGAAGAAGCCATTATACAGGGCTCAGAAGCTGATCGACGCGGTTGTCAGCCTGATGGGCCACGGGCTGGAGGGTGAGCATGTCTCGCAGACGTGGCTCGAGCGACGAATACAACCGCTGACCGCCTAAGATTGATATATTGAACCATCGTGGGAGGACCAAATGCGCCATCAATGTCACGAACCCATTAGTGAAGATGCAAACCCTCACGAATTGTGGGGGCCTTCCAATGGCGGGGCGAAACGAGAGCAAGAACTAAGTGAGCAACCTCCAAGATGGCTTTCCCGACGATCGAGTGATCCGTTCGGAATAGCAAGAGTTGTTGTGTCACTAGTAGTCCAAAACAGAAAATAGTCAAAAGTTTAAGCAACTTATTGTTAAGCATTGAATTAGCTCTTTAGTAGATGTAGATATTGCTCTTCTCTTTTTCCTAGCTAAGGCGTTAAATTTAGAAAAATCAATGCTTTTCTTTACTAAAGAAAGGCATGCAATGCAGGCAAAGATAAATCAATTATGACGGATTGGCAAAATTAAGTTTTGTTTTTCGAGAATATTCTCAAGAACATATATTCTTCAGCAATGGAGAAAAACATATTGTTTTATTGCAAAAAAATGCAACTGGGGTTTTGTTGCATTTTTTTACCACTAAGGTCTTGTTGCAGAATTTTTTTTGCAACAGAGATCTTGTTGCAAAACATAAACCCGTCGTAGACCATTGCAACACGGCATATGTTTCAGAAACATAGGCTCTGTTGCAGAAGCGCGTTTGATGAAGGATAGTATGCAGACACTCATTTGGACGCGTGTCATGCAGGGAAGATGGCAGACGCGGCCACTGCGATCCGCCGGGTGATGGTAAGCATTTCCCATTTCGAATCTAAAAACGAAATGAATGTTCTTTTCTAGAAAATTGAATCCTTAGAAATTCTGTTAAATTATTTTGAACCAAACAGACCTTTTACAATTAGTAATGTTACATTGAAAGGTCCATTAACTCTCTTAAAGTCTTTATTTATAGCATTGGTGATTTTAGCGTTTTTTTGCCATCCATCCCAGACCGCAACGGGGTCAGCGAGACGTGCTACCTCTGCCCTCATGGGCCCATTGAAGTCCCTAAAACTCGCGTAGGTACAAAACACGAAGCCAGGAAAGAACCAACGGGCAGGACCAGGACTCGAAAAGCCGCTGGAACCGAGGAGACAGAGCAGGGCAGGGCAGGGATTTGCCGTGACGTGTGAACTTGCAGCGGCGCGCCTGCCCTTCCGTGTCAATCAAACCTCGGTCAAATTCGCCTCCCCGCCCCTAGCCGCGCGTCGCGTCGCGTCCAGTCTCTGCCTCTCGTCCGCTGCCGCGCTTTGTATTCGCTTTGGGAGCTTGGACGGGGCCGGCAATGGCGTCGGCGCCGGGGCAGTGGGCGTGGATGGCCGCGGTGGCGGCGGAGGAGCTGGCGAAGCTGGAGGCCGCGCACCCGGGCCGCCTTGGCCCGCTCAAGGACGAGCTCAGGCGCCTCGTCGCCGAGCCCGGCTGGAACGACGACGACGCGTTCGCGCTCGCCTGCCTGGACGGCGGCGCCCCCGCCGGCTGCTCCTCCCCCTCCTCCCACCCTGCTGCGCCCGCGGACCTTATGTTCACGCAAGGTACGTATACAACGCGTCTGTGCGTTTTCTGCGTGCCATTCTCCCCTGATAATAATCCTGCGCGAGCATCCGCGGTCACCATTAACGGCGGTCTTGCATTGCATGCACAACCTGCAGAGTCCTCGACCAACAAGAGGAAGTGGTGCGGCGGCGGCGGCGCGGTCGGCCGCGAGCAGGGGAAGCGCCGGAGGAAGAATGCGGCTTCGGGGGTGAAGGACCGGGCGGACATGGCCATCGACCGCGCCAAGAAGTGCCTCAAGAAGATACGCGCCATCAAACGGAGCTTGCTTGCCTGTGTCACGGATTGAAACTAAGGAGGAAAAATCGTGCTAGCGGCTACAAGGAAGGAGAAAGGGATATGGAAGTACCGGAGATGATGGGTGGAAAGCCAGGAAATGGAATTGGCCTTTATCGATTGCCTTTTGGCTTGTACTTGCACTATATTGTTTGCCTTTTTGCGATTGGAAAGTGGCATCATTTCGTTGATAGTTTAGCTTTCCCAAAAGTAAACAAAATGCTAAGTACTCCCTCTATTTTTATATACAAGGCCATAAACTTAAATTATAGGTATCAAGGTAAAATTTATTTAATACATGTTTTTTTAACATAGTTTTTTTTTCGTTTACTGAGATCATTAATACACCACATGCATGCAAGAAAACTGAGCGGAGGAAGTAGCCAAGTATCATTATGACTATATGCATGCAAGTATTAAATAAGTTGCTACTTTCTCCGTCTCGGTTTATAGGGCGTGCACGTAGTTCTAGGTCATCCATTTGACTAATTAAATATGAGTTATATGTCACAAAAAGTATATCATTAAATTCTTAAGCGGATGTAGTTTCTAAACATATATTTTTCATCACATATAATACATATATAGATAGTTAAATTCTCAACCTAGAACGACGTGCATGCCCTGTAAACCAAGACGGAGGAAGTAGTACGAGGAAACATCATTAATCTTTGTCTTGATTACTGTTGGTGGCCTTGTATAGATGCAAAATGTATATTCCATAGTTGCCTTGTATAAGTAAATGGAGGGAGTACTTTGAATTATTGCAGGAAATCATCTAACGCAATGTTTAGAGCACTGGATTTAATTTTTCTCATGAAGCCGGGAACTGAACTCCTAACCGGCCTCATCAAAAGCAGCCCAAAACATCCACATGTTCTCCAGCAACCCTCGAACACAGCTAAGAGCATGTCTAGCAGATCCCGCAACCGACCGAGCATATACACAGGGGAGGCCTTGATGCGCCCGAACATCGTCGCCATGTGGGGCGGCTCATTATGACACATACGGTCCCTACCCATGTCCTCATAGACACCCTAGTCGGATGATCAAACCCTAGCCAAATCACACTCTCTCGACCTTTTCGCTCCATGTCGGGCCGGCTAATTGAACTGTTCCTAAAAAATTCTTGAACATTAGGGCACCTCCAACGAGAGCCTCCAAAACAACTCTGTATTTGTGTGGACTGATCCAGACTCGATGGACAATGATATGTGAGTCGGTCACCCAACATTGTCTGCCTATATTTTTTTAGTCCGTGATGAGCTCAAAATAATAAGATGCCAACTCTTTGATGGGTGAAAATATTCAAATGCGACAATAGTTCTAATTAAAATATTACAATCCAAGTAAGTTTTGAAATATAGTTCAAACTTGAATTCAACTCGCACATATATTCCAGTTGTCTCTTTTAAGTGCCGTCGGATACTCAATCAGATCTTTCTTGAGCTGCTCATGAGTTGCTCGATGTCGAATTTGTTGATGTCTTTGGACAAATTCATCAAGTGTGGCCGGATTCTGATGTAGAATTTGGATAGGTTCACCCATGTTCTCAAATTCCATACCACCCTGCTGTTGGCAAAGTGGCATCGTTTCGTTGATGCGGTAGTTTATCTTTCACACCGATAAAAATACGAAGTACTTTGAATTATTGGAGGAATATTCTAACGCAATGTTTAGGACTTTGAATTAAATTTCTCTCAACGGAAGTCGGCAACTGAACTGCCCCCCCCCCAAAAAAAATTCTTGAACATTGCATTGCCCTAGGTGTAATATGTTTTAGCTTAGGTGCGTGCATTCTCCTCTTCAGTACAATGATTGAAATTGCGTCGGATATAAGTTTATAAAGTAGCTCAAATTTAAAAAAAAAAAGAACACCCACGGCATCTAAAGACACATCTCTATGGCATAAACATCACATCAAAAGGAAAAGATTAATACACATGCAAATGCTTGTTGATTTTCCCCCTGACAAATGACCCTTTTTATTGACTCGTAGTGTCAGACCAAGAGGTTACAAATACAACGAGTACACGTTCATCTTTCACATGATAATATACACATAACCATTGCTCAGCTTCGAGGCTTCTCTCACGTCACCATGGAGGTGGACTCCTTACAGGTTGTTAACCTTTGGACCTCGCGCAACAATTTCCGTTCGATTGTAGCACCTATCTTGAAGGAAATAGGGGAAATGGCTCTTGGTTTTGCCTCCTTTTCGATTTGTCATGTTAGGAGAAGTGCAAAATAACTCAGTGAATCAACGTGCTAATCTCACTTACACGCTTGACTTGTTTGAGAGCTAGATCGAGAAGAGTCATGAGTTACTAGAGAACTGTCCGCGGGATGATTGTAGCTATATGATTCTTGATCAATAAAGCAACTGTTTCAATGCAAAAAAGACCAGTAAAAGTTCTAAGCGAGGCAGATGACCCACTTCGGCAAACCATCAACTGCCACTTCATTTTACGACACCCGGACTACGAGAATGTCCAACAACACTGTCAAAGAAAGGGGACAATGCATGAACCCCGTCGTGGCCGAGTCAACCACAAAGACGAGATTATGGGTTTTCACCCAGGAGAGAAAGTCAGAGCAAACTCTAGATAGTGTCGTAAACAAGTGAGTGCAAACCGCCACTATCACGAACAACCAATGAGTGCCAGACCTAGGGTTCACATTGAAACTCGAGACCTGGTACTCAAATAGCACCACCAAACATGAAGATCCATGTGTTGCCACCACTAACTTCACAAAGAAAAATTCTTGCTACAATACCCCGGTCAACACTGAAATCGCAGATCAAGATGAACTTTACACATCAGACATTTGTTAAGATGCCTGATCTGCCATCGCATACATGGACAAGCATGCTAACACCATCACATATATTGTGCACAGCCCGACCATTGCCAGAAGAAGGCAGATATCCACCAGAGATCCGTCGGAACGGGGGGGGGGGGGAGGGGAGCATGAGGTCAGCCTTGAAGGAAATATGCGCTAGAGGCAATAATAAAGTTGTTATTTTATATTTCCTTATTCAAGATAAATGTTTATTATTCATGCTAGAATTGTATTGATTGAAAACTTAAATACATGTGTGAATACATAAACAAATACCGTGTCCCTAGTAAGCCTCTACTAGACTAGCTCGTTGATCAAAGATGGTTAAGGTTTCCTAACCATAGACATGTGTTGTCATTTGATAAACGGGATCACATCATTAGGAGAATGATGTGATGGACAAGACCCATCCGTTAGCTTAGCATATTGATCGTTCGGTTTATTGCTATTGCTTTCTTGATGACAAATACATATTCCTTCGACTATGAGATTATGCAACTCCTGGATACCGGAGGAATACCTTGTGTGCTATCAAACGTCACAACGTAACTGGGTGATCATAAAGATGCTCTACAGATATGTTCGAAGGTGTTTGTTGAGTTGGCATAGATCGAGATTAGGATTTGTCACTCCGAGTATCGGAGAGGTATCTCTGGGCCCTCTTGGTAATACACATCATAAGAAGCCTTGCATGCAAAGTGACTAAGGTGTTAATTGCAAGATGATGTATTATGGAACGAGTAAAGAGACTTGCCGGTAACGAGATTGAACTAGGTATGAAGATACCGACGATCAAATCTTGGGCAAGTAACATACCGATAGACAAAGGTAATTACGTATGTTGTCGTGAGGTTCGACCGATAAAGATCTTCGTAGAATATGTAGGAGCCAATATGGGCATCCATGTTCCGCTATTGGTTATTGACCGGAGAGGTGTCTCGGTCATGTCTACATAGTTCTCGAACCCGTAGGGTCTGCACGCTTAACGTTCGTTGATGATATAGTGTTATATGATTGGTGACCGAATGTTGTTCGGAGTCCCGGATGAGATCACGGACATGACGAGGAGTCTCGATATGGTTGAGAGGTAAAGATTGATATATAGGACGATGATATTCGGACACCGGAAGAGTTTCAGAGTGCACCGGGTAGTCATCGGGTCACCGGAAGGGGTTCCGGACACCCCCGGTAAGTGTGTGGGCCTAATGGGCCAAAGGGGGGGGGGACAGACCAGCCCACTAGGGGGCTGGTGCGCCCCTCTACATGGCCGGCCTGCCCTAGGGGAAGGAAAGGGGAGGGGTGGCCCCTCCTGCCTTTCCCTCCTCAGGAGAGAAAGGAAAGGGGGGGGGGGGGGGGCGCCACCTCCTCCTTCCTTCCTCCCGCACTTCAATAAGGAAAAGGGGGGGGGGGCACTTGGGGAGGACCCCAAGTAGGATTCGGCCTACTTGGGGGCGCCTCCTGGCTGCTCCCTCCTCCCCCCACCTATATATATGTGGGAGGGGGGCGCCTAGCACAACCACAACAATTGCTTAGCCGTGTGCGGTGCCCCCCTCCACCGTTTACACCCCCGGTCATATTTTTTCGTAGTGCTTAGGTGAAGCCCTAAGGAGATAGCTTCACCATCACCGTCGTGCTGCCGGAACTCATCCACTACCTCGCCGTCTTGCTGGATGAAGAAGGCGGAGGACGTCACCGAGTTGAACATGTGCTGAACGCGGAGGTGCCGTACGTTCGGTACTCAATCGGTTGGAGCGCGAAGAAGTTCGACTACGTTAACCGCGTTACTAAACGTTTCCGCTTACGGTCTACGAGGGTACGTAGACACACTCTCCCTTCTCGTTGCTATGCATCTCCATGGATAGATCTTGCGTGTGTGTAGAATTTTTTTTGTTTTCCATGCAACGTTTCCCAACAGTGGTATCAGAGCCAGGTCTATGCGTAGATGATATGCACGAGTAGAACACAAAGAGTTGTGGGCGGTGATAGTCATTCTGCTTACCACCAACATCTTATTTTGATTCGGCGGTATTGTGGGATGAAGCGGCCCGGACCAACCTTACATGTCCACGCACATGAGACCGGTTCCACCGACAGACATGCAACTAGTTTTGCATAAAGGTGGTTGGCGGGTGTCCGTTTCTCCTACTTTAGTTGAATCAAATTTGACTACGGCCGGCCCTTTAAGAAGGTTAAAATAGCAAACTTGATGAAACACCGTTGTGGTTTTTGCGTAGGTAAGAACAGTTCTTGCTAGAAGCCCGTAGCAGCCACGTAAAACTTGCAACAACAAAGTAGATGACGTCTAACTTGTTTTTGCAGGGCATGTTGTGATATGATATGGTCAAGATATGATGTGATATGTGTTGATGTATGAGATGATCATGTTTTGTAATATCGACAACCGGCAGGAGCCTTAGGGTTGTCTCTTTATTGTATGAAATGCAAGCGCCATGTAATTGCTTTACTTTATCGCTATGCGTTAGTAATAGTTGTAGAAGCAATAGTTGGCGAGACGACCCCGACGCAACGATGGAGATCAAGGTGTCGAGCCGGTGACAATGGAGATCATGACGATGCTTTGGAGATGGAGATCAAAAGCACAGGATGTTGATGGCCATATCATGTCACATATTTTGATTGCATGTGATGTTTATCCTTTATGCATCTTATTTTGCTTAGAACGGCGGTAGCATTATAAGATGATCCCTTCACTAAATTTCAAGATAAAAGGGTTCTCCCCGAGTATGCACCATTGCCAAAGTTCGTCGTTTCGAAGCACCTCGTGATGATCGGGTGTGATAGACTCTACGTTCACATACAACGGGTGTAAGACAGTTTTGCACATGCAGAATACTTGGGTTAAACTTGACGATCCTAGCATGTACAGACATGGTCTCGGAACACTGGAGACCCAAAGGTCGAACGTGAGTCATATAGTAGATATGATCAACATAGAGATGTTCACCATTGAAGACTACCCCATCTCACGTGATGATCGGACATGGGTTAGTTGATTTGGATCACGTATCACTTAGATAACTTGAGGGATGTATATTTAAGTGGGAGTTCATTAGTAATTTGATTAATTGAACTTAATTTATCATGAACTTAGTCTTATAGTTTTTGCATATCTATGTTGTAGATCAATGGCCCGAGCTACCTTTCCCCTGAATTTTAATGCGTTCCTAGAGAAAGCTAAGTTGAAAGATGATGGTAGCAACTACACGGACTGGGTCCGTAACTTGAGGATTATCCTCATTGCTGCACAGAAGAATTATGTCCTTGATGCACCACTGGGTGACAGACCTGCTGCAGGAGCTGAAGCAGATGTTATGAACGTCTGGCAAGCTCGATCTGATGACTACTCGATAGTTCAGTGTGCCATGCTTTACGGCTTAGAACCGGGACTTCAAAGGCGTTTTGAACGTCATGGGGCATATGAGATGTTCCAAGAGTTGAAGTTAATATTTCAAGCAAATACCCGGGTTGAGAGATATGAAGTCTCCAACAAGTTCTATAGCTGCAAGATGGAGAAGAACAGTTCTGTCAGTGAACACATACTCAAAATGTGTGGGTATCATAACCACTTAACTCAGCTGGGAGTTGATCTTCCAGTTGATAGTGTTATTGACAGAGTTCTTCAATCACTGCCACCAAGCTACAAAGGCTTCATGATGAACTATAATATGCAAGGGATGAATAAAACAATTCCTGAGCTCTTCGCAATGCTTAAGGCCGCGGAGGTAGAAATCAAGAAGGAGTAGCAAGTGTTGATGGTTAACAAGACCACTAGTTTCAAGAAAAAGGGTAAGGGAAAGAAAGGGAACTTCAAGAAGAATGGCAAGCAAGTTGCCACTCCCGGGAAGAATCCCAAAGCTGGACCCAAGCCTGAAACTGAGTGCTTCTACTGCAAAGGGAATGGTCACTGGAAGCGGAACTGCCCCAAATACTTGGCGGATAAGAAGGATGGCAGAATGAACAAAGGTATATTTGATATACATGTTATTGATGTGTACCTTACTAATGCTCGTAGCAGCGCCTGGGTATTTGATACTGGTTCGGTTGCTCATATTTGTAACTCGAAACAGGAGCTGCGGAATAAACGAAGATTGGCTAAGGACGAGGTGACGATGCACGTCGGGAATGGTTCCAAGGTCGATGTGCTCGCCGTCGGCACGCTACCTCTACATCTACCTTCGGGATTAGTTTTAGACCTCAATAATTTTTATTTGGTGCCCGCGTTGAGCATGAACATTATAGTTGGATCTTGTTTATTGCGAGACGGTTATTCATTTAAATCAGAGAATAATGGTTGTTCTATTTATATGAGTAATATCTTTTATGGTCATGCACCCTTGAGGAGTGGTCTATTCTTGTTGAATCTCGATTGTAGTGATACACATATTCATAATATTGATGCCAAAAGATGCAAAGTTGATAATGATACAACATACTTGTGGCACTGCTGTTTAAGTCATATTGGTGTAAAGCGCATGAAGAAACTCCATACGGATGGATTTTTGGAATCACTTGATTATGAATCATTTGATACTTGCGAACCATGCCTCATGGGCAAGATGACTAAAACTCCGTTCTCCGGAACAATGGAGCGAGCTAATGACTTATTGGAAATAATACATACCGATGTATGCGGTCCGACGAGTGTTGAGGCACGCGGCGGGTATCATTATTTTCTGACCTTCACAGATGATTTAAGTAGGTATGGGTATATCTACTTGATGAAACACAAGTATGGAACATTTGAAAAGTTCAAAGAATTTCAGAGTGAAGTGGAGAATCATCGTAACAAGAAAATAAAGTTTCTACGATCTAATCGTGGAGGCGAATATTTGAGTTACGAGTTTGGCCTTCATTTAAAACAATGTGGAATTGTTTCACAACTCACGCCACCTGGAACACCACAACATAATGGTGTGTCTGAACATCGTAACCGTACTTTATTAGATATGGTGCGAACTATGATGTCTCTTACCGATTTACCACTATCGTTTTGGGGTTATGCATTAGAGACAGCCGCATTCATGTTAAATAGGGCACCGTCTAAATCCGTTGAGATGACACCGTATGAATTGTGGTTTGGCAAGAAACCTAAGCTGTCGTTTCTTAAAGTTTGGGGTTGTGACACTTATGTCAAAAGGCTTTAGCCTGATAAGCTCAAACCCAAATCGGAGAAGTGCGTCTTCATAGGATACCCTAAAGAAACAATTGAGTACACCTTCTACCACAGATCCGAAGGCAAGATCTTTGTTGCCAAGAATGGATCCTTTCTAGAGAAGGAGTTTCTCTCGAAAGATGTGAGTGGGAGGAAAGTAGAACTTGATGAGGTAACTGTACCTTCTCTCGAATTGGAAAGTAACACATCAGAGAAATCCGTTCCCATGATGCCTACACCAACTAGAGAGGAAGCAAATGATAATGATAATGAAACTTTAGATCAAGTTGCTACTAAACCTCGTAGGTCGACCAGAGCACGATCCGTACCAGAGTGGTACGGTAATCCTATCCTGGAAGTCATGTTACTAGACCAAGGTGAATCTACGAACTATGAAGAAGCTATGATGAGCCCAGATTCCGATAAATGGCTTGAGGCCATGAAATCTGAGATAGGATCCATGTATGAGAACAAAGTGTGGACTTTGGTGGACTTGCCCGATGATCGGCAAGCTATTGAGAATAAATGGATCTTCAAGAAGAAGACTGACGCTGATGGTAATGTTACTGTCTACAAAGCTTGACTTGTCGCGAAAGGTTTTTGACAAGTTCAAGGAGTTGACTACAATGAGACTTTCTCACCCATAGCGATGCTTAAGTCTGTCTGAATCATGTTAGCAATTGCCGCATTTTGTAATTATGAAATCTGGCAAATGGATGTCAAAACTGCATTCCTTAATGGATTTCTTAAAGAAGAGTTGTATATGATGCAACCAGAAGGTTTTGTCGATCCTAAAGGTGCTAACAAAGTGTGCAAGCTCCAGCGATCCATCTATGGATTGGTGCAAGCATCTCGGAGTTGGAATATACACTTTGATGAGGTGATCAAAGCATATGGTTTTATACAGACTTACGGTGAAGCCTGTATTTACAAGAAAGTGAGTGGGAGCTCTGTAGCATTTCTGATATTATATGTGGATGACATATTGTTGATTGGAAATGATATAGAATTTCTGGATAGCATAAAAGGATACTTGAAATAAGAAATATTTCAATGAAAGACCTCGGTGAAGCTGCTTATATATTGGGCATCAAGATCTATAGAGATAGATCGAGACGCTTAATAGGACTTTCACAAAGCACATACCTTGATAAAGTTTTGAAGAAGTTCAGAATGGATCAGTCAAAGAAAGGGTTCTTGCCTGTGTTACAAGGTGTGAAGTTGAGTCAGACTCAAAGCCTGACCACTGTAGAAGATAGAGAGAAAATGAAAGTCATTCCCTATGCCTCAGCCATAGGTTCTATCATGTATGCTATGCTGTGTACCAGACCTGATGTGTGCCTTGCCATAAGTCTGGCAGGGAGGTACCAAAGTAATCCAGGAGTGGATCACTGGACAGCGGTCAAGAACATCCTGAAGTACCTGAAAAGGACAAAGGATATGTTTCTCATTTATGGAGGTGACGAAGAGCTCGTCGTAAATGGTTACGTTGATGCTAGCTTCGACACTGATCCGGATGACTCTAAGTCACAAACCGGATACGTATTTATATTGAATGGTGGAGTTGTCAGTTGGTGCAGTTCCAAGCAAAGCGTCGTGGCGGGATCTACATGTGAAGCGGAGTACATAGCTGCTTCGGAAGCAGCACATGAAGGAGTCTGGATGAAGGAGTTCATATCCGATCTGGGTGTAATACCCAGTGCATCGGGTCCAATGAAAATCTTTTGTGACAACACTAGAGCAATTGCCTTGGCGAAGGAATCCAGGTTTCACAAGAGAACCAAACACATCAAGAGACGCTTCAGCTCCATTCGTGAAAAGGTCAAGGATGGAGACATAGAGATTTACAAAATACATACAGATCTGAATGTGGCAGACCCGTTGACTAAGCCTCTTCCGCGAGCAAAACATGATCAACACCAAGACTCCATGGGTGTTAGATTCATTACAATGTAATATAGATTATTGACTCTAGTGCAAGTGAGAGACTAAAGGAAATATGCCCTAGAGGCAATAATAAAGTTGTTATTTTATATTTTCTTATTCATTATAAAGGTTTATTATTCATGCTAGAATTGTATTGATCGAAAACTTAAATACATGTGTGAATACATAAACAAATACCGTGTCCCTAGTAAGCCTCTACTAGACTAGCTCATTGATCAAAGATGGTTAAGGTTTACTAACCATAGACATGTGTTGTCATTTGATAAACAGGATCACATCATTAGGAGAATGATGTGATGGACAAGACCCATCCGTTAGCTTAGCAATTGATCGTCCAGTTTATTGCTATTGCTTTCTTGATGACAAATACATATTCCTTCGACTATGAGATTATGCAACTCCTGGATACCGGAGGAATACCTTGTGTGCTATCAAACGTCACAATGTAACTGGGTGATCATAAAGATGCTCTACAAATATCTTCGAAGGTGTTTGTTGAGTTGGCATAGATCGAGATTAGTATTTGTCACTCCGAGTATCGGAGAGGTATCTCTGGGCCCTCTCGGTAATACACATCATAAGAAGCCTTGCAAGCAAAGTGACTAAGGTGTTAGTTGCAAGATGATGTATTACGGAACGAGTAAATAGACTTGCCGGTAACGAGATTGAACTAGGTATGAAGATACCGATGATCAAATCTCGGGCAAGTAACATACCGATAGACAAAGGGAATTACGTATGTTGTCATGAGGTTCGATCGATAAAGATCTTCATAGAATATGTAGGAGCCAATATGGGCATCCAGGTTCCGCTATTGGTTATTGACCGGAGAGGTGTCTCGGTCATGTCTACATAGTTCTCGAACCCGTAGGGTCCGCACACTTAACGTTCATTGACGATATAGTGTTATATGATTTGGTAATCGAATGTTGTTCGGAGTCCCGGATGAGATCACGGACATGATGAGGAGTATCGAAATGGTCGAGAAGTAAAGATTGATATATAGGACGATGATATTCGGACACCGGAAGAGTTTCGGAGTGCACCGGGTAGTCATCGGGTCACCGGAAGGGGTTCCGGACACCCCCGGTAAGTGTATGGGCCTAATGGGCCAAAAGGGGGGGACAGACCAGCCCACTAGGGGGCTGGTGCACCCCTCTACATGGCCGGCCGGCCCTAGGGGAAGGAAAGGGGAGGGGTGGCCCCTCCTGCCTTTCCCTCAGGAGAGAAAGGGAAGGGGCGGGGCACCTCCTCCTTCCTTCCTCCCGCACTCCAATAAGGAAAAGGGGGGCGCCACTTGGGGAGGACCCCAAGTAGGATTCGGCCTACTTGGGGGTGCCTCTGGCTGCTCCCTCCTCCCCCCACCTATATATATGTGGGAGGGGGCGCCTAGCACAACCACAACAATTGCTTAGCCGTGCACGGCGCCCCCCTCCACCGTTTACACCCCCGGTCATATTTTCATAGTGCTTAGGCGAAGCCCTGCGGAGATAGCTTCACCATCACCGTCACCACGCCGTCGTGCTGCCGGAACTCATCCACTACCTCGCCATCTTGCTGGATCAAGAAGGCGAAGGACGCCACCGAGCTGAACGTGTGCTGAACGCGGAGGTGCCGTACGTTCGGTACTCGATCTGTTGGAGCACGAAGAAGTTTGACTACATCAACCGCGTTACTAAACACTTCCGCTTATGGTCTACGAGGGTACGTAGACACACTCTCCCTTCTCATTGCTATGCATCTCCATGGATAGATCTTGCGTGTGCGTAGAAACATTCCATAAAAAATGTGTCGGTCATCTAGTTGACAAGGTGAAGAAGCAGAGCTCTATGGCTTATTCGGCTACCTAGTATAGATGGTGTTTGGTTGGGCTCGTCCTTAGCTTTTGCACCTTGGCTTATAAGCCAAAAAAAAACTCCTATTTAGGGGCTTTCGACTTTGGCTTTTGGCATTTGTTTCTAAATAGGCCAAAAGCCATAGCCGAAGCCAAAACCCCATAAGTAGGAGCTTTTTGGCATATAAGCCAAAATGCAAAAGCCAAGTAAAAGTCCAACTAAACACCCTCTATAGTCTAGGCCTTCCTCCGTTCCCTTTCGTAGGCCATACCTTATTTTCTTTGAGAATTGCTATTTCATAACCATCTAACGATGTGATTGTTTGCACCTGAATTTGCAACATAGCTTGTGTGAAGTAAAGTATCGGGGTAGGGCTGAAATCAACTCTTTATTTAGCGGAAAGGACTGAAATCAACTTAATTTCTGAACTTTCGCTAAATAAATAGTGCATGCAAATGACATCACACAAGTTTTCTGTAACCACAATTTTAAAAAGTTATATAGCTAACTTTAAAGTGGTTTTGAGTACTTTTTCTGCCGAAATCATTATTTGCACTTTTTTAGGAAACTTTAGCATGATATGAATCCTTTTAGATTTTTTAGTACAATCTGACCCTTTTGTTCAGCGCCAAGGCTTGTGTCATTTCTGTCCCACCTAGACACGCCAAACTTGTTGGCGTTTCTTGAAGGAAATATGCCCTAGAGGCAATAATAAAGTTATTATTTATTTCCTTATTTCATGATAAATGTTTATTATTCATGCTAGAATTGTATTAACCGGAAACTTAGTACATGTGTGAATACATAGACAAACAGAGTGTCCCTAGTATGCCTCTACTTGACTAGCTCGTTAATCAAAGATGGTTAAGTTTCCTAGCCATGGACATGTGTTGTCATTTGATGAACGGGATCACATCATTAGGAGAATTATGTGATGGACAAGACCCATCCGTTAGCTTAGCATAGTGATCGTTAAGTTTATTGCTATTGCTTTCTTCATGACTTATACATGTTCCTATGATTATGAGACTATGCAACTCCCGAATATCGGAGGAACACTTAGTGTGCTATCAAACGTCACAACGTAACTGGGTGATTATAAAGATGCTCTATAGGTGTCTCCGATGGTGTTTGTTGAGTTGGCATAGATCGAGATTAGGATTTGTCACTCCGATTGTCGGAGAGGTATCTCTGGGCCCTCTCGGTAATGCACATCATATGAAGCCTTGCAAGCAATGTGACTAATGAGTTAGTTACGGGATGATGCATTACGGAACGAGTAAAGAGACTTGCCAGTAACGAGATTGAACTAGGTATGATGATACCGACGATCGAATCTCGGGCAAGTAACATACCGATGACAAAGGGAACAACGTATGTTGTTATGCGGTTTGACCGATAAAGATCTTCGTAGAATATGTAGGAGCCAAGATGAGCATCCAGGTTCCGCTATTGGTTATTGACCGGAGATATGTCTCGGTCATGTCTACATAGTTCTTGAACCCGTAGGGTCCGCACGCTTAACGTTCGATGACGATTTGTATTATGAGTTATGTGATTTGATGACCGAAGATAGTTCGAAGTCCCGGATGAGATCACGGACATGACGAGGAGTCTCAAAATGATCGAGAGGTAAAGATCGATATATTGGAAGGCTATATTCGGACATCGGAAAGGTTCCGAGTGATTCAGATATTTTTCGGAGTACCGGAGAGTTACGGGAATTCGCCGGGGGAAGTAGTGGGCCTTAATGGGCCATACGGGAAAGGAGAGAAGGGCCTCAAGTGGTGGCCGCGTGCCCCCCCATGGGCTGGTCCGAATTGGACTAGGAGGGGGCGGCGCCCCCCTCCTTCCTTCTCCCCTCTTCCTCCTTCCCTCCTTCTCCTACTAGGAATAAGAAAGAGGAGGGGAATCCTACTTGGACTGGGGAGTCCTAGTAGGATTCCCCACACCTGGCGCGCCCCCCTTGGGCCGGCCACCTCTTCCCTCCCCTCCTTTATATACGTGGCCAGGGGGCACCCCAATAGGACATCAAAGTTTCTCTTAGCCGTGTGCGGTGCCCCCCTCCACAGTTACACACCTCGGTCATATCGTCGTAGTGCTTAGGCGAAGCCCTGCGTCGGTAACTTCATCATCACCGTCGCCACGCCGTCGTGCTGACGGTACTCTCCCTCGGCCTCAACTGGATCAAGAGTACGAGGGACTTCATCGAGCTGAACGTGTGCTGAACACAGAGGTGCCGTACATTCGGTGCTAGGATCGGTCGGATCGTGAAGGCGTATGACTACATCAACCGCGTTGATAAACGCTTCCGCTTTGAGTCTACGAGGGTACGTGGACACACTCTCCCCGCTCATTGCTATGCATCACATAGATAGATCTTGCGTGATCGTAGGTAAATTTTTTGAAATTACTGCGTTCCCCAACATTTCTGGCTTGGCATGACCTGGTCGAGTAGCCGTTGACCTCCTACATGGCAGGGCAGAAATGCCACTCTAGGGCGCGTTACTGGAAAAACCACAGTCCTTGGCATTTCTACCCCGGGAAGAAATGCCAGGGCATGTGGCGTTTACAGTAATGTGTGCCCCATGACCACATCTATTCAGGGTAAAAACATCGGCAAGTTTAACCTCTCTAGATGGGGCAGAAACGCCACAAGCCTTGGCGTTACCAAAAAGGTCAGATCGTGCTAAAAAATCTAAAAGGGTGCAGATTGTGCTAAAGTTTCCTGAAAAGGTCAAAACTGTGATTTGGGCCTACTTTTCCGTCACTCGTACATCAGTGAGCAATTTAAAGTTATAGGTACACCGCGAGAATCTTCTCCATCTCCGTGACTTAAGAAGCATTTTCTAAATTTCATGACCTTTGATGGTTCTTGGGATACATCCAACTTTCCATACATTTTTCAAAATGACTCTAATTTATTATAAAGGTACAGTAGAAGTACAAAGAACTCCTAACTAACATAATAAAAATTACATTGAGGTCACTAGACCACTGAATGACCACTACCACTGCCAGAACGCACCGCTATCGTCGCTCTCATGCCGGTGCCGGTCTAACCTTGTTGACGAAAGCTGAGAAAGTCTTCGTGCATGTGCCCCTAAGGACCAGCGCCCTGGAGCCACAGTCATGACCGTTAAACTCTTGAATCGATCTGAAGAACCTGACATGAAATCTAGCCACTACATATACACAAAGAGAAACCCTAACCTCGGCGCCCCGAGGAGCTGGTGGAAATCTACGTCGGAGCTCTATCTAATCCATACCGATGGACGAACTTAAAGAAGGCCGGAGCCTGAAAGACTGACTCAAACAAGAAATGTCACCATCTGTCAGAACACCGCCCCTACAAGGATTACAAGCCTAACCTATCCACTAGATGGAGCCAAGGCACCACCATGGGAAGACAAATTCACAGGCTCGCCGTGAGAGAACAAGGGAAGGAAAATTTTGCCCTTGTCGCCTTGCGTAAGGTGAAAAAAGTCCGAGCAACTTTCCAGGCATTTTTTGATAGGACAACAGGAAATGCCACTAGCTTTCATTTGGCTATGGAACACTTGGTGTCATAAAAAATGTTTACTTTTAACATCTTCTCCACAACAGACTCAATACAAGGGACGTGCTATGAAAAGGAATTTTCTTTGTGCTAGACTACAATAACTATGTACGCGTGGAAGACCTATTAGAGTGCATGCATCACTTGTTCTTTTTCACTGTGCATACTCAATGCCCACGATTTTGGAAAAAAGAATACAACGATTCCTAATGACTATTCTTCATCCTGGAAAATGGAAACATAATCTAGGATTTTTTTTGACGATGAGTTTTGTTTTCAAAGCTTTTTTAGGCTAACCACACACTTTATTTATTGCTCAAGAATATTTTGAGAAATACAATGGACATCAGGAGGTTGAAGGAGCCACACATGACGTCCAAGAGAGAGATTAAGCGCGTACTTAGCAAGACTATATGTAGTGGCGGAGCTATCCAAAAAAGTTGGGTGGGCAAGATAGTATAAAACGGGCTACCCCATATTAAAATCAATACGTTGTTATGGCTGGACTTCATGTAAATTTGTTTTTTGCTACAGATCTGGGCAGGCCATGGCCCTTTTGGCCTTGTCATAGCTCCATCGGCGACTATGTGCCTCGATGTTTGAAGCCCCACATTCAAAAACAAAGGAAACATGCTAGAAATCTAAAGACATGAGCTTAATTTCCGGATAATGTGACCATGCTTGCCACCATTGCCTTGAGATATATTTGAGACCACCTCCTTGTAATCAGATCCTACTATAATATGCGCCTATAATAGATCAACAACCAGTTCCATCGCTTCTCGACAGGCCAGTGCCTCGAGAGATTTTAGATCGGATATCCCATCAAACACAATCGTGAGGCACCCAGGTAAGCTCCTTCACTACTTTTGCAAATTGTGACCACTGCACCCCGCCTAAACGACCAGGACACAGCTCCATCTACTTTGATTTTGCTATAGCTTGCTGGAGGTGGCACCCATCTCGCGTAGCAGCATGATGAGCCTGGTTATATGGTGGAGCAGGTGCAGGTTTGGTGGGTACTAAATCGGCTATGAAACGATCAATGAGTGCATGAGTGGCAGCGGGACTTTGGAAGTCATTTTCGTGGAACGCCTTCCTCCTTGTGTGCCAAATTGCCCATAGGGTTACCAGCACCCAGATCAAGTCATTGTGCGGGAGTGTCTCCATGGTAGAAAAAATCCATCATCTTGCGTCAAGTTCAGTTGTGTTGCTAATGATACCCACAAAATCCTTGTTTTCGAGGGGCCAAACATGTCTAGACATAGTGCATTCCATCAATGAATTTCACCATCAGTCCTTTGATGACCCACAAGTATAGGGGATCAATCGTAGTCCTTTCAATAAGTAAGAGTGTTGAACCCAACGAGGAGCAGAAGGAAATGACAAGTGGTTTTCAGAAAGGTATTTTCTGCAAGCACTGAAATAGTCGGTAACAATTAGTTTGATAGCAAGATAATTTGTAACGAGCAAGTAACGATAACGGTAAATAATATGCAGCAAGGTAGCCCAATCCTTTTGTGACAAAGGACAGGCCAATGCGGTCTCTTATGATAAGCAAAGCGTTCTTGAGGGTACACGGGAATTTCATCTAGTCACTTTTATTATGTTGGTTTGATTCGTGTTCGCTACTTTGATAATTTGATATGTGGGTGGACCGGTGCTTAGGTGCTGTTCTTACTTGAACAAACTTCCTACTTATGATTAACCCCCTCGCAAGCATCCGTAACTACGAGAAAAGTATTAAGATAAAATCTAACCATAGCATTAAACTTTTGGATCCAAATTGGTCCCTTACGAAGTAGCGCATAAACTAGGGTTTAAGCTTCTGCCACTCTAGCAACCCATTATCTAATAACTACTCCACAATGCATTCCCTTAGGCCAAATATGGTGAAGTGCCATGTAGTCGACGTTCACATGACACCACTAAGGGAATCACAACATACATATCATCAAAATATCGAACACATATCAAGTTCACATGATTACTTGCAACATGACTTCTCCCGTGACCTCAAGAACAAAAGTAACTACTCACAAATGATAATCATGCTCAAGATCAGAGGGGTATTAAATAGCATAATGGATTTGAACATATCACCTTCCACCAAATAAACCATATAGTAATCAACTACAAGATGTAATCAACACTACTAGTCACCCACGTGTACCAATCTAAGGTTCCAGTACAAAGATTGAACACAAGAGATGAACTAGGGTTCGAGAGGAGATGGTGCTGTTAAAGATGTTGATGGAGATGGCCCTCCCAAAGATGGGAGAGTTGTTGGTGATGACGATGGCGATGATTTCCCCCTCCGAGAGGGAAGTTCCCCCGGCGGAATCGCTCCGCCGGAGGGCAAAAGTGCTCCTGCCCAAGTTCCACCTCGAGACAGCGGCGCTTCGTCCCAAAAGTCCCCTCCTAATTTTTTCTAGGTCAAGATGACCTATATACCAGAAGATGGGCACCGGAGGTGGGCCGAGGAGGGCACAACCCACCAAGGCGCGCCTGGGGGGCCTGGCGCGCCTAGGTGGGTTCTGTCCATCTGGTGGGCCTCCTCCGGTAGTTATTTGCTCCAGTATTTTTCATACATTGCAAAATAATTCTCCATAAATTTTCAGCTCATTTGGAGATGTGCAGAATAGGTAACTCCGATGTAGCTTTTTCAGGTCCAGAATTCCAGCTGCCGGTATTCTTTCTCTTTGTGTAAACCTTGCATATTATGAGAGAAAAGGCATTAGAATTAATCCAAAAAGCATTATTATGCATAAAAACATTATAAATAAGAGTAGGAAAACATGATGCAAAATGGACGTATCAACTCCCCCAAGCTTAGACCTCGCTTGTCCTCAAGCGAAAAACCAAAATCGAAAAACATGCCCACATGCTTAGAGAGAGAGAGAGAGAGAGGTGTCGATAAAAACAAATACAGACATAGAAGCATCATGCATATTATTATAACAACAAGGAACTTTAACATAAAACTTTATCAAACAACTTTTATCATATAACTTCTCATGAACAAGTAACAATTCATCACAGCATTGAAGTATAAAGCATAAACCTTATTGAAAACCAACAAACTATGTTCTCAGTCAACTTTGCAACTACAATTCATCATATTTTCAGGAACGGTCATGTATCGGAGCCTTTAGGCAAGTCCACATACTCAACCATCATTTAATCTTCTATGATTGCTAACACTCACAGCATACCCATGAACAAAAAAATTCAACCGGACACATAGAAAGATAAGGGCTTATAGCTTCGCCTCCCAACGTATTCACCACAAGGGTGATGTCAACAATAATAACTCATGCCCACTTATATCCAACTGGATATATGTCCCTAGATCTTTCCTCACCACATGATGCTTGCAAAAAGAGTAAATAAAGGGGAATAGGGGAAAATACATTGACTCTTACATAAAAGTAAATGCATAAAAGTAAAAGATAGGCCCTTCGCAGAGGGAAGCAGAGGTTGTCATGCTCTTATTTGTTTGTATGCCAAATCCCTTAATGCAAAAGAACATCACATTATATTGCCTCTTATGATAGCAACCGTTATTATGCAGTCCGTCACTTTTATTACTTTGCCATCATAAGTTCGTACAACGCTCAATTTTCTCTTACACTAAATGATCCAACACTTTTAGAAGCAATTTTTATTGCCTTTTTGCACCGATGACAACTTACTTGAAGGATCTTACTCAAACCATAGGTAGGTATGGTGGACTCTCAAAATAAGATTTTGGGTTTAAGGGTTTTTGGAGGCACAAGTAGTATCTCGACTTAGTGCGGAGTTTTTGGCTAGCAAAGATATTAGGCAAGCACCACATGTTGAAGGATCTATGACAATATAACTTCTATGTGAATATGAACAAACATAAATCATTACGTTGTCTTCCTTGTCGAACGTCAACAATTTTGACACACAATATTTAATGGGGGCTCACAATCATAAAAGATGTCCAAGATAGTGTATTTGCATGTGAATCTTCTCTTCCCTCATTAATTCTTTCATGAATTGCATCATTGGCCAATGCTATGTTTGTCAATCTCCAATAAATTTTACCACTTATACTTTTCCTTATGTGATGTCATTACTTACCATAAGATTAGCATATGATCTTTTCATTTATTTTCCTTTCTTTTTATTGGAACAAAAGAGTAAAGAAACAAAACTCAAACTAATCTTTATTATATATCTCACACACGATTACATAGATAGATCACTAAGCAAGCACTCGAAAAGAAAGGATCGAACTAAACTTTTATTCAACTAAATCATAGGATAACTAAAGATCGAACTAAAATAGATAAAAGCAAAGATAGTGGTGGTGATACGATACTGGGGCACCTCCCGCAAGCTTGTCACAAGCCAAGGGGAGTGCCCATACCATGAACTCAAGTTTCTTTTGGTGGAGAAGATGATGAAGGTGGTGGTGATGTAGCAGCGGCTTATCCTCCGGCTTCCATGGCAGCAGCTCACCGTCATAAGAAGAAGCGTGAGTCTCACGAGTCCTGCTACTGGCAGCTAAACTCATATCTTTAAATCTCGCCTCATATTCAAAGACTTGATTTTGGAGATCATAGATTTGGCTTTGCAGAAAATTGATTTGCTCGTTGTAGTGAAGACGATGTCCTTCATGGATTTGCCATCCACCTTGAGATCACGGGTGTAATCCGCGATCATGAGGTGATTGGTATTGAGTCCACGTTCCACCATCCCCTTGCACTTGAAAACCTCTTGCTCCATAGCTTCGAGCCTAGCCTCCACGGTTCCCGTCCCCTTGGGACCCTAGACGTCCCGGATGTGGAGCACCCCCTCACGCATCTCAATGGCTTGAGGGTGCTGCATCACCTCCCACAAATACGGGTTGATGACGTTCTCGAAGAACTTGTCCTTGGAGGAGGTCGAAGCGGCCATGGCGATCTAGATCTGTCAGAAAACAGCAAGAAAGAAGAACAGAAGATTTCTCCATGATACGGTGGTCAATACGTTTTGGGGGTATATAAAGATTTTTTATCTTGGGAAACAAGCAAACGAGAGGAAAACGGAGTCGGGAAGGTTCCCGAGGTGGGCACAACCCACCTGGGCGGGCCAGGGGGCCCAGGCGTGCCCTGGTGTCTTGTGCCCTCCTCGGTTGCCTTCCTGGTTGTTTCTTATTTTCCTAATTTTTGTAATATTCCAAAGCTGACAAAAAATAATTTTGCGGATTTTTCGGAGTCTGTTTACTTACCGTATCACATACCTCCTCTTTTTTAGTATTCTGGAGTGTTCCGGAAGGTCTCTTTTATGTGTTCCTCCGGTGTCATGGTTTGGATAATATTGCTTTCAACATTAATAGGCGTACCTGAGATATAGTGTTTAATTCTTTGCCCATTGACCACCTTCAGGTTAGTACCTTCAGCATTATTGATTTTGATAGCTCCAGAGCGATAAACCTCCTCGATAATATACGGTCCTTCCCATTTAGAGAGGAGTTTTCCTGCAAAGAGTCTAAAACGAGAGTTGTACAAAAGAACATATTCTCCAACTTCGAATTCCCTCTTTTGGATTCTTTTGTCATGCCATCTTTTAAATTTTTCTTTAAATAACTTGGCATTTTCATAAGCTTGGGTTCTCCATTCATCTAACAAGCTAATATCAAATAACCTCTTTTCACCGGCAAGTTTGAAATCATAGTTGAGTTCTTTAATAGCCCAATATGCTTTATGTTCTACCTCTAGAGGCAAATGACAAGCTTTTCCATAAACCATTTTGTAAGGAGACATACCCATAGGATTTTTATATGTTGTTCTGTAGGCCCAAAGTGCATCATCCAATTTCTTAGACCAATTCCTTCGGAACCTATTAACAATTTTTTGTAATATTAGTTCTATTTCTCTATTGCTAAGTTCAACTTGACCACTAGATTGAGGATGATAGGGTGATGCAATTCTATGGTTAACATCATATTTAGCAAGCATTTTACGGAAGGCACCATGAATAAAGTGTGAACCACCATCAGTCATTAAATATCTAGGGACTCCAAACCTCGGGAAAATAACTTCTTTAAGCATTTTAATGGAAGTGTTATGATCAGCACTACTAGTTGGAATAGCTTCTACCCACTTAGTAACATAATCAACATCAACCAAAATATGTGTATACCCATTAGAGGAAGGAAAAAGTCCCATATAATCAAAACCCCAAACATCAAATGGTTCAACAACAAGTGAATAATTCATAGGCATTTCTTGAAGCTTACCGATATTACCAATTCTTTGACATTCATCACAAGATAAAACAAACTTACGGGCATCCTTGAAGAGAGTAGGTCAATAAAAACCAGATTGCAATACCTTATGAGCAGTGCTATCTCCCGCATGATGTCCTCCATAAGCTTCGGAGTGACATTTCTGTAGGATTTGTTCCTGTTCATGCTCAGGTACACAACGTCTAATAATACCATCTACTCCTTCTTTATAAAGATGTGGGTCATCCCAAAAGTAATGTCTTAAATCATAGAAAAACTTTTTCTTTTGTTGGTATGTGAAACTAGGTGGTATGTATTTAGTAACAATATAATTAGCATGGTCAGCATACCAAGGAGTATTATGAGAAACATTTATTGTAGCTAGTTGTTCATCAGGAAAGCTATCATCAATAGTTAGTGGGTCATCAAGGATATTCTCTAACCTAGATAAGTTGTCAGCTACGGGGTTCTCAGCTCCTTTTCTATCAGTAATATGTAAATCAAATTCTTGTAGTAAGAGAACCTACCTAATGAGTCTAGGTTTAGCATGTTTCTTCTCCATACGATATTTAATAGTAGCATGATCGGTGTGAACAATTACTTTGGAATCAACAATGTCAGATCTGAATTTATCACAAGCAAACACAACTGCTAAAAATTCTTTTTCAGTAGTAGCATAATTTCTTTGGGCACTGTCTAGAGTTTTGCTAGCATAATGAATAACATTTAATTTCTAATCAACTCTTTGTCCTAGAATAGCACCAACAGCATAATCACTAGCATCACACATAATTTCAAAAGGCAAGTTCCAATCAGGTGGTTGAACAATAGGTGCAGAAGTTAAGGCTTTCTTAAGTGTTTCAAAGGCTTCTACACAATCATCATCAAAATCAAATGGAACATCCTTTTGTAAAAGATTTGTAAGAGGCCTAGAAATTTTAGAGAAGTCTTTAATAAACCTCCTATAGAAACTAGCATGACCAGGGAAACTACGAATACCTTTAATATCTTTAGGACATGGCATTTTCTCAATTGCATCAACTTTAGCTTGGTCCACCTCAATACCTCGTTCAGAAATTTTATGCCCCAGGACAATACCTTCATTAACCATAAAGTGGCACTTCTCCCAATTCAAGACAGATTAGTTTGCTCACATCTCTACAAAACTCGATCAAGGTTGCTTAAGCAATCATCGAAAGAAGTTCCATAAACAGAAAAATCATCCATGAAAACCTCAATAATCTTTTCACAAAAATCAGAGAATATAGCAGTCATACATCTTTGAAAAGTAGCAGGTGCATTGCATAAACCAAAAGGCATACGTCTATAAGCATAAGATCCAAATGGGCAAGTAAAGGTGGTTTTCTCTTGATCAGGTTGTGAAACAGGTATTTGAGAAAAACCAAAATATCCATCAAGAAAACAAAAGTGTGTGTGCTTAGATAATCTCTCCAACATTTGATCAATAAAAGGCAAAGGGTAATGATCTTTTCTAGTTGCTTTATTTAATTTTCTAAAATCAATTACCATTCTATAGCTAGTAACAATTCTTTGTGGAATGAGTTCATTTTTATCATTAGGAACAACAGTAATACCTCCCTTCTTAGGGACACAATGAACGGGGCTTACCCATCTACTATCAGCTATGGGATAGATTATACTTGCTTCCAGAAGCTTTAAAATTTCAGTTCTTACCACTTCTTTCATCTTAGGATTCAAACATCGTTGATGATCAACAATGGGTTGAGCATCAGGTTCCATATTGATCTTGTGCTGACAGAGAGTGGGACTAATGTCCTTAAGATCATAAAGAGTATATCCAATAGCAGCACAGTGCTTCTTCAGAATTTTTAATAGTCTTTCTTCTTCATGTTCTGAAAGGTTAGCACTAATAATAACAGGATATATGTTTTTCTCATCGAGATAAGCATATTTCAAAGTGTCACACAATTGTTTTAATTCACACACGGGATCACCATTAGGTGGAGGAGGACCTCCTAGAGTTTCAATAGGCAAATTGTGTTTGAGCAGGGGTCGTTGTTCAAAGAAAATTTTATTTATCTCATTTCTTTCATGCATATGCATATCATTTTCATGGTCTTGCAAATATTATTCTAGTGGATCAGTAGGAGGCATGGCAATAGAAGTACGACCAATTATTTCATCCTTACTAGGTAATTCTTTCTTATAAGGTTGTCTATTAAACTTGGAAAAATTAAATTCATGAGATTCATCACCAAAGCTAACACTGACAGTTTGTGTATGACAATCTATAGTAGCATTGATAGTGTTCAAGAAAGGTCTACCAAAGATAATGGGACATAAGTCATCTTGTAGGGAACCAAGAACTAGAAAATCAGTAGGGTATTTTATTTTCCCACACAAGACTTCAACATCTCTAACAATCCCGAGTGGTGTGATGGTGTCTCTATTAGCAAGTTTAATAGTGACATCTATGTCTTCTATTTCAGCGGGTGCTATGTCATTCATAATTTCTTGGTATAAGGTAAAAGGAATAACACTCACACTAGCACCTAAGTCACATAAACCATGATAACAATGATCTCCTATTTTAACTGAGACAACAGGCATGCCAACAACAGGTCTATGTTTATCTTTTTCATCGGGTTTGGCAATTCTAGCAGCTTCATCACAGAAGTAAATAACATGCCCATCAATATTTTCTACCAGGAGATCTCTAACCATAGCAACACTAGGTTCTACTTTAATTTGTTCAGCAGGTTTAGGTACTCTAATATTACTTTTGCAAACCACAGTTGAAACCTTAGCATGTTCCTTTATCCTAACAGGGAAAGGTGGTTTTTCAATATAAGCAGTAGGCACAACTGGATCAACATTGTAAATAATAGTTTCATCTTTAACTATGTCAGGTTCTTTAATTTCTTCTTTGATAGGGGGATGATATTTAAACCACTTCTCTTTGTGGAGATCAACATGAGTAGCAAATGATTCAAAAAAAGAGGCTACTATCTCAGAGTCAAGTCCATATTTAGTGCTAAACTTGTGAAAAGCATCGGTATTCATAAAAGATTTAACACAATCAAATGCAAGCTTAATACCTGACTCTTTACCTTCATCGAGTTCCCAATCTTCAGAGTTTCATTTAATCCTTTCTAAAAGATCCCACCTGAATTCAATAGTCTTCTTCATAAAAGAAGCAGTACAAGAAGTATCGAGCATGGAGTGATCATCACGAGAAAGCCGAGCATAAAAATTCTGAATGATAATTTCTCTAGAGAGCTCATGATTGGGGCATGAATATAACATTGACTTAAGCCTCCCCCAAGCTAGAGCGATAATTTCTGCTTCACGAGGCCAAAAATTATATATATAGTTCCGATCACGATGAACTAGATGCATAGGATAATTTTTTGGTGAAACTCCAATTTCAATCGATTCCAGTTCCAAGATCCAATATCATCGCATAGCCTATACCATGTCAATGCTTTTCCCTTCAAAGATAAAGGGAAAACCTTCTTCTTAGCTTCATCTCCGGATAAACCTACAAGCTTAAATAATCCACAAATTTCATCCACATATATCAAGTGCATATCAGGATGTTCAGTTCCATCTCCTGCATAAGGATTAGCTAGCAGTTGTTCTATCATACCCAAAGGAATTTCATAACCAATATTTTCAGTAGGTGCAGTAGGTTGAGGGGTAACTAATTGTGGTTCCGATTGAGGTGAAGATACCCCGAACAAACCCCTCAAAGGATGATTCTCCATAGTAACAAGTGACAATAAATTCCAGCACGTAGTAATAATTTTTCCTTACCAATTTCCACTTACCAAGAGCGCTTCACTCCCCGGCAACGGTGCCAGAAAAGAGCCTTCATGACCCACAAGTATAGGGGATCAATCATAGTCCTTTCGATAAGTAAGAGTGTCAAACCCAACGAGGAGCAGAAGGAAATGACAAGTGGTTTTCAGTAAGGTATTTTCTGCAAGCACTGAAATAGTCGGTAACAAGTAGTTTGATAGCAAGATAATTTGTAACAAGCAAGTAACGGTAACGGTAAATAAAGTGAAGCAAGGTTGCCCAATCCTTTTGTGACAAACACTACAAAAAAAAACACATCCGTGACATTTTGGGTCGAACAATTTTTTTTTTCTGTCATGCTTATGACACTTCTATGACGATAATTGTGACAAAAGCACGTATCATCATAGATGTGATGGGCTCCTACTTCTATGACAAAAAATCATGACCAAAAATGGGCTTTTCGTCCTGGGCGGGCCGGGGACGCACCTGCATGACATTCTTTGGGCCGTCCATGACGGAAAAAATCGTGGTAGAAGCGAGGGCGAGGAAAATTTCGGGGAGTTCCGATTACGGTGGGTGGTCGGGGCCGAGCGATGCATGGAGGGATTCCACGTTTCTCTCGTACACATACGCGCGTGTGTGCGAGGCGTTGGGCTCTAACTGAACCCGAGCGAGGCTTTCGCTTACTGAACCCGAGCGATTGCACTAGCTACGTTACTGAACCTGAGCGATCAATCCCTGGCTGTTAACTGAACCCGAGCGATTCCTTCGCTACTGCTGCTAACTGAAGCCGATCGAAGCTGCCTCTTGATGAACAGTCCCCGGTGGGGGTTGGATGAACAGTTCCCGGTGGGGGTTGGATGACCATGATCCCGTGGTAGTAGAGGCTGTTGCCGCTGGATGAACAGGGCCCCGATCGAGGAGGTGGGGGTGGATGAACAGTAGCCGGTGGAGGGACCCCGTTGAGGGTAGGTTGAACAGGACCCCGTGGAGGGCTGGTTGAATAGGACCCCGTGGATGGCTAGTTGAACAGGACCCCGTGGAGGGCTGGTTGAACAGGAGCCGGTGGAGGCTGGATGAACAGGACCCCGTGGAGGGCTGGTTGAACAGTAGCCGGTGGAGGCTGGAAGAACAGGACCCCGTGGATGAACAGTAGCTGGTGGAGGTAGGAGGAAGTCGATGGTGGATGAACAGTAGCAGGTGGAGGCTGGGGGAAGTCGACGATGGATGAACAGTAGCCCGTGGAGTCCCGTTTTGCGGTACGCCACACCCCTCCCGATGAACAGGAACCCGTTTCGACCGTAGGCGCTCCAACACAAGTCCGTTTCCTCCGTTTTGCGGTACGCCACACCCCTCCCGATCAACAGCACCCCGTTTCGACCGTAGGAGCTCGAACACAAGTTCGTTCCCTTCGTTTTGCGGTACGCCAGACCCTGTTTCGGCTGTTCCGTCCAAGCCGGGTGGCTCCTGATGAACACGACGCATTCCGACGCAGTCTGTTGCCTCTCGATGAACACGATGCTGTTTCTCCATGCCGACCCAGTCGGTTGGCTGCCGATGAACAGGACGCCTTCGCTGTACGCATTCGAGACCCCGCCCGTATTTACGCACGTAGCCGTATTTACTTTCTTGTAGCGTGGCTGTACGTATGTGTACACGATATAGACGGGACTGCCTAAAAAGCTACCGCTCCTTACTGGGCCACGATTCATCATGGCAGAAAGACCGATGGACCAGTATGTACGTACACGTTTGCGACCAGAATGACAATGCTATGTACGCTTCGACCGGGTGGGTCCCGGCTGTCAGGGAGGATAAGGAGGCACTTCCTTGCGTGCGAAGATATTGATGGTGGGTCCGAGCTGACAGGGGGAGGATTCTTTTTTTCCACGTAATAAGGAGGTACTTCCTTGCGTGCGAAGATGTAGCTGGTGGGTCCATCTGTTACCCTCACCGCGTACAGTCCTCTTCCGATGGCTATCGTTCATTGACCACGTTGACCACGACGCGTGGACAGCACCAGGCGGTGGATGACGGTGAGGCAGGGAACGACGCGGAGCCTGAGAACACGCGGAGGGTAGTACGAGGGTTGACTGGTTCGGCTGCTGTGTGAGGCTGCCGTCGCCGCAGAATAACAGGGGGTGTGGGTGAGTAGAGGGATGGCCTGGCCAGCGGGTGGGAGTAATAGGGGGCGGTGAGGCCTGCGCGGCAGCACAGCCGGCCATGGGAGGCAGGAGCACGCGGTGGTTTGGACGGCTGGAGCAAGAAAATCAGAGGTTGAAGAAGCAGGACGACCGTTGGATGCTAACAATCCAACGGTTACTGGTGATAGAATCGTTTGTTGACTAAGTTGACAAAGCCCTCCGTACACGTTAACTTAGTAGGGCCACAAGTCAGCCTCCATATCTGGTGGGCCCCAGCTGTCATGGGGAGCACTCGTTATTTTTCACTTAATAAGGAGGCACTTCCTTCCGTGCCAAGATATAGCTGGTGGGTCCCAGCTGTCATTGGGAGGATTCATTTGTTTTGGCGTAATAAGGAGGTACTTGCTTGTGTGCGGCCATGGACCATGTGGGTCCCAACTGTCAGCCTCTCCATGTACATCCCTCTTCCGATGTTGTCGTTTGTTGACAACGTTGACCACGCCGTGCCGAGAACACCAACACGATGGACGACGGCGAGACCCAGGAAGGGAATGACCCAAAGGCGGCGAAGCCACAACAGTGGAGGGATGTGGGTGAGTAGAGGGATGGCCTAGCCAGCGGTGGGAGTAGTAGGGGGCGGTGAGGCCTGCGCGGCAGCACAGCCGGCCGTGGGAGGCGGGAGCAGGCGGTCCCGCCCGCGCTGGATTTGGCGGCTGGAGCAAGAAGATCAGAGATTGAAGAAGCACGACGGCCGTTGGATTGACATCCAACGGTCACGCTGCTAGAATTGTTTGTTGACATATATAATAAGTAAAAAAAGCTTGCATACACGTCAACTTAATAGGCCCACAAGTCAGACCATTCCCTATTTTTTTTAATAATTTACAGCTCATTTCAACTTCTTATGCAATTTATTGCAGTCCGTTTTTTTTTGTTGGCCACGGCCAGGGTTAAAAATTTAAACGAAATTTCGCATATTTTGGTGGGGTCCAAACTATTTTTAATACCGAAATGTTGAGCCAGATTTAAAGTACTTTGAAGATATATTTAAATTAGGTTAAAGCCCAGTGAAATTGGAATCTGAAAATGTGAAAAAATTCAGAAATTTGAAAGTAATTGCCAATTTGTCGTCTGTTTTTTATATTTATAGCCCATTTCATATTACTTTAAAGATTTGCAGCCATCTTGAAAGAGTTGCAGTCCAGCAGGGCGTAGAAAAATAAGTAGGCCTGGATTGGGTATTCTTCAGAAAAAATAAACTAGGCTCATTTTCACAAATAAAAAATAGCTGGGCTGGTCATGTGGTGAACGTAAAATAGAAGCCTGGGCTAGACGGGCCACAGCCCAGTTGAACCCTGCTCCGCCTCAACAATAACAAAAAAAAGTACTGCTCGAGCAGCTACGTCCCAGGTGTCAGCCGACCTTGTGCTGTTCTCTTATCTATTGACTATACGCTGACAATGTCGTGGGTCCCAGATATCAGAAAACCACTAGGAGGAAGCATTTTCTTTTTCTATACGCTGACAATGGAGTATATAACTAAAAATGAGGAACTTGCTTGCAAACGGCCATGGACATGGTGGGCCCCTACTGTCATCCTCTCCATGTACAGTCCTCTACCGATTCCTCTTGTTTGTTGACCATGTTGACAACGCGAGAGGGTGGTGCCGCGGCGAGCGCACCAAAGCGCGCGGAGGACGACGGCGAGGCCTCGGACGTCAGTGTTAACGATTTAGGAGATGGTGGGGCGGTGATGCATGCACTGAGGCACAGCCAGCCATGGGAGGCGGAAGCAGGCGGCCCCGCTGGCGCTGGTTTGGTCTTGGCGGCTGGAGGAAGACAGGACTGAAGAAACACGACAGACTGTAAAAGCAGCAGGAGTACTTAACAACCTTTACTGAAACCAGCAGGGGCACTTAACAACCATAGCTGAAAGCAGTATGAGTACTTATACAGGTTCAACCATACAAAGCACGCCTCGAACAGTGCTACTTTGCCTACAGTTAACCAAGGGTGAGGCCACCAAGCCCCAGGACAAGGCCCAGGCGCCACCCCACGCATCCACAACCTTCTGAAAGCGGCTTCATCTCGCAATGTGGTCAATAAACAGGATATTCGCTTTAGAGCCATGGAAAAGCATGAGCATAACCTTCTGTCCTATTCTCCAAGATGGACGGGCCTTCATTATTTGAGACCACCCATGAATAAGTATCTTTTCACCTCCAAGGGAAATGGAGTAGGTCGACATAAACATCATGTTGTGACCAAGAGCAAGTCTGACCCGACCATGGTCATGCATCTGTATAGGAACAATAGAACTGGGCAGTTTCCATTTCAAGAAGATCACAACTGTAAAACTGTGTATAAGCAAGAGTTTATGAACAACATATATAACAGAAAACATCTCGTACCATAAGTTTCTCGACACAGTTGGACCTATTCAACGTGTGCAGCAGTGGCACACATATCCCACGTGGCCTTCCACCATTGAAACGCCCCACAAGGACCTCAAGACGATCAATAAAGTGTAGGAACTGGTGGATGTCGTCCCAGTCAACTTCAGTGCCATCAGTAACAGTCGAGTTCTTATAGAATAACAAGCGAGTAGCATGCTTAACTTTGAAATAACCTACACGTGCCACCAATTATAAGAAATATTAGTTAGAAGTAGCATCTTCGTGAGAGAAGGGAATAAAAAATCATTGCTACTTCTAAAGTTAAATTGTGATTAGTTAGACAGAATAGGTAGATTAAGAAGTAATCAAGGCAACATGCAAGAACCAGATACAAAACTAACATGGATGAACTACTGGAACGACGTCGGGGTGGAAGATCACAGTGAAGATGAGACCAGGTTCTGCTATTTCCATCAACATTCGTGCGCCAACTTTCAGTCCGTAACACTTGAGAAAGTTTATCCAAGTTCGGCCATAAAAAAGTAGCGATCTTCTTGGTTCATGAACCCAACTTGGAACTTATATCCATGGCTTGTCTTCAATGTGACCATTGAACTGGTGTATTCAGTTATGGCAAGGCCGACTATCTTGAGTACATGTGTTCTGGCAGAGCAAGGAGTGCACTGCAGGAAAAATAATATGAGAACACAATGTATTCGCTATCCAAATCTAGAAATAATTTCCTCCTTCACGTTAGTGTTAACCATGGTACTAGTACCTTTTATCCAAATATAGCAATCCAAATTTCCAAATTAGTCGACACCATGTTCAAAAAACCCCACCCTCCCGGATAGAAAAGAGGATTCTAGGAACATATTGTGCGCGTTTTAAAATCCTGTGTTAGGATGAGAAGGAACAAGTGTGGCATCTCGCCGAGGGCGCAGAAACCTGTAGGGTCCTCGCACTTTGGGCACTGCAAATGAAACACACTAGATTCAGTAGGAAGAAAAATGCATCAATGGTGGCGGCTGCCATCCTAGGATTACTCGCGACCAAGGGACTAGGATTTATCGGGGATCGATGAAGAATTCGTACCTGGTTCTCCATGAGAAAACCCTACGCAATCGCCGAGAGGGTGTTTTCTCTGAACAAGCAGACGAGGGAGAAGGGGATTCAGGCCCAGTGAAATATTGCTGCTTCATCCATCCAGCTTACTGCTAAAGCTGGAAAGGTGGGGGTTTTCATGATTTGACGGCTAATTGGGCATTACTGCGGCACTACGACCGGAGTGAGCCTACCGTGCAATTGTGCACTCTAATTTGGTGCATGGCATGTGGACCCCGTTGCCGGATGCCCCACATATCAGCGAAAGGAAGTAGAAAGGCAGGAGTAACTAGTTACACATAAATATATTTTTCACAGAGAGATACTCCCTCTGTAAAGAATATAATTTTTTTTATATCACAACTTTAAACATAAGAAAAATCAAGGGGAATATATATAACATAATATGGGGGTTCAGCTGAGAATATAATACTCAGACAGGCTCACGGTTTTGGACTTTGGGCCACATGCCGGTGGGCCTGCATGTTTGGGGGCCCATGTGTTCTAACTCAGCGCATTTCATATTGCAAGCGGTCGGTACGGCGCTGGTTTTAGATGCTGTCGCAAGGCGAATACATAAAATTAAATAAAGAATGGCAGCTATTAGAATGAAATTGAACGACAGTTCCTAACCAGCAATCAGAGTTGCAATTCTTTCATGATATCCTACGTGATAAATAATACTGTCGTACAACTTATACACACAGGACACTTATTTCACCATGCCATATTATTACATTAAAAGCTCTTGGAGGATAGATCATTTCGGCAGTTGCGTGCTACAACTGAAGAATTTCAAAGTTGATCTGGACCAGCTCTCCTTGCCGAGAAAGTCCGATTTTGACATCATCCCCTACCGCAAGATTTGATAGAGTTTTGAACCTTGACCATCCTTTAGCATCAATCATCATGTGACCATCCTTTGTACTTACGGTATATTGAGCAGGTTCATTCACACCAAGGTTGTGCATGGTAAGAGAAACTTGGCCACGGTCGCCCGGATTATTGAACGACTCCCTCGTTGCTCTAGGAATTCTCTGTTTGCAAAAAAGAAGGCATACACAGTGAATCATGTCAAACAACATGGAAAGAAAAAAGAACGAAGCACTTGGGCGGCCAATGCTTACCAAGAAGGTGGAGATGTCGGTTTCTGTAAGGACTTTGGTATATGCAGTGCGAACTGCAGCCCAATCTGTTGCTGATGTAACTGCTGGTTCCGTTGCCGCTGCACAGGCCGGAGCAGATGCAAGTGCAACTTCAAGTGTTGGTGCAGGTGCCGGAGCCGTTGCTGGTGCCCGTGCCGGTGCGACTGGTAGTGCTGCTGCTACTGCCGGAGATGGTGCTCCTTGTGGAGCTGGTGCCGGTGTCGGAGCAGGTGCCCGTGCCGGTGCCCGATCCTCCGGTAGATCAGCCTGATCCGCTGACGCGGTCAGTGCCCAATCCTCTGGTGGATCAGACTGAGATGCTGCCGCTGTCAGTGCTAGAGCCAGTGCCGTCTGAGAAGGTGTCGGCGCTCGATCCGATGCTGAAGGTGGTACCGATGTGCGAGATAGCAGTGTTCGTCTCTGGTCTGCTATGATTTCATACTTCAGCTTTCTAACTTCACTAGGCTTCGTGACCTTGATCCAGTCTTTTTCTTCTCTTCTTTTAAACGCCAGAAGGACTAATTGTGGCGTGTTTGTTAAACCAAACTACAGTTCATCATAGGGCTTTAGATTGTACTCAGACAACATTCTGATCCAATTGTTTCCACTAATATAAGTGATGGACAGTGCCTTCATTACTGACACGACATAAGAAGTCAAACCTACAAAAATAACCATCATAGAGCAAACCAAACGGTTTATTCTTTAACAAATGTCACATGGCAAAACCTGCATCATAAAATTGCAGCAAAAGTAAGAAAACATGACAGTAAATCAATAAGATTTACTTGATGTGACACGAGTGAATCCTTACTAGGAAATCACTATGTTCAAGTTCTAAACAGAAGGTTGATCATCCAATTACGAGTGGCATGCAGGGCCCCCGCTTACTCCCATAAGCAGGACAGTCCAAAGGTCGTGACAAATCGTATGGACCGAACATCCATGGGACTGGAAATCCTGGTGGGTGCGATCAACCTTGCAATGCATATAGATATTGGAGTGTAACCATAATTGATAAACCGTCCTCACAAAAAAGATGATCTGGATACTTCAAAATATACACACTGAATTGAGTGGATAGACATTAACATAGACTGTTCTCAGGACTCACCACACAACAAAAGCGGCAGTACTAAACAATACAGGGTTCACACACACAAATCAAGTACCGAACAATAGTACTTACTACAGACAATCAAAGTTGCACTAATTAAACTCTGCAGACTATTTCTTGCCACCGACCTACGGGATGTACCCCACATAACTGACTAGGCCATGGACTTTGTGAGAGATGTCTACAGGCACCATCGCCAGCTCATCAACCTTGAAGAACCTAACAGAGTGGTCTTTCCACTCATAAACATGATGATGAAGATAGTCCGCATCAGATTTGTCGGGAAGCTTTACAAGAACCACACCCTTCGTAATCGAAGGCACAGCTAGGAAATTGTTGTGGTGAAGTACACCCTCGAGAACACGCCTAACAACAATGCTACAGGAAAATACTAGTTCACGTAACGTGGCGACAAGGACACAGCAGCTGGATAGTTTAGTAGTAGAACTCATCCTCAGGTCTTCCAGTTCACACGGCATGACTTTGAGAACTTCATCTCCACCACGGACCTGGTTCTAAATCAAACAGAACCCAAATATTTTATTACTACCTCCGTTTAGAAATATAAGATGATTTTCGATATTTTACTCCATATAAGACTACATATACGCACAGAAATGAGTGAACAAAGACACTAGAACATGTCTTCAAAGGCATGAGAGCAGAGGGATTACTTGCAATATCCATAACACAAGTTACTGAGACTAATATACTCTCTTCAAAGGCATGAGAGCTAAAATCTTGCATTTCCTACAGCTAGCATTGATGTTCATAAAGTAGTTGAAAGTAATCTATAAGAAATCAGTGTTATGTGCAATAATCATATTTATGTCAACCTCTCGCATTTTTTGGTCAAAAGAGAAATTTAGAACCGTCATTTGGCACACAAAAATCACATGCAAGATCACCCAGAAAGTTGTACTACTAGTACTAGTACTGCGTGTTAGATGAAAAAACACGATCAAGATCGCCAAAAAGATCGTCAAGAAGAGATATTACCTGGACTTGCTTAATGAGGGATCCGGAGAGGGGGGCTTGGATAGGGCGATGGCCTTGAGCTTGTCTACAGTAGTCTCGGCGGGGTGCTTGCGCTTCTTCGTACCCTGAGCCTTGACGGTTTTGGCCAGAGCCATAGACATCACTTTGGCCGGTGCTCCAGGGTCCATCAAGAAACTGTCAAATAGAAATAAAAGAAAAGAATCCATAATCACAAACCCAAAAAAAGAACAGAGAGGGAGTTATAGGATCAGTCTCGGGGTTGCAAGATCGGGCCTTGGCCAGAATCAACACCATTGATGCGCTCACCTTTCCTTCTTTGGGAGAGAAGAACAATGGCAGAAGCGCGTCGGGGTTTTCTTGAAGAAATGAGGAACAAGATGAGGGAGAAGCGAGTTGGGGTTTTCTTCAAGAGAGGAAGGTGAGGGAGAAGAGTGAAATGATGGTTGCTTCGTCCGTCCAACTTACTGCTGGAAAGGTGGGTTTTTTTTATTTGATGGCTCATTGGGCATTACTGCGGCGCTTCGACCGGGGTAGTATACCGTGCAGTTGTGCACTCTAGTACGGAGTAATTTCATGCATGGCAAGTGGACCCCGATGCTGGTTGTCCCACATGTCATTGAAAGTGAGTAGCAAGGTTCCCGACGACCGTCGAGGAGGATCCGCACGGTAGAGCATGTTCACTGTTTCTGAAGAAAAAAATGATTACAACAAGCGTTTCCACTCTTACGACGGAGGAGTGCGAAACACGGCAGCCACTTGAACTTACACAATACTCCTACTACTAGGCATGTGCAGTGGTTCATACGTCAGTACTACATAATCTTGTTGCTAGTGTAGTAAGATATGACGATAACAAATGATGTTATGCGCATGTCAACTATATGAACAGTAATGTAACATACCCCTTTTTTGACTGTCCGGTCGAGAATGAATGATGAGATCAATGTTAACAGAACTAGGTCTACAGCGCACGGAGAGTACGATGCTACAATACTCCATAGAACATGAACCATATGAAGCACGAATCAGTGTTAGGCAGGGTGTATGAAGGGTGCATGGGATGGGAGCAAAAGTTCCCTTCTCGACCCACTTTTGGGTGTTTGGCAGAGTGCACGAAGGGTGCATGAGTCCACACTAGTAGGTTAACACAAATACACTAGGAGCATGCATGAAGAGGGGTGCTGAGATGAGCATGCACGAATAGGGAACGACTATATTGAGATGAGAATGCAACCAAACACACCCACACGCTTTGTGCTACAGTGACTGATCTGCACCGTCTGAGTTTGATCCAACGGTCATGTTGCACCGAGACATGGACATGCCCATGCAGATGACACCTAAACACCACCAAAGTCCCTCTGCTTCTCGAGGCGCACGACCTTGGTGATGTAGGGTGCCACCGCTCGCAGAGCCCGCTCCCGGTCGACGGGAGCCAACTCGTCAAAGATGGCGTCCAATGGCACGAATGGATTCCGGTGACGAAGCCCTGAGAGGATTCGCGCGGCAACAGCAACGGCAGCCCGCAACCCCTCCTTGTTCAGCTCCGCCCCCACCATCGCGCAGAGATGGCTCAGCTCCTCGGAGATATAGGTGAAAAAGGAGACCAGGTCAGGAAGCCGCAACTTGTTGAAGTCGACGGGGTGGTCGAACGGGTTTAGCCCGACGGCCAGCATGGTCACATTGGCATGACGGAAGGCATCGCGCAGCCGCAACACGTGCGTGGCAACATGGTCCACCAAGTGGTTGAGGCAATCCTGGACCTCGTCACGATCGGCCCGCTCGTGCTCCAGTCGGCTCGCCTGACCGCCTATCGTATCTCCCACTTTCTGCAGCAACACCGCCGATGCCTCGAGCATCTTTGTGGTGGACGCCTGCCACTTTTGAAGCTCCATGAACTCCCGCACATAAAGGAGGAGCATGGCACTCCTCTCCTCCTTGAGCTCACGGAGCTCCACATCCTTGGCCCTGAGCTCCGCATCCTTGGCCTGGAGCTCGTGTCAGGCACCTCACCTCAGACTCTGTGATCTGGTGCGCCGCCATGGAACCAGGTAGAAGCAATGGGGAGAGGAAGCAAAGGGGGCGAAATGGCTGAAAGGCAATGCAATCTACGGGAAGGCGGAGGGAGCCAGCTGAGAAGTGGGGTGAATCTTTTGGTTTTCACCATGGAAAAACACCAGTCGACGACTTTTCACATCTGGGAGCAGTGGGTTTTACAGGCAGAGTCATCATGGCTAATTGCTGCCGCGCCTACTCCCGTCAATCGAAAAAATAAAAATCCTACCGTGCCCGCCGCACCCAAAGACCAGAGCAACACTGCGGTGGATATTATAATTTACCTGCCGGCAAGGAGAGAAAAAAAGGGGTGAAAAAACAAATGTGGCGGCGGCCTAGCTAATCGGTCGCACTAGCCCAACTAGCTAGCCATCATGCTTCACTGATGTACTCGGCGGGAAAGGTGGGCTTTTGTGATTTGACGACTCATTTACTTGCTTCGGCGCTCCGACCGAGGAGGACCCAGAAAACACATGGTAGGGTGTCCCACGTCTCGGCAAGGAAGAAAATATGCATGCATCACCCGGTAGGACCCAGAAACCGCGCGGTAGGGTGTGCCATGTCTCGGCACGGAGGAAAAATGTGCGTGTAAAAAATATACTGTATCAGACGTACTACCTATGGTTCGACCTCGGGACCCAGCCAGTCAGTCGAAAACACCCCACTAGCCACACAGCTTCATCATGCTAACGTGGCACGGAGGATAGGTGTGGTTAGCTCCGTCTCGACCAGCCACAATGTCTCTTGTTCTAGGCGATTCTTCTATTTTCCAAGCATTTTTTTAGTTACTAGCAATGTGCCCGTGCGTTGCAACAGATCCAAAGTAGAATAGTACTTGTTCACAAACTTGAAAGAAAACACTCTTGTTTTGATATACATATATGCCACTAAAAATATATTACTTTTCGCTCAAAATATATTTCTTAGGCTGTTTTGTTGAGGTGAGGGAGGGATGTGGTTGCTTATAAGATAATAAGGGGTTTTCTGCAAATTGGAGCAGGGAAGTGGGCTATTGTTATAAAAATGCCACAACTTTCCTCACAGCCGTTAGATGCAGATCTAATGGTCAGAAATGACGGATGGCAGACACACCATCATCACCAACTGAGTCTTTTATAGGAGTAGAGATAATAACACCACGGCAAGCTCGCGCCGCTCTTCGTGTGTGCCCGTGCGTCTAAAGGTTAGATGATGGAGAGGAGAGAGAGATCGCAGACATGGGACCCACCAGTAAGTAAGTCAACGGTCATGCACGTGTTGACGAGCCACTCCCTCTACTCTACTCAACGTAATACTGTATAAAATCAAGTTATGCGACAAAGCCAACAACCGTTGCTGTTTCAGGCTATCGACTTACGCTTTGTAGTCCAGGTTGCCAGTTCGAATCTCGTCTTTCAGATTTGTTAGTTTTAGGTCCAAATTTGATCAATGACAAGTGGGACCCCCGTGTGTTGTTCCGATATTTCAGTGTAGGATGGTTTTTTTGCACAAACACTTTGCGTGGTTAGACAAGTAATGGCACCAGTTACACGTATCTTGCAAGTTTAGGGACAAAAATGACAGCGGCCTAGAATATCACATCCACCCCGCAGCTTAGATGCTATGGTGATACGAGTTTTTACGTCGTTGGATCTGAGATCCAATGGCTTGGGAGTAGTCTTTGTAATTATGCGCAATTTCCAAACTCTCCAAGGTTTTTTTTGCAAATAAAACATTCAGGCCTCATGTGTGCCGCTGCATCTTAGATCCAACGGCTCCGAGTAGCTCATATTAGGTGCTCCCAGTAGCTTAATTAGCCGCTACGGTGATACGAGCATCTAGGCCGTATGATCTATGATCAGATGCCACATGCGTAGTACTTGTACTTTCTGCGCAATTCCCAAACTCTTTGAGACCTATATTGCAAAAACATTTAAACCTCCTACTGTGAGCCGTTAGATCTCCCGAGAACTCATATCACCATAGAATGTATGGTGCGGGAGCACCTCATATTCTCCCATGCGAGAAAACATCAGGTGCTCTCTCAGCTTGGATGCTATGGTGATACGAGCTTCAAGGTTGTTCGATGTGAGATCCAATGGCATCTGAGCAGTCTCTGTTCTTGTAAGCAGTGGCCAAAGTCTTTGGGGGCTTTTCTGCAAAAAAACATTCGAACCACCAAGGAGTTGTTGGATCACAGATCCAACAACTCCGAAGAGCTTGTGTCACCAAAGCATCTAAGGTGTGGTAGCACATGATATTCTTACATACAGGAGAATATGAGGTCCTCCTTCATCTTAGATGCTACGGTGATACGAGCTTCGAGGTCATTGGATATGGGATCCAAGGGCATCTGTGTAGGTTTTTGAACAAATTGTGTGCAATTCTCAAACTCATTAAGGTTTCTTGTAAAAATATTAAGACATCCTGTGAGCTGCTATATCTCAGATCTACAAGCTCCAAGGAACTCGTATCAGCATATAGCATCTAAGGTGTGGGGGCACCTGATATTCTCTCGGGGGGGGGGGGGGCACAACCAATCGGTCTTGGGGAGGGTGGGGACAAATATAATGTTCAAAAAATATAATCTAAACAATCCTAAACAGGGCTTCACAATTTTATCTAAGGTCGAGGGGTAACCCCCGATAATTTACATAGCTCCGCCTATGCAAGAGGTGTAGTGCGAGCGTCTATGTGTGAGAGAGACGACGTGAAAAAGCGAGGTCAATCGAGTCATTTATAGAGGGAGAGATCGAGGGAGTGTGGCCTAGCGTACACTCGAATGTTAAAGACGATACACCGAGACATTGTGCGGCGAAGCTGTGGTGAGGGCTGGAGGGAGATAGTTACCGAGAGAGTGGCCTAGATAGACTTTGTGTGTGCACGCACGGTGAAGGTGTTTTACAAAGGCAACACATGTGTCTTGAGAGAGAGAGAGAGGGAGTGTTTGTCATGGAGGGCACGACGAGGTTGTGTGTGAGAAATACATTTGTTGAGAGTGTGAGGGCGGGAATGGCATAAATGGAGATCGAAACGTGAAGAGCAATAATGAGCGCGCGTGTGTCGGATACCAATAGCTCTATTAACAAAGAAATGAACATCAATCGATACATGAAGTATGTGTGTGTGTGCGTGGGGGTGGGGGGGGGGTCGATGGAGAGACCTAAACACAACATTCGCATGTATGTAGTACTAGACTTAATATTCATGTTTCAGTTTCCTGTTCATTTTAAATATTGAATTGAGGACCATGCATGGCTTACATTTTACTCCCTTCATTCCTAAATATTTGTCTTTTTGGAGATTTCAAATGGACTGCCACATACGGATGTATATACATATTTTAGAGTGTAGATTCACTCATTTTGCTCCGTATGTAGTCACTTGTTGAAATCTCTAAAAGACAAATATTTAGGAACACAGGGAGTATTTTTGAATTCGTGTCATGCATGCATGGTTTGGAAAAAAATAGATGCACTATACTTACTCGATTCTTGTTGTATTCGTGTGTGTGTGTGTGTGGTCATATGCTTGATACATACAAAGTTTTCTCACCACCATACCGTTCATCTTTTAAATTTGAATTTGCAATGAAAAACTTACTGGGGATACCATGAAATGTGGAATCCACGTTGAGATCACTATATCATAAACTCACTCAAATTCAAGAACTCGTCATAAATCAGTTACCGTGCCTTTTGGAATGGCCAGTAATTTGCAAGGAAAATACGGGCATTGTAATACATATAGATTCATTCGGCAATTTAAAAGATTCCTTTCATATTCTCTAATGGTATCACCCAATGGCGTACCAGCCAGACCCGAGCTCGTGTTGATCCTCAGAAAAAAATACCCGGGCTCGTGTCCTTCTGGTGGCGTGCGTGGTACGCACATTAGCCAATCCCAACCACTCGAGCCTCCGCGTTTCGAGTCGAAATATCAGACGGCCAGAATTCCAGCCCTAGGAAATTCCCCTCATGTCCCCGGTCCATAATGACTACCGATGAACAATGGAGGGATGCTTTAGTAACTAGACAACGTTACCTACCATGCCGAGCATAGTTCAATTCTCTCGGTCACCGCGACCCAAGGTCACCCGTCAACTCCATTGCCTAGTACTACACCAGGATGAGCATAGAATTGAGCCCCGTTTGTTCGTGCCTAGTACTTGAGTTAATATATCAGGCAATGCACTGGTACGGAGGGATTATCCTTTTACTCTACATATATAATTTGTCTGAAGTCTAACTAAGCAAAATGTTTGACCAAATCCTTTCTTAAGAAATATTAACATCTACAACAGTAAAGATGTATCGCTTGAAAATGTATTGCATGATGCAGGTTATGATATTGTTTCGAATCCTGGATTTTAAATTTCAGAAAATCCAAAAGTGACCTGAAATTCATGAAACTGAGCATGGTCTCGTGATATGGCACAAATATGCTGTCGTAATTTTTTTGTTCAATTTGAGACAAGCTGCTTATGAAAAGTTGCACAAATGAAGAGCCAAGATATTTTGGAACAAAGACATGTCACGTTAACGCGAACGCTTTCACTATTCAAACCGTGGGCGTTTACGTGCCGCCACGAGTCCCGCTTCCCATCGGCAGGTGCCGTCCGAGCAAGCGTGTGAGTTGACGGCAGGCGTGCGAGTAGACCACTGCGTCGGCTGACTGGGAGGCGTGCGAGCAGGCCGCTGCGTAGGCTCATTGGGAGGCGAGCCCTTTGACTAGGCTCCGCCACCACCTTCATCCCAACTGCCCCCACTTTTAATGGCGCCGGCGCCGTAGTTTAAAATCACCCCCGCACTACCCGGTATCACTACAATCTTCTCTCTTCCTCTCCGATTCTCTTGTCGTCTACCTCCAACCAGCCTGACCTAACCGTACGCCATGCCGCGTCATGATGGTCTGCCCTTAGTCTTCCAGTTTCCTGAGGAAGACACCCAGCCGGAGTCTCAAGAACATAAGGCGCTTTGGGACGAGCTTGAACTGGCCTTGCGGGAAGACGCCGCGCCTGTCCCCGATCCCGTTCCGGCTCCCGTCGCCCCGACTGCGCCAGCGCCCATCCCCGTGGCATTGATGGGCTGGGAGCTGCACATTGTCGCCGAGCTTGATGCCACGGGGTTCCATGAGGTCCCCGCCGACTTTCACACGCCCGTGCACCTGCCAGCGCATGCGCCTGTGCGTGCACTGACGCGCGCGCCCGTGCCGGTGCCCGTGCACATGAATGTCTCCGCCGCGCCGTTGCCAGCGCCTGTCCCCACGCGGGTGCTAGTGCCCCCCTCAGCGGCATGGATCACCGCCGTTAACCGCTTCCTTGCACCAACGCCAGTCGCCTCCTCCTGCCAGTTGACTCGCTCCTGGAGACCAAAGTCCAGAACATTCTGGCCTTCCTTGAAGCTAGGGCCAACGTCCAGGAGTACGCCAACAACGGCGCAAGACGCCGCCATCGCCGTCGCCGTCGGTCAGTGGCCCGACGGCACACAGGGCACGGTAGAGGAGCCGCTTCCCACCGCAAGACGCCCCCGCCGCCGCCGCGTAATCTAAATTTGCCATGAAAAATGTTCGGATTGCCATGCTTAAAATCCGAAAGTTTGGGATTTATCATTTCCATTTATTTTAGTTCAATCGCCGTATGAATGTAAAGTCGGAGTCAGACTGAATGAAATCGATGCTTTGATCGATTGAATGTTCTGCTAGAGCCGTATCAAATTAAATATAAAATGTCTTCAAGCCACATGTATTCCTTCTCATCGCAAACATTTCATATTAAATACCACGTCAATTCCAAATATTTTTTAAGCAAGTCAATTCCAAATACTTGTAGGGCGCGACCAGTCCCCTTGTTCGAGCACTAGGCGATACATCTATTTATCCACGCATTTAATTATGACGGAGTAGTAGATAAATAGTACTACAACTAGCCTAACTTGTCCATCACGGTCACTTTTGTTCCTAAACTTGTTACATGTATAATACTACTAGTACGTGAAACTGGTGCCGTAACTTGTGAACGCGTCCAGATATGGTCAACGGCAACATCGCCCGCGCGTTCTTCATGTTTGCCCGTGTGTCTAAACATAGAAGGGGAGGAGAGAGAGAGAGAGAGAGAGAGAGAGAGAGCAGACATGGAACCCACCAGTAAGTGAAGGCAAATAGTACATGCTAACGAGCCGGTCCCACTAATGTACTAAAATTAATATTAAAACATGTTATCCATTAAATAGGCTGTGGTAATATAAAAACATTATATCAACAAAGGGGGGTACAACAAACGTTGCTACTATGTTGCCTATTGACGTGCGGCTTGAAGGCCCTGGTCGCATGTTCGATTCTCGTCCTTTTTCATTTTAATTTATATATGGGTCCAAATTTGTTCCATGGCAGGTGGGCCCCTCGGTGTGTAGTTTGTAGCACTTTAATTTGTTGGTCGAAATTTGTTCCATTACAGGTGGACTATCGGTGTGTAGTTTGTAGCTTATTTGTAATAATTAAAGAGAACAACAGAGTTTTTTCAAAAATACCATGGTGAAACGTGGAAGGTGAGAAAGGACGTGCGAGAGAGCGGTGATCGAGCCAGAGGGAAATCAATTGGGGGAGGTGCGGGGGTTGCAACGGTGTTTGGAGTAGTTGTGGGCCGAATGCTACAAAAATATAATCTAAACCCATCGGAATAAATGCCTTCGCAAATTAATCCAAGGTTGGAGTCCCCCTCGCAATGTAAATAGCTCTGGCTCTGTGAGGGATGGAGAGGTAGCTTCAATGTGTGGAAGATACGGCGTGAGAAAGTGAGGTCAATCGAGACATGGATAGATAGAGAGACAAAGTGAGTGTGGTCTGGCATTCGTTGAAAAGATATATATGCTCTGGAGAGATATTGTCTGATTGAGCTTTTAGGAAGGGTGATGGCTGTAAGATAGAGCTTGAGAGATGATCCAGTCACAGACATGTAGATATATTTTGTGCGTGGGAGGAATCAAGGTCAATCGATACATAGATAAAGGGAGAGAGATTGAGCGAGTGTGGGTCGTCATGCGATCGAAAGAGTGAGACGAGTTGGAGAGAGTGACTTAGATATACAATGTGCATGAGAGAGTATACAATATGAATATGTCGAATTGGGCTCAAACATGGAGATATATCGTTTGTGTCTGAGAAAGAGCGAGGTCAATCGAGACATACATAGAGAGAGAGAGAGAGATTGAGCGAGCGTGGCCCGCCATGAGGTCGAAAGAGTGGGGGCGGCTTGGATGGACTGACCTAGATAGATAATCTGCGTGAAAGAGTATAGAATGTGTCGATCGAGGCCCATACAGGGAGATATATCATTTGTGTGTGAGAGAAAGCGAGGTTAATCAAGACTTAGATAAAGAGAGTGAGATTGAGCGAGTGTGGGCCGCCGTGCGAAATAAAGATTGAGACAGTCTGGAGAGAGTGACCTAGAGAGACAATGTGCGTGCATGCGCACGAGAGGGGGGGGTCTAGATAGGCAATGCATGTATCTGGCAAGAGAGGGTGGGAGGGAGAGAGAGAGAGAGAGAGAGAGAGAGAGAGAGAGAGAGAGAGCGAGCTCGCTCGGCATGGAGTGCAATGGCGGGTGTGTGAGAGAGATACATTTGGTAACAGAGTGGAAAAATGGGGTTGTGTAGTTGAGAGAGTTAGAGATCAAAACATGGAGAGAAAGAATGAACGTGTGTCGGAAACCGATAGCTTTCTAAGGTGGTTAGGAGAGGAAGATTGATCGATACAGGAAGTATGTAGCGTGTGTGCCGAGGGGGGGTGGGGCTAAAAACAACATTTGAATGTAGATAGTACGAGACTTAATATCGATGTTTCAATTTAGTGTACATTGTAAGATTTGAATTGAGGACCATGCATATGGCTTCCGTAATTATTTTGAATTCGTGCCATACTAGGTTTGGAAAAGTTGACATTGACTCGATTGTTGTGCTATTTTGTAGGTCATATGTTTGAATCCATCCAAAGTTTTCTCAGTACCATGGTGTTCATCTTATACATATGCATTTGTATTAAAAAAGTAGCGCAGATACCATGAAATGCGAAATCCACGTTAGAATTGGAGATCGCTATGTGACACACACTCTAATTCAAATAACTCCTCATTAATTAATTTATAGTATCTCGTTTCGAATGACTAATTATTTGCAAGGAAAACACGGGCATGGTAATACATACAGATTCGTTTGCAAATGAAAGAAGATTCGTTTGCATTCTCAAATGTAGGCGCACCAGGTAGACCAGGGTCGTGTCGTGGTGGTCGCGTGTGTCGTACGGACGCTAGCACCTAGCCACCCACCCCCTCCCTCCCTCCCCCCCCGCCCCCCAAAAAAAAGAACGACAACAAAAAAAGTTCGCGCTTCCACATTTCGGATTGAAATATCTGGCGGCCCCAATTCCAGCCCTGCAAAATCTCCCTTCTCCACCGTCCCCTTCCGCGCCCAGAGCGCTCAAATCCCTAATTCGCCGCCAACCCAAGCAAAGTTCGAATTGCCCCTCGTCTCGTCTCTTTCCCCACCTCTGTGCCGGACGACGACGACGAAGACGACTGTCGCGCTTCACCACCGCACCGGAGCTACCTCATCTACGCCCTCGTCAACCGCACCGGGTGGTCCACCGATAATGTCGGCCACCGCAACCGACGTGCCTCACAGACACTGACTTCCACCGCATCAGGTGCGCTTCACCGACGCCGTCTCCCACCTCACCGGGGCTACTTCACCGAGCACATCGTCGCACCTCCACCCCCCGAGGCCGTTGGGGCTTCACCAACGGTCTCCTCCACCGCATCATAGCGCTCCGCTGCCGCTGAAGATCTGCATCCGTGCGCGGCTAGCCAACGCCAGCGCATCACCCTCAACGGCTCTGAAGTGACCCGCACTCTAGCTAGGCGAGCATGCCCAAACGCCGGCCCGAACTAGGTATCCACATATCACTCCCTTGTGCACTGTTCTGACAATGTTTGGATATCCTCTACTGCTCTCTTAGCTTACACGCCTATGCAACTTTGACTTTAACTCTTATTTCTTCTGGAGCTGAAACAAGCAAAACCATTTTTTAGCGAAACATGACGGCGCTACGGGATCTGGTACACATCCTGCACACCGGTATAACCTTGTAAGTATCTGTCCTCCGGTACAACAGCAAGGTCGATTCCTCTTATTTGATCAATCGTTCGCCGTGTCAAAAATGCAGAGGGGGATGCAAGGAGCACAAGGCCTGCACATCCAAGCAAGTGGTAACATGGACTTGTACATGGAACATCCCAAGCGCAAGCAGAGCTGCAGTGAGCCTGTACAATGAGCTAGCGTAAGTCCCTGCATTTCATTTAATTTGTACTGGCCTGCGTGTATGATTTATGTGCAGTGGCGGATCCACGAATTCAAGTTACCAGGGGCGAAAATTTAACTTAAAAAATACGAAGGCACTTGCACTCCAGAAATCAACATAACTTGAGAAATGTGAAGCTACATGCACTTTAAAAGCCAGCTAATGATCCAAAGTAGTTCCAGATTATAAAATACTAAATGATGTAAGCACCAAAAAACACAAAATGCAACATGGTGTACAAGGACTACTAACATGGACTGTACCTATTTGAATTATTCGTTCTCTGGCTGAAAATATCGAAGTGTAATTGCACCTATAACCAGTGCGCAAAGTGCATATCAATATATCTATCCTGCACAAGTATGCCAATAGTTTCAAACAACAGATTAGAAAAGTATTTATGCTACGTTATCATGATACGGGGACTTTCTGGTAGATGGCCTCGACGTTTCCTGAAGCCATGAAAATGTATTATAATTTTCTTGTCATCAATTCCTGCAAATCTCTATCTCTCTCTCAACATAGCAGATCAACATTAGACACTAAATCCTTCAATGGGAGCTTGCAAAATGCTTGCATTAGATCCCTCATTAGACACTATATGTTCATCACCAGGAGCATGTAAAATGTTTGCATCAAATCCTTCATCAGCAGTCTGTTCATTAGACACTTCATGCTCAAGAACAACATGAGCTTGTATGTTTGCACCGGAAACTTGATTACACACATCAGGTTCAGTCAGTTCAGCATTGATTGGGGGAGTTATAAAATAAGCAGAAATTGGTTTCATTTTCTTATAGATTTCCTACATACAAGCAGTTTTACAACACCGTCAGGTTTAACTATTGGCCAGAAATTGAACAGTTGAATTAGATATAATCAGGGATGTGATGTACCTGCTCGTTGCGCATGCTGCTCTTGCAAGCTGTGACTGTCCGTTTGCGCAAGCTCGATGCCATGCCCGTGCTGCAGCCGCTACCTCCCATGCAGGCTACACCCAGGGTTGGATCTTCATCTTCTTGTCCTTCCATTCGCTTGAAGCCCGGCGACCGGCATCCAATGAGGGCGCGAGGAAGTGCTGTGTCAGTCTGTCCAGCGATGGCTAGGTTAGGAGCGAACCAGACTAGAGGCTGAAGTGAACGAATTGGGATTTTTCCTACCGTCGATCGATATGGGAAGCACTCGTTTGGGTCGCGAGCCTGCTATAGGGCCTGCCTTGCACTTACATTATTGGCCCATCCAAATTGAAATGTTTTTCTTCATTTTTTACATTGCCTGCTCGTGTGCTGGGACGAACAAAACTAGCCTGGGCCAACCTGGACGACTCAAACTAGGTGCACACTTTCCAGCCACCCCAGGCGGCTGCCCATAGCAGCCCCTACGATGGCGTTGCCCCTTTTTGTGTGTATGATTGGGTTAGTGAAAAATACTCCAGTGGGACTTTTGATTTATCCACAGAATGGTTGAATTGCTTGTTTCTATGAACTGAGTTCGGCAATAATGTGAAGGATGCCAGTCTTTTCATCCTATTGTAGATTGCTTAGATCTCGATATGCCAAATGTAATCGCATGAAATATACATTAAAAGCCAGTGTGATGTGTGTTGCTACAACTAGTCTGACAACTCGTCCTCATATAATATATCAAGGACACACCATCTTATCAGATTAACCATTCGACTTACCAATGCAGTGTGGGAAGAAAGAAGTATTGGGACTGCGTATCCAAGCAATTGATGCCATGGACTCCTTCATAGAACCTTGTAAGCGAAAAAGAAGTTGCAGTGTGCCTATACAAAGAGCTAGCGTAAGTTCAGTTACCTGCTTCTCGGAATTTTAGTTAGCCACTTATTGCAAAATTGTTCAATTACGTTGCTTGGCTTAATTTAGTTTGCTACTGATTACATAATGCCATAGCCTGTTAATCCTATTATAGACTGCGCCTATCTATGTGTTTGATACTTACTGTTAAGAATTACCTGTTTGCCTGAACTTAAATAGCTACTTAAGCACATAGATAGCTGGTCATATGTACTTCTAGGGTGCAGCAAAATTCACATGTAATTTTTGTTCTGATACCCTGTTTGTTTAAATGGTTTGCTGTTATCACTTGTAGCACTAGTAATGTTTGCATGTTCATAGATAGACAACTGTCAGGTTTATATGAGGGACACCGTCTTTTTAACTTATATATATATATATGTGTGTGTGTGTGTGTCGGAATCATTTTGCTTACATCAAAGAAATTTACAGATGTCTGTGTTGCTGGTAAACGGTACCGACTTGTTACTTTAATACATTGCCAAGAACTTGTTAATTTTACTAGTTCATGTGTAATTAAATACGTTGCCAAAACTGGTTAGTTTTACTAGTTTGATGTCAGTTTCTTATGGCTCTTGCAACACTTTATTTATGATTGCTAACATTCAAGTTTGCTGGATCCAACTGAAACTCCGTTGGCACAAAATGTATGTTTTCAGAAACTTCCTTGTTTACCTGGTTTGCTGCTGTAACTTGTTGCTGCAATCATCTTACCAACTTCAAGTTTTCAGGATCCAATTGGAAGTCCAATTGCACAACAGGTACATTTTCAAATATATATTTGTGTAACAGGTTTGCTGCTGTAACTTGTTGCTCTAATCAAGTTACTGACTACTCAACTTTTCAGGATCCAAGAGAAACTCCAATGCCACAACAGGTTCCTTTTGCAAAACTTGTTTGTTTATCTGCTTTGCTGCTGCAACCGGTTGCTCTAATCATGTTACTGGCTACTCAACTTTTTAGGATCCAAAAGAAACTCCAATGCCACAACAGGTACCTTTCGCAAAACTTGTTTGTTTAACTACTTTGTTGCTGCAACCGGTTACAATGATGTTAATAACTGCTTTTCAGCATCCAATCGAAACTCTTTATTCCTTGTTTGTTTAATTGGTTTGCTGTTCTAACTCCCAGTTGAGATGTTTTGCTAACTTCAACTTTTCGAAATCCAATCAGAACTTTAATTGCAAAATAGGTTAGCCCAAGATCAAAGAGCGAGGTCCCCATGGACGTTGTATCATCCCACATCAGTGGCACCAGCCCAATCGTGCATCATGAATTGCCAACTGCTGATGCTCTAGAGGCTAAACTATTGGTAGAAAGAGATTCTGCTTCTGCACTTAGAGATGAAGTTGACATGTTGAGGAAGCAAACAGCACAATCACAAGCAGTACTCAAGACAACCATTAAATATTTGGTGGATTTCAAAACAAAGCAAGCTGAGACTGACCGCATTGTTAAGGTCCTGAGGGAAAAAAGGAAATTAAATTCCCACTTGGTAAATCATAGGTGAAATGTTTTTTCATCGTTGAATAACCTTTGTGTTGTTTGTTCATGTAATCGATCAAACCATTTGTTTTAGAGATCATGTAATAATTGTTTTTTGGTTTGTATTTTTTTTAGCACGAGGCTGTATTAATTGATAAGACACTGAGACATTTCATTTTGATTGTTGTGCCAGACCTACAAATATGCCAATCGGGCTGAATGGGCATTCAGCAATAATAGTAGTATAGAAGGTCCTTAAGTGGCACGCATCTGAAAGGGCCAAGATGCTGTACTAGCTTCACTAAAAAAATGATGCTCTTCTAGCAAAAAAAGTACAGCGGCCTGGCTTATGTATGTTAGTTGATATTATTGATCCATATACTCTATAAGTGTTTATATGTATGTTAGTTTTGTACATTATTGGTTGATTGACTCGGTATTTTGAATCTTGAGACATCGCTTGTGTATATATCTAAATGGGAGTACACATTATGCTGCGTGTGACACTTGAGTTGGACATAAAGTGGTTTCAAATATTCGAATTCACCTTAACTGGATTCTAGCTTCTGAATTCGTGTATCGGCGTTTGTAAATCATATTCGTATATGACAGTGGAATACGTCTTTGTTGTGCTTTTGAAGATGTATAAAAACAAATAGAAAGATTTATAAAGATTCGTATAAGAATACAAAATGGATTCAAATTTAGTTGCCAGGGTAAATGTGGATGCTTATTGTCCTAAAATTCGAAAGAAGCGGCAAAATATCCACTCCCATGTTGGCTGCCCGAAGCCAGTGTTTGCGAGATGGAAATTACTATCTACCCCTTACACGGACAATCCATCGGCCCGATTTCCACTACTCTCAATAGGGGGTAGGTTAGTAACTTCAATTAGACGTGACACGACCACCTCTGAGCCCATTCAAACACGGTGGGCGCCAAACATGGGCGGCAAAACACATTTGATTCAAGCTTGTCCGAAAGACCTCTGTCTCTGCCTCCATTTCCCCATTCATACATGATGGGCGGCAAAACAAACTCGACTCGGCCGAAATCAATGTAGGCAAATATTTTCAATAGGGGCTTGTTTGTAACTTCACTCAGACGTGACACAACCGTCCTACCTGTCAGCCCCGTTCATACACCGTGGGCGCCAACCGTGGGCGCCAAATCACCCTCTCGTCGCCCGAAATCGCTCTGGGCAAATGTTGGGGAGATGCGAGATTACCGTCATATCCCCAACAGACGAGACGTCCAAATTTTAAACGGGGGCTAAGTTCATAACTTTCCCATATTTCAGACAGGCGCGTCCCAAAAACTGGTTTCCCATACCTCTCCCTCTATTTTCCCATTCATACACTGTCCGCGCTAGAACACCATCCCCACACCAGCCTCCTCCGTCCGCCACCCCATCCATCGCCGCCGTCCTCCACCCCATCCATCGCCGCCGTCCTCCACCATGCCGGAGCGCCTACCAAGACCGCATCGTCCACTTTTAGAGATGGATGTTTCTCATCCATGGCGATGGACCAGGATCCTTGCATCGCATCCTCTCGCTTCATCGGCGCCATCGTCCTCCTTGTCGGGGCCGCTCCCATGACCTTCTCGTCCACCGCAATGGGACTTATCCCCTGATGCACCTGTCTACCGTCGCAGATCTGCTTCAACACCACCGACAGCCATCGCACCCCCGATGCCTACACGGCGCCACAAGAGAGGTGGTACTACTTCATATCTGCTCAACTTTTTGATCTCAACCAGAAAATAGATCGTAACTTGGTTACTGTACTTTCTTTTCAGCTCTTAGAATTTAGTTCTTAGTTCGAAGCAAACAATGGTTGCTAAATAGCATTTCTGTGGTTTGCAGCTTCAAATCTGCCATGGCACAGTCATAATAGGGTTTAATTGATCATGCTTAGGGTTTCCCCCCTTTTATGATCACTATACGATCAGTATACGTGCTTCGTGTCATAATAGCACTGCTCCACCCATCAAGCTAAACAAGCTTAGTTGTTCAAATACGAATATGATATTATTAAAACAGAGTCATTTAATTGGTCAGCTAAATGTTCCTAATTTAGTTTCGAAAATGCATGTACGCCGCTCGGGTGTGGATCTACAGGGTGCCCACGGTGGGCCGCGGCCCACCCTGGGATTTTGGGTCGGCCTAGGCCCCAATTCACCTCTGTTCTGCTGCGCTTCCGATCTCTACTCGCCCCCAGCCGCCTGCCTCACCGGTGACTTGCCGTCCCCGGACGGCATGACTCTAGGAGGAGACGCCGGACTAACAGGAGGTCAGGAGCCGCTCGCCTAACAGCGTCACCGCTGCCCGGGAACGCCGCTGTGCCTACCTTCCCAGTCCGTTCAGGGCTCAGGCACGCAGCAGCTACTAAGCCAACCCAATTTGTCCTGAGATACGTCCTTAACACTCAGCAGCCACTCCTCATCACCCATTTTCTAATTGATTCATTACTCATTAGGCAGGACTGTCATTAGGGTTTGTTGTGTACTGAGTGCTACCTACACTTAATGGTTCAGATGTATTTCAGTAATCTTTAGTACCTGTAAAGTTCACAGGGTTTCAAAATTCCGGCCCTAGGAACAGACACTAGTCATTTTGGATTGTTGGTCATAGTGACATTGACCCAGATTACTACTGCGGGCCAGGTTTGTCGTCAATTTTACTTGTCTTTCTTACTCATTCGATATGATATCCAATTATTCATGTCGATTAGTTGCAAACAATAAGTGCTAGACCAACTTCTTGATTCAGATTTTGGACGGTCTCTTACTGCAGTTACAATTCTGCATACTTGTCCTAGTAAGCTCACAAGTAATGATTGATTCACTACCTCTATGCTTGCCTTGTCATATTTGTTGTCAATATTCTTTTAGGGTGGACCACCCTGTTTCAAAATACTGGAACCGCAAACATGAGTGAATAGTATTTCTCTGTGTGATCTCTTCCATCATGTGTGGTCAACGAACACTGCATGGTATAGAAAGAAAGTGCCATTTCCATCTTTTACATAGACTTCGATCTTTTACATGGAATACAATCTGCCTACTTGCTTTGTGTCGCACTACCAGCACTCCACCCTTGAAGCTAAACATTATGCCTCTCACAATTCCTTAGTTTATTTGTTCAAATACGAATTTGATATGATTATAATGTTCCTACTTCAGTTTTGAAATGTGTGTCTGCCTGTTATAGAGACATAAGAGGTTTATATTTCTGTGTGTGGTCTGGTCAGCACAGTTGGGGGGTGAACTTTGCATACGCAGGGGTTTATAGGGAGACACTCTTCGAGTTGAATCCGCAATGCATTCCATAGATAATCTGACTACTTTTTATGTTTTCATGAATCTCAGAGACTGAACAGCATCATAATGATTATGAGCTTGCACGCATGAAAAGAATAAAGCAGAACAATGCCATGGCTGTCAAACTTGGCATTAAGGGACTGGAATCAAGTCTGGATGCAATGCAATGCAAACGCTCTCTACCTATAGATTCATGCTCAGAATATGATGCTAATAGTGATTCTGAGCTAGAAGGAGACCTAAGTCAATGTAGCTCCCTAGTGGAGGAGTCAGAGGCAGATGCCCTATCTTATTCACCCATCAAGGTGCTTGCTCTAACTTTCCAAGGTTATATTGATCGCACATATCTTGCAACTGATGCTTTGCATTGCTTCTACTTTGTTGCACTGCCATTAGCTTAGTTTATACATAGTGTATGTGAATACGCCCTGTCTATCCATTTTCAGTACATATTCCATCTGTCATCATACCATATTTATCCATTCAAATGTTGTTCTTGTGTATCAGACGCTCAAAAGGAAGAGGGCAATTGCTGATCGCGGAGGAGCACGAACAAAGTATTTGGAAAAGGTAGTGACACCTGATAAATCAAATAGCACATTAGGTGTAGTTGCAATATCACCAGACCCAGAAAACACGGCCACAACTCTAGCAGACTCTAGCCCTACTACACTGGCCATCTCTGATGCCCCAACTCAGCAGACCCCAACTGCCGCAAACAGTATGATGATGCCAGTTGACATAGCACCAGCTCTACGACGCAAAACCCCCATTCCAGCAAAGAGTACACCAAATCCAGTTACCAAATCCCTTTTTGAACGAGAGAGAGAGAGCCCCAATTGCAGCAAATAGGACTCCTGTTCCACTTCTTCCCAGTTTAGAAGACGAAGCTTATATTGTTGTCACGAACTTTGTGCGCATCTTTCCTTCATGGAAAGATTATACCACAGACAAAGAACAATTTCCAATCTTCCTCCGCAACTTACGCGTAAGTAATGTACTAATGTTATTCATGGTAATTACTGCATATGTTTCTGCTGACAGAAGACACAAGATTTCATTCTTTTAAATAGGCGATGACCAAACTGGATAGTCAAGATGAGCAAGGGTTGGTTGCGCTTTTCAAGCACTCATTGATTAAGTACCGTTTCTACCTGAGGCAAGCGCACTTCGATGGCAAGCCTCTAAACAAAATTTCTGTAAAGTCTTCGGTGCTACATTTATCAGACAACGACTGGAATAATCTTGTTACACATTGATCTCATCTGCAGCGTAAGGTATTATCTATGATATCACATCACAATTTGAACTACATTTCTGCATGTGCCTTAATGTCTCACTTGTACGAAAACTGTTTGCAGAAGAACATTCATTCTCAAGGGACCATAGAATATCGCAACTATACTGCACACTGCATTGCTCTTGTGAGTACCTCTTGTCCTGTATGACCATACTTACTTTCATAGCTGGTTGATTATGTAGCATCACTGCACATGTTAGCCTCGTTATCCTCCATTTGATGGACATTATAAGATCCGTATCGACTCTTACATAAATTTAGAATTGACCCAATGCTTTTGAAGAGGTATAGCTCTGCAGTCCTCTTGTAAGGACTGAACGTCGTCTATCACTGTACTTACATTAACAACTACTCCCTCCGTCCCATAATATAAGAGTGTTTTGTACAGTACACCAGTGTTCAAAACACTCTTATATTATGGGAAGAGGGATTGGTTCATTGTGTAGCATTCTGCATCTTATCTCCCTCGCCCACCATTTACTAAAAAATATCAGATCTATATTTAATCTTACCAAAAAGTTGAATACACAGACAATGCCAGTGCAGAAGTGTAGCCCATTGCTCTTGTCAGTACATTTTGTCCTGTAACGCTTGTACTTCCAGGGATTGGTAGTTGATTATGTAGCATCAATCTGCATCTTATCTTCATTATCCTCTATCCCTTCCAGTATTATCATATCTATAATTACTCTCTACAAAATGTAGAGTACAGGCAATGCTTATGAAGAAGATTCTGTGCTGAAATTCTTGAGTTATCCTTCCCTTGACATGGAGAAGGGCATTATAAAGCCGGTGTTAACTATTTATGTAAGTCAGTCCTTCTAAAGCCTTTATCCTCAACTGATGTTTAATTTGCTCATACTCCCTATCATTAACTGCTGTTTAGTTTGCTGTTTCTATCAAAATGCATGTTCGCAACAACTGTAAGTTCCAAGTTTTACTTGTAAAACCAAATTCCTTATTCATACCATGCATATTACTCAATACTCCCTATATGTATGCTTTTTTTGTGGATCTATAATCCAGTCTGTGGTGAAGCAGCCCACGTTTGCACCTTGTCATCTCCTATTTTATCTTAGTGATGTGGCTAATGATATGAACAACATACCATGCACATTAACCAAAATAGATACAATGATTGTCTTTGCCCTTCATCTATGCTTGTTTTATTGATATGGTAATCCATTAGTGTGGTGAAGCTCCCCGCATTATGAACAATGCCAAATTATGCTATTGATATTTTGAACTTACTCTTTATTTTCTAATTTAAAATTGGATGGAATTGACAACATAGTTATCATCTTTGTTTATACACATGCAAAACCTGTCATCTCTCTGCTTGTTTCAGGGTGATATGCCTGATGGCATGCACAAGTCTGCTGAAGGCTGTGAGACAAACCCAACATATATTGCAACAAAGAAGGAAAACATCTTGAAGATAGCGAGACAACCCCAAAGTCTTGTCTTGATGCAGTGTTCAAGTTACTTGAGACTAGCAGTCAGACAAGCTCATAGAATTCGTTGTCTGAATCAGTTCGACTTCTTCAGTCCCAAGTTCTAGCAAAAAGGCATTCTTCAACTCAACTTCGACTTGAAGTCCTATCTCTAAGAAAGATTGCGGAGAACACCAATGTGAACCTCATTGCAAAACAGCTACACCTGGAAGCTATGACCGACATCCTAGGCCGGTCTCACAACCTTGTTCAGCAGCTTGCGCAGCAGTTCCCGCGCAAGGCTAACCTTTCTTGAACTGTCTTGGAAGTTGTCTTGGTTCAGTATTATTTTGTTACACTGCAATGGCGCCCAGTTTTTGTAATCTGCTTCTTCATTGTGCTTTATGATCACTGGTGGCGAACGTCGATGCCCAGTGGATGTAATATACCATAAATCCTTTATTGTATAGTGTAGGTTTATTCCAAGTTACTATGCCATAATTTATTTATTGTATAGAGTAGGTTTGTTCTTAATTCCTACTAGTTACCGTATATGCCATCATTCTCTATCTGAAAAAAAAGGCGAAAATCTGATGTAGTCGATCGGGCCAAAACATTCACCTCTAACGGGCCTGCATTTTAGCGGGCCACAATTGGGCCGGCCTACAACTTTCTTGGGCCTGAAAGGCCATTGGGGCCTTCACACTTTGCGCCAGGCCCACAACATACACGGGCCTATATTCGGCCCAAAGTTTAGTTGGGCCTTTAGTGGACCCAGCGCTTAGTTGGGCCCATGTAGCTTCGGGCCATTAACAGGCTGAATATTCTGCTGGCCTATTACGGCCCAGAAGAAACCATGGGCCTTTAGCAGGTCAAAATGCATGTTGGGCCTCAATTTTCACTAGTCATCGACGGGCCTTCAGCAGGCTGAAATGTAGACCGGGCCATTATTTGCCCAGTTATATGACGGGCCATTACCAGGCCGAAACATATCTCGGGCCTTAGTTGGCCCACTGATATCATGGGCCTTTAAGAGGCCGAAAGCTTAGTAGAGGCATCAACGGGCCGAATTATACGACAGGCCTTTAACAGGCCCAAAGTCACGTTGGACTGAACTGTTGCCACCTTGATCACGGGCCGTTAGAGGGCCGGATGTCGCGTCGTACCATATATGACCCATGGGCAGCACGGTCCATTCCCAGGCCGAAAGACACACCGGGCTGAAATGGGCCCATGTCTACATCAGGCCTCAAACAAATCGAAATGTCACTGGGCCGTAATTGGGCCCAAATATTCGGCGAACAATTAACGGGCCAGATCTGGCTTCAGGCCGTAAATGGGCCATGTTTAAACAGGCCATTAGTGGGCTGGCCCACTAGTACCTGAGTAAATACGACGGGCCTTTGACTGGGTCAGCCTTTTTAACCTATATGGGTCTCTGTTGGGTCCTGCCATGTGTCAACGTATCATAGGCACGTCTCCTCCATTGGACGGGCAACATCTGGCCCACCGAGGAGCCGACACATGTTTCCTCCAGCCAATGATGATTTTACACGTGGAAAATCCCCATTGGTCCGGGCTGTTAACGGGTTATCGGATCCAAACCGGAACCCGATAGCTTAACGGCGACCCGTTACGGTGGATGCCACGTGTCGGTTACCCTTGACGAAAGCACTTCCATGACGCGCCATTTATCATCATGGAAGTGGACACTTCCATGATGATAATTTTGGTATTGTCATGGAATACTTCTACGACAGCACAGGTATGACTATCTAGATTCTGTCATAAAATCATCATGGATGCACATGCATGACAAAAAACACGACCTACTGTAACAAACACGTATCATCACGAAAGTGGTTTTTTTTGTAGTGAAAGGGCAGGCCAATATGGTCTCTTATGATAAGCAAAGCGTTCTTGAGGGTACACGGGAATTTTATCTAGTCACTTTCATCATGTTGGTTTGATTCGTGTTCGCTATTATGATAGTTTGATATGTGGGTGGATGATACATCTCCAACGTATCTATAATTTATGAAGTATTCATGCCATGTTTGCAACAATTTTATATGGTTTTGGTATGATTTTATTAGATCTAACCTGGACTGACGTTGTTTTCAGCAGAACTACCATGGTGTCATTTTTTGTGCAGAAAAAAAGTTCTCAGAATGGGCTGAAAATTTACGATGATTTTTTATGGACCAAAAGAGACCCCCAAAGCACTGGAGCTGGGCCAGGAAGTAACCAAGGAGCCCACAAGCCTGGGGGGCGTGCCTCCCGAGCTTGTGGGCCCCCCGGGCACCCCCCCTGACTTGTTTCCAACGCCAAAAATTCTTATAAATACGGAAACCCCCGAAAAGAACCCTAGATCAGAAGTTTCGCCGCCGTAAGCCTCTGTAGCCACAAAAAACCAATCGGGATCCCATTTTGGCACCCTGTCGGAGGGGGAAACCATTAGCGGAGGCCATATTCATCATCCCGGCTGTCTCCATGACGTTGAGGGAGTAGTTCACCCTCGGGGCTGAGGGTATGTACCAGTAGCCCTGTGTTTGATCTCTCTCTCTCTCTCTCTCTCGTGTTCTTGATTTGGCACGATCTTGATGTACCGCGAGCTTTGTTACTATAGTTGGATCATATGGTGTTTCTCCCCCTCTACTTTTTTGTGATGAATTGAGCCTTGCTCTTTGAGGTTTCGTTATGTTGGATTGAGTATTGGATTTGAGAACACTTGATGTATGTCTTGCGATGGGATATCTGTGGTGACAATTGGATGTTCTATTGATTCAATTGATGTATGTCTTGGCACTCAACTCATGGATTCCCGAGGTGACATTTGGGTAATCTATGCATAGGGGTTGATGCAAGTTTTCATAGTAGACATCAGTGGACCGGTGCTGTTCTTACTTGAACAAACCTCCTACTTATGATTAACCCCCTCGCAAGCATCCGCAACTACAAGAAAAGTATTAAGATAAAATCTAACCATAGCATTAAACTTTTGGATCCAAATCGGTCCCTTACGAAGTAGCGCATAAACTAGGGTTTAAGCTTCTGTCACTCTAGCAACCCATCATCTAATAACTACACCACAATGCATTCCCTTAGGCCCAAATATGGTGAAGTTCCATGTAGTCAACATTCACATGACACCACTAAGGGAATCACAACATACATATCATCAAAATACCGAACATATATCAGGTTCACATGATTACTTGCAACATGACTTCTCCCGTGACCTCAAGAACAAAAGTAACTACTCACAAATGATAATCATGCTCAAGATCAGAGGGGTATTAAATAGCATAATGGATCTGAACATATAACCTTCCACCAAATAAACCATATAGTAATCAACTACAAGATGTAATCAACACTACTAGTCTCCCACAAGTACCAATCTAAGGTTCCAGTACAAAGATTGAACACAAGGGATGAACTAGGGTTTGAGAGGAGATGGTGCTGTTGAAGATGTTGATGGAGATGGCCCTCCCAAATATAGGAGAGTTGTTGGTGATGACGATTGTGATGATTTCCCCCTCCGGGAGGGAAGTTCCCCTGGCGGAATCACTCCGCCGGAGGGCAAAAGTGCTCCTACCCAAGTTCCGCCTCGAGACGGCGGCGCTTCGTCCCGAAAGTCCCCTCCTGATTTTTTCTAGGTCAAAATGACCTATATACCAGAAGATGGGCACCGGAGGTGGGCCGAGGAGGGCGCAACCCACCAGGGCACGCCTAGGGGCCCAGGCGCGCCCTGGTGTCTTGTGCTCACCAGGTTGGCCCCCTCCGGTAGTTATTTGCTCCTGTATTTTTCATATATTTCAAAAAAATTATCCGTAAATTTTCAGCTCATTTGGAGATGTGCAGAATAGGTAACTCTGACGTAGCTTTTTCAGGTCCAGAATTCCAGCTGCCGATATTCTCCCTCTTTGTGTAAACCTTGCATATTATGAGAGAAAAGGCATTAGAATTACTCCAAAAAGCATTATTATGCATAAAAACATTATAAATAATAGTAGGTAAACATGATGCAAAATGGACGTATCATCCTTGCTTCCATGTAGAGCACAATTACTTGTGGTTGTCTTGTTATGGTAATGGTGCAGGTCCGCTGGCAGGATAGATTGTTGTGCTAGTCTCCAAAGAAAAAATCTGACTTCTTGGGGCACTTAATCCTTCCACATATTACGCCAAGATTTTTGCTCAATTTCAGCATTGGACGAATCTCCTCGGCACTCTAGCCACGCCTCCCACCGGATCTTCATTGTGACCAGCATATGATAAGTCGATCTCACAGAAAAATGCCTTTAGGGTCGTGGCTCCATGTCCAAAAGTTGTCAACCGGTCTGGTGCATAATGGTATAGCAAGAATTATCTCGGCGTCGAAGGCTATGAATGTGTTCCTGACCAGTGCACGATTCAAGTCTGCCTCATTATGTAGTATTAGCTCGCTCACCATCTTAGATGGGTCGGCTGTTAGGCTTGTGATGGGTCTCATGTTGAAATCCCGAGGCAACCAGTTTTCACGCCATGTGTGTTTCGTTTGGCCATTGCCAACTCTGCGAATTAACCCATGAGCAAGAATGCCCCGCCTTCAAAAGTTGCATGCCAAACTTGTGACCGTGAGCTGCCTAATTTAGATTGCAGGAACTCTGTCTTTGAGAAATACTTTGACTTTAGGATTCTATCAGTGAGAGAGTTTGGTTCCTGGAGTATACGCCAGGCCTGTCTCGCTAATAAGGCTAGGTTAAAAAGTTCTATGTCTCTGAAGCCTAAGCCTCCCATATACTAGGGCATTGTTATTACTGCCAAGTAAACCCAACTGGCTTTTCTTTTTTCTTCCTTGCTCCCCCATTGGAACTTCTTGATTAGTGAGTTAATATGATGACATACCTCTAGGGAGTTTGAAACATGACATAGAGTAAACAAGGACAACCTGAGCAACTTCCTTTATTAGAACGTCTTTTTCACCACCACCAGCAGATAATTGTTTATCCATCCATCCCTTGACCGTGTTCCAAACTCTATCACGTAGGTACTTGAAAGCGTCATTTTTTGAGTTGCCAACATCACTTTCTATTGGAAATGAAGCATGAAAGTAAAAAAAAATCCTACGTACACCCAAGATCTATCTAGGAGAAGCATAGCAACGAGAGGGGAGAGTGTGTCTACGTACCCTCGTAGAATGTTAAGTGGAAGCGTATATCACGCGGTTGATGTAGCCGTACTCATCATGATTGATCACCCACAAGTATAGGGGATCAATCATAGTCCTTTCGATAAGTAAGAGTGTCGAACCCAACGAGGAGCAGAAGGAAATGACAAGTGGTTTTTAGTAAGGTATTTTCTGCAAGCACTGAAATTGTCGGTAACAGATAGTTTCATAGCAAGATAATTTGTAACGAGCAAGTAACGTAATGGTAAATAAAGTGCAGCAAGGTAGCCCAATCCTTTTGTGGCAAAGGATAGGCCCAAACGGTTTCTTATAATAGGCAAAGCGTTCTTGAGGGTACACGAGAATTTCATCTAGTCACTTTCATCAGGTTGGTTTGATTTGTGTTCGCTACTTTGATAATTTGATATGTGGGTGGACTGGTGCTTATGTGTTGTTCTTACTTGAACAAACCTCCTACTTATGATTAACCCCCTCGCAAGCATCCGTAACTACGAGAAAAGTATTAAGATAAAATCTAACCATAGAATTAAACTTTTGGATCCAAATCGGTCCCTTACGAAGTAGCGCATAAACTAGGGTTTAAGCTTCTGTCACTCTAGCAACCCATCATCTAATAACTACTCCAGAATGCATTCCCTTAGGCCCAAATATGGTGAAGTGCCATGTAGTCAACGTTCACATGACACCTTTAAGGGAATCACAATATACATATCATCAAAATATCGAACACATATCAAGTTCACATGATTACTTGCAACATGACTTCTCCCATGACCTCAAGAACAAAAGTAACTACTCACAAATGATAATCATGCTCAAAATCAGAGGGGTATTAAATAGCCTAATGGATATGAACATATAATGTTCCACCAAATAAACCATATAGTAATCAACACTACTAGTCACCCACAGGTACCAATTTGAGGTTCCGGTACAAAGATTGAACACAAGAGATGAACTAGGGTTTGAGAGGAGATGGTGCTGTTGAAGATGTTGATGGATATTGCCCTCCCAAAGATGAGAGAGTTGTTGGTGATGATGATGACGATGATTTCCCCCTTCGGGAGGGAAGTTCCCCCGGCGGAATCGCTCCGTCGGAGGGCAAAAGTAATCCTGCCCAAGTTCTGCCTCGAGACGGCGGTGCTCCATCTTGAAAGTCCTCCTCTTATTTTTTCTAGGTCAAAATGACTTATATACCCGAAGATGGGCATGAGAGGTGGGCCAAGGAGGGCGCAACCCACCAGGGCACGCCTAGGGGCCCAGGCGCGCCCTGGTGTCTTGTGCTCACCAGGGTGGCCCCCTCCGGTAGTTATTTGCTCCAGTATTTTTCATATATTTCAAAAAAATTATCCGTAAATTTTCAGCTCATTTGGAGATGTGTAGAATAGGTAACTCTGACGTAGCTTTTTCAGGTCCAGAATTCCAGCTGCCGGTAATCTCCCTCTTTGTGTAAACCTTGCATATTATGAGAGAAAAGTCATTAGAATTAATCCAAAAAGCATTATTATGCATAAAAACATTATAAATTACAGTAGGAAAACAGGATGCAAAATGGACGTATCAACTCCCCCAAGCTTAGACCTCGCTTGTCCTCAAGCGAAAAAACCGAAATCGAAAAACATGTCCACATGCTTAGAGAGAGAGGTGTCGATAAAAACAAAATACGGGCATAGAAGCATCATGCATATTATTATAACAGCAACAAACTTTATCATAAAACTTTATCACATAACTTTTATCATATAACTTCTCATGAACAAGTAACAATTCATCACAACATCGAAGTAGAAGCATAAATTCTATTGAAAACCAACAAACTATGTTCTCAGTCAACTTTGCAACTACAATTCATCATCTTTTCAGGAAGGGTCTCATATCGGAGCCTTTGGGAAAGTCCACATACTCAACCTTCATATAATCTTCTATGATTGCTAACACTCACTGCATACCCATGAGCAAAAAGTTTCAACCAGACACATAGAAAGATAGGGGCTTATAGTTTCGCCTCCCAACATATTCACCTCAAGGGTGATGTCAACAATAATAACTCATGCTCACTCATATTCAACTGGATATATGTGCCTAGATCTTTCCTCACCACATGATTCTTGCAAAAGAGAAAATAAAAAGGAATAGGGAAGAATACTTTGACTCTTGCATAAAAGTAAATACATAAAAGTAAAAGATAGGCCCTTCATAGAGGGAAGCAGAGGTTGTCATGCAGTTTTTGGTTTGTATGCTCAATCTCTTAGTACAAAAGAACGTCACGTTATATTTCCCCTTATGATAGCAGCCTTTATTATGCAGTATGTCGCCTTTATTATTTTGCCATCACAAGTTCATACAATGCTCAATTTTCTATTACACTAAATGATCTACCACATTTAGAAGCATTTTTATTGCCTTATTGCACCGATGACAACTTACTTGAAGGATCTTACTCAATCCATAGGTAGGTATGATGGACTCTCAAAATAGGATTTGGGTTTAAGGGTTTTTGGATGCACAAGTAGTATCTCTACTTAGTGCGGAATTTTGGCTAGCAAAGATAGGGGGCAAGCACCATATGTTAAAGGATCTATGACAATATAACTTCTATGTGAATATGAACAAGCATAAATCATTACATTGTCTTCTTTGTCCAACGTCAGCAATTTTGTCATATAAAATATTTTTATGAGGGCTCACAATCATAAAAGATGTCCAAGATTGTCTATTTACATGTGAATCTTCTCTTCCCTTTTTAATTCTTTCATGAATTGCATCATTGACCAATGCTATGTTTGTCAATCTTCAATAAATTTTACTACTTATACTTTTCCTTATGTGATGTCATTACTTACCATAAGGTTAGCATATGATCTTTTTCATTATTTCCTTTTTATTTTGATTGAAACATAAAAGTGAAGAAAGCAAAACTCGAACTGAACTTTATTATATATCTCACACACAATTACATAGATAGATAGATCACTAAGCAAACACTCGAAAAAGATTGAACTAAACTTATATTCAACTAAATCATAGGATAACTAAAGATCAAACTAAAATAGATAAAGGCAAAGATTGTGGTGGTGATACGATCCCGGGGCACCTCACCCAAGCTTGGCACAAGCCAAGGGGAGTGCCCATACCCTGAACTCAAGTCTCCTTTGGTGGGGAAGATGATGATGGTGGTGGTGAAGTAGTAGCTTTAGACTTCAGGCTCAGGAGGTTCTCCAATCTATGGATGATGCTCCGGAGGGCGATGATATGCTCTTGCAACAGAGTATTTTCACATGTGAGATATTTATTTTGCAAACGAACCATTTCAATGACCCTGAAAGCTTCAATTTCAGTAGGTGTGAGGTAATCATAGTAAGTTTGGAGGGTGTCTTCTTCTTCTGCTGCTGCTGGAACAGCCTGCCCTACTGTCGGGACTTGATCTCCCGCGACTTCCTTGACCTTATAACCTTTTATGGTTTCCTCTGGTTCCTCTCTCTTTAGTTCTATCTTCATCAATCAAGCATCCTCTTCTACTTTGTTGGAGGAGGGAGAAGACATGATACCTGGCTTGACGGATCTGACAGAAAGTAGCAAGAAAGAAGAACGGAAGATTTCTCCGTGGTACGGTGGTCAATACGTTCGGGGGGTATATAAAGATTTTTTTATCTTGGGAAACAAGCAAACGAGAGGAAAACAGAGTCGGGGAGGTGCCCGAGGTGGGCACAACCCACCTGGGCGCGCCAGGCAAGCCAGGTGCGCCCTGGTGTCTTGTGACCTCCTCGGTTGCATTCCTGGTTGTTTATTATTTTCCTAATTTTTGTAATATTCCAAAACTGATAGAAAATATTTTTGCGGATTTTTCGGGGCCCGTTTACTTATCGTATCAAGTACCTCCTTTTATTCATGATTCTGGAGTGTTACGGAAGGTTTCTTTTATGTGTTCCTCCGGTGTCATGGTTTGCATAATATTGCTTTCAATAATAATAGGCGTACCTGAGATATAGTTTTTGATTATTTGCCCATTGACAACCTTCGGGTTAGTACCTTCGGGATTATTTATTTTGATAGCTCCAGAACGATAAACCTCTTCGATAATATATGGTCCTTCCTATTTAGAGAGAAGTTTTCCTACAAAGAATCTGAAATGAGGGTTGTACAAAAGAACATATTCTCCAACTTTGAATTCCCTCTTTTGGATTCTCTTAACATGCCATCTTTTAACTTTTTCTTTAAACAGTTTGGCATTTTCATAAGCTTGGGTTCTCCATTCATCTAGTGAGCTAATATCAAATAACCTCTTTTCACCGGCAAGTTTGAAATCATAGTTGAGTGCTTTAATTGCCCAATATGCTTTATGCTCTAACTCAAGAGGCAAATGACAAGCTTTTCCATAAACCATTTTATAAGGAGACATACCCATAGGATTTTTTATAAGCTGTTCTGTAGGCCCAAAGTGCATCATCCAATTTCTTAGACCAATTCTTTCGGGACCTATTAACAGTCTTTTGTAATATATTTTTATTTCTCTATTGCTAAGTTCAACTTGACCACTAGATTGGGGATGATAGGGTGATGCAATTATATGGTTAACATCATATTTAGCAAGCATTTTACGGAAAGCACCATGAATAAAGTGTGAACCACCATCAGTCATTAAATATCTAGGGACTCCAAACCTCGGGAAAATAACTTCTTTAAGCATTTTATTGGAAGTGTTATGATCAGCACTACTAGTTGGCATAGCTTCTACCCACTTAGTAACATAATCGACAACAACCAAAATATGTGTATACCCATTAGGGGAAGGAAAAGGTCCCATATAATCAAAACCCTAAACATCAAATGGTTCAACATCAAGTGAATAATTCATAGGCATTTCTTGACACTTACCCATATTACCAATTCTTTGACATTCATCACAAGATAAAACATACTTACAGGAATCCTTGAAGATAGTAGGCCAGTAAAAACCAGATTGCAATACCTTATGAGCAGTTCTATCTCCCGCATGGTGTCCTCCATAAGCTTCGGAGTGACTTTTCCGTAGGATTTGTTCATGTTCATGCTCAGGTACACAACGTCTAATAATACCATCTACTCCTTTATAAAGATGTGGGTCATCCCAAAAGTAATGTCTGAAATCATACAAGAATTTTTTTCTTTTGTTGGTAAGTGAAACTAGGTGGTATATATTTAGCAACAATGTAATTAGCATACTCAACATACCAAGGACTGTTATGAGAAACATTTATTGCAACAAGTTGTTCATCAGGAAAACTATCATCAATAGGTAGTGGGTCATCAAGAATATTTTCTAACCTAGAGATGTTATCAGCTACGGGGTTCTCAGCTCCTTTTCTATTAGTGATTTGTAAATCAAATTCTTGTAGCAGAAGAACCCACCTAATAAGTCTAGGTTTGGCATCTTTATTTTCCATAAGATATTTTATAGCAGCATGATCGGTGTGCACAATTACTTTAGAATAAAAAATATAAGATCTGAATTTATCACAAGCAAACAAAACTGCTAAAAATTCTTTTTCGGTAGTAGCATAATTTCATTGAGCACTGTCTAGAGTTTTACTGGCATAATGGATAACTTTTAATTTTTTATCAACTCACTGTCCTAGAACAACACCAACAGCATAATCACTAGCATCACACATAATTTCAAAAGGCAAGTTCAGTCAGGTGGTTGAACAATAGGTGCAGAAGTTAAGGCTTTCTTAAGTGTTTCAAAGGCTTCTACACAATCATCATCAAAAACAAATGGAACATCCTTCTATAAAAGATTTGTAAGAGGCCTAGAAATTTTAGTGAAGTCTTTAATAAACCTCCTATAGAAACCACCATGACCAAGGAAACTACAAATACCTTTAATATCTTTAGGACATGGCATTTTCTCAATTGCGTCAACTTTAGCTTTATCCACCTCAATACCTCATTCAGAATTTTTATGTCCCAACACAATACCTTCATTAACCATAAAGTGGCACTTCTCCCAATTCAAGACAAGATTAGTTTGCTCACATCTCTACAAAACTCAATCAATGTTGCTTAAGGAATCATCAAAAGAAGTTCCATAAACAGAAAAATCATCCATGAAAACCTCAACAATCTTTTCACAAAAATCAGAGAATATAGCAGTCATACATCTTTGAAAGGTAGCAGGTGCATTGCATAAACCAAAAGGCATACATCTATAAGCATAAGTTCCAAAAGGGCAAGTAAAGGTGGTTTTCTCTTGATCAGGTTGTGAAACAGGTATTTGAGAAAAACTAGAATATCCATCAAGGAAGCAAAAGTGTGTGTGCTTAGATAGTCTTTCTAACATTTGATCAATAAAAGGCAAAGGGTAATGATCTTTTCTAGTTGCTTTATTTAATTTTCTAAAATCAATTACCATTCTATAGCCAGTAACAATTCTCTGTGGAATAAGTTCATTTTGATCATTAGGAACAACAGTAATACATCCCTTCTTAGGGACACAATGAACAAGACTTACCCATCTACTATCAGCTATGGGATAGATTATACCTGATTCAAGAAGCTTTAATATTTCAGTTCTTACCACTTCTTTCATCTTAGGATTCAAACGACGTTGGTGATCAACAACGGGTTTAGCATCAGGTTCCATATTAATCTTGTGCTGACAGAGAGTGGGACTAATTCCCTTAAGATCATCAAGAGTATATCCAATAGAAGCACAGTGCTTCTTCAGAATTTTCAATAATCTTTCTTCTTCATGTTCTGAAAGGTTAGCACTAATAATAACAGGATACATCTTCTTCTCATCAAGATAAGCATATTTCAAAGTATCTGGCAATTGTATTAATTCAAACACAGGATCACCCTTTGGTGGAGGAGGACCTCCTAGAGTTTCAGTAGGCAAATTGTGCATGAGCAGAGGTTGCTGTTCAAAGACAATTTTATCTATTTCATTTCTTTCATGCATATGCATATCATTTTAATGGTCTAGCAAATATTGTTCTAATGGATCAGTAGGAGGCACGGCAATAGAAGCAAGACCAATTATTTCATCTTTATTAGGTAATTCTTTCTTATGAGGTTGTCTACTAAACTTAGAGAAATTAAACTCATGAGACTCATCACCAAAACTAACACCGATAGTTTGTTTCTCACATCTATTTTAGCATTAACGGTGTTCAAGAAAGGTCTACCAAAAATAATGGGGCAAAAGTCATCTTGTGGGGAACCAAGTACTAGAAAATCAGTAGGATATTTTACTTTCCCACACAAGACTTCAACATCTCTAACAATCCCGAGTGGTGTGATAGTGTCTCTATTAGCAAGTTTAATAGTAACATCTATGTCTTCTATTTCAGCGGGTGCTATGTCATTCATGATTTCTTGATATAAGGTAAAAGGAATAGCACTCACACTAGCACCCAAGTCACATAAACCATGATAACAATGATCTCCTATTTTAACTGAGACAACGGGAAAGCCCACAACAGGTCTATGTTTATCTTTTTCATCAGGTTTGGCAATTCTAGCAGCTTCAACATAGAAGTAAATAACATGCCCATCAATATTTTCTACCAGGAGATCTTTAACCATAGCAACACTAGGTTCTACTTTAATTTGTTCTGCAGGTTTAGGTGCTCTAATATTACTTTTGTGAACCACAGTTGAAACCTTAGGATGTTCCTTTATCCTAACAGGGAAAGGTGGTTTTTCAATATAACCACTAGGCACAACTGGATCAACATTGTAAATAATAGTTTCATCTTTAGCTATTATCGGTTCTTTAATTTCTTCTTTAAAGGTGGATGATATTTGAACCACTTCTACTTAGGGATATCAACATGAGTAGCAAATGATTCACAAAAGGAGGCTACTCTCTCAGAGTCAAGTCCATATTTAGTGCTAAACTTGTGAAAGGCATCAGTATTCATAAAAGATTTAACACAATCAAACTTAAGCTTAATACCTGACTCTTTACCTTCGTCGAGTTCCCAATCTTCAGAGTTGCGTTTAATTCTTTCTAAAAGATCCCACCTAAATTCAATAGTCTTCTTCATAAAAGAACCAGTACAAGAAGTATCGAGCATGGATTGATCATCATGAGAAAGCCGAGCATAAAAGTTCTGAATAATAATTTCTCTTGAGAGCTCATGATTGGTGCATAAATATAACATTGACTTAAGCCTCTCCCAAGCTAGAGCGATACTTTCTCCTTCACGAGGCCAAAAATTATATATATAATTCCGATCACGATGAACTAGATGGATAGGATATTTTTTTTGGTGAAATTCCAATTTCAATCGATTCTAATTCCAAGAGCCAATATCATCGCATAGCCCGTACCATGTCAATGCTTTTCCCTTCAAAGATAAAGGGAAAACCTTCTTCTTAGCTTCATCTCCGAGTAAACCTGCAAGCTTAAATAATCCACAAATTTCATCCACATATATCAAGTGCATATCAGGATGTTCAATTCCATCTCCTGCATAAGGATTAGCTAGCAGTTGTTCTATCATACCCGAAGGAATTTCATAACCAATATTTTCAGTAGGTGTAGTAGGTTGAGGGGCAACTAATTGTGGTTCCGGTCGAGGAGAATATACCCCGAACAAACCCCCCAAAGGTTGATTCTCCATAGTAACAAGTGACAATAAATTTCAGCTTGTAGTAATAATTTTTCCTTACCAATTTCCACTTACCAAGAGCGCTTCACTCCCCGGCAACGGTGCCAGAAAAGAGTCTTGATGACCCACAAGTATAGAGGATCAATCATAGTCCTTTCGATAAGTAAGAGTGTCGAACCCAACGAGGAGGAGAAGGAAATCACAAGTGGTTTTCAGCAAGGTATTTTCTGCAAGCACTGAAATTGTCGGTAACAGATAGTTTGATAGAAAGATAATTTGTAACGAGTAAGTAACGGTAATGGTAAATAAAGTGCAGCAAGGTAGCCCAATCCTTTTGTGGCAAAGGACAAGCCAGAACGGTTTCTTATAATAGGCAAAGCGTTCTTGAGGGTACACAGGAATTTCATCTAGACACTTTCATCATGTTGGTTCGATTTGTGTTCGCTACTTTGATAATTTGATATGTGGGTGGACCGGTGCTTAGGTGCTGTTCTTACTTGAATAAACCTCCTACTTATGATTAACCCCCTCGCAAGCATCGCAACTATGAGAAAAGTATTAAGATAAAATCTAACCATAGCATTAAACTTTTGGATCCAAATCGGTCCCTTATGAAGTAGCGCATAAACTAGGGTTTCAGCTTCTTACACTCTAGCAACCCATCATCTAATAACTACTCCACACTGCATTCCCTTAGGCCCAAATATGCTGAAGTGACATGTAGTCAAGTTCACATGACACCACTAAGGGAATCACAACATACATATCATCAAAATATCGAACACATATCAAGTTCACATGATTACTTGCAACATGACTTCTCCTGTGACCTCAAGAACAAAAGTAACTACTCATAAATGGTAATCATAATCAAGATCAGAGGGGGTATTAAATAGCATAATGGATCTGCACATATAATCTTCCACCAAATTTAGGATAGTATAACCGTGCCTAAAGCGAGCCCTCTCAGCGATTTGTGTTTCTGATAGTCCGTTTTCATGATTTGATTGTTTTTGGCTGTTTGATCTGCTGTGTGTAGCTATGTATCCCGATCCTGTTATAAAGTGGCCCAATAGTCCTAATGGGTTGCTACTCTGGAGGCCGAAATGAAGGCCTGTTGTAAACTGGGCCTTTTCCCCACCGAACCCAGCCCATTTAAGTAAGGAACCGAACGTGATTCGCTCGTAAGAAAAAAAAATCATGAAAGGGGATCCAGTGACACGGGACAGAGAGAGAGGTGTGCAGTCTACGTCGATCCGGTCCCGATGCGGCACGCAGGATTGAGACAAGGCGACGCGCGAGCTGGGATCAATCGGAGGCGCGGGATTCGGATGCAGACGATGCGCTCGAGCGCTTGCTGGGATTGTGCGGAGTCGCATCATTCGGGTCCAGCCATGCCATATCGCGCGATGGGATCCAATGCAGTAGATGATCTTCAGCGCAAGATGGGATCGATTGCATCCGATGCAGTCGAGCGCGTGACACGGGCGCGAGGGTCTCCTCACCAGGCGAGACCATGGGGACAAGGGGATAGCGAACCGTTCGCTTGCTGATTCAGTCACCAGCGATAGAAATCGCCGTTGTGAAAGACCTTAATGGCAATTCATGCCCAACTTTAATGGCAATTGAAGTGCCCACTCGCCAACGTTTGATAATTGCAGGTCAGTTACCATGTCAATTTGTGATCTTTGGTACTCCACGGGCAATCACATCTATATATAGTCTCGACGGTCCAGATGTTCCTCTCCACCCCCTCCTTACTTTGGCGGGTTGCTACTTCATCTTCTCTACACCCTCTTCCCCAATTCTTCCCACATGAAATTTTAGATTGAGATTTATTATTGCATCTTTATTTATGTGAGTTTTTCTACTCCCAACTGAATACAGGTGCTATGAGTTGATGGATTTGATTTTGGTTCTGCTGGGCTGGGTTCTCTCTTCACTACAAAAAAAAGACACATCCATGACATTTTGGGCCGAACGAAAAAAAATTATGTCATGCTTATGACACTTCTATGACAATAATTGTGACAAAAGCACGTATCATCATAGATGTGGTGGGCTCCTACTTCTATGACAAAAAATCATGACAAAAAATGGGTTTTTCGTCCTGGGCAGGCCGGGGATGCACCTGCATGACATTCTTTGGGCCGTCCATGACGGAAAAAATTGTGGTAGAAGCGAGGGCGAGGAAAATTTCTGGGAGTTCCCGGTTACGGTGGGTGGTCGGGGCCGAGCAATGCACGGAGGTTTGCGCGTTTCTCTCGTAGACGTACGCGCGTGTGTGCGAGGCGTTGGGCTCTAACTGAACCCGAGCGAGGCGTTGGGCTCTAATTGAACCCGAGCGATTGCACTAGCTACGTTACTGAACCCAGATCAATCCCTTGGCTGTTAACTGAACCCGAGTGATTCCTTCGCTACTGCTTCTAACTGAAGCCGATCGAAGCTGCCTCTTGATGAACAGTCCCCGGTGGGGGTTGGATGAACAGGATCTCATGGTAGTAGGGGCCGTTGCCGCTGGATGAACATGACCTCGATCGAGGAGGTGGGGGTGGATGAACAGTAGCCGGTGGAGGGACCCCATGGAGGGCTGGTTGAATAGGACCCCGTGTGGAGGGCTGGTTGAACAGTAGCCGGTGGAGGTTGGATGAACAGGACCCCCGTGGTGAACAGTAGCTGGTGGATGCTGGAGGAAGTCGACGGTGGATGAATAGTAGCCCGTGGAGGCTGGAGCGAGGCAGTAGACGGTGGATGAACAGTAGCCCATGGAGTCCCGTTTTGCTGTACGCCACACCCCTCCCGATGAACAGGACCCCCATTTCGACCGTAGGAACTCCAACACAAGTCTGTTTCCTTCGTTTTGCGGAACACCACACCCCTCCCGATCAACAGCACCCCGTTTCGACCGTAGGCACTCGAACAAAAGTCCGTTTCCTCCGTTGTGCGGTACACCAGACCCTTCCCGATGAACAGGACCCCGTTTCAACCATACGCGGTCGAATAGAAGGCCGTTTTCTTTCGTTTGCGGTATGCCAGACCCCATTCCAGCTGTTCCAACCAAGACAGTTGGCTCCCGTTGAACACGACCCATTCCGACCCAGTGGCTTCGCTCCCGATGAACAGGATGCGTTCCGACCCAGTCACTTGGCTCTCGGTGAACATGACGCTGTTTCCTCCGTTCCGACACAGCCGGTTGGCTGCCGATGAACAGGACAACGTGGCTGCCGTCCGTTGCCTCTCCATGTACATGAGCCCTGACCATCCATATGCATGAGTACGCATTTCGAGACCCCGCTCGTATGTATGTACGTGGCCGTATTTTTTGGCGCGTGGCTATATGTACGTGTACACGGTTGAGACGGGACAACCTGAACTGCTACGTGGGGGCTCTACTATGACATGTGCCGCTACTTACTCGGCCACGGTTCATCATTGCAGAGCGACCGATTGAGCAGTATGTACGTACACGTTCGCGACAAGACAGACAACGCTACGTATGCTTTGACCGGGTGGGTCCCAGCTGTCAGGGAGGATAAGGACGCACTTCCTTGCGTGCGAAGATATAGCTATTGGGTCCCAGTTGTCAGGGGGAGGAATCATTTTTCCCCATAATAAGGACGCACTTCCTTGCGTGCGAAGATGTAGCTGGTGGGTCCCAGCTGTCAGGGGGAGAAAACATTATTTTTTAGGGTAAAAAGGATGCAGTTGCATGCATGCGTCCATGGGCGTGGTGCGTCCCCACTGTCAACCTCTCACGTCTAGTCATCTTTCGATGACTCTTGTTTGTTGACCACGTTGACCACATCGTGCCGAGCGCACCAAGGCCTGTGGACAACGGCGAGGCCCCAGACTGGAACGACCCAGAGATGGGGAAGACGCGGCAGTGGAGTCGCAGATGGAGAGGAGTGGGAAACTTGACTGGTTCGGGTGCGCGGCAGCACTGCCGCCCACGGGAGACAGGAGCAAGAACAGAGGTTGAAGAAGCAGCACGGCTGTTGGATTAACATCCAATGGTCTAGCTGCTAGAATCATTTGTTGATTAAGTTGACAAAGCCATGCGTACGCATCACCTTAGTAGGCCCACAAGTCAGCCACCAAATCTGCCGGGTCCCAGCTGTCATCGGGAGGAATAGTTTTTTTCGCATAACAAGGAGGCACTTCCTTCCGTGCGAAGATACAGCCGGTGGGTCCCAGCTGTCAGGGGAAGGAAACATTTTTTCAGCTTAATAAGGAGGAACTTTCCTTGCATGAGACCATGGACCTCATGGGTCCCAGCTGTCAGGCTCTCCACGTACAGTCCTCTTCCGATGACTCTCGTTTGTTGAACTCGCCGCGCCGAGCGCAGCAAGGCGGTGGACGACGGCGAGGCCCCGGATGGGAACGTCCCGGAGATGGGAAGACACGGCAGTGGAGTCACATATTGAGAGGAGTACAAGGGTTATATAACTGGTTCTAGTGCGGCGTGGGGCTGCAGTCGGTGGAGAATAACAGGAGGTGTGGAGGGGTGGAGGGATAGCCAGGCCAGGGGTGGGGTAGCGCTTCACAGCGATGCGTGCTAAGCAGAGCCGCTAGTCACCGGAGGCCGGAGCAAGCGGTCCCGGCGACGCTGGAGGAAGAAGATGAGAGATTGAAGGTGCATGCTGGCCGTTGAATATAAATCCAATGCCTGTGGATGTCAGAATCATTTATTGACTAAGTTGACAACGCCTTGCGTAGGCTTCGACCTATTGGCCCACATGTCAGCCTGCAAAAATGTGGCATATATTTAACCCATGTTTTCTAGAATTTACAGTCCATTTGCTAGGCTGGGTGAACAAATAATTTCGCGTCAATGCGGCCCATTTAATATTTTCTAAGAAATCCCAGCCCATTTGCACTTTCTTGAAATACACGAATTAGCTGGGCTTGTTCTATACTTAATGTTAGGTTAGAAGGAGCAATTAATATCCAAAAATAAACCGGAGCTACACATTTTATTATATATAAAATTAACAAATTTGCGAGTTATTGCTCAAAAGAAAAATGAGCGCGTTATTATTACATTGATCCTTAGAATCTTTGCAAACTTTTGTACGCAATCACCAGGATTTTCCTTGCTTGTGAGTAAAAAACAACCAGGATTTTCCTTGCCAACTTCTGTTAAACATTTACTTTTATAAGTTAATAAGACGTGGGATGTTTTTATAATGTATATATAAGTCTCTATTAAATATACGATAGTAGTAATAATATAAATATATATAATGTGGTTAGAAGGGAAAACATAAATTTGACACTGCATTATTATTCTTATATATAGATAAATAGAACAGAGATCTGCGTTTTATTAAAAAAAATACATTGGGCTGCCGATGTTTAAGAAAAAGTAAAACCTACACTGGGAGGCCCATAGGCCGGTACGTACATGATGGACCTCAAAAATAAGTTGAAACCACTGTCTCGGTATGTCGTGGGCTACACATGTTAAAAAACAAAACCTAGGCCTAGCTGATACGTGTTCGCCCTCTGGAAAAAATGATACCAGCTAGATACCCGATACCCCTTTCCCACAACAAAAAAAAATCCCCGATACCCCTGAAAAAAAAGCTCTCCGATGACAGTCATCATTGGAAATTTATTTCATTTATTGACTAGGTTGACAAACCCGTGGGCCCCAACGTCAGTATATAATTAGGAGGAAGCTTTTTTTTTCAATGAGGCACTTGCTTGCGTACGGCTTGGACTAGGTGGGTCCACACTGTCAGCCTCTCAGCGTACAGTCCTCTCCGGATTCCTCTCGTTTGTTGAGCATGTTGACAACGGCATACGGCGGTGCCACAGTGAGAGCACATGGACGGGAAAGAACCGGAGCCGGGGAAGACTCCTTCATTCTTTCGAACATACCGCGCTAGCCCGGTGGCTGCTGCCCTCTCACCCAAAAGCTGTAATGCCCAGGTTCGATTCCAACTGGTGCAGTTGAAAAATATCTAACACTTGCCAAAATTTCATCCCTGGTTTACCCAGTTTTTCGCACACTCAACATTGACTTGCCATTTTGAAAAAAGCATATCTTTTTGACTTTGCATCATATGAAGATGTGCTATACATGAATGTTGATCAGCATGATGTTAACTTGTTGTTAGTTCCATTTTTACCATGAATAAAATTTCCAACATTCTGTTATCCATGTTTGAAAAGTGCGTGTTGATTTAAATGCTCTGCCTCTGAAACATGCAGTTTCTTATCTGAAAATCACTTGGACAAGCAGCCATCGCCGGTGTTGGATTCGATGCCGCACTTCTTCAACCCCCCGACAGCGCGAGGGGGAAATAAACTTCCGTCCCGTGCTGCCGGTTGGGAAATGGAGCAAACTGGATAAAAGAGGGGGCCGGCGGCGCGACTGAAAAAGCACATCAAACGCGATTTTTTTTCAGTGGATGGCTCTCGATGGCGTTTTTTTACTTGCCTCTGCACCATACAACTTGTATTTTTAGCCTCCTAGTCCGTGGTGAAGCCCATTTGCTGGGCGGGCCAACCTACAGAAAGCAGCACTTGATTTTTCATCAAGGCCCAAAAACAATGCAGTACTATGTTTGTTTAGAGGCCAAAAACATTACGGCAGGTGTTGAGCAGGGGAGGGGGGAAGACAGAGCAAAAAGATAAAAAAAGAGCTGATGCGCCGTTGCTACCCTAACAAGCAAGTGCAATTCTTCTCGGGAAGAAGGTGTGCCGTTGACACTCACACATCACAATCCCACAGTAGACATTCTAACAAGTTCACACACAAGTACAACAGAAAAGGTAAACATTCGTATCAAACTCGGGTTCACAGGACACATTCATATTCATAGCCAACATTCACAATCAACAACTCAAAAGATAAATATATACACAAGTTCAGCATGTCTATGCATCCAAATGATTGATAGATCACAAGACAATATTCATAGATAATTCACAAAAAGATTCAGATATACACATGTTCAGCATGTTTATGCATCGAAATGATTGAGATCACAGCAAATATCATCCATGGACAAACTTTAATTACCTAGGGTATACACTGGTAACTGGTGTTCACTCAGTGGTACTTCTTGCTAAAATTAATGCTTGTACGAGTAAACTTTCGAGTACATAAGAGGCAGCACAGACAATCTGAACTTTGCTTGTAGGTTTATCCTCGAGATAGTGGCCTCGATGCCGAGGGAGGTTTGAGCAACTTGGCCACTACTTTCATCCAACTAGTTTATGTTGGGTAACACAGCAGAAAACAAAAAAAAATCGACCTACGCACCAGCCCAGGACCACTATGGAGACTGCATACAAGGTTTGATCATTTTCGTTACCGACTCGTAGCGCAGCGGAAGTAGAGTCGATGACAATCGTCGGTGCAGATCCCCGCAGCTAGGATTTATAACCTCCCAACCGCGAAGATGTACTCCCTCATCTGCCCCTCGGACAGCCCTCCGGGAGGCGGTCGGACAGCCCCTCGGACTGTATCACGGACAGCCCTTCGGGAGCACCCTCGAAAATCGGACGGTTACTCGGACAGCCCTCCGGGAGGACACTCGAACAGCCCCTCGGGCAAAAGGACGAAACTACGACCTCTCTACGGGGTTGCACACATACGGTGTCATCTATCCGGTAGGGCTTCGCCGTCCAGAACTAGTTCGCACCGGAACCCAGACAGCCTTTCGGCACTACAAAACTATTTCGTGGGAGGGAGAGAGAATGCCAGATCATGCATGGCTTATGTGAGAGAGTTGGAGTGTGGATGGAGAGCTCCTCTCCACCTCCTTATATAGTGGTGGAAGGGGTGAGGGGGGGGCTGAAATTCAGCCCACAAAACATGCACCCACCAAACAAGGAAAACATGTTCCCACCAAACATGGAGAAAAAATGTTCCCTTGTCCATGGTGTTCCCCCATGGGGCCCCACCATCCTCCCAACACTTTCCACCATTTGTGGGGGCTGCCCTCCACCATGGGCCCCCCCCAACATCTTTGTCCAGCCACAAGGGGCTGCTCCCCTCAAGGGGGAGCCCCCAAAACAGCCCCCACGATCCGTGGGATCTTGTCCCCTCACGCTGGGACAAGATGTTTTCCGCGACTATTACTTCTGAAAAATTTCGGAAGGTCCCAGAACATTTCCGGCATCCTCTAAAATTATCTGGACTCGCTTCCAGAACATTTCCGGTATGGTGGTTTAATTTAAAACCATCTTTGTTTACCCGATAAACAACTCCGGCAGCTCCGAAACTTTTTTTCGATTTTATCTCCGAAAAAATTCCAGAAATTACCAGACCAATCTGGCAACCTCCAAAACATTCCCGATGCTTGCCGAAACCTTTTTGGATCAATGGTTTTATCCAAAACAACTTTTCGGTTTTACCGAAACTTTTTCGGTGTTCTCTCCGGAACTTTTCCGTTGTCTCCGAAACTTTTTCAGTGACTTTCTCTCGGACTCCTTGTCTTGTATTCAGTAGATAGATGACCCTTAAGCATGTGACCCTATAGGTTCGGTGAAGTATAGACATGACCGGAACACTTTTTGATCAATGATCAGCATCGGAGCCGTGGACACCCATATTGACCCCTATACCCACATGAATGAATATTCGAGTGAACCGCCAGTTGCCGTGTGCTATTCCTGTTGCTTCGCGATATGTTACAAATACCCGAGGTGAGACATGTTGGCATTCCCGTGGATCAACAACTTGTCCACTAAGCCAGTTACCTCATTACCGGTATTGTTCTCTTTTCTCGTTACCGTGTTCCGGCATCCCTGTGATCAAATCACCATGTGTCTGGCCAGATGATGATGGATACCATAACACCGAGAGGGCCCAGAGATATCTCTCCATCGTCGAAGGAGCAAATCCCAATCTTGAGCTATCAAGTTACTTGACATACTTTCCCATGAACCCGTAAGCCGCCGTAATAGCCATCCATTTACGGATGACGTTTAACAAACCCCAAAGTTCACGAATCAAGCATGAAGAAACTCAATACTCTCATGGTCTAAGGAATCATGCAAACGTTAACCATCTCTGTGTTATTAACCATTAACTTGTGATGAATGTATCTCATAGCATAACATCAATCGGGTCGATTCAACACAAATGTTCTTCTAACATTGTGCCCTCAAAGCTGCTGGCATAAACATGCCCATGATTGGGAAAACATAATCATCATGCAACACTTGAGCTAGTCTTAGAGGCATGACTAGGAATACATTTTACCGTTTATTATTCCACATGTGCACATGGGTTTTCCCCAGAGCCTTTATGGATATACGGGCTCGGGAACCACAGCAGTTATAGCATGGAACATAAACATAATTATGAGCATGGAGATAAATAATAACATTTATTATTGCCTCTAGGGCATATCTCCTACAGACTCCCACTTGCACTAGAGTCAATAATCTAGTTAATGCTAATGCACTTCACACCTGTGGCACACCGATGTAAATATGCTTCGCTTGTGGTATAGCCTGATGTCTAACGGATCTGACGACTTCAGCTCCATGTGTATCTTTGCATATCCTCGCGTTTTCACACTTTCAAAAAATTCATATTTTGTGTGGACTTGGCTTTGTATGTATGTAAATCACAGGTCGAACCTGGATTCCTCAGACTGAGTTATGGAGCAACTACCTGCAGTAGTGTCCCATTGACCAAAGCCTTCTTGGAACCAAACTAAGTTCATGAAAGAACTATATGATTCAGCATCTTGTTTGTCACTTTAAAAGTGGCAACATACTTCGCCTCTGTTATAGAATTCGCCACAGTAACTTATTTGGAACATTTTCCAACTAGCTGTGCCACCACATTGTGTGTTACACAAAACCCTCAATATAAATCGAAAATCGCACGGAGAAAAGATGAAGACTGTATCGATGTAACATTTTACAACGAACTCTTCTTGATCTCCGCTTGCGAGAAAACATGTCATCAGTGCTACTCTAGCACTCAATGACACTTTTCACTGTTGTCCTATGATCAGTATTTTTGATCATTTTGGTATCTATACTCGCAACTCCTTGGGAGCATCGGACATATCTGGTTGTTTTACATACCATGGAATACATGATTAATCCAAACACAAGAGTGTGTGGAATTTCCATCATGTATTTTGCTCATCAGTGTTTTGGGACACCGAGTCTTGCAAAAACTCTTTCCATGTGACTTCGGCAAGAATCACTCCTTAGCGTTTTAAATGTTAAAAGGTTTTAGCATCTTGTCAATATGTATTCATTGCTTAGCCCCATTAGGTAAATCTATCTCCATAGATCATGCCTAATATTGAGGATATTTAGCCTAAGCACTTCATCGAAAAACTATTTTCAAATGAAGTCCTAATTCGTGTCAAGAATTTTATTTCCAATTAACAATGTGTCAAGAACACAAGGTGTTTAGAAATATTATTCTGCTCCCACTTACTTTCTTGAATCACAAGCATCTTCGTTACCCATTGATGAAGTCAAACCCCTTTGACCATTTCATCAAAACATGAAGATTCCAACTCCATTTTGCTCTCTTCTGTCCATCACTGGAACTCTGAAGTTTGCACCCTTACTAGTATCCTCTGGATTGACAAAATACCTTGGATTGTAACACATGCAAGTCCTTGGTTTCATTTCCATCAGATGTAAATCCTATTGTCATCCATGTTTCATATCTCATGATTGAAATATGTATTAATTGCTAGTTCAACCCGAACCGAGTTTAAGCATCGCTATGATGAAACAACCTCATCGTAGTCAACTCCTTGAACTTGTTTATTGCAACAAGTCGAGCTTTATTGATAAAACATTTTTATCCACATTAGTTTTTAGTTCCATAAATATTCGTTAGACTCTAAGTCTTCCGAAAGGTGTATCAAGATTTTAATCTTGAATCACTTATATGGAAACTATCTCGGATTGTATTGGCATTTAGCCAATTCCGGAGTCAGGGCCCATCAACGCTTCCTTGTGTATTGTAGGTATACTGTTGTCTAACAATAATATCTCATTTGCGCACCTGAGAGGTTTGCACGAGCCTTGCCTACGTGGTTCAGCTGCAAGTTCGACCGAAGTCCATACATTTTTATTGTAGAGACTTTCGTATCAGTCGCAGTCGGAAACTCTGGAATTACTTCCAAGGTCTCTTTCCTTTGATCTGATGACGAAGATACTGTTATCTCGTCGAGTTGCATTGTTCTCCCACTCACCTTTTTGAAAGAATCATTTTCTTCAAAAATCATACCGTTCTTTGTGGCAAACCTATTTGCCTCGGTATAGTGAGGGAGGAATACCCAATTACTTGGGATAACCTACAAAGTAGCACTTGTTTGATTTGGAATAGGTTTGTAACCTTTTACACAAGCACCATATTCCAAATGTTTAAGAAATGATATAACATGGTTGGGTGTACCATACCTTGGCGTCATTTCAACAGACCCGATAGAGCTCTTTTCAGTGTAAAAGCCGCAGTCTCTAAAGCATCACTTTAAAAGGGATAATGGCAAATTTATTTATGTCATCTTTGATCTTACCATGTCATAAATGGTTCGATTACATCTTCACGGACTTTCCACTTGCAGTGGTCTTCCAGGAGGTGCAAGTTATGAAACCCCTTTCACAACTCATCAGACATTCGCTAAACTTGTAACTCAAATATTCCTTTCTGCAATCGAATTATAGAAACATAATTTTCTTGTTACAATAACTTCTACTTCATTTTTGAAAACCTTTCGAATGATTTCAAAAGATCCAGACTTACGTCTCATCAAGTAAATATCCATATATCTACTTGTTTTGAAGATAGATAAATCCACTACTTGCAACAACATTTATTGAACTACACACATCAAAATGTATGATCACCAATAAGTTTGTTGCTCGTTCCTTATGGCCTATGAACTGTATTTCAGTCACTTCACTTTTTGGAGGAAATTTGCAAGTGTCAGATGATTCAAAATCAAATGACTTCAAAATCCATCATTATGGAATTTTCCATGCGGGTTTCTCCAATGTGACCAAATGCAGTGCCATACTTGTGTGGTATTCTTTTAGTCTTGCGACATTTAGCGTCAGTGTTATGGATGTATCATATTACCATCAATATTCATAACATACGTCCCATCTTGGATGGAAGCATGGCCCTTTATTCATAATACTGAACAACAATTGTTGTTTTTATGAACAACCCTTTTGCAACAAACATTTTGCAATGGGCTAGAGTGTATGAAACTCTAAAATGAATTATGAAAGTAAAAACAAAGGTAATATATTATTATCATTATTCATAACATACATCTCATTCATAATGAAAGTATGGCCCTTATGTTATTCATAACACTGAACATCAGAAGTTCTCTTATGAACAACCTTCTTGGAAGATACCTTATGCAAAGGGCTAGAGTGTGAAACTCTAAAATGAATTATGAAAGTAAATACATAGGTAATACACCGATGGAAGGTATAGTAACATTTACTATGTTCCATGTGAGTATCTCAACCTCATTCCTGGCTAGTCTTTTAGGCCATAGTAGCCCTTACATCAAGTTGCAACAGAATGCAATCGAGCGGGTGTCTTTGTGATCTAACTCACAATACCCAAGAATCAGTGATTAACAATTTAATCATAATTCCCAAGGACTATATCTTTGACCAGCCTTCTATACATCAAAAACTTGTATGACATTCATACATGAGCTGGATATTCCAGTCTTATTTCTTTTTGCCTTTATACTTCTAACAGTTTAACTTTCAGTATTTCTCCTATTCTCAGAAGAAGCACTCAACTTAAGAGTGGCGTTAGCCCCGGACTTCCTAGGCGTGAAAGTCTCACTAACACCCTTCGGATACTTCCTTTCTCTTTAAGTTGTTGTTTTATTCACCATTCATCATATGATAGGTGTTCTTCTGGATCCCTCTCTTATCAGTCTAACGCATAGTAAACTCCTTTACTAATAATTTGCAAACAAACATTTCTTTAGATATCTCATATCTCTTAGCCTTTGTCTGTCTCTGAAAATGATTTTCAGAGTCCATGAATATCACATAACTATCCAAACTTTCAAAGTTCGGGTCTCATGGAAGCAAACATATTGCACTTGACTGAAATGGAATTTTAGCTTTTGGATCGAAGGACGAGAGTCACATGATCCATAGCATTAGCGGGAGAATACCGAAAGTATGCGATAGGACAAAAGTCCTTCTCGGCACTCTTGAGGACAATCCTCACATTACATTACTAACCGTAAAGTTTTAACCAGAAATATAACAGCTATTCAATTTTAACAGGGAAGGTGGAAACGCGAGCCATTATTCTACAACTATTATGCAGAACACAATTAGACAGTGTTCACAATTAATTGCACTAAGAATTAAACAAGTTAATTCTAAAGTGCGCTCCCACTCAAATCAATATCTCTCATAATTGATTGTGTGTGATTCAAGATCCGTATTTCAATTCGATGCCATTGACGGGTTCGTCACTGATGACACAAATTTCAATCGGTAGGCCAACTTGCCGATCACATCTCCATGTGATTCTAGTTCATCTTTCGATGGGCGTGTTCCGAGCTCAAGACTCTCATCCCTGAACGTCAAAGACAACCAAGTGATCTTGCTACGAGGTCTGACCTCACCCGCCTCATTCCTCTCGATTCATTCGTGCTCATGTGTACATGGCGCACCCCGAAAAGATACGAATTTCAGACGGTGCTACACTTGGGTGAACACTAACTACTTTGATATATTAAGTGAGAGATCACCCTAATAAAAACGACTACCACGCAATCAAGAAGGGTGCATCAAGAGGGATAAACATCTCAGGCAATTCATAATAGCATGATATGGTATAGCCCTTTCTGATGGAGAAGTCTTGTATTTCTACGTCTTCGACATTCGCGTCCGTGTTCACATTCGCGAAGATTGCCACCACCTTTTCAATGCACCAGATAATATTGCTATCTCTATAGCTAATAAAATAAATGCATTACAAAAGGTTGACACGCAGGTCATTAAAGTGCAATCATATGGCTCCAACCATCATGCCGAATCATGACACGCATGTCATGTTAATTAATTTACATTATATAGTCATCTCATACATAATCAAATTATTATGAGCACTGCTATACCACATCACATGCACATGCAAACCATCCTGCAAAACCAAGTTAGACGCCTCTAATCGGTTCAGCAAAAACTTGTTTTACGTGGCTTCTAAGGTTTCGAAACAAACCAAAGCTACCAACGTCCATCATCAAGTATGATAATCCAAGTCGCTAGATTAACAATGCGGGGTGTGTGAAACACGAGATAATAAAATCTCGAGCCCCATACTGAACTTCGTCATACGCATGACCCCCGTGCAGATCATATCTGCATTGCACTTTCATCTGCGAAACATCCATCTTTCTTTAACTATGGAGGAACCCAAAGAACTGTTAGCACTTCGTTGATCTGTCATTCAGCATACTCAGGAGCAGCATGAAAGGATCGCGGATTGCCAGAACTTTGTGAGATTCCACCATGCTGTCAAGATCAGGATTATGCAAATTCAAGGGAAGCGACAGGAACCTCGGGTAACAGATTTCATCTGCTACCCGCACAAATAATTTTCAGTAATAGAACTCATCTACTACCTAATTATATTGTGCAACACCCATACATCTCATGTATTATAGATCGCAACCTGCATCTACGCATAGCACGGCTCTTGATGCCACTATTGGGTAACGCAGCAGAAAACAAAAAAAAATTGACCTACGCACTAGCCCAGGACCACTATGGAGACTGCATACAAGGTTTGATCATTTTCGTTACCGACTCGTAGCGCAGCGGAAGTAGAGTCGATGACGATCGTCGGCGCAGATCCCCGCAGCTAGGATTTACAACCTCCCAACCGCGATGATGTACTCCCTCATCTGCCCCTCGGACAGCCCTCCGGGAGGCGGTCGGACAGTCCCTCGGACTGTATCATGGACAACCCTTCGAGAGGACCCTCGAAAATCGGACAGTTACTCGAACAGCCCTCCGGGAGGACACTCGAACAGCCCCTCAGGCAAAAGGAAGAAACTACGACCTCTCTACGGGGTTGCACACATACGGTGTCATCTATCCGGCAGGGCTTTGCCGTCCAGAACTAGTTCCCACCGGAACGCAGACAGCCTTTCGGCACTACGAAACTATTTCGTGGGAGGGAGAGAGAATGCCAGATCATGCATGGCTTATGTGAGTGAGTTGGAGTGTGGATGGAGAGCTCCTCTCCACCTCCTTATATAGTGGTGGAAGGGGTGAGGGGGGGGGGGCTGAAATGCAGACCACAAAACATGCACCCACCAAACAAGGAAAACATGTTCCCACCAAACATGGAGAAAACATGTTCCCTTGTCCATGGTGTTCCCCCATGGGGCCCCACCTTCCTCCCAACACTTTCCACCATTTGTGGGGGCTGCTCTCCACCATGGGGGCCCCCCCAACATCTTTGTCCAGCCACAAGGGGCTGCTCCCCTCAAGGGGGAGCCCTCAAAGCAGCCCCCACGATCCGTGGGATCTTGTCCCCTCACGCTGGGACAAGATGTTTTCCGCGACTATTACTTCTGAAAAATTCCGGAAGGTCCCAGAACATTTCCGTCATCCTCTAAAATTATCTGGACTCGCTTCCAGAACATTTCCGGTATGGTGGTTTAATTTAAAACCATCTTTGTTTACCCGATAAACAACTCCGGCAGCTCTGAAACTTTTTTTTGATTTTATCTCTGGAAAAATTCCAGAAATTACCAGACCAATCTAGCAACCTCCAAAACATTCCCGATGCTTGCCGAAACCTTTTTGGATCAATGGTTTTATCCAAAACAACTTTTCGGTTTTACCAAAACTTTTTTGGTGTTCTCTCCGGAACTTTTCCGTTGTCTCCGAAACTTTTCCAGTGACTTTCTCTCGGACTCCTTGTCTAGTATTCAGCAGATAGATGACCCTTAAGCGTGTGACCCTATAGGTTCGGTGAAGTATAGACATGACCGGAACACTTTTCGATCAATGATCAGCATCGGAGCCGTGGACACCCATATTGACCCCTATACCCACATGAATGAATATTAGGGTGAACCTCCAGTTGCCGTGTGCTATTCCTGTTGCTTTGCGATATGTTACAAATACCCGAGGTGAGACATGTTGGCATTCCCTTGGATCAACAACTTGTCCACTAAGCCAGTTACCTCGTTACCGGTATTGTTCTCTTTTCTCGTTACCGTGTTCCGGCATCCCTGTGATCTAATCACCCTGTGTCTGGCCAGACGATGATGGATACTGTAACACCGAGAGGGCCAAAGATATCTCTCCATCGTCGGAGGAGCAAATCCCAATCTTGAGCTATCAAGTTACTTGACATACTTTCCCATGAACCCGTAAGCCGCCGTAATAGCCATCCATTTACGGATGACGTTTAACAAACCCCAAAGTTCATGAATCAAGCATGAAGAAACTCGATACTCTCATGGTCTGAGGAATCATGCAAATGTTAACCATCTCTGTGTTATTAACCATTAACTTGTGATGAATGTATCTCATAGCATAACATCAATCGGGTCGATTCAACACAAATGTTCTTCTAACATTGTGCCCTCAAAGCTGCTGGCATAAACATGCCCATGATTGGGAAAACATAATCATCATGCAACACTTGAGCTAGTCTTAGAGGCATGACTAGGAATACATTTTACCGTTTATTATTCCACACGTGCACATGGGTTTTCCCCAGAGCCTTTATGGATATACGGGCTCGGGAGCCACAGCAGTTATAGCATGGAACATAAACATAATTATGAGCATGGAGATAAATAATAACATTTATTATTGCCTCTAGGGCATATCTCCTACAGTTTACTGGCTCATCTTGGTCTGGTAGCTCGCCAAAATTCTACATTGCACACAAGAAAGGAGGCGGTCGATAAAATGAACCACCCAAATTTTTTGTGTAGTTCAACTGAAATGGAGCATCCCTGGCATGCAGACTGATTAAGTGCCAGATGAATATACACGTCAACCAACTTGTCTGGAATCTTTAGACTCCATGCCATACAGTTCGCTACCATATGTGCCGATAACCAAAAGGCACAAGTTGGGACCAAAGACTGGACTGCCTTTTTCTGGGCTATGTGCCAAGCAATATTGTTGGCGTTCACTCTGGCACTTCTTCTTGTCAACATCGATGCTTGTCTGAGTGAACTTTGGAGTACATAGCAGTAGCATAAGTACCTGTCCATCTGATCTTTTTATGCAGTTCTACTGAAATCGCCCAATGTAATGATTTGCCTGCGAGTTCAAGCTCCAAATTACTCCTTTATGAAATCGGCAAACAGTAGCACAATACCAAATTACCAATACATATGACAAGCACAATAATCAGGATAAAGACCGGTACCAACCTGTGTGACGTAGCATATCAAATACTATTTCCTTTGACTGGAAGCCGAGATAAGCGACTGACAGGAAAGGAAGGAAGCAGTCGAGGCAATGAAGCACCCAAAGTTTTTGTGCAGTTCCACCAAAATCGAGCATCCCTTTTGGCACATATATTGAGAGAGTGAGATTACTTTAATAGTGGGACTAGTTGATGAAACATAAACTAACAAATAGAAGCACCCTCATTATCTTAATGGGTAAAGTTAGCAACATAGTAGTCTTGCTTAAAGAGAGGTATTAGTTTATTTAATCGGTGCCAATTAGCTCAACACTCAAAGCATTGCCATGTATCATAGGTTGCAAAACTTTAACGTGCAAAGATAAAGGAGTTTCTTATGACAGTTGCAACACAGTAGCACAATACAAATAGAGATGACAGTAAACTAATATGGATGAAGGCCTTAGGCCGGTACCAACCTGAGCAAAAAAGCTTATTCAAGTAGTCCCAGAAGAGATGATAAAGCATTCACTGGAATCATTCAATAGTATATATTTTTGTGCACTTCAAATGTATGGTTGACATCACTCTTGTTTACCAGTGGTGAGATTATATCGAAAGATTATCAAGAACTTCCAGCAGAGTTAAAGCACTGGCTGGGATACAGTTCATTGTATTCTCTTGTGCAGTTCCACTAAAATGTATGATTGACACAACATGATCCCTGTTTGCACAAGTAGGAACAAGGTGAAACCTTCATTAGCTTAGTGAGAAAGGATAGAAAGACATTAGCATATTACTTTAACAGTAGCATCAAATTCATGATGGACAATACACAAAACATTGCCTCATTGAACCAGTGGTAATAAATTGACATGCAAAACAATAGCATTATTATGTCATGACACTACCAAGATTCCCTCCCTGCTCCACCACATGATTTACCTCCATAGACACACATACACACGTACATGATTCAGCATAGGGTGCTACTAAATATTTGTTTAACTCCGACAGGAAAATTAGGCAGCAATAAATTAGTGCTACTTAAGTACTCCTAATTAATTAAGTGACCTTACAGGAGAGACAGCAGAAGTGGAAGGGCTCCTGGAGGATCGTCTCACATGTAAGGGAGATGTTGCCGGAGCCCTTGAATGGCCTCGACTGAGGCCTCGGCTTCAACAAGATCACCTTGGCACTGTTGATCGTGTAGAGCTGGGTCACACATGCATCTAGAATCCAGTTAATTAGTATGATGTGTCGTCAAGCCAAGTACTACTCTGCTGCATTTCCCTATCTATCTCTACTCTTATAAAAACAGAGTTGGTGATGATGGTGTGCCTGCCATCCGGCAATATAGGCCGTCTGATTTAGATCTGACGGATAGGAAGGAAACTTTGGCAATTTTGCAAAAAGATACCCACACCCCTCTCCACATTTGCAAATAAGGCCTTCCCTCGTTCATCCTTTTCTCTCACAAGATAAACTACTCATACAAATGCATCTTGATGTTAGGTGCAACGCACGGGCATCTTGCTAGTCTTCCAAGTAAAGTAAGACTAGTAGCAACACAGCAATACAATACCACTAGCAAGATGTCAGGATAACATAGGACGGTACCATCGTGTGATCTTCTTCATTTCCTCCTTCTTCTTCTTCTTCGTCTTCCTCTTCATGCTCTGTTTCTCTTTCTCCTCACCAGTTGGTGAAACCAAGTACATGATTGGCCTTCTATTTCAGAATTGGTTTTGTCAGTGAGGGAGTACAAGTGTACTAGTAAACAATAGCATTATTTTCTCATGGCAGTCACAAAATAAAGGTGAACACATGCATTAAATATCATTCTTACCTAAAGGAAGGTGATGGTGCTAATATGGAGGATAAAGATTGGAACACAGATCTCCCTTTGTGCAGTTCCACCGAAATGAACCAACGGTTCCATTCTGACATTCCAGTTAAACAGCACAAAAGTCACTTCTTTTAAGAAGTGTTTTGTGCAGCGCACCAAAAGTTCGCAATAGCAATGAGGTGAAATGGATATCCCTGTTTGCATAAAAAGCTACAGAGGAAACAGTCAGAGTCTCAAACAATTACTGGCAAAAACAATTGGTTAAACTTGCCATGGCTTATAACAGTGGCATGGCTTCATTTTACCAGGGGCATTAGATTAAGAACAGCTAAATATTTGCTATAAGGGCATGGGACAGTGGGTGCACCAGCAGTCCAGCACCATGTACCTAAAACGGGGCATAAAGTGGTGATTCAGAGTTTGTTGCCCCGAGAAACAAACATCCAAGAAACATATCTGGGTTGGTCCCATTTTTGTTCACTCTAGCCACCTATTCCTATGTGTGGATAGCAAATCTAGTCCTGGTCATACCATTGTGTACAACGTTTCCCCTATATTTCTTTTTTGACCAAGAGACCGGTTGGATGACCAATCTGTACTACTTTCACCCCCTTTTTTCCTGTTTGTACCATGTCTGATGTACACACTAAATTTTCCCCCTTTATTTCTTGTTTGAACCAAGTACAAGATTTGACTCCATGAAGTAGCTTTACCTCTAACAATAGAAAAAAATTAGGTGACGTTGGACCATCCGATCAAGCCTAGCTACGAGGGGGGCTGAGAGGTAGAAAATGATGCACATGCAGCAACGTAGCGAGCTGGGGAAGTAGAGCTAGGCCGGTTTTGAAGGAAGATATACCCGAAGGTTGTCGGGGTGTGGATAGGTGGGCAGCGGGAGGCCGGATCCGCCCAGACTAGGGCAGCGACGAAGGGATCGGAGGACCTCCCGCGCCGGCGCTCGGCCAGAGATAATGGTGAGGCCGGTAGTGGGTCTCCTCCCTCACTATCGATGACGGCCTAAACGCTGCCCCTCCTCCCCTTCACCGACGGAGGGGGATACGTCCGGATCTGTAACCAGCGGTGAGCATAGAAAGACAGTGTTACCACCGCTATCTTGTTTAGATCTGGAGAGGATGAGAGTGTGTGAATAGAGCAACCCTAGCAAGCAAGCGTGGAGGCTCCTGCCTATATATATATATATATATATATATATATGTATAGTGGGGTGGTTTTCTTTTTTCACTCCATCAAAACAATCCTTTAAAATTGTGTACGTGCCAGGTCACCATTTTTTTTTTGAGTTGTTGATTGTTTTTTGAGATAGCTACCCGCTTATTCCAAGTGGTGTTACGGTGTGCCAGGTCGCACTTTGTATCGTTCAAGTCTGGTACTAGACCCTCCATTAAGTGAACAACCACCGCCTCGTAAAAATTGTGTACAAGCCCACGGCTAAAATTATCGGAAACGTGGGCTGCACCAACATGCATTATTATTTATATTTTCTATGTGGGAGTATCCTCAAAACAAAATGTGAGAGTACAATCTTTATTGGGCCCCTTTGTAATTTGTGCTAAATTTTGACCAAAGATTTAACGAGCAAAATGTTAGTGCATTTTAACAAAAATTATATCCTTGGATTTTATTTGAACATTGTTTTCAATGATGTAATTTTTTGTGACATGCATGAACATTTGGTTAGTTAAATTTATAGTCAAAATTTGGCACAGATTATCAAAGGGACCATGGACCAATAAACCAGGACGGAGCTCCTCATCTGTCGTCCGAACTACTATATGACTAGCCACTCTATTACATGCGGGACATCAAGCATCCGGGCCCGTGTGCCATCCACCAAATCACAGCGAGGTGCTACAGTCGAGACTCACCAGTCACCTAGGTGTGGCCGTCATGACCCGTCATATCACAAAACCCACACCTTTACCAGCAGTGGTAAAGTGGCCTCAAAGTTGGACTGGACGAAGCAACCATCATTTCACTGGAACGCTCGTTGAAGCCCTTTCTCCCCTTTCTTGAAGAAAACCTCACTCCAGGCTACTCACTTCTGCCATTTTTCTTCTGTACCGACGAAGGAAAGGTGGGCGAATCAGTGATGCTACTATATTTTCATTCCAAGAATCTTCTTTTTGCGAAGCACCGATCGATTCTCACTGCCTGTTCTTTTCCTGTTTTCATTGCGATTATGGTTTCCTTTCGATTGCTTTTTGTTTGTTAGTTTATTGATGGATCCTGGAGCACTAGGCAAAGAGTTGCCGGCGGATAACCCACTCGAGACAGAGATCTCCAGGAAGCGAGCACCGACCAACGAGTTGGCCATGTTGGCGGGCCAACCCATGGAGACGAAGAACTCCAAGAAACAAGCACTGGCCAAAGAGTTGACGACGTTGGCGGACGAACTCCTCAAAGAAAGCTGTAAGAACAGCAAGGGCCCCACCGGGCCTACCCCAGAAACTCTAATGGCCACCTATGAGAGGCTCAAGGCCGAGTTTGAGGAGATAGTCGCCATTGAGAAGCAGTATTCCCCTGGCAAGGCGATGGCCCCCATCAAGGAGATGGCCCCCAGAGGGATGGGAGATCCCCCGGTGAGCTGCATAAGGTTAAAAAAATGGCTTACCATAGTTGTGGTTTTTGATTATTTGCAATGTGCTTGCTAATATGTTAGGGTTGTGCAGGTGCCGGTGGACGTCCTTGATGATTCCAATTTTGTGGTCCGTCCTGTGGACATCGCCCCGGAGATCGATTCCGATGCTGTTGTCCGTCATGTGGACATCGCCCCGGAGATCGATTCCGATGCCGCTGTTCGTCCTGTGGACATCGCCCCAGAGATCGATTCCGATGTCGCGGTCCGTCCTGTGGACATCGCCCCAGAGATCGATTCCCATGCCGCTGTCCGTGCTGTGGTCATTGCCCGAGCGATCGATGACAAGAAATAGTTGGTCGCGCTAATCCTTCAAGGTACTTTGCATTGTGTTTAATTAGCAGAACGATGCGTGTTATCAAACCATCTTAGGGCTAGTGCACTGTCTTGTGTGGGCGGTACAAGCTACTTTTGTTTGATAGTGAATCATGCAAACCCTCTCCGAGTTATGGAAACAGATGTATCCTCACCAGCTTTTGATGTAATATATGGCATGCTTAGATGTAAGTTTGAACTGTTTATCATATCAGCGGGGCTTGTTTGATGATTCTTGGTGTTAGTAGGCTAGGTACTGTGTGAGCTATAGTACATGCAAACACTCACCGAAGAGAAACGTTGGGGCTGATGAGCTCGTGGTATGCTTATAGGTCTGATCCGTCGTCTATCGGCCAATTGCCCAAGCTCCTAAAATTGTAGGCTTAGTGATCGATCAGACAATAGTCCACAATTATACATTAATTCACATCAAACTCAAAGAGTTGGTTCACAGATACATTCAAATTAATAGCCAGCAAAATTGGCACGTACTTGTAACATGCGTGAATGTGTAATTTTTTTGTTGGAAGCATGAATGTGTAGTGACGTCGTACTTTCGGAGTGGCTACAGAGAGTGTGTAGGTGTGCTAGAGGGGTTGTGGGATGGAGAGAGATCTAGAGAGAGAGAAAGACCCTACGGCCTCCTTTGGTTTGTAGGAATTTTGTAAGAACTCTATAGGATAGGATTTGCAAAGGAAAATTTCCTTTGAAGCCCTTTGGTTTATAGGAATGGATTCCTATTCCTATGTAGGATAGGAATCAATCCTTCATATGTTGGAGGAAAAAAATTAGCCTAGACTCAATGGAAAAAATCCTATCCTATGCACCAAATAACATCTCTTTCTCTATAGGAATTGAGATGTATGTCATCTCACTTCCTATGATTTTCCTATTCCTATAAAATTCCTATCCTATGAACCAAAGGAGGCCTCCATTTCTTTCTACTCCTAATCATTAGATTGGCAAAGGATATTTTTTGAGAACACAAAATCATAGCAGTACAGAGACGTACAAATCCTAGGAGGGCTAGTTTGGCCTAGTGGGTTTTAGTGATATGACGTGCTACAGTGCCGTCCAGTCTTCGTGTGTGGTAGCAGTATTGCGGGTACAGTAAGTTTTCTTGAAGAAGCGGAATTCAACGAAGTCATGATGGTTCCTTCGTCGGACCAACTTACAGTGGGAAAGGTTGGGCCTGCGCTACGGCCGGGGTGGACCAGGATAATTTTGTGCATGGAAGTGGACCAGGATGGTCGACGTCCCACATGTCGGCGAATGAAAGTATTCTTTCCGATATCGAGGACGAGCAAGGAGTATTCATTGTTTATTTTTTATGAAAGCTATTGTCTCCATTGTTACGACGGAGGAGTGTGAAACACGGCAGCCCAGTGAACTTGGCCTGTGCACAACTCCCTCCTTCCTCATGTACCATAGTGTTGACTATAAGGTTGGCTATAAGGTTACAACTTTTTCTCACTTTCTCTCCATCTATTTCCTCTCAAATATTTTTTACCTTCTTTTTTTTAAACACAATTGTTTTTTTATACCTTTTTTTGAGAATTAGTTTTTTTATACGTAGGAGCACGTGTAGAGACGGGCTCTTGTAGAGCCCACTCCTTCATTTTTTCAATGCCTCTTTCCTCCACATAAGCGGGCTTATAGCCCAGTATTGTACTTGCTATGAATGCGAGCAGCTGGCGCCTGAGGGGGGAGCGCACGTGGGAGGGGGGAGGGGTTTTCTGGTGGGCCAGGGCGGTCAGAAGCGGGCTTGGAAGCGGTCCGGACTCCCGCATGGCCCACCTCACATTATCACCATATTTCTTGGAGTCCGTGCGCGGCGGGCGGGCGATCTCTTCTCCCTCCCCCGTCTCTCTCTTCTCAGCTGACGCCCGCCGAGCGATTAGATTTCGGCTATCGACGGTTTATTCAATTGCAGTCCCACATGTCAGTGAAAATGCAAGACAACGCGTGTCCCCTTTGGTGAGCGGCGTGCGAGCCGGACTATCGGGGGTGCGACGCGAACGCGACAGGTGTGCTTTAAGTGTGCTGCATTTTCCTTTTGAACTTGCAAAGTGTAACATTTTCGTGCGATCGATCGATAGAAATGCAGATCAAAATGACGAGGGTGGGGCTTTCCCGCGCGTTAGGCGGGCTAGTTTGGCCTAGTGGGTTTGAGTGATATGATGTGCTACAGTGCCGTCCACTTGCTCCATTTTTATGTAAGCAAGCGTCTCCACTCTTACGTGGGAGGAGTGCGAAACACGGCGGATCTGATTTTGATCGAGGGATAACTGCTCCCTACGAAATAATGGAGCACTGTTAGCGATTATAGCATGATAGTTAGGGCATCTCCAGCGCTGACCCACAAATTTACACCGGCATCTGTCCGAGGACACTGATGCCAGAGGATGCCATCCAATGCTGCCCGCATACCTTTCGACAACTATATGAACTAACTGGACAAAATGTCAAATTAACCGGATGAAATTCATTACATTTCGAAAACTTTTCCTATAAACTGGACGAAATTTATTACATTTCGAAAACTTTTCCTATAAACTGGACGAAATTCATTACATATTTCGCACAAACCGTACTAAAACCTACTGAAACCTAATCTAAATGATCGCCGGCGCCCGACCACTATGTCCGGCCATGAGCCCCGAGAACTGACACTCCAGCTATTGCCTTTGCCTCCTCCTCATCCGCCTCGGCTTTGTCCAGCTCTTCCTCGATAACCTCCTCCTCCGGAGCACAAGGTTCTGAAGATTTCCGCCTCCATGTCGCCGTCAAGCGGCTAATCGGCCGCCGATGTTTACCTCACCAAGTGTGGTGTCGACTGAGTGGAGGAGCAGTGGCCTTCCTGGGACCAGAGCCGCGGTGACCTACCACGTACTACTCTTCCTCGCTGTCGGCTGCGCTCGCGCACACGCGCCGGCTTCGTGGTGGTGGCAATGGAGGGTGGCCGGGGGGGGGGAGCCGGCGATGTCCTTCGTCTGCTCCTGCGACAGTACGTCCAAGAGAGCTTTGGAGCGCGCCCGGAGTGGAGCCGGCGATGTCCTTCGTCTGCTCCTGTGACAGTACGTCCAAGAGGGCTTTGGAGCGCGAGGAGGCCATGGTTGGAGTGGTGCCGACAGAAAGAAGGGACCGGAGGCGAATGACTGTGGGTCTTTGGTTATGGCTGGGGGCTGGGGCTGAAGTTCATATAGCCGGCGAATGGCAATGAGACACGGCAGACTGATGGACGGCTGGCGCCGGAGTAGGTTCGTCGGTAGCCGCGTGTCATTAATGTGGGTGGCGGGCAGATGGATGGCCGTGGTGTCGTTAACGCGGAGCAGTCGCTTGCACCGGGATGCCGCGCGGGTGGCGCTCTCTCGGCCGTCGCGCTGCTGCAATGCCGGCGCCAGCGAGAGGTCGTGTCGGGCGTGAATCCAGCATTGACGTTCTGGAGCGTCGGTGACCGTTTCAAGCGGGAAGCACGCGCTAGCGATGGAAGGGGTTTCGGTAGGCCAGGGCGGTCAGACGCTGGCGTGGTGGTATATTGTTTTTGTAGTTTGCAAAAGTACTCAATTAATGTGGCAGTTCACTTTTTTTTTCTACGATCAACATACACCCTACAAAGCACAGTGTTCAAATTTGGCACTTCTCCGGGTTCATTTACCATATTTAGGCCATTATGTGCATTTTGTAGAAATTTACTACCACTATAAGAATTAACAAACATCTACATCATGCATATATGACTCAAAGCTTACATGCTATAGTGTGGTATTTATTCATAATTTGGTTGCCAAATCTCATGCGTGCAATGAACGTGTACCTTACTAATAAACATAGTTTCTAGTGATATTATTTGTAGTTACATGCATCAACCAGGACGGAGGTGCAGAAACATCAAATCCCAGCTATAGCTACACGGGTGTGATGATAGGGACCGTATAATCACCATATCTCGTATATAATGACCGTATTCTTAAGTACAATGATCAAAGTGAGCTATCAAGACAAGTTCGATGACCGCCAATGCATTTTACTCGGTAATAAATGACCAGGATGGAAGGGGAATCCAAATTTCCTTCATCGTCTGTCCTTGAGCTCTTGACAAACCAATGCACTATACGGTTGTCCGGCCACTCCGCCCCAGAGCTCTCACCAAGCGTCGTTCATGCCACCGTGCCACACACTAACCGGTAAGGAAGCGATGGCATCCCACCGCGCCGAGTTCCTCGCCGCCCACGACCGCACACAAAATGGTAGGGAAGCGATGGCATCCCGCCGTGCCGAGTTCATCGCCGCTCGCGACCTCACACCTACGTGGGCGGACTTTGAAGCTGCCAAGGCCGAATGGGCGGTAGAGCAAGAGGCGGCCGAAGTCGCACACAGGGAGCGAAAAAGGCAGAAAGCACTCAAGAAAAGAGAGGCCCTCCGCCACAAGAAAGAAGAGGACGCACGCGCTGCTGTGGAGAGCTCGGCGGAGATCCAAGCACGGTGGGGTGTCACCGACAAAGCTGGGAAGGAGAACGACGGCGTTTGGCCAGCATGTGAGAAGTAGTAGTACTAGTAGTTAGTGTGTGTGTCTATGTTGCCCGTACATTTGTTTAATTAATTACGAGCATGTACCAGTACTAGTTACTACTGTAGTTTTTAGAGCAAATTACCAGTACATTAGCCTAGACTCAATGGAAAAATTCCTACCCTATGCATCAAATGGCATATCTTTCTCCATAGGAATTGAGATGCATGCCATCTCACTTCCTATTATTTTCATATTCCTATAAAATTCCTATCCTATGAACCAAAGGAGGCCTCCGCTGGAGTACAGTACTACTGTAGCTAGCAGTATTGCTGGTACAGTAGTTTTCTTCAAGAAGTAGAATTCAATGAAGTCATGATGGTTCCTTCGTCCGAGCAACTTTACAGTGGGAAATGTTGGGCCTGTGATTTGATGGCTCATTAGTCATTATTACTGCGGCGCGACGACCGGGGTTACTCTCCCTTGGAGTTCTGCGTGCATGGCAAGTGGACCAGGATGGTCGATGTCCCACATGTTGACGAACGGAAGGATTCTTTCCGATATCGAGGAGCAAGGAAACCGCGTGGTATAGTATCACTGCTGATTTATATTTATTTTTTTATTTTTGATGAAAGCTAGCATTTAAACTCTTACGACGAAGGAGTGCCAAACACGGCACGTGCTGGATGTCCCACACGTCAGTGAAAGGAGTGGGACATGAACAGCGTGGTAGAGCGTCTCCACTTCTTCCACTTCTATGTCGGAGACCACACGTAGTACTATTAGTATGAACGATACAATGTGCAACCCAGAGAGAAAGACGCGTCTAGTTGGAAGGTCTCGTGCCATACACGTAAACAAATATAAAACCTAATATGTGCCTCCAATTAATATAGTAGTAGAGTACTTAGGCATGTAAATCATAATATCACCGTGCATTGCACGTACAACATTTAGTGGTAGTAAAAGACAAATGCCTATATGCCATGCATGTTCATACTATTTGTGCCTTTCTACTTCACTTACTGCGCTACATTACTCAGGTTCGTACATCCCTGGGTACATGTCCGTCTCGTAGTTCCAGTCCCACGTGTTCTTCATAGATGGAACGATCCATAACGGTGGGCAACGGGAGTCCATATCATCGCAGCTTCTTAAGTGTGGCTCCCCATGATGGAGACTCATCCAAACTTAAGCAGCATAGATCATGGATAGGGGCGTTCAAGATATGAATCCTTCGATGCGCAATGAAAACGCACCCGTTCTTCATGAACGGTAGGCCGTCGGCGTCATGCACGGAAGGTGGCATCGTTTGCACTATGGGGTAGTTGTCCCCGATGAAAATCGAGTACTCTTCAAGTGTGTTCATCCGCACCCAGGTAGCATCACGGGGGTCGAACACGCTGCCGTCCATCTGGTACACTTGGCATCTCAAACCTGGATACATGCTGACGTGCATGGTTAGACCTCCTCCAATGCAAAGGTGCTTAGATGAGGTGCTAAGTATATTAAATACCTTAGCAACTCAAGTCCTCAATGCAAAGGTGCTAAGCTTTTGGGTGCTAAGCTTCATGCATTTAATTAGTTGTAGACTGAGAATTGTGCTTCCACCTAGGTACACGTGCTTAGCACCATTTCTTTCTGGGGTCACCATACTACTCTCTCTCCTCTTAACTAGCATGCCACATCAGATTTTTTGCTTAGTTGGCAACCTTAGCACCTGTACAAGGTGGAGCATTGGGAGGGGCCTTATGGTCCATGCAGTATAATAAGGTGACGTAAGCAGGGGATATGGATTAGAATAAAATACTTTATATTGCTTATTTCTATGAGGGGGAACGGAAGCAATGTATAGACCAGCTGCGGCACGGGCGACGACAAACAATTTGAGAGTGTTATCTGGGCCATGTACATTAATTAAAGTAGGAGTAGTTTTGTTTGATGGGATTATGGCTACCTAGCTAGTACTACACGGAATTGAAATTGTTAAGTCCTTTATAGCTTATACAACTGGCATTATAAAGTTGCGTAGATGACTATCCCAATCAATAAAAAAAAGAAGGAAAGAACTACTCCTGCTCCTAGAGTACAAAGAGACATGTACTGAAATGTTATAAGATGACATGGCAATAAGATGTGGGAGACGAAGATGAACAAGGGAAGGCCTTATCTGCAAATGTGGAGAGGGGTGCGGGTATCTTTTTGCAAAATTGTAATAGTTTGCTTTCTATCCATCAGATATAGATCGGACGGTCTATATTGCAGGATGGCAGGCACACCATCATCACCAACTCGGTTTTTTATATTTTTTTACTAGCAAGATGCCCGTGCGTTGCACGTAACATCAAGATGCATTTGTATGAGTAGTTTATCTTGTGAGAGAAAAGGATGAACGAGGGAAGGCCTTATTTGCAAATGTGGAGAGGGGTGTGGGTATCTTTTTGTAAAATTGCCATAGTTTCCTTCCTATCCGTCAGATATAAATCGGACGGCATGTATTGCAGGATGGTAGGCACACCAGCATCACCAACTCTGTTTTTTAGTATAAGATTATTTATTACTAGCAAGATGCCCTGGCGTTGCACGTAACATCAAGATGCATTTGTATGAGTAGTTTATCTTGTGAGAGAAAAGGATGAACGAGGGAAGGCCTTATTTGCAAATGTGGAGAGGGGTGTGGGTATCTTTTTGCAAAATTGCCATAGTTTCCTTCCTATCCGTCAGATATAAACCGGACGGCCTATATTGCAGGATGGCAGGCACACCATCATCACCAACTCTGTTTTTTATAAGAGTAGATAGATAGATATATTATTATTATTATAAGAGTAGAGATAGAGATTAGGGAGCTGGCGGGCGGTTCGTTGTACGGCACGTTTGCGTCCATCCACTAGCCCGGAATTAAAGCACACACGACATTTACAGCGACTGGGATTAGTTGTTTTCCGGGTGCATGGACCAACACGGACTAGCAGACCTGGTCGCCCTTTTTCGAGCACGCCTTCGACAAGTACGTGCATGACATGCGTGCATGAAAATCTTGCGTGACCAAACCATGCGAAGCGGAGCAGTAGGCTGTCGAACTGCAGCCTGCATGTTACAGCCATGTCATCCACACGCAACCTAAAGACCAATTCATACTCCGCTGGACTATACTGTACTACTATGCATTGTTTGGCACGAACGTTCCTTGGAGCTCGTGCTGCAACTGGCGTACTCCACATCCCGCTTCCCTTCTCCTTTCTCTTCCACCACCCACGCACGTCCGCGGGAAGCGACCGGTCAACCCTTATATAGGAGTGCTAGCACAAATAGATTCATGCATGACCACTAAAATTTCCTTTCTTTATCTCTATGAAATAAATGAGGCGTGAAACTCAAAGCCCTTTAAGTCTGAGTATAATGGAAATCATCGTCATCCTTCGGCTCCGCTTCGCCCGCGTCGTCGTCCTCCTGTTCCGGCTCCTCGTCGTCGTTCTCCTCCTCCGGCTCCGCGTGCTGCTCCGCCTCCAGCGCCTCCTCGTCCGGCTCCGGCTAGTCCGGACTCCGGAGGAAGGGCGGCTGCGATCCGAGCTTCGCGCCACCTCCAGATCAAAGCGCCGCTCCAGCGGGAGCATGGAGTATGTCGTTACCTTCAGTCGGGCCATGGCTATCGGTCGACGATGACCAGAGAAGAGGTGGCGGGAGGGGAATGAATGCATCTACTATTTGGGTTCGTCGTCCGGCTTAAATAAATGCGCACCATCACGTGTACCCACGGGTGCACAAATTGTAACATACGGGTCTGCTTAGGGGGCGTCACGTAACTGGTATGTGTGCGAGATTCTGAGAGACAGAGTGCGTGTGTGCGACTCTACTCATCGGACATGTACTCCACCTTTTGCATCGGGATATAAGTATAATGGTATTACACTTTAGCTTGTGATTTACGTGGCCATGTTAACGTGGTTGTGTAAAAAAAATGTCACTTCCTGCTCGTGATTTGCGTTATATAATTATGAGAACTTTGCTAACTACTAAAATAAAGTGGAATTTGTCCATGTTATATAAGTAAATTAAGGTGATTGTTTATCATACGGGTAAGGTTGGACGAAGGGTAGTAGGAACAAATGCTCCACCTAGAGCATGTGTGTGTGAGATCGAGTCTTAATGTGTGAATGTGTGTGTGTGTGTGTGTGTGTGTGTGTGTGTGTGTGTGTGTGTGTGTGTGAAGCGGAGTCTTCGGTGGCGAAAGTAATTTAAGTGTGTGTGGCTTCATTCTAGAGAGGTGATGTGTATGGCAGAGGCCACCAACGAGGGGGGTGCGAGAGAGAAGAGGCCCGTAAAGAGGGAAGAGAAGGCGTGTGCGTGTGAGAGCAGTCGACATCAAGATACCGTGTTTGTTCGAGAGACACCGAGGAAGACTACTATATATCGATGGTGCATGTAGGAAGGAATTAAACGAAGGGATGGTCTTATTGGTTTTGGGGATATAGGGGAAGAGTGAGAGAGGGGGTAGCTAGAAGGAGATTGTTAAGTGTGAGTGTGTGTTTTACAGAAGAGACCCATCCAGGCGGAAGTCATGTGCACACAAGAAGAGAACGATTCGATGTGGGGTTAGGGCTGGGGGTAATTAACTACGTATGGAGACATAGGAGACCTTGAACGTGCATGTGCGAGAGGTATACATGTATACGTGGGATGTGTGTGTGTGTGTGCGCGCGCGCATGATCGAGATAAAAGAAAGAAGACATAAGTCATAAGATCAACGACATGGGAGAGACGGATCGGTATGACAATATACATGCATGTGACAGATATAATGTGCATGATAGGAAGCAAGAGTGCGTGCGAGAAAGAAAGGTTGACAGAGAAACTGCAGATAGATAGAGAGATAGAGATGCTAGCTAGAGGGACATCGTCTAGTTTGTGTGTTAGAGATGACCGCCGAGTGGTTCAGGGGGGTGAAGTTATGTGTGTGTGAGAGAAAGATAAAAAGAGGGCGCATGATTGCATGTAGAGAGAAACATATATAGTGTGCGTGATAGGAAGCAAGAGTGAGGGCGAGAAAGAAGGTTGATGGAGAAACAGATAAATAGAAAGATAAAGATGCTAGCTAGAGGGAGATCGGCTAGCTAGTGTGTGTGTTAGAGATGAGAGTCGAGTGGATCAGAAGGCTGAGTTATGTGTGTGGGTGTGAGAGAGATAGAGAGAGGGTGCATGTGATTCACATACAAACAAATATCAGAGAGAAATGAGATCCCGAGAGACGGAGTTTTGTGTTTGCGAGAGAGAAAGATATTTCACAAGGAGAGTGATAGCTAGAGAGACATATGAGGGAACGCGAGATATCTCTAGGGAGAGAGAGAGTGTGTGTGAGCGACATACAAGGGAATGGTGGAGAGATATGAGACCCTAGGAGACATAGTTTGTGTTTGTGTGTGAGAAAGAGATATTTAAGAGGGCGAGTCGCAACTCCTCATACCTAAGGAGCGCAAGACATCTCTGTGTGAGAGGGGGTGTGCGAGTGGCACACAGGGGAATAGTAGAGAGAAATGAGACCCCGGGAGACAAAGTTTTTGTTTGTATGAGAGAAAGAGATTTCACAGGGAGAATCATAGTTAGAGATACATAGCAGAGAGCGAGATATACTTATAGAGAGATAGAGTGAATGTCGAGGGAGAGAGTACCGTCAGTGTGTTACGAAGATAAAAAATCATTGTCGACATACAAGTAGCACGAGAGATACCCGAGAGACGATGAAGGCGTATAGGTCTAGAGAGATATACAAGCATGAGTGATAGCTATATGAGATGAATATCTGGATTAAAGGGGATTCAAATATTTAAACTAGAGATCACGACATCGATAATATCATAACGAAAATTGGTCTATCAAACATGCATATTCATTTGAATTTGGGGACACATGTAATGTTATATACTTTATGAATATTAGTGATCCGTAGATTCTTTAATTGGAGACAATGCATGGTTTATATGCAATTAATATCTAAACGGGATTACACTATATGTTGCGTGTGTCAAACACATTATACGTGTTTGAGAAGTAAAAAAAAACCCGCATGAAACACACATTAATTAGAGACAGTTAGCGAGGAATGCATACATTGGATTTCAACATAAAGTGGTTTCAAATATTTGAAAATCCAAATTAAGATGGATCCAGCCTTATGAATCTGAGATCATGCCATTTGTAAACCATATTTATGTATAAAGGTTGTTGTGCTTTTGAAAGTATATAAAAATGATGTATATAGATTTGTATTCGAATACAAAATGGATCCTTCCCAAAAAAAATACAAACTGGATTCGAATTGAGTTGGCATGGTAAACGTGCACTCTTTCTCTACAAAAATTTGAACAAAGCGGGGAAACTCGCAGCAACCGCCCGAAACCAAAATCTGCGAGATGGAAATTACTGCCTATCCCTGACACACAAAGTCTATCGGCTCGATTTTTATAGGTTTTGATAGGGGTAGGCTTGTAATTTCACTCAGACGTGAGATAACCGCCTCTCACCTCCCTGGATTCATACACGGTGGGCGCAAAAACACAGTTTCTCCTCGGCCGAAATTGCCTCTCATCTCCCTCCCCGATTCATACATGGTGGGCGCCAAAACAAACTCTCGTCGGCCGAAATCTCCATCGGCAAATATTCGGTGCATCCGAGATTACCATCCTATCCCCAACCGACTAATATTGATGTGATGTAGGAAATTTTAAACGGGGGCTAAGTTTGTAAATTTCCTCGCATTTGAGACAAGCGTGCTCTGAAGACATGGTTCCCCCCTTCCTCTCTCCCTCCATTTCCCCATTCATACTCCATGGGCGCCAAAACACCCTCTCCACCGCAGTCTCATCTGTCTGCCACCCCATCCACCGCCGTCCTCCTCCACCATGCCGGAGCTGATACCCCGACGCCGTCGTCCATTACAAGAGATCGACCTCTCTCATCCACGGCTTCGGACCAGGATCCTTGCATCGCGTCCTCTCGCTTCATCCGTGCTGTCGTCCACCTTGCCGAGGCCGCTCGTACGACTGTCTCATCCACCGCGCCGGGATATTTCCCTCGCCACCACCATCTGCCCTCCTATATCTGCTTCCACACCGCCGACAACCATCGCTACCGCAGCACCCTCAACGGCTCAGCAGATGCTTACACGGCGCCACACCAGAGGCGGTACTCTTTCGTTTCTGCTCAAGCTATTTATCTCAGCAAGAAAATAGATCGCCACTGCTTTACTGTGATTTCTTGTCCATCACTTAGAATCTTACGTGTTAGTTGAAACCAAACATTGGTTGCGAAGTTGCCTTTGTCTGGTTTGCACCTTCAGATCCGCCATGGCACGCGCACCACTATACTCGCAATGCTTATGGTTTTCCCCTTTTATATTCCACATTAGCTTAAATGACAGTTGACTGAATTTCAAATTGGGGTCTGTCCATTTTTGGGAGTTCGCCGGAGGGAAGGAAGGGGCTCGCCGGAGGGCTACCGCGTTATCTATCTTAGGGTTTTGGGTGGGGACCATGGTTGTGGGGGGCTGTCGTCGGGCTACTGTGGGGCCTCACCGAAGGCAAAACTCGACACGGGTGGGGGTGGGGTTAGCTAGAGGGATGGCCGGGGGCGGCGGAAGACCGGAGGTGGTGGGCGGTTCAGGGGAGGGAGGGGGCCGGTGGTTTGGCCGGAGGCCCGTGTGGTGGTCTTTAGGGCAAGAATAAGAGGCGAGGAAGAAGAAGGGTTAGGAGACGTAGGATCTTCATCCAACCGCCTGAAATGGTTGACTGACCCAAATGAGGAAAGTCAGGCGACTTGCATGTAGACATTCCCATATATTCAGTACCATTATCGTAGGTGCTTCGAGACGTACGTGCAAGCAGTGCTCCTCAACCCATCAAGCTAAACAACATGCCACTCATAATTCCAAACTTAGTTGCTCAAATACAAATCTGATATGATGCTGACATGTACTAAAATAGAGAATGTTTAATTGGTCAGCTAATGTTCCTACTTTACTTTCGAAAAGCACATATCGAGGGACAGCAGGGAGTTGCGTTCTTAATGCGCTCTGGTTCATCATGTGTGGCCAACCAACATTTTATTATCCAAAATCTGCTTGCTCTTCTTTAGCATGCTCCTCTTCTGTTCTTCTTTTGTAAGTACTCTCTCCGTACCTAAATATAAGTCTTTGTAGAGATTCCTCCATGGACTACATATAGAGCAAAATGAGTGAATCTACACTCTAAAATGTATCTATATACATCCGTATGTGATCCATAGTGGAATCTCTACAATGACTTGTATTTAGGAACAGAGGGAGTATAATAGTTGTACAGTATGTTCTTTGTAGTGAAGAGGAGCAGGGACATTTGCAGTGTACAGGTCTATTCAGTCACTTGTCATGGACGCTTTTAACTCTTCATGTCGGTCTTCATGCCGATTGTCATGGACGCTTTCAACTCTTTTTATTCAGTCGTATGTGTCGCCTTTGAGAGTTAGACTGATAGTAACAGTACTGCACATTCAGCTGTAGAGAGCTGGTATCCAAAGCCTTTCTAGCCGTACCAGCAATACTAGCACATATATTCCAGCAAGTTCCACTTTGCTGATTTTACTCCTGATGCTTAGGGTTTTCCCATTATATCTACACTATGATCTGCGTAGGTGCTTTGTGTCCTACTAGCAGTTGTCCACCCTTCAAAGCTAAATGACACACCAATCATACGTCCTAAGGTTCTTCAAATACGAATGTGATATGATATTGACATTAGCTAACAGACACACATTTAATTGGTTAGTTAATGCTCCCACTTGAGTTTCCAAATGCATGTGGCGACATATAGAGAGACATCATGGAATGGCATTTCTTTGGGCGCTCTGATTCATCATGGGCGGGCAACCAACATTGTATAGAAAGAAGGGGAATCTCAATAATATGCTTCCCCTTCTATTCTTTAACATGTTCCTCTTCTGTTCTTCTTTAGTAAGTACAGTATGTTCCTTGTCATGAAGGGGAGCATGGACATCTGCAGTTGACAGCTCTATTGGGCCAGTTCTGCTACATGATTTCGCACTTCGAGTTGGCCTGCCATAATATCCCGGAAATGGTGGGAGCTGTGCGGTCTTTGATAGACTAGACTGATAGTAACAGCCGTGCGCCTTCAGATGAATAGAGCTGGCCTGTAGGTGATCGATAGGCTACATATTAGTAGCGGCAAAACCCTGTATTTTCCAGCCAGTTCCGCTTTCCCGATTTATTTATGGTGGTTATGGTGTACCCCTATTATCTACACTACGATCTGCCTAGTGGCTGTGCGCTCTCATTATCATGGTTTGGCAATAAACTTTCTATACGGTATATTATGAACCTATCATCTGCCAACTATCCTTACATCTGGAGCTCCCAACAGGGAGCCTATTTTTGTGTGTAGTTGTGCCAGATTATATTAATCTACTCAGCATATTACAGCACACATGGGCTCTCTCATCAGAATCCAGTGATAGCACACAAGTGTTTACAGGTAGCCCCTATTATATTACAATATCCTTTGCATTACAAAGATAATCTCACTACTATTTATGTTTTCATGCTTTTCAGATATTGTACATAATCACAATGAATATAAGAATGCGCACATCAGAAGAATATTGCGGAACAGTTCAATGGGTAACAGACTTGGCATCAAGGGATTGAGGTCCATTGTGGATGCAATGAAACCCACATGCTCCCAACCTATAGATTCGTATTCAGAACATGATCCTAATGACTATTCTGAGCTCAAGGAGTCAAAGACAGTTGGCCTATCCTGTTCACCCAATAAGGTTCCTGTTCTAATTTGGCAAGGTTTTATTGGTTGCACATATCTTGCATAAGGTGTCTTGCATTTCTTTTGCTTCATTGCACCGCCATATGCTTAGTTTACTCATGATATATGTGAAGATGCCATGCCCATCCATTATCAATACCTATTCCATTTGTCGTCATACCATGTTTTTCCATTCAAATGTTGTTCTTGTGTTTCAGACATCCAAAAGGAAGAGGGTGATTGCAGAACCTGAAGGAGTACAAGCAAAGTCCTTGAAAAGGTGGTGCTACTGGAGAAATCAGATAGCACCCCACGTATATTGGCGATAGAACCAGCGCCGCAAAACCTAGGATATCGCAACTATGCTGGTCGCTGCTTTGCTCTTGTGAGTACATATTGTCCTATCGCTGTACTTACATTCATACCTGGTGGATTATGTGACATCATTGTGCATTATAGCTTGCTTATCCACTGTTCGCTCCAAATTATCAGATCTATATTAATGCTTACATTAATGTAGAATAAACCCAATGCTTATGAAGAAATTTAGTTCTGCATTGTTCTTGTAAGTATCTGCTGTCCTTCATCACTGTACTTATATTGTCAGCTAGTTCTTCATGTACACTTTGCATCTTATTTTCCCTTGCCCTCCATTTTCTACACATCAGATCTACATTTACTCTTGCGAAAATATTGAATAAAACCAATGTTACTGAAGAAGTTTAGCTCTGCATTGCTCTTGTCAGCACCTTTTGCCTGTATGCTGTATTTACATTTGTACTCTGCATCTTAGGTTAAATAATCGCCATTTGTTCCTATATTTTCACATCTATATTTACTCTTAACCAAATGTAGAATAAAGGCAATGCTCTTGAAGAAGAGTGTGCGGTAAACTTCTTGAATTGCCCCCCCCCCCCCCCCAATCAATATGGATAAGGGCTTTATAGAGCCGGTCTTCACTCCTAATGTAAGTTTGTCCTCCTCAAGCCTTCAAACTTTGTTGTGTATATTTGGATAGCAATGAGTGCAAATGCTGTTTATTTTTGTCGTCTGCATCAAATTGCTTGTTCAAAGTTTATAACGAAGAAGTACATAAACATAAGTGTGTCCTTCTCAATTTCAGTCTTTAGTTGTACAACCTAGTTCGTTATTCATACCATGTAAATTAAACTAAACATAGCAAGTTATCTTCTTTAGCACTGTGTGTATGCTTGTGTTCTTGATCTGTAATCCAGTGGTGTTGTGAAACTACCAACTCCAGCACAATGTCATATCCTGCTATGTCTCAACTATGAACAATGCCATATTATATTAATGTTATTTAAATCATGTCTCTTTATTTACCAATCTGAAATGGTATAAATTGATAGTACACTCACCATTCATGCTTATACGTTGTTTAGCACTACATGTATGCTTGTGTTCTTGATCTGTAATCCAGTGGTATGGTGAAGCTGGTCGCTCCTGCACAATGCCATTTCCTGTCGTCTTAACTATGAACAATGCCTATTATGTTAATGCTATTTTAAACTGTGTCTATTTATTTCTGACAAAGAAATGAGATGAATTGACAGCGCTAATGCTTATACGTGCAAAACCTGTTATCTACCTACTTGTTTCTCTTTCAGGGTGACAGCACTGATGCTAGGAAGAACTGCCATAATGATAGTGAGACGAACCCATTGTTTGTCCCTCTAACATATATTCCAGAGAAGAAGGCAACACATCTTGAGGGTAGGGATACAACCACAAAGTCATGTCTTGATGTAGTGTTGAACTTACTCGGTGACACAAGCTCGATGAAGTCACCGCCTGAATCTGTTCGACTTCTTCAGTCTGAAATTCAAGCAGAAAGACATGCTTCCGCTCAAATCCGACTGGAACTCCAATCTCTATGCAAGATTACCATAAGAACAGGATGTCTATTGATGCTATGCAGCTTAAGTTGGTGGATATAAGCGTCAAGCAAGCGCAGTCTCATCAGGTTGCTAAGCTGCTTGTGTTGCAGCTCCTGGGCAGGGCTAACCTTTCTCGAACTGTGTTGAAGTGCTGTCGGTTCTGTCTATTATTTTGTCGGCCTGTTTACTTCCACTGGTGGTGACCTGCCCAGTTTATGGAATCTGCTATCTGGTTGCCCTTTATAATCACTGGCGGCGAACTTTGATGCCCAGGGGATGTAATATGCTGTAATTTCTTTGTTGTATAGTCTAGGTTTATTCTTCGTCATGATGCTATAATTTATTTGCTATTTATTTCGTTGCTCTGAGAAAAGGTCGTAATCTTCGATTGGAGCGCAATGAGCCAATAGGTTAGGTTTGTAAAAAAATAATTTCGGTACTAAAACTTGTCGGTCGCCAATCGCTAGTACGGGCCGAACCGTGGGCCTACAATCATCTTGGGCCATTAGTTAGGTCTAGTCTTAATCTGGCCCACTATTATTTTTGGGCCTTTAAAAGTCTGAGTAAACTGCTTGCCTTAATTGGGCTGGAAAATTAAATTGGCTTTTAACAGGTTGAGAACTAGATTGAGCCTTAATTGTGGCGAATAATTCACGGGCCGACAGCACGCTGTAATATACATTGGCCCATTTGTGTGACGGGCCATTAACAGGCTGAAATGTTTTTGGGCCTTGGCTGACCCAATTACATGACGGGCGGGAAGCAGGCCGAATGTATAACGGGCCAAAATTAGGCCCAACACTCTCAAGGGCCTTTAACGGGCCGATAGGCAGTTTGGGCTAGAATGTATCCACGAAGACTACGGGCCGTTAAGAGGCCGAAAGTAACTACGAACCAGAATTAGGCCCAGGTGCAACTCGGGCCTTTAAATGGCCGAATGCGAAACCGGGCCGAAAGAGGCCCTTATGTAGACAGGGCCGCTGACAGGCCGAAACTAATATCGGGCCAAAGTATTAAACGGGCCATTAAGAGGCCGAAGAGCAAATCAGGCCCCCAATGGGCCCGATGGCACAGTAGCTGTTAAAGGGCTGTATCTGTTATGGGCCGTAATTTGGCCCAAGAAATGAAAGTCAGTTAACGGGCCGGTCCGGTATGGACCATAATTTGGCCCAAACTATTGCAGGCTGTTAACGGGCCGAATCTGATATGGGCCTTAAACTGGCCCAGAATATTGCAGTCCTTTAACGGCCCATATCTGATGTGGGCCATAATTTGGTCCAGAAAATGTTAGCCTGTTAACGGGCCGGCCCATTAGATCTGACAAAATCTTGTGGGCGTGTTCCTGGGCCGGCTTTTAAACCTATATGGGCCTCTATTGGGCCGTCCCACGTGTCAATGTTTCATTGGCGATACTTGTCCAATGGATGGTTGACATCTGTGCCAACGCGGAGCTGACACGTGGTTTCGTCGGCCAATGAGAATTTTACACGTGGAAAATCGCCATTGGTCGTGGCTGTTAGCGGGTTATCGGATCCAAAACCGGACCCGATAGCTTAACGGTGACCCGTTACGGTGGATGCCACGTGTCGGTTACCCTTGACGAAAGCACTTCTATGATGCGCGATTTATCGTCATGGAAGTGGACACTTCCGTGATGATAATTTTGGTAATGTCATGGAACACTTCTACGACAGCACAGGTATGACTATCTTGATTCTGTCATAAAATCATCATGGATATACATGCATGACAGAAAACGTGACCTACTGTGACAAACACGTATCATCACAGAAGTGTATTTTTTTGTAGTGCTTGTCGTTCCAATGGCGTCTACAGTTGGGTTGTAATATTTTTATTCATCCACTACAATTGGTTTCTTGAATCTTTATTCTGTTTGGGGACTTTGGTATCCTGATGGACTATTTTGCCGAGGTAACTGTCTTAGGAATATGAGGGAGATGTATAATGATGGCATCCCCTCTGTTTATCTTGTTGGACAACAAATTGACATTCTTCCAAAGCCTCTAACTAAACTATTGAAGGCATCCCTTCATTTGTATAACATGCAAGGTGAATTTCAGCATTGCTTATTGAATTTGAAGAATTCTTGAAGCAGATACATGTACACAGGCATATATGAAGTATCTGTGCCAAAGCAAGGCAAGTACCTGATGGATCCAATCCATAGTTCCATTCCTAGTTTGACCATGAACAAATATTCTCTCAATTAATTTTTCTTCAACAAAGAGTATTTGGAAAAGACATTACATATTTTATCCGACATTTCGGTCTGATCATGCATTGTTGCGCCAACAGGGGCTCCCTTCCCTCTAAATTTCCGTTGTGTCATCAATCGTAAAATGTAGTGTGTTTGTGTGTGCGCGCATGCGAGTGAACATATAGCACTTACTGATTCAAATGATTTTGAAGCTGAAGGAAGAAGAAGCACATCTCAATACTTTCTGTAAGCACTTTGTGCTCTTCACATGGGTAATACTACTTCTTAATATGCGCTAAGTTTCAGCTCTGACCGCTTCTTGGGACATTGTTAGTGTCTTGTGTCATGATGTTTTAAGGGAAGAGAAGATGATAAGATAAGTTGTCTTGGCAAAGCAAAGCAAAGATCAAAAAAGCAACATATGTACTTAAAATCATGTGAGGTAGCAAATAAGCATCTTCATTCACTATTTTTGCAGAATGTTCCAGAGGTAAAGTAGCTACGTGATGCCATGTATAATTTTACACTAATGCATAGTTTTTCAACCATTTTTCATACAAAATAGTAGGTATTTCTCACACTGCGTGTATTAATAAATTTTCTGATTGAGTCTGTATAAGAAAAATAAAAGAGAAAACAAAAGAGCAGAGAACAACTATTGAATCGAGGAGTTACATATGTAGGTGGTCTTATGTATTAGTTTCAGTTCATTCCTGGACTGGCAAGCGATGCACATAAGCGCGTTCTGCTAGAGCAATCATCCGAGACAGTAATGTTTTTCATTGCTACTTCAAATATGAAATTGGCTACTATCTAGGGTGCTCAGATTGCAGAAGCCCATCGCCTAAGACATGGCTTAATGCTAGCACTCTCGTTGGAATGTAACTAACTTGCTCTTGAATCCGAGAACATGGTGATGGAGGCAGACATGACTATGAATGAGGGTGGTCAGTGACACCGCCCGGATGCGGCGGTGTGTAAGATGACTGCTACCACTTATGCACATATTTTATCTTCGACCACTGTCCCATCAAGATAATGCAGTTGCCCATGAACTTGTTGTGTTGGTGAGATGAAGATCAGCCTCCGTCCGGGCCAAGGATTACGCACCTTGTATTGTACCTCTTCTAGCTGAAGATGTAACTGTTATTGGGGTATTTAATAAAGAGGTTTTGCTATAAAAAGGAAGTTTCAATACATACCCATTCAGTTCGTACTTCTTATTTGCGCTATCAATTCATGTATAAAAAAGCATTTCTAATGGATTGTGTGTGTTACATTCATCACTTTACATATCTGGTAATTGATTATTTGTGTTCCAAAAAGGGGCAATTAGATGACCTAAGTTAAGTTCCTAGCTAGGGGTGGCCAGAAAATGGAAATCAAGATAACTGTACACCGCAATTGGTTACCCCTTTTGCTAATTGCACATCTTTACTATTAGTTAGAGATAATTAATGTATGTACATGAACGTTTGCTTATTGAAGGAAATTCTCATGAAGAATTAATCTCTGGCTTTTAATCATATTTCAAATATGAGGATACAAGCAACATTGAAAGTGATCAGCAGAATAGGCAAAGACAAAAACATATCATGTAGTTGGGTAATTTCTTTAATTATAATCTTGTTTCTTTTGTGAATCAAATAAAATCTTGAGTTGTGTTAAACATTGGGAAATTTGTGAGGATATTATCGAAAATCCATCTCTGCACCCGAGCTCCTCAGATGTTGAAATGATATGAAATTTGGGGCAGGCCTCACACATCAAATTGTCTACCATACAAAAAAAAATTAGAATTTTTTGAATTTTTTACAATTTTTTTCTAACCGGGTGCAGATGAGTCTGGGCACCGAAACGCCCTACTCGGATATTATGTGCTAAAGTTTTTGAGGACACTATGTGTTGCTGGAGCAGCTGAAGCAGACATATTTATCTCATCTAACAAGTACTGGTGCCATGTTTTCTTAATCAGGACAGTTTAGTACATTAATGTGCTTAAAAGACAAAAAAATCCTCAATTTTGTATTTAGCTTTTATATATCATTCCACTGTATATTTACAAATAATAATAATTATATATATTATAAATATGCACATTCACAACCCTTATTATATGTGTAAAATAGACGGCGTGGCAACGCGCGCCATCATGGTCTAGTAAACCATATAGTAATCAACTACAAGATGTAATCAACACTACTAGTCACCCACAGGTACCAATCTGATGTTCCGGTACAAAGATTGAACACAAGAGATGAACTAGGGTTTGAGAGGAGATGGTGTTGTTAAAGATGTTGATGGAGATTGCCCTCCCAAAGATGAGAGAGTTGTTGGTGATGACGACGACGATGATTTCCCCCTCCGGGAGGGAAGTTCCCCGGCAAAATCATTCCGCCGAAGGGCAAAAGTGCTCCTGCCCAAGTTCCGCCTCAAGACGGCAGCGCTTCATCCCAAAAGTCCTCCTCTTATTTTTTCTAGGTCAAAATGACTTATATACCAGAAGATGGGCACCGGAGGTGGGCCGAGGAGGGCATAACCCACCAGGGCGCGCCTGGGGGCCCAAGCGCGCCCTGGTGTCTTGTGCTCACCAGGGTGGCCCCCTCCGGTAGTTATTTGCTCCAGTATTTTTCATATATTTCAAAACAATTCTCTGTAAATTTTCAGCTCATTTTGAGATGTGCAGAATAGGTAACTCTGACGTAGCTTTTTCAGGTCCAGATTCGAGCTGCCGGTAATCTCCCTCTTTGTGTAAACCTTGCATATTATGAGACAAAAGGCATTAGAATTACTCCAAAAAGCATTATTATGCATAAAAACATTATAAATAACAGTAGGAAAACATGATGCAAAATGGACGTATCAACGATCCAATCGCGATCCAAACCGATGAAGTACCGAACGGACAACACCTCCGCATTCAACGCACGTACGGCTCAATGATGTCTCCTCCTCCTTGATCCAACAAGCGAGGGAGGAGAAGTAGATGGGATTGCTGGCAGTACAATGGCGTGACAGCGATGGTGGTGGAGTGATTCCGGCAGGGCTACGCTGAGCGCTACCGAAACAACGAAGACGGAGGAGTTACGAAGTAACAGGAGACAGAGGGGGGCCAAGGGCTTGTGTGTCCTCTTGGGGCGCCCCCTCCCCTCTATACATAGTTCAAGGGGTGTGGTGGCCAGCCCTCCAAGCCCTAGGGGCGCACCAAGGGGGAGGAGTTGGACTCCTAGTCCAATTCCCTTCTTTTCCATACACAGGTGGATTTTCTACCTCTCCCAAGCCACATGGGCCTTGAGGGACTTGTGCACCTCGCCCAATAAGGCCAGGGCACCTCCCCTCAGCCCATGCTGGCCTGGGGACGTGGTGGAACCCTTTGTGGTCTTCCGGACTCCTTCAGAAGTTTCCAGAACCTTCTGGAAACTTCCCGGTACAATACCGAAAAAACTGAAACTTTTCCCGGAACCCTAAAAGCAACTTTCCATTTATAAATCTTTACCTGTGGACCATTTCGGAGCTCCTCGTGACGTCCAGGATCTCATCCGGGACTCCGAACAACATTCTGTCACCAACATGCATATCCCAATATTACTCTGGCGTCATCGAACATTAAGCGTGCGGATCCTACGGGTTCGAGAATCATGTAGACATGACCAAGACACCTCTCCGGTTAATAACCAATAGTGGAACCTGGATGCCCATATTGGTTCCTACATATTCCATGAAGATCTTTTATCGATTGAACCATGATGTCAAGGATTCAGTTAATCCCGTATGCAATTCCCTTTGTCCAGCGATATGTTACTTGCCCGAGATTCGATCGTCGTATCTCCATGCCTAGTTCAATCTCGTTACCGACAAGTTTCTTTACTCGTTCCGTAATACAAGATCTCATGACTAACTCATTAGCCACATTGCTTGCAAGCTCTTTACGATGTTGTATTACCGAGAGGGCCCAGAGATATCTCTCCAACACACGGAGTGACAAATCCTAGTCTCGATCCATGCCAACCCAATAGACACCATCGAAGATACCTGTAGAGCATCTTTATGATCACCCAGTTATGAAGTGAGGTTTGATAGCACACAAGGTATTCCTCCGGTATCCAAGAGTTGCATGATCTCATGGTCTTAGGAATAGATACTTGACAAGAAGAAAGTTATAGCAATAAACTCAAGTGATAAGATTGAATGATAAGCTTACGATTGGGTCTTATCCATCACATCATTCTCCTAATGATGTGATCCAGTTATCAAATGACAACTCATGTCTATGGTTAGGAAACCTTAACCATTTTTATCAATGAGCTAGCTAGTCTAGTAGAGGCTCACTAGGGACATAGTATTTGTTTATGTATTCACACTTGTATTTAAGTTTCCGGTTAATACAATTCTAGCATGAATAATAAACCTTTATCATGAACAAGGAAATATGATAATAACCAATTTATTATTGCCTCTAGGGCATATTTCCAACACCTGCATCCTTAAATATTTTTCAAAAAGAGTTTCATTTTTTAGAATAAAAAGAGTTTCATTTGGTACTTCAAGTTTTTTAAAGAAACTCGAGCTTTAATCATTAGAAATAACCGTTACATCGTTTATTAGAATTGGTCCAATTTCACTACTTGGCTCCTCGAACCATTCATAGATGAATGAAAATCTAGCCAATTTGGTAAGTTCATGAGCAACTTTGTTTGCTTCTCTATTACAGTGTTCGAATCTAGAAATAGGAAAATCACAAGCTAAATAAAAACAATCATACAAAATTGCCGCCGCTGCCCCAAACGATCATCCTCCTTTCTTCATGGTGTTGATCATCTCCATATTATCCGAGTTAATAATAATGCGGTTGCATCCTGTCCTTTGCGTCAGTGATAGATCGAATTTTAGGGCGAGAGCTTCAGCCATCAGTACATCTGCACACCAGTAAATCCTACCATTTCCCCAGCGATGAATCTATCTTTGTCATCTCTTAAGACCGCCCCATCATATCCCTGAGTAAGTCATGATCAAAAGAAGTACCAATGTTAAGTTTAACAAACCCCATCGGGAGGCAAGACCATCCTCCTCTTTTCATGGAAACCTTTGACGAGGAAGCAAATAACAAAAATGGCCGTAAGAGCACGTACTTCAAGTTTTGTTTTTAGAGCTTTTTTTTAAATGTCAAGACTTTATTCATTAGATATAAGAAGTACATCGTTCATGAGGATCATTACAATCTCCTCTACCGGTTCCTAAAACCAGGCAGAATTCAAAAAAAAATCTAGCTAATCTAGCAAGCTCATGAGCTACTTTATTTGCTTCTCTATTACAATGTTCAAATCTAGTAATACTAAAATCACAAGCGTAATGAAAACAATCATCGAAGATTGCTGCTGCCGCACCCGCTGATTGTCCTCCATCCTGCATAGTATAAATTACCTCCAGGTTATCTGAGTTAACAATAAGGCGATTACATCCCGCCCTTTGCGCCAGTGTTAAACCAAACATGAGAGAAAGTGCTTCCACCATCAGCACATCCACACAGTAATCGATCTTCACATTCCCTTCGGCGATAAACCTGCCTCTATCGTCTCTCAGGACCGCCCCCATCATTCCTCTAAGCATGTCATGGTGAAAAGAAGCATCAACATTAAGTTTCACAAAACCTCTAGGGAGGTAGGACCATCCTTCCTTCTTAATGGAAGCCTTGGGCTATGAAGCATTAGCAAAGTTTTTGGTGAGTGCTAAAATCCCCATTGAAATCTGCAGGGCATTTTGGGTTGACTCGTTATGCATCGATTTCCGTCTTTCCCACCATAAATACCATGTTGAAACAGCAATCATCTCACGCACATTGTGATGACCTATCATCCTCAACTCTTGGTCCGGTACAAGTAGTAAGTACTCCAATACCGCCTCTCCAGCATGGTCTACCTCACACGCTTTATCGATAATATCATTTATCCCCATCCTTTTCCAAACCTCCTTAGCTTTACTACAACGGAAAAACATATGTTTTGTATCTTCTAAGCCCTCAAAACAAGTGGCGCAAAGGGGCGAAACCTTCATATGTCTGTTAGCAAGCGTAACCCGGCATGGGAGAGTTCCATGAAGCATGCGCCATATAAAAAATTTCAATTTTGCCGGACAAGATAGCTTACATATCTTACTCCAAATAGGGTTAACTGTTGCTTGCCCCATTCCATTGAAGTATTTTAATTTGTTACCATACTGGTTTTCCCACTCGATGGAATATGCTGACCGAACCAAGAACATGCCATTTTTTGTATAGCTTCAAGCAAAAAAATCTGGCATATCATGTTGCGAGAGTGGAATTGAAAGAATCCGTTGTATATCGATGGGCCACGTAGTTTGTCTGATGAGTTCTTCATCCCAGTTATTGGACACGGGATCAATGATGTCACCTACCTTGGTTAACAGATGTCCCCTGATACGTCTCCATCCTATCTACTTTTCCAAACTCTTTTGCCCTTGTTTTGGACTCTAATTTGCATGATTTGAATGGAACTGACCCGGACTGATGCTGTTTTCAGTAGAATTGTCATGGTGTTATTTTTTTGCAGAAATCAAAGTTCTCAGATTGACCTGAAACTTTACGGAGAATTTTTATGGAATATATAAAAAATACTGGCGGAAAAAGATACCAGAGGGGGTCCACCCAGGGGCCACAAGCCCAGGGGCGCGCCTACCCCCCCCCCCCCCCCCCCGGGCACGCCTACCTGGCTTGTGGGCCCCCTGGACCATCTACAACCCAAACTCCAACTCCACATATACCTATTCACGGAGAAAAAAAATCTAAGTGAAGGATTCATCGCGTTTTACTATACGGAGCTGACGCCACCTCATGTTCTTCATCGGGAGGGCAAATCTGGAGTCCGTTCGGGGCTTCGGAGGGTGGAGTCTGTCGCCACCATCATCATCAACCTTCTTCCATCACCAATTTCACGATGCTCACCGCCGGGAGTGAGTAATGCCATAATAGGCTTGCTAGACGGTGATGGGTTGGATGAGATTTATCATGTAATCGAGTTAGTTTTGTTAGGGTTTGATCCCTAGTATCCAATATGTTCTGAGATTGATGTTGCGATGACTTTGCTATGCTTAATGCTTGTCACTAGGGCCCGAGTGCCATGATTTCAGATCTGAACCTATTATGTTTTCATGAATATATTTGTGTTCTTGATCCTATCTTGCAAGTTGTAGACACCTATTACATGTTATGATCCGCATACCCCAAGGTGACAATAATTGGGATTCTTTCCGGTGATTACCGTAGTTTGAGGAGTTCATGTATTCACTAAGTGCTAATGCTTTGTTCTGGTTCTCTATTGAAAGGAGGCCTTAATATCCCTTAGTTTCCTTTTGGACCCCACTGCCACGGGAGGGTAGGACAAAAGATGACATGCAAGTTCTTTTCCATAAGCATGTATGACTATATACGGAATACATGCCTACATTATATTGATGAATTGGAGCTAGTTCTGTGTCACCCTAGGTTATGACTGCTACATGATGAATATTATCCAACACAATTATCCATCGCTGATCCAATGCCTACGAGCTATTCACATATTGATCTTTGCTAAGTTACTTTCATTGCTGCTACTATTACAATCACTACAAAACTGCTACTGTTATTATTGCCACCGTTACCGTTACTATCATACTACTTTGCTACTAAATACTTTGCTGCAGATATTAAGTCTTTCAGGTGTGGTTGAATTGACAACTCAACTGCTAATACTCATGAATATTCTTTGGATCCCCTTGTGTCAAATCAATAAATTTGGTTTGAATACTCTACCCTCGAAAACTGTTGCGATCCCCTATACTTGTGGGTTATCAAGACCTTTTTCCGGCGCCGTTGCCGGGGAGCATAGCTCTATTTGCTGAGTCACTTGGGATTTATATCTGTTGATCACTATGAAGGATCTAGAAGATACCAGAACCAAGATTTTTCCCTCTACGACGAGGGGAGGTAAGGAATTGCCATCTAGCTCTGCACTTGATTCACCTCTGTTTCGAGTAAGCTTGCGACACCTACACCTGCTATTAATCCTGATATGTCGCAAGTAATTGATGATGCTACTTCTGCTATGAATGATGCTTATGATGATACTAGTACTATGCTTGATAATACTGTGCCAGTGGGTCAATTTCTTGATGAACAACTTGCTAGAGCTAAAGATATTGAGAATGCTAAAACTGATGATATTTCTGAAACTGAAAACTTTGAAACACCCATTAGACCTAGCACTCCTATAAGTGAATTGCCTGTTATACCTGAAGGTTAAGTTATGGATGGAGAGGTAGCTAGGAACTTTCTTGCTTGTAAGGATAGAGAGGATCTTATGAAATTACTAGTCTAGTTGAAAGCAAAATCTTTGAATGCTAGAATGCAGTATGATCCTAAGTTTGCTACTTCACCTATCTTTGTTACTGATAAGGATTATGAATTCTCTGTCAATCCTGAGTTAATTACTTTGGTTGAATCTGATCCTTTCCATGGTTATGAAACTGAAACTGTTGTGGCACATCTTACTAAATTAAATGACATAGCCACCCTATTTTCTCATGAGGAAAAAATTTGCTACTACTATATTCTTAAGTTGTTTCCTTTCTCGTTAAAGGGTGATGCTAAGATATGGTTTAATTCTCTTGCTCCTGGTTATGTGCGTAGTCCCCAGGATATGATATATTACTTCTCTGAAAAATATTTTCTGCTCATAAGAAACAAGCTGCTTTACAGGAAATATTTAACTTTATGCAAATTGAAGAAAAGAGTCTCCCACAAGCTTGGGCGAGGCTTCCCCAATTACTTAATGCTTTGCCTGATCATCCTCTCAAGAAAAATGAAATACTTGATATCTTTTATAATGGACTAGCCGATGCTTCTAGGGACCACCTAGATAGTTGTGCTGGTTGTGTTTTTAGGGAACGAACTGTTGAACAAGCTGAAGAACTATTGAATAATATATTAAGCAATGATAATGATTGGACTCTTCCTGAACCACCACCTAAGCCAACTCCGAAGAAGAGAGGTGTTCTATTTCTCCGTCCTGAAGATATGCAAGAGGCAAAGAAATCTATGAAAGAAAAAGGTATTAAAGCTGAAGATGTTAAGAATTTACCACGGATTGAAGAAATACATGGTCTTAATACCCCAACTCAGGTAGTAGAGGTAATTCTCTCTATAGATTTGATGAAGGTGATATTCCTCATACTAAATCTACTAGTCAATGCTTGGATGAATTTGATAACTTTATGGTTCATTGGTACAGCGAGCTGCTATACAAGCGGTTTTTCACCCCTTTCCATGATGGCGTTTCAAACCGTCGCCAAGTGAGTGACTGTGATAGGGGGTCCTTCCCACACGACCCAGAAACCATCGGGGATAGGGAGCCTTTATGCATACAGTTGTCCCTATAAAACTATTTCTGATATGTTGAATATCCCAAACGCTTCATCCTTGCTACTCGTTTGTGCTCGCATTGCCATCGCAGTCGGAGTTCTGTGGTTTTACCTAAAACCAGGCGCAGTCTAGGCACACACCAGGCACAGGATTTTTCAAGGCACATTCCAGGCATGGGATTTTTCCAGGCACGTACCAAACTGGCTCTACGTTTACGATGCCTGGCACATCACAAACAGTTCATCATTGTAAACCATGTACGATAGGTCGACAATCACACACATTTAGTTTTCCCGCACCGTTTGTGATATTGTCTGACATCACATACGGTTTGTAAACGGCAACTGTGTGCATGGTTACACACGTTTCCTCTCCGTGAACCGTGTCAGATTATGATGTATATCACACACGCTATGCTTTATAGACCATGTGCGCCGTAATGACCTGCAGAGCGTAATTTCACCCTAATTTAATTGATGTTATTTAAAATTGTATCTAATTTGAATTTGAAAGTAGGCTATAGCTTTATTCATATCCATCAGGCTCAAACAACCAATGCATTATTTGATTCACAGGTACATGTGTTCAAGAATTACATAAGCACCCAATAAAGAATGATGAACCAGGGGCATATACTTGTACTATTACAAATGGTAAAGAAAGAGGCAAGAGACATTCTTGTTGCTGAACAAGGTGAAGCGGAATGCCCCTATTGTGCTCTCCTCGATGCAGAACGCACACACGACTCTAGTCCAACCCCTTGTGATGGTCGGCCGCCAATCATGTAGTTTGAGAGGTAATCTTGAGTAAAATGCTTCAGGATCCACTGCAAAGGAAAAAGATTCAGACATTGTCATCTAACACAACTCATTACGGGCAGTAAAAAGAAGGCTACATAGTTCTTACTTGCCATCCTGTAGTTCGCTCTTATCTTGCATAAAGTGTAAACAAATAGTTTGATTGACATCTTTTGACCCGTTTTAATAACAATCTTTATCAGTTTCCTCACTTGATGCTGGTTCATGAATATCTCATTGCCCCATACGCAGAAAGGGTGGAAGTGTGGATCTTTGGCAATGATATATGTACCTAAAAGCACCAAGTAAATATTAGAAGCTAAACAACAATTGCAAAATAATGTAGTACAACACTCCCTCCATCCCATTATATAAGATCTTATTGCATGTATATCTAGACATCATCAGAACATTAAGGTAACACTCTTCCTTGTTGCTATGTAGCCTGGGATTGCATATTTAGTCATTCAGTACAATGCATGTTGCTATGTAGCCTCAGATATAGTAAATATGGCCCTAGTTAACCTACCGATAAATGGGTTACAGATATATTCAGTGAAATGTCTGATTTGACGATTAATCCCTTATCAGCCCCCAGGCTATATGGAACCAGCTACCGATATCCTGAACAGTGAGTATATATAAGCAATGCGATGAAACTAACCTCGATGGAAAACATCAGCTATTCTCAATATTATCCTGTATGAGTACATATAAAGGCATGTTAAGCACAACAGGCTAAACATCAACCAAATATATCCATGGTAGACAACATAATCTACAAATGATAGCTTCAGTGTGCAGGTTTAAGCATGCTAGTTAAGCAAAACAAGAAGTGGAAAGGTGTGTTAACTGCAACAGGCATAACATTTAAAAACAAGCAAATATAGTCATTCAAACAGGTATTGTGCAGGTCTAAAGTACACTAGTTATTGTTAAAAAATGAGAAGGCATGTTAATTGCAACATCCTTAACAGCAACCAAATATCGTAATTCATAGTGGTATTGTTGAAACTGTTATTGATGAAATTGAACTGCACGGCAAATAGTTGCACATATAGAGCATCACATTGTGAAGAACTGAAATAAACAAGGCATAAGGCCATCTCTAGCTGATCCTTTAAAAGTTAACGGACTAAAACCCTTAGTGGATATATATATACTGCAGCAATTTTTGGCCGTTTCTAGTCGATCCCCTAAACTTAACATTGTAAACTTCAATTTGATCAAGTTCAAAGCAGGTTCAATCGAAAGTAGCATGCATTCAAACATAAACATAGATAGTTTTGCATAACCGAACATAAAACATAAATTTAAACTAAGCTAAACTACTTTCGGTCGAAGTGGAGGTCGAGCCAGTCCTTCCTCGTCAGGTACGGTGTGCCGCGAGCCGGGTCTGGGCCGGTGCCGTCGTCGGGGTCGTTGGGGAAGACACTCCTCCACTTGTCGACGTCGATCTCCTCGTCCTCGCCACCCACCTTGACGCCCTCCGCGCCGCCGTCCTTGCCGCCTTCGACCTCGTCATCGGAGGAGAGCACGATAACCTTGCCACCCTCCGCGCCGGCAAAGATCACCCGCTCCGCCTCCACGGCTCCGGGTTCTGCCGGCAGAGCTCTTGCATGTAGGCCTTGTCGGCGGCCTTGGCCTCGAGGCGCTCCCACGCCTCGCGGTCCTCCCGCGCCATAGCCGAGCTCACCACCCCTGGCTCCGGCGGAACAAGGTCGACTGGACATGTGCCGAAGGGGAAATTGAGCCTAGCCACCGCGTCGTGGTAGCGGACCTGCCAGCAGCCATACTCCATGGCCGCGAGCTCGGCCGTGTGGAAGCTATCGAGCCACCGGCGGGTGTGGGTCTCCCGATCCGTAATCTCGGCAACCCACGTCCCCCACCGTCACTGCCGGACCCCGAGGTAGGACCTCGTCGGCGTCCGGGCCCGAGGGAGGACGGGAAAGTCCTCGAACCAGCGTAGGGGTGCGACGGCGGGCGGATCGGGTGACCGGCGACGGCGGATCGATAAATAGCTCGCGGAGGACGACGGGGACACCTTGGCGGCCACCTCGCCGGCGTCGGGCAAAGAGGTTGCGATAAACCTCTTTTGGGCCATTGGCTCCTCGAGCTCCCCGGCACACAGGCAGAGGTTGAGGATGGAGGCGGCAGCGGTGATGGCGGCGACCTACCAATGGTTTCGAGCGAGGGAGGGGTGGTGTGTGTCTATGTGAGCGGAGGTTTTGGGGAGTGTGTGGTGTATGTGGAGGGAGGGCGGGGGGGGCAAGGTGGTGTTTGAGGAAATACCGCGACAACTGAAAATTTTACTAGGCGGGAGTAAAATGCCGAGCTACTGAAAATTTGGATCAAGGACGAGCAGATATTTTTGAGATTGCGAGGGATACAGAGGCGGGAGTAACAAGGCGGGGCTACTAAAAATTTGAATCAAGGGCGAGCAGATTTTTTTGAGATTGCGAGGGATGCAGAGGCGGGAGTAACAAGGTGGGGCTACTGAAAATTTGAATCAAGGGCGAGTAGATATTTTTGAGATTGCGAGGGATGCAGAGGCGGGAGTAAAATGCCGGGGCTACTGAAAATTTGAATCAAGGGATTGAAGCAGAGCGGGAGCAACAAACATCGCACACGGTCCGCACATACTAATCGTGTGCTATCAAACATAAAAACCTTCCAAGAGGTAGATATTTTCGAGATTACGAGGCAGTAGATATTTTTGAGAGCGGGAGGCAAGCCTCGTGGAGCCCACTCTACTAAGCTCATGTGAGTGACTGAAGGGGCACGGGCGTGCCACACGGGTAGTCTGACCGAACCGTGTCTGTTGCGTACCCAATCGCAGACGGTTTCTGCATATAACTTGTGTGCTATTTATAAATTTGGCAAAAAGAATAACTCGGGAAAGGGTCAGAACACGAACACACTTGCATGTGGACCAAATATATGTATGAAAAGGGTGGTTTGATGTTCGAATACCCAATGCACAACTTTGATGTGGCACCTGTCGCACAAAGCGCACAATATTGCTAGTCAGCCACCCCCTACGAACCCCACTTCGTGTCGGCGGTAAGGGAATCCTAGCTACGAATGCATGCCCCTAGATAGTTAGGTTTGAAATCTCACCCTACCGTAACACAAAACCTATAGGAGTCCATCATATATATGGTCAAACTTCCCCTTTCTCTTCCGGACAAAGGTGGCATGTGTGCCGACCCACAAATGTGTGTTTGTGGCGGGAGATGGGTGAGACCACATATGAACCACCTGCGGGTGGCCCTATACTATATGTATGAAAAGGGTGTGGTGTGATATTTAACTACCATTCACAACTTCGATGTGGCACGTGTGCCTCGCAAAATAATCGGACTTCCCCGACCCCAGAGAGGTTGCGGGTAGTGCGAAGTAGCCCCCCACACACACTCCTTTCGGGGGGAGGGCATCTCACCAAGACGTACTATAATACAAACCAAACAGAATCCAACTTGATCGTATAACCTCTCTCGCTCGTTGTTGGTCAATGTGATGGGCGTCCACAAGGCCCCGCAAAATGGGCTAGCTTGTCGCCGATAAACTCGCGAGGGAGTACTGTCTGAAGACAAAACGCACTCTGTGCATGTGGCCCAATTATGTATATGGAAGTGGTGTGTGTGGCGTTTGAATACGCAATGCACAAATTTGATGTGGCACCATGCTTTTTGGAACCATAAAATCCCCACACTGATCGAGCGAGGATTCACGATGTGTAGCATGCATGCGCTCAAACTTAATTAGGCCTAGAATAATCGACCTACTATACGGTAACATGAACCAAAGAAGAAGAATCCACCCTGGTAACCTTTCTTGTCGTCGATCGAAATGATGGACGTCCACGTGGGCCCACAAATATATATAGGCTTGCCGCCCATAACCAAGCGAGCGAGAGTGTCCAAAGACAACCAATGCATGCATGTGTCCCAAACATATTTATGGAGGGTGTGATGCATGCATATGTGTTGAATACCTAATGCACAACATTGATGTGGTGCATGCGTTCAAAATCGCACAGGTCCCCACATAGAGCAAGAGGTTCATGACGTGTCGTGTGCTCGCCCCCCCCCCCCCTTCGATCCGGCGGGATGGATTCATGTGTACACATGCGCTATTATATATGTAATCTCACATCATGACCTATATCATGAGACAAACAAAAAATTGATCCCCTCGTAAGTCAAAATAATTAACCTCTCGTTGTCGGTGAAAGTGATGGACCAAGCGGGCCGACAGATGGAAAGCATCGCCAATAACAACATGAGTGAGTGCCACAGGACAACCACCATCGCTTGCATGTGTGCCAAAACATATATATGGAGAGGTGTGTGGTTGTGATGTTTTGAATATACCTAATGCACAACCTTTGATGCGGCATTTGCCTCAAAAACCGCAAAGTCCCCACACAGAGTGAGGTTCATGTGTGACACCTAGTATATGTTGGTCCCATCCCCCCTTCGACATGTACTATATATATACTCCTACCCTAACACAACCCTAAAATAATTAATCCTCCTGGTTCGTCAAATGTGCCTCTCTCTCTCTCTCTCTCTCGTTGGGTCAAAGTGATGGAGGACGACCTCGCGGGCCCACAGATGGAAGCGCCGTACGCGAGTGAGTTCCTATAGGGCAACCACCGCCTGCATGGTATTGCGTGATGTTTGAATACCAATGCACAACTTTGATGTGGCACCTGCCTCGGGAACCAAAAAGTCCCCACATGGAGAGAGGTTATGACCCACATATATATATAGAGAGAGAGTATACATGTTGCCCCCTCTTTGACATGTACTACATACTCCTACCGTGCATATACGTAACACAAACAAAAAAAGAACCATCCTTGTTGGTCAAATTAACCTCTCTCTCTCTTTGTACGTTCAATTGATCGACGAAGACCTTGCGGGCCCACAGAGAGTCACATGCGAGCGAGTGTCATAGGACAACTACCGCGTGCATGTTGTCGTGTGTTGTGTGATGTTTGAATACCCAATGCACAACTTTGACGTGGCACATGCTTCGCAAACCGAAAACGCACTACACAGAGGTTCACGACGCGTAGCCCCCTCACTTAGAGCCAGTGGGAGGGACTCATGTGTACGATCGTGCCCGAACTTTGATATGGAATCTCACCATGCATGATCCACACCGTAACACACATGCCAAAGATGAATCCACCTTCGGTCCGATGCCTCTCATTGTCGGTGGAAACTGAAAACCTTTGCGGGCTAACGAATGGTCATGTCGCTGCTAACCGCACGAGGGAGTGTCCGAGAGGACCACCAATGCATGCATATGGCCCGAACATGTATGTATGAAAGGGTTGTGTAATGCTTTAAATAACCAATTCACGACTTTGATGTGGCATATATGCATGACTCACAAAATGATCAATAATCCCACATCACGGAGGCTCGCGACTAGTAGTGTACAGATGGACCCCCCCCCCCCACACACACACATAGAGACGCACATCCCGCACCACCACCTCCACTCTGAGGCATGTCAAACTTTTTCTGCAGTGAACATGTGACCAAAGGAGTGTCGTGTTAAAGTTTGAAAAAAAAAGAGATCATTCGACCCGTTTTATACATTGATCGATTTCCTAGGGATTTAACGTGCAAATATCAAATTTGAGCTGCATGTGCACCAAAATGGATTGCAAAATCATATGTGTGTCCCTGGGTGCATGCTTTCCCCGTGAAAGAAATTTCAAAACATTAAGAATGTTGATTTTTAAAATTTAGTAAATCCAAAACTTAGTTCAAAATCATGAAACTTATCGTGGTGTCATATATGGACACTGGGAGACTGTGATATTGTATTTTTCTGTCAAATTTGAGACAAGTTTTGATATAATCTACTTACAAATGGGAGATTGTTAATAACTGGCAACCAATATCTCATACGGAATATTTATTCGGACCATGTGCGTTAGACCGTGCCATGCTTCGGTTAAGCAGTAAAACGGCTGAATGAATCATCAAAAAACAAAAAAAAATATGTGCTGCCACGCGCCCCGTGTGGCGTGCGAGCAAGCATGAGTTGATGGGACGCATGCGAGCAGTCCGCCGTGCAGGCAGCCCGGGAGGCATGCGTGCAGGTGTGTGAATTGACGGGAGGCGTGCGTGCAGGTGTGTGAATTGACGGGAGGCGTTTTCGCTGCGCAGTGTCACCGGGAGGCGTGCGAGTAGCTGTGTGAAATGATGGTATAGGAGTGCCAGAAGTCCGCCTCGCAGGCTCACCGGGAGGCGAGACAGCCTTTGACTGTCGCCCGCCTCGCTCCCACTGGTCCGTATTAATGGCGCGCCCGAGCCGCCGGCCATAATAGGCGGCCGCACCCCCGGTCCACAGTGGTCATCAACGTCTAGACTCTGGAGTGTATGAGGATGCCGCTGAAGTGCACCATCGGAGGGAGTGGCCACTCCGGGGCTGGTAAAGCACCCACGCAACGTGTGAAGCTAGGCACAGAGGTTGCCGTCGCCACCGCCGAGGTCTCGCGCGGGCAGCAGCACGACCTTGACTTCATCGGCGCTATCGTGCCCCTCCCCCCAGCCGGAGCCGGAGGTCAATAGCAACTCCGGCAATGACTGCGACTCCGACGGAAAACTGGTTAGTCATCTATATACCCATTTGCACGGCAAACATATCATGTGTTTTCTCTGGTTATCCCCCCCCCTCTCTAATTTTTTTGGAATACAAATCATTTGGTTATATTCTCTCAGTCCATGAAATCAGAGTAATTAAGATCCGTTAGATGCACGTAGTGTATTGATTGTTTGAATGGTATCTGTATAGGGTTAGTGATTAATTGTTTGTTCTGTACAAATGTTTTTTGCTAATAATCTGACTAGGGTTAGTGTGCGTGCTAATAATTCATGGGCAGATCTTGAGAAGTGATTTTGAATGTCCTACATATATGTTTGTGCCTTTTTCTTCTTCCAGATCTTGAGAATTGATTTTGAATGTCCTACATGTATGTTTCTGCCATTTTTTTCTTTCAGATTGGTATGTACACAGATGAGGCTCCGGCCAGCACCGCCGCCGAATGTAGATCTTGGACCCGGCAGCGCGGCCAGAAGCGGCCACGCCCCCTGGACCTGAGGAACCAGTAGAATCTCCAGCGGACCGCATCAGCGATCTCCCGGACGCCATCCTTGGGGAGATCATCTCCCTTCTCCCCACCAAGGATGGATGCCGCACACAAGTCCTTGGATCTCGGTGGCGCACTCAGTGGCGTGCCATGCCTCTTAATCTCGACTATCGTCAGCTATCTGTCGATGATGATTCTGAACTCCCCGTAGCCATCATCTCCTCCCACCAGGGCTCCGTTCAACGCATATGCATCCCAGCATGCTACCTACTGGACATACCCTGCACGGTGGTTGGCTAGTTGACATCCCATCAATTCGATAAACTCCAGCAGCTTGAGTTCTACCATTACTACAGCGATAGGTTACCACCAAGAGTTGCATATGTGCTCTCACCACTGATGCCCATCTCATGGTTTTCCTCCTCTCTCCACACTGCCACCTTGACCCAGTGCCATCTAGCAGACAATCTGGTACAAATGCTTCAACTCCCACTGCTGAAAAAACTTGCGCTTGTGTTGGTTGATCTGTTGGTGGCCTCACTGCACAGCATCATCCACTCCAGTTGCCCTGCACTGGAGCGTTAGTGCTTGTTTTTGGAAAAGGAATCCATATCCCTTGTCTCAAAATAAAGTCGCCTCACCTTGTAAGCATTGGAATTCATTTTGAAGGACATGAGCTCATCATCAAAGATGCCCCTTCACTTCAAAGGTTGCTCCTTCATTGTTGTTATAAACCTTCGCAAATAACTGTGGTCTTTGCGCCTAAACTGGAGACCTTGGGTGCAATTCGTGATCCGTTTAAATGGTTTGAGATGGTGTTTGCCTCCACACCTATTGAGGTATTGTATATTATTCACGTACACTTTTGTAATTTGCATTTTTCATTTGTGCGCATAATTTAAGTATCATCTTGGAGTACACTTTCAGTGCTAATATTATGTTCTATGCTCAATGAAGAGCTTGTCCATCCTATCAGTGGTGGTGGATTATGTCAAGACCTTACATATCAATATGTGGTGTTTTGATATCAACATCATTATTCCCTTGCTGCAATGCTTTCCATGTCTGGAGAATTTGTATATAAAGGTGATGATTTCATGCACATTGAAAGCCCATATATAATGTACCATAATTAATCGTTCAGCTATCGCTCTTTCAACATAATCTTTTTTAGACATTAACTATTTTCAATCTTCATCTCTATTTAGGCACTAACACATGGAGAAAAAGGTATAACCAATCGATGGTGCAAGAAGCACCGGGATTTTCTCAGATCTCATGACATTCGTTTGAAGACAGTAATGCTGGAACGATATGCATCGAACAATGCAAACACTAGCTTTGTCACATTCTTCATGTTGAAAGCGAGGGCACTATTGTCCGTGAGAATTAAGTTTTTCGACAAGAATTTTCTCACGGCTACGATTGTTGAACAACATAAAAAGAAGTTTCAGGTGGACCTAAGGGCTTCTGATCGTGCTCGGCTTCTATTTACAACAGCTTGTCGTCATCATGGAGCACTAGAATTTTTGTACTGGGATCTTGATTTTAGGGATCAGACCGGTCCATTTGATTGTGACTGCCGAAAACTTTGGTTGAGTTAGATGTCATTGTCCTGTTCAATCTGGGTTTTGTTTAAACCTGATGAGCAATTAATCCTTGTGCTTTTGTATTGTTTATAAGCTAGAGTTAGATATTGTTGCCCTTTTCAACTCGGCTTTGACCCATATTTTCTTTCATACTGGGCCAATGGCTTGCTATTTCTTTAATTAAGACATAAATATTATAAGCATTCACAACATAGGGAAAGAACATCACTCTCGCAGGATCCTTGAGATCTTTGTTCATTACAGAACCCGCAAGTTCTTAGCGCCCACCAGCACCCACAAACTTATTTTCAGCTAGCACACCAAATGGGTTGTAATTCTTAATAAGAAAAGCTGCATGGTAGTGACAGATTTGGATTTGTCATTTGGGACCCACGAGGAAAAAGCCTATCCAGGGCGGTGCCGACTCGACAGTAAACATTGATAAACCTAGTTTTAAAATTACTGTAAATCCAAAACTCGCCTCAAAATCATGAAACTTGGCATGGTGTTATGACATGGCACCAACATGCTGTGGTAAAAAATTAGTCCAATTTGGGACAAGTTTTGGTATAAACTTCTTATAAACCGGAGCTTATCTCAAAAAGGCTCATGGTTCCAAGAGGGAACTTATCACCTATGTGTGCGAAACGACATATGCTGTCTCTTCCCACCTTGATTTATTTTACAGAGGCAACATGCAACTATAGGAGCGTCGTCCTAAAAATATGAAATTATTCAGGGTTCGTTTTGCCTTTTTATACATTATTTGAGTTTTCTAGGCATTTTGGAACATACGTTGGTGTGTGCAAAGGTCATGTGTGTACTAGCCACCTGTGTGTACTAGCCACCTATGTAATTGGATGTTCAATTTGTTTATGGAATCAAGTCCTTATAAGTTATAAGTACATATGTTGTTGTTCTGTGTGCAATGACATCGCACTCGGACCATACTAGGAAACCCATCGGTGATGATTTCAACAATCACTGACAATTGTATACCAGCAAGCGTTTGCCCACAACACACACGGCTTATTAGCAGCAATCGTCTGTGTTATTATCGGTCTTCGCACACATTTCTGATTAGAGACCTGTTTGCCGCGTATCACACACATCTTGTTAAATTGAATCGTTTCTGTTCTCTTGGCTCAAAGCAAACAGTTCATCCGAGTGAATCGTATGCCGTATATCGCACACACCTTGATATGGTTGGCCGTTTCTTTTGTGTTGCCTAATCACAAACAGTTCATCCCAGTGAACTGTATGTCGTATATCGCACACAGCTTCATCTGGCTGCCCGTTTCTGTTGTTCCGCATAATCACAAATAGTTTATCCGAGTGAACAGTATGCCGTATATCGCACACGCCTTCATCTGGCTACCCGTTTCTGTTGTTCTGCCTCATCGCAAACAGTTCATTGAACTGAACCGTATGCCTCGCATCGCACACGCAACTAAAATCTGAACCATGTTTGATGTATCCGCCATTGCAAATGTTTTGCACCTTTTTTGACGGTTTTTTACATCACCATTTGCGATTAATGCATCGCACACAGTTTCGTCAAAGGGTCTCTGATTGTAGTGTCGCATTAGCAGCATCCTGCAGTAGTGGTTAAACAAGAAAATTTCTATGTATACGTTAGTAGACAATTGAAATGAAATGCTTATATGATTGAATGCTTGAGTGATTCTATGTTTAGAACTGCTAATGATCTCAAGGTTGTTAGTAAACATGCTTCCATGGTAAAAACTCAAGTAGAACAAGTTCTCAAGGCACAAAATGATTTGCTTAATGAAATGAACAATAAAAAGAATGATCATGCTGTTAGAGTTATGACTAGGGGTGGTAAAATGACTCAGGAACCTTTGTATCATGAAGGCCATCCTAAGAGAAACAAGACTCTCAGAGAATTAATGTTGATGCACCTAGTCCATCTAGAATAAAAAGAATGATGATAGGACTTTGCATGCTTCTAGTGAACCTATTATAGACACACCTAAGAATCCAAATGATATTTCTATTTCTGATGCTGAAACACAATATGGTGATGAACATGAACCTAGTAATAATGATAATGATGATGTTCATGTTGATGCTCAACCTAGTAATGATAATGATGTGGAGATAGAACCTGTTGTTGATCTTGATAACCCACAATCTAAAAATAAAAGATATGATAAAAGAGACTTCATTGCTAGGAAACATGGTAAAGAAAGAGAGCCATGGGTTCAGAAACCCATGCCCTTTCCTCCTAAAGCTTCTAAGATTAAAGATGGTGAAGAATTTGAGCTCATTGTTGAAATGCTTAGACCTGTCTTTTTGCGCATGCGTTTGACTGATATTCTGAAAATGTCTCCTTATGCTAAGTATATGAAAGATATTGTTACTAATAAAAGAAAGATACCGAAAGTTGAAATTTCCACTATGCTTGCTAATTATACATTTAAAGGTGGAATACCAAAGAAACTAGGAGACCCAGGAGTACCAACTATACCTTGCTCCATTAAAAGAAACTATGTTAAAACTGCTTTATGTGATCTAGGAGCCGGTATTAGTGTTATGCCTCTCTCTCTTTATATCGTAGACTTGATTTGAATAAGTTGATACCACTAAAATCTCTTTGCAAATGGCTGATAAATCAACTGCTATACCTATCGGTATTTGCGAGGATGTGCCTGTCGTAGTTGCAAATGTTACTATCTTAACGGACTTTGTTATTCTTGATATACCCGAGGATGACAATATGTCGATCATCCTTGGTAGACCCTTTTTGAACACTGCAAGGGCTGTTATTGATTGGAATAAGGGCAATGTCACTTTTCATGTTAATGGTAATGAGCATACGGTACACTTTCCAAAGAAACAACCTCAAGTGAACAGTATCAATTCTACTGGAAAATTTTCAACAATTACTATTGGAGGTTTTGAATTCCATATTCCTACTGTAAAAAAGAAATATGATATTCTTATTGTTTGGGACATGCATATCCCCATTGAGGTAACCTAGTGTTATACGAAGATTCTCCGGTTTCATGTCATTCGGAAGAAGTTTGTTAATAAGACTTGATCAACCTTGTTAATGGATTCCTTTTGACGGGCATGAGATGGATGAATTTAGTAAACACAACCTTCTGTACCCACTTTTTAATTTCTTTTATTTAGAATTAATAAAGTAGAAATGCTACTATTTTACTATTTTCTGAATTTTCCGTGCAATAAAAAATGACCAAAAAATAAAAGTTCTCCAAATGCCCTGAAAATTTAGTATGATTTTTTATGCAATATTTAAGAATTTTTGGCACTAAACACACCCCAGGGGGGTGCACCTGTGAGCCACAAGATCACAGGGCACGCCCACCCCCTGGGCGCGCCTAGGTGGCTTTTGGGGCCCACGTAGCCCCCCTCACTTGCTCCAGCCACCCATCCCCTTCTTCTTACTCCAGAAAAAATCACACCATTGCTCAAACCCGTGTTCTTGCCCATCTTGCTGCCATTTTTTATCTCTTTGCTCGGAGCTCCATTTCCGAAACTGTTTTAGTGGATTGTTTATCGGTATGTGACTCCTCCGTTGGTCCAATTAATTTTTGCTATTGTGCTTTATATATGGCAATTTTTTGTTGTTGTGGTGACCATGTTCTTGAGCTTGCATGTCAAATTTATATGGTCCAAAGTAGTTTTGTTGCATGATATAGCCTCTAGCCACATGTAGGAGTAGTTGTTATCGATTTTGTTGAGTTTGGTTTGCTTTTATTTTGAGTCACTAAAAATTTCAAAAAAAATCAGAGAAAAGAAAAACCATGAGGAGGTGGTTAAGGGGCTCATCAAGCCTAAATTCAGAGGAAACTTCGGAGGAAACTCCGGTGGAGAACCCCAAGTACAATCTTCCACGTGCGGCGGAGGTTCGGTCGTGTGAATTGCTAAGTGATACATTTTTTAAGGACGCAGGAATTTATGATGATTTCTATTATTTGGCAGAGAATGCCGGCATTGTACCCTTTGATGTCGCTTGAACTGCGTCGGTATTTCCCCAAAGAGGAAGGGATGATGCAGTACAGCTATGGTAGGTATTTCCCTTAGTTGTGAAACCAAGGTATCAATCTAGTAGGAGAACCAAGCAACACTATAAAAATGGTACCTGCACACAAAGAACAAATACTTGCAACCCGACGCATAAGAGGGGTTGTCAATCCTTCCACGGTAAAAAGATAGATAAATTTGTGGTAGATTGGATAAATAGCTCTCGATAAAACACGAAATAAAATAAGTAATAAAAAAGTGCAGCAAGGTATTTTTGGGTTTTTGGAATTATAGATCTGAAAATAAAAGCGAATAAAAATAGATCTCAAAGCAAATATGATAAAGAATAGACCCGGGGGTCGTAGATTTCACTAGTGGCTTCTCTCGAGAAAATAGCACACGGTGGGTAAACAAATTACTGTTGGGTAATTGATAGAAGATCAAATAATTATGACGATATCCAAGCCAATGATCAATATATAGGTATCACGTCCAAGATTGGTAGACCGACTCCTGCCTGCATCTACTACTATTACTCCACACATCGACCACTATCCAGCATGCATCTAGTGTATTAAGTTCATGGAGAAACGGAGTAATGCAATAAGAACGATGACATGATGTAGACGAGATCTATTCATGTAGGAATAGCCCCCATCTTGTTATCCTTAATAGCAACGGTACATGCGTGTCTTGCTGCCCCTTCTGTCACTGGGAAAGAACACCGCAAGATCTAACCCATCACAAAGCACCTCTTCCCATGGCAAGAAAAATCGAACTAGTTGGCCTAACTAAACCAAAGATTCGATGAAGAAATACGAGGCTATAAATAATCATGCATATAAGAGATCAAAGAAAACTCAAATAATATTCATGGATATAGATCTGATCATATACTCAAAGTTCATCGGATCCCAACAAACACACCACAAAAAGAGTTACATCAAATAGATCTCCAAGAGACCATTGTATTGAGAATCAAAAAGAGAGAAGAAGCCATCTAGCTACTGCCTACGGACCCTTAGGTCTATGGTGGACTACTCATGCATCATCGGAGAGGCACCAATGAGGATGATGAACCCCTCCGTGATGGTGTCTAGATTGGATCTCGTGGTTCTGGAACTTGCGGCGGCTGGAATTGTGTTTCGTTGACTCCCCTAGGGTTTCTACAATATTTGGGAATTTATAGGGCGAAGAGGCGGTGCGGGAGGTTTCCGTGGAGGGCACGCCTGGGGTCCTGGGCGTGCCCTGGTGGGTTGTGCCCATCACGGGCCTCCCCTCTGGTACTTTCTTGGCCCACTGGGTGTCTTCTGGTCCAGAAAAAATCTCCAAAAAGTTTTGCTGCATTTGGACTCCGTTTGGTACTGATATTCTGCGAAGTAAAAAACAAGCAAAAAATAGCAACTGGCACTGGGCACTATGTCAATAGGTTAGTCCCAAAAAAATGATATAAAGTTGCTATAAAATGATTATAAACCATCCAAGAATGATAATATAACAGCATGGAACAAGCAAAAATTATAGATACATTGTAGACGTATCAGCATCCCCAAGCTTAATTCCTACTCGTCCTCGAGTAGGTAAATGATAAAAACAGAATTTTTTATGTGGAATGCTGCCTAACATGTTCATCACATATTCTTTTCTTTTGTAGCATGGACATTTGGACTTTTATATGGTTCAAAGCAATAGTCTAGTTTTGACATGAAGATTTCAATACTCAAGCATATCAACAAGCAACCATGTCTTTCAAAATATCAACACTAAATAAAGTTATCCCTAGCCCATCATGCTCAATCATTGGTCCATTCATGAAACAAACTCGCATATTAGCCACATCCAATGCTCAGTATGATCATAGTGCTCCCTAGTTGGTGCTTTATAAGAGAAGATGGAGACTCAAATAAAAATAAAAATTGCATAAATTAAATAGATAGGCCCTTGGCAGAGGGAAGTAGGGATTTGTAGAGGTGCTAGAGCTGAAAGCTTAAATTGAGAGATAAATTTTTTTGAGAGGTATACTTTTCCCGTCAACGAAAACGACCGAGTAATTCCCAACACTTTCCATGCTAGATATATCATAGGCGGTTCCCAAACAAAAAATAAAGTTTATTCCTTTTTCCACCATACTTTCACACTCCATGGCTAGTTGTATCCACGGGTACCGTCCATACCAACACTTTCCAAGGAATTTATTATTTGACAACATAAAGTAAATTTCTTTTTCATTTCAGGACTGGGCATCCCTATTACCGCTGTACTCTCGTGCAATGACAAGTGTATAAACACTCATCTTGAGAATAACACATCTAGCATGGAAAATATTGGCCACCCCCTGCCGCTTCATGAGCGGTACGGGCACACAAAAAGGAAATTCATTTTGAAAATTAGAGATGGCACATACAAATTTGCTTAGAACGGCACGGAGATACCGTATATAGGTAGGTATGGTGGACTCATGTGGCAAAACTGGGTTTAAGGATTTTGGATGCACGAGTAGTATTTCTACTTAGTACAAGTGGAGGCTAGCAAAAAGATTAAGAAGCAACCAACCAAGAAATGAAAATTCACATAAGCGAGCATTAAGCATAACTAACACCGAACAATACACCATAAGTAGGATCTAATTTCATTGCATAACTATTGACTTTCGTGCTTGCATAGGGAATAACAAACCTTAACACCAATATTCTTACTAAAGCATAATTACTCACCAACATGACTCACATATCACTATCATCATAACTCAAAACTATTACAAAGAATCAAGTTTATTTTGTCCAATGATCTTCATGAAAGTTTTTATTATATCCCTCTTGAATATCTATCACTTTGGGACTAGTTTCATATATTGCAATTGCTTTTGACAAGCTCAAATAAATCTAAGTGAAGAACATGAGCATAAAAATTTTCGTCTCTCAAAATAATATAAGTGAAGCATGAGAGAATTTCTTCAAAAATTTACTAAATCTAAGTGAAGCATGAGAGCATTTCTTCAAAAACATTAAAGCACACCGTGCTCAAAAAGATATAAGTGAAGCACTAGAGCAATTCCATAGCTCAAAAATTTAAGTGAAGCATGAAGAGCAATTCTATCAAATCATAGCATAATTTTGGATCTCTCAAATAGGTGTGTCCAGCAAGGATACTTATGACAAACTAAAAAGCAAAACCAGCAAAGACTCATATAATACAAGACGTTCCAAGCAAAACTCATGATATGTGACGAATAAAAATATAGCTCCAAGTAAAATACCGATGGTCGTTAGAAGAAAGAGGGGATGCCTTCCGGGGCATCCCCAAGCTTAGTTGCTTGGTTCTCCTTGAATATTAATTTGGGTTGCCATGGGGCATCCCCAAGCTTAGACTCTTTTCACTTCTTATTCCTTCATCCATCGCGATCTCACCCAAAACTTGAAAACTTCAATCACACAAAACTTAACAAAACCTTCGTGAGATCCGTTAGTATAAGAAAATCAATCTTTACTTTAAGTACTATTGCAAACCCATTCAAATTTTGTTATTGCATTATATCTATTGTATTCTAAATTTGGCATGGCTTGTATACCACCCCCCAAACCCCCGAGATACAATCCATAGATTCATCAAAATAAGCACACAATGCAAAGAAAACAGAATCTGTAAAAACAGAACAGTCTGTAAAGATGCGAATTGTTCTCAGACTTATGTAACTCAAAAATTTCTGAAAAATTAGGAAAAACAGAGGAAATTTGTATATCAATCTTGTGTAAAACATTCAGAAGTTTTCGTCGCTTCTGTGAATTTAAACAATTCTGTTAATGGATGCAAAAGATTCTGTTTTTCAACAGGATCAAATCAACTATCACCAAAGCTATCCCAAAGGCTTTACTTGGCACAAATAATAATTAAAACATAAAAAACACAATCATAAAAGAGTCATAATTTTTCAAACACTCAAGAACAGAAATAAAAAGACAAAAATAAATTTTATTCATTGGGTTGCCTCCCAACAAGCGCTCTCGTTTTATGCCCCTAGCTAGGCATAATTCATAGATTAAACTATTGTCATCTTTAGATTTTGATCCATAGGATGCCCTCATGATTGATTCATATGGTGGCCTAATTCTTGTTCTAGGGAAGTGTTCCATCCCCTTTCTTAGTGGAAATTGAAATTTAATATTGCCTTCTTTCATATCAATCATGGCACCAATAGTGCGTAAAAACGGTCTACCAAGTATAATTGGGCAAGAAGGATTGCAATCAATATCAAGAACAAATAAATCTATGGGCACATAATTTCTATTTGCAAGAATAGAAACATCATTAATTCTTCCCAAAGGCTTTTTAATAGTAGAATCCGCCAAGTGCAAATTAAGAGAACATTCTTCAATATCGGTAAGACCTAGCACATCACATAAAGATTTCGGAATTGTGGAAACACTAGCACCCAAATCACATAAAGCAAAACACTCATAACTTTTAATCTTGACTTTAATGGTAGGTTCCCATTCATCATGCAATTTTCTAGGAATTGAAATCTCTAACTCCATTTTTTTCTTCTAAAGCTTTTATCATGGCATCTATGATATGTTTAGTAAAAGCTTTATTTTGTTCATAAGCATGGGGTGAATTTATCATGGATTGCAACAAAGAAATACATTCAATCAAAGAACAATTATCATAATTAAAGTCTTTGTAATCCAGAAGAGTGGGCACATCACTAGTTAAAGTTTTGACCTCTCCAAACCCACTTTTATCAATTTTCTCATCAAGATTTTCACTCTCCGAATTATCGGGGCGCCTTCTAGCTAAAGTTGACTCTTCTTCAGTCCCTTTATAATCAATTTTAATTTTACTAAACAAGGAATCAATAGAAGAAACACCAATCACTTTAAGATCTTCATCATTTTTATGAAAGCAATCACTAGAAAATGCTCTTTCTAAAAATTCCCTTTTAGCTCTAAGCATAGCGGTTCTTTTCTTACTTTCATCCATAAAAACATATAAAGCTTTAATTGATTCCTCAACCTTGGGTGAAAAAGTTTTCAACTTGAGATTTTCTACATCATGGCAAATTCTATCAATGCTTCTAGACATATCATCAATCTTATTCAACTTTTCTTCTATCGTAGTATTGAAAACTTATTGAGCATTGATAAATTCTTTAATATTATTCCCAAGATCAGAGGGGTTTCTATTATTATTATAAGAGGAATTACCATAATTATTAGAGGAATTTCCAGAAAAAGGCCTAGGATTAAAATTACCTCTATAAGCATTGTTATTAAAATTGTTTCGTAAGACAAAATTCACATCTACGGGATCACTATTTTGCTCAATCAAAGTAGACAAAGGCACATCATTAAGATCAATAGGAGCACTTTTATTAGCAACCAATTTCATAAGAGCATCAACTTTTTCACTCAAAGTACTAATTTCTTCAACCGAATTAACTTTTTTACTAGTAGGTGCTCTTTCGGTATGCCATTGTGAATAATTTGCCATGATATTATCTAGCAATTTATTAGCTTCACCCAAAGTAATTTCCATAAAAGTACCACCCGCGGCGGAATCTAAAAGATTTCTAGAAACAAAGTTCAATCCCGCATAAAAATTTTGTACGATCATCGAAAGATTTAAACCATGAGTAGGACAATTTCTTAGCATCAGCTTCATTCTTTCCCAAGATTGTGCAACATGTTCATGCTCAGGTTGCTTAAAATTCATGATTTGAGTTCTAAGGGAAATAATTTTCGCGGGCGGAAAATACTTAGTAATAAAAGCATCATTACCCTTATCCCAAGAATCAATACTATTGCGAGGCAAAGAAGAAAACCAAATTTTTGCATGATCCCTCAAAGAGAAAGGAAATAATTTCAACTTCACAATATCATTGTCCACATGTTTCTTCTTTTGCATATCACACAATTCTACGAATATGTTTAGATGCACTACAAAAAATACACTTCCGTGATGATACGTGTTTGTCACAGTAGGTCACGTTTTCTGTCATGCATGTACATCCATGATGATTTTATGACAGAATCAAGATAGTCATACATGTGTTGTCGTAGAAATGTTCCATGACAATACTGAAATTATCATCACAGAAGTGTCCACTTCCATGACGTTAAATACCGCGTCATGGAAGTGTTTTAGTCAAGGGCAACCGACACGTGGCTTCCACTGTAACGGGTCACCGTTAAGCTATCGGGTTCCGGTTAGCATCCGATAACCCGCTAACAACCCATATCAATGGGGATTTTCCACGTGTAATATTCTCATTGGCCGAAGGAAACATGTGTCAGCTCGTCATTGGGTCAGAGAGGCGCCTATGATATGTCGACACGTGGGACGGCCCAACACTAGCCCATTTAGCTTACAAAGGCTGGCCCATTTGACTTGGTCAAAAGCTAGCGGGCCAGCCCATGAAAAGCTTGCTAATGGTCTGTTTGCATATAGCCCATTTTACGGCCCTGTAACTCACGGCCCGTTATGGCGTTCTGAATTTGGCCCAACAGCGTCATGTGGGCCGTCCAGTATAATACCAGCCCGTTTCATTTTCGGCCCATGTATGGCCCACGACGTCTTTCGGCCCATATGAGGCCTTTCGTATCTTTGGGCCCTTTAGTGGCCCACAGTCACTCTGGCCCATAATAAACAGTAAATTTCTTTATACCCATTAATGGCCCATGATTCACATGGGCCGTTTCCACCCCGTGTTAGCTTTCGGCCTACTAACGGCCCATACATTCTTGGGCTCCTTTCCGGCCCTCGATTACTTCTGGCCCGTTACTGGCTTGTTCCCCTAATGGGCCAAATTTAGCCCGTGGTTAGAATCGGCCTGTTTGTGGCCTGTTAACCCGTTGCGTCGTTTCCAGCCCGTCATGTATTCTGGCCCATTAACGACCCGTTATGCCTGTGACAGAATTAAGCCTTTGATGTCTTCCGGCCTGTTGACGGCCCATTACCGTGTTGGCCCGATACCAATTACACCTGTTTACGGCCCATGTCGGCCCATTTATGCGATGGCCCGTAGGAGGCCCACTGATTCTACGGCCCGTTGGAGGCCCATTTATCCGACGGCCCGTAGGAGGCCCATGGATCCTACGGCTCGTAGCAGGCTCAAGGTTACCACGGTCCGTATCTGGCCCATGGTTGTTGCGGCCACTAGCAAACCAAGGAAAAAGAATACTAGGGAAATAAATAAGCCAGAAACTAACGCTAGGCTATTAAGGCGATTGCACATATTACATCCACTGGGCATCAAAGTTCGCCACCAGGGAACACCCTACACTATACAAAAATGGCTTGCTATTTTCTTCAGCCGGTCTAAGAACAAATTTTGTATCGCAACAAAACAAATTACAACCATGAAACAAAAGGAAGGTTGGCATAAAAGTTAACAGTCCGGCAGATAAATGCACCACCAGAAGTTCAGAAGCTCAGTTCATTTGACCTGATTGTTACGTTTTCATGTTGTACTATCCGATGGATCATCATAACCTTCGCTTTCATTTCTCCTAGGCTCCTGAACAACATAGCAAATGTCTAATAGTCTAGTTTCAAAACCATGCACATCTTGACGACATCAAACAATGGATGTCCTTGTTTCACAAAGGGTCTCTGTTAGGGATTGGACTTGTGTATGGAGCGTAGATATAACATTGTTTTGAGCTTGCATATCTTGATCATGAGGCAGTTTGGACGATATTGCCTTAACAGCCAACCCAGTATTACGCAGGAACATGTTTTTGGCACTATTAGTGGACAGGTACTGACCCACTGCAGCAAGAGATGACATTGCGGTTATAGTTGCTTCGTCACCTTCAGAAGGTGGCGGTTCCACCATTTGTTCCATAGCTTGCTGAAAAGTTGAGTTTTTACATTAGTAGTACCAGAATAGAAGATATTAAGGAGGCAGCAAAACCAAACAAAATAGCTTTGGTCTGCATACAGAACTTATTCTGGTGAACCCGTGTAAAATATTAGTTGTATTTTACTGCAAAGTACATAATAAAACCAGGTTCCAAACATATGACCATGTACCATGGCTAATGTATTGTCTATTTCTTCGCATTGTATTGACAGCTAAGGATAAAGAGACAAAGTTTATAATACGGTAAGCATAGTATGACATCATTCATATCACAAAACAACTGAGAACAGACAAACAGGCAATTGTAACGTTGTGTAGACAAGTCCAGCACGGAACTAGATTACAGATCAAGATCAAAGGAACATCACTCCTCTCTTTTAAACCTTATAAGATGCAATGATACGCTAAGACAATTGTGTATAAAATTGAAAATAGTAATAGACATTGGCTGCAAACCATGCAGTTCAATGCACAAGTCAGAGTAAGTAGTAGTTAAAAGGCATGAGGATTAAGGACTTACAACAGCGGCTTTGACTGGTGTAGTCATGCCCTTTGTCTTGCTGGTGTGACAGTACTTGAAGATTTCCACAGCATTTGGTTCAGATACTTTTTGGTCCTTGCGGGCTTTCCTCTACATTTGGAACAAGTCAATATAGATCTGATAATATGGCACAGCAAAAAGAGTGAAACAACAACTAGTTACAAGAGCCTCGCAGTGTGCAATATAGCTACGAGATCCTGTCGTCTGTTGGAATTTCACTTTCGTACGGTTGGCCTTGTTCTTTGAACAGTTCACCTACAAGAAGATAGATTTGTGAGGCACATGCGTAAATAGGAGTTCAACATGTGATCTGATCACATATATATAACGTACTTGATACTTTGGATCAGACCAGTGTTTAACAAGGCCTCTCCAGTCTTCATCCGATATATTTTCCGCTGGAGATGTTTGGGCAAGTTCACTGTTAGCCTTGCCATCAAAGTGAGTTTTCCTCAAGTTATACCGATACTCTCGCAGAGCAGACTTGAAAACATGGGTGCATTCTTTCCTGGTTGCATCATCTTGGCTATCCAACTTGAACCTCATCTGTTGAAAATTATGGGAGTCTCATTACCAGCAACCTAGAAAGAATGGGATATGGGACAGAGCAAGACGATATTACTAATTTACATACATAACCATACTTACAGATAAATGGTGGAGGAAGGTGTTAGACTGGGTTTCGTCTTTGTCATTCCTGTATTGAATCCATGTTGGGAGGATACATGCATGACACCTAACGGCAATGGCTGCCTATGATACTAACTTGGTTGACTCTGTAGCATCACGTGGCCTTTTTAAACCTGCCTCAAAACGGATCTCCATTCTTCCTCCTCTAGATTTAGTTAACCTGTCGAGTATCATCCCTGATGTCTGTTTCCTCTTGCGCCTAGGTGCTAGTTCAACAACGAACATGGGAAGTGTTAGTGTACATCAAACTGTGAGACTACATATAAAGAAGCATGCCACTGTAACTTGACTCGAGCAACTACCTTCTTGCCGTTGAAGCTCACAAGGTTCATCTGATCTTGCCAACTCATCTCGTGTCAAGAGTGCTTTGGAAGTAGTGTCAGGTGGCAAGGTAGCTTGGGAACTTGCCGCTAGCAGAGTTCCCAAGCACAATTCCAGCCGCCGCAAGTTCCAGAACCACGAGATCCAATCTACACACCATCACAGAGGGGTTCATCATCCTCATTGGTGCCTCTTCAATGATGCGTGAGTTGTTCGTCATAGACCTACGAGTCTGTAGGCAGTAGCTAGATGGCTTCATATCTCTCTTTTGATTCTCAATACAATGGTCTCTTGAAGATCTATTTGATGTAACTCTTTTTGCGGTGTGTTTGTTGGGATCCGATGAACTTTGAGTTTATAATCAGATCTTTTATCCATGAATATTTTTTGAGTCTTCTTTGCTCTCTTATATGCATGATTATTTATAGCCTCGTATTTATTCTTCGAATCTTTGGTTTAGTTAGGCCAACTAGATCGAGTCTCCTTGCCATGGGAAGAGGTGCTTTGTGATGGGTTCGATCGTGTAGTGTTCTTTCCCAGTGACAGAAGGGGCAGCAAGACATGCATGTATCGTTGCTATTAAGGATAACAAGATGGGGGCTATTCCTACATGAATAGATCTCGTCTACATCATGTCATCGTTCTTATTGCATTACTCCATTTCTCCATGAACTTAATACACTAGATGCATGCTAGATAGCGGTCGATGTGTGGAGTAATAGTAGTAGATGCAGGCAGGAGTCGGTCTACTAATCTTGGACGTGATGCCTATATATATTGATCATTGCCTTGGATGTCATCATAACTATTCGATTTTCTATCAATTGCCCAACAGTAATTTGTTTACCCACCGTGTGCTATTTCTCGAGAGAAGCCACTAGTGAAATCTACGGCCCCCTGATGTCTACTATGCAACCTTCTTGTAGACTCGTGTTGGGCCTCCAAGCGCAGAGTTTTGTAGGACAGTAGCAAATTTCCCTCAAGTGGATGACCTAAGGTTTATCAATCCGTGGGAGACGTAGGATGAAGATGGTCTCTCTCAAACAACCCTGCAAGCAAATAACAAAGAGTCTCTTGTGTCCCCAACACACCCAATACAATGGTAAATTGTATATGTGCACTAGTTAGGCGAAGAGATGGTGATACAAGTGTAATATGGATGGTAGATATAGGTTTTTGTAATCTGAAAATATAAAAACAGCAAGGTAACTAGTAACAAAAGTGAGCAAAAATGGTATTGCAATGCTTGAAAACAAGGCCTAGGGTTCATACTTTCGCTAGTGCAAAGTCTCTCAACAATGATAACATATTTGGATCATATAACAATCCCTCAACGTGCAACAAAGAATCACTCCAAAGTTTCTATCGGAGAACGTAGGACGAAAACGTGCATCAACCCCTATGCATAGATTACCCCAATGTCACCTCAGAAATCCGCGAGTTGAGTGCCAAAACATACATCAAATGAATCAATAGAACATCCCATTGTCACCACAGATATCCCATCGCAAGACATACATCAAGTGTTCTCAAATCCAATACTCAATCCAACATAACAAAACCTCAAAGTGCAAGACTCAATTCATCACAAGAAGGTAGAGGGGGAGAAACACCATATGGTCCAACTATAGTAACAAAGCTCACGGTACATCAAGATCGTGCCAAATCAAGAACACGAGAGAGATGATGAAGATGGCCTCCGGTGATGGGTTTCCCCCTCCGGCAGGGTGCCGGAACGGGCTCCCGATTGTTTTTTCGTGGCTACAGAGGCTTGCGGCGGAGGAACTTCCGATCTAGGGTTCTTTTTCGGGGTTTGGGTATTTATAGGATTTTTTGGCCTAGGTTTCACGTCAAGGGGGTCCACGAGGCAACGACAAGCTCGCTTGCCCCTCCCTGGGGGGTAGGGCGCGCCTAGCGAGCTTGTGGCTTCCTCGTGAGGCTTCTGGCCCTCCCACAAAGCTTCGGGGGTCTCTTTTGTTCCCAAAAAAAATCCCCAAAAAGTTTCAGCCCATTCTGAGAACTTTTATTTCTGCACAAAAAACGACACCAGGGTAGTTCTGCTGAAAACAGCGTCAGTCCGGGTTAGATCTATTCAAATCATACCAAAACCATATAAAATTGTTGTAAACATGGCATGAATACTTCATAAATTATAGATACGTTGGAGACGTATCAGCATCCCCAAGCTTAATTTCTGCTCGTCCTCGAATAGGTAAATGATAAAAGAAATAATTTATGAAGTGTGAATGCTAGCATAGTGCATAAGTTTGATTAATGATAGTTCCAAACACTTTTTCTAGCATCATTATATATCATAAACAGTAGCTCATCTCATAAAACTTCTCATGATCAAGTAACAAGCTATTCACATGTTAAAGCATAGACCATAAACTTTCTTGAAAACTAACAGACTATGTTCTCATTCATCAAACAATTGCAATTCATCTTATTTTCAGTAAGGGTCTATGTAAGAGCATTGATTTAGCAAATTCCACATACTCAACTATCATATAATCTTCCATGATTGCTAACACTCAAAGCATATTTTTATAACAAATAGCATCCATCGAACACAGAGAAAGATAGGGGCTTAATGTTTCGCCTCCCAACTTATTTATCATATAGATAATTGTCAACAATAATAATTCATGATCAAATATATTTGAATGGCCATATATGCTTGGATCTTTCCCCACCACATGATACTTGCCAACTAGAGAATAATTGAGGTTGAAATGAGAAGGAATACTCCTGACTCTTGCATAAAATTAAAAGATAGGCCCTTCGCAGAGGGAAGCAGGGATTTGGAGAGGTGCCAGAGCTCGAAGCTTTTAAAATAGAGATGAATACAATTTTGAGAGGTATGCTTTCATTGTCAACGTAACAACCGAGAGTTCCCAATATCTTCCATGCTAGACACATTATAGGCAGTTCCCAAACAGGAAGGTAAAGTTTTTACTCCCCCTCCACCAACAAACACAAGCCATGGCTAGCCGAATCCTCGGGTGCCCTCCATACCAACAACAATCCGGGGGAGTTTTGTTTTATTATTATATTTTGATTTTGATTTTGATCATAGGACTGGGCATCCCAATTACCAGCCACTTTCTCGTGAATGACAAGTGAATAAACACTCATCATGAGAATAACCCACCTAGCATGGAAGATACTGACCACCTCCTATCGCTTCATGAGCGATTTGGGCATACAAAATAGATTATTATTTAAAGATTTAGAGTTTGGCACATGCAAATTTACTTGGAACGGCAGGTAAATACCGCATATAGGTAGGTATGGTGGACTCATATGGAATAACTTTGGGTTTAAGGAAGTGGATGCACAAGCAGTATTCCTGCTTAGCACAGGTGAAGGTTAGCAAAATATCCTTAGCAAATACCACATGTTGGAGGATCCATAACAATATAACTTCTATACAAATATACCCAAACATAACTCATTATGTTGTCTTCCTTGTCCAACTTTAACTAATTTGCTCAAGTTCAAAAAGAATTAATGGGGCTCACAATCATAGAAGATGTCCAAGATAGTATATTTATATGTGGAACCTCTCTTTCTTCAATATTCTTTCATGAATTGTTCAAGTGACCAATGTTGTGTTTGCTAACTTTCAATAAATTTTACCACCTATACTTCTTATATGTGAAGTCATTACTCCCCATGGGATAAGCATATGAAACATATATAATTTTAGATTTATGATATTTAATTCATTCAATCATTTACTCATAGGATATAAGTGAAGCACAAGAGTAAATGACAAACTACTCCAAAAAGATATAAGTGAAGATCAATGAGTAATCAAATAGTTATGTAGCTATGTGAGGACTCTCTCTCTCATTTAAAAATTTCATATCTAAGTATTTTATTAAAACAGCAAGCAAAACAAAATAAAATGACATTCTAAAAATAGCACACATCATGTGAAGAAACAAAAACTTAGGCTCAACCGATACTAACCGATAATTCTTCATGAAGAAAGGTGGGATGCCTACCGGGGCATCCCCAAGCTTAGATGCTTGAGACTTCTTGAAATATTATCTTGGGATGCCTTGGGCATCCCCAAGCTTGAGCTTTCATGTCTCCTTAATTCCTTTTATATCACGGTTTCCCTAATTCTTAAAAACTTCATCCACAAAACTCAACAAGAACTCGTGAGATAAGTTAGTATAAATCAAATGCAAAACCTTATCATCCTCTACAGTAGAAAATCACTAAAATTATAATTTAACATTGCATACTAAATGCCTCTGCATATTTACTACTCCTATCCTCAAATAGAATCATTAAACAAGCAAACATATGCAAACAATGCAAACATAACAGCAATCTGTCTAAACAGGGCAGTCTGTAAAGGGCGCAATTATACTCATACTTACCTAACTCTAAAAATTCTGGAAAATTACCACACTGTAGAAAATTTGTCGTAACATAACGTTTAAAAATTTCAGGATTTTATCACGTTCTTACTTTCCATAAGAATTCAGACAATGATAAAAAGGTTTCTGTTTTCAAAACAACAACATATAGACTTGCAAAATAAGCATGGTAAAGGCTATACTTGACCTTTTTATTGAACTAAAATATGCAAAACATTACTCTAAATAATAGAAAGCAAATCCTAATGAAAAAAATGATGCTCCAAGCAAAACTCATATCATGTGACGAATAAAAATAGGGGTGCCTTGTTTAATAGCTCCAAGTGAGGTTACCGATAATGTTGGAGACGAAAGAGGGGATGCCTTCCGGGGCATCCCCAAGCTTAGTTGCTTGGGTATTCCTTGAATATTACCTTGGGGTGCCTTGGTCATCCCCAAGCTTAGGGTCTTGTCACTCCTTATTCTCCTCATATTGATTTCTCACCCAAAACTTGAAAACTTCAATCACACAAAACTTAACGGAACTTCATGAGATGGGTTAGTATGATAAAACAAATCTCCACTTTTAGGTACTGTCAAGACAAGATTCAAAAATTTTCTCACATGATGCCTACTGTACCCTATCATTTCTACAATTTATATTGAGCAATATAAGCCATAGAAACTAGAAAACAAGCAAACTATGCATCAAAAACAGAATCTGTCAAAAACATAACAGTCTATAAAGATCTGAATTATAGTGATAACTATGTATCTCCAAAACTTGTGAAAAATTTGGAAAAGTTATAAAATTTGTATATCAATCATCTGTAAAAAATTCAGAGTTTTTACACATTCCAGTGAATTTGAACAATTCTGTTACTGGACACAAAAGTTTCTGTTTTTGCACAGAATCAAATCTACTATCAACCACACTATCCCAAAGGCTTTACTTGGCACTTTATTCAAACAACAGCTATAAAACATGATTACTACAGTAGCTTAATCATGTTAACACACAAAATAGTAGGGGTAAATACTGGGTTGTCTCCCAACAAGCGCTTTTCTTTAATGCATTTTTAGCTAGGCATGATGATTTCAATGATGCTCACATAAAAGATAAGAATTGAAACATAACGGGAGCATCATGAAGCATATGAGTAGCACATTTAAGCCTAACCCACTTCCTATGCATAGGGATTTTGTGAGCAAATAATTTTTGGGAGCAAGAATCAACTAGCATAGGAAAGCAAAAGAAGCAATACTTCAAAACTTTCAACACATAGAGAGGAAACTTGATATTATTGAGAAGCCTACAAGCATATGCTCCTCTCTCATAGTAATTTTCAGTAGCATCATGAAGGAATTCAACAATATAACTATCACATAAAGCATTCTTTTCATGATCCACAAGCATAGAAATTTTATTACTCTCCACATAAGCAAATTTATTCTCATGAATAGTAGTGGGAGCAAACTCAACAAAATAACTATAATGTGAGGCATAATCCAATTGAAAATTAAAATCATGATGACAAGTTTCATGGTTATCATTATTCTTTATAGCATACATGTCATCACAATAATCATCATTGATAGCAACTTTGTTCTCATAATCAATTGGAACCTCTTCCAAAATAGTGGATTCATCACTAAATAAAGTCATGACCTCTCCAAATCCACTTTTATCAATATTGTGAAAAGATTCAACACCCTCCAAAATAGTGGGATCATTAACTAGAGTTGACACTCTTCCAAACCCACTTTCATCAACATAATCATCATAAATAGGAGGCATGCTATCATCATAATAAATTTTCTCATCAAAACTTGGGGGACTAAAAATATCATCTTCATCTTACATAGCATCCCCAAGCTTATGGCTTTGCATATCATTAGCATCATGGATATTCAAAGAATTCATACCAACAACATTGCAATCATGTTCATCATTCAAATATTTTATGCCAAACATTTTATTGAATTCTTCTTCTAACAGTTGAGCACAATTTTCCTTTCCATCATTTTCACGAAAGACATTAAAAAGATGAAGCATATGAGGCAACCTCAATTCCAACTTTGTAGTTTTATTTTATAAACCTAACTAGTGATAAAACAAGAAACTAAAAGACTCAATTGCAAGATCTAAAGATATACCTTCAAGCACTCACCTCCCCGGCAACAGCGCCAGAAAAGAGCTTGATGTCTACTATGCAGCCTTCTTCTTGTAGACTCGTGTTGGGCCTCCAAGCGCAGAGTTTTTTAGGACAGTAGCAAATTTCCCTCAAGTGGATGACCTAAGGTTTATCAATCCGTGGGAGGCGTAGGATGAAGATGGTCTCTCTCAAACAACCCTGCAACCAAATATCAAGGAGTCTCTTGTGTCCCCAACACACCGAATACAATGGTAAATTGTATAGATGCACTAGTTCAGCGAAGAGATGGTGATACAAGTGTAATATGGATGGTAGATATAGGTTTTTGTAATCTGAAAATATAAAACAGCAAGGTAACTAGTAACAAAAGTGAGCAAAAATGGTATTGCAATGCTTGAAAACAAGGCCTAGGGCTCATACTTTCACTAGTGCAAAGTCTCTCAACAATGATAACATATTTGGATCATATAACAATCCCTCAACGTGCAACAAAGAATCACTCCAAAGTTCTATCAGAGAACGTAGGACAAAAATGTGCATCAACCCCTATGCATAGATTACCCCAATGTCACCTCGGGAATCCGCAAGTTGAGTACCAAAACATACATCAAGTGAATCAATAGAACATCCCATTGTCACCACAGATATCCCATCGCAAGACATACATCAAGTGTTCTCAAATCCAATACTGAATCCAACATAACGGAACCTCAAAGAGCAAGACTTGATTCATCACAAGAAGGCAGAGGGGGAGAAACACCATATGATCCAACTATAGTAAGAAAGCTCGCGGTACATCAAGATCTTACCAAATCAAGAACACGAGAGAGAGAGAGAGAGAGATCAAACACATAGCTACTGATACATACCCTCAGCCCCGAGGGTGAACTACTCCCTCCTCGTCATGGAGACCGCCGGGATGATGAAGATGGCCTCCGCTGATGGTTTCCCCCTCTGGCAGGGTGCTGGAACAGGCTCATGATTGGTTTTTCGTGGCTACAGAGGCTTGCGGCGGCGGAACTTCCGATCTAGGGTTCTTTTTGGGGGGTTTGGGTATTTATAGGATTTTTTGGCGTAGGTTTCACGTCAAGGGAGTCCACGAGGCAGCGACAAGCTCGCTCGCCCCTCCCTGGGGGGTAGGGCGCGCCTAGCGAGCTTGTGGCTTCCTCGTGAGGCTTATGGCCCTCCCACGAAGCTTCGGGGGTCTCTTTTGTTCCCAAAAAATTCACCAAAAAGTTTCAGCCCATTTCAAGAACTTTTATTTTTGCACAAAAAACAACATCACGATAGTTCTGCTGAAAACAGCGTCAGTCCGGGTTAGTTCTATTCAAATCATACCAAAACCATATAAAATTGTTGTAAACATGGCATGAATACTTCATAAATTATAGATACGTTGGAGACGTATCACCCCCGGGTCTATTCTTTATCATATTTGCTTTCCGATCTATTATTTGCCACTTTTATTTTCAGATCTATTATTCCAAAAACCCAAAAATACCTTGCTCACTTTTTTGTTACTTATTTTATTTTGGATTTTATCGAGATCTATTTATCCAATCTGTCACAATTTTATCCCATCAACTTCACAATTTCTGGCGCCGTTACCCGAAGAAGGGATTGACAACCCCTTATACGTGTCGGGTTGCAAGTATTTGTTCTTTGTGTGCATGTACCATTTACATAGTGTTGCTTGGTTCTCCTACTGGATTGATACCTTGGTTTCATAACTGAGGGAAATACCTACCGTAGCTGTGCTGCATCATCCCCTCCTCTTTGGGGAAATACCGACGTAGTTCAAGCGACATCAAAAGGAATTTCTGGCGCCGTTGCCGGGGAGACATCATCCACATCTATTAGGTTTCTAATCATAAATCTCATCTCCTTGCAATTTACATTATTTGCCATTTGCCTCTCGTTTTCATCTCCCCCACTTCACAAAAATATTTATCTTTTTATTCGCCTTCTTTTCGGTTGCCTTTTCCTTGTTTGATCTTTTGTTTGCTTGTGTTGCCATGTGCCTTCTATATGCTTGCATCTTCGCTTGCTAAAAATCTATTGATATGGATCCCCATCCACTTACTAATCTTTTTAAAAGATCCAATCATGAGGAAACAATTGCTAGTGAGTTGAGTGCATTAGATTATCGTTATGAAGTTTTGCTTGAGATTCGTGAATCTGAAAATTGTGATGAAGAAATTTATGAAGTGATTCATGATAGCTCCTTGAATGAAAAGCATGATTGCAATGATTTTACTATAAATTCTATTAATGTCAATTGTGCTAATAATATGCAAAACCCCAAGGTTGGGGATGCAAATTTTTCTATGCCCACTACTTATTGCAATGATCATGATTGGGGTGATTCTTCTTATGATCTTGAAAATTTATTTACACCTCATGATGAATATGATATTGACAATAATGTTTGCAATAATACTGAAAGTGGGTTTGGAGAGGTCATGACTTTAGTTGATGTTAATCCCACTATCTTGGAAGATTATATTTTTTTTATTCATGTGGATCATGAAGAGAAAATTTTATATGATAGCTATATTGTTGAATTTGATTATGATCCTACATGGAATTATTATGAGAGAGGAAAATATGGTTGTAGAAATTTTCATGTTACTAATTTACCTCTCGTTATGTTGAGATTGCTATTGTTTCTTTCTTCTTCCTTGCATATGCTATATATTTCTTGTCTTGATAATTTGTTTGCTTATAAAATCCCTAAGCATCGGAAGTATGTTAGACTTAAATGTGTTTGTCACATGTATTATGACACTCTCTTTGTGTTTCAATTCTTGTCTTTCATGTGAGCATCATTAAAATTATTATGCCTAGCTAGTCGCATAAAACGATAGCGCTTGTTGGGAGGCAACCAAATGAATACATTTTATCTTTGCCTTTTTCTTTCTGTTTTTTAGTTTTTGCACAATTATGCCTCTGTTATGATTGTGTTTTTTATGTTTTAGTTAGTATTTGTGCCAAGTAAAGCCTTTGGGATAGCTTTGGTGATAGTTGATTTGATCCTGTTGGTAAACAGAAACTTTTGCATCCAGTAAAAGAGTTGTTTAAATTCACATAAGCGACGAAAAATTCTGAACTTTTTACACAAGATTGATATACAAATTTTCTCTGTGATCCTAATTTTTTAGAATTTTTGGAGTTACATAAGTATGAGAACAATTCGCATGTATACAGACTGTTCTGTTTTGACAGATTATGTTTTCTTTGCGTCGTGTGCTTATTTTGATGAATCTATGGGTTGTATCGGAGGGTATAAGCCATGGAAAAGTTAGAATACAGTAGACATAATGCAAAAACAAAATTCGAAAGGGTTTTCAACAGTACTTATAGTAAAGATTGGTTTTCTTATACTAACGGATCTCACGAAGGTTTTGTTAAGTTTTGTGTGATTGAAGTTTTCAAGTTTTGGGTGGGATCACGATGGATGAAGGAATAAGGAGTAACAAGAGCCTAAGCTTGGGGATGCCCCGTGGCACAACAAGTTAATATTCAAGGAGAAACAAGCAACTAAGCTTGGGGATGCCCCGGAAGGCATCCCCTCTTTTTTCTAACGACCATCGGTATTTTACATGGAGCTATATTTGTATTCGTCACATATCATGAGTTTTGCTTGGAGCATCTTGTACTATATGAGTCTTTGCTTGTTTTGATTTTTAGTTTGTCACAAGTATCCTTGCTGGACACACCTATTTGAGAGAGCCAAAAATATTCTATGATTTGTTAGAATTGCTCTTGATGCTTCACTTAAATTTTTTTTTTTGAGCTATGGAATTGCTCTAGTGCTTCACTTATATCTTTTTGAGCACGGTGTGCGTTAATATTTTTGAAGAAATGCTCTCATGCTTCACTTATATTTATTTGAGAGTTAGTAAATTTTTGAAGAAATTCTCTCATGCTTCACTTATATTATTTTGAGAGATGAAAATCTTTATGCTCATGTTCTTCACTTAAATTTGTTTGAGCTTATCAAAAGCAACATATGAAATTAGTCCCAAAGTGATAGATATTCAAGAGGGATATAATAAAAACTTTCATGAAGATCATTGGAAAAAATAAACTTGATTCTTTGTAATAGTTTTGAGATATGATGATAGTGATATGTGAGTCATGTTGGTGAGTAATTATGCTTTAGTAAGAATATTGGTGTTAAGGTTTGTGATTCCCTATGCAAGCATGAAAGTCAATAGTTGTGCAATGAAATTACATCCTACTTGTGGTGCATTATTCGGTGTTAGTTATGCTCAATGCTCGCTTATGCGAAATTTTGTTTCTTGGTTGGATGCTTCTCAATCTATTTGCTAGCCTTCATTTGTACTAAGTAGAAATGCTACTTGTGCATCCAAAATCCTTAAACCCAGTTTTGCCATATGAGTCCACCATACCTACCTATATGCGGTATTCCCGTGCCATTCTAAGCAAATTTGTATGTGCCATCTCTAATTTTCAAAATAAATTTCCTTTTTGTGTGCTCGTACCGCTCATGAAGGGGCCGGGGGTGGCCAATATTTTCCATGCTAGATGTGTTATTCTCAAGATGAGTGTTTATTCACTTGTCAATGCACGAGAGTATGGCGGTAATAGGGATGCCCAGTCCCGAATTGAAAAAAGAAATTTACTTTATGTTGTCAAATAATAAATTCCTTGGAAAGTGTTGGTATGGACGGTACCCGTGGATACGGCTACCTGTGGAATGTGAAAGAATGGTGGAAAAGGGAATAAACTGTATTTTCTATTTGGGAAACGCCTATGATATATCTAGCATGGAAAGTGTTGGGAATTACTCGGTCACTTTCGTTGACGGGAAAAGTATGCCTCTCAAAAAAATTTATCTCTCAATTTAAGCTTTGAGCTCTGGCACCTCTACAAATCCCTACTTCCCTCTGCGAAGGGCCTTTCTATTTACTTTATGCAATTTTTAATTTTATTGAGTCTCCATCTTCTCTTATAAAGCACCAACTAAGGGGCACTATGATCATACTTGAGCATTGGATGTAGCTAATATGCGAGTGTGTTTCATGAATGGATCAATGATTGAGCATGATGGGCTGGGGATAACTTTCTTTAGTGTTGATATTTTGAAAGACATGGTTGCTTGTTGATATGCTTGAGTATTGAAATCTTCATGTCAAAACTAGACTATTGCTTTGAACCATACAAAAGTCCAAATGTCCATGCTACAAAAGAAAATATTATGTGATGAACATGTTAGGCAGCATTCCACATCAAAAATTCTGTTTTTATCATTTACCTACTCAAGGACGAGTAGGAATTAAGCTTGCGGATGCTGATACGTCTCCAACATATCTTTAATTTTTGCTTGTTCCATGTTGTTATATTATTATTCTTGGATGTTTTACAATCATTTTATAGCAACTTTATATCATTTTTTGGGACTAACCTATTGACATAGTGCCCAGTGCCAGTTGCTATTTTTTGCTTGTTTTTTACTTCGCGAAAAATCAATACCAAATAGAGTCCAAACGCAGCAAAACTTTTTGGAGATTTTTTCTGGACCAGAAGACACCTGATGGGCCAAAGAAGTACCAGAGGGGGGCTCCGAGGGGAGCACAACCCACCAGGGTGCGCCAGGAGGCCCAGGCGCGCCCAGGTTGGTTGTACCCACCTCGGTGGCCTCCCGCACCGCCTCTTCGCCCTATAAATCTCCAAATATTCCAGAAACCCTAGGGGAGTCGACGAAACACAATTCCAGCCGCCACAAGTTCCAGAACCATGAGATCCAATCTAGACACCATCACGGAGGGGTTCATCATCCTCATTGGTGCCTCTCCGATGATGCGTGAGTAGTTCATCATAGACCAACGGGTCTGTAGGCAGTAGCTAGATGGCTTCCTCTCTCTCTTTTGATTCTCAATACAATAGTCTCTTGGAGATCTATTTGATGTAACTCTTTTTGCGGTATGTTTGTTGGGATCCGATGAACTTTGAGTTTATGATCAGATCTTTTATCCATGAATATTATTTGAGTCTTCTTTGATCTCTTATATGCATGATTATTTATAATCTCTTATTTCTTCTTCGAATCTTTGGTTTAGTTAGGCCAACTAGATCGATTTTTCTTGCCATGGGAAGAGGTGCTTTGTGATGGGTTCGGTTGTGCGGTGTTCTTTCCCAGTGACAGAAGGGGCAGCAAGACACGCATGTATCATTGCTATTAAGGATAACAAGATGGGGCCTATTCCTACATGAATAGATCTTGTCTACATCATGTCATCGTTCTTATTGCATTACTCCGTTTCTCCATGAACTTAATACACTAGATGCGTGCTGGATAGCGGTCGATGTGTGGAGTAATAGTAGTAGATGCAGGCAGGAGTCGGTCTACTAATCTTGGACGTGATGCCTATATATTGATCATTGCCTTGGATATCATCATAACTATTCGATTTTCTATCAATTGCCCAACAGTAATTTGTTTACCCACTGTGTACTATTTCTCGAGACAAGCCACTAGTGAAATCTACGGCCCCCTAGGTCTATTCTTTATCATATTTGCTTTCTGATCTATTATTTGCCACTTTTATTTTCAGATCTATTATTCCAAAAACCCAAAAATACCTTGCTGCACTTTTTAGTTACTTATTTTATTTCGCCTTTTATCGAGATCTATTTATCCAATCTATCACAATTTTATCCTGTCAACTTGACAATTTCTGGCGCCGTTACCCGAAGAAGGGATTGACAACCCCTTATACGTGTCGGGTTGCAAGTATTTGTTCTTTGTGTGCAGGTACCGTTTACATAGTGTTTCTTGGTTCTCCTACTGGATTGATACCTTGGTTTCATAACTGAGGGAAATACCTACTGTAGCTGTGCTGCATCATCCCTTCCTCTTTGGGGAAATACCGACGTAGTCCAAGTGGCATCACCATTTCAACGAATTAGTAGTACAAGCTAGAAAATAATGCGAGATGTAAACTATATCAGACCCCCAAGTTGAACGTGTCTTATGATAAGTGATTGTTGCAGGTTACACAACAGTAGTACTTTTATGTAAGAACATGGTGTGATAGACATATATTGTATGTTCTAGAAACAGGAACACGTGTCTTATTCACAAGTATAATGTGTAAAGTAAGCAAATGGAATTCAACAAAATTAGAAGCAATACAAGCTAGACATCATACATAACATGCAACCACATATAATAGTGCCATGTTAGAGGGAGCACATGTGATAGTGGTGAAGGAAATATGCCCTAGAGGCAATAATAAATTTGTTATTTTATATTTCCTTATATCATGATAAATGTTTATTATTCATGCTAGAATTGTATTAACCGGAAACTTGATACATGTGTGGATACATAGACAAAACACCGTGTCCCTAGTAAGCCTCTACTAGACTAGCTGGTTAATCAAAGATGGTTAAGTTTCCTAACCATGGACATGAGTTGTCATTTGATAACGGGATCACATCATTAGGAGAATGATGTGATGGACAAGACCCATCCGTTAGCTTAGTGTAAATGATCGTTCAATTTTATTGCTATTGCTTTCTTCATGTCAAATACATATTCCTCCGACTATGAGATTATGCAACTCCCAGATAGCAGAGCATTGCCTTGTGTGCTGTCAAACATCACAACGTAACTGGGTGATTATAAAGATGCTCTACAGGTGTCTCCGAAGGTGTTTGTTAGGTTGGCATAGATCGAGATTAGGATTTGTCACTCCGACTATCAGAGAGGTATCTCTGGGCCCTCTCGGTAATGCACATCATAAGAAGCCTTGCAAGCAAAATGACTAATGAGTTAGTTGCAGGATGATGTATTATGGAACGAGTAAAGAGACTTGCCAGTAATGAGATTGAACTAGGTATGAAGAGACCGACGATCGAATCTCGGGCAAGTAACATACCGATGGACAAAGGGAATAACGTATGTTGTCATAACGGTTCGACCGATAAAGATCTTCGTAGAATATGTGGGACAGAATATGAGCATCCAGGTTCCACTATTGGTTATTGACCGGAGAGGTGTCTCGGTCATGTCTACATAGTTCTCGAACCCGTAGGGTCCGCACGCTTAACGTTCGATGACAATATTGTATTATATGAGTTATGTGATTTGGTGACCGAATGTTGTTCGGAGTCCCGGATGAGATCACGGACATGACGAGGAGTCTCGGAATGGTTGAGAGGTAAAGATTTATATATGGGAAGTCATATTTTGTGTTCCAAAAAAAAAGTGCAGTTTTTTCGGTATTGTACCGGGAAGCTTCCAGAAGGTTCCGGAGGATTCCGGAGGGGTCTGAAAGTCCACAAGTGGGTCCACCACGTCCCAAGGGCTGGCATGGGCTAAGGGGAGGTGCCCTGGCCTTATTGGGCTAGGCGCACTAAGTCCTCAAAAGCCCATGTGGCTAGGGAAGGCAAAAAGGGAAGGAGTCCTAGTAGGAATAGGATTGGACTTGGAGTCCAAGTCCACGTGTGTACTATTCATGGTTACCGTTCACATGGTACTATTCCTTCTACTCCAAGCCCCTACACATATATAAATAGAGGAGAGGGGGCGCCCCAAAAGGACACAACATCAATTGTTAGCCGTGTGCGGCGCCCCCCTCCACAGTTTACACCCCCGGTCATATTCTCACGGTGCTTAGGCGAAGCCCTGCGCGGATCACATCACCATCACCGTCACCACGCCGTCGTGCTAACGGAACTCATCTACTACCTCAACACCTTGCTGGATCAAGAACTCAAAGGTGCCGTACGTTCGGTGCTTGATCGGTCGGAACGAGAAGAAGTTCGACTACATCAACCGCGTTAACAAATGCTTCCGCTTTTGGTCTACGAGGGTACGTGGACACACTCTCCCCCTCTCATTGCTATGCATCTCCTAGATAGATCTTGCGTGAGCGTAGAATTTTTTTTGAAATTGCATGCTACGTTCCCCAACAGTGGCATCCGAGCCAGGTCTATGCGTAGATGATATGCACGAGTAGAACACAAAGAGTTGTGGGCGATGATAGTCATACTGCTTACCACCAACGTCTTATTTTGATTCGGCGGTATTGTTGGATGAAGCGGCCTGGACCAACCTTACATGACCGCGTTCATGAGACCGGTTCCACCGACAGACATGCAACTTGTTTGCATAAAGGTGGCTGGCGGGTGTCTGTTTCTCCAACTTTAGTTGAATCGAATTTGACTACGGCCGGTCCTTGTTGAAGGTTAAAACAGCAAACTTGACGAAACATCATTGTGGTTTTGATGCGTAGGTAAGAACGGTTCTTGCTAGAAGCCCGTAGCAGCCACGTAAAACTTGCAACAACAAAGTAGAGGACGTCTAACTTGTTTTTGCTGGGCATGTTGTGATGTGACATGGTCAAGACATGATGTGATATACGTTATTGTATGAGATGATCATGTTTTGTAAAAGTTATCGGCAACCGGCAGGAGCCTTATGGTTGTCGCTTTATTGTATGAAATGCAATCGCCATGTAATTGCTTTACTTTATCACTATGCATTAGCGATAGTTGTAGAAGCAATAGTTGGCGAGACGACAACGACGCTACGATGAAGATCAAGGTGTCATGCCGGTGACGATGGAGATCATGACAGTGCTTTGGAGATAGAGATCAAAGGCACAAGATGACGATGGCCATATCATGTCACATATTTTGATTGCATGTGATGTTTATCCTTTATGCATCTTATTTTGCTTAGTACGGCGGTAGCATTATAAGATGATCCCTCACTAAAATTTCAAGGTATAAGTGTTCTCCCTGAGTATGCACCGTTGTGATAGTTCATCGTGCCGAGACACCACGTGATGATCGGGTGTGATAAGCTCTACGTTCACATACAACGGGTGCAAGACAGTTTTGCACGTGCGGAATACTCAGGTTAAACTTGACGAGCCTAGCATGTACAGACATGGCCTCGGCACACTGGAGACCGAAAGGTCGAACGTGAATCATATAGTAGATATGATCAACATAGAGATGTTCACCATTGAAAACTACTCCATCTCACGTGATGATCGGACATGGTTTAGTTGATTTGGATCACATGATCATTTAGATGACTCGAGGGATGTCTATCTAAGTGGGAGTTCTTAAGTAATATGATTAATTGAACTTAATTTATCATGAACTTAGTCCTGATAGTATTTGCAAATTATGTCGTAGATCAATAGCTCGCGATATAGCTCCCCGTTTATTTTTGATATGTTCCTATAGAAAATAAGTTGAAAGATGATAGTAGCAATGATGCGGACTGAATCCGTGATCTGAGGATTATCCTCATTGTTGCACAGAAGAATTATGTCCTTGATGCACCGCTAGGTGACAGACCTATTGCAGGAGCAGATGCAGACGTTATGAACGTTTGGCAAGCTCGATATGATGACTACTTGATAGTTTAGTGCGCCATGCTTTACGGCTTAGAACCGGGACTTCAAAAACGTTTTGAACGCCACGGAGCATATGAGATGTTCCAAAGAGATGAAATTGGTATTTCAGACTCATGCCCGTGCTAAGAGGTATGAGACCTCTGACAAGTACTTTGCCTACAAGATAAAGGAGAATAGCTCAGCTAGTGAGCATGTGCTCAGAATGTCTGGGTACTACAATCGCTTGAATCAAGTGGGAGTTAATCTTCCAGATAAGATAGTGATTGACAGAGTTCTCTAGTCACTATCACCAAGTTACTAGAACTTCGTGATGAACTATAATATGCAAGGGATGACGAAAACGATTCCCGAGCTCTTCGCGATACTAAAATCGGCGAAGGTAGAAATCAAGAAAATGCATCAAGTGTTGATGGTTGACAAGACCACTAGTTTCAAGAAAAAAGGCGAGGGAAAGAAAGGGAACTTCGAGAAGAATGACAAGCAAGTTGTCATTCCCATGAAGAAGCCCAAAGCTGGACCCAAGCCTGAAACTGAGTGCTTATACTGCAAAGGAAATGGTTACTGGAAGCGGAACTGCCCCAAATACTTGGCGGATAAGAAGGATGGCAAAGTGAACAAAGGTATATTTGATATACATGTTATTGATGTGTACTTTACTAGTGTTCATAGTAACCCCTGGATATTTGATACCGGTTCAGTTGCTAAGATTAGTAACTCGAAACAGGAGTTACAAAATGAACAGAGACTAGTTGAGGACGAAGTGACGATGTGTGTTGGAAGAGATTCCAAGGTTGATAAGATCACCATCGCACACTCCCTCTACCTTCGGGATTAGTATTGGACCTAAATAAATAAATGTTATTTGGTGTTTGCGTTGAGCATGAATATGATTGGATCATGTTTATTGCGATACGGTTATTCATTTAAGTCAGAGAATAATTGTTGTTCTGTTTACATGAATAAAACCTTCTATGGTCATACACTCAATGTAAATGGTTTATTGAATCTCGATCGTAGTGATACACATATTCATAATATTGATGCCAAAAGATGCAAAGTTAATAATGATAGTGCAACATACTTGTGGCACTGCCGTTTAGGTCATATTGGTGTAAAGCGCATGAAGAAACTCCATGCAGATGGACTTTTGGAATCACTTGATTATGAATCATTTGATACTTGCGAACCATGCCTCATGGGCAAGATGACTGAAACTACGCTCTCCGGAACAATGGAGCGAGCTAATGACTTATTGGAAATAATACATACCGATGTATGCGATCCGATGAGTGTTGAAGCACGCGATGGGTATCGTTATTTTCTGACCTTCACAGATGATTTGAGCAGATATGGGTATATCTACTTGATGAAACATAAGTCTGAAATATTTGAAAAGTTCAAAGAATTTCAGAGTGAAGTAGAAAATCATCGTAACAAGAAAATAAAGTTTCTACGATCTGATCGCGGAGGCGAATATTTGAGTTACGAGTTTGGCCTTCATTTAAAACAATGTGGAATAGTTTCACAACTCACGCCACCTGGAACACCACAGCGTAATGGTGTGTCCAAATGTCGTAACCGTACTTTATTAGATATGGTGCGATCTATGATGTCTCTTACCGATTTACCACTATCGTTTTGGGGTTATGCATTAGAGACAGATGCATTCACGTTAAATAGGGCATCGTCTAAATCCGTTGAGATGACACCGTATGAACTATGGTTTGGCAAGAAACCTAAGCTGTCGTTTCTTAAAGTTTGGGGATGCGATGCTTATGTCAAAAGGCTTTAGCCAGATAAGCTCGAACCCAAATCGGAGAAGTGTGTCTTCATAGGATACCCTAAAGAAACTATTGGGTACACCTTCTACCACAGATCCAAAGGCAAGATCTTTGTTGCTAAGAATGGGTCCTTTCTAGAGAAGGAGTTTCTCTCGAAAGAAGTGAGTGGGAGGAAAGTAGAACTTGATGAGGTAATTGTACCTTCTCTCGAATTGGAGAGTAGCACATCAGAGAAAACCGTTCTCGTGATGCCTACACCAACTAGAGAGGAAGCTAATGATGATGATCATGAAACTTCAGATCAAGTTACTACAGAACTTCGTAGGTCGACCAGAACATGTTCCGCACCAAAGTGGTACGGTAATCCTGTCCTGGAAGTCATATTATTAGACCATGGCAAACCTACGAACTATGAAGAAGATATGATGAGCCCAGATTCCAACAGATGGCTTGAGGCCATGAAATCTAAGATAGGATCCATGTATGAGAACAAAGTGTGGATTTGGTGGACTTGCCCGATGATCGGCAAGCCATTGAGAATAAATGGATCTTCAAGAGGAAGACGGACGCAAAACTCGACTTGTCGCAAAAGGTTTTCGACAAAGTTCAAGGTGTTGACTACGATGAGATTTTCTCACTCGTATCGATGCTTAAGTATGTCTGAATCATGTTAGCAATTGCCGCATTTTATGAAATCTGGCAAATGGATGTCAAAACTGCATTCCTTAATGGATTTCTTAAAGAAGAGTTGTATATGATGCAACCAAAAGGTTTTGTCAATCCTAAAGGTGCTAACAAAGTGTGCAAACTCCAGCGATCAATCTATGGACTGGTGCAAGCATCTCGGAGTTGGAATATATGCTTTGATAAGGTGATTAAAGCATATGGTTTTATACAGACTTATGGTGAAGCCTGTATTTACAAGAAAGTGAGTGGGAGCACTACAACATTTCTGATAAGTATATGTGAATGACATATTGTTGATCGGAAATGATGTAGAATTTTCTAGAAAGCATAAAGGAGTGTTTGAAAGGAGTTTTTCAAAGAAAGACCTCGGTGAAGCTGCTTACATATTGGGCATCAAGATCTATAGAGATAGATCAAGACGCTTGATAAAACTTTTGATGAGTACATACCTTGACAAGATTTTGAAGAAGTTCAAAATGGATCAGTCATAGAAAGGGTTCTTGCCTGTGTTGCAAGGTGTGAAGTTAAGTAAGACTCAAAGCCAACCACGGCAGAAGATAGAGAGAGAATGAAAGTCATTCCCTATGCCTCAGCCATAGGTTCTATAAAGTATGCCATGCTGTGTACCAAACCTGTTGTGTACCTTGCCATGAGTTTGGCAAAGGGAAACAATAGTGATCCAGGAGTAGATCACTAGACAGCGGTCAAAATTATCCTTAGAGGACTAAGAAAATATTTCTCGGTTATGGAGGTGATAAAGAGTTCGTCGTAAAATGTTACGTCGATGCAAGCTTTTACACCGATCCAGATGACTCTAAGTCTCAATCTGGATACATATTGAAAGTGGGAGCAATTAGCTAGAGTAGCTCCATACAGAGCATTGTAGACATAGAAATTTGCGAAATACATACGGATCTGAATGTGGCAGACCCGTTGACTAAACTTCTCTCACAAGCAAAACATGATCACACCTTAGTACTCTTTGGGTGTTAATCACATGGAGATGTGAACAAGATTATTGACTCTAGTAAACCTTTTGGGTGTTGGTCACATGGCGATGTGAACTATTGGTGTTAATCACATGACGATGTGAAATAGATTATTGACTCTAGTAAACCCTTTGGGTGTTGATCACATGGCGATGTGCACTAGATTATTGACTCTAGTGCAAGTGGGAGACTGAAGGAAATATGCCCTAGAGGCAATAATAAAGTTGTTATTTTATATTTCCTTATATCATGATAAATGTTTATTATTCATGCTAGAATTGTATTAACCAGAAACTTGATACATGTGTGGTTACATAGACAAAACACCGTGTCCCTAGTAAGCCTCTACTAGATTAGCTCTTTAATCAAAGATGGTTAAGTTTCCTAACCATGGACATGAGTTGTCATTTGATAACGGGATCACATCATTAGGAGAATGATGTGATGGACAAGACCCATCCGTTAGCTTAGCATAAATGATCGTTCAGTTTTATTGCTATTGCTTTCTTCATGTCAAATACATATTCCTCCGACTATGAGATTATGCAACTCCCGGATACCGGAGGAATGCCTTGTGTGCTATGAAACATCACAACATAACTGGGTGATTATAAAGATGCTCTACAGGTATCTCCGAAGGTGTTTGTTGGGTTGGCATAGATCGAGATTAGGATTTGTCACTCCGAATATCGGAGAGGTATCTCTGGGCCCTCTCGGTAATGCACATCATAAGAATCCTTGCAAGCAAAGTGACTAATGAGTTAGTTGCAGGATGATGTATTATGGAACGAGTAAAGAGACTTGCCAGTAACGAGATTGAACTAGGTATGAAGATACCGACGATCGAATCTCGGACAAGTAACATACCGATGGACAAAGGGAATAACATATGTTGTCATAACGGTTCGACCGATAAAGATCTTCGTAGAATATGTGGGAGCCAATATGAGCATCTAGGTTCCACTATTGGTTATTGACCGGAGAGGTGTCTCGGTCATGTCTACATAGTTCTCGAACCCGTAGGGTCCGCACGCTTAATGTTCGATGACAATATTGTATTATATGAGTTATGTGATTTGGTGACCGAATGTTGTTCGGAGTCCCGGATGAGATCATGGACATGACGAGGAGTCTCAAAATGGTCGAGAGGTAAATATTTATATATGGGAAGTCATATTTTGGGTTCCGGAAAAAAAGTGCAGTTTTTTCGGTATTGTACCGGGAAGATTCCAGAAGGTTCCGGTGGATTCCGGAGGGGTCCGGAAGTCCACAAGTGGGTCCACCACGTCCCAAGGGCTGGCACGGGCTAAGGGGAGGCGCCCTGGCCTTATTGGGCTAGGCGCACTAAGTCCTCAAAAGCCTATGTGGCTAGGGAAGGCAAAAAGGGAAGGAGTCCTAGTAGGAATAGGATTGGACTTGGAGTCCAAGTCCACGTGTGTACTATTCATGGTACTGTTCACATGGTACTATTCCTTCTACTCCAAGCCCCTACACATATATAAATAGAGGAGAGGGGGCGCCCCAAAAGGACACAACATCAATTGTTAGCCGTGTGCGGCGCCCCCCTCCACAGTTTACACCCCTGGTCATATTCTCGCGATGCTTATGCGAAGCCCTGCGCGGATCACATCACCATCACTGCCACCACGCCGTCGTGCTGACGGAACTCATCTACTATCTCGACACCTTGCTGGATCAAGAAGGCGAGGGATGTCATCGAGCTGAACGTGTGCAGAACTCGGAGGTGCCGTACGTTTGGTGCTTGATCGGTCGGAACAAGAAGAAGTTCGACTACATCAACCGCGTTAACAAACGCTTCCGCTTTTGGTCTACGAGGGTACGTGGACACACTCTCCCCCTCTCGTTGTTATGCATCTCCTAGATAGATCTTGCGTGAGCATAGGAAATTTTTTGAAATTGCATGCTATGTTCCCCAACAGGTGGACTAGAGGAGACGTGCTCATCATCAACACAGCTACGTTGAGTGTCTATGCATGTGTTGTCTTCCAAATCCTGTTGGGGGTGGCGGAGTAGAATCTGTAGAGGCCCTCCGTTTCAGTTTGTTGGAAGGAGCACCTTTATCCACTGCCTTGCTAATTTCCTTCCGCTTTATTGATTTTGCATTGTCAAGTAAAACTGACAAGAAAAAGTAATAAAATTCACTCTTCGGAACTCATCCATGCATGATACTGGCAATCACTACTTTGATATAAGACAAACACATTATATGAGGATGGAATATGTACGAAAAACAAGACGGCATGGCATATTCACAACTATTTTTGTAAACTAAGAAGAAGTAATTTAATCAAATTACAAGCAATACAAGCTAGACACCGAATGCAACATGCAAGACAATATCACACTGCCAAGCTAGAGAAAGCACCTGGGATGCCGGTTTCGCCGGAAGACCGCCATCAGTCCCTGCCTTGATTTTTTCCTTCCTCTTACTTAATTTTATTGCCTTGTCAAGTCAAACCCACAAGAAAAATGAATAAAAATTTTATTTTCGGAACTCATTGATGTAGGATCCTGACGAGCACTACTTTAATGTAAGGCGACCGCATGATAGGACGATTGAATGTGTAAGAAAAAAGGACATCATTGCATATTCACAGCTATGATGTGTAAACTAAGCAGAAGGCATTTCAACAAATTAGAAGCAATGAAAGCTAGACACCATGTGAAAGATGTAACGAATATCACTCTACCAAGTTAAAACGGTCTCGTCATAAGTGCCATTTCAACAAATTAGAAGTAGTACAAGCTATAAAGTAATGCAAGATGTAACCTATATCACACTCCCAAGTTAAACGTGTCTTATGTAGGTTACACAACAGTAGTACTTTGATGTAAGAACATTATGTGATAGACAGATATTGTACGTTCTAGAAACAGGAACACGTGTCTTATTCACAAGTATAATGTGTAAAGTAAGCAGATGGAATTCAACAAAATTAGAAGCAATACAAGCTAGACATTATACATAACATGCAACCACATATAACAGTGCCAAGTTAGAGGGAGCACCTATGATGGTGGACTAGGGGAGATGTGCTCATCATCAACACAGCTACGTTGAGTGTCTATGCATGTGTTGTCTTGCATATCTTCTTGGGGGGATGGCAGAATGGAATCTGTAGAGGCCCTCCATTTCAGTTGGTCGGAAGGAGCACCTTTATCCACTACCTTGCTAATTTCCTTCCGCTTTATTGATTTTGCATTGTCAAGTAAAACCGACAAGAAAAAGCAATAAAATTCACTCTTCAGAACTCATTCATGCATGATACTGACAATCACTACTTTGATGTAAGGCAAACACATGATACGAGGATGGAATATGTACGAAAAATAGGACGGCATGGCATATTCACAACTATTTGTGTAAACTAAGCAGAAGCCATTTCAACAAATTAGAAGCAATGCAAGCTAGACACCACATGAAAGATGCAACCAATATGACTCTGCCAAGTTAAAAGCGTCCCATCATAAATGACGTTTCAACAAATTAGAAGCAGTGCATGCTATAAATCATATGAAAGATGCAACCAACATCACACTGCATATACTAAAGGTGTCTCGTCATAATTGATTGATGCGGGATACAAAAAAATAGTAGTTTTATGTAAGGACATGCTTAATAGACAGATGTACTGTGTACCAAAAACAGGAAGGCATGTCACATTAACAGGTATAATGTATAAACTAAGAAGAATAGCACATGCAGTTTAACCAGATTGGAAGAATTACAATCTAGACACCATATGCAACATGCAACCACATATCACGCTGCCAACTTAGAGCAAGCACCTGCGATGGTGGTGTAGGGGAAATGTGGTCATCAACTATAGAGCTACGTTGACTATCCTTATCTAGCCTTGCTGTTTCTTGAGAATCATGTGGGGAGGTTGACAATGCATTCTTTAAAGGAGGATCTTTTCTCACAGTAGTCCATGGGCCTGACTGTCTCATCATAAGTGATTGATGAGGGATACACAAGAACATTAGTTTGATGTAAGAACATGGTTAATAGACAGATGTAGTAGTATGTACCAAAAACAGGAAGGCATGTCATATTCAAAGGTATAATGTGTAAGCTAAGCAGATGCAATTTGAGCAAATTGGAAGCAATGCAAGCTAGACACCCGGCTGGAGTGATGAGCATGATCATCGAGGACCTGAGAGCCTGGTGGGAGGCGGGCTACTTCGCCGCCACCGTGGCTTTTTAGTTGGCTTGCAGGTGATGCATGTTTGTGCTGGGCTTGTCACTGGCTCGGCCAGTGCCCTGACTAACTATTTGGCTTCTGGTGCTCCCGGGATGGTGGTTCATGTAAAAAATATCTTTCCTTATCTTAATAAAGAAATACTTCGGCCTTTCGAATACAAGCTAGACACCATATGCAACATGCAACCACATATGACACTGCAAAGTTAAAGCAAGCACCTGGGATGGTGGTTCATGGCGAGCGAGATCATCAACTCCAGAGCTACGTTTACCGTCTCCATCTGTTGACACTACACCCTTTAAAGTGTCGAAACGTGTCTTGCCTACCCGCGTACAAAGCTAGAGCGACTTCTCTCTTTTCTTTCGTGTTTCTACCAACAGTTTGGCAGAGGCTGAAATACCCATGCATAAAAAAACAATAGTGAGAGTATGGGTGAAGTGTGTGCAGAACTAGTGCACTATAAAAGTAGCAGATAGCAGGTGGCTGAAAAATAAATGACAGGAGACATATGATAGCTCTACAACATTGCATGGCAAACGAAATTAGATTCTACTCCGTAAGATTTTGTAATATATGAGCACAGGGATGGCTGGGAAATGCAGGTACACCTCCAGCACACCACCACATGTGGTCCTATCAAAATAACAGTCGACTGAAAATAAATAGGTCAGTCGATTTTTTTCTGAACCGTCCGATCTACAAGGAACGGGCAGATGGCCTTCGTCTACCTCCCGCCAGTCACTGTTAACGATCTTTCTCGAACCGCCAGCGACCACCGGCCTAGACCCCTGCCTCTACCGCCCCGCCCTCCCCTCGACCTCACACCACCGCCGTGCTTGGCAGCGCCCCCCGGCCATCCCTTTAAGCCCGGCCGACCTCCAGATTGGGTGCCAGTAGCTCCTAGGCCCCACACACCCCTAAGATAAACACCGAGGCACTGCTTCCCCGGTGTAACAGGCGGACTAGGGCCTGTTGCGCCGGGGAATGCTTCCTTTAATTGGGAATCAACTGACCAGGAATTGAAATCCAGGGGGCGACGGACCTCTAGCTAAGGTGAAATAGTATATGAGGAGAAACCTTGTGCGTCGCGAGTTACTAGGAACATCTAGTATTAGGAAGAAGGTGCAGGAAGAAGTGGTCAACTAGTGTCTTCTGTGGGATGAATACCGTGCAAGCAGACACGTAAGATTTGCACGAATAAGGGAAGAGGAGTACCACTTCCAGTTGCCAGTGTTGTGTCCTCGTGATTTCGCGACGATGTTCTTCTTTTTACCGGGGGAACCGATGTTGTGGAGTGTGACGCCCCTGATTCAATCGTACACTAATCATACACGCAAATGTGTACGATCAAGATCAGGGACTCACGGGAAGATATCACAACACAACTTTAGACACAAATTAAAGTCATACAAGCTTTATATTACAAGCCAGGGGCCTCGAGGGCTCGAATACATAAGCTCAAATACAAACGAGTCAGCGGAAGCAACAATATCTGAGTACAGACATAAGTTAAACAAGGTTGCCTTAAGAAGGCTAGCACAAACATCTACGATGATCGAAAAGGCAAGGCCTCCTGCCTGGGAGCCTCCTAACTACTCCTGGTTGTCGGCGGCCTCCACGTAGTAGTAAGCACCCTCGTGGTAGTAGTAGTCGTCGTCGACGGTGGCGTCTGGCTCCTGGGCTCCACCATCTGGTTGCGACATCCAGAAAGAATGGAAAAGGGGGAAAAGAGGGAGCAAAGCAACCGTGAGTACTCATCCAAAGTACTCGCAAGCAAGGATCTACACTACATATGCATCGTTATCAATGAAATGGGTAATATCTGTGGACTGAACTGCAGAATGCCAGAAGAGAAGGGGGAAGCCTAGCCTATCGAAGACTAGCATCTTCAAGCATCTTGCAGCATCAGAAGAGATAAGACTGGCATATTATAATATTAGTAAGTATGTTGTAACATCGCCCAGAGATTACTTCCTCGACTCCCTGCGAGAAAGCAATCCCGGAGCCATCACATCCATTTCTCATGCCTCAGCATCCAGTTCTAGTTGTATTGATCGGGATACAACTCCGAGCGTCCGTTACCGTGGACCCGGCTATTCGAATAGATCAATCTTCCCTGCAGGGGTGCACAAACTTACCCAACACGCTCGATCAACTCCGGCCGGACACACCATCAGGTCATGACCGGCCTCAGCCGATCAACACGCCGTAGTCCTACCTAGGCTCAACAGAGAGGTCACACGCCGGTCTACATCCTAAATGCGAAGGGGTCATGCGCCAATTGTCCTTTGCAATCCCGCGCGTTGCGAGGACGGCCGGGATCAGTCCTAGCTACCTCCTTCTAAAAGGCGGGTGCTTACGCGGACCACCCGGGCACATGCCGCTCAACTATGGCATTTGATGAGCTTTCGGGAGAAACGTACGACGCAAAGTGCCCATACTTATTCCCGCGTGGTGGTTAGTGCGAAAAAGGCCCGAGGCCTACTCGGATCAAATATCCAAACCGTTAGTGTCTTGGTAGTGCGCGATAACAAACAGAGACTCATGATCATGTGACCCCGTCGCCCCGTCTCGTGGACTTACGGCAAGGGCTAAGAATGTCCGGCCGTGCCACATAATTATCTCTCGGGTACCCTCCAGGTCAACCCAACTTCACATCACTCGCGGGTACCCCTCGGGGCCGACCCGATGTCATCATGGTTCTGTGATAAGTCAAAGTAACCGTGTGTCCAAAACAGCAAGGGGGAAACCTGAGGAATCACCCTCAATGGATTCCCACTCGATGTAACTGTCAAGGTGGACTTGGAGGAATCACCCTCGTTGGTCCACACTTGAGGGGTTGCACGACAGAGTCGTTATCGGGAGTGGTGAAGGAGGAATCACGACCGAATAGCTACACTACAGGATTAACATCAGAAGTGCTGACGAGGTATCACCCTCGACACTCGATAATAACTCTGCAGAGTCGTACAACTAAGGGGGGTGATGTGCGGTGTTGGGGCCTGGACGTCGATCGCGTTGATCGAGTCATCGAACATAAAGCGGGGCAACTGGGACAAGGTGGGGGGGTCACTGATGGATCTCTAACCAACCTATACTAAGCAGCTTAGAATAAGCAGGTAAGGTATGAAAGCAGGTAACAAAAACAGGCTATGCATCAGAGTAGGATCATCCAAAAAGCAATAGCAGTTCTAATGCAAGCATAAGAGAGAAGGGAATGGACGATATCAGAATGATCAATGGGGGTTTGCTTGCCTGGAAGCTCTGCTGCAAAGGAACGGTCGTCGGCGACGTAGTCGATCACCGGGGCAGCATCGGTCTCGGGGTCTATCGGAGAGAAGAGGGGGAATAAACAGTAAATACAGAGCAAACAGATGCATCACTAAGCATGACATGACGATATGCAGAGCTAGGGGGTGTCCTAACGTAGTACTACACGTTGCAGACGGAGGGGGGAAACATCCGAGGATGATTTCCCGGCGGTAGACGGATTCCGGACAGATGAAAGAGAGGAGACGGTTCCATGTTCAGCATGATAGGGGCATGTGACGGATGAACGGACCACGTATTCGGATTCGCTGGATTTTTCTGAGCAACTTTCATATATAAAACTTTTTCATCGGAGTTACGGTTTATTTACTATTAATTTTGTAAGGTTTAAAGTTTTTCTCTGGATTTATTAAAAATAAACAGAATATAATTTTGCTACCTAGTGCTATCTAGCCACAGTGTATGACAGTGGGGCCCATGGGGTTGGTTTGACCCAGTCAATGTCAATATGTGAATAGTGTAAGCGGGTCCCGATTGTCATTGACTTTAGTTTAATAAAAGGTTAAATAACCGAAGTGGTCTCACACGTCATTTGTTATGTACTAATTAATCAACAAATTAATCCTAATCTAAACTAGCACTAATTGAGCAAGGGCCGGCCTCACATCTAGTGGCTGTGCCACGGATGTGTTGCCATGGCCAGTACGCATAGGCGCAGCGCCACGGCGGCCATGGCCATCATCAGCTGCAGCAACAACGCATCAGCAAGGCAGCCGCTAGCATGAGCAGCAGTAGTAGTGAGCAGCAGAGCAGCTGCGGCAGCCGAGCATCAGCGAGCAGCGGTAGCGCAGTAGCCGAGCAGACGCGCGCGACAGAAGAAGCAGCAGCGGCACACGGGGGTGGCGCCCAGGGGCGGCCAGAATTTGCCGCATGCGTGCGCGCGTGGCCAGGAGGTGCGCGGGGATGGACATGAGCAGGAGCAGACGCGCATAGGAGCACGAGTGCGGCCACGGCGAGGTCCGGCCACGGCGGCCATGGGCGGATGCACGGCTGGGCTCTTTCGATCGGGCATGACGAGCTGCGTCGAACGGTGGCGGCATCTTGGCCGGAGGCGACCGGAAACGACGCCGACAACGTGCTAAGGCAGAGGCAGGGGCTCCGGTTCAATGGAAATCGAAGCCACGGCCATGTTGTTGACGAACCAAAGGAGCTACGCGTTTCACTGGAGCCTCAGCAGCACGGCAGTAGTTTCAGCTCATCCCGAGGTGGACAAGGGCGACGACGGTGAGCTCGACAGCGGCGGCGGAGCAGCAGCAATGGCGACGGCAACTAGAGGGCAAGATTGATGGCGCTGGCAGAGGGGAAATGTCGGGGTTCTTACGTAGGAGCGCACGTAGGAGCGACAGAGGGCGTCGGGATCGTCGACGAACGCCGGCGACAGCTGAGGAGGGGATCGGCTCGATCCGGCGACTTGGGGCTCTCCTGCTCGATCTGCTCCTCGAGGAAGACATACTGGACAACGAAGGAGCGGCCGGGCATGGCCTCACCGCGCGGGGACGACAGCAGGCGTGAGGATGACGAAGGCCATGGCGGGCAGCGCTCGGTCGCAAACAAAAACGACGATGACGGCGTGAGAGGGGGAGATGATGGGGACTAGGGTTCGCGTACGGGGTCGAGGGGGGCCTTATAGACGTCCGGGAGGGGCGCCATCCATGGCCACGGACGTGGGCGCGACGTCCACCCAGCCTCTGATGAACAGAGAGGTTGGGGATGAGCTCTAGGTGGGTTGGGCCTTGCCTGTTCACTTCAAGGCCCAGGCGCACAGTAGGTTAGTTTCTGTTTTCTTTTCCTTTTATTGCTCCTGTTTTGCAATTAATTTTTGTATCAAATGAATTTTGTTGCCATTAAAACTTTGCCCAAAAATACTTTGTATTATTAGGATCTATCACACAATGTTTGGAGGAAATTGGAGTAAAATAAATAATTGCTTATTTTGAAAAGGCCATTTTATTTTCTGTTAGACCACTTATTAATTTCCTAGGAATTTATTTGTGAGCCCAATGAAGTTGGTTTCAACATCAAGATGATCAAGGGAATTTATAGAATTATTTGAACATTTTAGTTTTACTGTTTGAAGAACTAATATCTTTGACCTTATTTTAAAATTTGAACTTGAACTCGGTTTGGACCAAAGTGCGATTTAGCAAATTAATTGCGATGACATGGCACCGTTAGGGTGTGATTACTGTAGCTTAACTACCGGAGTGTTACATGGAGGAGGGTGGAGCCTTGGACGAACACATGGCCAAATTGCTGATTGTGTTGCGGTGGCCGTCTGTCGGTGGAGGGGAAGCAGATCCGAGGCGGCGAAGGACGGCGTAGCGGGAACAGCTCCGGTGCGATGGACGGTGGCAACGTTGGAGCAGCAGCGGTGAGGCGCAGGATGGCGTGGTTGAACTGGCTCGGGTATGGTGCACGTCGGCGTCCTGGAGGCAGCTCGGCCTCGGCTTCAACTACTAGCCATGGAGGGCGTTGCGGTTGCGGTTGCGGTGGACGACAACGTCGGGGTATCGGCTTCGGCGTGATGGAGGAGGGCGGCGGTTGATGGGTGGGATGGTGTGGCGGACAAAGGACGTCGGGGTTTCGCGGCTGGTGGAGAGGTAATTTTGGTGCCCACGGAGTACGAATGGGGAATCGGACGGGGGCGGGGGGAGCTAAGGAGGAACCATGTTTCGGTCTGGGATGCGCTTGTTTTTTTTGAACAGATGGGACGTGCTTGTTTGAAATTTGGGGAAAGTACAAACTTTGCCCCCCTCTTAAATTTTGGACCTACTGCGGGTCGGGGTAGGACGGTAATCCCAGGTGTCCCAAATAGTGGGCGGGAGCGATTTCGGCCGAGCGCATGTGTGTTTAGGCGGCCACGGTGTATGAATGTTTTTCGGAGGCGGTTGCATGGCGTGTAGATGAAGTTACAAACCTACCCCGGTTTAGACCTTTGGACGTCGGGCCGGTAGGTTTTACGGGTCGGAGTTAGAAAATTAATTTCCTTCTACCAAACATTGGTCTCACGCGGTTTCGGGCGAGTAGAGGCTCTTTTGACGCTTCGTTCGCAATTTTGAAACATAAGCATTCTTGTTTAGAGTAGTCTTGAACTTTGAGGATTGACCTAAATAGACAACATTAAATTTGACCTTATATGTTTGAAAACCTCATTAAATTATGCGCTTCTTTTTGAAATTTTGACTGTTGAAAATCCTATAACTACGATTATTTTGGAATGGAGGAGGTAAATTTGAATCTATTTTGTACACGACTATATATGCTATTATGTACAAAAGCACAGCAAAGATTGGTGCCCCCATAATTTAGGTATGATTTACAAATGCCATGATCTCGAATTCAAATAATTGAATGGACTTCATGTTGAATTTGAATTTTTTAAATCACCTTAAGTTGAATTCAAATGTATGCTAGTTCCTAGCTAGCTATTTAGAATGTTCATTGTGTAACTTTTGTATGTATAATGTGCTTTACACACACAACATGAACTATACTCACGTTTATATTTGAATTGCTAAAGCGATGCATTGTCTGGAGTTCAAAATACTGACTCTATGGATCAATTATGTCGAATAATAACATAGACATGCTCAAATTCGATTAAATATAGATGTCTGATGGAGCAATGACCGTTCCTTATGCGAATTGCACATATCAGATTCCCATCCTAATATTTGGATACAATTTATATTTTTAATCAATGTGTACATCAGTCTTTTACGTGTAGTTTCACTCTTCATAGGCCCCTCCTCACACACGCGCTAACTTTCTCTCTCACACATACGCGCACACGGTGTGTATCCATCGGGGGTCTCTCACACATGCTCACACACTCTCTCCTGAGGTGTCTTTCTCGCACACAAGCTCCCGATATCACCCTCCCTCCCTCTCACAACCATTTACGACTGTTTTCACTAACCTTTATCACAAGCACTCTTCCTCTCACACGCATACGCACGCACGATCCCCATCGACCCTTTCTTTATACATAGACCTGCCTACGTGTCTCCCGCACGCACATTATCTTTAGGTCTATCTCGCACGCATTGTTTCCACCTCTCTTCCTAATTGACGAATATGATTCCAGCAGAGCATTCTGTAGGATGCCCCTTAAAGTTAGGTTGGATGAATGGTAATATCAGAGACAAGGGGTTACCTTAGTCCGGGGACCTAGGGTTACAAATCCTAGCCGGCTTTGTCAGTGGACACAGAGTCCTTCACGGCTCTGGTATCTTTGTCTTGTACGACCAGTCCTCCATGGGTCTCCCTGAATGCGTCACGGGCCGACCAATGTGGCGCAGGATGGAACCGACCCAAGGGCCTCACCTCGGCCCACCGAACCTCACACGGTGACACACCCTCTACCCCTAGGTCTCGTTATCTTCTCACACCCACACATACCAACACAGACACCGCACAAACTATTTCTCCTCATGCCTCTATCCCCCCTTACATGTACACACTCAAGGGCATCTCTCGTCGTGACATCCTATTCGTCTCTCTCTCTCTCTCTCTAGACCTCTCTCATTTCTCATGATATCTCTCCCACGTCGCCCCCCAGCCCCTCTATCCATGCCTCTCTCGAATACGTACACATACCCTCTATAGGCCCTGCCAAATACGTCAACTACACATTCACACATGTTACATCTTATCACGTACCCCATTGATCTAAAAAGCCCTCTCTTCATGTTTACTTCGCATACAACATTCCTTTTGAATAAAACCACACAAAGTGTGGCCAAAATTTTATTTTAGAATTTCTACATATATACAACATTACAAAGTTATATGGAGTATGAAAGTTAATTTGCATTGCATGGTGCACCCAATGATATTTATTCCGCACTGTGAATTTTTATATTTTTATACTAAATAAAAAGTTAGTCATAATAAAGAGAAACGAAGAGCATCTCTCTCTCCATCGCACACACCCCCTCTACGCCCCTTTCACGTACGCACACAAACTATCTCTAGGTCCTCTAAAAGTACGCCCCTAGCACATTCACGCATGTTTCATCTTTCTCTCGTGATATATACAGCGACGATCATTGTATTTTAAGCGAAAGCACAATACGTACATTGGACTTCACAATCCACTCATTACGGTCACCATTTATGTTTTGTGGTTATTATACAGTCACGGGCTCACCGTACAGCTCTGTATTTGTTCAAGACACGACTAGTTGACCAGTTAAACGCTCCACGTGACACCTCTAGTGTTGCATCACATTATCTCACTACCGTTGGGCCCATCTGTCGGCATGTATAAGAATGAAAACAAACGATAAAAAAATATTGGACGGTGGGTATTCAAAGTCATGAGCGCGGGCATAGCGGACAAGGTGGCCTTGTATTGGTATGCTGAGTCGTCTGTTTTAACACACAGTAGCTAGTGTGGTGATTATACACACACGCACGCATGCACACAAACTGCATGCATGTAACACTCACACGTACACACGCAGCCACGCAACACTCACGCGCACACACGCACGCATGCAACACTCACACGCACACACGCATGCATGCAACGCTCACATGCACACACGCACGCATGCATGCACACACCACACGACCAACACACACGCTCACACTCAAGTGCTCAACCTACACGTGCATGCGCACACATCAGGCCCTGACAGACACATACACAACCAGGTGGTTCCCACGCATGGGTTGGAGTCTTGTCGCGCCTGCGTAAATTTGTGTTTATCTTACATTTTTCCTCTGTGAACTGACAGGTGGGACCCACAAGGAACGTGATCAATTTAACCAGTCAACATAGTGACATGCAGACTATTTGGCCGGTCAACAGAGTGCAATCCGATGCTGAACGGTGAGCAAGTGACCGTACAATCACCGCAAAACGTATATAGTGACCGTAATGAGCGTATTCTGAAGTCCGGTGACCGTATTACGCTTTTTGCTTGAAATACACTGACCGTCAGTGTATTTATCTCTTCTCTCTCTCTCTGTGGAGCCGAGTAGGCCAACGTGCTGATGACCCACAAGTATAGGGGATCTATCATAGTCCTTTCGATAAGTAAGAGTGTCGAACACAACGAGGAACAGAAGGAAATGACAAGCGGTTTTCAGCAAGGTATTTCCTGCAAGCACTGAAATTATCGGTAACAGATAGTTTCGTGATAAGATAATCCGTAACGGGTAACAAGTAACAAGTGTAACAAAGGTGCAGCAAGGTGGCCCAATCCCTTTTGTAGCAAAGGATAAGCCTGGAATAACTCTTATATAAAGCAAAGCGCTCCCGAGGACACACGGGAATTATTGTCAAGTTAGTTTTCATCATGCTCATATGATTCGCGTTCGTTACTTTGATAATTTGATATGTGGGTGGACCGGTGCTTGGGTGCTGTCCTTACTTGGACAAGCCTCCCATTTATGATTAACCCCTTTCGCAAGCACAAAGTAGCAAATATATGAGTTACAAATGCTATGAAGACGAATACAAATATTTGAATCCACTTTATGCCCAATTTCTCTCTGTAGGCCCTCCAAAAGTACATCTCTACACGTTCTCGCACGTTAAATCTAACAAGTATGCAATACAGCACTACTACACTCTAACACAATAAATCATATGTGTTATTAGTTTTACTAGATCTCATATTGTTACTTAATTATTCAGTTTGCATACATTAAAATTGCCTTTGAAATGTATGGCTAGTATCATCTAGTGATATGAAAGGTCAGACTACACACACACAAGGGCCCATTACACATTCAAGCATTTCACATCTTTCTCCCGCTCTCTGTGTCAAACCGACTATGCCAAACTACCCTGTCTACCGCGCGGGAAAAATCCCGCCCTCGCCTGTTTAATCGGGTTTGTATCGATGGATCGTGCGAAACAGCAAAAACATAGTAGTACTACAGTACAAGTAACAGTTCACTGGGCCGCCTGATACGTCTGTTGGGGAACGTAGCATGCAATTTCAAAAAAAAATCCTACGCTCATGCAAGATCTATCTAGGAGATGCATAGCAACGAGAGGGGGAGAGTGTGTCCACGTACCCTCGTAGACCGAAAGCGGAAGCGTTTCACAACACGGTTGATGTAGTCGAACTTTCTTCGCGCTTCACCGATCGAGTACCGAACGTACGGCACCTCCGAGTTCTGCACATGTTCAGCTCGATGACGTCCCTCGCCTTCTTGATCCAGCAAGGTGTCGAGGTAGTAGATGAGTTCCGTCAGAACGACGGTGTGGTGACGGTGATGGTAATGTGATCCGCGCAGGGCTTCGCCTAAGCACCACGAGAATATGACCGGGGGTGTAAACTGTGGAGGGGGGCGCCGCACACGGCTAACAATTGATGTTGTGTCCTTTTGGGGCGCCCCCTCTCCTCTATTTATATATGTGTAGGGGCTTGGAGTAGAAGGAATAGTACCACGAGAACAGTAACAATGAATAGTACACACGTGGACTTGGACTCCAAGTCCAATCCTATTCCTACTAGGACTCCTTCCCTTTTTGCCTTCCCTAGCCACATGGGCTTTTGAGGACTTAGTGCGCCTAGCCCAATAAGGCCAGGGCGCCTCCCCTTAGCCCATGCCAGCCCTTGGGACGTGGTGGACCCACTTGTGGACTTCCGGACCCCTCCGGAATCCTCCGGAACCTTCTGGAAGCTTCCCGGTACAATACCGAAAAAACTGCACTTTTTTCTGGAACCCAAAATATGGCTTCCCATATATAAATCTTTACCTCTCGACCATTCCGAGACTCCTCGTCATGTCCGTGATCTCATCCGGGACTCCGAACAACATTCGGTCACCAAATCACATAACTCATATAATACAATATCGTCATCGAACGTTAAGCGTGCGGACCCTATGTGTTCGAGAACTATGTAGACATGACCGAGACACCTCTCCGGTCAATAACCAATAGCGGAACCTGGATGCTCATATTGGCTCCCACATATTCTACGAAGATCTTTATCGGTCGAACCGTTATGATAACATACGTTATTCCTTTTGTCATCGGTATGTTACTTGTCCGAGATTCGATCATCGGTATCTTCATACCTAGTTCAATCTCGTTACCGACAAGTCTCTTTACTCGTTCCGTAATGCATCATCCCGTAACTAACTCATTAGTCACATTGCTTGCAAGGCTTATAGTGATGTGCATTACCGAGAGGGCCCAGTGATACCTCTCCGATACACGGAGTGACAAATCATAATCTTGATCAATGCCAACCCAACAAACACCTTCGGAGACACCTGTAGAGCATCTTTATAATCACCCAGTTACGTTGTGACGTTTGATAGCACACAAAGTGTTCCTCCGGTATTCGGGAGTTGCATAATCTCATAGTCAGAGGAACATGTATAAGTCATGAAGAAAGCAATAGCAATAAAACTAAACGATCAATATGCTAAGCTAACGGATGGGTCTTGTCCATCAAATCATTCTCTAATGATGTGATCCTGTTCATCAAATGACAACACATGTCTATGGTTAGGAAACATAACCATCTTTGATAAAAAGCTAGTCAAGTAGAGGTATACTAGGGACACTCTGTTTGTCTATGTATTCACACATGTACTAAGTTTCCGGTTAATACAATTCTAGCATGAATAATAAACATTTATCATGATATAAGGAAATATAAATAACAACTTTATTATTGCCTCTAGGGCATATTTACTTCAGTCTCCCACTTGCACTAGAGTCAATAATCTAGATTACATAGTAATGATTCTAACACCCATGGAGACTTGGTGCTGATCATGTTTTGCTCGTGGAAGAGGCTTAGTCAACGGGTCTGCAACATTCAGATCCGTATGTATTTTGCAAATCTCTATGTCTCCCTCCTTGACTTGATCGCGAATGGAATTGAAGCGTCTCTTGATGTGTTTGGTTCTTTTGTGAAATCTGGATTCCTTCGCCAAGGCAATTGCTCCAGTATTGTCACAAAAGATTTTCATTGGACCCGATGCACTAGGTATTACACCTAGATCGGATATGAACTCCTTTATCCAGACTCCTTCATTTGCTGCGTCCGAAGCAGCTATGTACTCCGCTTCACACGTAGAGCCCGCCACGACGCTCTGCTTGGAACTGCACCAACTGACAGCTCCACCATTCAATATAAATACGTATCCGGTTTGTGACTTAGAGTCATCCGGATCAGTGTCAAAGCTAGCATCGACGTAACCATTTATGATGAGCTCTTTGTCACCTCCATAAACGAGAAACATATCCTTAGTCCTTTTCAGGTATTTCAGGATGTTCTTGACCGCTGTCCAGTGATCCACTCCTGGATTACTTTGGTACCTCCCTGCCAAACTTATGGCAAGGCACACATCAGGTCTGGTACATAGCATAGCATACATGATAGAACCTATGGCTGAAGCATAGGGAATGACTTTCATTTTCTCTCTATCTTCTGCAGTGGTCAGGCATTGAGTCTTACTCAACTTCACACCTTGTAATACAGGCAAGAACCCTTTCTTTGACTGATCCATTTTGAACTTCTTCAAAACTTTATCAAGGTATGTGCTTTGTGAAAGTCCAATTAAGCGTCTTGATCTATCTCTATAGATCTTGATGCCTAATAGATAAGCAGCTTCACCGAGGTCTTTCATTGAAAAACTCTTAGTCAAGTATCCTTTTATGCTATTCAGAAATTCCGTATCATTTCCAATCAATAATATGTCATCCACATATAATATCAGAAATGCTACAGAGCTCCCACTCACTTTCTTGTAAATACAGGCTTCTCCAAAAGTCTGTATAAAACCATATGCTTTGATCACACTATCAAAGCGTATATTCCAACTCCGAGAGGCTTGCACCAGTCCATAAATGGATCGCTGGAGCTTGCACACTTTGTTAGCACCCTTTGCATCATATACAACTCTTCTTTAAGAAATCCATTAAGGAACGCAGTTTTGACATCCATTTGCCACATTTCATAATCATAAAATGCGGCAATTGCTAACATGATTCGGACAGACTTAAGCGTCGCTACGGGTGAGAAGGTCTCATCGTAGTCAACTCCTTGAACTTGTCGAAAACCTTTTGCAACAAGTTGAGCTTTGTAGACAGTAATATTACCGTCAGCGTCAGTCTTCTTCTTGAAGATCCATTTATTCTCTATGGCTTGCCGATCATCGGGCAAGTCAACCAAAGTCCACACTTTGTTCTCATACATGGATCCCATCTCAGATTTCATGGCCTCAAGCCATTTTGCGGAATCTGGGCTCATCATCGCTTCCTCATAGTTTGTAGGTTCGTCATGGTCTAGTAACATGACTTCCAGAACAGGATTACCGTACCACTCTGGTGCGGAACGTACTCTGGTTGACCTACGAGGTTCGGTAGTAACTTGATCCGAAGTTTCATGATCATCATCATTAACTTCCTCACTAATTGGTGTAGGCATCACTAGAACTGATTTCTGTGATGAACTACTTTCCAATTCGGGAGAAGGTACAATTACCTCATCAAGTTCTACTTTCCTCCCACTCACTTCTTTCGAGAGAAACTCTTTCTCTAGAAAGGATCCATTCTTAGCAACGAATATCTTGCCTTCGGATCTGTGATAGAAGGTGTACCCAATAGTCTCCTTTGGGTATCCTATGAAGACGCATTTCTCTGATTTGGGTTCGAGCTTATCAGGTTGAAGTATTTTCACATAAGCATCGCAGCCCCAAATTTTAAGAAACGACAGCTTAGGTTTCTTGCCAAACCACAGTTCATATGGTGTCGTCTCAACAGATTTAGATGGTGCCCTATTTAACGTGAATGCAGCTGTCTCTAAAGCATAACCCCAAAATGATAGTGGTAAATCGGTAAGAGACATCATAGATCGCACCATATCTAATAAAGTACGGTTATGATGTTCGGACACCCCATTACGCTGTGGTGTTCCAGGTGACGTGAGTTGCGAAACTATTCCACATTGTTTTAAATGAAGACCAAACTCATAACTCAAATATTCACCTCCACGATCAGATCGTAGAAACTTTATTTTCTTGTTACGATGATTTTCCACTTCACTCTGAAATTCTTTGAACTTTTCAAATGTTTCAGACTTATGTTTCATTAAGTAGATATACCCATATCTGCTCAAATCATCTGTGAAGGTCAGAAAATAACGATACCCGCCGCGAGCCTCAACACTCATCGGACCGCATACATCAGTATGTATTATTTCCAATAAGTCAGTTGCTCGCTCCATTGTTCCGGAGAACGGAGTCTTAGTCATCTTGCCCATGAGGCATGGTTCGCAAGTATCAAGTGATTCATAATCAAGTGATTCCAAAAGCCCATCAGCATGGAGTTTCTTCATGCGCTTTACACCAATATGACCTAAACGGCAGTGCCACAAATAAGTTGCACTATCATTATTAACTTTGCATCTTTTGGCTTCAATATTATGAATATGTGTATCACTACAATCGAGATTCAACAAAAATAGACCACTCCTCAAGGGTGCATGACCATAAAAGATATTACTCATATAAATAGAACAACCATTATTCTCTGATTTAAATGAATAACCGTCTCGCATCAAACAAGATCCAGATATAATGTTCATGCTCAACGCTGGCACCAAATAACAATTATTCAGGTCTAAAACTAATCCCGAAGGTAGATGTAGAGGTAGCGTGCCGACGGCGATCACATCGACTTTGGAACCATTTCCTACGCGCATCGTCACCTCGTCCTTAGGTAATCTTCGCTTAATCCGTAGTCCCTGTTTCGAGTTGCAAATATTAGCAACAAAACCAGTATCAAATACCCAGGTACTACTGCGAGCATTAGTAAGGTACACATCAATAACATGTATATCACATATACCTTTGTTCACTTTGCCATCCTTCTTATCCGCCAAATACTTGGGGCAGTTCCGCTTCCAGTGACCAGTCCCTTTGCAGTAGAAGCACTCAGTCTCAGGCTTAGGTCCAGATTTGGGCTTCTTCACTTGAGCAGCAACTTGCTTGCCGTTCTTCTTGAAGTTCCCCTTCTTCCCTTTACCCTTTTTCTTGAAACTAGTGGTCTTGTTAACCATCAACACTTGATGCTCCTTCTTGATTTCTACCTCCGCAGCCTTTAGCATCGCGAAGAGCTCGGGAATTGTCTTTTCCATCCCTTGCATATTATAGTTCATCACGAAGTCTTTATAGCTTGGTGGCAGTGATTGAAGAACTCTGTCAATGACACTATCATTAGGAAGATTAACTCCCAGCTGAGTCAAGTGGTTATGGTACCCAGACATTCTGAGTATATGTTCACTGACAGAACTATTCTCCTCCATCTTGCAGCTATAGAACTTGTTGGAGACTTCATATCTCTCAACTCGGGCATTTGCTTGAAATATTAACTTCAACTCTTGGAACATCTCATATGCTCCATGACGTTCAAAACGTCTTTGAAGTCCCGATGCTCTGCCGGACGTTCATAACGTCCGGAGTTGCTCCTGCAGCGGGTCTTGCACCTAGCGGTGCTTCCAGGACGTAATTCTTCTGTGCAGCAATGAGGATAATCCTCAAGTTACGGACCCAGTCCGTGTAGTTGCTACCATCATCTTTCAACTTAGCTTTCTCTAGGAACGCACTAAAATTCAAGGGAACGGTAACACGGGCCATTGATCTACAACAACATAGATATGCAAAAACTATCAGGTACTAAGTTCATGATAAATTAGAGTTCAATTAATCATATTACTTAAGAACTCCCACTTAGATAGACATCCCTCTAGTCATCTAAATGATCACGTGATCCATATCAACTAAACCATGTCCGATCATCACGTGAGATGGAGTAGTTTTCAATGGTGAACATCTCTATGTTGATCATATCTACTATATGATTCACGTTCGACCTTTCGGTCTCAGTGTTCCGAGGCCATATCTGCATATGCTAGGCTCGTCAAGTTTAACCCGAGTATTCTGCACGTGCAAAAACTGGCTTGCACCCATTGTATGTGAACGTAGAGCTTATCACACCCGATCATCACGTGGTGTCTCGGCACGACGAACTGTCGCAACGGTGCATACTCAGGGAGAACACTTATACCTTGAAATTTAGTGAGAGATCATCTTATAATGCTACCGCCGTACTAAGCAAAATAAGATGCATAAAAGATAAACATCACATGCAATCAAAATATGTGACATGATATGGCCATCATCATCTTGTGCCTTTGATCTCCATCTCCAAAGCACCGTCATGATCTCCATCGTCACCGGCTTGACACCTTGATCTCCATCGTAGCGTCGTTGTCATCTCGCCAACTATTACTTCTACGACTATCGCTACCGCATAGTGATAAAGTAAAGCAATTACATGGCGATTGCATTTCATACAATAAAGCGACAACCATAAGGCTCCTGCCAGTTGCCGATAACTTTTACAAAACATGATCATCTCATACAATAACGTATATCACATCATGTCTTGACCATATCACATCACAGCATGCCCTGCAAAAACAAGTTAGACGTCCTCTACTTTGTTGTTGCCAGTTTTACGTGGCTGCTACAGGCTTCTAGCAAGAACCGTTCTTACCTACGCATCAAAACCACAATGATTTTTTGTCAAGTGTGCTATTTTAACCTTCAACAAGGACCGGCCGTAGTCAAACTCGATTCAACTAAAGTTGGAGCAACAGACACCCGCCAGCCACCTGTGTGCAAAGCACGTCGGTAGAACCAGTCTCATGAACGCGGTCATGTAATGTCGGTCCGGGCCGATTCATCCAACAATACCGCCGAATCAAAGTAAGACGTTGGTGGTAAGCAGTATGACTATTATCGCCCACAACTCTTTGTGTTCTACTCATGCATATCATCTACGCATAGACCTGGCTCGGATGCCACTGTTGGGGAACGTAGCATGCAATTTCAAAAAAAATCCTACGCTCATGCAAGATCTATCTAGGAGATGCATAGCAACGAGAGGGGGAGAGTGTGTCCACATACCCTCGTAGACCGAAAGCGGAAGCGTTTCACAACGCGGTTGATGTAGTCGAACTTTCTTCGCGCTTCACCGATCGAGTACCGAACGTACGGCACCTTCGAGTTCTGCACACGTTCAGCTCGATGACGTCCCTCGCCTTCTTGATCCAGCAAGGTATCGAGGTAGTAGATGAGTTCCGTCAGAACGATGGTGTGGTGACGGTGATGGTGATGTGATCCGCGTAGGGCTTCGCCTAAGCACCGCGAGAATATGACCGGGGGTGTAAACTGTGGAGGGGGGCGCCGCACACGGCTAACAATTGATGTTGTGTCCTTTTGGGGGCACCCCCTCTCCTCTATTTATATATGTGTAGGGGCTTGGAGTAGAAGGAATAGTACCACATGAACAGTAACTGTGAACAGTGCACACGTGGACTTGGACTCCAAGTCCAATCCTATTCCTATTAGGACTCCTTCCCTTTTTGCCTTCCCTAGCCACATGGGCTTTTGAGGACTTAGTGCGCCTAGCCCAATAAGGCCAGGGCGCCTCCCCTTAGCCCATGCCAGCCCTTGGGACGTGGTGGACCCACTTGTGGACTTCCGGACCCCTCCGGAATCCTCCGGAACCTTCTGGAAGCTTCTCGGTACAATACCGAAAAAACTGCACTTTTTTTCGGAACCCAAAATATGACTTCCCATATATAAATATTTACCTCTCGACCATTCCGAGACTCCTCGTCATGTCCGTGATCTCATCCGGGACTCCGAACAACATTCGGTCACCAAATCACATAACTCATATAATACAATATCGTCATCGAACGTTAAGTGTGCGGACCCTACGGGTTCGAGAACTATGTAGACATGACCGAGACACCTCTCCGGTCAATAACCAATAGCGGAAACTGGATGCTCATATTGGCTCCCACATATTCTACGAAGATCTTTATCGGTCAAACCGTTATGACAACATACGTTATTCCCTTTGTCATCGTTATGTTACTTGCCCGAGATTCGATCGTCGGTATCTTCATACCTAGTTCAATCTCATTACCGGCAAGTCTCTTTACTCGTTCCGTAATGCATCATCCCGTAATTAACTCATTAGTCACATTGCTTGCAAGGCTTATAGTGATGTGCATTACCGAGAGGGCCCAGAGATACCTCTCCGATACACGGAGTGACAAATCCTAATCTTGATCTATGCCAACCCAACAAACACCTTCGGAGACACCTGTAGAGCATCTTTATAATCACCCAGTTACGTTGTGACGTTTGATAGCACACAAAGTGTTCCTCCGGTATTCGGGAGTTGCATAATCTCATAGTCAGAGGAACATGTATAAGTCATGAAGAAAGCAATAGCAATAAAACTAAACGATCAATATGCTAAGCTAATGGATGGGTCTTGTCCATCACATCATTCTCTAATGACGTGATCCTGTTCATCAAATGACAACACATGTCTATGGTTAGGAAACATAACCATCTTTGATAAACAAGCTAGTCAAGTAGAGGCATACTAGGGACACTCTGTTTGTCTATGTATTCACACATGTACTAAGTTTCCGGTTAATACAATTCTAGCATGAATAATAAACATTTATCATGATATAAAGAAATATAAATAACAACTTTATTATTGCCTCTAGGGCATACTTCCTTCAACGTCTCCAACGTATCTATAATTTTTGATTGTTCCATCCTATTATATTATCTGTTTTGGATGTTTTATATGCATTAATATGCTATTTTATATTATTTTTGGGACTAACTTATTAACCTAGAGCCCAGTGCCAGTTTCTATTTTTTCCTTGTTTTTGAGCTTCGCAGAAAAGGAATACCAAACGGAGTCCAAACGGAATAAAACCTTCGCGATGATTTTTCTTGGACCAGAAGACACCTAGGAGACTTGGAGTGCAAGTCAGAAGAGTCACGAGGCGGCCACAAGGGTGGAGGGCGTGCCCAAGGGGTAGGGCGCGCCCCCTACCTTGTGGGCCCCTCGGTGACCCCCTGACCTAGATCTTCCTCCTATATATTCACATATATTCCCAAACCACCAGAAGCATCCATGAAAACACTTTTCCACCGCCGCAACCTTCTGTTCCCGTGAGATCCCATCTTGGGGCCTTTTCCGGCATCCTGCCGGACTGGGATTCGATCACGGAGGGCCTCTACATCAACTCTATTGCCCTTCTGATGAAGCGTGAGTAGTTTACCATAGACCTACGGGTCCATAGCTAGTAGCTAGATGGCTGCTTCTCTCTCTTTGATTCTCAATACCATGTTCTCCTTGATGTTCTTGGAGATCTATCTGATGTAATCTTCTTTTGCGGTGTGTTTATCGAGATCCGATGAATTGTGGATTTATGATCAGCTTATCTATGAATATTATTTGAATCTTTTCTGAATTCTTTTATGCATGATTTGATATCTTTGTAATTCTGTTCGAACTATCAGTTTAGTTTGGCCAACTAGATTGGTTTTTCTTGCAATGGGAGAAGTGCTTAGCTTTGGGTTCAATCTTGCGGTGTCCTCACCCAGTGATAGTAGGGGTAGCAAGGCACGTATTGTATTGTTGCCATCGAGGATAAAAAGATGGGGTTTACATCATATTGCTTGAGTTTATTCCTCTACATCATGCCATCTTACTTAAAGCGTTACTCTGTTCTTCATGAACTTAATACTCTAGATGCAGGCAGGAGTCGGTCGATGTGTGGAGTAATAGTAGTAGATGCAGGTAGGAGTCGGTCTACTTGACATGGACGTGATGCCTATATTTCATAATCATTGCCTTAGATATCGTCATAATTTTGCGCTTTTCTATCAATTGCTCGATAGTAATTTGTTCACCCACCGTATTATTTGCTATCTTGAGAGAAGCCTCTAGTGAAACCTATGGCCCCCGGGTCTATTTTCCATTATATAAGTTTCCGATCTACTATTTTGCAATCTTTTACTTTCCGATCTATAAACCAAAAACCCCAAAAATATTTACTTTATCTTTTGTTTAGTTTTATCTATCTCTATCAGATCTCACTTTTGCAAGTGACCGTGAAGGGATTGACAACCCCTTTATCGTGTTGGGTGCAAGTGTTTGATTGTTTGTGCAGGTATTGGTGATTTGTGCGTTGTCTCCTACTGGATTGATACCTTGGTTCTCTAACTGAGGGAAATACTTATCTCTACTTTGCTGCATCACCCTTTCCTCTTCAAGGGAAAAACCAACGCAAGCTCAAGAAGTAGCACCGCCGTGTCATGTACTCCTCCATCGTAAGAGTGGAGCGCTCGCTTTCATAAATGTTCTAGTCCCTTTCGCCGACATGTGGGACATCAAACAACTGGGTCCATGTGCCATACCAAAATAATAGTGCAGAGCAGCAGGGGTGAAGCACCCCGGTCATGGCGCCGGCATAGTAATGAGCAATGAGTCGTCAAATCACAAAGCCGCACCTTTCCCACAGTTAAGTTGGAGGGATGAAGTGATGCTCAAAAAAAGTTGGAGGGACAAAGCAACCATCATTTCACTCTTTACTGAATCCACTTCTCCCTCATCTTCTTCAAGTTAACCACGTGTTGCTTCTGTCATTGTTCTGCCTCATGTGGGACGCGGATTGGCTTGGTAAATCACTGACACGTGGGACCGCATGTTAGCAAACCGCCAGGCCAACGTCCTCTAAAAATAAGAAACCTCGGTGGCCTCCCGTACCCCTTCTTCACCCTATAAATTGCCAAATATTCCAAAACCCTCGGGGGTAACCCTAGATCAGACATTCCGCCGCCGCAAGCCTCTGTAGACACGAAAAATGAATCTAGACCCCGTTCTGGCACTCCACCGGAGGGGGGAATCATCACCGGTGGCCATCTTCATCATCCCTATGGCCACCATGATGAGGAGGGAATAGTCCACCCTCGGGGCTGCGGGTTTGTACCAGTAGCTATGTGTTTAATCTCTCTCTCTCATGTTCTTGAGATGTCACAATCTTGATATATCGCGGGCTTTGTTAATATAGTCGGATCATATGGTGTTTTCCCCTCTCTATCTTGTTGTGATGAATTGAGTTTTCCCTTTGAGATTTCGTTTTATCGGATTGAATACTTTTATGGATTTGAGAGCACTCGATATATGTCTTACAAATGAATACTCATGGTGACAATGGGGTATCATATTGATTCACTTGATGTATGTTTTGGCACTCAACTCGCGGATTCCCAAGGTGACATTGGGGTAATCTATGCATAGGGGTTGATGCACATTCTTGTCTTTGTTTCTCCGGTAGAAATCTTGGGGCACTCTTTGAGGTTCTTTGTGTTGGATTGAGTATTATGAATCTGAAATTATTTGGTGTTATTTTAGTACGAACTCTTGGATAGATCGATCGGAAAGAATAGCTTCGAGGTGGTTTCGTACCCTACAAACGATTTCTTCTTTTGTTCTCCGCTAGATAGGAACTTTGGAGTGATTCTTCATCGCACGTTGAGGGATGGTTATATGATCCAATTATATTAGCATTGTTGAGAGATTGCACTAGCGAAAGTACGGACCCTAGGCCTCATTTTCAAGCATTGCAATACCGTTTGTGCTCTGTTTTATCAATTGCTACCTCGCTGGTTTTTATTGTTCCTATCACAAAAATCAATATCTACCATCATTACTACGCTTTTATTGCCATCTCTTCGCCGAACTAGTGCACCTATACAAATTACCATTGTATTTGGTGTGTTGGGGACACAAGAGACTCTTTGTTATTTGGTTGCAGGGTTGTTTGAGAGAGACCATCTTCATCCTACGCCTCCCACGGATTGATAAACCTTAGGTCATCCACTTGAGGGAAAATTGCTACTGTCCTACAAAACTCTGTGCTTGGAGGCCCAACACGAGTCTACAAGAATAAAGTTACGTAGTAGACATCAAGCTCTTTTCTGGCGCCGTTGCCGGGGAGGTTAGGTAAGCGGCACTCACACCCCGTCAACGAAGCTCTTTTCTTGCGCCGTTGCCAGGGAGGTGAGTGCTTGAAGGTATATCTTTAGATCTTGCAATTGAATCTTTTAGTTTCTTATTTTATCACTAGTTTGGTTTATAAAAGAAAACTACAAAAAATGGAATTGAGGTTGCATCATATTGTTCATCTTTATAATGTCTTTCGTGAAAATGATGGAAAGGAAAATTGTGCTCAATTGATAGAGGAAGAATTCTATAAAATGTTTGACAAAAAATCTTTGAATGATGATCATGATTGCAACGTTGTTGGTATGAACTCTTTGAATTTCCATGATGCTAATGATATGCAAAACCATAAGCTTGGGGATGCTATGTTTGATGAAGATGATATTTTTAGTCCCCCAAGTTTTGATGAGAATATTTACTATGATGAAAGCATGCCTCCTATTTATGATGATTATGGTGATGACATGTATGCTATAAAGAGTAATGATATCCATGAAACTTGTCATCATGATTTTAATGCTCAATATGATTATGCCAATCAAGAATCACATGATAGTTATTTTGTTGAGTTTGCTCCCACTACTATGAATGAGAATAAATTTGCTTATGTGGAGAGTGTAACACCCCCGGTATCATGCTATAGTGATCTCATCCTAATGATGCCTTGTCACCATATTTCCTATGCCAAAGTGCCATTCGATAAAAATCAAAGTCAAATTCAAATTTAAATTTCAAAGTCAAATTATTACTTCTTCAAACAGTAAAACAAAAATGTGTGTAATATGACCTAAAATCTCCAAGCATTGGTAAAAATAAAATCAACTCCAGTGGATGCCCAAATTGCCCCTGAGAATTATTTTAGTGGACCAGCAGCATTAAATTAAGCCTTTTTAAATTAAATAAATATTTAAACTATTCAAAATAAATTGAGGCTTGTTGTGCTAGCTCAAAACATTGCGTAGTATTTATGTGATAAATATCAAGTTCAACTAAAATCATTTGGTATTTAATTAAATTGCCAAACTGAGAGGGAATAAAGAAATGGTATAAAAAAAATAAGAAATAGAGAAAATCTCCTCTGCACTCGGCGTAGCGATCACTGTTCCAGGCCCAGCCCAGCTAAACGGCCTTTCCTCCTACCTCTCGCAGAAGATAGGCAGAGGCCATGGCGTGGCGGCCATCCACGGCCACCACGGCCGGATTGCCGACGCCTGGTGCTACAGAGCGCCTTGGAGAGGATAAGGAGGCCGTCCCCGATATCGTGGACAAACCCTAGCCGCTTCTCCACTTCCCCTCGCTCGCTCTCCTCTCCACAACACGTGCCCGAGACGCCATCGCCGCCTCCTCGTCGATCCCGTGGCCACCGTCTGCCTCGTCGCCTGAGAAGACATCCAGGAGAACCGCCACGATCCACTTCGTCCATCCCGAGCACGGAATCGAGCCGGGGCGGCCTGTACACTCGTAATCGCCATCATCTGCATCGCGTACATCGCCGGCGTCCGCCGTCGATTCTCAACGTTCCGGTCCACCCCGACCCTCTCCGACCTCGTCCCCGGCTCCGCGGTGAGCCCCTCCTTCGGATCCCCCCTGTAGCCCCCTCGATCCGTCACCATTGTAGTCGTGCTCGCCGAGGCCGCCATGGCCGGCGCTCGCGCCCGCGTCCGTGCACCCTAGCGCTCACCGCGCCGTTGACCGCGTCTCCGCGCCCGCCCACCCATGCTCCGCCACGCCCCGGTCTCGCCCTACAGCGTGTGCGCCCACTCCTCGCCCGCGCGCCAGCCCGCTGCCGTGCTCGCCGCCCGTTCCTGTCGCGCTGCTCCGCTGATGCTTGCAGCCACTGCTGTTTCCTGCTGCTGTCTACTTCTGCTGTTTTTCGTTGCCCCCTGCTCTGCCGCTGCTTATGCTGCTAGCGCCGCTTGCTGCTGCTCTGTATTGCTACTACTTCGTGCTGCTACTGCTTTGCTCTGCTGCTGCTGATGCGCGCTCGCCCAGCAGCTCGCTGCAGTCGTCGCCGCTGTCCTGCACCTCCTGTCTTAGCCATGGCTAGCATGTGTAGAGTGCCGTGTGTGTGTGTACATGAGGTGTGTGTGCTCTGTGTGTGTGCGCGCCGTGCGTGTGGCCGGCTAGGCTATGCCCAGTAATGGCCGGCCCTTGTTTAATTAGGTTAGGTGTAGCTTAGTATTAGTTTAGTGCTAATTTAGCTTATTAGCAAATGACATGTGGGTCCCATCTAATTAGTTTACATAAATCCTTTTGGAAATTATTAAATCAGTGACATGTGGGCCACCACCTCCCATTTTGACCAGTCATTTTGACTTGGTCAATTCGGATTTAAATAAATACAAAATTTCAGGAAATGGTTTAATCTTTAGAAAATCATATAAAATAATCCGTAGCTCAGATCGAAAAACTTTGTACATGAAAGTTGCTCAGAACGACGAGACGAATCCGAATATGCCCTCCTCATACCTGTAGCATGCATCTACCATGATGAACATGGAACTTTCCACTCCGGTTCAACTGACCGATAATTGCCCGGAGCTAGTAAAATATCTCCGGATGTTTTGCCGCTCCGTCTGCAACTTGTAGCCCTTCGTCAGGTCTCCCCTAGTACCGCGTATCTGCCTTGTTACGTTTTGTGATGCTTTCATTGTTCTGTTATTTATTGTTTCTTTCCCCCTTTCTTCCCGGTAGACCCCGAGACCGATGACGATGCCCTGGTGATCGACTGCTTCACCGTCGGAGTTTTCTTTTCCATCTGCCAGAGCAACCAGGCAAGCACCCCCCCCCCCCCCCTTGAGCATACCGATATCGCCTATTCTTTCTCTCTCATGCTTGCATTAGAATTGCTGCTACTACTGCTTTATCTATTCTGATGCATAGCCTGTTTATTGTAACCTGCTATTGAAACCTTACCTGCTTATCCTAAACTGTCTAGTATAGGCTGGGTAGAGACCTATCAGTGACCCCACTTGTCCCGACTGCCCCGCTGGATTATCAGAAGACCCGATCAACGGGATCGAAGACCAGGCCCCGGCACCGCACATCACCCCCTTAGTTGTACGACACTACTGGGTTACTATCGAGTGCTGAGGGTGATACCTCGTGTAGTACTTCTGATGTTAACTCTGTAGAGTAGCTATTTGGTCGTGGTCATCGAGGGTGAATCCTCCTTCTCCACTTCCGATAACGACGCCGTCATACAACACATCAAGTGTGAACCCATCGAGGGTGATGCCTCCGAGTTCACCTTGACGGATACATCGAGTGGGAATTCAATGAGGGTGATACCTCGGATTCCCCTGATGTTATGGACACACGGATACTTGGACTGTACTACTGTTACTTGGAAAGGCGGGTCGACCCTGAGGGGTACCCGCGTGTGATGTGAAGACGGGTTGCCTGGATGGTGCCCGAGTGATGAATACGAGGCGTGGCCGGGCATTCTTGGCCCTTGCCGCAAGTCCTCGAGACGGGGCGACGGGGTCACATCGATCGTGAGTCTCTGCTCGTTACCGCAAGCCCCTAGTCCACTAACGATTTGGATATTTGATCCGAGAGGGCCTCTGGCCTGATAGCACTAACCATCACGTGGGCATAGTATGGGCGTTCTGCATCGTAGCATCAGCCGAAAGCTCTGTCAGACGTCCAGTTCAGCATTGCGGCACGGTCGGATCATGTCGGCCATCCGAGGCGACGCTGGTATCCACCCTGTGCGCAATGACCCAGAGTGCGCAGGGCAATGGCCCAAGACCCCTGAGTGCTTAGGATGTAGACCGGCGGGGACCTCTCTGCTGAGCTCTAGGTAGGGTTGTGGTGTGTCGTTTGGCCGAGGCCGGGCATGACCCAGAAAGTGTGTCCGGCCAGAGTTAAGCGAGCATGGTGGGTAAGTTGGTGCACCCCTGCAGGGAAGAAAACTTCTATCGATAGCCGGTCCTACGGTAACGGACACTCGGAGTTGTATCCCGATCGATACAACTAGAACTGGACCCTTGAGATGATAACAGGTTATGATGGCTCTGGGATTGCTTTCTTGCAGGGAGTCGAGAAAGGATCTCAGGACGAGGTTGATGACTGTATGGCTCTGGGATTGCTTTCTCACAGGGAGTCGAGAAAGGATCTCTGGGTGAGGTTGAGACTTAATGATACTACTACTTTATACTATACTAACCTACACTCTTCTAATGCTGCAAGACCGCTGAAGATGCTAGTCTTCGATAGGACTAGGCTTTCCCTCTATTCTGGCATTTCTGCAGCCCAGTCCACATATACAGCCTCCCCTTGATAATGTTGCATATGTAGTGTAGATCCTTGCTTGCTGAGTACTTCGAATGAGTACTCACGGTTGCTTTGCTTTCTTTTTTCCCCATATCCTTTTGATGCAACCAGATGACGGAGCCCCGGATACAGCTGCCCCCACGGACGATCGCTACTACTACCCCGAGGGTGGATACTACTACGAGTTGGCTGACGACCAGGAGTAGGTTCGGAGGGTCCCAGGCAGGAGGCCTGCGCCTTTTGATCGTAGTGTTTTCTTTTGCCTCGCCTTCTTAAGGCCTTTCTGTGTTTTCTTTTATATCTGTACTCAGATATCTGATGCTTCCGCTGACGATTGTATGCGAGCTTATGTATTCGAGCCCTCGAGGCCCCTGGCTTGTAATATAAAGCTTCTATGACTTTATTTATGTTTTATTCTTGTGTTGTGATATCTTCCCGTGAGTCCTTAGGCTTGATCGTGTGCATTTGCGTGTATGATTAGTGCACGATTAGGCCGGGGGCGTCATAGAGAGTAACAAAATTTCTATGCTTATGTATCATGAAAAGAATGCTTTATGTGATAGCTATATTGTTGACTTCATTCATGATGCTACTGAAAATTATTATGAGAGAGGGACATATGCTTTTACATGTCTCACTAATATCAAGTTTCCTCTCTATGTGTTGAAAATCTTAAAGTTTTGCTTGATTTGCCTTCCTATGCTAGTTGATTCTTGTTCCCATAAGTTATTTGCTCACAAAATCCCTATGCAAAGGAAGTGGGTTAGACTTAAATGTGCTAGTCATATGCTTCATGATGCTCTCTTTATGTTTTCAATTCTTATCTTTTATGCGAGCATCATTGAAATCATCATGCCTAGCTAAAAGGCATTAAAGAAAAGCGCTTGTTGGGAGACAACCCAACACTTTTACCTACTATTTTTGTGTGTTCGCATGATTAAGCTACTGTAGTAATCATGTTTTATAGCTTTTGTTTCAATAAAGTGCCAAGTAAAGCCTTTGGGATAGTGTGGATGATAGTTGACTTGATTATGTGCAAAAACAGAAACTTTTGCGCCCAGTAACAGAATTGTTTAAATTCACTGGAGCGTCTAAAAACTCTGAATTTTTACAGTTGATGGGTATACAAATTTTCTACGTTGTCCTAGTTTTTCAGAATTTTTGGAGTTACAGAAGTATGACCTTAATTCAGATCTTTACATACTGTTCTGTTTTTGACAGATTCTGTTTGCAATGCATAGTTTGCTTGTTTTATGGTTTCTATGGCTTATATTGCTTAATATAAATTATGGAAATTGTAGAGTACAGTAGGCATTGTGTGATAACAATTATGAATCTTATCTTGACAGTACCAAAGTGAATGATTTGTCTTTATCATACTAATCCATCTCACGAAGTTCCGTTAAGTTTTGTGTGATTGAAGTTTTCAAGTTTTGGGTGAGATATCGATATGAGGAGAATAAGGAGTGACAAGACCCTAAGCTTGGGGATGACCAAGGCACCCCCAAGGTAATATTCAAGGAAGATCCAAGCAACTAAGCTTGGGGATGCCCCGGAAGGCATCCCCTCTTTCATCTTCAACATTATCGGTAACCTCACTTGGAGCTACATTTTCATTCGTCACATGATATGAGTTTTGCTTGGAGAGTCATTTTATTTTGCTAGGATTTGTTTGCTGTTATTTAGAATAATGTTTTGCATCTTTTATTTCAATAAAAATGTCAAGTATACCCTTTACTATGCTTATTTTGCAAGTCTACATGTTGCTGTTTAAAAACAGAAAGTTTGTCGCTGTTGCAAAAATTCCCGAGAAAAGTAAGAATGTGATAAAATGTTGAAACTTTTTGAAAAATAAGATCTGATAAATTTTCTACTGTGTGTTAAATTTTCAGAATTTTTTGAGTTAAATAAGTATGGATACTTCTTCATCCATTACAGACTGTCCTGTTTTGGCAGATTGCTGTTATGTTTGCATTGTTTGCATATGTTTGCTTGCTTAATGATTCTATTTGAGGATAGGAGTATTAAATATGTAGAGGCATTTAGTATGAAATGTTGAATAATAATTTTAGTGATTTTCTACAGTAGATAATGATAAGGTTTTGCATTGATTTATACTAACTTATCTCACGAGTTCTTGTTGAGTTTTGTGTGGATGAAGTTTTTAAGATTTAGGAAACCGTGATATAAAAGGAATTAAGGAGACACAAAAGCTCAAGCTTGGGGATTCCCAAAGCATCCCAATATAATATTTCAAGAAGTCTCAAGCATCTAAGCTTGGGGATGCCCCGGTAGGCATCCCACCTTTCTTCATGAACAACTATCGGTTATTATCGGTTGAGCCTAAGTTTTTGCTTCTCCACATGAGTTGTGCTATTCTTGGAATGTCATTTTATTTTGTTTTGCTTGCTGTTTTAATAAAATACTTAAATCTGCAGTTTTTTTAAATAAGAGAGAGTCCACAATTAGCTACTTATTTACATAACTACTCGCTTGATCTTCACTTATATCTTTTTTTGGAGTAGTTTGTCATTTACTCTTGTGCTTCACTTATATCCTATGAGTAAATTGTTGAATGAATTGAATATCATGAAGTTGAAATCATATCATGCCTAGTAGTAGCTTCACATTAGGTTTAGAAAGTGAAATCTTTTGAAGCTTGACAATCACAATATTGGTCATACAAGCAATTCCTGAATGATTACAATAAGGAAGAGAACTTTCACATGCAAATACACTATCTTGGAAATCTTTTGTGATTGTGAGCCCCCATCAAAATATTATATGCCAAAATTGTTGACGTTGGACAAGGAAGACAGCGTAATGGTTTATGTTTGTTCATATTCACATAGAAGTTATATTGTCATAGATCCTTCAACATGTGATGCTTGCCCCCCATCTTTGCTAGCCAAAAATTCCGCACCAAGTAGAGATACTACTTGTGCATCCAAAAACCCTTAAAACCCAAATCTTATTTTTCAGGAGTCCACCATACCTACCTAAGGATTGAGCAAGATCTTTCAAGTAAGTTGTCATCGGTGCAATAAGGCAATAAAAATTGCTTCTAAAAGTGTTAGATCATTTAGTGTAAGAGAAAATTGAGCGTTGTACGAACTTGTGATGGCAAAGAATAAAAGCGACAGACTGCATAATAAAGGTTGCTATCATAAGGGGCAATATAATGTGATGTTCTTTTGCACTAAGGGATTGAGCATACAAACAAAAGGTGCATGGCAACCTCTGCTTCCCTCTGCGAAGGGCCTACCTTTTACTTTTATGTATTTACTTTCATGCAAGAGTCAAAGTTTTTCTCTCTATTCCTTTTATTTTTCTCTTTTGGCAAGCATCATGTGGTGAGGAAAGATCTAGGCACATATATCCATTTGGATATGGGTAGCATGAGTTATTATTGTTGACATCACCCTTGAGGTGAATACGTTGGGAGGCAAAATTATAAGCCCCTATCTTTCTATGTGTCCGGTTGAAACGTTTTGTTTATGTGTATGCGGTGAGTGTTAGCAATCATAGAAGACTATATGATGGTTGAGTATGTGGAGCTCTTACTTAGATTTTGTTGATTAAGTTGAATTGCAATTGCTTGGTGACTGAGAACATAGGTTGTTGAGTTTCAAGAGAATTCATTGTTTGAACCTTAACATGTGAATTGGTTGCTACTTTAACATGAGAAGTTTTATAAGAAAGAATGGCTGTTATGATGCTAGGAAAAGTGATTGAAATTGTTATTGATCAAACTTGTGCACTTTGCTAGCATTCACACTTCATAAATTATTTCTTTTATCATTTACCTACTCGAGGACGAGTAGGAATTAAGCTTGGGGATGCTGATACGTCTCCAACGTATCTATAATTTATGAAGTATTCATGCTGTTATATTATCATTTTTGGATGTTTTACAATCATTTTATAGCAACTTTATATCATTTTTTGGGACTAACCTATTGACCCAGTGCCCAGTGCCAGTTGCTATTTTTTGCTTGTTTTTTACATCGCAGGAAATCAATATCAAACGGAGTCCAAACACCGCGAAACTTTTTGTGGATTTTTTATGGACCAGAAGACATTCAATGGGCCAGAGCAGCACCTGGGGGTGCCCCGAGGGTGGCACAACCCACCTGGGCGCGCCTGGGCCGCCAGGCGCGCCCAGGTGGGTTGTGCCCACCTCAGTGGCCTCCCGTACCCCTTCTTCACCCTAGATCAGATGTTTCGCCACCGCAAGCCTCTGTAGCCATGAAAAACCAATCTAGACTCCATTTCGGCACTCCGCTGGAGGGGGGAATCATCACTGGTGGCCATCTTCATCATCCCTACGGCCACCATGATGAGGAGGGAGTAGTCCACCCTCGGGGCTGAGGGTTTGTACCAGTAGCTATGTGTTTAATCTCTCTCTCTCTCTCGTGTTCTTGAGATGTCACGATCTTGATGTATCGCGGGCTTTATTAATATAGTCGGATCATATGGTGTTTTCCCCTCTCTATCTTGTTGTGATGAATTGAGTTTTCCCTTTGAGATTTCGTTTTATCGGATTGAATACTTTTATGGATTTGAGAGCACTTGATATATGTCTTGCAAATGAATACTCGTGGTGACAATGGGGTATCATATTGATTCACTTGATGTATGTTTTGGCACTCAACTCGCGGATTCCCAAGGTGACATTGGGGTAATCTATGCATAGGGGTTGATGCACGTTCTTGTCTTTGTTTCTCTGGTAGAAATCTTAGGGCACTCTTTGAGGTTCTTTGTGTTGGATTGAGTATTATGAATCTGAAATTATTTGGTGTTATTTTAGTATGAACTCTTAGATAGATCGATCGGAAAGAATAGCTTCGAGGTGGTTTCGTACCCTACAAACGATTTCTTCTTTTGTTCTCCGCTAGATAGGAACTTTGGAGTGATTCTTCATCGCACGTTGAGGGATGGTTATATGATCCAATTATATTAGCATTATTGAGAGATTGCACTAGCGAAAGTACGGACCCTAGGCCTCATTTTCAAGCATTGCAATACCGTTTGTGCCCCGTTTTATTAATTGCTACCTTGCTGTTTTTTTATTGTTCCTATCACAAAAATCAATATCTACCATCATTACTACGCTTTTATTACCATCTCTTCGCCGAACTAGTGCACCTATACAAATTACCATTGTATTTGGTGTGTTGGGGACACAAGAGACTCTTTGTTATTTGGTTGCAGGGTTGTTTGAGAGAGACCATCTTCATCCTACGCCTCCCACGGATTGATAAACCTTAGGTCATCCACTTGAGGGAAAATTGCTACTGTCCTACAAAACTCTGCGCTTGGAGGCCCAACACGAGTCTACAAGAATAAAGTTGCATAGTAGACATCAAGTATCAAAATTGCAATTTGCAGAAGGCCACTAACACTAATCGAGGCAAAATTGATGGGGTTTGCCTCGTACTAGCAACCAAGGACATTAATATACCCTTGCATGCATGCGGAAGTGAGAAGGTTAGTTTGCATGGCGCTGCATTAATCAAGCAATGAGGAGTGAGATGGTTAGCTCTTTGGGTGTTGGTGAAAAAAATACGCATTAATTGACACGTCAAACAAGGATTTGTATCGATCAATCCCGCGAAGGAAAACCCCGCCTTTCTTTTTAACACAAGTACGTACTTGTATCATGTTTAGGTCTAGGCCTTGCATTGCCATACTTTGCCACACATTTTTGCCAAGCTTGCCTAAAGTTTTTCAAAATGAAAAGGAGGTATACACTTGTGCACGCCTGTCACGGTCGCACCGCACCCTCACACAGTTGCTCCTGCAAGCCGCAAACCCAACCAAGGGAACACACCCTCACTGACATGTGCTACCGCATGTGATCAAACCAAACTCAGCCATCCTACCGCTGACACATAATTTTCGTTCATATAGTATGTTTATCCAACCGCATGTTGGGTAAGATCCGTGCGGCCCGTGTGGTGGTCTGTTGGGGAAGAAGAAGAGGTGAGGAAGAAGAAGGGTTAGGAGACGTAGGATATTCATCCAACTGCCTGAAATGGTCGACTGACCCAAATGATGAAAGTCAGGCGACTTGCATAAATATATGTTTTTACACAACAAAAGATCCCTAAAAACAACAACATAAAGAAAAACTATCACTGCTCGCGGAACGAGCCGGCCTCGTCGTCTTTGGTTGCCGGCGCGAACCAGCCGTAGCTACCGATGTGTGTCTCCACACCGTGGTTGTCCTCGGCCTCCAGCTACTTGTTCACGCGGAGCGTGCGGGTGCTCTGCACGGACGTGAGCACCGCCCGGTTCACGTCCACGATGCTCGGCTCCGCCTATAGGAGGGCCTCGATGGCAGCGGCATCCGCACACTCCACGTCGAGTTGAGCCTCCGCCACCCGATTCAAGTCTAGGACATCCGGTTCCGCCTGCAGGAGGGCCTCGATGGTAGCGGCATCCATGCGCTCTGCGTCAAGTTGAGCCTCCGCCGCCCGGTTCACGTCCACGACATCCGATTCCACCTATAGGAGGGCCTCGATGGCAGTGGCATCCACGCGCTCCGCGTTGAGTTGAGCCTCCGCCTCCCAGTGCTCTTTTAGGATCGCCAGGTTGAACCGCTGGTCCGCCTGCACCATGGAGGACCCAGACGCCGGCACGAAGTCGACGTCCATCGTCTCATACGCATCAGGGGCCTTCTGCACCGTGACCTCCACCATGAACATTGGATCGGCTTCCTCCTCCATGTAGCTTGGCTCCATAGAACTCGGGGATTGGCCCGCCGCAAGGCGAGCTTGGGAACGGAGGTCTGTGGCGCCGACCGCCACCGCGATTTCTGCACGGCGCTCCGGCGTCAGCATCTTGTAGTACGTGATCTTGCGGCGCACCATGGCTTTCCGGTGAACTAGGAGACGGCTGATGCGGGCTAGGGGATCAAAAGGTGGGGGGATGGGCTGGAGAGGAGGTGTGCTTTTGGGGTAGTGATGACCGGCCAGCAAGTAGCTGGTGTAGGCTGAGCAGCGAAGGTTCTGGTGTGAATAGTGGTTTCGGTGACGACCGGTCAATCGGTTTTGACTGTGCGGAGTTTGCAAAGCCGGACGGCTGGAGCCTAGAGAGTTGTGGGGTGGGATGGGACCAAAGTTTAGGAGTTTCACGTGGCAGACGTCCGGACCTGCCCACTGTTTCTGTCGACGACGAGGCGGTGACTTCGTAAATCTCAAGATGACTAGCAAGATGCCCGTGCATTGCACGGAACATCAGGATGCATTTTTTACAAAACACCTATTGTGATTGACCCATGCAAAAGTAATCCCATGTGTAAAAACTAATGATATCTCAAGAATTTCATCGAAAAAATGGTATCTCGAGAATTTCATCGAAAAATGATATCTCGAGAAAGATGAGAGATAAGGTGAGGAGGAGTGGGGCGCGGTGGTGATTGGTGGTCAGACTTAGCGGAGGCATGGGGATGGACGATGCCGGCAGTGGCCACCATGCCAGATTGTTCCAGAGGCTTTCTTTTTTAATTACTCAACAATGAAGTTGTGGGAGATAAGGATGAACAAGAGAGGTGCGGGTATCCTTTTGCAAAATTGACATAGTTTGCTTTCTATCCATCAGATATAGATCGGATGGTCTATATTGCAAGATGGCAGGCACACCATCATCACCGAGAGTAGAGATAAGAGTAGAGATAGAGATATGATGGCTCGGTCTCTCGAAGGTGCTCATAGGGGTAGGGTGTGCATGTGTGCATTCATAGGGGTGAGTGTATGCGCGCATGTATGAGCGCTTGTGTCTGTACTGTGTTCAAAAAAAGGAGTACTCTAAGTATGCAAGTTCATAAGGAACGAACGGTGTACATCACTCTTGTCGCGTTCGCGTTGCACCCCGGCACGGTGGACCCTGCACGTCCCTCACCGAATGGAACGCGCTTCGTCTTGCGTTTTCGCTCGCTTGTGGGACCGCAGTTGAGAGCAAACCGACGTCCCTCCCCCTCCCCCGCCCGCGTCATTTACTACTAGACTAGAAGAGAGAGAGGTCGGCCGAGTGTTACTAGTAGTATACTACTAGTACTAAGTATACTACTAGTACTAGGAGCACTGCATACTCTACTGTAGATGTTGTCAGTACTCCACTAGTACTAGTACTTCTACTACTATTGGACAGGGAGCTTAAAAAAAGTTACTATTGGACTGGCTATACGTGGCGAAATCCTAGTAGGAAGAGCATGCGCGAGAACAAGCATTCACGTGTTTGAATACAAATTGGAAACCATTTTTGTTTGAATACAAATCTTGGAGTACGTACGAATCTAACAATATTGATTGGGTGTTGTTGCATGTTGATACTTTTTTCTGTAAGTTTGATCAAAGTAGAGATACTTTGACTACACACAAAACTTATATGTAAAATAAAAAGGATCGGAGGGAGTATATTGTACGTTCAAAAGCGAAACGAACATTGAATACCCTTTATATATGATTTGCTGATGCTATGATCACTGGTTCAAAATTTTGAATCTGCCTTAGGTATCACATATGCACCCACTCATTCTCTCTCGGTTTCATCTCGGGGTCTCTCTCTCTCCCTCCCTCACTCACTCTCTCTCTCTCTCTCTCTCTCTCTCTCGCTCTCTCTCTCTCTCTCTCGCACACGCACACATACCACCTCTCTTCCTCTTTGTGCATGTCAAACCTAATTGATCTTCCGAGGTATCGGGATTGTATCTCGCTCGTCGTCAGGTCACTCTTCGACACACGCCTAGGTCACTCTACCATGCATTAATTGTAACCAAGCCTTTCATCTATCTTTTTTTAAGCATACATTCATCTTTCTCTCCGCCCCTCTCTAGATCGGTCGATCTCCAGACCCACCCTAGTCCTCTTTCAATTGATCTAGCTAGATGATACATGACCGACGTGCACACACAGAACCCCCCCCCCCCCCCCCCCCCCGCCCTTCTCTCCACGCCACACGGTCATTTCTATCATAGAAGCACACCAAACCTTTATCTCCTTGCACGACACGCACTCGATCTCTCAACATCTATCGATCTCGTCAAGATGTGTCGGGGCATGAACCGAATGGGATGTCAAAACTAAGATGGGAAGCGGCACGTAGTGGAGGCAACGCGAAACTTTAAACAAACCGTTTGTCTGTATGCATGTCAGACAAATTACAACATTGGAAATAGAAGCATGGTCTAGGACCACATGCGAATGACACTCGGTGGAATGTTCAAATGAGGCATGCGGGAGGATGGACTCGACGGGAGGGCGGCATGATCGATGGAGAAGAGGGTTGGAGACGAACGAGAAATAAGCAACGCCACATGATTATACTTGGACGGCTCAAATAAACATTAAGTTGTCTCATTTTCCCTTCCGTCTTGGTCACGGAGTAAGATACACAGGGACTAGTATAGTTACTACTATCGGAACATGGTAAGTTGGGCCCCTAAATGCGGGCACGGACCGGGCACACCTCAATTATTCCTTCAAACAGTCGGACACCTAAATTAGCACACCATTCGGCTACTTAATCAAGTGTTATGCTTCACGCCTTGAAAAGGAAAAGGGTGGTAGTGTACCCAAAACCACCACACTTGGGGATAGGGCAACAACTTGGTATTGTACCACATTTGAACCAGGGCACAAAAACCACCTGTTCTGCACCTAATGCGTAACGCGGAGCACTGACGCTCGAATTTGGCCGGAAAACAGGGAAACCGACATTTGGGGCACACCTGTCAGGATGACGTGGCGCAGACTAGTCCAATGGAGGAGCTGGCCCAGGACCTCCTCGCCACCGGCAACCGTTCATGTGGGTCATGGGGGCCAGCAACGTGGCGCAGCTCCCGCACTGCCTCTGGACACGGCGACCACGGTGAGCGACATGCTCATCGTCACTGGACATGCTCGGCTTCAGGGTGCCGAGGGTGGCGCTACCACTGTGGCACGACCAGCAGATCAACACCCGGCTCGTCGAGGATGCACGGGGCGCCGAAGTGTGCGCACGCCGCGACTTGTCCGCGGAGTGTTCTAGCACGGCCAACTGCATCCCCAGGACATGAGACCATGCCGGGTCGTCTTTCAATGACATGTGGGATCGCATGTGAGCAAAGGGCATCTCCAACGTTGCCATGCCCGCAGCTGACTACCCTGGCACACAAAAAACCCTCGTCCCTCGCGTCGTCGCGCGCGTGCGTTCCCAGCCAGTGCCAGCTGCCCGCATTCATGCCGTCTGTGATCCATCTGTATGCCGTCATTAAGCAGGCTCGCTGCCCGAGGAACCAACTCCGGCGACTTATTGACGCACCCGGACGCTTGGCCTCACCGGAATGCGCTATTTAAAGCGGCAACGCCCAGCTAAACTCCACACCATAGCGCATCCTCCTACCTGGCACCACATCCACCATGACCGCGAGCGGGAACGCTCTGCGAGAGAGCTTGTCTTCGAGGATGAAGCTCGAGCTTGCCACTTGCAATGCAATAGCGACATAGCCGGACGCGGACGCGACCGCACAAGCGGTGGCCACGCTAGCGGCCGATGATGGGAGCACCGCCAGCCACGCATCCTACTTGCCGCTGTCCAACGTTCGGTGGCGCATGTGGCAGGTGAAGCGACGGACCGTCCACGTCCATCATCATCGACCTCACGTCCACCGGCACCGCCGAGGTCGGGGACTCCTCCGAGGATGAGTAGGGCATGGGAGGCGGCAGGGCATGGTGTGTCAACTAGCCGGTCCGTCTCCCGTGTTCTACTCTTCCTCGCCGGAGACCGCACCTTCACTTCACGGGTCTTGAACCCCGTCGCCGTTCATGGAGACGGCAGATGGAGGACGTCGTCACCGATGCGGAAGTACAAAGGAAAGTGGACGTCGGTCGCCGCTGTAGAATAGGTTTAGGGTCAGGTTTCTTTTCTTTTTCTGTCCTATAAAAGTTTGAAATGTAATGAAAATCTGCCGTGTTTGCATGAATCTCATCCGGTGTATATGAACTTTCACAATAATAGTAAGATATATTGTATGAAAATATATTGAATGATGATTCATTTTTGTGTGTATAAACTTGGTCTAGGTTTAGAAGGTTTGACCCAAGACAAAGCTAACATGCTAAGTAAATAAACACATAGGTCTACATACAGAATTTATCTTAGGCACTCCAATAGTACGTCCACTACACATTCAAGCATTTTACATCTTTCTCTCGCTCTGTCTGTCAAACCAACTAAGCCTTGTCCTAAAAAATAAAGTCCTAAAAAAACCAACTAAGCCAACCTCCCAGCATATCGCGCGGGAAAAGACCCGGTCACGCCGTTTTAGTCGGGATTACTGGTAGTATTGATGGATCGCGGGAAACACCAAGTTTAAAAGGAAAGAGGCGGTACACTCATAGCATGCCTGTCACGGTCGCATTGCACCCCTCACATGGTCGGTCCTGCACACGGCTGATGTCTACTACGCAACCTTCTTCTTGTAGACTCGTGTTGGGCCTCCAAGCGCAGAGTTTTGTAGGACAGTAGCAATTTTCCCTCAAGTGGATGACCTAAGGTTTATCAATCCGTGGGAGGCGTAGGATGAAGATGGTCTCTCTCAAACAACCCTGCAACCAAATAACAAAGAGTCTCTTGTGTCCCCAACACACCCAATACAATGGTAAATTGTATAGGTGCACTAGTTCGGCGAAGAGATGGTGATACAAGTGTAATATGGATAGTAGATATAGGTTTTTGTAATCTGAAAATATATAAAAAAGCAAGGTAACTAGTAACAAAAGTGACCAAAAGCGGTATTGCAATGCTTGAAAACAAGGCCTAGGGTTCATACTTTCACTAGTGCAAATTCTCTCAACAGTGATAACATAATTAATTGAATCATATGGCAATCCCTTAACGTGCAACAAACACTGGTACAGCGAGGTGCTATACAAACGGTTTTTAACCCCTTTCCGCGACGGTGTTCTGAACCGTCGCCTAGTGAGTGACTGCGATAGGGGGGTCCTTCCCACACGACCCAGAAACCGTCGGGGATATGCCCTCCTGGCACACACGCTTGGCAAAATAAGGTCGTGTGCGACCGGCGAGCGATCAAATATGGTTATACGTACAGTAGTACTAAAAAAATATAATTATACAGGCGAAATCATTTCCGGTCGTAAGTACATCCCACACAGTCAGTCCCCGCTAAACATTTCCGTTCGTATATACATCCCACACAGTCGCTCCAAGAAAAACGTTTCCGTTCGCAGGTACATCACACACAATTTTCCCCATTAAATCGTTTGTGATAGCGTTGCCATTGCACACGATATTAACAATTTTATCATTTGCGTTATTGAATGCATCACACATGGTGCGTAGAAGAAACTGTGTGGCAAAGGCTGTCCATCACACACAGTTTTTATGTGGTAAACGTTTGCGCAAGGTGGCCTAACGCAAACAGTTTTCAAGAGGATGTCGTGTGTGATTGTTCATTGATCCAACACGGTTTATTCCTAGAAACTGTGTGTGTTGCCTGAGGTCATCGCCCACGGTGTTTTCTCAATAACCGTTTGCAATAGAAAACCCCAATTAGCAGGCTAATTGGCCATTAGCAGGCTAATTGCCCTATTATTAATAATCCATTTATTAATCTAATTGACATTTTATATTAAGCACACAATATATTTCATTTCCATATTAAGGAAGCAGGATTTCATAATTGAAATTCATTAGAGTACAACATCATATAGATTCAGCACTCAGCTACCCCATTACACAGCTGCACCAGCACCAAGTTTCACATGCAACATCTAGAACCTTTCGAATTTAGCATCATAGACGGTACATAGACAGATGCATCTCAGCTGGAAAACTGCTGAAGTGGAAGGCGAATATTGAGCCTTCATTGATATTGAAGGTCTTTGCAACTTTAGGCCAGTGCCTGTGGATGATTGATCGTACATCCTTCATCCTCTTCAGGAACACTTCAATATTGAACCGTGGGTGTTGTATGAAAACCTTCCTCGCCTCCTGAACATAGAGGTGGTTTGAGAGGTAATCATCAGTGAACTGCTTTGGAAAGGCCTGAAAACAAGGATGTGCATAAATATCTTCTCTATATTGGAAATGGGGCAGAGGAATAAAAAAAAGGCAAGGTATAATAGGTAGTACGTACCATCTTGTAGTGAACTGATGTCTTCTTCATTGTGCAGACAAAGATCTTGTTATTTTTTATCACTAATTTCTTTATCCTAACAATCTTTCTGAGTTTCTTGACTTGATTGATATTCATGGACAACTCATTTCCCCATATGCAAAAGGGTCGAACAGTGGGTCAAAACCTCTGACAGCAGGACCTACATGTGCAAGACCAAATTGTTAAAAACCAAAATATTAGAATGGTTCCTGCAATTGCACAATAATGTGCTATTAGACAACGGACCATGCATATGCTAACCTTGATTGTAAACCTCAGTGCTTCCCATTGTTTCCCTGCAACACATATAAGGTAGTTAGTCATCAGGTTAAGTGAGGGTTCGCATGCTATCAGTAAAATATGTTGATGAAAAATAAGCGCATTGCAGATTCATCAGATTAATTCAAGCCACATGGAAAACCCATTTATCCAAACCAAGCATGATTAAGAACTAGGAAATATAGCACTTGTATATGTTTCTCATGTATTAAGTGCAGCCAAATTCGATTTATTCCTCACATGCACAACAATACAAAATTCTACCCATGACAATTGACATCACATTGCAGAATTGAACCAAGCAGTTAACTAAACACCACAACAAATGAACCAAACATTAACTGAGCACCACATTGCACAATATAACATACTCCTAATAGAAGATCAGACAGTTAACCAAACCAAGCATGCTTAACAACTTGGAAATATAGCAATTGTATTTGTTTGTCATGTATTTAGTACAGCCAAATTCAATTTATTTCTCACATGGTATACAATAACAGAATGCACCCACAACAATTGAACATCGCATTGCAGAATTGAACCAAATAGTTAACTAAACACCACAACAAATGAACCAAACGTTAACTGAGCACCACATTGCACAATGCATAACATACTAGAAGATCAGACAGTTAACCAAACCAAGCATGCTTAGCAACTTGGAAATATAGCAATTGTATTTGTTTCTCATGTATTTTGTAAAGATAAATTCGATTTATTTCTCACATGGAAGACAATACAAAATTGCATCCTGAAGAATTGAACATCACATTTGCAGAATTGAACCAAACAGTTAACTGAAGACGACAACTAATTAACCAAATAGTTAATAAGTGAGCACCACATTGCACGACATATAGAACATATACACTAGAGCAATAGTTGCATGGTAAAATTAGATGGCACAATTCACTAGAATTTGTTAAGGAAAGGCAGAGCAGCACACGCAACGGGTAAACCGAGCATGCTTAACCGGCGTAGCTAGCAAATGGCAAGGTGCTCCTCCAAGATCTGGGGGTCGGCACGAATGGCAGCCATCGCGACCTCATCCGCGCGTGCGGCCGCGATTTGCTTCTCCACTGCCAAATGCTCCTTGAGCTCCTGCCTATACTGCGTTCACCATGGCTTAGGGCGGCACTTATTTGGTGGAGGGGTCGGTGATTTGGGTGGAAGGTGTCGCGCCGGCGGTCGGGGCATGTGGGATGTGGAAGGAGGAGGAGGATGGGGTCGGGTGTGGATTACCTGCCTGGATAGACGAGGCCAAGCAGCGTGAAGGAGGGTCGCCGGCGAGGAGGCGGCGCTACAAGCAAGGAGTGAAGGTTTCAACTTGGAAAGGAAGGCAGAAATAGGGGAAATGTGGCTTTTGGTAAGGGGGAGGGGCAGGGAGGTAGATATTTCTGCGAAAGCCGAAATTTTGAATCGGTTCAGCGAAAAAACTGGCACGCAAAGTGTCATCAAACACGGTCCCTTATTCAGAACTGTGTACGATATGTGAACATCACAAACGATTCAGATAGCTTAACCCGTGTGTGATGAGTTTGAACGTAAAAAATTTTGGTTCGAATTTTCCTGATTACAGTGGTCATCCACGTCATTACATAATTTGGGTACACAAAGGAGACTACAGCACACCCACACTTCTTAATCAAGCAAGTTCAGTAATTAAACAGAGCTAGCTGTACTAAACATTACTCTAACAAATTAAAGACCGGTGCTCTTAATTAAACAAAACAAAGAGTACTACTACGGCTGGTGCTTGTCGATCTCCGCCGCCTCCTCCATGTCCAGCTCGCGCCCGATGGTCTTCTGGGGAAGGGGCTCCATGGCATCCATTGCACCATACTCGGCAAGCATCTCGCCATCCGCGTCCGCCATCTCTTTGGAAAAGGCCGCCACAAGCTGGGCGTGGGCGGCCGTGATCTGGGCTTGGACGGGCTTCGTCGTGGCAAGGTATGCGGCGGAGGAATGGACGGCTGCTCGAATGCTCTCGGTGATTGCCAACTCTTCGGTCGTGGGTTGCCGACCGTTGTCGGAGAAGCTTCGTTCGATTTGTGCGGTGACCGCCACGAGCTAGGCGTGGGCGGCCTCGACATGGTCGTGGGCGGCCTCCATCAGGGCTAAGGCCGTCGCTGTGGAACGGACAGCTGTTGTGCCGCTCTTGCCAGTTGCTATCCCCGAGGCAGATATTGCTGCCGCCACCTGAGAAGCAACAACAACCGTTTGGGCTGCCTTGGCCGCCCGGTCGCAGATTGCGGCCGCGCTCATGCACCTTGTTAGCACGCGCATGGCGGCTGCGGCCGCGCTCTCGCCGGAGTGGGCCGTCGAAGTTGCCCTCACGACATGGGTCCACATCCCCATCTTTCACCGGTGACGATTGAACAGTGAAATGATATTTGGGGAGCGAGCTAGTGTGCTTGACACGCCGGCTCTGGACTGTAGCCGACGCACCTTCTCGCATAAGCCATAGGAGTACTATACTCCGACGGTGCTCCAAGATATTTTGTACTGCATCTCACACGGTTGGTGATAATAAACTGTGTGCGATCTACTTGATTTTTCATCTTGATTTGAATTACATAATGGGGTCACAACGGCAATGGAGGGTGTTTGAATTGCTAGAACTTTTATCTGCAGTGAACATGCAACTATATGTGTGTCATAAAAAAATTGGAATTATTCAGGGTTCGTTTGGACATTTTATATATTAAATTGGTTTTCTAGCCATTTTAGGTGCACAATTCAAAATTAAACTACATGCACATGCTCCGGTGCACCAACATGGGTTGTAAAATCATATATGTGTCCATGGGTTTATACTTATGTCCCATGCAAGAAATGGGGATGAATTTCGAACACCACGACACCATGGCTCTCTGGCAAACGTTGAGGTATTTTCTTTTGTAATTCTAGTAAATCCAAAACCCGTTTGAAATTCATGAACCTTGGCATGCTATCATGGAATGGCATCAACATGCTAGGGTAAAAAATATTGTCCCATTTGGGGCAGGTTGGGGTATAAGCTTCTCACAAACCAGAGCTTCTCACAACAAGCCTCATGGTTACGGTAGGGAACGTTTCACCTTTCTGGACGAAACGATATCCGTTGCCTCTTCTTGATTTCAATTTTTTTTCAACTGTCAACATAGAACAACATGAGTGTTGTGTTAATTTTAGGAATTTTTCGGGGTTCGTTTGGACATTTTTATACATTAACTGAGTTTTCTATGCATTTATATGCATAATTCAAATTTGAACTACAGACACATGCTCCAGTGCATGTAAATTGTTTGAAAAATCAAATTTGTGTCCTTGGCTGCATGCTTAGGTCCCATGCAAGAAATGGGAATGAAAGTCAAACACCTTGCCACTGTCACTCAGCCGCAAACATTGAGATACATGGTTTTTAAATTCTAGTAAATCCAAAACTCGTCTGAAGTTCATGAAACTTGACATGCTATCATGGAGCGGCATCAACATGTTGTGGTAAAAAATTTGTCCCATTTGGGGAAGGTTTGGGTATAAGGTTCTCGCAAACCAGAGCTTCTCACAACAAGCCTGATGGTTTCAGTAGGGAACGTGCCACCTTTGGGGACGAAACAATATCCGTTGCCTCTTCTTGCTTTCAAATTTTTTTCTAGTGTCAACATAGAACGACAAGAGTGTTGTGTCAATTTTTGGGATTTTTGGGGTTCGCTTGGACATTTTTATACATTAACTGGGTTTTCTAGGCATTTTATGTGCATAATTCAAATTTGAACTACATGCACATGCTCCAGTGCATATAAATTGGTTGAAAAATCAAATATGTGTCCTTGGGTGCATGCTTAGGTCCCATGCAAGAAATGGGAATGAATTTCAAACACCAGGGCACTATTGATTGCCGACAAAACGTTGAGATACTTTGTTTTTAAATTCTAGTAAATCCAAAACTCGTCTGAAATTCATGAAACTTGGCATGCTATCATGGAGCGGCATAAACATGCCGTGGTAAAAAATTTGTCCCATTTGGGGCAGGTTTGGGTATAAGCTTCTCACAACAAGCCTAATGGTTTCGGTAGGGAACGTGCCACCTTTGGGGACGAAACGATATCCGTTGCCTCTTATTGCTTTCAAAAAATTTCTAGTGTCAACATAGAACAACAGGAGTGTTGTTAAATTTTGGAATTTTTCGGGGTTCGTTTGGACATTTTTATACATTAACTGTGTTTTCTAGGCATTTTATGTGCATAATTCAAATTTGAACTACATGCACATGCTCCAGTGCATATAAATTGGTTGAAAAATCAAATCTGTGTCCTTGGGTGCATGCTTAGGTCCCATGCAAGAAATGGGAATGAATTTCAAACACCAGGGCACTGTTGATTGCCGGCAAAACATTGAGATACTTTGTTTTTAAATTCTAGTACATCCAAAACTCGTCTAAAATTCATGAAACTTGGCATGCTATCATGGAATGGCACCCGACATGCCGTGGTAAATTTTTTGTGCCATTTGGGGCAGGTTTGGGTATAAGCTTCTCACAAACCAGAGCTTCTCACAACAAGCCTGATGGTTTCGGTAGGGAACGTGCCACCTTTGGGGACGAAACGATATCCGTTGCCTCTTATTGCTTTCAAAAAATTTCTAGTGTCAACATAGAACAACAGGAGTGTTGTGTTTAATTTTGGATTTTTTTTGGGGTTCGTTTGGACATTTTTATACATTAACTGTGTTTTCTAGGCATTTTGTGTGCATAATTCAAATTTGAACTACATGCACATGCTCCAGTGCATATAAATTGGTTGAAAAATCAAATATGTGTCCTTGGGTGCATGCTTAGGTCCCATGCAAGAAATGAGAATGAATTTCAAACACCAGGGCACTGTTGATTGCCGGCAAAACATTGAGATACTTTGTTTTTAAATTCTAGTAAATCCAAAACTCGTCTGAAATTCATGAAACTTGGCATGCTATCATGGAATGGCACCCGACATGCTGTGGTATTTTTCGTGTCCATTTTGAGAGAAGGCGCACTCGAATAACAGCCAACAAAGGCATTTTGAGAAAATAGCTGCCACTTTAACATCTCAAACGTTTGTATAATTCAAATCATGTGTGTTATGTTAACCATTCACATGATGCCACGTGTCTGGCTTTTAATGGCTATAGGAGGTGCCGTGCGGATAGCTGCTTGACTGAATGGGAGGCGTGCGAGTGCAGTCCGGTGCGCAGGCTGACCGAGAGGCGTGCAAGCTGTCCTCCAATGTGCAGGCGCACCGGGAAGCGTGTGAGTTGTACGCTGCGCAGGCTCACTGGGAAGCGAGCCCTTTGACTTCCATGGCCGCCCGCCTTGCTCGCATCCTCTCCATTAATGGCGCCCGAGTCGCTGTTTAATACGGGCGGCCTTACTGTTCGCCTCCCATTCCCCTCCCTCCCGCAGACCTCCACCAACGCCATGGCGGAGAAGGATTATCTGCCACTAGTCTTCAAGTTTGGTGAAGTGGACTCCGAGCTGGAGGAGATAGAAAAAAAGGAGGAATGGGGCCTCATGGACATGGCCCTGAATGAGCTGGCCGCGGCGGTTGCTGCCCCCGCGCCCATCCCAGCTCCCATCCCCGTGCCTACGCCAGCGACCATCCCCGTAGCATTGACGGGCTGGTCATCGAGCACTATCGCAGAGCTAGAAGCCGCAGGCGTCAGCGAGGTCTCCGCAGACCCGCGCGAGTCGTGTACATGCCAGCGCCAGCGCCCTTGCCCGTGCCCGTGCGCGCCCCTCCACCCATCGCGGCGCCGGTCCCCGTGCGTTTGCCTGCACCCACCGAACCCGTGCCCGTGCGCGCGCCCCCCTCAGTGGCATGGGACGCCACCGTTGACCGCAACCTCGCAGCGCCGCCAGTTGCCGTCCTCCCGCGCCCCGCCCGTCGATCACGCGACGACATGATGTTTGATTTCCAAGTGAAGAACATTCTGTGCTGCCTTGAAGACTTCAACAACGACGTCCCGGAGGACGACAACGACAACGCCGGCGCGGCACACCGCCTCCGCCGACGCCGAAAATAGTTTTTTTGGGTTTAATAATGTATCTCGATCATATGAATATAAATTCGCAGTGTGACTGAATGAAAGATATGGTTTGACCGAACTTGCGTTTTTCTCTCTTAATGTACAGACTTATCAAACAATTTTCTTTTGAAAAAAATGTCAATGGTTTTTAAATATAAAACACTCATCGCAAAAGTTTTAGTTAGAACACCTGTATGCAAACCGACAGCTTCCCAAGAAGCCAAGGGAAAATGTGCCAAGCAGGATTTGTGCAGCCCTTGATCGCAAACATTTTAGATAGAACACCCGTGTGCAAAGTGAGAGCTATGGTCTTCCCCCGTAAGTCAAGGGAAAATTCGCAGTGCAGGATTTGTGCATCTCTTCAACGCAAACGGTTCAGATTGAATACGGTATGCAAAGCCAGACTTCGGCGCTAAGCAAAGAGAAAATGTGCCGAGCAGGATTTGTACATCCCTTCAACTCAAACGGTTGTTTTGGATGACCCGTGTGCAACCACGTACAGACAATTTGGTAAGATTTGCATCTGTCATATTGGGTATATTGCCATTTGTCAAACTGGAAAGATTGACATTTGTTGATCTAGTAACATTGCCATTTGTCAACCTTGTAACACTGTCATTTGTCAAAATATGCAGCTAAAAATCACTAGCACTATCTAATTTTTGCAACTAAAATTCAGTAATTAAGCATAGATTTCATTCATAGATTAAGCAGTCGTTCTTTATACAAATAGTTCAACTCGACAGCTGAACCGACCAAACTTTTCCCCAATTGTTGCCAACCACGTACTGAAATAGCTAGTTCAACTATATATACTAGCTAATTTTAAGTACGTTGTACAGTTTCACCACATCTATAGTCAGATGAACTGAACAAAATAGCCCCTAAATACTGCTACTATGGACGGGCTTTGTACTACTTCCAGCAGCCTCTCCTCTGCCGAGCGCGCTCAGTAAGAGGCAGAGGAGGAGGAGACTACCGACGAGCTAGACAACTGCAATACGGTGCCTGCCGCTGCTGCACCTTCAGCGACGCTCACCTCGAACGCCCTCTGCCGCTCCAGACGACCCCTCTAGAAGCGGTGGTTCACCTTGTAGATCTCCTGATTCCTCGCCTCTGCGGCGGCGTGTGCTGCAGCCACGGCGGCGGTAAGGCTCTTTGCGTGCTCGACGAGGCGCTCCTCCTCCTCCCGCAGGAACTCGGTGTAGCGCGCAAGGTCGCTGACGCACGTGCGGGCCTCCACCTCCGCCTCCTGCCTTCGGGCGGTGGTGGCGGAGCGAGTGATGACCCCGGCGGTCGACGGTGGGCTGGCGGCCACGACCACCACCTCCCGCCTTTAGGCCGCGGCGGCGGAGCGGGTGATGGCCACGGTGGCATGCAGTGGGGTGGCGGCCACGACGGCCACCTCCCGCCTTCGGGCCGCGGCGGCGGAGCGGGCGATGGCCCAGGCTTTCGACGGTCGTGTGGCGGCCACGGCGGCAGACGGTGAGGTGGCGGCAACGGTAGCCGGCGACAGCTGCCGACGGGCAGCAGCGGCGGAGCATGTGGTGGGTGTTCCGCGCACACCCAACAGGGACGCCACGCGCACTACACTATGCCGGGGACTGCGCCGCCGCCGCGGTGTAGCCTCCCAGCTGGAGCTGTCCTCTGATGACGGCGGAGTGGCTGAGCGACGATGACGAACCGGTGCCATTGGCGATTGTGGGAGAAGCAGACGAGATAAGCTACAGGGAGGGAGGGGAAAATGCGACGCAGGACTCGCCGGTCGTGAGGGTTTATATAGCAGGCCGATAAGCATTGGGATTTTGGGGGATTTCACCGAGTCGGGTGGGAAGCTTGCGCGGGAACCTACGCGGTTGCGCGAGAACGGGCTCACCACCGTTTGGCCAAAAGAACGCCCCCGCGCGCTGCTCAAGCTTGCGCTCTAAGCCGTCTGCGGCAGCGGGGTGACAAGACGTGCGAGAGGAGGACGAAAGAACACGTACACATACGGTTAATAAAATAAAAATATTTGTGATTAAATTACCTACTACCCGCGTCCTGGTTTATATATAACTCGTCTATGTATTTTTGTGCCAAATTTTGACTATAGATTTAACTAATAAAATATGAATGCATGTCACCAGAGATTATATCGTTGGATTCCTATTTGAACATAGTTTCCAATTATATAATTTTTGTAACATGCATTAACATTTTGTTGGTTAAATTTAAGGTCAAAATATGACACATAATATAAAGGGGACTAATAGACCAAGACGGCGGTAGTAGCACATGGCCGCTATCTACGCAGCGACGCAACTGTCGGCTGGCTTGTAGACGACCATTTCCCGTGTGTTCAACTGCTCTATGCGTGTGGTTGCTTGCAGTTGAGGCGGCCGCGGCGCGCTTTGCTCGCGTCCCGCCACGCGTGCTCTGCTCTCGCGTCCCTCCGGGCGCTCTGTCCTCGTCCCTCCATGCGCGTTGCCAGTGTTTGGGGTCGGCGCACGATCACGCACGTTCGTGTGCATGCGGTTGCGCCGGGCGCGGCGCGACGATGCAGTTACCCGCTGCAAAAACTGCCATGTGGACGCGCCGAGAATCCAGGCCGCCCGGCCCCCATTTATTCCTGCAGCCATTTACCTTCATCTCTCGTGCCACATGACACAATAAGCACACCCACGACGACACATACAGAGAGGACATCTAGCGGTTCCAATGGCGCTCCCCGTGGCTCCAATGGCGCTCCCAGCGGCCGACAACGACAATGGCGGGCAGTTCACCACGCATCACGTAGTGGACACCCACGTGAGGGGGAAGGCCCTCTCGATGGTGTACACGAACGATCCGGTCTCGGTGGAGAGCTCCATCCAAACTATGGAGCAGTTGCTTGCCGAGGACAAGTACCAAGTGGTCGGCTTCGACCTCGAGTACACCATCGGTCGCGCCGGGCACGATCAGAAGGTTGCCGTCGCCCAGTTGTGCGTGCGACATGACGTCCTCGTCTACCACTACCACCTGGCCAGAAGGCCTTGCGAGCGTTTCTCCAGGTTTATCAACAGCTCCGACTACAGTTTCGCTACGGTGGACACCACCAACGATCTAAAAGCGCCCAAGGTTTTGGGCTTGAAATGCCAGAATCTTGTCAACATCCAGGACCACTACAAGGTCTGGGGCAGCGACAACAACAAACAGAACTCCCTGGTTGACCTCGCCTCGGCCATCATCGACCCCTACTACATGAAGATGAAGGATGAGAGCAAGAAGGACAAGAACGCCTGGCACAGTGTCTGGCATGAGGGACTGGATGAACAACACATCAAGTACGCGGCCAAGGACGCGTACACAAGCTACGAGATGTACATGCGGATCGTTGACATGATGGAGTGTCTTCTTCCTGCCCCAGACGAGGGATCGAGCCATAGAGTAGTGGCGGGAGCGTCACAAGAAGTAGATGACTAGATGATCGTTTCTCCTAGTTTAGAATGCATACAATTGTTTATTAAGGTGTGTGCGAATGATCTGTATAGTCACTTATGTAATTGGATGTTTATTTCAGTTATATATATATACATGTTATTCTTCTATAGACAGAGCAAATCACATGGCTTATTAGCAGCAACCATCTGTGTTATTATTGGTCTTTGCACACATTTCTGATTACGGGCCTGTTTGCCACGTATCACACACATCTTGTTCAGTTGAACTGTTTCCATTGTGTTGCCTAATCACACACAGTTCATCCTAGTGAACTGTATGCCGTATATCGCACACACCCTCATCTGGCTGCCCGTTTCTGTTGTTTTGCATCATCGCAAGCAGTTCTTTTGGATTAACCGGTTGCCACTCATCGCACACACAACTCTAATATGAACCGTGTTTGATGTCGTCGCCATCGCAAACGTCTTGCATCTATTTTAATGGTTTTATTACATCACCGTTTGTGATTGATGCATCGCACACAGTTTCGTCGAAGGGTCTCTGATTCGACTGTCGCGTTTGGACCATCCTGCAGTAGTGAAAGAATCACTCCAAAGTTTCTATCAGAGAACATAGGACAAAAATGTGCATCAACCCCTATACATAGATTACCCCAATGTCACCTCGAGAATCCGCGAGTTGAGTGCCAAAACATACATCAAGTGAATCAATAGAACATCCCATTGTCACCACAGATATCCCATCACAAGACTCAATTCATCACAAGAAGCTAGAGGGGGAGAAACACCATATGATCCAACTATAGTAACTAAGCTCGCGGTACATCAAGATCGTGCCAAATCAAGAACACGAGAGAGAGAGAGAGATCAAACACATAAATACTGGTACATACCCTCAGCCCCGAGGGTGTACTACTCCCTCCTTGTCATGGTGACTGCCGGGATGATGAAGATGGCCTCTGGTGATGGTTTACCCCTCCGGCAGGGTGCCGAAACGGGCTCCAGGTTGGTTTTTCGTGGCTACAGAGGCTTGCGGTGGCGGAACTTCCGATCTAGGGTTCTTTCTGGAGGTTACAGTATATATAGGGGTACTTGGCGTTGGAATCAAGTCAGGGGGACACCCGAGGGGCCCACAAGCCCTAGGGGCATGCCCTGGGGGGTGGGTGCGCCCCTGGCTTGTGGCCTCCTTGATCACCTCCTAGCACAGCTCCGGTGCTCCATGGGTCTCTTTTGGTCCATAAATGATCACCGTAAATTTTTTGCCCATTCTGAGAACTTTCATTTTTGCACAAAAAAATGACACCACGGTAGTTCTGCTGAAAACATCGTCAGTCCGGGTTAGTTCTAATAAAATCATACCAAAACCATATAAAATTGTTGCAAACTTGGCATGAATACTTCATAAATTATAGATACGTTGGAGACGTATCAGCATCCCCAAGCTTAATTCTTGCTCGTCCTCGAGTAGGTAAATGATAAAAGAAAGAATTTATGAAGTGTGAATGCTACCTAACATATTTATCAATGTATAATCTTCTTTATTGTGGCATGAATGTTCAGATCCATAAGATTCAAAACAAAATTTTAATACTAACATAAAAACAATAATACTTCAAACATACTAATAAAGCAATCATGTCTTCTCAAAATATCATGGCCAAAGAAAGTTATCCCTATAAAATCATATAGTCTGGCTATGCACTATCTTCATCACACAAAATATTTCATCATGCACAGCCCCGATGACAAGCCAAGCAATTGTTTCATACTTTAATGTTCTCAAGCTTTTTCAACTTTCACGCAATACATGAGCGTGAGCCATGGATATAGCACTATAGGTGGAATAGAGTATGGTGGAGGTTGTGAGGAGAAGACTAAAAGAAGAAAGTCTCACATCAACTAGGCAAATAAATGGGCTATGGAGATGCCCATCAATTGATATCGATGCAAGTGAGTAGGGATTGCCATGCAACGGATGCACTAGAGCTATAAGTGTATGAAAGCTCAAAATGAAAACTAAGTGGGTGTGCATCCAACTTGCTTGCTCATGAAGACCTAGGGCAATTTGAGGAAGCCCATCATTGGAATATACAAGCCAAGTTCTATAATGAAAAATTCCCACTAGTATATGAAAGTGACAAAATAGGAGACTCTCTATCATGAAGACATGGTGCTACTTTGAAGCACAAGTGTGGAAAAAGGATAGTAGCATTGTCCCTTCTCTCTTTTTCTCTCTTTTTTTTTGTTTGGGCTCTTTGGCCTCTTTTTTTATTTTTTATTTTGGCCTCTTTTTTTTAAGTCCAGAGTCTCATCCCAACTTGTGAGGGAATCATAGCTTCCATCATCCTTTCCTCACATGGGACAATGCTATAATAATGATGATCATCACACTTTTATTTACTTACAACTCGATGTAGAACAAAATATGACTCTATATGAATGCCTCCGGCGATGTACCAGGATGTGCAATGATCAAGAGTGACACGTATAAAAAATATGAACGGTGGCCAAACCACAAATACTATGCCAACTACATGATCATGCAAAGCAATATGACAATGATGGTATGTGTCATAATAAAAGGAACGGCGGAAGTTGCATGGCAATATATCTCGGAATGGCTATGGAAATGCAATAATAGGTAGGTATGGTGGCTGTTTTGAGGAAGGGTATATGATGGGTTTAATGCACCGGCGAAAGTTGCGCGGTACTAGAGAGGCTAGCAATGGTGGAAGGGTGAGAGTGCGTATAATCCATGGACTCAACATTAGACATAAAGAACTCACACACTTATTGCAAAAATTTATTAGCCATCGAAGCAAAGTACTAATACGCATGCTCCTACGGGGATAGATTGGTAGGAAAAGACCATCGCTCATCCCCGACCGCCACTCATAAGGAAGACAATCAAAAAATAAATCATGCTCCGACTTCATCACATAACGGTTCACCATACGTGCATGCTTTGGGAATCACAAACTTTAACACAAGTATTTCTATCAATCCACAATTACTTACTAGCACGACTCTAATATCACCATCTTTATATCTCAAAACAAACGCAAGGAATCAAACTTCTCATATTATTCAATGCTCTTTATATGAAAGTTTTTATTATATCCCTCTTGGATGCCCATCATATTAGGACTAAATTCATAACCTAAGCAAATTACCATGCTGTTTAAAGACTCTCAAAATAATATAAGTGAAGCATGAGAGTTCATCAATTTCTTCAAAATAAAACCACCGATGTGCTCTAAAAAGATATAAGTGAAGCACTAGAGCAACTGACAAACTACTCCAAAAAGATATAAGTGAAGATCAATGAGTAGTCAAATAATTAAGTAGCTATGTGAAGACTCCCTCTCATCTAAGAATTTCAGATCTAAGTATTTTATTAAAACAACAAGCAAAACAAAATAAAATGACATTCTAAAAATAGCACACATCATGTGAAGAAGCAAAAACTTAGGCTCGACCGATACTAACCGATAATTCTTGACGAAGAAAGGTGGGATGCCTACCGGGGCATCCCCAAGCTTAGATGCTTTAGACTTCTTGAAATATTAACTAGGGATGCCTTGGGAATCCCCAAGCTTGAGATTTTGTGTCTCCTTAATTCCTTTTATATCATGGTTTCCCTAATTCTTAAAAACTTCATCCACACAAAACTCAACAAGAACTCGTGAGATAAGTTAGTATAAATCAAATGCAAAACCTTATCATTCTTTACTTTAGCAAATCACTAAGATTATTATTTAACATTGCATACTAAATGCCTCTGCATATTTAATACTCCTATCCTCAAATAGAATCATTAAACAAGCAAACATATGCAAACAATGCAGACATAACAGCAATCTGTCTAAACAGTACAGTCTGTAAAGAGTGCAATTATACTCATACTTACCTAAGTCCAAATATTCTGAAAACTAACTACACTGTAGAAAATTTGTTGTTACTAATTGTGTAAAAATTTCAAGATTTTATCACGTTCTGACTTTCCAAAAGAATTCATACAATGATAGAAAACTTTCTGTTTTCAAAACAGCAACATATAGACTTGCAAAATAAGCATGGTAAAGGCTATACTTGACCTTTTTATTGAACTAAAAGATGGAAAACATTATTATAAATAACATCAAGCAAATACTAATAAAATAAAATGACACTCCAAGCAAAACTCATATCATGTGACGAATAAAAATATAGCTCCAAGTGAGGTTACCGATAATGTTAAAGACGAAAGAGGGGATGCCTTCCGGGGCATCCCCAAGCTTAGTTGCTTGGGTCTTCCTTTAATATTACCTTGGGGTTCCTTGGGCATCCCCAAGCTTAGGGTCTTATCACTCCTTATTCTCCTCATATCGATATCAGTAGGATCTAAAGTAGGTCTAGAGGGGGGGGGGGTGATTAGACTACTTGACCAAATAAAAATCTAGCATTTTCCCAATTTTAAGTCTTGGCAGATTTTAGCAAATTAGCACAAGTCAAGCAATCAACCTACACATGCAATACTAAGAGTGTAGCAGCGGAAAGTAAAATATTGCATATGAAGGTAAAGGGAAGGGTTTGGAGAAGGCAGACGCAATGTAGACACGGAGATTTTTGGCGTGGTTCCGATAGGTGGTGCTATCGTACGTCCACGTTGATGGAGACTTCAACCCACGAAGGGTAAAGGTTACGCGAGTCCACGGAGGGCTCCACCCATGAAGGGTCCACGAAGAAGCAACCTTGTCTATCCCACCATGGCCATCGCCCACGAAGGACTTGCCTCACTCGGGTAGATCTTCATGAAGTAGGCGATCTCCTTGCCCTTACAAACTCCTTGGTTCAACTCCACAATCTTGTCGGAGGCTCACAGGTGACACCTAACCAATCTAGGAGACACCACTCTCCAAAAGGTAATAAATAGTGTGTTGATGATGAACTCCTTGCTCTTGTGCTTCAAATGATAGTCTCCCCAACACTCAACTCTCTCTCACAGATTTGGCTATGGTGGAAAGATGATTTGAGTGGAAAGCAACTTGGGGAAGGCTAGAGATCAAGATTCTTGTGGTTGGATTGGAATGTTTTGGTCTCAACACATGAGTAGGTGGTTCTTTCTCAGAAAATGAGTAGTGGAAGTGTAGGCACGTTCTGATGGCTCTCTTGAATAGAGAAGGGGGTGGAGGGGTATGTATAGCCTCCACACAAAATCCAACCGTTACACACATTTGACCCAACTCGGTCAGACCAAATAGGAGAACTCGGTGAGACCGATTTAGTTCAAAATGTGAACGTTAGGATTCTCGGTGGGACCAACATGATCAACTCGGTGGGACCGATGTGCTAGGGTTAGGGCAAAACCTCATCTCGGTGTGACCGATTGCATGAGCTCAGTGGGACCGATTTCAGCAAAGAGCAAACAGAGAGTTGGTCAGGCAAACTCGGTGGGACCGATCGCTCATTTTGGTAAGACCGAAATGTTACGAAGGGAAATAGAGAGTTTGCATTGCGAACTCGGTGGGACCGATCGCTCATTTCGGTAAGATCGAAATGTTACGAAGGGAAACAGAGAGTTTGCATTGCCATCTTGGTGAGACCGAGATCCCGATCGGTGAGACCGAATTGATTAGGGTTTCTGGCAGTGGCTATGTCAAAGGAACTCGGTGGAGCTGGATAGATCAAATCGGTGGGGCCGAGTTTGACTTTAGGTTCTGGACATATTTGGAATTGAGAAAGTGGTTGAGGGTTTTGGAGCATATCACTAAGCACTTTGAGCAAGTAGACCATTAAGCAACACCTCATCCCCTTTTAATAGTATTGGCTTTTCCTATGGACTCAATGTGATCTTGGATCACTAAAATAGAAATGAAGAGTCTTGAGCTTTTGCCAATCTTTGTCCTTAGCATTTTGAGGGGTCCACATCTCTAGTCCATGCCATGCCAATCATTGAACTTTCTGAAATATTTAACTTAAATGGATATTAGTTAAATGAGCTATATGTTGTTATGAATTACCAAAACCACCCGGGGATTAGTTGCACTTTCAATATCTCACCCAAAACTTGAAAAACCTCAATCACACAAAACTTAATGGAACTTCGTGAGATAAGTTAGCATAGTAAAACAAATCATTCACTTGGGTATTGTCAAAGACAAGATTCATAATTGTTTCCACATAATGCCTACTGTACTCTTTAATTTACAAAATTTATATTAAGCAATATAAGCCATAGAAAGTAGAAAACAAGCAAACTATGTATCGAAAACAGAATCTTTCAAAAACAGAACTGTCTGTAAAGATATGAATTATTCTCATACTTATGTTACTCCAAAAATTCCGAAATATTAGAAAAACGTAGAAAATTTGTATATAAATCTTGTGTAAAAAATTCAAAGTTTTTCCATGCACCGGTGAATTTTAACAATTCTGTTACTGGACGCAAAAGTTTTTGTTTTTGCACAGAATCAAATCAACTATCAACCACACTATCCCAAAGGTTTTACTTGGCACTTTATTGAAACAAAAGCTATAAAACATGATTACTACAGTAGCCTAATCATGTGAACACACAAAAACAGTAGGGGTAAATATTGGTTGTCTCCCAACAAGTGCTTTTCTTTAATGCCTTTTTAGCCAGGCATGACGATTTCAATGAAGCTCACATAAAAGATAAGAATTGAAACATAATGGGAGCATCATGAAGAATATTACTAGCACATTTAAGCCTAACCCACTACCTGTGCATAGGGATTTTGTGAGAAAACAATTTATGGGAGCAAGAATCATCTATCATAGGAAGGCAAAACAAGCATGACTTCAAAACTTTCAACACATAGAGAGGAAACTTGATATTATTGCAATACCTACAAGCATATATTCCCCCCTCATAGTAATTTTTAGTAGCATCATGAATGAGTTCAACAATATAACTATCACATAAAGCATTCTTTTCATGATCCACAAGCATAGAAATTTTATTACTCTCCACATAAGCAAATTTATTCTCATGAATAGTAGTGGGAGCAAACTCAACAAAATAACTATCATGTGAGGCATAATCCAATTGAAAATTAAAATCATGATGAAAAGTTTCATGGTTATCATTATTCTTTATAGCATACATGTCATCACAATAATCATCATAGATAGCAACTTTGTTCTCATAATCAATTTGAACCTCTTCCAAAATAGTGGATTCATCACTAAATAAAGTCATGACCTCTCCAAATCCACTTTTATCAATATTCTGAAAAGATTCAACACCCTCCAAAATAGTGGGATCATTAACTAGAGCTGACACTCTTCCAAACCCAATTTCATCAACATAATCATCATAAATAGGAGGCATGCTATCATCATAATAAATTTTCTCATCAAAACTTGGGGGACTAAAAATATCATCTTCATCAAACATAGCATCCCCAAGCTTATGGCTTTGCATATCATTAGCATCATGGATATTCAAAGAATTCATACTAACAACATTGCAATCATGCTCATCATTCAAATATTTAGTGCCAAACATTTTATTGACTTCTTCTTCTATCAATTGAGCACAATTTTCCTTTCCATCATTTTCAAGAAACACATTATATAGATGAATAATATGAGGCAGCCTCAATTCCATTTTTTTGTAGTTTTCTTTTATAGACTAAACTAGTGATAAAACAAGAAACTAAAAGATTCAATTGTAAGATCTAAAGATATACCTTCAAGCACTAACCTCCCCGGCAACGGTGCCAGAAAAGAGCTTGATGTCTACTACGCAACCTTCTTCTTGTAGACTCGTGTTGGGCCTCCAAGCGCAGAGTATTGTAGGACAATAGCAATTTTCCCTCAAGTGAATGACCTAAGGTTTATCCATCCGTGGGAGGCGTAGGATGAAGATGGTCTCTCTCAAACAACCCTGCAACCAAATAACAAAGAGTCTCTTGTGTCCCCAACACACCCAATACAATGGTAAATTGTATAGGTGCACTAGTTCGGCGAAGAGATGGTGATACAAGTGTAATATGGATAGTAGATATAGGTTTTTGTAATCTGAAAATATATAAAAAAAAGCAAGGTAACTAGTAACAAAAGTGAGCAAAAACGGTATTGCAATGCTTGAAAACAAGGCCTAGGGTTCATACTTTCACTAGTGCAAATTCTCTCAACAGTGATAACATAATTAATTGAATCATATGGCAATCCCTCAACGTGCAACAAAGAATCACTCCAAAGTTTCTATGAGAGAACGTAGGACGAAAACGTGCATCAACCCCTATGCATAGATTACCCCAATGTCACCTCGAGAATCCGCGAGTTGAGTGCCAAAACATACATCAAGTGAATCAATAGAACATCCCATTGTCACCACAGATATCCCATCGCAAGACATACATCAAATGTTCTCAAATCCAATACTCAATCCAACATAACGAAACCTCAAAGAGCAAGACTCAATTCATCACAAGAAGCTAGAGGGGGAGAAACACCATATGATCCAACTATAGTAACTAAGCTCGCGGTACATCAAGATCGTGCCAAATCAAGAACACAAGAGAGAGAGAGAGAGAGATCAAACACATAGCTACTGGTACATACCCTCAGCCCCGAGGGTGAACTACTCCCTCCTCATCATGGTGACCACCGGGATGATGAAGATGGCCTCCGATGATGGTTTCCCCCTCCGGCAAGGTGCCGGAACGGGCTCCCGATTGGTTTTTCATGGCTACAGAGGCTTGCGGCGGTGGAACTTCCGATATAGGGTTCTTTCTGGAGTTTACGGGATATATAGGGGTACTTGGCGTTGGAATCAAGTCAGAGGGACACCCGAGGGGCCCACAAGCCCTAGGGGGGCGCCCTGGGGGTGGGGGCGCCTCCTGGCTTGTGGCCTCCTCGGTCACCTCCTGGCATAGCTCCGGTGCTCCGTGGGTCTCTTCTGGTCCATAAATGATCATCATAAATTTTCAGCCCATTCCGAGAACTTTTATTTCTGCACAAAAAAATGACACCACAGTAGTTCTGCTGAAAACAGCGTCAGTCTGGGTTAGTTCTAAAAAAATCATACCAAAACCATATAAAATTGTTGCAAACATGGCATGAATACTTCATAAATTATAGATACGTTGCAGACGTATCAACGGCTCGCGCAAACGGAACGCGCTTCGGCTTGCCTCTTCAGTGACACGTGGGACCGCATTTGGAGAAACCGACCATGCGCCAAACTCCCCCGCCCACCGCATGAAATCCCCCCCCCCCTCCCCAAATCCCAACTTCAACTGCCCTTCGGCCAACTAGCCAATAATATTCCCCAAACCCCCCTCCCCCCGGCCCCCTCCACTCCATTCGCTCCGCCAAAGCCGCCCTCCCCACCGCACCAATACGTCGGCACCGCGGTTCGTCGAGGGGACGCACGGTGATCCTCTCGCTCCCACAGTACGCTCTCGTAGACTGCCGTCCTCCAGCCGCGCCGCCACCGCTGGCGATGTTCTGGTGGAGACGCACAGCGGTCAGCTTCTCCCACGGTACGCGCATTCTAGACTGAGGTCCTGTGCATGTCGGAGTGGCGCTGAATGTTAGCTGATAGACGTTGTTAATCTCACTGTTTGCCGAAATAGTTTACAGTCAATATGCTCTGCTTAAGAAGCTTCCTTGCCCTGTTCTGCACTCAATCTGCTTTGCTGAGATGGCATGCCACGCCCGATTAGTTGCTATAATATCCTGCCATATAAATATTGTGAAGTAGATTGCCATGGTCTAGTAGCCAATCTATTAGGTGAAATAGCTCGACATCGTTTTATACTCGATCTTTGTTGTTGAGATGGCCTTTGATGGCTGTGTGCTCGGCCTCATTGACTGTTGAAATAGCCTGCCATAATTTAGCACTCAAATTTGTTTGCTGAATTAGCTTTACATATATTTCATTACTTAGATCTGCTTGTCCAAATATCTTGCCATAGCTTTAGACATCGACCTAGGTTTTTTTTTCTGGACTTTATAAAAAAGCATATATGTTTTTCCTGTAATATCTAGTAGAAGAACTAATTTGTATGTCTAACAGATGGACAGGACTTGGATAACTTCCGCTTGAAGATTCTCTGCTGCATATGTCAAGGGGGTTGAAAACTTCATGAACTTTATCAGAGCTGAGTACGGTGGTCCGAAATCAGATGTGTTCTGCCCGTGTGGCAGTTGTATGAATTCAGTTACAAGACCCCAGTCAACTGTGCAAAATCATCTACACTTGTACGGGATATCGGTCACATATACTAGGTGGGTTCATCATGGTGAAGCTGTGAACGTCAATGTTACTGACTATGTGGAAGCAGCAGATCACCATCTTGATCTGCCTGATGCTCAGGTGGAAGAGGAGGAGGAGGTGGTGGCGGCGGAGCTAGTGAGTTTGACCAACATTGAAACAATGCTACAAAATGCTCGCGCATTTCGTGAACTTTCATCTACAGAAGAAAAACGGTGGGCCCGCATGTTGGAACAATGCAACGTGGCAGTCACCCCAGGAAATAAGCTGTCAGTATTCTCAGCTATGGTCACCTTTCTTTAGGTGAAGACATCTGAGCGGATGACCAACAAATCATTCGATGCGATGTTGGCTGCTTTCCGCAAATCTTTCCCAGATGCGTCTGAGCTACCACACACCTACAGTAAAATGAAGAATTTCCTTCGTGCAGTTGAAATTGGATATGATATGATCCATGTTTGTAAGAATAATTGTGTTCTGTTCCAGAAGGATTATGCCAACTTAAGTGAATGCCCAAAATGCAAATCATCAAGATGGAAAGATGGCAATGCTGTGAAGAGGATTCCTCATAATGTTCTGAGACATTTTCCAATTATACCAAGATTGCAGAGGTTGTTTCATGATGTTGAAACAAGAAAGGATGTACTGTGGCATTCTAGGAACCAGGAGTACAGAGATCAGAATGTAATGAGCCATCCATCTCATGGTAGTGACTGGAAAAGCTTCAATCAGAAACACAAAAAGTTTGCTATTGAGCCGAGAAACATTAGACTTGGCTTAGCTACAGATGGATTCAACCCATTTGGCCACTAGAGCGCCACATATAGCATGTGGCCAGTGCTTGTTATCCCTTACAACATGCCACCAAATGTCTACACCAAAGAATCAAACTACATGATGGACTTGCTCATCCCAGGTCCCAAAAGTCCTGGAAAGGATTTTGATTTATTCATGGAGCCTCTTGTGGAGGAACTTCAACAGCTATGGAGGGGTGTTCTCACTCGAGACCTATATAGCAGCCCACCAGCTGATTTCTTTCTGCGTGGTATTATAATTTTGTGCATCCATGATTATCCGGCTTTGGGCACTATGTCAGGGCGAACGACACATGGTTACAATTCATGTGTTCGCTGTGACAAGAATTCGCTGTCATACACAATACTTAGCAAGATCTGTTACATTGGACACCGCCATTTCCTTGCCAAGGATAAGCCGTGTCCTACAAAATACCAAAGGCATGTGTTCAATGCAAAGCATGAAAACCATGATGCGCCAAAGAGGCTCATCGGCGATGAGTTGCAAGAGGAATTAGGGAAGGTCAGGCATATTACATCAGGAAACCATCCTGATAATGGTAGCGGGAAAAGGAAGCATGGCAGGGTAGAAGAGAGATTATTGTTTACCCACAGGTCCACTTTGTGGGACTTGGAGTATGGGAAAGATTTGGATATGCGGCATAATCTTGATGTGATGCACATCGAGAAAAATATATGTGACAGCATTATCGGCACACTTCTTAATATTGAAGGCAAGACAAAAAATACCTTAAAATCTAGGATTGATTTGACACACATGGGTATTAGATCCGATTTGCAGGTGAATGCTGATGGTGCATCACGGGATATGGCACCAGCTGTGTACGTCTTGGACAAGGTAAAAATAAAAGAATTCTGCAAGGTCCTGTCACGTGTGAGATTCCCACATGGATTTGCTTCCAACCCTGAAAGGAGAGCCAGTGTAGATGGAAACAAGGTACAAGGGTTGAAAACTCATGACTGCCACGTCCTACTTCAAAGGGTTTTACCTGTTATCCTTAGAGGATTGGGCCGCCCTGACTTATACAGAGCAGTTGCAGAGTTGGGACAATTCTTTAGGGAACTCTGCAGTAGAAATATCAGGATAGATGCTTTGAAGCGTCTTAGAGACAAGATACCAACTATCATATGCGACCTTGAGAAGATATATCCTCCAGCCTTCTTTGATGTGATGGTGCATTTGGCTGTTCATCTACCTGATGAGGCAATACTTAGAGGTCCAGTACAGTATGGCTGTATGTACCCTATTGAAAGGTGGCTAGGCACTTTCAAGGGCTATGTTAGGAACAGAGCTAGACCTGAGGGTTCCATTGCAGAGGCCTACATTGCTATAGAAGCGTTGACATTCTACTCAAAATACATTGAAACAGCTGATCAACTTAGCAAAAAGGTGGGTGAAGACAATCCCGAGCTCAATATTTTCGATTGTTTTGTTCGAGTTACAGGGAAGAGTCGACAAGATGACAAACCTAAAGATTTGGACAAAGTGGTTTGGTATGTGTTGAATAATTGTCCTGAGATTCTACCTTATATCGAGTAAGTGCTAAGTACTGGAGCTTATACATTGTAATCTGCTAAACTTGCAGCACATTCTTATATATTTAGATGTTTGACGCGATAACTATGTTGTGCAGCATCTACAAAAAGGAGTTACTGCCGCAAAATCCAAGAAACATTGACAAACTGGTTATGGCAGGATTTGCGAAATGGTTCAAGAGCCGTGTAAGCTTTTGAATTGCACTGTCAGTTTTTTTAATATATTGAGTACATAAGATGATCAACTTGTCTATTTTCTAACCATAGGTTAAGAAGAGGCGGGAGGATGGGCAGGCAGTTAATGATGCCCTTTACGCACTAGCAATGTGTCCTGATACTCGAGTAAGATATTATGAATCTTGCATTGTTGGAGATGTGCGCTACAACACCCTTGCACGCGGCGAAGGCAGTAAGACACAAAACAGTGCCATCATGAGCACAGATACGTACGGCAAAGAGACAACTAAAATGTATGCTAACATAATAGACATTGTTCAGTTGCAGTATATCTCCAGTTTCGAGGTTCATCGGTGTGTGGTTCTGTTGTGCTGTCATTGGTATAACCTGTTTTCCAGGATCGCAAAACCCAGAGCTGATGATTATTTCAAATCCATCAATGTCAAGGCGGCGTACCACACTGACGAGCCTTTTATTTTGGCAAATCAAGCAACACAGATATTTTTCTTGGAAGACACATATGCATATAGCGATGACTGGAGAGTATTGCAAAGGTTTGAGCAGAGGAATTCGTTTAATGAAGTTGCACAACAAGATGATGCTTACACTGCTCCTGATGTAGAAGATTCCACAGATGTTCCTAGTATCTTTGAGAACCATCACGTCAATGACACTGGCAAAAAGATTGCCTGTCGGGCTATGGACATACATGAGTTGATCGATAAGACGCCAACGTTCGAGGACATTGAGGATGAAGAAGAAGATGACACTGGGGGGAATTACGATTCAGACTGATACACATGGCGAAGATGTTGATGCTGCTGCTGCTGCGGATGATGATTAGATTGCTTTTGTCGTATTTGCCTGTGAGAAGATGACTTTTTATCTACTATGTGAAATTGTGTTTGCTATGACAACTGAAACCTGATGAAGTTGTTGTTTAGTTTTTTGCTGTGAGAACATCACTTATTATGTATGTTGATTTGTGTTTGGTAATTGTATGACGACTAAAACATGATGACATTGTTGTTTAGTTGTACTTATATTTGGCTGTGAAACTTGTATTTGATGACATAGTTTGTTGTTGGACTGCAATTTGCTCTACGTCTTCGAATGGGAACAAAGCTGACCCGACAGGGCCTCTGCTAATTTTTTTATTTATTAGCAAAAGGGCCTCTACTATTTATTTATTTATGAGCAAAAGGGGATACCCTCCGATTTTCGTTAATAGAAATCATTAGATGTTCACAACACTATGCCCAGTCTGCTAAACAAGTTTTATTCATTACTAGTTTCAGCAAAGTGCTCATGTCATAGCCACTGAATACATCACGAGTGCCACATACACTGCAAATAAAGAGACAATCATCCTACAGAGCACAACAATCTTGCCCATTATCTTCACAAGCTCTTTCATCTCCTCATTGCTGTCAAGGCCGTTCAGCAGCTGTTGCTTGGCCATGATCAGATGAACTGCATCATTAACCTTCTGCTCTGCATCTTCCTCTTCTGCCGTTCCTTCAGTTACTTGTCCAACACCCCAACCTGCTGGTATTGGGATTCCTCGGCTAACCAAATAATCAGCGTAGTTCCATTCCCCCACATCAGAAACTTCCCAGAATACAAATCACACAAATATTCCCTTTTCTGCACGAATCAAATTGGAAGATCATCAACCAAACTATTAAAAAAATCAGCAACTGAAAGCAGGCGAACAACACTTAAACATATTATTACCCCATGATTCGGGCATTTGTAGAAGACTCGGCCAGGGTTGAGGATTGTAGTTGAGACGCGATGGATGACTCTGCGTGATTTGCAGCAGTGGCACCACACTAATGGCAGCGGGTTGCGATGAGCAACCGACTGCGGTGAGTGTGCCGGCGGGGGTGTGATGAGACCCACACGGGATGGTACGGGTGGCGACTTGGCGCATATCTGGTTGTTGCCTGCTAAAGAGCAGGTGGACGAGCCGCTAGCGGACATGGTTGCTGCGGTCGGAGCTTCTGATGCTAGGCAGAGTAACTAGAGAAGAGGAGAAGCGAACGTTGAATATGTCAGTTTCATTACTTGCAGAGTAGCATAGCACTATATATAGTCATAGTCTAGGTTTGGATTCGAACCAACTACAGGAGCACGTCTTTTTTTCTTCTAAAACTCAGTAACGTCTCTTTACTTGTACACTAGCTTGTTCTGTACGCCTTCTCAAGTCTTTGATTTTCGGGAATGTTATATGGCGAACGTTCCCTGGGAGGAGGACGGCAAACGAACACATTTTCCTGTCAGTTTTAGTTTCGACGCAAGATCAAACGGGGGCAGTTTCGGGAATGTTATCTGGCGAACGAGCCCAAATTTTCTTTTCTTCATATAAAAAAGTATGCTACGTGGTGTCGACTTAGTCAACAAACGATTGTGCCAACCTTGATCATTGGATTGACATTCAACGTCTATCGTGTTTCTTCAGTCTCTTCTTCCTCCAGCCGCCAAAGCCAAACCAGCGCCAGCGGGACCGCCTACTCCCGCCTCCCACGGCTGGCTGTGCTGCCGCGCACGCATCACGGCCACATCGCACCCTAAAACTCTGCGCATCTTCCCTAGCTCCTGTTCGTTCCCGTCTGAGGCCTCACCATTGTCCTCCGCCTTGGTTCGCTCGCCACGGCGCCGCCCTTCGGTGTTGCCAACATGGTCAACAACTGATAGGAATAAGGAGATGAATGTACATGGCGAGGATGACAGTAGGGACCCACCAGGATCATGGCAGTAGGCAAGCAAGTGCCTCCTTTATTACAAGAAAAAAGGTTCCTCCTGATGGTTTCTTGACATCTGGGTCGCACGCCACTATCAACGTAGTCAATAAGCAAGATAACTGCACAAGAAGCGGCTCACACCCGGGACCCAGCAGCTCGCATGGTATTTTTTTTGTTTTCGGGACGGAGTAGTGTATCAACTGGGTTGTGCGGGAGCTATGGCCCGTCTAGCCCAGGCTTTTATTTCATATGTTTACCACATGGCCAACCCAGTTTTGTTTTTTCTTTCTGAAAATGGCTAGCCCAGCTATTTTGTTTTTTGCAGAATAACCAACGGAGGCCTACTTGCTTTTCTACGCCCTACTGGGCTGGAAATCTTTCAAGACGAGGAGGGATGCATTCGGCTTGCCCAGAAAATGGGCTATAAGTAATAAGAAATGGGCTGTAAAAATGAAAAATACAGCAAACAGGCAATTAGTTCCAAATTACTTTTTTCTTTCGGATTTTGATATTTTAAATTTCATTGTTTTTGTGCGGGAAAAAATTCATTGGATTTTAAATTATGGTATATTTATTTTTTAAATTAATTTGAATCTGGCTAGAAATTTCAGGCTGTATGCTATTTGGGAAGAATTTGGAGGCTGACTTGTGGGTCTATTAGGTTGACGTGTACAAAAGGCTTTGTCAACTTAGTCCACAAACGATTCTAGCAGCAGTGACCGTTGGATGTTAATCCAGCGGCCGTGCTGCTTCTTCAACCTCTGGTCTTCTTGCTCCAGCCGCCCAAACCAGTGCCAGTCGTACTGGCTGCTCATGCCTCCCGTGGCCGGCTGTGCTGCCGCGCAGGCTTAACCGCCCCACACTACTCCCATCGCTGGCCTGGCCATCCCTCTACGCACCCACATTTCCTGTTATTCTCCGGCGATGGCAGACGAACCAGTAAACCCTCGTACTCCCCTCCGTGTGGGAAACAACTACCGAGTCTTCTCCGGCTCCGGGTCGTTCCCTTCCTAGGCCTCGCTGTCGTCCACCGCCCTAGTGCTCTCGGCGCGGCGTGGTCAACGTGGTCAACGAACGACATCCATCGGAAGAGGACTGTACGTGAAGAGGATGATAGCTGGGTCCACGGCCGCACGCAAGGAAGTGCCTCCTTATTACACGCAAAATAATGATTCCTCCACTTGACATCAGGGACCCACCGAAAGGGCCTCTGTATTTCGTGAAAAAAAGTTCCTCCCGTTGACAGCTCGGGCCCACCAGCTATATCTTCGCACACAAGGAAGTGCCTCCTTATTACGCACAAAAAAATGAATACTCCCCCTGCTAGCTGGGACCCACCATATTTGGAGGCTGACTTGTGGGCCTACTAAGTTGACGCAGACGCAGGATTTGTCAACTTAGTCAATATGAACGATTCTAACTGCAGTGACCATACGATGTCCATCCAACGGTCGTTGTGTTTCTTCAACCTCTGGTCTTCTTGCTCCAGCCGCCCAAACCATCGCTGGTCGTGCCGCCTGCTCCTACGTCTCGTGACCGGCTGTGCTACCGCGCATGCCTCACCGTCCCACCCTACTCCCATCGCTGGCCTGGCCATCCCTGTACTCACCCAGACCTCCTGTTATTCTCCGACGATGGCAGCCTCACACTGCAGCCGAACCAGTAAACCCTCGTACTCCCGTCCATGTGGGAATCTGCCGAGTCTTCCCCGGCTCCGGGTCATTCCCTTCCTAGGCCTCACCGTCGTTCACCGCCTTGGTGCTCTCGATGCGGTGTGGTCAACGCGGTCAAGGAACGACTTCCATCGGAAGAGGACTGTACGTGGAGAGGCTGACAGCTAGGTCCACGGCCGCAGCAAGGAAGTGCCTCCTTATTACGCGCAAAATAATGATTCCTCCACCTGACAGCAGGGATCCACCGGAAGAGCCACCATATTTTGCGAAAAAAATGTTTCCCCCCTGACAGCTGGGACCCACCAGCTACATCTTCGTATGCAAGGAAATGCGTCCATATTACGGGAAAAAAATGATTCTTCCCCCTGACAGCTTGGACCCACCAGCTATATCTTCACACGCAAGGAAGTGCCTCCTTATCCTCCCTGATAGCTGGGACCCACCGGGTCGAACTGTACACAGGGTTGTTCGTCTGGTCGCGAACATGTACGTACATACTGGTCGATCGGTCTCTCTGCAGCGATGAACCGTGGCCAAGTAAGGAGATGCACGTGTCGTAGTAGAGGCGCGGACGTAGCATGTCACGCAGTCCTGTCTATATATATCATGTACACGTATGTACGGCCATGCTGCAAGAAAGTAAATATGGCTACGTACGTACATACGGGCGGGGTCTCGAATGCGTACTCGCGTATACGTATGGCCAGGGCTCGTGTACATGGAGAGACAACGGACGACAGCAACGGCGTCCTATTTATCGAAAGCCAACTGGCTGGGTCGGAATGGAGAAATTGCGCCGTGTTCATCGGGAGGCAACGGAATGCGTCATGTTCATCGGGAGCCAACCGGCTAAGACGGAATAGTCAAAACGGGGTCTGGCGTACCGCAGAACGGAGGAAACAGCCTTCTATTCAAGTGCCTACGGTCGAAACGGGGTCATGTTGGTCGAGAGGGGTGTGGCGTACCGCAAAACAGAGGAAACGGACTTGTGTTGGAGCGCCTACGGTCGAAACAGGGTCCTGTTCATCGGGAGCGGTGTGCGTACCACAAAACGGGACTCCACGAGCTACTATTCATCCACCGTCTACTGCCTCGCTCCCGCCTCCACGGGGCTACTGTTCATCCACCGTCGACTTCCTCCAGCCTCCACCTGCTACTGTTCATCCACCGCGACCTTCCGCCTGCCTCCACCAGCTACTGTTCATCCAGCCTCCACCGGCTACTGTTCAACCAGCCATCCACGGGTCCTGTTCGTCCACCCCCAACCGGGTCGGGTGTGGCAGCCTCCTCGATCGGGGTCCTGTTCATCCAGCGGCAACGGCCTACTACTACCACGGGGTCCTGTTCATCCAACCCCCACCGGGGACTGTTCATCCAACCCCCAACAACGGTCACTGTTCATCAAGAGGCAGGTTCGATCGGCTTCAGTTAGCAGAAGTAGCGAAGGAATCGCTCGGGTTCAGTTAACAGCCAAGGGATCGATCGCTCGGGTTCAGTAACGTAGCTAGTGCAATCGCTCGGGTTCAGTAAGCTTATGCCTTGCTCGGGTTAAGTTAGAGCCCAACGCCTCACACACATGCACGTACGTGTACGAGAGAAATGCGCAAACCTCCGTGCATCGCTCGGCCCTGACCACCCACCGTAACCGGGAAATCCCTGATATTTTCCTCGCCCTCGCTTCTACCATGATTTTTTCCGTCATGGACGGCCCAAAGAATGTCATGCAGGTGCGTCCCCGGCCCGCCCAGGATGAAAAGTCCATTTTCTGTCATAGAAGTAGGAGCCCACCACATCTATGATGATACATACTTTTGTCACAATTATCGTCATAGAAGTGTCATAAGCATGATAGAAAAAAATTTGTTCGGCCCATAATGTCGTGGATGTATCTTTTTTTGTAGTGATGGGACGTGGCATCCTCATTAGAAGTACCGGAAAACTGATCTTTCATAACAAGATTCAACAAAGCGGCATTAATATCACAAGACTCCGCACTAGTGGCGGGAGGAGCAATCGGAGTGCTATAAAATCATTATTATTTGTATTGGAAAAATCACACAACTTAGCGTTTTCTTGAGTCATCGTGACTATGCAAACAAGATTGCAAACAAAAAAATAGATCTGACGAGAAAACGGTGAACGAAAAAGAGGGCGAATAAAACAGCTAATTTTTGTGAAGTGGGGGAGATGAAAACGAGAGGCAAATGGCAAATAATGTAAATTGCAAGGAGATGAGATTTGTGATTAGGAACCTGATAGATGTTGATGATGTCTCCCCGACAACGGCGCCAAAAATTCCTTTTAATGTCGTTTGAACTGCGTCGGTATTTCCCCAAAGAGGAAGGGATGATGCAGTACAACTATGGTAGGTATTTCCCTTAGTTGTGAAACCAATGTATCAATCCAGTAGGAGAACCAAGCAACACTATGTAAACGGTACCTACACACAAAGAACAAATACTTGCAACCCGACGCGTAAGAGGGGTTGTCAATCCCTCCACGGTAAAAAGATAGATAAATTTGTGGTAGATTGGATAAATAGCTCTCGATAAAACATGAAATAAAATAAGTAATAAAAAAATGCAGCAAGGTATTTTTGGATTTTTGGAACAATAGATCTGAAAATAAAAGCGAATAAAAATAGATCTCAAAGCAAATATGATAAAGAATAGACCCGGGGGTTGTAGATTTCACTAGTGGCTTCTCTCGAGAAAATAGCACACGGTGGGTAAACAAATTACTGTTGGGCAATTGATAGAAGATCGAATAATTATGACGATATCCAAGGCAATGATCAATATATAGGGATCACGTCCAAGATTAGTAGACCGACTCCTGCCTGCATCTACTAATATTACTTCACACATCGACCGTTATCCAGCATGCATCTAGTGTATTAAGTTCATGGAGAAACAGAGTAATGCAATAAGAACGATGACATGATGTAGACGAGATCTATTCATGTAGGAATAGCCCCCATCTTGTTATCCTTAATAGCAATGATACATGCATGTCTTGCTGTCCCTTCTGTCACTGGGAAAGAACACCGCAAGATCTAACCCATCACAAAGCACCTCTTCCCATGGCAAGAAAAATCGATCTAGTTGGCCTAACTAAACCAAAGATTCGAAGAAGAAATACGAGGATATAAATAATCATGCATATAAGAGATCAAAGAAAAATCAAATAATATTCATGGATATAGATCCGATCATAAACTCAAAGTTCATCGGATCCCAACAAACACACCGCAAAAAGAGTTACATCAAATAGATCTCCAAGAGACCATTGTATTGAAAATCAAAAAGAGAGAAGAAGCCATCTAGCTATTGCCTACGGACTCTTAGGTCTATGGTGGACTACTCACGCGTCATCGGAGAGGCACCAATGAGGATGATGAACCCCTCCGTGATGGTGTCTAGATTGGATCTCGTGGTTCTGGAACTTGCGGCGGCTGGAATTGTGTTTCGTCGACTCCCCTAGGGTTTCTGGAATATTTGGGAATTTATAGGGCGAAGAGGCGGTGCAGGAGGTCTCCGTGGAGGGCACAACCCATCTGAGCGCGCCTGGGCTCCTGGGCGCGCCTTGGTGGGTTGTGCCCACCACGGGTCTTCCCTCTGGTACTTTCTTGGCCCACTGGGTGTCTTCTGGTCCAGAAAAAATCTCCAAAAAGTTTCGCTGCATTTGGACTCCGTTTGGTACTGATATCCCATGAAGCAAAAAACAACAATTGGCACTGGGCACTATGTCAATAGGTTAGTCCCAAAAAATGATATAAAGTTGCTATAAAATGATTATAAAACATCCAAGAATGATAATATAACAACATGGAACAAGCAAAAATTATAGATATGTTGGAGACGTATCACCCTTCCTCCAAGATAAGTGCGACCAATACCTCCTACTCACTAATACCTTTGTGCAAAACTTTCGCTTTTATCCTAGGAAGGAACCACCCATGGTAGAATTCCACTTGTACGATGAGCCTAAGGAAATGACATTATATGATTTTTGCAAGTTTGCAAAATACCTCATGAGGGCCGCATCAATGAGCCACGTCCTAGAGACATGGAGGATTTCATCGCTGACACTACTGTGGGGGAAGAGAGAGGAGTGTCAGAAGCTAGAGTAGCTAGTTTACATTTTCCTGTTTTACGTTACTATGCATTATTTGCTGGGAGATGTCTGACTGGTCGTGGGGAGAGTGGAACTCTCAGTTCACCTGACCTTGCTATTTTGCGCCATGCTTTATATGCTGATAGGACTTTTAGTTTGGGCGCTATGGTTGCTCGGTGGTTACACACAAACCGTTCGAAGGGTAGTATCTTTGGTGGTGTTTATGCCTCCCGCCTCGCTAAATATTTTGAGATTCCTATTAGACACGAGGAGGATGAGGAGATGCTGCTACCCATGAAATATTTAGATTATGCTAGCATGGTAGCGCATCACTTTATTAACAATGATGATTAAAAGCGACTTCTGTACAACTTGGTATTCAGTCAGGGTACGTGTGAGATTATTATCTTGCCTGCATCTTCTTTGTTCAATATTCATTCAGGCATGTACATTATTATGCCCAATGACATTTATGCGTATTGGAGCTTAACGCAACCCCCCAGTGCCTGAGCCAGTCCCAGCACCTAAGCCATATCAGAAGTCTGTGTATCAGTGGGAGCCACAGGAGCTCGCCAACCAGTGGAACCCTCAGGACCCTCCGCAGTATCCAGGAGAGGGTTACTTTGAGCCGTGGCCATAGACCAACTTAGGCCAAAAGTATAAGCTTAGGGGAGTACGTATCTCTCACCGACATTACATTCATGCATCACACATTCGTTCCAGTTGTCGGTGATCATACCTTTTCATTGTATTATCCATATTAGTTTATTTTTCTTGCTTTCTTCTTGTGTGTTTGAAAAACTTTGATAAAATCCAAAAATATCTCTCGCTTCTTTTTTGTTTTTCTTTCTAGTTTATTTAGTTGTAGTATTAAAAGAAAACCCAAAAAGATTTCCTGTTCTTCTTTTACTTGTTGGGAGCTTTCCCGTGTAAATAGTTTTTCTCGTTTTCGTTTTACTTGCTTCAGAAAAGCAAAAACTCCAAAAATATTTCAGCGTGTTTCTTTGAAATTCTTTTCTTTTCTTTTCTTTGGGTTGTAAGGAGAAGACCATGATGAAAATATTGAGTGGCTCTCATATGCATTATTGTTGATCTAACAAAGAGCTCATATTACCTTGTCTTCTTCTTTGAATAAATGTTTGCATATTCCAGCTTAGTCCAATGCACGTGCACTCTTATTATTACTCACATCGTTCGGGCGTGCAAGTGAAAGGCAATAATGATGATATTTGATGAAATGATTGAGATGAGGAAAGGCTAGTATGAACTCGACCTATTTTGTTTTTGTAAATATGATTAGCTCATCGTTCCTGATTCAGCCCATTATGAATGAAACATGTTTGCAATGACAATTAGAGATTATAGTTACTCATGCCATGCTTAATTAGCTAGGAGTGGATAATGGTTTGTCTTGTGTGCCAACATACATTTAAAATGGTTATGATGTAGTATGATAGGATGGTATCCTCCTTTGAATGATTCAAGTGGCTTGACTTGGAACATGTTCACGCATGTAGTTGAATAAAAAACAACATAGCCTCCACGATATTTATGTTCATGGTGATTTATATCCTACTCATGCTTGCATTCAATGTTGATTAATCTCAATGCATGTTTATGACCATTGTCGCTCTCTAGTTGGTCGCTCCCCAATCTTTTTGCTAGCCTTCACTTGTACTAAGCGGGAATACTGCTTGTGCATCCACTTCCTTAAACCCAAAGTTGTTCCATATGAGTCCACCGTATCTACTTATATGTGGTATTTACTTGTCGTTCCAAGTAAATTTGCATGTGCCAAACTCTAAACCTTCAAATGATAATCTGTTTTGTATGCCTGAATCCCTCATGTAGTGACTGGGGGCTATCAGTATCTTCCATGGTAGGTGGGTTATTCTCACGATGAGTGTTTATTCACTTGTTATTCACGAGAAAGTGGCTGGTAATTGGGATGCCTAGTTCCATGATCAAAATCAAAATCAAAATATAATAATGAAACAAAACTCCCCTAGGACTGTAGTTGGTATGGACGGTACCAGTGGATTCGGCTAGCCGTGGAGTGTGCTTGTTGGTGGAGGGGGAGTAAAACTTTACCATTCTGTTTGGGAACCGCCTATAATGTGTCTAGCATGGAAGATAGTGAGATCTCTTGGTTGTTATGTTGACAATGAAAGCATACCTCTCAAAATTATATCCATCTCTGTTCGAAAAGCTTTGAACTCTGGCACCTCTGCAAATCCCTGCTTCTCTCTGCGAAGGGCCTATCCATTTACTTTTATTGTTGAGTCATCATCTTCTCATTAAAGCACCAACTGGAGAGCACTATTGTCATTTATATGCTTTGTTTTTATTCGATGTTGAGTATGACTGTGACTGGATCTCTTTTGCAATGAATTACAATGTCCAGTCAGTCCTTAATCTTCAGGGGTGCTCTGCATTTATGTTTTGCGGTCTTAGAAAGGGCTAGCGAGATACCATTATGTCATATTATATCATGATTGTTTTGAAAAAGTGTTGTCATTCGAGATATCTTATTATTGCTCGCTAGTTGATTATGTCATTGATATGAGTAAATGTGAGACCTAAGTGTTATTGTGAATATGATTAGTTCATAATCTTTGTTGAAAACCTAAATATTGGCTAGACATATTTGCAACAACAAGATCAAATAGAGTTTGTAAAAGTTTTTCTTTGTCACTTTCAGTTTGTCAACTGAATTGCTTGAGGACAAGCAACGGGTTAAGCTTTGGGGAGTTGATACGTCTCCATTGTATCTACTTTTCCAAACTCTTTTGCCCTTGTTTTGGACTCTAATTTGCATGATTTGAATGGAACTAACCCGGACTGACGCTGTTTCCAGCAGAATTGCCATGGTGTTATTTTTGTACAGAAATCAAAATTCTCGGATTGACCTGAAACTTTACGGAGAATTTTTATGGAATATATAAAAAATACTGGCGGAAAAAGATACCAGAGGGGGGCCACCCAGGGGCCACAAAGCCCAGGGGGAGCGCCTACCCCCAGGGCGCGCCTACCTGGCTTGCGGGCCCCCTGGACCGTCTACAACCCTAACTCCAACTCCATATATACCTATTCGTGGAGAAAAAAATCAGAGAGAAGGATTCATCGCGTTTTACGATACGGAGCCCCGCCACCTCCTGTTCTTCATCGGGAGGGCTGATCTGGAGTCTGTTCGGGGCTGCAGAGGGTGGAGTCCGTCGCCATCATCATCATCATCAACCTTCCTTCATCACCAATTTCATGATGCTCACCGCCGGGAGTGAGTAATTCCATCGCAGACTTGCTGGACGGTGATGGGTTGGATGAGATTTATCATGTAATCGAGTTAGTTTTGTTAGTGTTTGATCCCTAGTATCCACTATGTTCTGAGATTGATGTTGCTATGACTTTGCTATGCTTAATGCTTGTCACTAGGGCCCGAGTGCCATGATTTCAGATCTGAACCTATTATGTTTTCATGAATATATTTGTGTTCTTGATCCTATCTTGCAAGTTGTAGACACCTATTACGTGTTATGATCCACATACCCCAAGGTGACAATAATTGGGATTCTTTCCGGTGATTACCGTAGTTTGAGGAGTTCATGTATTCACTAAGTGCTAATGCTTTGTTTCGGTTCTCTATTAAAAGGAGGCATTAATATCCCTTAGTTTCCTTTTGGACCCCGCTGCCACGGGAGGGTAGGACAAAAGATGTCATGCAAGTTCTTTTCCATAAGCACGTATGACTATATACATAATATATGCCTACATTATATTGTTGAATTGGAGCTAGTTCTGTGTCACACTAGGTTATGACTGCTACATGATGAATATTATCCAACACAATTATCCATCGCTGATCCAATGTCTACGAGCTATTCACATATTGATCTTTGCTAAGTTACTTTCGTTGCTGCTACTGTTACAATCACTACAAAACTGCTACTGTTACTATTACCACCGTTACCGTTACTATCATACTACTTTGCTATTAAATACTTTCCTGCAGATATTAAGTCTTTCAGGTGTAGTTGAATTGACAACTCAACTGCTAATACTCGTGAATATTCTTTGCCTCCCCTTGTGTCGAATCAATAAATTTGGGCTGAATACTTTACCCTCGAAAACTGTTGCGATCCCCTATACTTGTGGGTTATCATCCCCCCTTCGGCGTTACAATTCTCCTATTAGCATAGTTTGGGATCCAAGCATGTTCCTAAATATTTATTTTTTGTCCGTTCCCCACTCGCCAGATATAGCCTCGTTTCAGGGTAATCATGCCTGCCATAATACTCTGCCATGTAAAAGAAGAGCCTTTCCTTTGTTTAGCGTTCATCAAGTCACCATCAGGGTAGTACTTTGCCCTTAGGATAGAAGCACACAAAGAATTAGGGTTATGTAGAAGATGCCATGCCTGTTTAGCAAGCAACGCCAAGTTAAAGCAGTGAATATCACGAAATCTCATCCCTCCTTAATTTTTAGGAACACACATTTTTCACCAGGACATCCAATGCACCCTTTTCTGGTTCTCCCCGTCTTCCCACCAGAAAATGCGCTATCGCGTCAATGATTCCTTTACAAATTTTTTTAGAAATTTTAAAGACCGGCATTACATAGGTGGGTATGGCTTGGATCACAGCCTTGAGCAGGATTTCCTTCCCCCCCAGTGGACAATAGTTTCTCCTTTCAGCTACTAATTTTTTTTAACAATTCGTTCAATCAGAAATTAGAAACAGTCTGTTTTATCCATCCCACATTTACTGGCAAACCCAAATATTTATCAGTAAGAGCCTCCGTCGTTATATTCAGTTTTGTTTTTAGAGCTGATGACGACGAGTTTTCCTTTTCCCGACGACGAGCTGCATAGAATTTACACCGTCGTGATCGGCCGAGCGCCCAAGCCCAGTTACTTCTATCGGTCCATCCGGCCCAGATCGAACACAAACAGAAACTCCCTGTTACGTATTCTCTTAGCAGAGACGTACTCGCAAGTCGCAACACTACGACTCGCTCCCACCACCGCGCGTGCCGTGTCAGGCGGCCATCGCGCTACGCTGGCAGCCGCCACGGAACATCTGGACCAAACCCCCGCCGGCCACCACCCAGCGCGGCTGCAAAGGCCCCCGGGACTCTACCCTAGACGAGAGTGAGGAGGTCTTGAGAGAGAGATGGTCTGGGCGCTGACCCCCGTCGGCACAGAGCGCGGTGTGCCCTTCCCACCCCCGCGATTCCGCAGACCTCGTAGTGCACAAGTTTTTTCCTTTCAGTTTGGTGATGAATGGTTTCCATGGGGTCTTGCAGGGGCGCAGAAGTACTACATCTCCGCCGCCGGGACGTACACGGTCGGCCGCAAAGGTCTGTTGTTTAAGGCTTGTTGGTTCATTCAGGTTTTGTTTCTGCGTCCAATTACTGGTCAGTACATAGGTTGGTGATACGATAGTTGTGTTAGCGGTTCAATCGTTGAGTTCCTGTACACAACCTCTTGGCAGGATGGAAAAAAGGAGATGATGTTTTGGGATTCAGATATGCTGGTTGATTCCTACGATTTTAATCTGTGTCCTGTCCCTTCATTTGTCTGAAATGCGGTCTATAGTCAAGGATTTTTATCTTTGCTACTGTATTTACTAGACCATCAAGGACAAGAGCCACACTCTTCTTTTCAGTAAAGTTGATATGGTCTCCATTTGTGCAAGCCCCTAAAACTGACAGATTATCAATATAGTAGCATGTGATTTGGAATTCATAGACTATCAGTATACATTGAACATCATGTATGAGACTGTAGATTAACGCCAGCATTTCTGCTACAGATTGCGATATCGTTCAAACAGAAACATCGATATCCCGAGTGCATGCGGAGATAGCAGTTGAAAAGATGGTTGCCTGGGAGCCACGTTCCGGTGCTCCAGCAAGCCCTTCATGTGTTAGTGTAGTTGATCGTTCAAAATATGGCACATTTGTCAACAAGGTACAGGGGACCCAGGGCAGTCGTCTACGTAAAGATGAAGTCGTGGTGCTTTCCGATGGCGATACCGTGACTTTCGGAAATGGCAACATGACCTTCAGGTTAGTATAAAAGAAAAATGGGGCAACGGTATGCTTGTGCTTTCTTCCCTGCTCACACATCTTTTTTTTAATTAGCATGTGCAACTATCTGTAAGAAATGATTGTCAATACATGCAATCATTTTTAATGTTTTTTTTTGCTTATTTCATATATGTACTGGTGCTTTGGTTGAAAAGGTGGATGTATAAGTTGCACTTAGTTCTGTTGATATTCCTGGCAGGTTCTCGTTTGTCCCCATAGTGGTCTTTTTTCATGGCAAAAAGTCAGCACGAATTGATCGATCATTGCAGGCAGTCATGACATCTATTGGTTAGTGGTAACTACACTTGTATGATGTACTTGCTGTCGGTTCATTAGTAAGAATTGGTTTTGCCATGCTTGTTGCTACTTAATTTTGATAAGTCGGTATTATCCTTCTAAGGTGCATATGTTACTCGTAAGTGGATTGATACATGTACACATGTTCTTGTGGATGAATCATCTCCATTGACACCTGAGCTCCTCGATGCAATCATCACAAAAAAGCCAATCATCTTGGGAAACTGGTTCAAGGTACTTTCCTTTGTCCCTCCTGCAGCATTGCTTGGATGCTCGTATGGTCTTTTTTAGCCAGAGAACCTGAATTATGCGAATAAAATTAATGCATATAGATGGACAGAGGAGGTCCTCTGGTGTGATTCTGTAAATTATATAGCAATGATCAACTATTTCACTTGTGTCATTTACACTTTCTTATTCATATGTATGTTTCAGGTTTGAGTTCTTGTTTTGATCTGTTTCAGGCGATGGCTGAAAAGAACATACACACAGAGATCCCTTCTTGTACACAGTAAGCTGTGGGCAACCTTCAGCACCTGAGTTGTAGTTTCTGTTGATTCTTGCATCAACTGTGGTTCTCCCATAACAACAGATGGTGATATATTCATGGTACTTGATCCAGATATATTCCAAACTTGACTCTTGATGGGATGGATATAAAGATGGTTGAGAACAAGCTCATGGAGAATTGCCTAGCAGGCCATACTTTTATCCTGGGATCGTCAGAAAAGGTGGTGTATGTTAAAGTTGAAGGGATATCGTCAGGCATTTTGCTGTTGACTAACGTTATTCAATTGCAGTATAAATTTGGAGAGAAAATACAAGAGCTACTGGAATCAACTGGAGCAAAATATCTCAGTATCGAGGAGTTTTGTGCTAACAGCCAGGTAAGTGTTCTAATATGTTATAAAATGTTTTTCTTTTTCTTTTGAGGATATCTTTGAGGAATAATGCATTTTCTCTTTAAAAACATAATGCACCCAAATTCTAGATGAAGAGGGCTTGAGCTGATAATAATGTCAGTTACTTATTCCGGTGCTACCTTATGTGATTGCTTCATTGCCTCTGTTTGCATGACGATTTATCTTGTTATTGGTGGGTGTGTACTCTTTGTTTATGGGAGGTGCAAACAGATGAATGACTTAAGCATGAAATTAACAGGACTCTGGAGCTGGAGACAATGACCAACAAATTCTTCTTGTTCCTGCAAAATCTCCTTTGGAGTTCAGTAAGATGCGTCCTCTATTTCCTTTGTCCAAGACCACTGACGCGAAGCTATTTGCTGCTATATTGTCTGGTCGCTTGGAAGCAGCTGCTATTGAACCACCTGCTTGTAAGTATTAAAAGTTCCATGCATATGCATTTTTGAAGAACGTGCAAGAAATTTGGACATCTTAACATTAAGCAGTAGCATATATATAACACCAGCCTTATTGAACCTACAAGTGTATTTTTTTTTTTGCCAGACATGATTGCATCCTCCAATACAACGGATGAAACTATTGTGTCGGATTCTGATGTTGAAACTGATACTGCAATATCTGATCATACTGTTGCTGCTAGCAAGTCTCAGCACCATATTCAGCATATGTCTGACGATAAAGCAGAAAGTAAAGTTACAAGCAGTGTGAGTGCTGTAAATTTAGAAGAAACAAAAGTCAGCATCAATATTCAGAACGACCTGGAGAAAGAAGAAATTTCGGAACCCATGGAGGAGGATGTTCAGGTCATAGAGAAAACAACAATTTCTGGGTTCAAAGCTGGAGGTGAGGATGTTCAGGTTATCAACAAGGTGGTGCAGGATGAGCCTTGTGATGCTGTTTTCGTGAACAAGGCGCCTAAGGATGAGAACTTGGACAGTAGCAGGGAAGAGACTTGTCATGTTATTTTCAGTCAAGATCTGATTGTCAAAAGAGTCCTTCAGCCAGCTCCTGCCGCGTCGACAGAAACTGGAGGGGTTAACTTCAAACGATTCAAAAAGGTATGTTCTATATGCTCGTGTAGTCCTTTTTGGCACAAAGAGTTGAATGCTAACACACGGAATCGCTGACCTTCGACTTTTCAGAGGCAAACCGTGTCTGGAAACAGCTTCAAGGCCCTTATTCCATGTGCACAAGAACCATACAGGTAAGATTATGATGACTTCCAATGGAATTTGACGTTCATCAGTAGGTTTTGCACTGAAAGGCTTATCGTATTCTGTTTCCTTTCCGTAGAGAGTCTGATTACGAGAAGGGCACCTTGAACGATTTCATGAGAGAGGAGAAGCGGCGAAAGCAAATGGAATCCATTGCAGAGGACCTCTTCAACAACCAGAAGGTACCTGTGGGCTTGCCCAGCACTGCCACTCCCATAAGCTGTCCTGTGTATATGTATTTTAAGCCTGTGATGGTGGGTTTTCAGCCGCAGAAGAAGAAGGCGGCTGCGGGCAGTTCAATCCAGACCCTGCTCACCGGTTGCCGATGAAGTGGAGGATAAAATGACTCTTCGTCGGAAGCAACCGGATGGTGGCTCTCTTTTTGGGTACCTTTGTTTCCCAAGTTGTACCGAAGGTTTCTCGTCACCACGAGAGAAGCCAGTGATGGAAACTACTACTACTACTACTACATAGGAGGGGTGCGTGTAGGAGATGAATTGTCAGATATCATGCTCAGATTTTGGCAAGACGTTTGCATCACTGCACACACGTCGGAGGCAGCTGTTAGCCTGCACTGGTTTTTTATGTCTTTGGCTCAACTTAGACAGGCTGAGGTAATGCAGGTAGAAAACCATGTTCGGCACATAGTTTGTTAGCTTACATATGGCCAATCTGCATGAAAGCACCAATCCCCTCTTCCTCACGCATTTGGTTGCCTGCATATGGCTCTTCTGATGCACTATGCTACTCCCTCCGTAAGGAAATATAAGAGCGTTTAGATCACTACTTTAGTTATCTAAACGCTCTTAGATTTGTTTACAGAGGGAGTACATGTTTGGTTTCACACATTTGGCTGTGTATACTGTTAGCATCTACCACACTAACAAGTGCTCATTGCATTTTATATATGATCACAATGATCACGCCAATAAAACGACACTACAATCAGGACGAATTAAATGATGGCGATGAAGTTTTTCATCTTACACAGCCCAAACTGACCAGGAGAGCACAAAGTCGGACTAGGCATCCTCTGCCTTTCGCCTGGTCATAGAACTTTCAAAGCAATTGTCTTTGTAATAGGTCACTTGTTCATGACATGTGTGCCATGACGCATAAACTGTAAACTTTTGGAACCCTCCCTATGTACACCACGTACCTCTTCACCTAGCATGATAAAAAAGCAACAATTAAGCAGCAAGCAAATGAACACAACATATATGAAACAGAAACAACATAGGCATGCATAATCTTATACCCCAAAAGGCAGAACAAGTTCGTCCTAGCTACTATGATGTCATCCTACCGCCACATTCAGAAGTGGGTGTAATCCTATTAGTTCACCATCGGCACGAGGGGTTAGTATATACCACCTCATCAAAATATATAGGCCAACAACAGTTTTCAAGCCCTATCTACCATAAAATGTACATCGTCATCGTCGGCGTCGTCTGTCATCATCATGCACGCCATCACCACCACCATAAACAACGCTAATAGTAGTGCTAGCCCAGCAAGGTCCTAAGATAGAGCCCCTTATGACCCCCCCCCCCCCCCCCGAGAGGCCCCTTATTACCCCCGGACCCCCCCGCCCCCCCCCCCCCCCCCCACATGCCAACGAACCCAAGCTCCCGTGCCATGTTGTTTAGTAGGTGGCTAAGAGCTGCCACCAGAGCCTCCCGACCGAAGCCACCCATCTCCATGACGGAGTTGTAGAGGGAAGGGTGGGTGTCGACGGTCTTGCTCTCCCTGATGGCAGTTGCTACTTCCTTGACAGCCTCGGTCATGATGCTAAAGACGCTCGGCTCCTCATCCATCAAGCCGCCCCTCTTCCTCTTCCTCTCAAGAACAGGAACATGGTTAACAACCTTCTCATGACCATCAAGGATGTTGGTCTCGGACTCGTGGGTATCTGGATATTCAGGCGTAGGCATAGGCGAACTGAGATGCTCGCTGGAGCCCATGGAATGCTTGCTGGGGTAGCCAGCCGAGAAGATCTATTGCATCTCCAAGTAGTTCTGGATGAAAGTGTTGAGGAACTTAGCGTCCTTGGGGTGGACCTAACGAAGAAACACAATGTTGTTAGTTGTGTTTGGCATGTTAGAGAAACTAAACAAATTCAACCAGTGGTATGTGAGCTAACCGCAGTGTGGCCTTGGTAGTGCTCTGTCTCCAACATGATCATGAAGGTGTCATGATCCCATTTGTGTGCCGCTAAGGTCTCTGAGCCTGGACACTATGATCCATCCGACTCCCCACTTTCTCAGGTGGTTGTAGACCTTGGTCAAGGTGACCTCTTGGCCATATAACTTTTAAGACCTACTTGGCTACAGAGTTGAGGTGCACCTCTTTGAAGCCCTTGTCATTCCTCACGCCATCGTATATGATCTCACACATCTTGTTAAACATGAAGGTGAACATGTAAGGCTGTCATCTCATTGTGTTTCCCTTCCCAGACACCTTTGCCTTCCCCACCTTGATGGTTGCATTATGTGGATCAGGACTAGCAACATTAGGCATCGCCACCACAAATGATTATGGCTGAGCATGCATCTCGAACGCATCTGAATCGTGAGGCATCTATTCGGAGATAGACTCACAAGATAATGGCCCAACTAAGGTCTTCGGTTCTCATGCCCCTACAATGGTTAGCATCAGGACTGGTTCAACACACCACACATAGACAATAAGAAACACCACTACACATGGTCATTAAGCATAGTACACAAGGATCATGAAATTCAACACTGTACACATCGACTGATCTTCAAGCTTAAGCATACTATGATTTCAACACACTCCCACACCTACATATCGACAATACTTGCAAACTACCATAATGCACATGCTCTGATTCGCAAGCTAATACCACATCTTACCATAGCATAATCAAAACCGCATGAAAGACAACATGAACATAATCAAAGCCTACAAGCAAAGTCTAGCATGCTATCAATCCATCACCGCTATCTACCACAACATCACATGCTCAAAGATCTATAGTCTACAATGCTACCACATGCTTACAAATTTACTCCTACCACATCTCGAATGAGTAGTGAGTGATCGAACTTACAACCATCGGTGAGGCCGGGTGGAGGTGCGGAACAAGTCGGAGAAGAGCAGGAAGACAAATCGCCGTCGCCTTCTACAGCCGACCAGAGAAGATGCTCTGCTTAACTTCTCGTCGGTGAAGAATCCGAATTGGACAGAGAATTCGAAGGAGGGAGGGGGATGGTGGCGGGGTTTTTGGCGATGAGCCGAAGGGGTAAATAGGATGACCGATTCGGCGGGAGGTGACCTAATTCCTCCTGCTGTTTTTCCGGGAACGCGCGCGGAGCTCGCATCGCTTGACGCCTTGTTCCCCTCCTCTGCATGTCGCGAGCTTGTTTTTTTTAGGTGATCGCGAGCTTGGTTAAGAGAAATTGGCTAATTCAGTCGTTATTAACGGGCCTAACTGAGATGTGTTGTAAGATTTGTGTTATATAGACCAAACAGTAAACGCACATTCAAACGAGCCAAATTTGCATTCGGTGGACGTGGTCGAGGCATGAGGAGAATGGAGGCTACCAAACACCCCACAGACGTACTCTCTCCATTCCAAATTAGTTAATTTAAATTTATCTAGATACGAATGTATCTAACACTAAAATATGTCTAGATATATCCATATCTAGACAAATCTGAGTCAAATAATTTGGAACGTACCTTTGCAATTTCATCGTCCAGCTATTCCCAATTCCCCCTCCACTCCCCACGGCCCGAAATTTCATCTCGACGCCTTCGGCCGTCACCATGACCGACGCCGCCGCCTCGTCTTCCCGCCGGAGGATGGAGGCCGTCCGCCGCCATCTCCTCCCTCGGCCGCCGCCCGTCCTTAGCCTGGTACGAGCTATCTCTTAGAGGCCCCAGCCTGCCATCCCACTAAGTCCCCTCCTAACTCACTCGTATCATGTCTTGCTCAATCGGCCCCATTTCGTGCTCAGAATCAGCTAAGCGCCCCGGAGGCAGGACAGAGCTCGGTGATAATCGGCGGAATGGTGCTGGACATCCACGCGAAGCCATCCGTGCCGCCACATCCTGGCACCACCGTTCCTGGGATGGTAAATCACCATCTTGCTTTAAAACACACTCCTCATTTTCACCAATTGATAGCTTGGATCACATGATATTTTGCTGGATTGAATGATGCGAGATATAAGCGTGCGGTGCGACCAGTAGCCTAATTCTGTCAAAGTAGGCTTTGCTAGGATATATCCCCTCACATATTCTTACTATGGGCTTGAGTTTTCAAGGATCCATCGCAAAAGTCTCTACTTTCACACTTTTAGTCTGGTCGTTGTGCTAACCGTAAACTTGGCAAACCTCAAGATTCCTCGTCTGACCAGGCAAAACAATTTTTTGTTTCGAAAAATATTTTGCCCCGACCAAAGACAATGCTTTTCCATAGATTTCTTAACCCTAGATTTTCAAATTAGAGTGATTTTATTAGCTAAAATTAACCCTTTTCTTGTGACCAACCGAACTGGTTGATTTCGTGATTTTTGGCCGAACTTCTGCCGATCATGAGAGGTATCGGCATCTGCAGATAATTTTACCCCAACTTAGTCCATAAAAACTACAAGTTCTGTCATATTTGATCTCTTATTAGTAAAAGACTTCATCCTTGTTATTATGTATGTGTAATTATTTTGAATGCCTATCTATTTTGGTTGATATTATATGCATGTTATTCATCCTTAGGTCGAGGCATATAGCTTGCGTGCTTGCATTATTTCTGTCATATAACAAGAAAAGTTTGAATCGAATACCATTTGATGATGTATTTGAACTTCATAGGTTAAGTACGTCGGTGGGGGAGTAGCTAGAAATATTGCTGAGTGCATGGCTAAGCTTGGGACTCAACCACTCATGATTAGTGTCATTGGAGATGATATGGCAGGTATAACGTACTTATGTTGACCTAGTTTTTCTAATAACTAAATGTACTCATGTCAGAATACTCTTCACTTTTCCTGCCTTGAGCTAAAATTTGATCTAATACTTTTTGTTAATTCTGCCAAAGGGGATTTTCTATTGAAGTACTGGAGGTTAGCTGGACTATGTACAGATGGTAAGTGTGAAGTTATCCATCTTTCCGTACTGATCGTGATATCACATCATATATTTGTATGCATTTTCGGGGTTGTGGTAAACCCAGTTGTAATATTTATTTTGTATGTTGCTAATATGTTGAATATTTTCCCTTTACAATTAGTTCCTGGTTCTCCACTCTCTTAATGTTGTTTGGCAATTTGCTCTGTGCTTATTTGTGATGCAATGGTACGGGCCTACAGTTTGGTACAACAAACCAAAATTAAAACTCTAACTGTAGTGGGACTAGAAAAGCACCCCCGCCCCACCGCGGTTATCAAATAGCTCACAACCACCCTATGCCAAATTCAGTGTTAGTCGTGTTGTAGGGTCGAGGTCCAATTTAAGCGATCAAGTTTAGAACTTCTCTACCAAGGTTGCCTAGGGGAGCCTACACAACAAGTCTACAACAAGATAAGAGTGTGGAAGCGAAAATTGCAAGTAACTAGGAGTAAGGGAAAAGATATTGCAAACACATCAAACACAACGATGGTTTCTTGAGGTTCAGATTGTTGATGCAATCCTACTCCTCGTTGGTAAAGGTTCAAACACAAATTCCTAAGCCACACCAAGGCCTCGGCAAGGTCGACCACTAAGGTCCCACGAAGCCTCTTGCCCACCTATGTCACCATGGCTTGATACTACGAAGGTCAAAGCCTAACCCGGGTTTGATCTTCACGGAGAAGGCAATCACTAGGCCTTCTACAAACTCTTGATTCCTTCACACCTTGAAGGCTATCAAGTGACTCCTATCGTCTAGGAGGCGCACACCCTCTAAGAGTAACAAGAAAAGGACAGTCACTTGGATGAACTCAAAAGATCTTCAATCAACTCTCTCAAGAATCCATAGGGTCTCTCTTACTAAGAATCAAATGATGGAGCAAAGAGAGATGGAGCACTAAGCGGTCCAAGAGGTGGTGGAGTTCTGCTTTCAAACCCTCTGAAAAATTGCTCAAAAAATGCTTGCCCACTCAGTGGTGTGGGGGTCTATATTACTCCCCCCGGTTTTAACTACAAGGCCACTATCAAAAATGCAATTTGCATCTATACAATACCACTATCTCTTCCCGAGAAGAATTGATTTGATTTTTGCCTCGTATGATGGTGCTTACTAATGCAAAAGTTGCATCCAGCCATAGAGAAAGAGGCACCACATGCACATGTTTAATTAGCCCAGAACACGAGAGGTTTTCCACACAGTTAACCCTGCTATTTATTAGTTGGTTTTGTTTTCTTGGTACCTGAAAAATGAGGTAATGGCCTTGTATACAAAAACGGAGGGAGTATAGAAAAAAGCAGAAATCTGACCGTTGCACAATAGCTTACAACTTGCTCAGTAGTACCGAACAGAAAACCTGGCAGTAGGTGCCTGGCACTCGGAAGTACTGGCTGTCGAGTAACCCTCTTGAAAATCCAAATACCCGGGGGTACCGAATGCAAAAGACACAGAGGTACTGGATAATGGAGTAGGTCATTTCTGCATGAAGGATCAACTTGCTCAGAGGTACGGAAGTGATAATTCTCGGAAGTGCCGGGGTCAATAGAGGAAGCCCTGGAATGGAAGGGTGCAGAAACGGCCAAGTCTCAGCTTGGAGATGCCAGAAAGATTTGGCTTGGAAATACCGGACCTATACCGAGACGCTGTGCCGAAGCAAATGAGAGGTGCTCGTAATTGCTAGACAAGGTTAAGCTCAGAGATACCAGAGCTAACAGAGATACACTTGGTAGGACAAAAGCTCAGTGGTACCGGAAAAAAATCTCGGTTGTCCTGGGAAACACTTAGAGAACTGGGTTTGCTCATCAGCATCACTCACAACTCACTGGCTTGGTAGTACCAAGTAGGAATACTCGAGGTATCGGGATGTAGGAAAATTTGAGGAATGAAGTGTTTGGAGTGGAAAACTTGGGGATTTGGTTGTGGATCTTGAGATAGGGTTCATCCCTAGCTATTTGCTTGCACTCCTCTTGATAGTACAATTGTCCTTAAACTCAATCTGAATCATGGATCCACTAAAAAAACTAGAAATTACAAACCACGAGCGTAAAGAAACAACCACTTGTCAGGGCAAAAATAGGGTCACTGTTGATGTTTTCACATCAAAATGGACCACGTCCTGAACTGAACTTGATAAACCAATAGTCCTCTTAATTGCCTTGTCATTAATAACCAAAAATTAATAGGGGGACTAAATGCACTTTCACATGTACCCATCTCACTACAACATACTGTATTGAGCATGTAAGCAATATGTCAGATATTGTGCAATCCATCAAAGGGTACAAACTGGTTAAATGCTGCAAATTAAGAGTACATAACATGTGAGTTACCTTCCTATTTGTTGATAACTGAATGTAACACCTTTGAGGCAAAATCTTCTATGGGTTTTCTGTGAACTTAAAAGAATTAAAAAAAATTGCACTTGGATATAATCAGCTAAATAAAAAATTTTAACTGACTAAACTATGTGTTTGGACTACACCTAAATGATAAGTGAAATGATCTTTAGACCAGGCTGTTAACTTTGTTTGTGATAATTATGTATTGCTCGCTTGGCTCTTTTGAAAATTATGCTGCTCTTTTCTTGGTCTCCAATATATTATTTTGACTACTCCCTCCGATCCATATTAATTTATGCTCCTTTAGTTGTACTAAAGGAGCGTCAATTAATAGGGATCGGAGGGAGTATTTTTTTAGGGGAATTTTATGTGTATAATTGAATAAAATTATAATGTTGTGAAACTTCTGTCCACAACAAATTTAGTATTGTGACCTTTGTATATCCGGTATAAATATGTAGACAGTAAGCTAGCGATGGTCAAATTGTAAAAAGATACAACACGGGTTCTGGAGCATCCTTTCTGAAACAGTGCAGGGAGTAAAATAATGTTTTGTTGAGAAAGCTCAGGATGGGCCCTAATATTGAATGAAGAGATCATTCTGTTAAATAATTGCCTCAATCAAGCGATAATAAATTAACTAATTAGCTAAGACTAAGTCTTTCGAAGATCTCATTGTAGTTTCTAAGACAAGACCTTCAATTCTCTTGCAGCAACTTGAGGGTCTCAATTGTTCTTGTGATAATATGATATCTTCTTTATAGAAACATCTTTAATTTATTATTTCACTGTGAATGCTGTTCATGAACTGTCAAGGTTTTTTTCATTTTCTTTTTGCCCCTTTAAATGATCTTTAGTTATTTTCTATTAGCTAACATTATCTCACAGCACTTAAGTAGGGATACTGCAGGTTCCTGATGTTACAACCCCAGTAGTATCAAATGTATTTGATGGGAATGGAGAATTATTTGCTGGTGTTGCGAGTGTGCAAGCAGTTGTAAGAATTATTCAACGAAATGTGTATTGTTTCCTTACATTGAACATTAGTGTTTGGCTGTTTGCTAATTACCACTATATTTATCTCTGTTTTCTTGGGGCAGGAAACTTTTCTTACCCCTAGCTGGATATATCAGTTCTACCGCCGCATCTCCACTGCACCTCTACTAATGCTTGATGCCAATTTATCTCCTGAGTCACTTCAAGCCGCTTGCAAAAGTAAGTTGTTACATCTCTTTATTATCTTCTGGAGGCGATAACTTATTTAGTTTTTGTATGCATCTGTATGTTGGATACTGGATAGAGTAAATTTTATTTACCATAACAAGTGGCAGTTTTGAGACCAAGAATAATGGTTACCAGTGGTAACCTAAGATTATCAGAAGTCTGTGGAGGATTTTTCAAACTAAATTTGCACTTATTTGATGTATTGAAGCTAACTGATATTTTCTTTCAAAATTCAAATTCAACCTAATTTGATAAATTCAGGGCCAAACGGGGTCGTCGGCAACTGAAATCTTGGTCTTTAGTACTTTCTCCATTTCAAATTACAGGTCGCATAGTTTCCAGCTGCATTTTTTGTAAGCCACCAGAATGTTTTGGTTACTCATTCTGCCCTCTAATGCATGGTGTACCATGAAGTGACCCAACTTCCAATGAGCTCAAGTATCTCTCTCCATTGCATGCCTTCAAGTCTCTACATGCCCGAGCTCTATTCCTGCATGTACTTTTACTTGAAGGGTGTCCTTTTTATCCTCCGGTCTAGTTACTTTAAATGCTTCTTAATCTGTGTGCTCAAACAAAATGCGATCTGTAATCTAATATGGAGGGAGTGTTTTCTTATATAAAGGCATTGTTGTTGCACTACATTACCTTTTAGTATACTTGTGAACTCCTATCTCCCTACTTACCATATTTTTTGAGGAGCTTCCCCCAAAAAGTTTAACTTGAATGTCCCAATTATTACCGGTGTTATGTTCTTCATATCGTATTTTTTGGAGTAGGGTCAAAAGTTAGTGATAAACACTATATTGTGTTATTTGTTTCAGTAGCATATGAGTCAGGGGTGCCTGTGTTATTTGAGCCTGTCTCGGTGGTAAAAAGTTCAAGAATCGCACCAATTGCGGAACATGTGAGTGCAAATGATTGAGTAAGCATTTTTTAGTATGTACTCCCTCTGTCCCAAAATAAGTGTCTCAACTTTGTACTAACTTTAGTACAAAATTGTACTAAGGTTAAGACACTTATTTTGGGATGGAGGGAGTATATGGGAAGAATTACCCCCTTGGCTGATTCGAGAAAGCACCCCCTTGATTCCAAAACTGTTTACTTTTTACCCTCCAACCATTAGAACAAGTGCAGATCGGCATGACTGTTCAAATTTCATGGGTAAGGAATGTGTGTATAGATGAGTCTTAGAGGCAAACCAAAATTACCATTAGAGGATAGAGAGAGAGAGAGAGAGAGTATCGTTTTGAACTAGTAGGGGCACATGTAGAAAGCGGACGAAGGTGGAGAGAAGGTGATTTGGGACCGTGGTGTGTTGATATCTAGATGGCAAAATTCGGTGATGTGGCTGTCTACTCAGAAAAAAACAGTGATGTGGCTGGCTACTCAGAAAAAAGTCAGTGATGTTGTTTCCAACGCAGCGGCAGTCGCTGATGTTTAACCAACCAACCCAAGTTTTGGTTTTGCACCAGTTTTGGTAGTTGGATGGTTTTGTAGTTGAAGTAGTTTTAGGGAGTCCGGGCAAGAGTTACGCGGTAAATGCACTTCTCTTCCCACTATATTTGAAGTTTACTTATTGATTTTCTATGATGATTCAGATAACTTGCACTTCCCCGAATGAGATTGAGCTTATTGCCATGGCAAACGCACTGTCTACTCCAGGGAAATACAACTTCGTCAAACTTGAGCAGTGCAGCAACAAAGCAGAATCTGTAGATTATTTGTTTGAAATGCTCAGCCCAGCAATGTTTTTTCTTCTCGAAAAGGGCATCAAGCTTCTCCTGGTGACACTTGGCTCGAATGGTGTTTTCATATGTTGCAGAGAGCACGTCAACTTCATGAAGGATCAGAAAAGGTGTAAAGTGACACCTTTCTCAACTCAGCTACTTGAAAAATTGGAGGGATGTTCTCTATCCAGCATGCCTGTTAATTTGTCTAGAGAAGGTTCTTCCAGAACTTGTGTTTTCCATTTACCTGCAACATCTGCCTCAGTGGTCAGCCTCACAGGCGCGGGCGATTGTTTGGTTGGTGGGTTCCTTTCATCTCTATGTGGGGGATTGGATATTATGCAAAGTGTTGCAGTTGGGATTGCTGTAGCAAAGGCGTCCGTTGAATCTGAAGCTAACATACCTGCCAATTTTTCTGCTGCAAGCATCGCAGGTCCGTCACATGAATCTTTATCAGTTTCTCTGTTTTGTGGGATTGGTTATTGATTTGTTGATATTTCGTTGCATAAGTACTTTTAGAGATTCCAATACAGACTACATACGGAGCAAAATGAGTGAATCTACACTCTAAAATACGTCTATATACATCCGTATGTAGTCCGTATTGAAATCTTTAAAAAGGCTTATATTTAGAAAACGGAGGGAGTAGGATATTTCTTGTGTCCAAACCCCCTGTAATGTCAAAAGTGTAAACATCCATTTAGAGCTTGAAATTCAACACCTGTCCTGTGTATTGCCTTCTTGGAGGATGTTTTATGCGAAAATGCCAAACGGAGACCGAGCTCCATGGAGGCCTTTATTTGAAAACTTCAAAATTCAAACTTTTTAGTTTAAAAAAATTCTGAAAAGAAATACACATATACCTAGATACATAATGTACATGTGTGCAAATTTTCATGTCGAAATACATTATAATGTGAGCTGCACAAAAAAGACAAATCTGGAGCTTTTTATCATATGTACTGTTTATCTTCAAAGTCCATGAATTTATTTTATCTGTGCAGCTCGCAATTCAAGGTATTTCGTCCTGAAAATTTTCACATATACACTTTACATCCTTGTATACATATGTAATTTTTTTCAGAATTTTTTGAAACTGAAATTTATGAATTTTGAATTTTTCAAAATAAAGGGCTCCATGGAGCTCGGTCTCCAAAATGCCCTACTCTGTTTTATGCTCTCTGTTTTATCTTCTCTCCATTTTCGATTGCAGAGAAACTAATTACCGTTTCTTGTATGCAGATGAGGCAAGAAGGACGCTGCTATCAGCTAGACAGGTATGGTGCCAATAAATAGAGCACCACCGCAAACATTTTGGTGTTATTTTCATTCGAGTCTTTAGGAGAGAGAATTTGTCATGTCACAGTTCATTTTTCTTCTGAATGGTTGGATGTGCCTTCGAGTGCATAGCAGCGCCATAAATGTGCCTGCCAAATAGATGTGTTGTAACTAATGATTATTTGTTGAGCCTGTAGGTCAGGCGACTGAAAATTATTTCCAGTTTCTGTCGGTTTGCTCTTTTGCTCTCTCTCCCCCTTCCAACCATTGGATTGTTCTTCTTCTTCATCCTCCCAATGCTGCACTGTTAGTCCCCCTCATGCTCCCCCCGCGCCTGAACCACTCCCTCGGGTTGGGTTTGTAAGTCGGGCACAGTTTTTTAGGTCTGCGGGTTAATGAGAAACATGTATTATATTTCATAAAAATATATCTTTAGATTCGTTGTCAAATGTAGTTTCTAACCACATAATGGTTTGTGGCATATTATACATATTCCATTAATCAAATCGAAGACCTAAGAACCCATGTCTGACTTATAAACCCAATAGGAGTAGTCAAGATTCTTCCTCCGGTGGCAAGCCACGTTGTCTTCGCCCTTGTGAGGTCCTCGCAATTTGTAAGGTTTTAGAGTTTAGGAACGGACCAGTATTTTATTATTAGTAATTTGTATGGTTTTAGAGTTTAGGAATGAAATTTGTATTTTACGATTAGTCGAGGGGCCGCTACACATATTGTTAAGCTAAATGTTTTTTTTGCGGGGTGTTAAGCTAAATGTTACTACCTCCGTTCACAAATATAACATGTTTTGAATCTTTTTTAGTATAAATTACATACGGACCGAAGTGAGTGAACAAACGCACTAAAACATCTCTACATGCATCCTACTCCCTCCATTCCTAAATATTTGTCTTTCTAGAGATTTCAACAAGTGACTACATACGGAGCAAAATGAGTGAATCTACACTCTAAAATATGTCTATATATATCCGTATGTGGTAGTCCATTTAAAATCTCTAAAAAGATAAATATTTAGGAACGGAGGGAGTATTTAAAAAAAGTTTGAACATCTTATATTTGTGAGCGGAGGAAATATGATGCAACATTTGATCAGGATTTTCTGTGGGGTTCGGCGGGTGCAGTTTTGCGAAACTTCAAGGACACATTTATAGGGGGTGGAAACTTGAAAACTGAGATGTGCGTTGATGCTTACTAGCCATGAAATTTAGGGTCGAGTTTGTTGGAATTATATGTCCTGCAAATGCAAACCACTTGGAATTATTAATATTTGGAGTACCTCATTATGAAATTAAATATGTATTTGTACATGGAATTACTTTATATGTTCGGCATGGAATTAGTACTTGCTGGAACGTAAATATAATGTGTTATGTGCCTAAGAAAGTTGGTCGATTATCCGTGGGATACAATATACTATGTACTGTATATGAGAAAGATTATCCAGGTACACCAATAATTAGACGGAGCTAGATCATATAGTTAGATTACATCTCTAATGTTGATTAACATAATTAGAGAAATTTACACTCACTATGGCGCATCGCTCACAAGTGCCTGCTCTAGGGACTCGGCAGACAAAATCCATTAACAGACAAATCTGGACTATATCCAAAAAATATTTAAAAGACTAGGAATCTTATCTGTATAAGAGGTGGACTCTTCATAAAGACGGTATAAGAAGGTCGGGAGATGCGAATTGTGAGCGGTACCACACAAAAGCAAAGAGGAATAGGGGTAGACCACAAACCTTAACTTTTAACCATGAACCGTAATCTCAGAGATGTGAATTGAGATCCATGGGCATTCTCATTTTGCTTGAAAGTCATGGATCTACATATGAGATAGGCCATTTTGTGAAGGTTATTTTTTTAGTTTGTCATATTGCAAGTTTATATTGTTTGCAACAAACTATGCATATATAAGGGCTCCATGCAAAAGGATTTTTGAGGTATTTTTATTTTCTTTAATTTTTCAAAATTATGGTCAAACTTGCAAGGATGATGCGGAGCATCCTTCGGTCATCCCCATGGACCTACCTACGTCTCCCACGGCACCACTTGGACCAATGACAAGAGCTCGAGCAAAGGCTATCGAAGATAAGGTGAACTCGCTCCTCTCCGAACTACCACTTTCTATATGTGAGACATGGCTACTGCCTCAAGCGGAAACCCTATGCATGATAAGGTACTTAGAGGATAGCCATGGAGCAACTACATCCAACGGACAAGACGGCGATGACATCAAGTACAAGGACCAAGAGAACGTGCTGCCAGGAGTTCTACAGCCACCGGACGACCGGATCTCACTGGACGTCCGACGCCTGAAACACCAGCCGCCAGCCAAGTCCCAGCCCGCGGTCGCTACAGCGTCCGGACAACCGACTCGGACCGGATGTCTGACACATCCCAGCGACCGGACGATCGAGCCCCACCGGACATCCGGTGTCACCCAATAGAAGGGAAATTATCGGAAGTCCGAGACCTCCGGATGACCGACGACCGGACGACCAACTGCCTTCGGAAATCCGACGCCGCCTGATCAAAGCCAAAATGCCGGACGTCCGACACCTACCGGACGACCGGACGTCCGGTAGCCGCCGGACGACCGACGCCTGTCTGTGCACAGCGTGTTGGGCCGAGGCCCATGTACCTTTCGCCCCCCAGACTATATATACTCCTCCTCCTCTCTCTTTCTAGGGGTAGCAAAGGATTAGCTCATTTTAGGAGATAGAGCGTTGCTCATCCACTTGATCCCTTCTCCATCGGAGTTCACGACCTCTACGGAGAAGATCCCCCAAGTGGATTCAAGACCCCTCACGGGAAGACCCCTCAAGACCTCCTCACGGAGAAGAACTTGCCACTTGTATCGTCCTTTGTTGATCATGGATCGTGTATCTCTTTGTGTTTCGAGGATCTAGCACATGTGTAATCGAATCTTGTTGGTTTGAGTGATTCCTCTCGCATTTCCCCTCATGTTTTCCCCTCGTGTTCTTCATGGGATCCGCTCCAATCGTGAAAGATCGGGCATCTAGGGTTCTACCCTACATCATCTTGGTATCATGAGCCTAGGTTGATCACGAATTTGGAGCCCCTACCCTTATTTTCTAGCTTTGTTTTGTTGTGTTCTTCCCTAAATTCGAAAATTCCCCACCAAAAATAGCCCCAATTTTTTTTGTGATTTGTTGGTGTGATGAAGTTTTGTTGGATTTGATCCATGGATTTTGTGTGTAGCAGGTAGATCTAGCTTTCCCCTATCACTTTTCCCCTTTCCATCCACAAATTCGTCCAATTTTGCCCCTCCACCACAAACCCTAGAAGTTCATCCCGTGCCCGAAATTGTCCAGGCACCAGACGTCCGACGTGTACCAGTCGTCCGACCACCACCGGACGTCCGACGTTCCCTGACGAAACTGAAATTCTTTCGCCCGAAAATTTTCAGCCACCGCCCACACTTCCGCATTGCCACTCCAATATCTACTTCCGCATACGCATTTGCATACCACCACCACTTTCCGCAATCACCATAGCTTACCTGTTTCCCAACTCCGAAATTTTGACACGTTTGGTTCTTTGAGAATTTGAGTTGCGGTTTCCGTTTCCTAACGCGTTTCGGCAACTTAGGGACGGTTCGACATCAACACCACCGCCGCTCATCTTCGCCACGGACTCGTCATCGACAACAACCGCTCAACAATTTTGACACCCTCAACCGTGAGCAAGGACGGTAACTTCGATGACATCTTTGTCTACTCCTTGCCATTGCATTGATAACCCCATAGCCCATTTTTGCGTATCTTTCCTATCAAGACTAGCCTTTGAGTATTGCCGGCAACATTACTTGTGCACATTAGTGATCATAGCCCCCATTGCATACATACCATATCATCTTGGTACATATCTTGGTATCATCTCTTGTGTCACAAGGTTGTCAACGCATATCCACAATTGCTATCTTGGTTCATGAAGTTTTGCATAAGAGGCCAAAGAAAGAGCTCAAAAGAGAAAAAGCCAACCAAGCTTTTAAGCAAAAGGAAAAGATAAGCAAAATAGCTTTTAAGCAAGAACCATAGCATCATACTACATTAAGATTGTCATACTCGATCATCTTGGATCATATCATAGGAACACGATACATATAGCATACTTGGGATAGAAGTCGTTGCATTTTGCTTAGTAGGTTGTGCACAAGTATTGTATCCGTCTATTGTGCAATCGAGCTAGCGTCTCTCTAGCATTGTGCAACAAGAGCATTTTCGTGGATTCCACATTTTGGCTCATTCCTTGGTTGCACGACCCCATCTATCTATTCGTGTGTGTGTTTCCGTGTACCATATCTTGCTATTGGTCTACTTGTTGCATTTGCAAATTTGCGAATCTTTTTCAACATTATTGAGTCTCACTAACAATTGCATAAATTTTGTACCACCATCCTAACCGAGCTCCACCATAAGCTTTCCTTGTGTAGGTGTGAGAGATTGACGAGATACGGTACCAATTGTGCTATTTCCTTGTTACATCATTGAGTGATCTTTGATCCATTCTCAACATCGGTCAAGGTACATTTGGTATTGTTCTTCTTTTCTTCCACTCACACATTTACTTGGAATGATGGATAGGCCAACTACTTCTACCAACCCACTTTTCATCGAGCAAGACGAGGACCCGAACACCTACGTCACCAAGAACCACCTCTTCGCTGCACAAAGAGCATTGCATCAAGAACAACAAGCATTGAGTGACCGCATCGACAATCTCGCCACCGACTTGCGACTCTCCGAGCAACGTACACGAGACTACTTCGACAACAAGCTCGACGAACAAAAACAAGAGAACACTGCAAGAATGGATGAGATTCGTGCCTTGTTGGTCAACCGCTCTTCTACCACTTCCTCCTATTCAAGACGGAGCCGCTCGAGTCGACACTCCGACGACACCATCTTGGGCTCAAGTACACCGACAGCCAACACTCTTCGACGAGCCACGCGCCAAGACCGCCAAACAAACGGCAATCCTCTACACGACAACGATCATCAAGAGCAACTCCTAGCGCAAGAACATCGACACCGTCAAAATCAAGCTACATTTGCGCAAGAACAAGAAAGGCAACGCCAACGCCAACAAGTGGGAGAACAAGAATGCCTCCGCCAATGAGAGCAAGAGGAAGAGCGAGCACGCCAACACCAAGACGAACAAGATGCCGAGGCACAACGTCAACAACAACAACAACGGCGTGAAGCACAAGCTCTTGAGGCACAACGTGCTCTACTCAATACCAATCGTACCGTCGCCGACCGCAACCGACGTGTTCGAGAAGAAGAAGAAGCACTTCGCGAGCAAGTACGAGAATGCATACATCAAGCATGTTTACACCGGCAAGTTCCACAAGCTCCTCCTCAAGCTAGACATGAACAACAAGCTCGACAAGAACCACAACTTCACAAAGAGCAACAAGACAATGGGAATACTCTACACCAAGAGCAAGTGGAGGGAGACAATCCTCCTCATCAAGGATGTCATCACCCTCGACCCCAACACAATGAAGAGCAACGCTACAGCAAACTCAAGTTCACCATGCCCAAGTTCACCGGAAGCAATGATCCCGAAGAGTATCTTTCATGGGCATTGAAGGTCGACAAGATCTTTCGTTTGCACAACTATGAGGAAGAGAAGAAGATCGCCATGGCATCCCTTGAGTTCCAAGACTATGTCCTCATTTGGTGGGAGCAAGTCATTGAGCGCCAAGAAGCAAGAGGTGAACCACCAATCACAACTTGGGATCACATGAAGGATGTCATAAGAGCGCACTTTGTTCCAACCTACTACAACCGCGACCTCTTCAAGAAATTGCAACTCCTCAAGCAAGGAACAAATAGTGTTGAAGAGTACTACAAGGAAATGGAGATTGCCATGATATGAGCTAATGTCACGGAAGATGATGAGCAAACTATGGCACGCTTCTTGAATGGACTCAATCACCCTATCAAGAAAATTGCCAACTTCCAACCATACTCAAACCTCATCGAGTTAGTGCATCAAGCTACTAAAGCGGAGCGACAAGTGCAAGATGACTTCAAGTACGCCAAGTACTCTTCCAAGAACTACGGCTCCAACAATCAAGCTTCAACGACTACACCGACTCCTACCTCAACCAAACCTTCTACAAACAACGGCGACAAGTCAAGTTACAAGAAAACTTCGACAACATCAAGTCGTCCTCCTACTACAAGCAACTTCAAGCTGAGAGCTTCATCATCTACTCCAACCGATGAGACCATCAAGACAAGTTCCATTAAGTGCTTCACTTGTGGCGGCCGAGGCCACAAATCCTTCGAGTGTATCAACAAGCGAACCATGGTCTTCAACGATGATGGTACATATGAATCCATGAGTAAAGGAGAAATGGAAGCCCTTGAGAACGTGGCTATGCACCGACAAGTGAACGAAGCTGAAGATGATCAAGTCTTTTGTGACGAAGATTCGAGCCCCGCTCTCGTTGTCTCCAAGGTCCTGACTCTTCAACATCAACAAGACGAAGACCAAAGATGTCATGTCTTCCACACCAAGGCGGGCATCAAAGGTCGTTCCGTGAAGGTCATCATCGATGGAGGTAGTTGCCATAACTTGGCAAGTGAAGAACTATGCTCCAAGCTCCAATTGGTCAAGATAGGAGCATACGAAGATACTTTGGAGTGCGATGTCGTACCGATGTCCGTTTGTCACCTCCTTCTTGGACGACCATGGCAATTCGACCGAGGCGTCATCCACAACGGGCGTACCAATCACTATAGTTTCAAGATGAAGGAAAGGAGTACGTGCTACGACCTATGTCACCTAGTCAAGTGATCGCCGACAAGCAAGCCACCCATCGTGGGGAGAATAGTGAGAAAGCGAACCACCCAAAAGAGAGTGAGCGCCACAAGCCCAAATTGAGTGTCTCCATGATGAACGACAAGAAAAACTTTGTGCTATTTGCCACCAAAAGTGAGATGAGAGAAGTGTGTGAGAACCCATCAAGCGTCATGCACTATGTACTTTTGTGCAAGGACGAGGCACACAAAACTAACACCTCTCACAATCTCCCTTTAGTGTTGTCTTCTCTATTGCAGGAATTCCAAGATGTATTCCCCGACGAGCTACCTCCGGGTCTACCTCCCCTTTGAGGCATCGAACACCGCATCGACCTCATCTTCGGAGCACCTCTTCCTAACAAGGCACCATACCGAGTCAACCCCGAGGAAACCAAGGAGATCCAACGGCAAGTACAACAACTCATCGACAATGGCCATGTACGAGAAAGCTTGAGCCCATGTGCTGTCCCGGTAATCCTTGTTCCCAAGAAAGATGGTACATATCGCATGTGTTCTGATTGTCATCCCATCAATGCTATCACGGTTAGATATTGCTACCCCATTCCACGCTTAGACGACATGCTAGATGAGCTTAGCGGAGCCACTATTTTCTCTAAAATTGATCTTAAAAGTGGCTATTACCAAATCCGCATACAAGATGGTGACGAATGGAAAACCGCATTTAAGACCAAATTTGGCTTATATGAATGGCTTGTTATGTCAATGGGTTTATCCGAAGCACCCGGTACTTTCATGCGAGTCATGCATTTTGTTCTTCGCCCCTACATTGGCGTATTTGTTGTGGTCTATTTTCACGATATTCTTGTCTTTAGCAAATCTCTCAAAGATCATGTCACCCATCTTAGGACCGTTTTACAAACTCTTAGAAAAGAGCGCCTTTATGCTAACATGGACAAATGCCTTTTTGGTGTTGATAAGCTTGTTTTCTTGGGTTTTGTAGTATCTTCTAAGGGTGTGCATGTAGATGAATCCAAGATCAATGCTATTAAAACTTGGCCACAACCAACCAACTTGCAACAAGTGCGAAGTTTCCTTGGTTTAGCCGGTTTCTACCGTAGATTTGTTAAGGATTTTAGCACCATTGCATCCCCTTTACATGCTTTGAGTAAAAAAAATGCACCCTTTGTTTGGGGACCATCTCAAGATACCGCATTTAATGAACTTAAGAATTTACTTACTCATGCTCCCGTGCTTACATTACCCAATTTTGACAAAACTTTTGAAGTTCATTGCGATGCTAGCGGTAATGGCATAGGAGGTGTGTTAATGCAAGAGAAGCGCCCTATTGCTTACTTTAGCGAAAAAAATTTCGGAGCACAACTCAATTATCCAATCTACGACAAGGAGCTATATGCTTTAGTGCGAGTTTTGCGTGAGTGGGAACATTATCTTCGCCCTCATGAATTTGTCATTCATACCGACCATGAAACGCTTAAGTACCTTAAGGGTCAAACTAAGTTGAACAAGCGTCATGCTAAGTGGAGTGAGTTCATTGAGTCATTTCCTTATATCATTAAGTACATCAAAGGCAAAGAAAATGTTGTGGTGGATGCGCTTTCCCGCAAATGCATGCTTGTTACTAAACTTGAATTGAATGTCATTGGCTTTGAGCACATAAAAGACTTGTATGCGCATGATCCTACTTTTGCCATTCCTTATGCCAAATGTTTGACGCATACATCTTGGGAATGCTATTACATCAAAGATGATTATCTTGTGAGAGCTAACAAACTATGTATCCCCGAGTCTTCTCTTTGTTTGTTACTTTTGCAAGAATCTCATGGAGGAGGACTTATGGGATACTTTGGACGAGACAAGACCTTTGCTACGCTCTTAAAGAACTATTTTTGGCCCAAGATGTTCCGCGACGTCTCACGCTTCACCAACCAATGCTCTACATGTCGCAAAGCTAAGTCTAAAGCTCAATCCCATGGTCTCTATATGCCACTTCCTATTCCGTATCACCCATGGGAAGACATTAGTATGGACTTTGTGCTTGGTTTGCCTAGAACTAGAAATGGCAAAGATTCCTTGTTTGTTGTTGTGGACAGATTCTCTAAAACGGCTCATTTCATCCCATGCCACAAGATAGACGATGCTTCACATGTTGCAAACCTTTTTTGTAGGGAAATCTTGCGCCTACATGGAGTGCCAAAGACTATTGTCTCGGACCGCGACGTCAAGTTCTTAAGCTACTTTTGGAAGACCTTATGCACCAAGCTCAGAATCAAGCTCTTGTTCTCTTCGGCATACCATCCCCAAACCGACGGCCAAACGGAGGTGACGAACCGAATGCTCTCTACTCTACTACGCGTGTTGATCAAGAAGAACATCAAGGAGTGGTAGGAGTGCCTACCAATCGCCGAGTACGCCTACAACCGTGCAAGACATTCGACTACCGGCAAGTCCCCCTTCGAGATCGTCTATGGTTTCAACCCATTGTCCCCATTGGACATTCTTCCTCTACCTCTACAAGAGCACATCAACATGGACGCGAGTGCACGAGTGAGCTACCTCAAGAAGATGCATGAAGATACAAGGCACATCATCGAGCGCCAAGTACAGCGACTAGCGACCAAGCTCAACATCAACAAGCAACCCATGATATTTAACATTGGAGATCTCATGTGGCTACACCTTCGCAAGGACCGCTTCCCCAACGAACGCAAATCCAAGCTTCTACCTAGAGCCGACGGACCCTTCAAGGTGCTAGCACGCTACAACAACAATGCTTACAAGATCGATCTCCCGCGCGACAAGTACAACGTGAGCGACGTCTTCAACATCAAGGACCTCTCTCCCTACCATGGTGATGAGGCTTTCGATCTGAGGTCGGATCTTTCCCAAGGGGGGGGGGGGAGATGATGCGAAGCATCCTTCGGTCATCCCCATGGACCTACCTACGTCTCCCACGACACCACTTGGACCAATGACAAGAGCTCGAGCAAAGGCTATCGAAGATAAGGTGAACTCGCTCCTCTCCGAACTACCACTTTCTACATGTGAGACATGGCTACTAACTCAAGCGGAAACCCTATGCATGATCAGGTACTTAGAGGATAGCCATGGAGCAACTACATCCAACGGACAAGACGGCGAGGACACCAAGTACAAGGACCAAGAGAACGTGCTGCCAGGAGTTCTACAGCCACCGGACGACCGGATCTCACTGGACGTCCGACGCCTGAAACACCAGCCGCCAGCCAAGTCCCAGCTCGCGGTCGCTACAGCGTCCGGACAACCGACACGGACCGGACGTCCGACACATCCCAGCGACCGGACGACCGACTGCCTCCGGAAATCCGACGCCGCCTGATCAAAGCCAAAATGCCGGACGTTCGATACCTACCGGATGACCGGACCTTCGCGAGCCTCCGGACGTCCGGTAGCTGCCGGACGACCGACGCCTGTCTGTGCACAGCGTGTTGGGCCGAGGCCCATGTACCCTTTCGCCCCCCAGACTATATATACTCCTCCTCCTCCCTCTTTCTAGGGGTAGCAAAGGATTAGCTTATTTTAGGAGATAGAGCGTTGCTCATCCACTTGATCCCTTCTCCATCGGAGTTCACGACCTCTACGGAGAAGATCCCCCAAGTGGATTCAAGACCCCTCACGGGAAGACCCCTCAAGACCTCCTCACGGAGAAGAACTTGCTACTTGTATCGTCCTTTGTTGATCGTGGATCATGTATCTCTTTGTGTTTTGAGGATCTAGCACATGTGTAATCGAATCTTGTTGGTTTGAGTGATTCCTCTCGCGTTTCCCCTCGTGTTTTCCCCTCGTGTTCTTCGTGGGATCCGCTCCAATCATGAAAGATCGGGCATCTAGGGTTCTACCCTACATCAGATGACCATTCATACCAAGAGGTTGCTAATTTCACCTTTGTTTGTGGCCATTGCATAAAATCCTAATGTGCAAGCTTGAAATTATTTTCACCAATTTTTATGATCAAACTAGAGCACACTTGTAGTTAAAATTTGAATTACTTGATGTAAATATCTAGAAATTCATTAAATCAATGAAATATAGCAAAAACACTCTAAAAGTATTGAAATTTTGGCAGTCGGAATCCCATGTGATCTACTTTGGGCGAAAATGGAAAGGGCACAATTTACAATCTTATTTCTGCTACTTCTTTCACAAAGAAGTCACTTTGGGCACTCTAATGTTTACAATGTTAAGACCCTTCTTTGTGCCAAATATGGTCATGTTATCATGGACTATGTGATGATAATGCCCATGGGCATGATCATTTTTGTTGAAAGTCATGGATCTTCATATGATATAAGTCAATTTGTGAATTTGTGAAGTTGTTTTTAGTTTGTGGTATTGCAATTTTATGATTTTCCCACAAAATAGTGCATATATAAGGGCTCCATGGAAAAGGATTTCAATTATTTAGGTTCTTTCCATTTTATTTAATTGTTTTCAAATTGTAGTCAAACTTACAGGGATGACCATTCATACATGGAGGTTGGGAATTTCCCCTTTTTTGTGGCCACTACCTGCAATCCTAATGTGCAAGCTTGAAATTATTTTATCCAATTTTTATGACCAAACTAGAGCACACTTGCAATTCAAATTTGAATTACTTGATGTAAATCTATAGAAATTCATTAAATCAATGAAATATTGAAAACACTCCGAAACAGACTAGTGCGCATATAGGGGCCCCATGCAAAATGATTTCAATTTTTGAGTTTTTTTATTTTCTTTAATTTTTTTTCCAAATTATGGTCAAACTTGCAAGGATGACCATTCATACCAAGAGGTTGGGAAGTTCACCTTTGTTTGTGGCCACTGCCTACAATCCTAATGTGCGAACTTGAAATTATTTCCCCCAATTTTTATGACCAAATTAGAGCACACTTGTAGTTCAAATTTGAATTGTTTGATGTAAATCTCTAGAAATTCATCAAATCAATGAAATATAACAGAAATACTCTGAAAGTCTTGAAATTTTGGCAATTGGAATTCCATATGGTCTGCTTTTGGTGAAAATTGAAAGGGCACAATTTACAATCTTATTTCTGCTATTTTTTCACAAAAAAGTCATTTTGGGCAGTTGGAAAATGGAAAAAATTTGAGGACCCACTTGTCAGTTTGTGAAATATACACAGCTAAATGCGCATGAGCGGGATCGAACCTGGGTCCCCCAGATGAATCTCGCCGGGATGTATCAGATGGGTCGTGCGGTGTGCTCATGAGAGGGTGTGGATCCGTTCGGACTCCTGTTATCTTAGGCTTCCGGTGTATTATATAAACCGAGGCCAGTCTAGACGATAGACCATCAAATTCATTCACATACATTCTCATCGTAGATCACATTTACTTTGTACCCCATCCACAATTAATACAAGCAAAGCAGGACGTAGGGTTTTACCTCTTCGAGAGGGCTTGAATCTTGGTAAACACCTGTGTCCCTTGTGTCCTTTTTACCATCTAGCCAAGACTACCACATCGGGACCCCCTACCCATGGTCCGCCGGATTTAGCTCCGACATTGGTGGGCCATGCAGGTCCCAATATGTAATCGCCGCAATTTGATGGGAATTCAGATCGGTTCCAGACACGATCTACGCCCCGAAAGGGATCTTCATCTTCGGCGTCGACACCTTAGTCGCCTACTCGATTGGTCACCTCGGATAGGTCGAGGACTATGCTCCATGTCAGATCTATCATGGATCGATGGGCATCTGCACCAACATCTACTTCGATCCCAACCAAGATCATGGAAAATTTCGTCCATGGAGCTCGGGGGCTCAACGTCAACATTGCCCTTGCGTGACAGTGTAGAATTTTCTAGACAACAGACCCACTTTCGTCGTCACCAGCGTCATTTTGACGATTCCTTCGGTGGAATTATGCGGAATTGAGTCTACAATGACCCCATAAAATTTCACTGTAACTCGATATCGAAATCTCTGTGAATCACCGATATACCGAGGCACTACTGGATCTGAGTGGAAGTTGCACGAGTTCGGGGCGATGAGTCCAACACTCGTCTTGGACATCTTTTGGAAGATCCAACCGTACATCTGCTGCGGAATTCTCATATCAACAACCCTTCAAAACTTCATCTCGATCCGACGGCACAAACTCGAGGGGGGACTGAGGAGTGCATCAATCTCGAGTCTGTTTTCTACGCGAGAACGAGTCAGACCCGAGTTCATCTTTTTCTCATGAATGGGATATCAGACATCCTTTCTGGTGGAATTTTTTAAGGTATTGTGTTTTGTTATCAAACACGTGCCTACACATTTTGTGTTTTTTTAGGTGCTCTTCCCCGCCGCACTGATATCAAACCGGTCTGACCTCTTTGCTCCATGGATGTCGACCTGCGCTAGACGCATCATGGCTTCATTGAGCCGACGTCAACCACATCGCATAGCCACCTTGGTTCACCAACCAAGAGTTAGGCAATGCCAAGACCACATTGCTGCCCCATGGAGTGTGCGGATCAGGCGTGTCATCACTTCATCAAGCTGACGCGGACTGCATCAAGGATTCCAGCCTGTGTTGGCATCATCGCGCCATCGCTTCATCAAGCTGACGTCCACCATGCCGATTTGCTTCGTCACATCAGCTAGCGCAGGGGCTTTGAGGTCACCTCATTGACTTGCCCCACCACCTCGGCTAGCCTAGGGGTTTCACCATCACTTCATCAACATGCTCTGGCGGATCCATCATCACCCCGACGACCAGCTTCATCATGTTAGCTGGACCGGGGGATTTTCTTCGCCACATCGAGATCGACTTGGGGACTAGGACCTCGGCCAGGTCGAGAACTACCATCATGTCAGATCTTTCAAAGATCGATGTGCATGTGCGTGCCACATCAAGACTGGATCAAGCCATCAACGCCTGCATCATAGAACCAAGTAAGTCGCTTTCATGCTCAATTTTTCCCAATATTCAATTTCTGTCTAGCTCGGTCAGGCATTATATTTGTGTAGAATAAAAACATTCTAAAACACTTTCTTTACCCAAGTCACCTAGGGGCCCTTAAACTTATATGTGTCATTTTAGGTGTTTTCTTATAAGTCGTTGCAAAGTCTTTTTCTACTACTCCTTTTTTCGGCCCGAGTATTCGCCAAATAGCCGGATAACCTGACTTCTCTACATGCCGCTAAAGTTTAGTTCGTCTAAATTGGCCTGAGAAGCACTCCGCCTTCGAGAATAGGAGATTGAAGCCGAAGGCTGGCCCCCTTGAAGCCTGGAGATCGGGCGTATCATGTTAAAGCCTCACGGAAGCACAAATTAATTTCAAGACACGAGCCTATGCAATACGATAGTCAGCACAAGCCCTATTTCAGGAGATTGGGTCTTCTAGCTTTGTTCTCAACCTTAAAGGCACACTGCTCATTCTCAACTCCACAACCATTACCACCCTTTTGGACCATTGGAGGCTGGAGACACACTCCTTCCACCCGCCGCTTAGCGATATGATGGTCACTCTGGAATACTTTGCGATGATCATGGCCCTTGATACGTCCATTTTGCATCATGTTTTCCTACTGTTGTTTATAATGTGTTTGGTCATTATTCCACTTTATAATGCAATTCTAATGCCTTTTCTCTCTTAATTTGCAAGATTTACATCGAGAGGGAAATTATCGGCGGCTGGAATTCTGGACCTAAAAGAGCTACATCAGAGATACCTATTCTACACAGCTCCAATTGACCTGAAACTTCACGGAGATTTTTTAGGGAATATATAAAAAATACCGGAGCAAGAAATACCAGAGGGGACCCACCAGTTTCCCACAAGGCAACAGGGCGCGGCCACCCCCTGGGCGCGCCCTGATGCCTTGTGGGGCCCATAGCTGGCTTCCGGTGCCAATCTTCTTCTATATGAAGGTTTTTGACCTAGAAAAAAAATAAAGAGAGGACTTTCGGGATGAAGCGCCGCCGTCTCGAGGCAGAATCTGGGCAAGAGCACTTTTGCTCTCCGAGGGAGCGATTTCACCGGGATACTTCCCTCCTGGAGGGGGAAATCGAAGCCATCGACATCACCAACAATCCTCTCATCGTGGGAGGACCAATGTTCATCAATATCTTTTCCAGCACCATCTCGTCTCCAACTCTAGTTCATCTCTTGTATTCAATCTTTGTCCCAAAACCTCAGATTGGTACCTGTGGGTTGCTAGTAGTGTTTATTACACCTTGTAGTTGATGCTAGTTGGTTTATTTGGTGGAATATTATATGTTCAGATCCTTAAGCACATTCAATACCCCTCTGGTCTTGAACATGAATATGATTTGTGAGTAGTTACTTTTGTTCTTGAGGACATGGGAGAAATCTTGTTATAAGTAATCATGTGATGTTGGTATTCGTTCGATATTTTGATGATATGTATGTTGTTGCTTCCTTTAGTGGTGTCATGTGAACGTCGACTACATGACACTTCACCATATTTGGGCCTAAGGGAAGGCATTGTGGAGTAATAAGTAGATGATGGGTTGCTAGAGTGATAGAAGCTTAAACCCTAGTTTATGCATTATTCCGTAAGGGACTGATTTGGATCCATATATTTCATGCTATGGTTAGATTTATCTTAATTCTTCTGTAGTAGTTGCGGATGCTTGCAAGACGGGCTAATCATAAGTGGGTTGCTTTTTCAAGTAAGAACATGAATCAAAGTAATGAACATGAATCAAAGTAATGAACATGAATCAACTGGTCCACCCACATATAAAATTATCAAAGTAATGAACATGAATCAACTAAACATGATGAACGTGACTAGACGACAATTCCCATGTGTCCTTGAGAGCACTTTGCTTTATATAAGAGAACTTTCCAGCTTGTCCTTTGCTATAAAAAGGATTGGGCCACCTTGCTGCACCCTTTTTACTACGTGAGATCCAGCAGCTCTCTGAAGAGTATGAACGTCAAGCCAATCACTGTTGTGGTGTGCGTGATAGGTTCATCAATGCAACCAAGCAAATGGTTGATAACCACAACAAGAGAGAGGCTACCAAACATGGTCAAGCGCCTCCATCAAGTTCCTCAGCTCAATCGCAAACTCCTCAGGCCAGTGCATTTGTGCCTCCACCTAAAGAACCCACCAGGGCATCAAAGGCCATTGCGCCTGAAGAAACTGCCTGGGCGACTGCATCAGTCGTGCCTGATGTAATTGCTCGATCATCTTCCTCAGCAACAACTCCATCAAGTTCTTCACTTGTGAAGAAATCATCCTTCCTTCTGCATCAAAAGAAATGAAGACCAAAGCCGCTGAGAAAGAAGCTCTCAAGAATAGGAAAGCTTCTGCTCCTATTTCCACTGAATTAGTGAAGAAACTGAAGATGACACCATCGTCTCATCTTCAGTTGTGCCAATTGATGCAACACCATTGGCCTCAGTGCCCCCAACCCGAAATGAAGAAAATCTTCATATAGTACCTTTTGGTGAAGATTATGCTATTCCATCCGATGATGAAGACAACCATTCTTCTACTACCACGGAGCAGATGGATGGAGAAATCGAAGATCAAGCAAATGCTTCACTTCCACTGGTATCGTCGTGAAAGCCACAGCCAGTCCTAGTGACTGGAGAATAGTTTACTTCATCTAAAGGAGAGGAAGAAACTAAAGAGGACGTGGATATTGATGGCTCAATAGCGCCAGTAATCCATGACGAATTTTGGGATGCATTTCATCCAAATTCACCCATCACCACGCCTCTGACTCAAGTACATCAGTCGCCTGCATGGACTGAGGAAATTCAAAATGGTTCTGAAGAGCGTTAAACAACTCTTCATAGCATCACTGAAGAAATTCCAGCTGCACCAGCTAAAGAAATTATGCAATCGAAATTGACTATATATGTTGCACGTCCTTCTCCTCAGCCCAAAGAATCTGTTCCTTCAGCAGATACTGACACTGTTCCATTTGCTACCGCTGAAGAAATTGCTAAGTCAAATGCTACCACAGATAGAAATGACTAACTGGCTCTCCTAGGCCAATATTTGATGTGAAGACGAAGAAGATAAATCTTCATCCATTGCCTTCAATGCCCAAGGTAGGCAAAGGCATCAGCAGACCCAAGTTTGACATTGTTGCCTTCTTTGTTGAGAAGAATTTCTTCATTGGTGAGTCACCTTATGACTCAGCCAAGATAAGGCGTTGGCGCTTCTAGACCAAGACGTAGATGAATTTTTATTCCTCTTCGTCGTTTGACAAGAACAAGGTCTTTCCTCATCGCCATATTCCTCATGTGGATATGCAGTCCATCCCCTTCTTCAACCTTATGTTGTCAGTTCTTCACAATGCAGGCTTACTAAGCTTTTGCTCAGATATATATGACTGGAATGAAGAACTCATTCTTCAGTTCTATGTAACTCTGCATCTGTCTGGTGAAGTTTATGACATTCACACTTGGGGTCTGGACCGGATGAGTGAGAATACTCATTACAAAACGCCTGCAAACAAATTACTTCGACCTCTCCCAGTTGATCGGCCTCAGGAAGATGCCAGGTGCATCTATGAAGAACCAAAATTGCCTACACTTGATGCAAGTTCTGATGAGTCCACTCACTGAAGGAGAAGCTCCAAGGACCACATTTCTAGTGAAGGATTTGCTGTTTGTGCCTCGCAGTGTCTATCGCATCCTGGCCAAGTCCCTCAGTCCTATCATAGGCCACAATTCTGACACTGAAGAAGTTGTGGGGATCATGAAGAATTTGCTATTCAACATCATAAATGGTATTTCCATTAATATCCATGATTTCTTCATGAGGACTTTGGCAACAGTTGCTCAATCACCGTTTGACTTGAAGCCCTATGCTCCATGGATCATGAGATTCATCAGATCCAGGACTTCAATCAACTACAAAGCTGACTGCAGAATCATCTCAGCTTCTTGCCAGATGTCGAAATTCTTCAGAATACTATTTCATTAGTTCATGGCAAGGGCAAGGTAGTTATGGATTAAGGAATTCGTTCCCTCGACGGGCAATTTCGTTAACCAGCCTCACGGTCAACGGGTGATGGAACTACAAGTCAAGACACAACAGATAATGCCTCTGGGAAAAATCGTGAAATGAAGCTCCTCGTGTCATGACAGACCAAAAACTTCTTATCAGTCTGCACCAGGAAGTGGACAGAAATCATAATTGGGTTAAGCATCAGTTAGCTGCAAATCTTTCCAGCATGAAAGTGACGCAAAACTCAGTGCGCAAGAACCACTACTATGCTCATGCGATATTTGACCGCAGTTGGGCCATTCTCTCACATCTGAAGACATCTGATGAACTTGAAGAAATGGAATTTCAACAAAACTTTGATTGGTCGTATCCACCCAAGGAGAAGTTCAAGTTTCTCGGCTCGTCCCCTGCTCAATGTCTTCATCGATCTCAACTGATGAAAATGAGAATGTCGAAGACACTGCTACTGGCCCATCTATTTCTTGCGACCCAGACACCGATGTTGGCCCTCCTCCACCCTCTGCGGCTTGATATTCTTTAGGGATGTTAGTTCTCAGTTTCATCTCCTTTTGGTCATTTGATGAAAAAGGGGGGGAATGGAGTTAGTCTTCAAGCATGTCTATCTTATATCAGGTTGTTTTTGGTTAAGTTGCAACTCTTGGTTCTTCTGGCGTGTTCTATGATGAGTTGTAACTTAAAATTGTTGGTTGTCTGACTCTTTTTGAACACTTGATCTGCATGTTTTATCCTCAATGCTATATATGTGCATGCATGTTGTATCTCGTCAGACACCAATTCTCATCATGCATTTCAATTTCTTCATATCACCTGATCATGCATGATTGGATTCAAAGATATAGGGGGAGATCTCCACAATTTCAACATGTCATGTGCATTTGCAATCCAAAGCAAATTCATCATGTGCACATCTTCAGGGGGAGTTCCTTTATATCATGTAATCAAATTCTTCATGCTCTGTTCTTACACTTCCATTATTTATCCCCGTTGAAAACTTAACCAATTTGTCATCAATCACCAAAAAGGGCAAGATTGTAAGTGCACCTAGTTCCCCCTTAGTGGTTTTGGAGTATTGAAGACAAATGGGTTAAGGGACTAATGTGTTTGTGAGTGTACACAGGAGTTATAGTCCCTGAAGATTTGGTTTAACCGATGAAAGATGACCCCTAAAAATGTATTTCTTCAAGTGAAGAATTTGGTGCGCCCTTTGAAGAAATTGATGCGAATAATTGGAAGCTTGAAGACTTTTGTTTTCGTAGTTTCTTTCTTCTTATTTGAGTCATAGGAAAAACCGTACTGTTAAAGGGGGTCTAGGTGATACATAAATCATATTTATGAAGTGATGCTCAAACCTATAAACATCCTACCTCTTTGAGTGAAGCCTTTGGAAATCTCCGGTACAGCTGATGGATTTGCTAGTGACTGGGATGCAGTTCTTCTGGTCGCTGACAAATTTGGTCTGTCTGAGAGTTTAGGAGTTCACCAGTGTGATCTTCCTACCGTGAGGAAATTGGGTGCCCCGACAAATTTGAGAGTCCAAATTCCGACCTTCGCTGCGCAGAGTGCCAGCTGTCAAGTGGATCCTTATCCTGACAACGGTCATGTCCAAAGGGGCATTTATAACAATTCATGTGGGGTTGCCCCTGGCTATAAATAGCCGCCCCCACAACCATGTGTTGCTGCTCCAGAGAGAGATTGACACTTGTCATTTGAGAGCAACCCTTCCTTTGATGACTTTGTGAGAAACCTAAGTGAGGAAAAACCAACCATATCCAAAGTGACTGGGCATCACTGAAGAGATTGATCTATGAGACCCGACGCCTGATACCTTTGAAGACTGTCATTCTTCTAGAAGGTTAGGCATCATGTTCTGAGCACCCAAGAGTAATTGTGGCATGCCAGTGAACAAGTCTGTGAAGGTTTTGGAAGTGTGCCTTGAAGACTTACCACGAGTGATTGGGCGACGTCTGTTGTGACCTTAGCTCAAGAGGAATACGGTGAAGACTAAGTGTCTTCGGAGTTCAATCTCAGCCGCCTCAACCAGACGTACAGTTCATACAGCAACTAGAACTGGTCTACCAAATCGTTATGTCTTCACCGAGCATCCCTGGTTTCAAATTCGTCAACTCATTACTTTACGTTATTCCGCTGCTGAAGAATTTGAACTAAAGACTATCATCATGTTGTTTTTCATTTCTTCAGTTCATCTTCTGTAAGCCTGAATGCTGTATGATTGCATGTTCTTCAGCTGCATCTATCTTGTATACATGATTTATGTTTCTGTGATGAATTAGACTCGCCCCTGTTTCGATTTCTTCACTCTGATCTTCATCAAATTCACCAGAGTTTGACGAATTTCTTAGAATCTCCTATTCACCCCCCTCTAGGAGTGAACATGCGCTTTCAGATGGCCACTTTAATCTCATTTTCAAAAAAGGATCTTTCCAAACATTCATTTTCTTCATTAAAAACAAGGCCACAGTCATTCCCAAACCCTACCCCTAAATGAAGTTTTGGGTTCAAAAGAAAACATGTTCTTATAAAAAGAAGTAGTCACATCAAGCATGTCAGGGGTAGTAGAGATAGGACCATTTTCACCCACAAGAGTAGATAAATGGTTTTTCATGTGTCTATAATTAGCCAAAGAGTGAAAATAAGAATTATTGTGATCCCCTTCCATAATCTACCTATCCTTGGACGTATGCCACAAGGTTTCCTCAGTCTTCGGAATCTCATCTAATTCCTTTTTAATCACTTTCATCCTATCCATCTCATCATTGTTTAATTTTTTCCCAGAGAAAACATCAAGAATATCAAACTCCATAAGGAGAACATTTTCTTTATCTTAATGTAAACTTCAATACTGATACTCCACCCTTTAAATTTTTTCTAAGAAGTTTGACTTTAAATTGTTGGTACGCAAAAGCAGAAGAAGCATTAGAAGTAGAGTTCCAAACATCATGCACCAGCTCTTTTAATCCTGGTTGAGAAAGCCACCATTTCTCAAATCTAAACATTTTTGGGGAGGAAATTCTCATAGCACCAGTATCCAAAACTAGAGGAGTGTGATAACTCCCTACTTTGGGTGAAGGCACCAAAGAAGATGAGGGAAAATGTGCATCCCAAATCACAGAAGTGAGCACTCTATCCAATACTGCAAGTGGGATCATCTTGATTATCAGACCAAGTGAAAACTATGTTGGAGATAGAAATCTCCATCAAACCCCATATGTTGATCCAATAATTGAATAGGAAAGTGCAATGTTGATTAGCAGAACCATTACTTGATAGCAATCAGAAGCCAAGAACGTGCTTGCCACCACTAGATCCTTCCTAATCTAATAGAGGAAACTGTCTCCAACATATCTATACTTTTTGATTGTTTCATGCTATTATATTATCAATCTTGAATACTTTTTATATAATTTTATATCATTTTGGTGGACTAACCTATTAACCCAGTGCCTAGTGCCAGTTGCTATTTTTTGCTTGTTTTGGTTTCCAGGAAACGTGTACCAAACGGAGTCCAAATGCTATGGAACTTCTTAACGATATTTTTCTGGACATAAGAGACCCTAGAAGCTTCGGGAGGAGACCATACGACAAACAAGGAGACGGCAAGGCAACAAGGCGTGCCCTATTACCTTATGGGCCCCACGTGGCTCCGTCTGACCTAATTCCACTTCAATAAATTCACAAATATTGGAAAAGCCACACAGAGCCAGACAAAACAATTTTTCCGCCGCCGCAAACTTCTGTTCTTCCGCAATTCCATCCGGAGGCCTTTTTCGGTACTCTGCCGGAGGGGGAATTGATCATGGAGGGCTTCTACATCAACCTTTCTACCTTCTGATGATGTGTGAGTAGTTCACCACAGACCTACGGGTCCATAGCTAGTAGCTAGATGGCTTCTTCCCTCTCTTTGCTCTTCAATACAAAGTTCTCCATGATCTCCATGGAGTTCTATCCGATGTAATCTTCTTTTGTGGTGTGCTTGTTGGGATTCGATGAATTGTGGTTTTATGATCAGATTATTCATTAAAAGTAATTGAGTATTTTTTGAACTTTATTATGCATGATTGTTATAGCTTTGTATTTCTCTCTGATCTATCCATTTGGTTTGGCCAACTAGATTGATTTATCTTCAGTGGGAGAGGTGCTTTATGATGGGTTAAATCTTCCGGTGTCCTCACCCAGTGACAGAAGGGGTAGCGAGGCACGTATTTGTATTGTTGCCATTAAGGTAAAACAACGGGATTTAATCATATTGCTTGAGTTTACTTGTCTACATCATGTCATCTTGGTTAAAGCGTTACTTTGTATGTCATGAACTTAATACCATAGATGCATGCTGGATAGCGGTCGATTGGTGGAGTAATAGTAGTAGATCACTACAAAAAAATACACTTCCGTGATGATACGTGTTTGTCACAGTAGGTCACGGTTTCTGTCATGCATGTACATCCATGAAGATTTTATGACAGAATCAAGATAGTCATACCTGTGTTGTCGTAGAAGTGTTCCATGAAAATACCAAAATTATCATCACGGAAGTGTCCACTTCCATGACGATAAATGGCGTATCATAGAAGTGCTTTCGTCAAGGGTAACCGACATGTGGCATCCACCGTGACGGGTCGCCGTTAAGCTATCGGGTTCCGATTTGGATCCGATAACCCGTTAACAACCCGGACCAATGGGGATTTTCCACGTGTAAAATTCTCATTCGCCGGAGGAACCACGTGTCAGCTCCGCGTTGGGACAGATGTCATCCAGCGAATCGACGGGATGCGCCTATGATACGTCGACATGTGGCTCGGCCCAATAGCGGCCCATTCAGGTCAAAAGGACGGCCCGATTGACGAAGCGTGCCGGCCCACGGAAAGCCTGTTAATGGTCTGTTCGCATATAGCCTATTTACAGCCCACTAACTCACGACCCGTTATGGCCTATCCGAATTAGGCCCAGTAGAGTCATCTGGGCCGTCCAATATGATTCCAGTCTGCTATAACTTCCGGCCTATGTATGGTGCATGATGTCTTTCGGCCCATATGAGGCCCTTTGTAACTTTGGGCCCAATAAAGGCCCGTGGTGAAACAGGCCCAGAATGAACAGTGTATCACTTTATACCCATTAACGGCCCATTATTCCATTGGGCTGTTTCCAGCCCGTGTTATCTTTCAACCTTCTAAGGGCCCATTTATTATTGGGCACATTTTTGGCTTTCGATTACTTACGGTCTGTTACTGGCCTATTCCACTTGTTGGCCAAATTCAGCTCGTGGTTAAAGTCGGCCCATCTGTGGCCCGTTAATCCGTTGGGCCGTTTTCATAGCATCATCAATTATGGCCCATTAACGACCCATTATGCCTGCTGATAGAATTAAGCCCGTTGTACACATCGGCCTATTAACGGCCCATTATGGTCGCCATAAACAGACGATTCCGATTCTAGCCTGTTTACGGCCCATATTGCGGTCCGTTAATGGTCCACGAAAGTACGACCCATGTTTGGCCAATCGATCAAACGACCCGTAGAAGGCCCATTGAATCTACGGGCCATAGAAGGCCCATGGATCATACGGACCTTAGGAAGCCCACTATAGCAGCCAGCAGGACCATGGTTACAATGGTCCGTATGTTGCCCATGGTTATTGTGGCCTAGTTCTAAATAAAAAGGTTACCGCAGAAAAAGAACTGCAGCGACTACAAGCAAAAAAATAAACAAGATAATAAGGAAATAAATAAGCAAGCAACTTACGCTGGGCTATTACGGCTATTACAAATATTACATCCAGTGGGCATCAAAGTTCGCCACCAGTGCAAATATCATGAACAAAGCAACATATTACATACACTGGGCGTCTAAATTGGCCACCAGTGAAAATAAACGCGGCAGCAAAACAAGTCCATAACTGAAACCACTTCAGAAGAGCCCAAGAAACGATATCCTAGATACCCACCATGCTGGCAAGAAGCTTAGCAAGCTTATTAGTTTTCTCTTGTTTGGCGCTAAAATCGTCCAGCGCTTGCTGTTGCACCAGAAAGTATGCATCTGAATTTTGCAGGGACTTCCTCAGTCCTTCAACTTCTTGCCGCAGCACAGCTGACCGATCCCTTTCAGCTTGTAGCTGAGACTGAAGAAGCCGAAGTGATTCAGGCAGCGAGTTTGAAGAGCTTGTGCCAGCGGTAGTGGCCAGTAACTCGAACACTACATCAACGCAGGACTTTGGGGTTGTCTCACTGTCTACAAGATAGTTTTTATCACCTTTCTTGGAGACCAACAGGGTTGTCTCACTATCTTGAACCTTATCTGCATTACTTTCTCTACCATTGCATAATGGGGCGCTCTTCTCCAATATTCTGTTCACATTCTACAAGAGAAACAAGCAGACACATCACAGGTTAAGCATGTAGTATATGACACTCATTTTGGTAAACCGGTTCAGTAGTAAGGTGGACAGGATAACAGCAAGAAACAAACATATATGTATGTACTATGGTCACTGTATTGTCTATATCATTCTAGTTTATGTTGCCAAATCAAGATAGAGACATAGTTCAAATTATATCTTTTTAAGACACAGCAGCATAGATAGAATATAAGTGTGGGAAACACCATAGCAACACTTGTAATGTGCATGACATGAGAACATAATTGTTTATACAACTGAAACTGAAATCAACATAGAGCAAGAAGTTAGAACAACAATCCAGTTAAAGAAATAGGTTTAAACCATACCTGTTGCACCACTGGAGTTTCAATTGGATCCTTTAAATTCAAAATTAGTTGGTATGAGTAAATACAGTGGTGCAAGAGCAAAGGAGTATGGACCATAGCTACGGAATCTGACCTGAGAACAGTTGCTCTTCTGCTTTAAACATGGAGTTTGGGTTCGCTGTGGTGGTCTTCGTGCTTTGGGCACTACAGTTGCTTTACAAACTGCTCGTGTGGGGGTACTCTATGGTGGACATGGTGCTGCGTCAACTAGAAGTGGGTTACTATCTGCTGGGGTTGGGGTTAGATGGGGTGTAGCTGGTTCTCTGTCCAACGGTGTAGGTGTACAATCTGGAAGAGTCTCGATTATGTGTGGTGGGGCTAGTTCGTGGGGCTAGTACAAGCATGGTTCTATCTGCATCGACGAGTAGCACTGTCTTTTGTGAAGAACGGGTTTTTTACTCCCTTAGTGTCGTGGGAAACCACGGCCACCTATGGGGCCATGAGCCCCTTTTGGTTCGGCGGGAGGATAGGCACGTTGCACAAAGAGCGGAGAAGCGTAACACAGCACGACAGAGATCACACGAGCAATTTTACCCAGGTTCGGGCCGCCACGAGGCATAAAACCCTACTCCTGCTTTGGTGGATTGATGGTGGAAAAATGGTGGAGCAGCGCAGCGCCCTTGCCCGGCAAGGTTGCCTCGAGGCGAGAGGGGCTACGCGCGTATGAGTGTGTGGGGGTCCGAATCCTTTCTACGGTTGCCATGGTCCTCCTTTTATAGATAAAGGGTCACCATAGTGGCAAATCAGTCTTTTACACACTGATTAGATAGCAAACAGTGCTACCATACCTAACTCTGCAGGCTGACAGAGCGCATTAAATGCGCTGCTCAGTGTCACATCACGGCTTGCCCGGCAAGCCTTGCCGGGCTGTTTTGCCAGCTTCGCGCCTGCTTGCTTGACACGTCTCAGGACGGGTGTCATCTGGAGGTATTTTCTGTAGGAAGTGGCTGCCATGTGGCAGGAAGCAGCCACTTAGTCACTTAGGAGCTTGACACCACACTTGATCGATGACTTACGTCGTTGTGAGGTGGTGCGGTGGAGTGGTTCGCCTCCGCAAGCCCCGGTAGGCCTGCCGGGACGATCTGGAAGCTTGCTTCCGGGGTAACCCCAGCCTTGCCAGGCTTGCCTGCCCGACAAGGGAGGTTTTTCCCTTGGCGATATCTTGTTTCTCTGGGTCGCCTTGGTCTTCTTGATCTATACTTTGGTCCTTCAAAGGACTGATCTCTTGTGCTTGGATCTGATCTTGGTGTAGTAATCTTGCTCTTGGGCCTGTGCACAGTCTGGGAAATGGACCCAGGGTTTGTTGCACCGACAGGAGCCCCCGGGCCTGGCATGAATGCACTGCCGGGCGTCGTCGGGGTAGGCCCTAACCAGTGCACAGGCAGGAGCACAAGGGTGGCTCCGCCCCTTTGAGATCTTCTTTGTTTCTTCATTAACCCGGGCCTGGGTCAGTTTTAGGTTCTCTCGCGCGTCATGTAACGCCAATTGCGGTGATGGATAAAATGGGCCATGATCTGTGGAGTTACCCACGTCCTTCATTCACGGGGCGGTAACTGCCACCCCACTACTCTCCCTGCTCCAAACGCCTCCGCCACGTGTATCGCATGCATTGCGCGAGGTTGGCGGCGGATGCGGAGGGCGCGGGAATGAGCGCCATGGCAGAAAGCCAGGCACCATAGATTGGTGCAGGGGGTCGGCCTTGATTCTTCGAGCCGTTGATGGCGTGGAGGAACCGGACTGGCCGAGCGGGGCGGCCACTTCTATGAAGAAAACCCAGCCCCCTGCCACGCCCGCCTATAAGAAGGGGGCATGGTGCGAGACGTTCCTCCACACCTTCCTCCTTCGTAGCCTCGCCACTCTCGATCTTGTCAGGCTGTGCCCGGCAGGCCATGACGGGACCGAGGTGGGCTCCTGCTTGGGTGCCCCCTTTAGTCTCCTTCTCTTCCCACCGCAATACCTGGCGGAGGGAAAACGAAAAGAGGAGATTACGGGGCACTTATCTTTTTTCAATCTTAAATTTGTAGGCACTTGCCAAATTTTAGCTCAAACTATGTAACCTCTTGAATCCATGTTTGTGTCCTGTAAGGTCTGTACTTGTTTGATCAGCATATTAATGAAAAAGATAAACCTTGTCGGGAACTCGTGCATGTATACGTCCATGCAGAGGTGGGATGCCTCTATACTCTTAGGTAAACGAGTTTTCCCCGGCAGGCTATCCTGCCGGAACCCTTAGCTTTGTTGCCGGGGAGCTAAGCCTACCAGGCACAAATCACGAAGAGGGGCCAGCCCCCTGCCAGTCCTTTTCCATCAAAGGCCACTGCGACCACCCCGGACCGAAGCAACATTCGAGTTAAAGGGTGGGAGCACCTAAGTTTCAAAGGGTAGCAGGGTTTTCTCATGCACAAGTCTTTACTTACAGAACACGTATGGATAAGAGGAAGAACTTATCTGTTTGGCTTGCCAAAGATCGTAGTGTAGGCTCATCTTTCCATCTCTTCTTGGAGGCCAAGTCCTCGGCAGGAGCCTGCAGTTTATGTAGATGAAAATGATGCCAGATGCGATCTTATCTACATGAACATGCGATGCACATGATATGCTTATGCATGCATGCAACTTGTCGGGGGCCCCCCAGCGCTTCATTTATTTATCTGTTGCTCAGGGTCTACGCCTGGCTTTGTACAAGGGGTTACATGCAACTGAGGCAAGGCCTGTACAAAAGGGTGGCTGCCGGGCAGGGCCCGACAGCCGCGCCTTACTGGTAGAACTTACGGAGATGCTCAATATTCCATGAATTTTGCAATTGAATGCCATCTCCGGTCTCCAGATGGACTGCGCCAGGTCTGGTGACTCGTACTACCCAGTAAGGGCCTTCCCACTTTGGCATCAACTTGTTTGCACCCTTGGCGGACTGAACGCGCCTAAGGACAAGGTCGCCTTCCTTAAAACACCGGGCATGAACCCTGCGGCTGTGATAGCGACGCAGGGCTTGCTGGTAGCGTGTCAACACGCGTAGCAGCCCGGAGACGGTTCTCCTCGAGAAGCACAGCGTCGTCACGCTGGTGCTGATCCTGCGCTACTTCATCATAGGCAAGTACTCGAGGTGACCCGTAAATGAGTTCCGTGGGGATAACTGCTTCTGCCCCATAGACTAGGGAGGAGGGAGTCTACCTGGTAGCTCGATTTGGTGTCGTTCTGAGGGACTAAAGAACCACCGGCAGCTCATCGATCCATCACCTACTGCACTTCTGCAGCTTATCAAATGTTCTCGTCTTGAGTCCTCGCAACACTTCAGCGTTCGCCCTCTCAGCTTGCCCATTGCTTCTGGGATGTGCAATAGAAGCAAATGAGATCTTGCTTCCGAGGGCATGAACATATTGCATGAAGGCGCGGCTCATGAACTGGGTGCCGTTGTCGGTGATGATCTGGGCAGGGACCCCGAAGCGGCACACCAATCCTTTCAAGAACTTGATAGCTGACTGAGCAGTCACCTTTCTCACGGCTTCTACTTACGGCCACTTTGTAAACTTGTCGATGGCAATGAACAAGAATTCAAAGCCCCCGACAGCTTGGGGGAAAAGGCCGAGGACATCGAGCCCCCAGACCGAAAACGACCATGACAAAGGGATTGTCTGAAGAGCTTGGGCAGGCAGATGGATGTTCTTGGAATGGAACTGGCAGGCTTCACATTTGGTGACGAGCTCGACTGCATCTTGGAGGGCTGTGGGCCAATAGAATCCTTGCCGGAATGCTTTCCCAACCAACGCCCTTGATCCAATGTGGGAGCCACACATGCCTTTGTGTATTTCTGCCAACAGTTCCTTTCCTTCTTCCCAGCAAATGCACTTCAATTTGACACCGTTGGGCCTTCTTCTGTATAGAGTGTCATCGACAAACTGATACATACTGGCCTGCCAGGCTACTCTTTTAGCTTCTTTTTGCTCTTTGGAAAGTTCTCCCATTTGGAGGAAATGGACTATGTGCCTTGCCCAAGTTGGAGCCTGAGGCTCAGCAACAAGGACTAACGGCACCTCCTCATTCACGGGGGCGTGTTCCTCGACCGCAAGGGCCAGTGGCCCGGCAGGAGGGTGCAGCCCAGCAATCAAAGGGGAGTTGTTTCCGGCAGGGTCCCTGCCAGGAGCCCCGAGAGGCTCTACCGGGACAGGCTTACCGGAGTCCAGTTTCCTCCTCCTTCGGGCCATTGTTGTTGGGGATACGAAGGGCTGAGTAAGATGGAGAACAAAAGTCCCTGGTCCCATAGGAAGCTTTTGTGCAGCACACTTTGACAGATGATCAGCAATGCTATTTTCTGCACGGGGTACGTGCTCTGTTTGCAATCTGTCATAGCGCTCCTCCAGTCTTCTTACTTCCTCGATGTATGCCTCCATCAATGGACTTTGGTAATCCTTGTTGACTTGTCTCACCACAAGTTGTGAATCTCCTCGAATGATCAGCTTCTTGATTCCCAATTCAGTGGCAATCCTGAGCCCGACAAGGAGCCCTTCATACTCTGCTGTATTGTTGGTCGCCTCCTCCCGGGGAAAATGCATCTGGGCGACGTGCTTCAGGTGCTCTCCAGTGGGAGCAACAAGAAGCATGCCAGCCCCTGCACCTTGTAGGGAGAAGGCACCATCAAAATACATGATCCATTCTTGGGGTGCTTCCTTGCCGGGAATAACTGTTTCCAGCACTTCTTCATCAGGGGTTGGCGTCCATTCTGTAATAAACTCTGCCAATGCCCTGCTCTGAATTGTTGATGTGCTTTCAAATTTCAGGCCAAAGCTGGATAACTCCAATACCCACTCTACTATCCTTCCGGTAGCCTTAGGGTTTCGAAGTATCCTTTGCAAAGGAAAACGGGTGACAACCGTGATCTCATGGGCTTGGAAGTAGTGGCGCAGTTTCCTTGAGGCCATGACAAGGCCAAAAATCAACTTTTGCACACCAGAGTACCTGGATCTAGCCCCCTGCAATAGGGAGGGAGCTGACGAAGTACACTGGGCGCTGCACCACTTTCTTCCTTGCCGCGTCCTTGGGGTTGTCTCCGCTGCTGCACTCTTCTTTGTCCTGATCCATATCTGGCCCTCCTAGGCTATTCTCTCTCTCTTCCCCTGACAAGACACTTGCTGAGGCTGCTGCTTCTTCGACTTCCCGCTGTGCCACTAGTGCTGCACTCACCACTTGATTAGTTGCCGCTAGGTATAGCAGCAACGGCTCTTGTGGTTCGGGAGCAACCAAAGTGGGCATAGAGGATAAGTAGGTCTTCAAATCTTGTAGTGCTGTATCTGCTTCCGGGGTCCACTTCATGGGTCCTGCCTTCTTCAAGATCTTGAAGAATGGCAAGGCACGCTCGGCAGACTTGGAGATGAATCTGCTAAGCGCGGCAACGCACCCTCTCAAATGCCTCACATCCTTAACTGTCTTAGGTGCCTGGATCTGCTCGATGGCCTTGATCTTGTCGGGGTTGGCCTCTATTCTGCGGTAGGACACAAAGAAACCAAGTATCTTGCCGGAGGAAACGTCAAACACGCACTTCTCCGGGTTCAGCTTCAAGTTGATCTTGCGCAGATTGGCAAATGTCTCTTCTAAATCCTGGATGAGCGTTGATCTGTCCTTGGTCTTGACCACAATATCATCCATGTAAGCTTCAATGTTCCTGTGCAACTGTGATTCAAAACCAATCTGAACTGCTCTTGCAAAAGTGGACCCGACACTCTTCAACCCAAAGGGCATGCGCACAAAGTAGTATGTGCCACATGGGGTGATGAATGAGGTCTTCTCCTCGTCTTCTTTGGACATAAAAATCTGATGATATCCAGAGTATGCATCTAGAAAAGAGAGCAACTCACATCCTGGAGTGGAATCCACAATCTGGTCGATGCGCAGCAAGGGAAATGGGTCCTTCGGGCAAGCCTTGTTAAGATCTGTGAAATCTATGCAAAGCCTCCATTTTTCGTTAGCCTTGCGTACGACCATTGGGTTTGCTAACCACGTTGGATGCAGGACTCCTCTGACCAAACTAGCTGCCTCAAGTTTCTTGATCTCTTCTGCAATGAATTGCTGCCGCTCCAAAGCTTGCTTTCGGACCTTCTGCTTGACGGGTCGGGCATATGGGCAGACAGCAAGGTGGTGCTCGATTACCTCCCTGGGAACACCGGGGATATCAGATGGTTGCCAAGCAAACACATCGATATTCGCCCACAGGAAGGCAACGAGCGCGCTTTCCTATTTGTCATCAAGGGTGGCACTCATAGTAAAGGTACCATCAGCGCTAGCCAGCCCTGCCAGGACCTTTTTCATAGGAGGTGCAGTAGCCTTGGATCTCTTGCTGTTGGAACTCTCCGGCAAGTCATCAACAGGTGCAACACACTCCGAAGAGGTATGCTTCCCGGATTCCTTGCTGGTGTCCCTACTAGCCTTCTTCTTTCCTTTGGTTTCCTTGGTGGGAACTGCGGCTTCCGCGGCCTCTACCACGACTGCGTCCCGGTACATCTTATCCACGCAAATAATTGCGTCCTTCTCGTCTGACGGAATGGAAATGACTCCCACCGGCCCTGGCATCTTCAAAGTGTTGTAGGCATAGTGGGATGCCGCCATGAATTTTGCCAGAGCAGGGCGTCCAAGGATTCCATTGTACGACAGGGGGAGGTCGACCACATCGAACACAACCTTCTTAGTCCGGTAGTTCAACTCTCCTCCGAATGTCACAGGCAACGTGATCTTTCCCTTAGGATGACTCCTACCGGGGTTGATTCCTTGAAACGTGCCCGTGACCTTGAGTTCTTCCTCTGCTATCTGAAGTTTGCTGATAACCTTTGGGGAAATCAGATTCAACCCGGCCCCGCCGTCAACCAACATCTTTGTGACTTTGAGGTTGCAGATCGTTGGTGAAACCAACAACGGCAAGCATCCTACCGCGGTGGTGCAGTCGGGATGGTCCTCTTTGTCAAAGATGATGGGCGTGCGCGACCACTTGAGCGGCTTCCGAGACTCTGCCACTGGCTCCATGGCATTGACCTCACGCGCCCACTATTTAAGTTGGCGGTGAGAGGAGTGCAGAGATGCACCTTCGTCAATGCACAGGGCGTCAGTGGCCTTCTAGAATTCCTGCTCGCTGGTTTCCTCTTCATCCCCTCCATCACTTTCATCATTGCAACCTTCTTTCTCTCGGCCCCTGGCGGGTTTTCCTTGGTTTCGAAGAGCCTTGCCGGGGCGATTTGCTTCACCGCCTCGGCCCTTCCCGCCAGCGCCATTCTGACCTTTTTCCTTATCACGCTTCTCATATTCAGCCCTCTGCTTCTTGACGAGCTGCTCAACCTGATGACATTCCTAGAGATCGTGGCCCTTGGTCCGATGAATCCTGCACTATGGCCCATCACCTTTCCCAGCCTTCTCGGCAGCCGCAGCCTCCCGGCAGTCAGCGCACGCGGCAACTTCCTTGTCGGGGGCTTCGGCCTTAGCCTTCTTGCTGGTACTAGGTGTGCCTGATCCCTCAACGGTCAGTACTGCCTTATCCTTGCGCTTTTTGTTGCGCTTCTTGTTCTTCTTCTTCTTCTGACGGATGGCCTCGTCGTCATCTTCTGAATCGACGTCGACGCCATCCTCTTCTCCAGGGAGCTTCCTCCCCTCCTCCACCTGTGCACACTTGTCCACCAAGGTGTAAAGTTCCTTCACAGTCTTGGGTAATCGAACGTTCATCTTGGAATGTATCCGACGGTTACGCACGTTGGACTGGAACGCAGCTATCACAGCTGCTGGGTGTATATCTAGAATATTCCTGTGGACTCGGCTGAACCTTTGCATGTACTTCCGCAGAGTCTCTCCTTCCTTCTGCGGGAGAAGCTGCAAATCGTTGGGCCGCCCTGGTTCTTGGTGGCCGCCCATGAAGGCGCCAACGAACTGATGGCACAGGTCAGCCCAGGTCGAGATGGAGTTCTCCGGCAGATGCATCGGCCAAGACCTCACATTTGGCTTGAGCGCCAAAGGGAAATAGTTGGCAAAAACCTTCTCATCTCTTCCCCCGGCAGCTTGAACAACGATGGTGTAGATGCTCAAGAACTCTGCCGGGTTCAGTCTCCCGTCATACTTCTCTAGGATCTCTGGTTTGAATGTGCGAGCGGACGGCCAACAGACTTGCCGCAGCTCACGGGTGAAGGCAGGGCACCCAGCCTCGAAAGGCAAGTACCCGCCTCCGCCGAGCGCAGGCTCGTTGACATTGGGGCCATCACGCCCATTGGACTGGTGGTGGCCTTCGCGGCATCGCTCGATGGTGACGTGCGCGCCCTCCATTTGCCTGTCCTCCGGGGTTCGTCGTCGGTCTTGACGTGCTCGAGGATCGGACGATGCCATCAAGATGTCATCAAGCTCTTGGTCTCGTGGCCCTCGTGCTGGTTGCCGCGGTGGGGATTGCACCATGGGGGTGACTCCCTCTGCACGGCCAGCGGCGTGGGCTGCCGTCTTTGTCTGGGGAGGCTATGGCGGGCCAGCTCGCTATGAGCCTCCAGCCTCGGCGAAGCCAATCAGACTCTGAATGGTGGCTCTCCACTCATCCATCTAATCGGCTACCGGTGGAAACCTCAGCAGCAGTTGGGCCCACACCATGGCCTCCGAAGCGGTGCTTGGCATTGGTAATGATGATGTAGACCGCAGTGTCGCCCGGCTCCTGATGGTGCCGGCGGTGGCTGCGCCGGGCTCCCGTCGGTGAGAGCCAGTCGCTGGGATGGCGTGGTGACGAGGTGATGGCGCGCGTGGGCCAATGACTCCGTTCGGAGCATTGGTTGGGCCAGTTTGCTCCGGGGCAGTGCATGTCCTGCGACCGCGCCCGCAGCGGGGGCGGCCATAGGATTGCGATTCGCCTCGGGACGAACGTCACCGCCGTGGCTATGCCCCTTGGCTAGGCCGGGAGGGACAAAAGGAATAATTGATCTACCCGTACCTCGTGGAGCGTGGTCGCCGGGATGTTGCTGATGCTGTCCTTCTCCGATGCCTCCCGCTCCTGCTTCGGCCGCGGGGGAGGTGGTGATAACGCCGCCTGCGCCGACCACGTCCCCCACAACGCCCACATCTTCGTGCGCCTCCGCATCCCCCGCAGCGTCGGTGGTTGCGGGCGGCGGGGCCTTCGAGGTGGACGGGTGAGCTGCGGCACCGGACTTCTTCTTGGGCGCCATAGTTGATGGAGCCGTCGATGATGAAAATGGCAATGAAGATGACGCGCTGCTTACGCTCTCGGGTTCACGCAAGTGATCCCTCTACCTGGCGCGCCAAAGATGTCGTGGGAAACCACGGCCACCTATGGGGCCATGAGCCCCTTTTGGTTCGGCGGGGGAATAGGCACGTTGCACAAAGAGCGGAGAAGCGTAACACAGCACGGCAGAGATCACACGAGCAATTTTACCCAGGTTCGGGCCGCCGCGAGGCGTAAAACCCTACTCCTGCTTTGGTGGATTGATGGTGGAAAAATGGTGGAGCAGTGCAGCGCCCTTGCCCGGCAAGGTTGCCTCGAGGCGAGAGGGGCTACGCGCGTATGAGTGTGTGGGGGTCCGAATCCTTTCTACAGTTGCCATGGGCCTCCTTTTATAGATAAAGGGGTCACCACAGTGGCAAATCAGTCTTTTACACACTGATTAGATAGCAAACAGTGCTACCATACCTAACTCTACAGGCTGACAAAGTGCATTAAATGCGCCACTCAGTGTCACATCACGGCTTGCCCGGCAAGCCTTGCCTGGCTGTTTTGCCAGCTTCGCGCCTGCTTGCTTGACACGTCTCAGGACGGGTGTCATCTAGAGGTATTTTCTATAGGAAGTGGCTGCCATGTGGCAGGAAGCAGCCACTTAGTCACTTAGGAGCTTGACACCACACTTGATCGATGACTTACGTCGCTGTGAGGTGGTGCGGTGGAGTGGTTCGCCTCCGCATGCCCCGGCAAGCCTGCCGGGACGATCTGGAAGCTTGCTTCCGGGGTAACCCCAGCCTTGCCTGCTCGCCTGCCCGGCAAGGGAGGTTTTTCCCTTGGTGATATCTTGTTTCTCTAGCTCGCCTTGGTCTTCTTGATCTGTATTTTGGTCCTTCGAAGGACTGATCTCTTGTGCTTGGATCTGATCTTGGTGTAGTAATCTTGCTCTTGGGCCTGTGCACAGTCTGGGCAACGGACCCAGGTTTGTTGCACCGACACTTAGATACTACCATCACCCCCTCCAATTCAAATGGCTGATAAACAAGAAAAGAAATTGAATGAGCAGACATTGTACGATAGACAGATGTGGTAATTCACATATATGTTGTCTAACCAAACAAGACAACATGACACAATTTCACATATATGATGGCTAACTAAACAGGATAGCATGACACAGTTTCAGATATATGATGGATAACTTAACAGGATATAATGGCATAATTCAACATATGATGAGTATCTAAACATGATGACATGACAAAACTATATGATGTCTTTCTAAAACATGGCATTGCATAATTCACATATCAGATATAGAAAGCAAACAGGAGGCTTTCACACAAAGCATGTCTAATCTAAGAGATGGCATGGCAATGCAAGACACCATATTCATGATATGAGCAATATAACCCTGCCAAGTTAGAGCATACACCTCGGGGGGGGGGGGGGAATACGACTGGTCATCTGTCTCTGAATCCTCCTCTGAGGAGCTATCTGTAACCAGCAAGAAATCTGCATCGACAGGTAGCACTGACTGCTCAGAAGAGCTTGTTTTCACTCTAGATTTTCCCATGACCGACTCAAATGGCTAATGCACAGGAAGAGTATATGAATGTACAAACATTGTTGACAAATGGAATACATTATGAAAAAAAATAGTATGGCACGATACAATTCACATATACGATGACTGGCTAAACAGGATGGCATTGCATGATTCACGTATATGATGCCTGGCTAAAGAAGATGGCATTGCATAATTCACATATATGATATAGAAACCAAACAGGTGGCATTCACACAAAGCAAATCTAAACTAAGCTGATGACATATAAGATGTATAAAGTAAGCAATGCAAGGCGCCATGCATGATATGACCAACATCAACATGCCACATTAGAGCAAGCACCTCAGGGGGTAAATAGGAGTGGTCGGCTCCCTCTGAACAGTTATCTTCCTCTGGAATACAATCTGGAATGGGGGGAGGGGGCCCCCACTTCGCCCACCATGGAGTGGCGTCTGCATGACATTATATTCCCACGCAACGGTCTTCTCTTTTTCTCTACATGTTCAGTATGATTGTGTACAATAACTGACATGCATAATAAAAAAATATAGTTAGATTATGTAAGGCCTAAGGGGTGCCTGCAGAAATCAAGACTTATGGTAGCAAACGAGTGGATAGATCCAAAACTAATGATAGCAGGCAGATAATAGCTTCAGTTTAAAAAGATAGACGATGGATCATCTGCTGTTTGTTGCCCACCCAACATGAACCACATAGAAGACCCGAGATGAACCGGATAGTAGACATATACTATTCGTTGCTGCCTCGATATGTGCCTCACAGGCATTTTAAAACTCAAGTTTGAACATTAGTTTGGACCTGACTCAGGGTCTAAGAGGTGAACAGGACGATAAAGTAGCATGTAATAATAATCGATGTATAACGTAAGCAGACACGAAAGAGTGCGACCTCTCTTCCGGAACTATGTAGTCCTCAGGTTCATCTGCTCAGTCGATGATGGTAATGCTGTTGGCGTGGCTGCCGGCAACGGGGAAGATGATCTGAGGCAGCGAAAGAAGGTCTACAGGGGGATCTCTGCTACAGTGAACGCTTCCGCCGATGGTGCACCTCAGGTGGGGTGGATGACGGCACGACAGGAGCGGGACAAAACACACAGAGTTTTCTTTGACACCTATCTGAAAATGAAGCAAATCTATAAGGGCTCCTTAGAATTGGAGGATTCTAAAAACACAGGGACAGGAAAAACACAGGAATAGGATAGGAATGCACATGGAAAACAGAGCATTTGCAAACACAGGATTTCAGTCAACCTGGGTGTTTGGTTCACATGAATTGGAAGAACACATAAATGGAGAAACACGGTCAAATTAAAGTCAAACCACATGAAAATGTAAAATAAGAATCTTATTATGTCAGTAATGCACTTAGTCCTGTTCTTCATGCATATTAATTTGAAAAGGGTGTCCAAGTGGATAATAAAATTCCTACATTTTTTCTTTAAAAGAAGACACCACAGGAAAAACAATCCTCCAGTTTTGATTTGCTCCATTCCTTCTAACCAAATGCACGAATAGTAGTACCGTAGTAAAGTTTCCAATTCCTATGTTTTCCTTCACTTTTTCTTTGAACCAGTGGTGATTCTAGTAGGCAGTCTTCAACAGGCTGAAGCCTGCCCTGGAAATATTTTGTGAGCTTATTTGGTCCGCATGAATATCATATAATGGCTATCTTGCTAAACCGATTCAAATTGTGGTTCAAAAGAGCATTTAGTTTTCTCCCTGTTAACTTTGTGACCATGATTAATTTCTTTCTAGATTTGCAACTGCTTTGAACCAAAGGATCCCTGAGGGATCGACATGAATGTAGAGTAACAAAGTGATGCGACAAGTGTACAACCTCTTTGGCGTAGCCTTGTCAACCTCAGCATCAATTGGGTTGGACATGGAGGATGGTGATGCTGGTGTGACTGTCGGGGGCGGGGAAGAAGATCTGAGGCCTCTGGAGATGGCGCCGAGGGTACTGATCCGCTGTGATGGACGGTTCCGTCATTGGAGCAGCTCCGGTGAGGTGTACGATGAAGCAGGACAAGACAGACAATGTTAATCTGAAGTGGGAGTCTAATAGCATCTGCAATAGATGATGTAAAATACATCACCAAAAAGTGCTAGATGTAAAATGCAACAGCCGCGCCGCGGCCGCTCCGACAGATGCTGTAAATACTGTTGACTCCAAACTTAACTGAAGAAACTAAACTTTACAGTCGAAACTGAATTTTACTGTCGAAACTGAATTTTACTGACGAAATTGATTGAACTAGGAGCTGAGCACTACAATAGAAGTTTAGGGTATTCGAGCACTAGTAGTAGAGAAGCAGTGATCTAAATCAGCAGCCGCTCGAGCAGGGAACGCACTAGTAGAGAGCAGCTCATGCAGCAGCACCGTGAGCGAGTGCTAAAGCAGTAACTCCTGGAGCTGCCATAGGTCGTGTAGCAGCAGCAGCGCGAGCGAGAGCAAGAGCAGAGCAGCAGCATGAATGGGAGAAAGAGCGGAGCAGCAGCACGAACGAGAGCAAGAGCGGAGCAACAGCGCGACCGACAGCAAGAGCAGAGTAGAGCAATAGCAACAACGAAAGCAAGAGTAGAGCAGCAGCGCGACCAACAGCAAGAGCAGAGCCGCAGCGTGAGCGAGAGCCGGAGCAGCAGCAGCTAGTGCTGGTGTGGAATTCGCCGGCGAGGAAGCAACGACTTGGGGGAGAGACGCCATGGAGGAAGTGGCCGGCGACGGCGCCGTCGATGGAGACCCGCCATGGCTGCTCGTTATCGAGCACTGGCAGCCCCGTGAGATCGAATAAAAGATAAAATGCAGCGGTGAGTGCAGAACCTCCTTGGTGGCACCGAGTAGGCCTCGGCTTCATCGGAGGAATTGGTGAGGGTGTTGCAATTCTGGTGGGGCAGGTGAAGACGGCGCTGTGGAGATGGAGGTGCCGCGATAGATGAGGCGAACATCAGGGCAGCTCCTTGGAGGTGGAGGATGGGGTGGCTGATCTGATGGGACGACAAGATCGATGACGGATCCTCATCCGTTGCGGTGGATGAAGGACGTCGAGCTGTTGCTGTGGAAGACGTCGTCGGGGAAGAGGCTCCGGCTGGGCGGCGGTCGAGAGGCCGACGGAGGAGCATGGGGTTTCGCGGGTTTTGGCGGCCTTGGTGTACGAATGGGGGGGGGGAACGAAGGGGAAGGTAGGGGGAGCCATGGCTTAGGGACGTGCTTGTCCGAAATGTGGGGTAAGTTACGAACGTACCCCCACCAGTTTTGACCACGCGACGTCGAGGCGGCATTTCTGGCTGAGGGGTAGAAGGGGGATTTCGCATGTCTGGGCTGCGGGACCGATTTCGGATGATGAGGGAGTTTTTGCGCGCGTCAAAATTTTGGGATAACAAGGCGCGGTGCGGGTTGAAGAGGCGGGAGTTTCGCAGCAGAAGAGACAAAAGATACTCTAGCTTGAAAATTTCGGGATAACAAGGCGCGGATTCCATGTTCGGTTGAACAAACTTAACATGTAAAAAAAAGACAATTCATACAAGACACAAGAGAGTCATCTCCCCTTTTACTATATTGCTATAAATGCCATGGAAAAACTACAAGAAAAATGTAAAAAAAATCGGGAGAACAAGATTAGCATGTACAGTACCAAATCAATTCGCACTTCCCTCAACAACAACAAAAAACAAATCAATTCCCACCACAAGAAAGAGTCATGTCCCTTTTTATATGATTACAAATGCCAGGATCTCGAATTTCAATTCTTGAATCCACGTTATGTTGAATTCGAATATATCTTTAGGTGATCTTGCGGTTTATAATGGATGTAGTCCTACATTTTGATCTTCCATCTTATATGAACATTTTACTCCACCCTATGAATATATATATTGTCGTCTACCATATGGACTAAATTTGAATCAATTTTCCCTATTTGAATACGATTGTTGTCAAGTTATACCATCATTTAAATATTATCTTGATAACAGAAAACATGCATGTAGTAGTAATCATATTTAAATATGAACTACATGTACCATACGATCTCCAATTCAAATATTTGTATCCATTTTATGTTGAATTCAAATCACAGTACATTGGTCTAGGTAGCGAGATGTTCGGGATAATCTAAACCATGTTTTCATATGTATAATGTGTTTAACACACATAGCAATGCATCCCCCCCGCCCCCACACACAACATTTAGATGTTAGCTTTGAAAGCCACACATTATCTCAAATTCGAATAGTTATGTCCATGCGGGGATGCAATGTGGTCAGACGATGCCTGCCATCGGTATCGCAAATTCAAATCGATTTGGCCTTGTTCGATGTGAATATAGTATATAGCATGTTTGATTCAAAACCACACCAGGCATATCTGCATTATATTCATGCATGCATGAGTTACAAACATCATGAGCTCTTATTTAAATATTTGAATCCACTTTTATATTGATTATCGTCTCTGTGAGTCTTCTACACGCACACACACACACTCCTCCTCCCTTCGTGGATACCAATAACTTTCCTATCATGCATGCATATATGCCCACACACTCCCCACCACTTTGCATCCTCTACACCGCGCACACATGTTCTTGTTCTTTAGGTCGGTCTCCCACGATCTCCCTACGTCTCCATCTTTCCAACACACACTGATATACCCCTATAGCTAGGTAGGCCTACCTACGACACACATAGTCCCTCCCCTCCTCTCACCATCCATGCCTCCCGCCCTAACTATGAGGCATGCGGGCACTGTCGCCCCCTCTGTTGTTATCCATCTTGTACTCGTACAGTCTCACAACCTAGCTGCACCCCCACTACACACACACCTCTCCCTAGCTGTCTTCTTCACTCCGGGTGTTCTTTATCTCTGACACATGCATGCATGTGCACCAATCGATTTCCCTCTGTGTGCGGCCAGGTCTCTCGCTATTTCCCCACACAAAACGTCCTATCTATATCTCTAGTTAAGTTTCCCCCTCTCTACCCACGTACACATCGACCAAACCACGACCTCTCTACATAGGACCGCCTACCACACACACATTAATTGCCCCTCCCCGTCTCATCATCCATGCCTTCCGCTTTGTCTATCGACAAGACAAGCGCGCCCACGCATGTTATCATCCCCTCTCTTTAATTATCGATCTCACACTTGTACTCCTTCATTGTCTTCGCCTAGTTGGCCTCTCGCATCATCTTCCAATATGCACCCCCCCTCTTTTCTAGCGCTTGTACGCTCGTAAAGTTCTTCCCTCTATTCATGTGTATCGATATGTTGCGTAAACGATCCCTCCCCCCTCTTCTCGTATATCACCCCCTCCACATACATATACTATGTATTTAGGCCTCTCTTTGACAGAAACATATGTATAGAGGCATGTCAGACACACCATCTCCCTCACTATCTCTAACACACCCATGTGTTGTACGCGATTGAATCTTGCGGCCGGATAGAGCAATGGAATCACCGAGTCGTATGAAAAGAGGGCTAGGTGGAGCCGTGGAGGACAGGTATGAAGAGAAGAGGTACACACACGCACGCACTGCCTCCCTCACACACACGCGTGGGTACATGGTGGAGCACATTTCTCTAAGGAGAGTTAGCCCTCGTGATAATTTGACGCATGTTGAAAGACTTGTTAGATGACATGGCACTAGTACTTTGAGCATGGTTAATAGTATAGCCAACAACCGGCTATATGGAGTTGCCATGTCATATATAGTCAACCTAATAGCCAACGTATATAGTATAGCTAGTTGCTAAGCAGTACTACTTTATTAATGCATGGCCCACTGTACACTGTCACACGTGTATAGTATAGCTAGTTGCTGTAGCCGACTGTTAATCTACAGCCCGCTTCCCTTCTCTCTCCTCTTCTCTCTCATCCAACTCAACACAAATATGATTGTTTAACCATTATAACCTGCTGACTATAACTTATTATACTTGCTCTTCCGGTACGTGCAAAGCAAGTAGGAACAGAATACTAGGAAGTTTTTGTTTTGGGAGATGTCGCTCTTTTTCAGTCAATATATTTTTGAATAAAATGATGGGGGAGCTCAATGAAGCCATGTGGCACATGTGGAGGTGTTGTTTGCCAGCTTCTTGCGTGGTTTGATCACAGTGACGTGCTGATGCTTCCAGAAGATCGTAGACAGTGCTAGGTACAATGAGGTTACTGTAGACGCGAACCCCAGCCATTTCGAGGCACTTAGACCATTGGATCAACATCAATGAACGGCTAATATCGTGTCACACATGAAATTGAGAATTTCTAAACTGATTATAGAAATAGATAGCAGCGGGCTTCTCATTTTTTGCTCCGAGAGGTTGTGGGCATCTGGCTCCGCCACGACGGCCTCTGAGAACACGGGCCCATGTATGCGTCCGAGAAACGTATGTAATGAGGATTTCTAGCGACCGATCTCGTTAAAGAGGCAAACCATGTGTTACCCTTTACAAATTAAGTTAGGCGGTAAACTTACAGCCCGTCGCGCTGGCGTCGCCCCAACACACGGTTGGTGCGGCCTACCGCTGACCGAAGGGACATGCATCGGCTTGGTGCATCACTGACACGTGCGACCGCATGTAAGCAGTAGCACCAACACATGGTCGGTCCGCCGCTTAGCATGAACAGACGGTATGTCCGGCCCGCCGCTCACCGAAGCGACGCGCATCGGCTTGGTACATCACTTTATGTTCGACCGCATGTGAGCAGTAGCAAATCGACAGGCCAAGCTCCCCCACCTACCGCACGCCTAAAGCCGGCCTTTTATTGTAGACCCCTCTAAAAAATGAAGATTGCACATAGGAGCAGACCATGGCAGTTGCGAACGCTCGAGTGGCATTTTCATGGGTAGGGGAGGGCGTGGTGTGGTAGTTTTGTAATATGCCACGGCACTTCTTTTTCTACTGCTATGTACATGCAATAACTGGCACCGTTGGATACATATCTTACGGTTATTTGGGCGTTCGCCAGGAATAGCGTCGTGGCGAGCTATTGACTAGTCTTTTTTTCACATGCATTACATCGACACATATCATCTCTCTCCCTCTTTCCCACGCACACACCTAGTCTCTCGGGACTTCTCGCACGCACCATCTCTAGCTATGTAGGTCGATGCCACCCACATACACTGTGTTTAGTATGTTGTACACGAAGAGAAGAGATGCACACACGCACTCGTCCTCTCTCACACATGCATCTGTAGCTACGAATTGTAGTGTTCTCAACCATCCGATTGTCTCTATCATAGGTTCACGTTGCTCCTTAGCCTTGATATTGAGAAGTTTAAAACACGGAGGCTCAGCTGGAGGCGCGATGTTTTGGTTAATGTGCGGGCTGCACATGGCACCAACACGACACGAGCTTGGTCTGCCTGGTGCGCAGTCGAGTGAGTACTACTAGTAGTAGTACTTCTTTGATGTGTCGCATCAACTCACAGAAGTATGCAACACTTCCTCAACAAACAAGCATATAAGTGGCTTATACACCTTACCCAAAGCATCTTTATATCCAACAGACACCAAATATCCCTTCGACTATTGGAAATTACTTTAACTGCTGATCTGATGTCGAAGTAATTGCTGCATCGCCACCAAAATCCACCATCTCTTAAGCTAAAGTAGACCAAGCTAACCCCTATATTAGCATATTACTAAGATAAACAGAAGGCACTTTAGAATCATTTAGGAGGTGAGCTTGTCAATCTGAATGTGGAGGGACACCGTCCTCGATAACCCAGCCCCGGCCAGCAGCTTGGGCGGCACTGTGAAGAAGGTCAGCTCCTGCACGGCGACGGCGCCGGGCTCCTTGCTGCTTGTCACCTCGATTTCCACCTTGATAGCATCGGTCCTGCCTTTGGGCTCGCCCGGCGGGCCGTTCGCCCACACCTTGGCCGCGTAGTGCGGCGGTGGGGATGCCCCCGCTGTGATGCAGACGACCGACATGGTGATAGGCGCACCGATGTCGAGCACGCCACCGACCACAAAAAACGCACGGCCGTCCTCCTCCACAAATAGCAAGCATCGCGGATCTGACACCGGCACTTGTAGCTGGAGCACCTTGCCGTACTGGATCCTGTGCACGGGCATGGGATGCATGGTGCTGATGTGGTGGGGGGCACCGGCGGCGGGCCTTCGTAGCTGCAGACGGGCATGGGGCATTTGCAGGGCGCGAGGGGACACACGCTCTGGTGATCGGCGAGCTTGTGGTAAGTGACGTAGAGTCCATAGCCTTCGTGCGGGCACTCCACCCTTACTGAGGAGAGGACGGCATCACCGTGTTGCGCATGTCAAAGCCGCTGCCGCGCTCGCACTTCTGGCACTGCCGCTGGTTCCTGGGGCGCTCACCACAGCAGTCCGCGCAGGCCAGGTGCCCTCCCTTGCACTGCACAAATCAATCAAACAACACATCAATCAAGAAACCTGCACCTTGCTCGATCAGCCGAACGGACGAGGTGTATTCAAACCTCGTACACTGGAGGCTTCAAGGGGCGGAGGCACAAGGGGCAGTGGAGCAAGGTGAGGTACATAGAGACCTCCATCGTCGGGTCCTGTTCCGTCGGCATGATCTCGCCCTCCTTGTGCACCACCATCTCTCGCTTTAGGGCCGGGGCATTAGAAAGTTTTACCATCACATATTCATACTACTTCAAGGTGCATTAAATCAACACATGCAAGTATCAAAAGGAAAGTCACGGCATGCATGCATGCGTTGTAATTAATGCATCGGCAAATGCAAATTATTGAAATATATCAAGTGCACTGCTTTGATGGGTCACGTCAACTCGTACAACAAGGAGAAGCTTGATTACAATGCCCTCTCCCTCGCCCATGAGCGTGCTGGCTCGCAGGACTAGGAGAAGCTTTTGCTACATGCTCTCCCTCCCGCACGCGGTGGACATGCGGCAGTTCATTCGGTGTCAGATGGCCAGAAGCATACTATTAGTACTCCATTGTAGTAGTACCATCATTGTTCGACTTCCCGAAGAGGCGAAGAGCCAAGCGCAACCCGAACGCTCGTGTGGCAGTTTCATGTGCAGGGGAGGTACTATAGTAACATAGTCTAGGATAGCGTGTACCATGCCTCTAAGCTTAAAATCGTTGGAGTCGGCTCCATGCTATGAGGCCGTCTCGAAGCATTTTTTTTGATTAAAATAATCTTCTGGCCCTACCTGTCATCCTGGTGATTGTAGTTTGCACGCTGATCTGGTCAAGAGAGGAATATATATTTTAATTTGTGGTGGGGTAAATGTTAGAGGTTGCGCCAAATATTGTACACTGCGGGTCTTTTAGCCAAGTTTAGAGGCAAGCATATGGGGCCCGTGCTATGATGTGTCGCGTCAACTCGTACAACAAGAAGAAGCTTGATTACTAGTACGCCCTCTCCCTCGCCCATGCGTGCGGTGGCTCGCAGACGAGGAGAAGCTTTTGCTTACTACTCCTACAACAAGCTCTCCCTCTCCCACGCGGTGGACGGACATGCAACAGTTCATTCGATACTTTAGAAGTAGTAGTAACATCATTGTTCGACTTCTCGAAGAGGTGAAGATCCAAGCGCAACCCGAACATGGCAGTTGCGAACGCTCGCGTGGCAATCTTATGTGTAGGGGTGGGGCGTGGTGTGGCAATTCTTTTCTATTGCTGTTTGCGTCCAATAGGTGCCACCGTCGGATGCAGATCTTACGGTTATTGTGGCGATTGCTAGTTATAGTCACCTTACGAAAATCAAATAATGCCAAAACAAACCCGACCATGTTTCTTGTTTCTAGACATGAATAGGAATCAACCAATAATAGACGTGGACCATGTATGTTTTTAATGCCTTGAGACGTACCTAGACGACATGCAGCGGTCAGTTCATTGCATGCAATGATATTAATTAGCAAATACTCCCTCTGTTCCTAAATATTTGTCTTTCGAGAGATTTCAACAAGTGACTACACTGTAAATGAGTACATACGGAGCAAAATGAGTGAATCTACACCGTAAATATTTAGGAATGGAGGGAGTAAATATTAAGTTCTCTTGTTTTCCTCTCCGCCTTGGTCGCGGTGCACAATATTGAGTACTACTACTACTGACTAGTCTCTTTTTGACATGCATTTATGTCGATACGGCTTGAATGCCAACGAGGGAGAGGGTAGCGGTTCCCGAAACATTGAACGGTCAATGATGCCTCCTCATTCAATTAGCATGCAGACGGAAGTAATTGGAGAAGCAGAATGGAGCCAGCATAATGTGAATGCAACGCAGTTTGGACTCTCATATAAAGGCGCCCCACCACTCCAATCCTTCTACTCCTAGTCTCTGCGCAACACTGCTCACTCCAATCCAAGACCAAGTGATCAGAAGCCACAAGCACCCATGGCGTCGATGGACGCGAGCGGCAGTCGACTGTGCCAGATCATCCAAGACGCCGGCCTGCGGCCCCGCACCGCGCAACGTTTCCAGACGGTGCTGGCGACCGCCGGTGTCATAGCCCTCGTCGACACCGGCTTCGCCTCTCGCATGGGCTAGATGATGGTCCGCTCCATCCGAAGTTCACCGCCGTCAAGAAGCACACGGACGACATTGCCGTACTCCTCCAGCCCGCGCGCCCAGGATCCTCGTTGCCTGCCATCCTCATTGGCCTCCAAGGTGACGAACTCTTTGAAGCACTGGTGGCCCTGCAGCTGCTAGAGGTCGCGACGAAGAATGTGCACCTCGAGGCTGCGCTCGCCGTGCAACGCCTAGCCATGCAAGAAACCATCGACCTGCACATCCATGTCTACGAGGAAATCATCTACATAGGCCACTACAAGGCCAGCGAGGATAGAAAGACGGTGGCCTTCTTCCACCGGTTGGAATCTTTGGACGCCATTGTTCGGAAGCACGTTGACCTGGCCACGAAAGCCGCTGCTACTTAGCCGTCGTTCGGTGGGCCGCTGCTACTTATTTTTTGCCATGACTTCCATGAATGTCGTTCCCTGATGAAACTTGGCAAGCACTTCAAACATTTGTCATTCTTTGCCACCAATTATTTTTTGATTTTTTTAGATTTTACTATTCATGGTGGTATCATAAGAACTAAAACTCAGATCGGCACTTTCCAACACTTTTTTCATGAATGCAAATGACACTGACATATAGGTGATGTTTTTTCCGAACATTTTGGTATCTTATTTGCATTTTTCTGATTTAGTATGAATTAGTTATGAAGTTTTCAAACTGACGGTCAAACGGTCAAAGGGCAAAAGCATAAGAGGAGCAAAGTGACTTGGACAGAACCGGTGACTTTTGGAAATTAGGGGTAAAACAGCCGAGTGGGACACAACTAGGGGCATAAATCTAATTATCCCTATTTTTATTCCAGCCGTAAATGACATCATTGTTCGACTTCTCGAAGAGGCAAAGAGCCAAGCGCAACCTGAACATGGGAGTTGCGCACGCTCGCGTGCTAGTTCTATGTGCAGGGGAGGGGCGTGGTGTCGCAGTTTTGTGGCATTTCTTTTCTATTGCTGTTGCGTCCAATAGGTGCCACCGTCGGATGCAGATCTTACGGTTATTATGTCGATCGCTTGCGAAAACCTTATAATCCCAAAACACTTAGGCTGGTTGTAATGGGAGTATCATAACTAGTATCATGCATGCCAACTAGGCAACTTTGATGAGGTGTCATAGTATTTAATAAAGAAGGAGAGGGTTGAGTATCATATCATGATACCGTATCATAATAAATGCTATGCTACTATGTGTCATGCATGTCATAAGTTAAGTCATATATGATGCTAGAATACTCTCTCCTTCCATGTATATTGGGCCTAATGCGTTTTTTGAGGTTAAGTTTGACCACATATTAGAGCAATAATATATGACATGCAAGTTACACAAAGCACACCATCAAATTCGTACGTAGAAGGAGCTTCTAATGATATAATTTTCATATTATACATCTCATATATTACTAATCTTATCAATTGTCAATGACAACCATGAAAAATGTATTAGGCCCTATATATATGGAAGGAGGGAGTATGATACTATGCATTAGGGAGGTAGTATCACACACTAGTATCATATGCATGATACTAACTTACGATACTACCCATTACAACCAGCCTTAGGCGCGGTGGATTAACTCGACCGCGTTTCTTGTTTCCTGACATGAATAAAGGAATCAGCCAATAAGAGACATGGGCCATGTTTGTTTTTAATGCCTTAAAACTACCTAGCACGGCATGCTGCGGTCAGTTCATTGCATGCAATGGTAGTACTACAGTAAATATTAAGTTCTCTCATTTTCCCCTCCGCCTTGGTCATAGTGCACAATGTAGTAATGACTAGTCTCTTCTTGACCCACATTTACATTGATACGGCTTGAATGCCAAGGAGGGAGAGGGTAGCGGTTCCCGAGGCATTGAACGGTCAATGATGCATCCTCAATTAGTAGCATGCAGAGGGAATTAATTGGAGAAGCAGAATGGAGCCAACACGATGTGAATGCAATGCAGTTTGCACTCTTTGAAGCCGCCCCACCACTCCAATCCATCTACCAAATTGTACGCACCACTACTCACTCCAATCCAAGACCCAAGACCAAGTGACCAGAATCCACAAGCACATATGGAGGCGATGGACGCGAGCGGCAGTCGGCTGTGCCAGATCATCCAAGACGCCAGCCTGCGGCCCCGCACCGCGCAGCGTTTTCAGATGATGCTGGCGACCGCCGGCGTCGTAGCCCTCACCGACGCCGGCTTCGCCTCTCGCATGGACGAGATGATGGTCCGCTTCATCCGCAAGTTCACCGCCGTCAAGAAGCGCATGGACGACCTTGCCGTACTGCTCCAGCCCACGTGCCCAGGCTCCTTGTTGCCTGCCACCCTCATCGGCCTCCATGGTGACGAACTCTTTCAAGCTCTGGTGGCCCTGCAGCTGCGGGAGGTCACGACAAAGAATGTGCACCTCGAGGCCGCGCTCACCGTGCAATGCCTCGCCATGCAAGAAACCGTCGACCTACACATCCACGTCTACGAGGAAATCATCTACATAGGGCACTACAAGGCCAGGGAGGACAGAAAGACGTTGGCCTTCTTCGACCGGCTGGAATCTTTGGACGCCATTGTTCAGAAGCATGTTGACCTGGCCATGAAAACCGCTGCTACTTAGCCACCGTTCGGTGGACCGGCGCCCTGAGTTGAGGAGGAGGAGGTCGTCGATGGATGCATCTTTCTTTTCGCCTCCTATAACCAGCACTGCATCGCCTCATGGCCTTAATGTTTTATTAGTGTATGGCATTTTTATTCCAGTCATAAATGACATGTGTGATCCTGTTGGTGTTCTGGGATCGGGGGTACCCAGATCTGCCTGCCTACGGCCCATAGCGTGGCTCCATCGACGGCCCGGTACGGCCCGGCGACAAGGCCTCCAAGACAAGACCCTCGCGAGGACCCCCTGGCCTCGCGAGGCGGACGACACCAAGAACTCCAGAGGAGCGGTCTCCCCAGGCCGCCTCCCGAGGAGCGAAGTTTTCTATGTAGGTACCCAGCCTCACGAGGCTACGGTGATGTGAGCCATGATGACCAAGGCCAGGCGGGCGCCAGTGGGCGCAGAGGAGGCAGTTTCCCTTTCGGTGCTAAGGGAACAAGGACAGGCGTGGGTTCCCGAGGATCCCTTCAAAGGTTTCCATTCGGGTGCAACAAGACCAAGACCACGGGCTCGGCAGGACATATGTCACCGCCGAGCCCACAACTGCGTCATGACCAGAAGCTTTGCAAGCGAAGACCACCTTTCGTCAGGATAAGATGTACTACTTGTCCCCTTTCGAATTGGCCACTGTGGGATCCCTTCTCGCCTAAGTTTTGAGGGAAGAGGACCAAGGCCACTATAAATATAGGTTAGCCACCACCATAGGATCGGATCGATTCCACCCTCACCACTTGAGCCCTCGCAAGGTCGCTCAAACCACTGTACTAGTTCGTCCTCAACCTCCTCGTGAGGCCAATCCACCACAAAGCAGGAGTAGGGTTTTACACCGCAAGGTGGCCCGAACCTGGGTAAACTGCCGTGTTCATCTTCTTCCCCGCTCGCACGGATCCGATGAGGCTAGGCTGTAGGGTGGCGAGCTAGGGACTAGAGAGGTTGAGATCTTCGCACATGCCCCAGAGTTCGAACCTTCTTGGGTCTGCAGAGCCCTGAATCCGACATTTGGCATGCCAGGTAGGGGCGTGTCGAAGTCCTTCTTCCACCTCCGCTCCGTTGCTCCCATGGCCGACGCACGCCGGGTTTGCGCCGAGCGCCAGGCCGCTCGTGTTGCCCAGACGACACCCGTGGGCAACAGTGCTCCTCGCTGCTCTACCTCCCCTGCGGCTAACGCCGCCACTGACCCTGCCGCTCATGAGCAGCAGGACTCCTCGCTGCCACCCTCCGTGCTGTGCGATGGCCGCATCGCCACTCCGTCGCCCACTCCCGCCACGGCGTCGTCCTTCCACATCCGCCGCGGGCCGGAAAACACGTAGGCTGCACTGCTCATGGTGCATGAACTGCTGCGCTACCGTCCCGCCAACGACCGCTACGACGACTGGCTTGGGCGCATTGCCGAGCTCGTCAATGCCGCCGGTGAAGTCCCTGCATCGTCCCGCTTGCTCCTTCCCCCGTCATCCCAGGCGGGTGACGTGGCTCACGGCGTGCCACCTCCTCCTCCTCTGTGCGGCGCTGACCCCAAGCCCAGGCCGGACGCGCCCCATCGCAACCCGCCGCGCGGAGCGCCGAAGCGCGATGAGGCAAGCTGCCAGGTGGTACAGCGGCCGCAAACCGATGCACGCTTGCTCCCAGCGCCACAACGCCAGCGTCAAGACCACGCGCCGCCGGAGGCTGTGGCGCATGGGCGTCAAGACCATGCTCACCCCGTGCGCGCTGCGCCCGTGAGCGCGGCGGGTTGCCGCGCCTTCATCCCGGAGCTGTGCCGCGTCGTCTGGCCCGGCAAGTTCAAGCCAGATCTGCCTCCACGCTACGATGGCACCCCCGACCCTGCAGAGTTCCTCCAACTCTATGCGCTGAGCATCAAAGCGGCAAGCGGTGATGAGAAGGTTATGGCAAACTGGTTCCCCATGGCCCTCAAGGACGGCGCGCGCTCTTGGCTCCTGAACCTCCCGGAGGGGTCGATCTCCTCCTGGGACGAGCTTCACAAGCGCTTCATCGCCAACTTCTAGTGCACCCGCGACCGCGCTCCTGCAGTTGGTGTCCTGCGACGCATGAAGCAGCAGCCGAGCGAGACCCTGCACAAGTACATACATCACTTCATGAACGTTTGCCTCAAGATTCTGAAGGCGCCGGACGAGGCCATCATCTCGACGTTCACTGATGGTGTCCGGGACGTCAAGATGAAGGAGGAGCTCGCCAACCACGAGGACCTGTGCTCGACCCTGGAAATGTTCAACCCGTCGAACAAGTGCGTGAGGGCCGAGGAAGGCCGCCTCTCCCTCCTTGAGCTTCCGGAGGCTGATCCTGATGACAAGAAGGCCAAGGCTAAGGAGGCGAAGCGCAAGGGCCCTGCTGTGCTGGCAGCAGAGCCTGAGATGAAGCGCGACCGTGACCACGATGAGCCTCCCAGGTGCAACCGCCCGTTCTGTGTCTTCCACAACGTGCACAACCACAACACCAATGACTGCCAGGAGCTCAGGGCACTTCGCGATGGACGCCTCGGTCGCCACCCCGAGCGTGGTACCGTGGCTACGGTCGTGGCGGAGGCCGCGGTGGAGGCCGCTGGGGAAACCGCGACCCTCGTCAGGATTAGCGCGACCAGCCTCGCGAGGACCGCTGGTAGGGCTAGCCTCGCGACGGCCCTTGGCGGGACCAGCCTCGTGAGGACCGCCCTCAGGGCAACGTCGGCCTCCCTCCGCCGCCGCCGCCAAGGAGAAATGACGACAACCGGCAAGATGATGGGGCTGGGGGCTTCCAGGAGCCTCGAGCGATCGCCTGCATCTTGGGTGGTGCTCAGACCCCCGCTTCTCATCGCATCTTCAAGCAGTTCTGTTGTGAGGTGAACGCGGCCCTCCCGAAGCTTGAGGCAACGCGTCCCCTCAGGTGGTCGAAGCACGCCATCACCTTTGACACCAAGGACCAGCTCAAGTGCTCAGCCGCCACTGGCGCGCTTCCCATGCTCTGCACACCCACCATCAACAACGTCCTCGTCACCAAAACCCTCATCGACGGAGGCGCAGGGCTCAATGTCCTCTCTGTCGAGACATTCGAGATGCTCCAAGTGCCTTATGACCAGCTCCTGCAAACCAAGCCTTTCTCTGGGGTGACCGATGGCTCCACCGTCCCCTTGGGCCAAGTGCGTCTCCCAGTCACCTTTGGCAAGTGCGACAACTACCACACCAAGCTCATCGACTTCGACGTTGCCCACATCGGCCTCCCGTACAACACCATCCTCGGGTACCCGGCCCTCGCCAAGTTTATGGTAGCAACTCACCATGGTTACAACATCCTCAAGATGCCAGGGTGCGGCGGCATCATCACGGTCGCTTGCGATGAGAAGGATGCAGTCTGCTCTCTTGAGCGCGCCTATCAGGCTGCGGCGGCTGAAAACTCTGACAATGAGGGCGCCGTCTTGCCTCCTGAGGCCACCCCCAAGAAGAAGAAGCAGCTCCTTCCCAAGAGCCGTCAGGCACCCGAGGCGCCCGCTGGCGGTGCCTCGGGCCCCGCGCCCACTGCTGGGGCGCCCTTTCCTCTTGCATAGGAAGGCGCGCCCGACACCTCCCTCAGGACGGGCTTGGGGGCTCTTGTCTGGAGGGCCTCTGACCTGACCAGTGCAACAAGGGAGGTGCTCGGGCACCACTTGGAGGCGTGCTTCGATGCGCGCCCCCGCGAGCAAGGCGCAAGGCGCGAGGCACCAGGCGCGCGAGAGTTCATCACCAAGGCGACCGAGGAGCTTCAGGAGGCATGGGCTGTGCGTGGCGAACGTCGCCCCACGCCACCCAGTGCAGCTGCGTCCCCGGATGCGGGCGACGAGCTGTGCATCTGCGTCAACATCCCAGGCCTGAACCGGGCCGCTTCGCAGGACCTCTTCTGGCCGTCCCGTGTTGGCCGGAGTGGGGGCTACCCCTGCAACTACGTCTGCATGCCGTTTGGCCTGCTAAACATGGGCGCCTCGTACCAGCACTTTGTGCAGCGTGCTATGGCATCTCACGAGGCCAGGCGCTTGGCGGTCATGTCTTAGGAGGTCCCGACTCCGTGTGAGCCCCCCGGACCTCGTAAGCCTCCCAGGCCTCAGGAGCCGTCTGGCTCATGAGGAGCGATCTTCACGGCACGTGTCTTCAGCTACCCCGACGCTTCTACAATGATGGTGCCAGGTGACTTTTTGGTTTGCTCAGTTGAGGTCGCCCCTCGGGCTGCCTTGTCCTCGAGCTGTTAGGGACCGCTCCCCTCGGTTATATTGTTTCAACTCGTGTACTATGGATCGGTTATGTTTTCGCGAGCTACTTTGGTTGTTAACCTTGCGTCTGGCCATGCCTTGCCTCTAGAGTCACCTCTGCAGGCCTCGCTCATTGGCAGCTCTCCCCTTGAATGTCCCGTGCGAGGGGGCTACTGGCACGGCGCCTGCGCTCGGGTCCGTCACTGCAGCGCTGAAAATTTAAGAGACTGAGCTCTGGCTCACGGGCCGGCCCCGTGCACATCACCTCACCAGGTCCTTAGTGCCTTCATCTTCTCAAAAAACGACCATGAGCAGATCAGCAAGCACGCGCCACCCCTTGTGTTTTGTGACTAACTAACTCGCAGGAGCCTCAGGAGACGAGACCCCGCGACCACGGCGCTCCGGCTCGCAAAAGTCTAAGTAAAGTTGCTCCGCACTCCATGTGCCGCTGGGTACGGCCCTTACCAAGCGCCTCCGCAAGGCGAGCCATTCCTCTTTTGTGCAAATCCCTTGCACGTTAAAAGGGGGGCCCCTAAGCATCGCGCCTCAGGAGCTCCTACTGTCTCTCGAGCCCTCACCCCTGGCCTTGACCACGGCATCGCAACCTGGCATACCAGCGGCGTTTGAGCCCCGCTCGAGGGCCGGGTCCTGAGGACGTAGAGCATTATGATGGGCAAAGAAAGGGGAATCGCCAGCCTCGCGGGGGAGCACAAGGAAAAGGGTGTGGCCCATCGACGCCAGCATTCGCTCGATTCGCTCTTTGGGATATAATGGGCATCATTCCCCTCACGCACCTCTAGCGGGGCTTATTCTAATTATTGCAGAACAGGGAACATGCACGGGGTTGAGAGTTCCAGGGAAGCTCGGCTCCGCGACGAAGGAACCACCATGAACCGCAACCTCGCTAAGCTAAGTTATCATACGCACACCAGCATGAGCCTTACCGCTGACGTTTTATTCTTTCACGACCTCGCTCGGGCAAGGGACCCCCCTCTTTAATCTTTTGATAGCTGCTTGAGCGCCAAGGGGGACTTCCTGAGCATCGCGCCTCAGGAGCTCTTATCGGACCTCGGGTCGCTCACCTCCTGGCCTTGCACACGGCATCACGACCTGGCATACCAGCGACGGCTGAAGCCCACCTGGGGACTGGGTCCTGCCGACGCAGGGCAACATGTTGTCATGAGGCAAAAAAGGGGACCAATGCCCAAGCGAGAAACATGAGCGTAACCAAGAGCATAAGCCGAAAACGTCAGAATAAAGGCGCAAGTGCCGTGGTTCTTACACGCCCTCTCGGGGCCCTTCATTGTTCTGATACAGGGAGTAAAGCAAAAGAAAAGACCGCCAAGGGCCGCTGCTCAGGAGGAGCAGGCTCTGGCGTCGCGTCCTCCTCCTAGGTCTGGGCGCGGCAGCTCGGTGTAGTCGTCGTCACTTGAACTTTCCCCGGGGGAGGTACCACCACTGCTGGAGGCGTCACGGACAAGGCCAAGGGCAAGTTCACCGCCGAGGGCCTCGCCACCTCATCGGCCCCCATTGCCAGAAGGATGGTCGCCGCCCCTGGGGCAGCATTCCAGGCGTTCGCCGTTTTCTTCGAAGACCTTGAATAAGAGCATCGATGCCCCATCGTACTTGAAGTGGAGGGCATGCCTCCCCTCCGAGCTGCAGGCGCGGGTGATCGCCCCCCATCCCCGGGTCATGAAGACGTCGCCGGAGAAGGTGGGCTCAACCTCCGCCTGTGAAGCTTGGCCGCAGCAGTCGTCATGCTGTAGCCACAGCTCGACGGGCCCCCTCGCTGGTAGTTCTTCTGCCAGGGACTGCGGGAGCCGGATCTAGGTGCGCGGCGGCTGATACGTCTCCAACGTATCTATAATTTTTGATTGTTCCATGCTATTATATTATCTATTTTGGATGTTTTATATGCATTTATATGCTGTTTTATATTATTTTTGGGACTAACCTATTAACCTAGAGCCCAGTGCCAGTTTCTATTTTTTCCTTGTTTTTGAGTTTTACAGAAAAGGAATACCAAACGGAGTCCAAACAAGCTGAAACTTTACAATGATTTTTTATGGACCAGAAGAGACCCACAGGGCACCAGAGTTGGTCCATAAGAGTCCCGAGGCAACCACAAGGGTGGAGGGCGCGGCCCCTGTCTTGCTGCTGCCTCGTGGACCCCCTTGACGTGAGACCGACGCCAAAAATTCCTATAAATCACGAAACCCCCAGAAAGAAACCTAGATCGGGAGTTCTGCCGCTGCAAGCCTCTGTAGCCACGAAAAACCAATCGAGAGCCCGTTCCGGCACCCTGTCGGAGGGGGAAACCATCACCAGTGGCCATCTTCATCATCCCGGTGGTCTCCATGACGAGGAGGGAGTAGTTCACCCTCGGGGCTGAGGGTATGTACTAGTAGCTATGTGTTTGATCTCTCTCTCTCGTGTTCTTGATTTGGCACGATCTTGATGTACCGCGAGCTTTGTTATTATAGTTGGATCATATGGTGTTTCTCCCCCTCTGCCTTCTTGTGATGAATTGAGTTTTACCTTTGAGGTTTCGCTATTATCGGATTGAATACTATTATGGATTTGAGAACACTTGATGTATGTCTTGCGTGGGATACCCGTGGTGACAATGGGGTTTTCTATTGATTCACTTGATGTATGTTTTGGCACTCAACTCGTGGATTCCAGAGGTGACATTGGGGTAATCTATGCATAGGGGTTGATGCATGTTTTCGTCCTTGTTTCTCTGGTAGGAATCTTGGGGCACTCTTTGAGGTTCTTTGTGTTGGATTGAATATTATGAATCTGAAGTTGTTTGATGCATATCGTATAATTGACCCACGGATACTTGTGGTGACATTGGAGTATCTAGGTGACATTAGGGTTGATTGATGTGTGTCATATGGTGTTATTTTACTACGAACTATAGGGCTGTTTGTGACACTTATAGGAATAGCTCAATGGATTGATCGGAAGGAATAACTTTGAGGTGGTTTCGTACCCTACAAGCAATTTCATCTTATGTTATCCACGATAGGAACTTTGGAGTGACTTTTGTCGCACATTGAGGGATTGTCATATGATCTAATTATGTTATCATTGTTGAGAGAACTTGCACTAGCGAAAGTATGAACCCTAGGCCTTGTTTCCAAGCATTGCAATACCGTTTTTGCTCACTTTTGTTACTTGCTACCTTGCTGTTTTTATATTTTTAGATTACAAAAACCCATATCTACCATCCTTATTACACTTGTATCACCATCTCTTCGCTGAACTAGTGCACCTATACAATTTACCATTGTATTAGGTGTGTTGGGGACACAAGAGACTCTTTGTTATTTGGTTGCAGGGTTGTTTGAGAGAGACCATCTTCATCCTATGCCTCCCACGGATTGATAAATCTTAGGTCATCCACTTGAGGGAAATTTGCTACTGTCCTATAAAACTCTGCGCTTGGAGGCCCAACACGAGTCTACAAGAAGAAGGTTGTGTAGTAGACATCAAGCTCTTTTCTGGTGCCGTTGCCGGGGAGGTGAGTGCTTGAAGGTATATCTTTAGATCTTGCAATTGAATCTTTTAGTTTCTTGTTTATCACTAGTTTAGTCTATAAAAGAGAACTACAAAAAAATGGAATTGAGGTTGCCTCATATGCTTCATCTTTTTAATGTCTTTCGTGAAAATGATGGAAAGGAAATTTGCGCTCAAGTGTTAGAAGAAGAAGTTCATAAAATGTTTGGCATAAAATCTTTGTATGATGAGCATGATTGCAATGTTGTTAGTATGAATTCCTTGAATATTCGTGATGCTAATGATATGCAAAGCCACAAGCTTGGGGATGCTATGTTTGATGAAGATGATATTTTTTATCCCCCAAGTTTTGATGAGCAAATTTATTATGATGATAGCATGCCTCCTATTTATGATGATTATATTTATGAAAGTGGATTTGGAGAGGTCATGACTTTATTTAGTGATGAATCCACTATTTTGGAAGAGGTTCCAATTGATTATGAGTACAAAGTTGCTATCTATGATGATTATTGTGATGACATGTATGCTATAAAAAATAATGATAACCATGAAACTTGTCATCATGATTTTAATTTTCAATTGGATTATGCCTCACATGATAGTTATTTTGTTGAGTTTGCTCCCACTACTATGAATGAGAAGAATTTTGCTTATGTGGAGAGTAGTAAAATTTCTATGCTTATGGATCATGAAAAGAATCCTTTATGTGATGGTTATATTGCTGAATTCATTCATGATGCTACTGAACATTATTATGAGAGAGGACCTTATGCTTCTACATATTGCAATAGTATCAAGTTTCCTCTCTATGTGCTTAAAGTTTTGAAGTTATGCTTGCTTTGCCTTCCTATGCTAGTTGATGCTTGTTCCCATAAATTGTTTGCTCACAAAATCCATATGCATAGGAAGTGGGTTAGACTTAAATGTGCTAGTCATATGCTCCATGATGCTCCCATTATGTTTCAATTCTTATCTTTTATGTGAGCATCATTCAAATCATCATGCCTAGCTAAAAAGGCATTAAATAAAAGTGCTTGTTGGGAGACAACCCAATATTTACCCCTACTATTTTTGTGAGTTCACATGATTAAGCTACTGTAGTAATCATGTTTTATAGCTTTTGTTTGAATAAAGTGTCAAGTATAGCCTTTAACATGCTTATTTTGCAAGTCTAGTTGCTGTTTTGAAAACAGAAAGTTTTCTATCATTGTCTGAATTCTTCTCGAAAGTCAGAATGTGATAAAATCTTGAAATTTTTACACAATGAGTAACAACAAATTTTATACAGTGTAATTTTTGGAGTTAGGGAAGTATGAGTACAATTGCACTCTTTACAGACTGTCCTGTTTTGACAGATTGCTGTTATGTTTGCATTGTTGCATATGTTTGTTTATTAATGATTCTATTTGAGGATAGGAGTATTAAATATGCAGAGGCATTTAATATGCAATGTTAAATAATAATTTTAGTGATTTGCTATAGTAGAGAATGATAAGGTTTTGCATTGGATTTATACTAACTTTTCTCACGAGTTCTTGTTGAGTTTTGTGTGGATGAAGTTTTTAAGATTTAGGGAAACCGTGATATAAAAGGAATTAAGGAGACACAAAAGCTCAAGCTTGGGGATGCCCAAGGCATCCCAATATAATATTTCAAGAAGTCTCAAGCATCTAAGCTTGGGGATGCCCCGGTAGGCATCCCACCTTTCTTCATCAAGAATGATCGGTCAGTATCGGTTGAGCCTAAGTTTTTGCTTCTTCACATGATGTGTGCTATTTTTAGAATGTCATTTTATTTTGTTTTGCTTGCTGTTTGAATAAAGTACCTAAGATCTGAAATTTTATTTATGAGAGAGAGTCTTCACATAGCTACATAATTATTCAACTACTCATTGATCTTCACTTATATCTTTTTAGAGCACGATGGTGGTTTTATTTTGAAAAATTTGATGAACTCTCATGCTTCACTTATATTATTTTGAGAGTCTCTAAACAGCATGGTAATTTGCTTAGGTTATGAATTTAGTCCTAATATTATGGGCATCCAAGAGGGATATAATAAAAGATTTCATATAAAGTGCATTGAATACTATGTGAAGTTTGATTCCCTATGATTGTTTTGAGATATAAAGATGGTGATATTAGAGTCATGCTAGTGAGTAATTGTGGATTGGTAGAAATACTTGTGTTAAAGTTTGTGATTCCCGTAGCATGCATGTATGGTGAACCGTTATGCGATGAAGTCGGAGCATGATTTATTTATTGATTGTCTTCCTTATGAGTGGCGGTCGGGGATGAGCGATGGTCTTTTCCTACCAATCTATCCCCCTAGGAGCATGCGTGTAGTACTTTGTTTCGATAGCTAATAGACTATTGCAATAAGTATGTGAGTTCTTTATGACTAATGTTGAGTCCATGGATTATACGCACTCTCACCCTTCCACCATTGCTAGCCTCTCTAGTACCGCGCAACTTTCGCCGGTGCATTAAACCCACCATATACCCTTCCTCAAAACAGCCACCATACCTACCTATTATGGCATTTCCATAGCCATTCCGAGATATATTGCCATGCAACTTCCACTGTTCCATTTATTATGACACGCTTCATCATTGTCATATTGCTTTGCATGATCATGTAGTTGACATCGTATTTATGGCAAAGCCACCATTCATATTTTTTTATACATGTCTCTCTTGATCATTGCACATCCCGGTACACCACCGGAGGCATTCATATAGAGTCATATTTTTGTTCTAAGTATCGAGTTGTAATTCTTGAGTTGTAAGTAAATAAAAGTGTGATGATCATCATTATTAGAGCATTGTCCCATGTGAGGAAAGGATGATGGAGACTATGATTCCCCCACAAGTCGGGATGAGACTCCGGACAAAAAATAAAAAAAAGAAGAGAAAAGAAAAGAAAAAAAAAGAAAAAAAGAGGCCAAAGAGCCCAAAATAAAAAAAATGAGAGAAAAGAGAGAAGGGGCAATGCTACTATCCTTTTTCCACACTTGTGCTTCAAAGTAGCACCATGATCTTCATGATAAAGAGTCTCCTATGTTGTCACTTTCATATACTAGTGGGAATTTTTCGTTATAGAACTTGGCTTGTATATTCCAATGATGGGCTTCCTCAAATTGCCCTAGGTCTTCGTGAGCAAGCGAGTTGGATGCACACCCACTTAGTTTCTTTTTGAGCTTTCATACACTTATAGCTCTAGTGCATCCGTTGCATGGCAACCCCTACTCACTCACATTGATATCTATTGATGGGCATCTCCATAGCCCGTTGATATGCCTAGTTGATGTGAGACTATCTCCTTCTTTTTGTCTTCTCCACAACCACCATATTCTATTCCACCTATAGTGCTATATCCATGGCGCACGCTCATGTATTGCATGAAAGTTAAAAAAGTTTGAGAACATAAAAAGTATGAAACAAGTGCTTGGCTTGTCATCGGGGTTGTGCATGATTTAATACTTTGTGTGATGAAGATGGAGCATAGCCAGACTATATGATTTTGTAGGGATAACTTTCTTTGGCCATGTTATTTTGAGAAGACATGATTGCTTTATTAGTATGCTTGAAGTATTATTATTTTTATGTCAATATTAAACTTTTGTTTTGAATCTTATGGATCTGAATATTCTTGCCACAATAAAGAAAATTACATGGATAAATATGTTAGGTAGCATTCCACATCAAAAATTCTATTTTTATCATTTACCTACTCGAGGACGAGCAGGAATTAAGCTTGGGGATGCTTGATATGTCTCCAATGTATCTATAATTTTTGATTGTTCCATGCTATTATATTATCTGTTTTGGATGTTTTATATGCATTTATATGCTATTTTATATTATTTTTGGGACTAACCTATTAACCTAGAACCCAGTGCCAGTTTCTGTTTTTTCCTTGTTTTTGAGTTTTACAGAAAAGGAATACCAAACGGAGTCCAAACGTGCTGAAACTTTACAATGATTTTTTTATGGACCAGAAGAGACCCACGGGGCTTCAGAGTTGGGCCATAAGACTCCCGAGGCAACCACAAGGGTGGAGGGTGTGCCCACCCCCCTTGGGCGCGCCCCCCTGTCTTGCTGTTGCCTCGTGGACCCCCTTGACGTGAGACCGACGCCAAAAATTCCTATAAATCACGAAACCCCCAGAAAGAAACCTAGATCGGGAGTTCCGCTGCCACAAGCCTCTGTAGCCACGAAAAACCAATCGGGAGCCCGTTTCGGCACCGTGCCGGAGGGGGAAACCATCACCGGTGGCCATCTTCATCATCCCGACGGTCTCCATGACGAGGAGGGAGTAGTTCACCCTCGGGGCTGAGGGTATGTACCACTAGCTATGTGTTTGATCTCTCTCTCTCTCATGTTCATGATTTGGCACGATCTTGATGTACCGCGAGCTTTGTTATTATAGTTGGTGTAACATCCCCAGCATCACACTACAGTAATCCATCATGATGATGCTAAGCTACTGTGATTTGCAATGATAATCATGTTGGGATAATATCTCATTTCAAATTCCTTCTCTAAATTCCATTCAAATTCAAAGTGCAAAATGAAGTTGCTCAAAAGTTGCTGGAAAAATGTTCATCATCTAGCAAATATTCGAAAACAATTTGTTGTTAAGGAAAACAACATCACCACAATGCTAAGATGGACAGAAGCAATTATTACAGTGCAAAACAATATTTTAAATGCCCTATTCATTTTTGAAAAGTCCAAATGAATTCCAAAATTGCCCAAAGTTTTTGTGGCAGTGCTGGATAATGCATTGTATTTATGTGACCAAGTTTCATATTTGTACAAAATCATTTGGCAGCTCATTTTAATTCAAAAACCCTCTCCGAAAAAGAAAAACAGAAAAACAAAACGAGAAAAGAAAAATGCTACTGTGGACTGGGCCTAAGTGCACAGTACGGCCCAGCCCACAGCGCCCGCCTCCCTCTTTCTCTCTCCCTCGCCATGTCGCCTCGCCGTGGCCGCGCCGGCGTGCTCCGGTCGTTCGTCGACACGGCGACGCCACCGTCGCCCACCGATGCAAGGAAGGGATAAGGACCCCCCTCAGCCTCTCCTCCTCATCCTCATCCATTTCCTCCTCCTCTCCATCGCTCTCTCGCTCGTGCCTGAGCTTGCCCGGGTGCTACCTCGGCCGTGCCGCCGCACCCGCGCAGCCACCATCGTCTCCTCGCCCCTCCGTGGTGTCCCGCATCTCCGCCGTCGTCGACTGCCTCGACCACGCCCTCGAACGGGAGCCGGGAGCTCTACAACGCGCGGATCGAGCCGCCCCCTTCCGCCTCGGCCGCCGTCGATCTCCTCCAACTCCAGCCACCCTCTGCTGCTCCTAATCTGTCATCGGCTTTTCTTAGCCGCTCAGTGAGCTCCTCTACCTCCTACTCCTCCCCGGTTGCTCTCTCGCGCGCCCTAGCTAGCTGCCGCCGACGCGCCCGAACGCGCCACCACCGACGAGCTCGTGGCCGTCACCACAGCAGCCGTCATGCTCGCCTGAGCATGGCAACGTGCTCCTGGTGCTTCCAGGAACATGACGCACACGCACACTTGCTCCCCCGTGCCCTCTAGCACCTAGCCCGATATGCGCCCACATGCGCCGCCGCCTGCGCTCATCGCCGGCATGCCTCTGGTGACCAAATGGTCACGGGCCAGCGCCCGTTGCACTCGCCGCCTCGCGTACGTCTCGCGTGGCCTTTCAGTTTGTTCGCTACCGCGCTACATCGCCGTTTCCTCTCGCGCCTGACTCCGGCCATCCGCCGACGAGCTCGCCGCGCTCGATTCCGGTCACCCATGCCGCCACAACCAGCACCATTGGACGTGGCGCAGCCGCAGCTTTCGAACGCGCCCGAAATCTCGGCGAACGGTGCCCTGTACGCTTTTTTCGACCACCTCCCGAGCCGCGCCGCCGCTTTTTGTCTTGCCAGCATCGCTCCGGCGCCGGCCACCAATGTGGCACACCTGGGGCCCACCCCTGGGTCACTGCCAGTGGGCCCTAGGGGCCCCGTTGACTGGGTTGACCCAGTCAACGTGCTGACTGGGCAGCCAGAGTCACTGACATGCGGGCCCCACCGTATAATTAGTTTAACTAAAATGTTTTTATAATTAAAATTAATTAGTTAGTTAAATGAGTCACTTACAGGTGGGGTCCAGTAGCTAATTAACTCTGTTTAGTTAAAATAAAACTCTGCTAGCCCCTCTGTTTATGACAGGTGGGACCCACTGGTCAGTTTGACTAGTCAGCGGGTCTGTTGACCTGCTGATGTCATGCTAACACTCTGCTAATGTCATAATTCCATTTCTGTTAATTTAAATAGTTTCTGAAAATGCTAAAATCTTTGTAAAATCAATAGAAATTAAATCGTAGCTCAGATCGAAAAACTTTATACATGAAAGTTGCTCAGAACGACGAGACGAATCCTATTGTGCCATCTGTTTCCGTGTCGGGACCCTCTACGGAGGTGAACCCACAACTTTTAGCCTGTTTCCGATAGATGAATAGTGCATATACACCGGTTAATAATTCCAACTTAAATCCTAAAATAACTAATATGACTTAGACATGCTTTTAGGCAACCCTGCACTGCATCTTAGCATAGCATGCTCTGTGTGCATATGTTTGCTGTGTATTTATCTATTTCCTCCCCCTCTTCTCTCTCGGTAGACCTCGAGACCGACGCAGTCCCCGAGATAGACGCAGCTCCGGAGTTCGACTACGCCGTTAATGACCCTTCTCTTGCCGTAGAGCTTCCAGGCAAGCACCCCCCCTTGAGCATGCCTATATTGCCTATTCTTTCTCTCTTATGCTTGCATTAGAATTTGTTGCTGCTACTGCTTATCCTATATCTGATGCATAGCCTATTTTTGTAACTGCTGTTGATACATACCTGCTTATCCTAAACTGCTTAGTATAGGCTGGTTAGAGACCCACCAGAGACCCCACTTTGACCCAGTTGCCCCCGCTGGATTATCAGATGACTCAATCAATGAGATCGACACCCAGGCCCCGGCACCGCACATCACCCCCCTTAGTTGTACGACACTACTGGGTTACTATCGAGCGCCGAGGGTGATACCTCGTCAGCACTTCTGATATTAATCTTGTAGGGTAGTTAATTGGTCGTGGTCATCGAGGGTGATTCCTCCTTCACCACTTCCGGTAACGACGCTGTCGTGCAACACCTCAAGTGTGAACCCATCGAGGGTGATTCCTCCGAGTTCACCTTGACGGATACATCGAGTAGGAATCCAACGAGGGTGATACCTCAGATTCCCCTGATGTTATGGACACACAGACACTTGGACTTTACAACTGTTACTTGGAAAGTCGGGTCGACCCTGAGGGGTACCCGAGCGAGCATAAGATGCGAGTGATGTGGAGATGGGTTGACCTGGAGGGTGCCCATGAGATAATTACGAGGCGTGGCCTGACATTCTTAGCCCTTGCCGCAAGTCCTCGAGACGGGGCGACGGGGTCACATCGATCGTGAGTCTCTGCTTGTTACCGCACTACCAATACACTAACGATTTGGATATTTGATCCGAGTAGACCTTTGGCCTGATAGCACTAACCATCACGTGGGAACAGTTATGGGCACTCTGCGTCGTATGCATCAGCCGAAGCTTAATGGACGTCAGTGACTGAGCGGCGCACGCCGGGTTGGACCGTGTTAAGCACCCTCCTTTGTAATGGAGGCTGCTAGGTCTGCTCACCGGCCGCATACGCAACGTGCAGGAGTTCCCGGGGCGATGGCCCAAGACCCCTGGGCGCATAGGTTAGTCCGGCGTGCTGACCTCTCTATTAAGCCTAGGTCGGGTTGCGGCGTATCGTTTGGCCGAGGCCGGGCATGACCCAGAAAAGTGTGTCCGGCCGAAGTTAATCGAGCGTGGTGGGTAAGTTGGTGCACCCCTGCAGGGAAGAACTAATCTATGCATAGCTGGATCCTCGGTAACGGACGCTCGGAGTTGTATCCCTATCGATACAACTAGAACTGGATACTTGTGATGAGAAATGGATAGTATGGCTCTGGGATTGCTTTCTCGCAGGGAGTCGAGGAAGGATCTCTGGGCGAGGTTGATAACACTACTACTACTTTATACTGTACTAATCTACACTCTTCTAATGCTGCAAGACCGCTAAAGATGCTAGTCTTCGATAGGACTAGGCCTTCCCTCTATTCTGGCATTTCTGCAGCCCAGTCCACATATACAGCTTTTCTTTGATAATGTTGCATATGTAGTGTAGATCCTTGCTTGCTGAGTACTTCAGATGAGTACTCATGGTTGCTTTGCTCCCTCTTTTCCCCATATCCATTTGATGCAACCAGATGACGGAGCCCCTGAGACAGCTGTCCCAGCCGACGACTACTACTACCACCTCGAGGGTGGTTACTACTTCGAGTTGGCCGACGACCAGGAGTAGGTTAGGACGGTCCTAGGCAGGAGGCCTGCGCCTTTTCGATCGTAGCTTTTGTTTTTCCCCGCCTTCTTAAAGGCTTATCTGTCTCTCTTTTATATCTGTACTCAGATATCTAGCGCTTCCGCTGATGCTTGTTTGTCATCAAGCTTATGTATTCGAGCCCTCGAGGCCCTGTCTTATAATATAACGCTTGTATGCCTTGATTTATGTTTTAGAGCTATGTTGTGATATCTTCAAGTGAGTCCTTAGTCTTGATCATGTGCATTTGCATGTATGGTTAGTGCACGATTGAGCCGGGGGAGTCACAGTTGGATCATATGGTGTTTCTCCCCCTCTGCCTTCTTGTGATGAATTGAGTTTTACCTTTGAGGTTTCACTATTATCGGATTGAATACTATTATGGATTTGAGAACACTTGATGTGTGTCTTGCATGGGATACCCGTGGTGACAATGGGGTGTTCTATTGATTCACTTGATGTATGTTTTGGCACTCAACTCGCGGATTCCCGAGGTGACATTGGGGTAATCTATGCATAGGGGTTGATGCATGTTTTAGTCCTTGTTTCTCTGGTAGGAATCTTGGGGCACTCTTTGAGGTTCTTTGTGTTGGATTGAATATTATGAATCTGAAGTTGTTTGATGCATATCGTATAATTGACCCACGGATACTTGTGGTGACATTGGAGTATCTAGGTGACATTAGGATTGATTGATGTGTGTCATATGGTGTTATTTTACTACGAACTCTAGGGCTGTTTGTGACACTTATAGGAATAGCTCAATGGATTGATCGGAAAGAATAACTTTGAGGTGGTTTCGTACCCTACAAGCAATTTCATCTTATGTTCTCCGCGATAGGAACTTTGGAGTGACTTTTGTCGCACGCTGAGGGATTGTCATATGATCTAATTATGTTATCATTGTTGAGAGAACTTGCACTAGTGAAAGTATGAACCCTAGGCCTTATTTCCAAGCATTGCAATACCATTTTTTCTCACTTTTGTTACTTGCTACCTTGCTGTTTTTATTTTTTCAGATTACAAAAACCCATATCTACCATCCATATTACACTTGTATCACCATCTCTTCGCTGAACTAGTGCACCTATACAATTTACCATTGTATTAGGTGTGTTGGGGACACAAGAGACTCTTTGTTATTTGGTTGCAGGGTTGTTTGAGAGAGAGCATCTTCATCCTACGCCTCCCACGGATTGATAAATCTTAGGTCATCCACTTGAGGGAAATTTGCTACTGTCCAAAAAACTCTGCGCTTGGAGGCCCAACACGAGTCTACAAGAAGAAGGTTGCGTAGTAGACATCAGCGACATCGTCGCCCACACCACAAACTCGCGGGCCGTGCCGCCAGCATGGGCCAGCGGGCGAAGTGGCCGAGCGGTCTTCACTTGCTCCCCTCCTCGGCTTTGTCCTCCGCGGTCCCCGTGGCCGCTCCCGTGGGTGGGGCCCTGTGTGCGAACGCCTACGCCGGCGTGGAATCCTGGCGGAGCGTGTTCGCACCAGGGTAGGACGGCTGCGGGCGCTGCAGTGGCCTTGCGAGGGTGGCCACATCTTTTCTTCGGCGGGAGCAACTCCGGTTCCTCTCGCAGAGCCTTCTCCTTCTCTTCGGCCGAGAACCTCCTCACTGGCGCCATGGTCGCTTCGGCAAGGTGGCGGCATGCCGGAGATAGGAGAAGAGGGGATGTCAAGTGAGAAGATGAAGACGGGCTGGGGGCTCCGCCTCCCTCGCCCTCTTATAGGTGGTTGAAGGCCAACCGGCGCCCTTCCATGTTCTGAGCGATGACGGCCCTGCTGCATGCACTAGGCAGTTGTCAAGTTGGGGCGGTTGCCGAGGCGGCATGGGGAAGTGGAGGCGTCCGCGTCCTGTCAAGCGCCATGCGTCAAGCCTGGCCCGCAGGCGATTGGGGCCCACAGTGCTTCGCCCTTGCCCCTTGGCTTCGCCTTGAAGCCAGCCCAAGCGCGCCCTGGGCCTGGGGGATACTGTCGGTGTTCTGGGATCGGGGGTACCCAGACCTGCCTACCTGCGGCCCATAGTGTGGCTCCATCGATGGCCCGGTATGGCCCGGCGGCAAGTCCTCCAAGACAAGACCCTCACGAGGATCCCCCTGGCCTCACGAGGCAGACGACACCAAGACCTCTAGAGGAGCGGTCTCCCCCGGCCGCCTCCCGAGGAGCGGAGTTTTCTATGCAGGTACCTAGCCTCATGAGGCTACGATGACGTGAGCCATGACGACCAAGGCCAGGCGGGCGCCAGCGGGCGCAGAGGAGGTAGTTTCCCTTTCGGTGCTAAGGGAGCAAGGACAGGCGTGGGTTCCCAAGGAGCCCTACAAAGGTTTCCATTCTGATGCAACAAGACCAAGACCATGGGCTCGGCAGGACGGATGTCACCGCCGAGCCCACAACTGCGTCATGACCAGAAGCTTTGCAGGCGAAGACCACCTTTCATCAGGATAAGATGTGCTACTTGTCCCCTTTTGAATTGGCCATTGTAGGATCCCTTCCCGCCTAAGTTTTGAGGGAAGAGGACCAAGGCCACTATAAATATAGGTTAGCCACCACCATAGGATCGGATCGATTCCACCCTCACCACTTGAGCCCTCGCGAGGTCGCTCAAACCATTGTACTAGTTCATCCTCAACCTCCTCGTGAGGCCAATCCACCACAAAGCAGGAGTAGGGTTTTACACCGCAAGGTGGCCCGAACCTGGGTAAACTGTCGTGTTCATCTTCTTCCCCGCTCGCACGGATCCGACAAGGCTAGGCTGTAGGGTGGCGAGCTAGGGACGGGAGAGGTTGTGATCTTCGCACACGCCCCAGAGTTCGAACCTTCTTGGGTCTACGGAGCCCTGAATTCGACAGATCCCTTGCTCTTATTTGGCGTTAATTATATGTAGTATCACTGTCTTCGTCCCGGTGTACTACCTAGGTCCTGGTTTATTTGTCCCTTTTGTAATTTGTGCTAAATTTTGACCAAAGATTTAACTGACAAAATGTTAGTGCATGTCAACAAAAAATATATCGTTTGATTTGTATTTGAACATAGTTTTCAATGATATAATTTTGGTGATATGCATGAACCTTTTGTTAGTCAATTTTTTTGTCAAAATTTGGCACAGATTACGATGGGGAGCAATAAACCAGGACGGAGGTAGACTGGTCACCATTGTGTTTTGTGCCAAATTTTGACTTCAACGACCCAACCTACATGGAGGGAGTACTATATATGTTGGCGCCACAACCAAACTTATATACTAGTATATTCAAAACTGAGCGTTACTACATGTCACGAGTTCAAAACGAGAAAGTGGAACAAGTACAGCTCGCCTGTGCCGTTCACGTCGCACCCCACACTGTCGTTCCGGCCCGCCACTCACCGCGCATTGGCTTGGCATTTTCTATGTACAAGTTATAAAGGTAAAGACTGCCGCGTTCGCGTCGCACCCCCACACGGTTTGTCCGGCACGCCGCTCAAGCTAGGGAACGCTTGTTGTCTTAGCATTTTCACTGTCAGGTGCGGCCGCAGTTGAGCCAACCGACTATCGGCAAATCCCAACCCGCCCACCACACGTTGGCTGAGTTAGAATTAGAAGAGAGAAACGAGGGAGAAGAGCTAGTTGTAGCCTGAACGCTGTTGTCAGATGGGACTCATGTTGATAGAATAGGAGTATTGAGTACTCGTACGTCTAGTACTGAGTACCACTAGGTGGGTGCGTGCGACCTATACCTGTCAATCCTTTAGGTCTCCTTTTCAAACCGCAACTACGCTTCATAGTACATATTTTTCCACGCATTTTTCCTCCTATATGTACTCCTAGGCTATTTCCACGTGCTTCCTTTCACTGACATATGGGATATAGAGCATCTGGGTCATAGTGCATGCATGATTCGGAGCATATGCAACCATGTCGGCGTACTTTATGTTTCAGACCTGACGAATTACATGCAAACCCCCCGCAGAAGAATAAATAAATAAATGAATTACTATGTGCAAACTGGATTATTTTCATAGAAATCGGAGCACGTTCATTAAATTTTGGACATAACACATTTATAAAAAACAACCGGACCTAAACCAGTCTAAGGGCCTCTTTGATTCGCAGGATACTGAAAACACAAGAATGGGGAAAGTATGATGGCGATGAACCGAGAGGAGGAGGAAGAGGAGGAGTACTGTACATGCTAGAGACTGGATTGCTGGTTCACTGGGCTGTCGTGTTTCGCACTCCTCCGACGTGAGTAGTAGAGTAGTATATACTACGTAGTACTATATATACCACAAGATTCTTTGCTCCTTCTTACTTCACCGACATGTGGGAGAGCCAGCATCCGGGTCGACGTGTCATGCACCAGATTAGAGTGGGGAACGAAAGGGGGGCATCACCCCGGTCATAGCGCGGCAGTAATAATGACTATAGTGAGTAGTCATATCACAAGACCCCATCTTTCTAGTAGTAACGAGCAGTCAAATCGCACAGCCCTACCTTTCTAGCAGTAAGTTGAATCCGCTACTCCCTCACCCTCCTCGCCTCTGTCAAACCAGCTACGCGAAAACTGCCGCGCGTACTGCCCAGGAAAAGCCCCGCCCTCAACTTTTAAATACTCATAGTATAATTTTGTATCAATGAATTGCGCCATGGAGCAGAAAACCAAAAGAAAAATGTGGTACATGTAAACAAATACAGTTCAAGCTCCAGCTAGTGATTCAGAATGTAAACCGTGCATGTGTTTATACATATAGGTTACTTCAAAGTACTGAGTCCATTGATGCAATGTGGTCAAACTGTACCATCAATATCTCAAAGCCAAAATAGTTCGAGCTTGTTCGTTCTATATAAATAGTACCGTATGTTTATTCACCCGAGGGGTTGTTTAATGAATGGAGGGCCGGGGAGCACAAGTGAACCATACTACTAGTAGGTAGGAGTAGTACAGTACAGTACAAAGTGCAACGTGCAGTTAGTCACGTTAAATAGAGAGTTTCTTTTCTTTAATGCCACGTACACAGATTGAAACACTTGTTGTGGAGAGAAAAAGATAATCACTCCACTATATATATAGGCAGGGGCCTGAGCGCTTGCTTTACTAGGGTTGCTCTGTTCATTCTCCCATCCTCTCCAGATCTAAACAAGATAGTGGTAGCAACATTTTCTCTCTGCTCACCGCTGGTCACAGATCCGACTGGATCCCTTCGGCCGGGGTGTGTAGGGGACTAGGTGCATCATTCACACGGTCATCGGCGACGAGGGAGGGAACCCACAGCTGCCGGCGGGGCCTCATCCTCTGCCCGTGCCGTTCTCTCCGACACAGCGCCGGCTCGGGAGGTCCTCCGACCCCTTCTTCCTCCCTGCCGTATTGTGGGCAGATCCGACCTGCCGCCGGCCTCCTAGCCACATCCCGACGACCCTCAGGTATAAGTTCCTTCGAAAGCGGCCTTGCTCTACTGCCCCATCTCCCCACATGTCTGCATGTGGATCTTTTTCTACTTCCATCAGCTCTTCCAAAGCCACCTAAATTTTTAGTATTATTAGAGGTAAAGCTACTTCATGCAGTCAAATCTAGGACTTGGTTCAAACAGCGAAGAAAGGGGGTAAAGTTGTAGCATGAATCTAGGACTTGATTCAAAGAGGAAATGACAGGGGGAAAGTAGTAGAGACTGGATACCCAACCGGTCTCTTGGTTGAAAAGGGAAATAAAGGCAAAAGGCAGTACAAACTGGATAAGGAACAGATCTATTATTGGTTGAAAAAAGGATAGAAAGTGGCGGCTGGTGGACAAGTCAACAGAGATGTCCAGGATTAGATTTGCTGCCCTCGCATAGTAAAAGGTCTCCAGGATTAGATTTTCTGGCCTCACAGAGTATGAACAAACTCGGCATCACCACTTTATGCCTCCTTGTAGGTACATTGTGCTGATGCGTCCACTGTTGCATGTCCTTATACCAACTTTTTGCTGTTGTTAATGTAAGGGCGCATGTAAAATGAAGCAATCACACTATTACCATAAGGACATGTCTAACCAATGTTATTGTTAATCTAATGCCTCCAGTAATATCATGCAATTAAACTGTGTTACAAATGGTACTCCTGCTATGTTTCCCAGTATGATAAGTAAGTTGCTTCTTTACGCTACTGAGTGTCCTAGTGTCCCCACTGTCCCATGCCCTTAAACCAACACTTTAGCTGTTGTTGATCTACTGTATCTGGTAAACAAGCAATGCCACCATTAAAGTAATCCCATATTTGACGAATGCCATTGTTGATCATAATGCTTCCGGTAACATGAAGCAATGCCGCCGTTTTAAAATTTCTACTGTTCTTGTGTGATTGCCAAGAACATAATCAGGATGCTTCTTTTCATTTCGTGTATGTTTCGTATTTTGTTATTGACTAGTAACTGTTTTCTTTCTATCTTTTTGTGCGGATAGGGATATCCATTTCACCTTGTTGCTATTGTGACCTTTTGGTGAACTGCACAAAACACTTCTTTTTGGAATGAGTGTCTTGTGCACTTCAACTAAAATGTCACGTGGGCAACGTCTCTCAATTTTGGTTGAACTGCACAAAGGTTGATTGGAGTTTCCAACATCCCCGTCAAACTCTGATGGTAACTCGTGCAACATTTTATTAGCCTTTGCAAGATGAGTTGTCACTGTCAGCACAATGGCACTTTATTTTAGTGGAACTGCACAAAAGGATAACCAAATTATAGTTGCACCTTGCATGAATAGGACAACCAACCTTAATGCTGCTCAATTTTAGTGCAACTACTAAAGAAGAACCTGCCAGCTCATGAGAGCAAGTACATCTTGCTAGCTGCATGATGCAATCTTTGCTTTATTTCAGGTGGACTGCAGAAAAAGGTCGCATGAATTGAATCATCCGAGTGGATCTGCAGGTTCACCACATCGAGTCGTGGCGGCGTAGGGCCCCTCTCTCAGTTATGGTTCCCATGACCGGGTATGTTCCTTTTTGGTTGATTTTGACTCTGCATCCATCAAGTGACCTTGTGCTACTGTTTTGGCACTACTATGAGAAAGCAATAATGATATTGTTTGTGCATCTTAATTTAATTCCACTAATAATTTGAGGCAATCTTTTGGCACCGCTACTGCCACTGATAAAATGTAGTAATAATACATTTAAAATAGAGCTACTGTCTTATCTACCATTTCATTTCCAATGTAGATAACTTGCAGAAGGCCTATCTGGCAGAATCAAGTCCATGTGCACTCATCAATCACATAGCTGCACTGAACTAGTTGAGTCCATCACGCCTACCGTTGAGGTGGCGCGGGCCCCCTCTCTAACTGGCGAGCGCCATAATTTTAGTTGAACTGCACAAAAAAAGTGATTGAAATGAGTCGACGCTCCTCCTTCTACTACCACACTGAGGTGTTAATGGATGTCAACGAATCGCCTTCATGGCAAGATACGGGGACATGAAGAATAACTTGATCTCCCAAAGTCATCTCACACAGGTCAGTACTGTCCTTTATCAACATGATTGTGCTTTTTCATACTGTGCTAATGTTGTATTTCTTTAATAAAGCTATTCTATCGCAATCTTTTCTCGTTTTGGAAATAAAGTTGCTTTAACTAGTGCCAATATTATAGTAATCATGCTCTTTCTTATCTATGCAAACAGGAATACTCAACTACAGATGTTGTGATGGTCAAAGCATTCGCCAAGTTCTTGGGTTGTATGACACAGCTAGCCAAGATGGATTTAATCTTGAGATTCACTTTATCCAAAGGCTCTAAAGTGCCATGCGTGTGTGCAAGGTGGAAAGAGATAATTCAGGACGTTGATTGATGATTCCACTAGATTTTGCTATGTGTATTTGTTAAATACTAAGGATGAGGCTCTATACACACTACTTAAAAATGTAGAAGGCCCTCTTGTGCATATATTGGAAGTGGTAGTGCCACCAGTGATGCAGAATATTTCAGCTGCCAATGTTTGACCCGCGTGGCCTTAAAAAGGACTGGTTTCAATGTTTAAGCAAATCCTTGGATCAAATTGCTTACGTGAAGCATCGATCAATTTTTATTTATTTGTTCACATTCTCACAACGTTTGAGTTGTACAGTTACGATTGGCTCTGATCTGTGAATCATTGAGATGTGTAGGCATCTTTGTTGTACTTATTATTATTTGAATCTAATGGGTTGGTTCTGAATCTTGCAAGCTGGGAATCATTGTGATGTGTAGGCATCTTTGTTTTACTTATTATTTGAATCTTATTGGTTGGCTCTGAATCTTGCAAGCTGGGAAACACGGCATGATGATGCAGACGACAACAACCATAACAAGTTGTTCAAACTTGGTAGTATTGTCTGTGTGAAAGTGCGGCAAATGAGATGATCGTTTGCATCCTGAGAATAATAATTCTAATTGTTGTACATGTTGATCCTGTGGCACTGGTAGAACGAGCCAATGTTTGGTTGTTTTAAGAATAAATTTTAATTAAAGCTAATAAAATTTATGTAAAGTGACCACTAACACTTGCTATTACAGTACCAATACAAACCCGCTCGTGAACCCGAGGGGGCATGTTCTGCCGGGCGTGCAGTGGATGAGGGAGGTGTAGTAACTGCTGTCGCATGTACACACTTACTTTACTGTTGGATGCAGTTCCCCAAGAGCTGAAAAACGAACTGCTGCCACCGCCTACCCACTCGTTCACCGTCGATTATAGTTCCCCAAGATTGGAAAAATGAACTGCTGCTGCCGTGGTGCCGCCCCCCAGTACCGCAGTACACACCGATCGTCTTCATCCCCCTGCCCCCAATCCCCACAAAATAAGAACCGCCACATCAACTCTGCGTGAGAAGGGACTCCAATGGCGATCCGAGGGGTGAGCCTACTGGATATGGACTTCAGCAAGGAGTTCACCTTTGAGTTCGCTGTTCAGACCCATGGCAGCACCAAGTTGAATGTGATGTACACCAATGATCCGGACTCGGTGAAGCTCTTCCTCACCAAGTTCAAGCAGTACCTACAGGAGGAGAAAGCACAAGGTCGCGGGACTAGACCTTGTGCCCATCCATTCGTCTCCTGACAGGGACCAGCGGATCGCCGTCGCCCAGGTATGCGTGCGGGATGAGGTTCTCGTCTACCACTGTTGTAGGGCCATCAGAGGTTCTGGAGGATTCGCCTGTTTCATCGGCACCGCCGACTGCACCTTCACTATGGTGGAGAGCAGGAAGAACGCGACTGTGCTTTACGATTCGGCCATCTGGTGCAACAAGCTTGTCGACATCCAGAAGCAATACAAGATCATCGGCAACGGGCAAGAGAAGGACTCTGTGGTTGACCTTGCCGCGACCATCATCGACCCCTGCTATGCCAACATGAAAGAAGACGTCGATACCAAGGACCTGAACACGTGGGAGGTACCTCTGAATCTAGCCTACATAACCTACGCAGCCAAGGACGCATACACATGCTACGAGATGTACACGCGGATCTTGGACATGAGGGCGTGTCTGCTTCTCGAAACCGACGAGTACACGGACAGCGGCAGCGTCATGATCAAGTGTGCCAGGAAGGTCTAGATGATGTACTTTATCTGTTTAAGCACCTTTATCATCTGAGTGTTTCATGCAATAGCCTATGTGTCGTAATTATCTGTTCTGTACGAAATATTTCGTCTAAGAACCCATTAACCTGTTTGCTTTTTTTGACTGGCTATTTGCTTATGTATGTAACTAGTTCAGTGGGCTGCCGTGCTTTGAATCTCCTTCCTCCCAACATATTCCTCTTCTCAGGTGGACCCAGCAGGTCTCGTACTCAGACATCTGGGACCAACCACCTATCCATTTGTACTTCTTTATTTTGTTCAATCTTTCGTCCTCTTCGTACAGCGGCTGGTGGCGCTGCCGCGCATGCTTCGGTGACCCATCCTAGCCTATGGCGTTGGCCAGGCCAGGCCATCCCTCTACTCCGACACATTCTCCGGCGGCGGCAGCTCCACCGGCCCACCCTGCACCCGAACAAGTCAACCCTCGTACTCCCCTCCGCCTGCGTCTTCCCCAGCTCCGGTTCGTTCCGGTCCGAGGTCTCGACGTTGTCCTCCGCCTTGGTGCTCTCAACGTGGCGCCGCCGTCTGTCATTCCCAACATGGTCAACAAAACAAGAGGAATCGGGAGACGACTGTTCGTCGAGAGGCTGACAGTCCCGGGCCCACCAGGTCCATGGCCTAGGTTTTGTTGTTTAACATGCGCAACCCACGACATGCAGACACAGTTGATCCAGCTGGTTTCAACTCTTTTTTTGGGTCCAGCAGGTATCAAGCGGCCTCTGGGCCTCCCAGCCTAGCTTGTCTATAACATCAGCAGCCCAAGTTATGTTTTTTTTTTCAAGACGACGCACAGCTCAGTTCTATTTTTCTGTAAGAATGCAAAACTGAACCTATGTTTTCCCTTCTATAATAGTATATATATATATATTTATATTTATATTTATATCTTATTTTATTACATATATATAATAGAAACAACATAAGGTTCCGTTAAACCTGTCGTTCGTCCAACCATTGTATAGACCTTCCCACTTCCTTTATTTTTCGTTTTTATTAATCCTATATCTCAATTTTCTCCCACTTTCTTTTTCGATGTAATCTGAGTTTTCTCGCAGTACTTTTCCCTAGAACCAACTCAACTGTCCCACGTCTAGCCTAAAAAATAATAATACCCCACGTCCTATTAACTCATCAAATTAAAATGATATTTTATTTTGTAAATCGAAAGTTCTTACAAAATAATAATAATAATTGTTGATATATAACTTGGCAAGTTAACTCCTGGTGATTGCGTACATAAGCTTGCAAAGATTTTACTGACCAATGCAGTAATACACGTGCAGTCATGTGTTTATGTTTTTATAACGTTTCTCTGTCCAGCCCAACATGATATTTTCACCCAGCCCAGCAAGTTCGCGGATTTCGAGAAAAATGCAAATGGGCTTTAAATTCTAACATAATATATAAACAGGCTGCATAGACGCTACAACATTGTTTCACCCAGCCCACCAAATGGACTGGCTGACATGTGGGCCAGTAGGTTGAAGCCTAAGCACTTTTGCAAAAAAAAATACAAAGGTCGAAGCCTAAGCAAGGTGTTGGATTTACGTCCAACGGCCGGCATTCTTATTCAATCTCTCGTCTTCTTCCTCCAGCGCTACCGGGACCGCCTGCTCTAGCCTCCGGCGTCCAACGGCGCTGTTTTGCGCGCCTCGCAGCGAAACGCTACCCCACCGACGACCAGGCCATCCCTCCACTCCTCCGCACCTTCTGTTATTCTCTACCGAGTGTAGGCCCACCTCGCACCCGAACCAGTCAAGTTCCCCACTCCTCTCCATATGTGACTCCACTGCCACGTCTTCCCCATCTCTGAGGCGTTCTAGTCTGGGGCCTCACCATCATCCATCGGCCTTGAAGGGCTCGGCACGGTGTGGTCAATGTGGTCAACAAACGAGAGTCATCGGAAGATGACTGTACGTGGAGAGGCTGACAGTGGGGACGCACCACGCCCATGGACGCATGCATGCAACTGCATCCTTTCTACGCTAAAATATAATGTTTCCTCCGCCTAACAGCTGGGACCCACCAGCTACATCTTCGCACGCAAGGAAGTGTGTCCTTATTACAGGAAAAAAAAAGATTCCTCCCCCTGACAGCTGGGACCCATCAGCTATATCTTCGCACGCAAGGAAGTGCCTCCCTATCCTCCCTGACAGCTGGGACCCACCCGGTCGAACCGTACGTAGAGTTGTCTCTCTGGTCGCGAACATGTACGTACATACTGGTCGATCGGTCTCTCTGCAAGGATGAACCGTGGACGAGCAAGGAGCAGCACGTGTGACGTAGACTGATAACCCACAAGTATAGGGGATCGCAACAGTTTTCGAGAGTAGAGTATTCAACCCAAATTTATAGATTCGACACAAGGGGAGCCAAAGAATATTTGCAGGTATTAGCAGCTGAGTTGTCAATTCAACCACATCTGGAGATTAATTATCTGCAGCAATATGATCAGTACCAAGGTAATATGATAGTTTTGATAGTGGTAGTAACAGTAATGGTAACAGTGATAGCAATAATTTTGTAGCAGTTGTAACAGTAACAGCAGCAGTAGTAACTTAGCAAGAACAATATATGGAAAATTCATAGGCATTGGATCGGTGAATTCGTTGGATGATATTCATCATATAACAGTCATAACCTAGGGCGATACCGCACTAGCTCCAGTTCATAAATATAATGTAGGCACTTGCATGACATCTTTTGTCCTACCCTCCCGTGGCAGCGGGGTCCATAAGGAAACTAAGGGATATTAAGGCCCCCTTTTAAACGACAACCAGAACAAACCATTAGCACATAGTGAATACATGAACTCCTCAAACTACGGTCATCACCAGAAAGTATCCTGAATACTGTCACTCCGGGGTTTATGGATCATAACACGTAATAGGTGACTATAACTTGCAAGATCGGATCTAGAACATAGATATAATGGTGATAACATAAACGGTTTAGATCTGAAATCATGGCACCCGGGCCCAAAGTGACAAGCATTAAGCATGGCAAAGTCATAGCAACATCAATCTCAGAACATAATGGATACTAGGGATCAAGCCGTACCAAAACTAACTCGATTACATGATGAATCTCATCCAACTCCCTCACCGACCAGCGAGCCTACGAAGGAATTACTCACTCCCGGTGGGGAGCATCATGGAATTGGCGATGGAGAAGGGTTGATGATGAGGAAGATCGGAGATTCCCCTCTCCGGAGCCCCAAACGGGCTCCAGACTTGGCCTCCCGATGAAGAACAGGAGGTGGCGACGGCTTTGTCTCGTGAAACGCGATAATTCTTTCTCCCTGATTTTTTTCTCTGAAAATGTGATTTTATAGCGTCGGAGATAGGGTCTGTGGGGCCACCAGGTGGGGACAACCCACCTGGGCGCGCCTAGAGGGGGGCGCGCCCTGGTGGGTTGTGCTCACCCAGGGGGCCCCTCCGGTGGTTCTTGGCTCCAGTATTTTTCTTTTATTCCATAAAAAATCTCCAAAAAGTTTCGTTCCATTCCGAGAACTTTTATTTCTGCACAAAAACAACACCATGGTAGTTCTACTGAAAACAACGTTAGTCCGGGTTAGTTTCATTCAAATCATGCAAATTAGAGTCTAAACCAAGAGTAAAAGCGTTAGGAAAAGTAGATACGACAGAGACGTATCAACTCCCCCAAGCTTAAACCTTTGCTTGTCCTCAAGCAATTTAGTTGATAAACTGAAAGTGAAAAAGAAAAACTTTTACGAACTCTTTTGCTCTTGTTTACATAAATAAGCTTAAGTAGCACCCAGATTTTCAGCAAAGATTATGACTAACCATGTCGACAATAACTCTTAAAAATTATATTAACTAATATCAATGGCATAAGCAACTAGCGAGCAATAATAATATATCTCAAATGACAACACTTTGTCAAAACAATCATGATATAATATGACAACAGTGGTATCTCGCTAGCCCTTTCTAAGACCGCAAAACATAAATGCAGAGCACCTCCAAAGTTCAAGCAGCGACTAAACATTGTAATTCATGGTAGAAAAGATCCAGTCATGATGCATTTAAAATTAGCTATACGCAATGCATGAGGATGACAATAGTGCTCTCAGACCTGGCGCTTATTTGAGAAGGTGATGACACAACATAAAATTAAATAGATAGTCCCTTCGCAGAGGGAAGCAGTGATTTGCAGCGGTGCCAGAGCTCAGATTTTTAAAACAGAGATAAATGAAATTTTGAGAAATGCACCCTTCCTATTTACTTCGCGACCATCATCTTCCATGCTAAACACATTAGTGGCGGTTCCCAAGCGATAAAAGTAAAGGTTTACTCCCCCTCCACCAACAAACACACTCCACGGCTAGCCGAATCCACGGGTATCGTCCATACCAACATCAGTCCTGGGGGAGTTTTGTTTAATTATTTGCAATTTGATTTCGGGACTGGGAATCCCTATTACCGCCCCTCTCGTGCAAGGATGAGTGAATAAACACTCATCATGAGAATAACCTGCTTAGCATGGAAGATACCGACTACCTCCTGTCGCTCTATGAACAATCCAGGCACGCAAAAAGGGATGTTTATTTGAAGTTTTTAGAGGTGGCACATGCAAATTTACTTAGAACGGCAGGGTAATACCGCATATAGGTAGATATATGGTGGACTCATCTGGAACAACTTGGGTTTTAGGATTTTGACGCACAAGCAGTATTCCCGCTTAGTATAGGCGAAGGCTAGCAAATAGGTTGAGAAGCGGCCAGCTAGAGAGCGAAAACGGTCATGAACATGCATTATGCATAAGTAACATTGGATACTAGCATGAGTAGGATATGAAGACCATGAACATAAATATCATAGAGGCTATGTTGGTTTTGATTCAACTACATGCATGAACATGTGCCAAGTCAAGCCACTTGAAACATTCAGAGGAGGATACCATATCATCATACCACATCACAATCATTTTAATGCATGTTGGCATCGAAGATAAATCATTATCCACTCCTAGCTACTTAAGCATGACATGAGAAACTATAATCTCTAATTGTCATTCCAAACATGTTTGATCATAATAGGCTGAATCATGGATACTAGGTTAAACATATTTACAAAAAACAAAACAAGTTGAGTTCATACCGGTTTCCCTCTGCCACAGCCAGTTCATCAAGTATCGTCATTATTGCCTTTCACTTGCACGACCGAATGATATGAAAATAATATAGTGCAAGAGTGTCGTGGACTAATCTGGAATCTGCAAACATTTTATTCAAGAGGAGAAGACAAGGTAATATGGGCTCTTTATTAGATCAATATCAATGCATATGAGAGCCACTCAACAATTTCATCGTGGTCTTCTCCTCGGTACGAATCAATAAAAGGAAAAGAATTTCAGAGAAACACACTGAAATATTTTTGGAGTTTTTAGTTTTTCTTAAAGAAAGCAAATTAAAGAGAAAAACAAAAACGAGAAAAACTATTTACACGGGAGAGCTCCCAACAAGCAAAAGAAGAACAAGGAAATCTTTTTGGGTTTTCTTTTAACATTACAACTAAATTAGACTAGAAAGAAAAACCGAAAAGAAGCGAGAAATATTTTTGGGGTTTCTCAAAGTTTTTCAAACACACAAGAAGAAAGCGAGAAAATAAATCTAGCATGGATAATACAATGAAAAAGTGTGAACACCGACAACTGGAATGCAATGTGTGAACATAAATGTAATGTCGGTGGGAATACGTACTCCCCCAAGCTTAGGCTTTTGGCCTAGCTTGGTGATCACCACTCGTAGTAGCCCTCCGATCCAACCTCAAAGTGTTGTGGAGCGGGCACCTGAGCGTCCCACTCCTGAGGTTCCTCCTCAGCCGCTGCCTGGTTGTTCCGGTAAGCAATAATGTCCTCAGGCATGATCCTATATCCGCCCCTGGCAATAGAATCATACAAAGCAGGTGCAGGTAAGGATGGCAATGGGTAGGGTTGGGGCGAGTAGAGCAATACCATACCCATACCCGTGTAGTCAATGGGTACAAAATTCTACCCATACCCGTACCCATGGGTATGAAATTGTACCCGTACCCATACCCCACGGGTGCCCATATCTATTGGGTACCCAATGGGTAGATCAAATAGTACAAAAGTTATTCACAATTTTACATTCATCGATCGCACATTAAAAAAATATTTGACAAAGATGAGGGAAATTCGTGTTATGATGCAAGGCTTAATTATGGGAGTAGTTGGGTCGACCAGCTCCTTTGACGCTACCGACTCTTGCGCATATGTTGGAGCTCCGTGAGTGAGGTCCATATGTCAGTATAAACGAGTAGGGTATGGGTATATGCACAGGTGCAAGGCTATACTCATACCCTACCCACGACTTAACGGGTAGGGCACGGGTACTACCCATGGGTATAAAATTGTGCCCATACCCTGCCCATGCGGGTACGGTATCCGTGGGTACCCGTACCCATGGGTAAAATTGCCATCCTTAGGTGCAGGCAACGGAATAATATCATGGGTATCCTCACTAAAAACCAGGTTGTAAGCAATATGGTTAACATAATCATCAATATCAGTAAACTGGTGATCCTTCATCGCCTGGTGATCTACATAAACCTTGGGTAAATGATAATCATGTTCGCGGATCTAAACATTAAAGTGACTCGCTAAATGAGTAGCATAAATACCGCCATGAATTTTGCCCTTGGATCTGTTAAGGTGCAGGCAACGTGCAATAATAGCCCCAAGGCTATAGCTGTTATCGCTGTAAAGTGCACGACGTAAGATGGCAAAGTCCGGAGCACAGAGTGCACCGACCTTCTCTGTAGCAGTTAAACACTTAGCAATAAATAGAGCAAAATAATGCACAGCAGGAAACTGCAAACTAGTAGCGGTGACACTCGACACGCCCCTCTCATCTCCCACTGACAAAGTACGATAAAATCCCTCGAACTCTGCAGGCCTAGGCTCTCTTATTTCCCCGTTAGAAGGGATAATGCATACATCGCAAAAATCAGTGAGTGGCATCTGACGGGTTTCAGCATATAAATTAAACTGCACATCAGGGGGTTATTCCTACTCAGAAAATGAAAATTTTGCACAAAGGAATTTGTAATGAGATGGTATTGTTCACACTCAACTGCGATGAAGTCGGTAAGCCCAGCATTAGCAGAAAATTGTGCGAACTCTTGACGGATTCCGGCTCCATCCATGAAGGGGTTATGCGGCCATTCGCACGGCCGCACCTCTGCCCTTCTCCGAGTGTGGAGATCGTTGTCCGATGACTCCCCAATAACTCCCTTAGAGCCCTTCTTGGAAGCAAACTTCCTAAAGAAACTCATCTTATTCCTATGAATAAAATTCTGAAAATTTTAGTCCACAAATTTTTTGTTAATAAAACTTCACAAGATTGATAGCAACTACTCATAAGGAGGCATAGAGGCTATATTAAGCATTCAAACTACTTAGAACTCTAAGAATTCAACATGCAAGCTCATCTACAGCAGCACCAAGAGTAGCTAATTATTAAAAATATAATCCACTAAAACAAAAATTAATTGGACCAATGGAGGAGTCACATACCAAGTAGCAATCCCCCAAAACAGTTTAAAAAATGGTGCTTCGAGCAAAGAGATCAAAATCCGCGGGTTTGAGAGCAAGAACACGAGAGAGAGAGCAATGGTGATTTTTTTCTAGAGGTAGGTGATGACATGGGCTAAAGAGATAAGTGAGGGGCCCACATGGGGACCACAACCCACTAGGGTGCGCCTGGGGCTGCTGGCGCGCCCAGGTCGGTTGTGCCCACCTGGTGCACCCCCCCTATGATGTTATTTGCATTAAAAGTTCTTAAATATTCAGAAAAAATCGTATTAAATTTTCAGGACATTCTGAGAACTTTTATTTTTTGGTCATTTTTTATTGCACGGGAAATTCAGAAAACAGACAAAACATGGCATTTTATTTTATTTAAATAAGAAAAATAGAAAATAAAAGTTGGGAGCGGAAGGTTGTGCTTACTAAATTCATCAACTTCATACCTCTCAAAAATGATCCATTAATAAGGTTGATCAAGTCTTATTAACAACCACTTTCGATTAGCATGAAACTGAAGAATTTTCGTAAAACACTAAGTTTCCTCAACGGGGATATGCATGTCCCCAACAATAAGTATTTCATATTTCTTTTTGGCAGTAGGTAGAGATAGTTGAAAACTTCCAATAGTGAGTGTCAGAGATTTTTCAATAACATTAATACCATTCACTTGGAATTGTTTCTTCGGAAAGTGCACTGTATGCTCATTACCATTGATATGAAAAGTGACCTTGCTTTTATTGCAATCAATAACAGCCCCTGTAGTATTCAAGATGGGTCTACCAAGGATAATTGACATGTTGTCGTCCTCGGGCATCTCAAGTATAACAAAGTCAGTTAAAATGGTAACATTTGCAACAACAACGGGCACATCCTCCCAAATACCGATGGGTATGGCAGTTGATTTGTCAGCCATTTATAAAGATATTTTAGTAGGTGTGAGTTTATTCAAATCAAGTCTTTTATATAAGGAGAAAGGCATAACACTAACACCAGCTCCTAAATCACACAAAGCAGTTTTGACATAATTTCTTTTGATGGAGCAAGGTATAGTTGGTATTCCCGGATCTCCAAGTTTTTTAGGTACTCCATCCTTAAAAGAATAATTGGCAAGCATAGTGGATATTTTAGCTTCCGGTATCTTTCTCTTATTATTGATGATGTCTTTCATATATTTTGCATAAGGAGCCATCTTTAATATATCGGTCAAGCGAGTGCGCAAAAAGACTGGCCTAAGCATTTCAGCAAAGCATTCAAACTCTTCATCATCTTTTTTCTTAGTTGATTTAGGTGGAAAGGGCATGGGTTTTTGAACCCATGGTTCCCTTTCTCTTCCATGTTTTTTAGCAACAAAGTCTCTTTTATCATATCTTTTATTTTTAGGTTGTGGGTTATCAAGATCAACAGCTGGTTCTATTTCAACATCATTATCTGGTTCCTTATCATTGTCTGGTTGAGTGTCTTTATGAACATCATCATTATCTTTTTCATTATCACAAGATGAATGTTCATTACCAAATTGAGTTTTAGCATCGGAGATAGAAACTTCATTATCATTATCAGGAGGTTTTTCTATCTCAGGTTCACTAGAGGCATGCAAAGTCCTATCATTTTTCTTTCTTTTTTTCTTTTTAGAAGGACTAGATGCATCCGTGTTAATTATCTGAGAGTCTTGTTCAATTCGTTTAGGGTGTCCCTCAGGATAAAGTGGTTCCTGAGTCATTCTACCTCCTCTAGTCATTACTCTAATTGCATGATCATTCATATTATTATTCATTTCATCAAGCAATTCTCTTTGAGATTTAGCAACTTGTTCTAGTTGAGTTTGAACCATAGAGGCATGTTTTCCTACACCTCTAACATCATTGGAGATTCTAAATAACAAGTCACTCAAGCAAGCAATCATATCAGAATTATATTTCAATTGTTTCATAACATTTTCATTGAAGTGATCTTGCTTTCTAATGTAATTATCAAACTCATAAAGGCATTGACTAGGATGCATATTATAAGGATTATCCCTTTCATTAAATTTCATTAAAGAATTTACCTCTACCACCTTTGGTGGTGGTGTATCAAATCCATGTATTTCTTCAATAGGAGGTAAATTTTTAACATCCTCTGCTTTAATACCTTTTTCCTTCATACTTTTCTTTGCCTCTTGCATATCTTCAGAACTTAGATATAAGATACCCCTCTTCTTCGGTGTGGGTTTAGGAAGTGGTTCAGGAAGAGTCCAATCATCATAATTTTTCAATATATTATTCAATAATTCCTTAGCTTGTCCAATAGTTCGTTCCCTAAAAACACAACCAGCACAACTATCTAGGAAGTCCCTAGAAGCATTGGTTAGTCCATTATAGAAGATATCAAGTATTTCATTTTTCTTAAGTGGATGATCAGGCAAAGCATTAAGCAATTGAAGAAGCCTCCCCCAAGCTTGTGGGAGACTCTCTTCTTCAATTTGCACAAAATTAAATATTTCCTGTAAGGCAGCTTGTTTCTTATGGGCAGGAAAATATTTTTCAGAGAAGTAATAAATCATATCCTAGGGACTACGCACACAACCAAGAGCAAGAATATTGTACCATATCTTAGCATCACCCTTTAATGAGAATGGAAATAATTTGAGAATATAGTAGTAGCGAATCTTCTCATCATGAGAAAATAGGGTGGCTATATCATTTAATTTAGTAAGGTGTGCCACAACAGTTTCAGTTTCATAACCATGGAAAGGATCAGATTCAACCAAAGTAATTAACTCAGGATCGACAGAGAATTCATAATCCTTATCATCAACAAAGATAGGTGAAGTAGCAAACTTAGGATCACATTTCATTCTAGCTCTCAAAGATTTCTCTTTCAGTTTGCATAATAATTTCTTAAGATCATCTCTATCATTGCAAGCAACGAAATCTCTAGTTGTCTCCTCATCCATAACATAACCTTCAGGTATCTTAGGCAATTCATATCTAGGAGAGCTAGGTCTAATAGGTGTTTCAAGATTTTCAGTTTCAGGCATTTCATCAGTTTCAACAATTTCATCAGTTTCGGCATTCTCAATATCTTTAGCTCTAGCAATTTGTTATCAAGAAAATCACCTAGTGGCACACCATCATCAAGCAAGGTACTAGCATCATCATGAGTAGCATTCATAGAAGTAGCATCATCAATAACTTGCGACATATCAGGATTAATAACATGTGGTGGTGTTGCAAGTCTACTCAAAAGAGAAGGTGAATCAAGTGCAGAGTGTGATGGCAGTTCCTTACCTCCCCTCGTCCTAGAGGGAACGATCTTGGTTTTGGTATCCTTCAGATTCATCATAGTGATAAATTGATAATAATCCCAAGTGACTCAACAAATATAGCTATGCTCCCCGGCAACGGCGTCAGAAAAAGGTCTTGATAACCCACAAGTATAGGGGATCGCAATAGTTTTCAAGGGTAGAGTATTCAACCCAAATATATAGATTCGACACAAGGGGAGCCAAAGAATATTTGTAGGTATTAGGAGCTGAGTTGTCAATTCAACCACACCTGGAGATTAATTATCTACAGCAATATGATCAGTAGCAAGGTAATATGATAGATTTGATAGTGGTAGTAACAGTAACGGTAACGATAACAGTGATAGCAATAATTTTGTAGCAGTCACTGGTGTAGAGACCTGCTATACAAACGGTTTTTAACCCCTTTCCACGACGGCGTTTGGGACCGTCGCCAAGTGAGTGTGGGCGATAGGGGGGTCCTTCCCACACGACCCAGAAACTGTCGGGGATAGGCCCTCCTGGCACACAGGCTGGGGCAAAATGAGCTCGTGTGCGATCTGGCGAGGCATCGAAACCCAATCATTTTCATTCGTATGTACATCCCACACGGTGAATCCCAGAAAAACATTTCCATTCGTATGTATATCACACATAGTTTTTTGTGTCGAAACGTTTGTGCAAGGTGGCCTAACGCAAACAGTTCTTTGCCGGAAGCCGTGTGTGATTGTTAGTTGATCGAACACGCCTACTTTCTAGAAACCGTGTGGGTTGTTTGAGTTCATCGCCCACGGTGCTGTTTGAGTAACTGTCTGCAATAGAAAACCCCAATAAGCAGGGTAATTAGCCTATTATTGATAATCCATGTAGTAATCAAATTGATATTTCTTATAAAACACACCAGATATTTCATATCCGTATAACGGCAACCAGGATTTCATAATCGAATTACATTAGATAGCTTCGGCACTCAGTTACGCCATTATACAATAGCACCAAGTTTCACATGCAACATCAAAAACCTTTGGAAAGTAGCATCATACATGGTAAATAGACAGATGAATCTCATCTGGGAAACTGCAGAAGCGGAAGGCAAATATTGAGCCTTCAGTGATGTTGAATGTCCTTGCAACTTTAGGCCAATGGCTATGGATAATTGCTCGCCCAACCTTTGTCCTCTTCAGGAAGACTTCAATATTGTACCATGGGTGTTGAATGAATACCTTCCTCGCCTCTTGACCATGCAGGTGATTTGAGAGGTAATCATCGATGAACTGCTTTGAAAAGTACTGAAAACAAAGATATGCATAAATCACTGTTATAAATTTTGAAATGGCGCAAGGGGTAAAAACAAGGTAAAAGAGTTAGTACCATCCTATAGTTGACTGATGTCTTCTTCATTGTGCAAACAAAGATCTTGCTGTTATTCGTCACAAGTTTCTTCATCCTAACAATCTTTCTAAGTTTCTTGACTTGACTGATATTCATGGACATCTCATTTCCCCATATGCAAAATGGGTCGAACAGTGGGTCTAAGCCTCTGACAGCAGGACCTACATGTGCAAGACCAAATTGTAAGAAACCTAAATATTAGAATGATTCCTGCAACTGCACAATAATGTGCTATTAGTGAAAGGACCATGCATGAGCAAACCTCGATGGTAAACCGCAGTGTCTCCCATTGTTTCCCTGCAACACACATAAGGAAGATTTTGATCAGGTTAACTGAGAGTTGCCATACTATCAGTAGAATATGTATTGAGTACAGCCAAATTTGATTTATTTCTCACATGCATAACAATACAAAATTGTACCCACAGCAAATGAAAATCAAATTGTAGAATTGAACCAAACAGTTAAATGGACAGCAGACCAAATGAACCAAAACAGTTAACTGAGCATGACATTGCAGAATAGAAACATGTACTAGAAGATAAGACAGTTAACAAAACAAAGAATGCTTGAGAACAGTACTACGAAATGTAGCAATTGTTGGACCAAACTGTTAACTGAACATTACATTTCAGAGGACCAAACTGTTAACTAAACATTACATTTCAGAGGACCAAACTGTTAACTGAACATTACATTTCAGAGGACCAAACTGTTAACTGAACATCAGATTGCATATTAACATTACAGAGGACAAATCACTAGAAGGCACTGGCAGTGGCCTCGAGAAAATAGCACGAACTGTATTTTAAAGTAGACAACCGCGTGGCGGTGTCGACGGTGGCCTCGAAGACGAGGTGCTCCTCTAAGATCTGGCAGTCAGGACGCATGGCAGCCATAGCGACCTCGTGCGCGCGTGTGACCGCGATTTGCTTCTCCGCTGCCAGATGCTACTGAGCTCCATGTTATACTGCGTGCAAAATGGCTGTGGGCGGCGCTTAATTGGAGGACGGGGACAGTGATTTCGGTGGAAGGTGTCGCGCCGTCGGTCGGGGCATGTGGGACGGGGAAGGAGGAGGATGGTGTGGGTGGGGTGTGGATTACCTGACCATATCGACGAGGCCGCACAGCAAGAAGAAGGGTCGGTGGCGAAGAGGCCGCACAGCAAGAAGAAGGGTCGCCGGCGAGGAGGCGCTACAAGAAGAAGGGTCGCCGGCGAGGAGGCGGCGCTGCAAGAAGAAGGGTAGCCGGTGAGGAGGCGGTGCTACAAGAAGAAGGGTCACCGGCGAGGAGGCTGAGCTGCCAGTAAGCAGCAGTGAAGGTTTGAACTTGGAAAGCAAGGAAGAACAGTAGAAATGTGGCTTTTGGTGGGAGGGAGGGGCGGGGAGATAGATATTTCCGCGGTGGCAGAAAAATTTCGCTTGGTGCCGCGAGAAACTGGCGCGTAAGTGTGGTTCAAGCGTGGGCGGTGGACTATAGACGATGAAGCTTCCTGCGTAAGCCAGACAAGATGGTGCACCAAGATATTTTATATCGCATCCCACACAATTCTTTCTAGTAAACTATTTGTGGTATACCTGATTTTTTCATTATGTTTTGAAAGAAAAAATGGTGTTACGGAGGGAAAGGATGGTGTTTGAATTGCTAGAACCTTTATGTACAGTGAACATGCAACTACATGAGTGTCGTGTTTAAATTTGGAATTATTCCGGGGTCGTTTGGCATTTTTATGCATTAATTTAGTTTCTAGGCATTTAATGTGCATAATTCAAATTTGAACTACAAGCACATGCTCCAGTGCACCAAAGTTTGTTGAAAAATCACATGTGTGTCTTTGGGTGAATTTATAGGTCCCATGCAAGAAATGGGAATGAAATTCAAACATCTGGGCGTCGTGGCTTGGCCGGGAATATTGAGAAACTTGGTTTTTAAATTCCTGGAAATTCAAAACTCGCCTGAAAATCATGAAACTTGGCATGGTGTCATTTCATGGCACCAACATGCTGTGGTAAAAAAATTGGCCGCATTTGGACAAGTTTTGGTATAAGCTTCTTGCAAACCGGAGCTTCTCTTGAGAAGACTCGTGGTTCCCGAGGGGGGGCGTGTCACCTTTGTGTGTGAAACGATATACGCTGCCCCCCTTGATTTTTTACAGAGGCAATATAGAACTATATGAGTGTCGTGTTAAAATTTGGAATTATTCCGGGTTCGTTTGGACTTTTTATACATTAATTGAATTTCTGGTCATTTAATGTGCATAATTCAAATTTGAACTACAAGCACATGCTCCAGTGCACCAAAGTTGGTTGAAAAATCACATGTGTGTCCTTTGGTGAATTTCTAGGTCCCATGCAAGAAATGGGAATGAAATTCAAACATCTGGGCGTCGCGGCTCGGCCGGAAAGATTGAGAAACTTGGTTTTTTAATTCATGTAAATCCAAAACACGCCTGAAAATCATGAAACTTGGCATGGTGTCATGACATGGCACCAACATGCTGTGGTAATTTTTTTGGCCAAATTGGGACAAGCTTTGGTATAAGCTTCTTGCAAACCGGAGCTTCTCTCAAGAAGGCTCGTGGTTCCGAGAGGGAACGTGTCACCTCCGTGTGCGAAAACGACATACACTGCCTTCTCCCGCCTTAATTTTTTTACACAGGCAGATTAGACCACATAGAAGTATCGTGCTAAACTTTGGAATTATTCCGGGTTTGTTTGGCCTTTTTTAAACATTAATTGAATTTCTGGGCATTTAATGTGCATAATTCAAATTTGAACTACAAGCACATGCTCCAGTGCACCAAAGTTGGTTGAAAAATCACATGTGTGTCCTTGGGTGAATTTGTAGGTCCCATGCAAGAAATGGGAATGGAATTCAAACATCTGGGCGTCGTGCCTCGGCTGGAAATATTGAGAAACTTGGTTTTTTAATTCCTGTAAATCCAAAACACGCCTGAAAATCATGAAACTTGGCATGGTGTCATGACATGGCACCAACATGCTGTGGTAAATTTTTTGGCCGAATTGGGACAAGCTTTGGTAAAAGCTTCTTGCAAACCGGAGCTTCTCTCAAGAAGGCTCATGGTTCCGAGAGGGAACGTGTCACCTCCGTGTGCGAAACGACATACACTGCCTTCTCCCGCCTTGATTTTTTTACACAGGCATCTTAGACCAAATAGGAGTTTCGTGCTAAATTTTGGAATTATTCCGGGTTCGTTTGGCCTTTTTATACATTAATTGATTTTCTAGGCATTTAATGCACATAATTCAAATTTGAAGTACAAGCGCATGCTCCAGTGCTCAAAAGTTAGTTGGAAAATCATTTATGTGTACTTGGGCAAACTTCTAGGTCCCATGAAAGAAGTGGGAATGGAATTCAAACATCTGGGCATCTTGGCTCGGCCGGAAACATCGAGAAACTTGGTTTTAAAATTCCCGTAAATCCAAAACTTGCCTGAAAATCATGAAACTTGGCATGGTGTCATGACATGGCACCAACATGTTGGGGTAATTTTTCTGGCCGATTTGCGAAGGCGCACACATTAACAATCAACAAAGTCATTTTGGAACAAGTGCTGTCATGTTACAAATCGGAAACACAAGTATTATTGAAACCGTGGGCGTTCTACTTACCAATTACGTGCCGCCACGCGTCCCCTTTTTTTATTGGCTAGGAGGTGCCGTGCGGGGTAGCTATTTGAGTACGGGAGGCGTGCGATCAGACTCCTGCGCGTGCTCATCGGGAGGAGAGCCCTTTGACCTCTATCCGCCGCCCACCTCCCTCCCAACGTCTCCATTAATGGTGCCCGAGCCCCTGTTTCACAGCGTGGCTATGTCTCACTCGATTGAGATTTAAGAGAGGAAAAAGAAAATCTGAAAAGAAAGTTTGCACAGATCTTGATGTAAGATCCGACGGACCTATATAGCATCAACTACGACTTATAGCAAGACTGATGAATATAAGGACGATGATAGTGGATAATAATTGTCTTACATATTTAGAAAGATAATTAAAAAAGCCACATGCGGCAATGCCCGAAATACACAAGGGCAAAAGAAGAAGGAAGACAACGATCTGGCTCGCTGATCTCTACTTTCTTGATGCATTGCTGCAGGCCGCGGGAACTAGTCTCCGCGGCGAGCGGCAATGAGCTCTTTCGTGTCCTCAAGACGCTGCTTGAGAGCATCCACGGATTCCTCCACCAGCCTTTGGCGCTCGATACGGAGCATGTCATTCTCGTCCATAAGTTTCTTGACGATGACGCCGGTCCTCTTCAACAAGGCAGTGGTCTCCTCCTGCTACTCCGCACTTCCGACGATCTTCGCCCTCAACAGGTCGCGCTCGGCCCGGAGCTTCGCATTGCCCTCACTTAGTTGCCGGATGACGCCGGTAGCCTGTTCAAATGAGGCTTTCATGTCGTCCTGCAACCTCGCCCAGCCGGAGATCTGATCCATCTGCCTATGGACGATCGCATTCATGCGCCTGTAAGAGTCCTCGCCTGCCCGTGAGACATTTTCCCAGGCCACCGCGGCGTGGGAGGAAATCTCTGCCGCATTCACGGCGTGGCAGGACATCTCTGCTGCTTCCGTGGCGTGGCTGGACTAGTCTGCTGCATCGACGGTGCGGCGGGACCTCCGTGCTGCTTCGGCAGCGCGGCGGGACCTCTGTGCTACTACGGCCGCACGGCGGGACATGTCGGCTGCTTTCGCGGCGAGGCGGGACATCTCTCGTGCTTCCGCTTCCATGCTCGCCTCTCCCTGGTGGTAATCTCTCGTGCTTCCGCTTCCATGCTCGCCTCTCCCTGGTGGTAATCTCTCGACCCAGAACTCACGCTGGCCATGGCAGACGCAAGGGAACGATGATGAATGACTTGTTTGTTTTTGTGGATGAGGAGTTGAGGAGGAATGTGTAGTCATCTTGGAGTAGTAGTATTTATAACCGAGTACTAATACGCTCCTAAGTGGGAAACCGTTTAGGTTTTGATTGGTGTGAACAGGTTTGCAATTAAATATAGCGTGGTAGTAATTTGGAATGTGACGGGACGCAGGCTCAAAATCTATTGACGGTTCTATAATTTCTAAGTGTGGCGCTATTCCCAGACGGCGTAACGTGGGCACGCTTTCTCGGCCGCGTACGTGGCATTTGCACCATAGGGTGCACCGCAATAGGCAATGTCAGCACACGTCTTGTTCCAACAACCGTGCGCGCTCGTTATTACCATCACGCATGCTTATTTTAATTAGAATGTGTGCCCGTCTAGCACACACATGTTGATCTGTCTAACTGTTTCTGTTTGTTGTGGCTAATCGCAAACAGTTCATCCGTGTGAAGTGTATGCCGTCAATCGCAGACACTTTGATCTGGCTGACCGTTTCTGTTCTGTTGCCTAATCGCAAACAGTTAATCCTTCTGAAGCGTATGCCCTCAATCACACACACCTTTATCTAGCTGCCCGTTTCTGTTGTTCCGCCTCATCACAAATAGTTAATCCGACTGAACTGTATGCCGTATATCGCACACGCCTTTATCTGGCTGCCCATTTCTGTTATTCTTCCTCATCGCAAATAGTTAATTGAACTGAACCGTCTGCCCTGCATCGCACACGCAACTAAAATCGGAACCGTGTTTGATCGCTCCGCCATCGCAAACTTTTTGCATCTTTTTTGACGGCTTTTTTACATCACCATTTGCGATTAATGCATCGCACACAGTTTCATCAAAGGGCCTCTGATCGTAGTGTCGCGTTAGCAGCATCCTGCAGTAGTGAGTTGTAACAGTAATAGCAGCAGTAGTAACTTAGCAAGAAAAATATATGGAAAATTCGTAGGCATTGGATCGGTGAATTCGTTGGATGATATTCATCATATAACAGTCATAACCTAGGGCGATACGGCACTAGCTCTAGTTCATAAATATAATGTAGGCATGTATTCCATAGATAGTCATATGTGCTTATGGAAAGAACTTGCATGACATCTTTTGTCCTACCCTCCCGTGGCAGCGGGGTCCATAAGGAAACTAAGGGATATTAAGGCCTCCTTTTAATAGAGAACCGGAACAAAGCATTAGCACATAGTGAATACATGAACTCCTCAAACTACGGTCATCACCGGAAAGTATCCCAAATACTGTCACTCCGGGGTTTACGGATCATAACACATAATAGGTGACTATAACTCGCAAGATCGGATCTAGAACATAGATATAATGGTGATAACATAAATGGTTCAGATCTGAAATCATGGCACCCAGGCCCAAAGTGACAAGCATTAAGCATGGCAAAGTCATAGCAACATCAATCTCAGAACATAATGGATACTAGGGATCAAGCCCTAACAAAACTAACTCGATTATATGATGAATCTCATCCAACTCCCTCACCGACCAGCGAGCCTATGAAGGAATTACTCACTCCCGGTGGGGAGCATCATGGAATTGGTGATGGAGAAGGGTTGATGATGACGAAAATCGAAGATTCCCTTCTCCGGAGCCCCAAACAGGCTCCAGATCTGGCCTCCCGATGGAGAACAGGAGGTGGCGATGGCTCCATCTCATGAAATGCGATAATTCTTTCTCCCTGATTTTTTCTCTGAAAATGTGATTTTATAGCGTCAGAGATAGGGTGTGCGGGGCCACCAGGTGGGGACAACCCACCTGGGCGTGCCAGGAGGGGTGCGCGCCCTGGTGGGTTGTGCTCACCCAGGGGCCCCCCCTCCGGTGGTTCTTGGCTCCAGTATTTTTCTTTTATTCCATAAAAAATCTCCAAAAAGTTTCGTTCATTCCGAGAACTTTTATTTCTGCACAAAAACAACACCATGGTAGTTCTGCTAAAAATAGCGTCAGTCCAGGTTAGTTTCATTCAAATCATGCAAATTAGAATCCAAAACAAGAGTAAAAGCGTTAGGAAAAGTAGATACGAAGGAGACGTATCATACACGTTGAGGCGGTCCTGTCTAAATCATGTACACATGCGTACAACCACGCTGCAAGAAAGTAAATATGGCTACGTACATACATAAGGGCAGGGTCTCGAACACGTACAGCGACGGCGTCCTATTCATCGGCAACCAACCGGCTAGGTCGGAACGGAGGAAACCGCGCCGTGTTCATCGGGAGGCAAGCAAGTGGGTCGGAATGCGTCCTGTTCATCGGGAGCCAACCGACTTGGACGGAACAGCCCAACCGGGGTCTTGTTCATCGACTAGGGGTCTCGCGTCCCACAAAAGGGAGGAAACGGAGTTCTCTTCGACCGCCTATGGTCGAAACAGGGTCCTGTTCATCGGGAGGGGTCTGGCGTACCACAAAACGAACGAAACGAACTTCTCTCCAACCGCCTATGGTTGAAACGGGGCCCTGTTCATCGGGAGGGGTTTGGCATACCGCAAAACGGATGAAACGGACTTCTCTCCAGCCGCCTACGGTCGAAACGGGGTCCTGTTCATCAGAGGGGTGTGTGGCGTACCGCAAAATGTGACTCCATGGGTACTGTTCATCCACCGTCGACTTCCTCCAGCCTCCACCAGCCACTGTTCATCCACGGGGGTCCTGTTCATCCACCCCAACCGACTGGGCGTGTGTGCCGGCCTCCTCGGGGTCCTGTTCATCCAGCGCAACTGCGTACTACCACGGGGTCCTGTTCATCCATCGGCAACCGCGTACTACCACGAGGTCCTGTTCATCCAACGGCAACTGCCTACACATGGCCGGGATCCTGTTCATCCAACCCCCACCGGGAACTGTTCATCCACACCCAACCCAACCGGCTCGACTCACCACGTCTCGACTCGTTCTACGTATTGCGCGCTCTTCAGCAACGGGCACTGTTCATTCAGAGGCAACCCAACCGGCTAGCTACGTCTCGCACGGGGGTTCGATCGGCTTCAGTAGGCAGCAGCAACGCGATCGATCGGGTTCAGTTAGCAGCGGAGTCGGTTGGGTCCAGTTAGCAGCGAAGGGATCGATGATCAATTGGCTTCAGTACGTAGGAGTGCGATCACTCGGGTTCACGCCTTGCTCGGGTTCAGTTGTAGCGAACACGGCTCGCACCACACGTGCATACGAGAGAGAAACGCGCAAACCACACTGCATCGGTCGGCCCGACCACCCACCGTAACCGGGAACTCCGCGAAAATTTCCTCGCCCTCACTTCTACCATGATTTTTTATGTCATGGACGGCCCAAAGAATGTCATGCAGGTGCATCCCCGGCCCGCCTAGGACGAAAAGCCCATTTTCTATCATGATTTTTTGTCATAGAAGTAGGAGCCTACCACATCTATGATGATATGTGTTTTTGTCAAAATTATCATCATAGAAGTGTCATAACCATGACAGAAAAAAAATTATTCGGGCCTAAATTTCACGGATGTGTCTTTTCTTTTGTAGTGGATGCAGGCAGGAGTCGGTCTACTTATCACGGACATGATGCCTATATACATGATCATTGCCATGAATAACGTCATAACTATGCGCTTTTCTATCAATTGCCCAATAGTAATTTGTCTACCCACCGTATGCTATTATTTCGAGAGAGAAGCCTCTAGTGAAAACTATGGCCCCGGTTCTACTTTTATCATATTACAAAAACCAAAAATATCTTGCTGCAATTTTCTTTCTTTTCTTTTACTTTTCTTTGTTATCTATCTACCACTACCAGATTTAATGCTTGTAGGTAACGAGTTCAAGGGGATTGGCGACCCCCTTGCCCGCGTTGGGTGCAAGTATTTGCTCTTGTGTGTGCAGGTGTTGCTCACTATGATTTGCGTGGTTCTCCTCTTGGTTCGATAACCTCGGTTCTCACTGAGAGAAATACTTATCAGCTACTCTATTTCTTCACCCTTCCTCTTCGGGGAAAAACCCACCGCAGCTCACAAGTAGTAGAAAGAATTTATGACTTTGTTGCGGGCGAGACATCTACTTGCTCTACTTTTTATCTACCTTTTAATTTTGCCTCTATTTTTCATCGCCCTCCACTTCTCTAAAAATCAAAAAACACAAAAATATTTATCTTTGTTAGTTTGCTTGTTTGCTCGCTTTGTGGCTATGTCTCAAGAAAACACCAAGTTGCGTGACTTCTAAAATACTAATAATAATGATTTTATTAGTACTCCAATTGCTCCTCCGGCCACTAGTGCGGAGTCATATGATATCAATGCTGCATTGCTAAATCTTGTTATGAAAGAACAATTTTCTGGAAATCCTAATGAAGATGATGCATCGCATCTTAATACCTTCATTGAATTATGTGATATGCAAAAGAAAAAAGATGCGGATAATGATATTGTTAAGTTGAAATTATTTCCTTTCTCGCTAAGAGATCATGCTAAAACTTGGTTTTCATCCTTATCCCGCAATAGTATTGATTCATGGGATAAATGTAAGGATGCTTTTATTGCCAAGTATTTTCCTCCCACTAAGATTATTTCTCTTAGAAATGAAATCATGAACTTTAAGCAACTTGAGAAAGAACATGTTACACAATCTTTGGAGGGAATGAAATTAATGATCAGAAATTGTCCCGCTCATGGATTGATACAAAACTTTCATGCGGGACTAAACTTTGTGTTAAGAAATTTTCTAGACTCTACTGCAGGTGGAACCTTTATGGGAATTACTTTGGGGGAGGCCACAAAACTCCTTGATAATATGATGAAAAATTATTCTCAATGGCACACCAAACGAGCTCCAACTGGTAAGAAGGTAAACTATGTCGAAGAAGTTGCTACTTTGAGTGATAAAATGGATGCTCTTATGAATATGCTTGCTATTAATAATGCTCATGTTGATCCTAATGATGTGCCACTATCTACCTTAATTGAGCAAAATAGTGACTCTTTGATGTGAATTTTGTCGCTAGAAATAATTTTAACAACAATGCTTATAGACGGAATTTTAATCCTAGACCGTATCCCGGTAATCCCTCTAATAATTATGGTAATTACTATAGTAATAATAATAATAATAATAATAATAATAATAATAATAGGATACCTACTGATCTTGAGAACAATATTAAAGAATTTTTTAGTTCTCAAAAGATTATCAATGCCATGGTAGAAGAAAAACTACATAAAGTTGATGATATGGCTAGAAACATGGATAGAATTGGTCATGATGTGGAAACTCTTAAAATTAAAATTGTGCCACACAAAATGGATGATACTGAAACTTTAAAGTCTATTCAAGTCACCATGAATGAAATTAGAGAAAGAATCGCAAGGATTAGAACTAAGTGTGAATTCCTAGAAAAAGTGATTCCACCCGGTTTTTATCGTAATCATGATGAAGATGTTAAAATGATTGGTGTCTCATCTATTGCATCCTTGTTTTGTAATATAATACTTGATGAAAAAGAGACTGGAGATGAGTCAACTTTATCTATAAGGTGTCCCAATTGTTCAGAGGGTGATGACCTTAATGATAAAAATAATAGAAGTGTGTTTGAAGAGGTCATGACATTAAATAGTGATGTGCCCACTACTTTGGATTACAAGCACTTTACAACAACAACAACAACAACAACAACAACAACAACAACAACAACAACAACAACAACAACAACAACAACAACAACAACAACAACAACAACAACAACAACAAAGCCTTTAGTCCCAAACAAGTTGGGGTAGGCTAGAGGTGAAACCCATAAGATCTCGCGACCAACTCATGGCTCTGGCACATGGATAGCAAGCTTCCATGCACCCCTGTCCATAGCTGGTTCTTTACTGATGCTCCAATCCTTCAGGTCTCTCTTAACGGACTCCTCCCATGTCAAATTCGGTCTAGCCCACCTCATTTGACATTCTCCGCATGCTTTAGCCATCCGCTATGCACTGGAGCTTATGGAGGCCTGCGCTAAATATGCCCAAACCATCTCAGACGATGTTGGACAAGCTTCTCTTCAATTGGTGCTACCCCAACTCTATCTCGTATATCATCATTCTGGACTCGATCCTTCCTCGTGTGGCCACACATCTATCTCAACATACGCATCTCCGCCGCACCTAACTGTTGAACATGTCGCTGTTTAGTCGACCAATACTCAGTGCCATACAACATTGCGGGTCGTACCGCTGTCGTGTAGAACTTGCCTTTTAGCTTTTGTGGCATTCTCTTGTCACAGAGAATGCAAGAAGCTTGGCGGCACTTCATCCATCTGGCTTTGATTCGATGGTTCACATCTTCATCAATACCCCCATCCTCCTGCAGCATTGACCCCAAATATCAAAATGTGTCATTCTGAGGTACCACCTGCCCATCAAGGCTAACCTCCTCCTCCTCACACCTAGTAGTACTGAATCCGCACATCATGTACTCGGTTTTAGTTCTACTAAGCCTAAACCCTTTCGATTCCAAGGTTTGTCTCCATAAGTCTAACTTCCTATTTACCCCCGTCCGATTATCGTCAACTAGCACCACATCATCCGCAAAGAGCATACACCATGGGATATCTCCTTGTATATCCCTTGTGATCTCATCCATCACCAAGGCAAAAAGATAAGGGCTCAAAGCTGACCCCTGATGCAGTCCTATCTTAATTGGGAAGTCACCAGTGTTGACATCACTTGTTCGAACACTTGCATAACATTATCGTACATGTCCTTGATGAGGGTAATGTACTTTGCTAGGACTTTGTGTTTCTCCAAGGACCACCACATGAAATTCCGTGGTATCTTATCATAGGCCTTCTTCAAGTCAATGAACACCATATGCAGGTCCTTCTTTTGCTCCATGTATCTCTCCATAAGTTGTCGTACCAGGAAAATGGTTTCCATGGTCAACCTCCCAGGCATGAAACCAAACTAATTTTTGGTCACGCTTGTCATTCTTCTTAAGCGGTGATCAATGACTCTCTCCCATAGCTTCATTGTATGGCTTATCAGCTTAATTCCATGGTAATTAGTACAACTCTAAACATCCCCCTTGTTCTTGAAGATTGGTACTAATATACTCTGTCTCCATTCTTCTGGCATCTTGTTCTCTTTAATTACGATAATTTCTCTATGATTTAATGTATTTCCTTGTTGCAATCCATGATGAACTCACCTAATGCTTACGAATAAAATAAAGTTTTGGATGAGATCACGATGGATGAAGGAATAAGGAGCAGAAAGACCCTAAGCTTGGGGATGCCCAAGCCACCCCAAGGTAATATTGAAGGAAGACCCAAGCATCTAAGCTTGGGGATGCCCCGGATGGCATCCCCTCTTTCGTCCTCAATTCATTGGTATGTTACTTGGAGCTATATTTTTATTCATCACATGATATGAGTTTTACTTGGAGCATCTTGTGCCATAGTTTTATTTTGCTTGCTTTTTAGTTTGCTACAATCATTGTTTTATGTACACACCTTTTTAGAGGGACACACAATTATTGTGATTTGTTAGAATACTCTATGTGCTTCACTTATATCTTTTGATCTAGGCAGTTGCTCTTGCTTCACTTATACTTGTTAGAGCACGGCAGTGGTTATATTTTATATAAATGATTGCACTCTCATGCTTCACTTAAATATTTTTAAGAGTCTATTAAATAGTTAGTGGCAATATGCACGTGTTATAAGACTAGTCAGAAAATGATAGGCATTCATGGGGGATATAATAAAAACTTTCATGTAGATCATTAAATACGAACCGTATGGTTTAATTATATTGATGTAGTAATATGAAAGGGTATTGGTGCATAATCATTGGTTAGTAAAAATATCGGTATTAAATCTTGTACTTAACTACTCAACTAAGTGTCCAACATGGCATGACGGGGATGTCCGAGCATTCTTATGTCCGATTGAAATCCTTTGTGCTGGTTGAATCGGGGGCGCGTGATGGTTAACTCCTACCAACATCCTCCCTAGGGGCATGCAAGTAGTACTTTGCATCGAGGGCTAATAAAAATTTCACAATAACTATATGAGTTCTTTATGACTAATGTGAGTCCATGCATTATACGCACTCTCACCCTTCCGCATATTTCATTGCCCTTTCTCACCTCGAGAGTTGGTGCATCCAAACCCCATGATATGATACACTCTATCACACATAAGCCTTCTTATATCTTCCTCAAAACAGCCACCATACCTACCTATCATGGCATTTTCATAGTCATTCCGAGATATATTGCCATGCAACTTCCACCATTCCGTCATATGACTTGTGTGTTCATTGTCATATTGCTTTGCATGATCATATAGAGTTGACATGATATTTGTGGCAAAGGCACCATTCGTCATTATTATACATGTTACACTAGATCATTGCACATCCTGGTACACTGCCATAGGCATTTATATAGAGTCATCTTGTATCAGTTGTATCGAGTTGTAATATCGAGTTGTAAGTAAATAAAAGTGTGATGATCATCATTATTAGAGCATTGTCCCAGTAAGGAAAGGATGATGGAGACCATGATTCCACCACAAGTCGGGATGAGACTCTGGATGAAAAATTAAAAAAGAAAGAAAAAAGAGGCCAAAAAAATGAGAGAAAAGAGAGAAGGGGCAATATTACTATCATTTTACCACACTTGTGCTTCAGAGTAGCACCATGTTCTTCATATAGAGAGTCTCCAGAGTTATCACTTTCATATACTAGTGGGAATTTTTCATTATAGAACTTGGCTTGTATATTCCAATTATGGGCTTCCTCAAATGCCTGAGGTATTCATGAGCAAGCAAGTTGGATGCACACCCACTTAGTTTCTGTTGAGCTTTCATACACTTATAGCTCTTAGTGTATCTGTTGCATGCCAATCCCTACTCCTCACATTGATATAAATTGATGGGCCTCTCCATTACCCGTGATCCGCCGAGTTGATGCGAGACTTTCTTCCTTTTGACTTCCCTTACTGATCTCTACCACCGCATTCTATTCCACCCATAGTGTTATATCCATGGCTCACGCTCATGTATTGTGTGAAGTTGAAAATGCTGAAGCGCATTAAAAAGTATGATCGAATTGCTTGGTTTGACACTGGGTGCTCATGATTTATTTTTTTGTGATGAAGGCAGAGTCATGCCATGCTTACATGATAAAATGAGTAGGGATAACATTCGTTAAGCATCATATATTTTCAAAAAGTAATGAGTGTGTTTCTTATATTCATGGATATTATTATGTTGATATCAATTATTTCATCATTTCTCGATATTTATACCATAAATACATTACATGATAAACATGCTAGGTAGCATTCAACATAATTTTTTTGTTTTTATCATTTACCTACTCAAGGACGAGCAGGAATTAAGCTTGGGGATGTTGATACGTCTCCAATGTATATATAATTTTTGATTGTCTCATGCTATTATATTATCAATCTTGAATACTTTTTATAAAATTTTATATCATTTTTGGTGGACTAACCTATTAACCCAGTGCCTAGTGTGAGTTGTTGTTTTTTGCTTGTTTTTGGTTTTCCATGAAATCTGTACCAAACAGAGTCCAAACGCTACAAAACTTTTTGACGATTTTTTTCTGGACATAAGAGACCCTAGAAGCTTCAGCAGGAGACCAGATGGCAAACAAGGAGATGACAAGGCAACAGGGTCCAACCCAGGGGGTAGGCGCACCTTGTTACCTTGTGGGCCCGCGTGGTTTTGTCTAACCTAATTCCACTTCTAAAAATTCACAAATATTGGAAAAAAACCAGAGAGCCAGACAAAACACTTTTTCCTCCGTTGCAAGCTTCTGTTCTTCTGCGATCCCATCTGGAGACCTTTTCCGGTACTCTGGTGGAGGAGGAATCGATCACGGAGGGATTCTACATCAACATTGCTGCCTTCAGATGATGTGTGAGTAGTTCACCATAGACCTACAGGTCCATAGCTAGTAGCTAGATGGCTTCTTCTCTCTCTCTTTGATTTTCAAAACAAAGTTCTCCATGATCTCCATGGAGTTCTATCCGATGTAATCATCTTTTGTGGTGTGTTTGTTGGGATCCGATGAATTGTGAGTTTATAATCAGATTATTCGTCGAAAGTAATTGAGTCTTTTCTGAGCTTTATTATGCATGATTATTTCTGTCTGATCTATCCATTTAGTTTGGCCAACTAGATTGATTTATGTTCAGTGGGAGAGGTGCTTTGTGATGGGTTCAATCTTGTGGTGTCCTTCATAACCCACAAGTATAGGGGATCACGACAGTCTTCGAGGGTAGTATTTCTCCCAAATTTATTGATTCGACACAAGGGGAGCCAAAGAATATTTATGAGTATTAGCTGTTGAGTTGTCAATTCAACCACACCTGGAGAACTAAATATCTACAGCAAAGTGTTTAGTAGCACAGTATTATGATAGTTGGATGGCAGTGGTAACAGTAGTAATAGTAACATGAGCAGTAATAGTAGTAGTTTTGTAGTGATTCAAATAGCAGTAGCAATAGTAACTTAGCAAACATCAATATGAGAAAAGCATAGGATTGGATCAACGATGGATAGTTGTGTTACATTCATCATGTAACAGTCACAACCTAGAGCGACACACAATAGCTCCAATTCATCCATGTAATGTAGGCATGTATTCCGTAAATAGTCATACGTGCTTATAATAAGAACTTTCATGACATCTTTTGTCCTACCCTTCCGTGGCAGCGGGGTCCATAAGGAAACTAAGGGATATTAAGGCCTCATTTTAATAGAGAACCGGAACAAAGCATTAACACATGGTGAATACATGAACTCCTCGAATTACAGTCATCCCCGGAGAGTATCCCAACTATTGTCACTTCGGGGTCTACGGATCAGAACAATAACAAGTGCATATAACTTGCAGATAGGATCAAGAACTCAAATATATTCATGAAAACATAGAGGGTTCAGATCTGAAATCATGGAACTCGGGCCCTAGTGACAAGCATTAAACATAGCAAAGTCATAGCAACATCAATCTCAGAACATAGAGATACTAGGGATCAAGCCGTAACAAATTGACTCGATTACAAGATAAATCTCATCCAACTCCATCACCGTCCAGCAATCCTATGAAGGAATTACTCACTCTCGATGGTGAGCATCATGAAATTGGTGATGAAGAAGTGTTTGTGATGATGAAGGCGACGAATCCCCCTCTACGGAGCCCCCATCAGACTCCAGAACAACCCTCCCGATGAAGATCAGGATGTGGCGGCGGCTCCATATTGTAAAACATGACGAAACTTCTTCTCTTATTTTTTTCCTCGAGAAGACGGTATTTATGGAGTCAAGATTAGGGTCTGCGGAGCCTCGTGGGTGCCACAAGGTAACAGGGCGCACCTAGTGGGGGTGGCCACGTCCTGTTGCCTTGTGAGCAACTGGTGGCCCCCCTCCAGTGGGTCTTCGTTCCATTATTTTTTATATATTCCATAAAAAATCTCCAAAAAGTTTCGCCCGATTTGGAGAACTTTTATTTCTGCACAAAAAACAAGACCATGGTAGTTCTGGTCAAAACATCGTCAGTCCGGGTTAGTTTCATTCAAATCATGCAAATTAGAGTCCAAAATAAGAGCAAAAGTGTTTGGAAAAGTAGATACTATAGAGATATATCAACTCCCCCAAGCTTAACTCATTGCCTGTCCTCAAGCAATTTAGTTGATAAAATGAAAATGATAAAGAAAAACCTATACGAACTCTTTTGTTCTTGTATCCATATATAAGCTTAAATAGCAGCCAAGTTTTCAGGGAAGATCATGAACTAACCCTGCAAGTGATAACACTTAGAAATCACATTTACTCATATAAATGGCGTAATCAACTAGCGAGCAATAATAACATATCATAGATGCCAACAATTTGTCAAAATAATCATGATATAATATGGTAACATGGTATCTCGCTAGCCCTTTCTGAGATCACAAAACATAAATGCAGAGCACCTCTGATATGTCTCCATCCTATCTACTTTTCCTAATGCTTTTGCCCTTGTTTTGGACTCTAATTTGCATGATTTGAATGAAACTAACCCGGACTAACGTTGTTTTCAGCAGAACTACCATGGTGTTGTTTTTTGTGCAGAAATAAAAGTTCTCAGAATTGGACGAAACTTTTTGGAGAATTATTTCAGAATATATAATAATTATTGGAACCAAGACCCAATGGAGGGGGGCTGGCTGCCCACAAGACACCAGGGCATGCCACCCCCCTCTGGCGCACCCTAGTGGAGGTTGGGGCCCTTGAGGCCCCCCTGACCCTAATTCCAAAGATATAAAATCCTACTTTTCCATAAAAAAAAGGACAGGAAGTTTCATCGCATTTTACGATACGGAGCCACCGCCACCTCCCGTTCTTCATCGGGAGGCCAGATCTGGAGCCCGTTCGGGGATCCGGAGAGGGGGATCTTCGGTCTTCGTCATCACCAACCATCCTCTGTCACCAATTTCATGATGCTCCCCATCGGGAGTGAGTAATTCCTTCGTAGGCTCGCTGGTCAGTGAGGAGTTGGATGAGATTCATCATGTAATCGAGTTAGTTTTGTTAGGGCTTGATCCCTAGTATCCACTATGTTCTGAGATTGATGTTGCTATGACTTTGCTATACTTAATGCTTGTCACTAGGGCCCGAGTGCCATGATTTCAGATCTGAAACATTTATGTTTTCACCATTATATCTATGTTCTAGATCCGATCTTGCAAGTCATATGCACCTATTACGTGTTATGATCCGTAAACCCCAGGGTGACAGTAATTGGGATACTTTTCAGTGATGACCGTAGTTTGAGGAGTTCATGTATTCACTATGTGTTAATGCTTTGTTCCGGTTCTCTATTAAAAGGAGGCCTTAATATCCCGTAGTTTCCTTATGGACCCCGCTGCCATGGGAGGGTAGGACAAAAGATGTCATGCAAGTTCTTTTCCATAAGCACGTATGACTATTTACGGAATACATGCCTACATTATATTTATGAACTGGAGCTAGTTTTGTGTCGCCCTAGGTTATGACTGATATATGATGAATATTATGAAACGAATTCACCGATCCAATGCCTACGAGTTTTCCACATATTGTTCTTGCTAAGTTACTATTGCTATTACTACTGATCACTTTGCTGCAGATATTTTATCTCCAGGTGTGGTTGAATTGACAACTCAACTACTAATACTTACAAATATTCTTTGGCTCCCCTTGTGTCAAATCTATAAATTTGGGTTGCATACTCTACCCTAAAAAATTGTTGTGATCCCCTATACTTGTGGGATATCAAGACCTTTTTCTGGCGCCGTTGCCGGGGAGCATAGCTATATTTGGTTGAGTCACCTGGGATTATTATCTATTTATCACTATGAAGAATCTAAAAGATACAAGAACCAAGATTTTCCCTCTAAGATGAGGGGAGGTAAGGAACTGCCATCTAGCTCTGTACTTGATTCACCTTCTGTTTTGAGTAGACTTGCAACACCACCACATGCTATTAATCATGATATGTCGCAAGTTATTAATGATGCTACTTCTGCTATGAATGATGCTTATGATGATGCTAGTATCCTACTTGATGATAATGTGCCACTAGGTGAAATTCTTGATGAACAAATTGCTAGAGCTAAAGATATTGAGAATGCTGAAACTGATGAAATTACTTAAACTGATGAAGTCTTTGAAACTAAAAACTATGAAACAGCTATTAGGCCTAGCTCTCCTAGATTTGAATTGCCTAAGATACCTGAGGGTTATGTTATGGATGAGGAGGTAGCTAGAGACTTTCTTGCTTGCAAGGATAGAGATGATCTTAAGAAATTATTATGCAAGTTGAAAGAAAAATCTTTGAATGCTAGAATGAAATGTGATCCTAAGTTTGCTACTTCACCTATCTTTGTTACCGATAAGGACTATGAATTCTCTGTCGACTCAGAGTTAATTACTTTGGTTGAATCTTATCCTTTCCATGGCTATGAAACTGAAATTGTTGTGGCACATATTACTAAACTAAATGATATAGCCACCCTATTTGCTCATGATGAGAAAATTTGCTATTACTACATCCTCAGGTTATTTTCATTCTCATTAAAGGGTGATGCTAAGAAATGGTACAATACTCTTGCTCCTGGTTGTGTGCGTAGTCCCCAGGATATGATTTATTACTTCTCTGAAAAATATTTTCCTGCTCATAAGAAACAAGTTGCCTTACAAGAAATATTTAACTTTGTGCGAATTGAAGAAGAGAGTCTCCCACAAGCTTGGGGGAGGCTTCTCCAATTGCTTAATGCTTTGCCTGATCACCCTCTTAAGAAAAATGAACTACTTGATATCTTCTATAATGGACTAACCGATGCTTCTAGGGACTTCCAAGATAGTTGTGCTGGTTGTGTTTTCAGGGAATGAATTGTTGAACAAGCTGAGGAATTATTGAATAATATATTGAAGAATTATGATGATTGGACTCTTCCTGAACCACCGCCTAAACCCACTCCGAAGAAGAGGGGTATCTTATTTCTTAGTCCTGAAGATATGCAAGAGGCAAAGAAATGTATGAAGGAAAAAGGTACTAAAGCTGAAGACATTAAGAATTTACCACCTATTGAAGAAATACATGGACTTGACACACCACTATCACAGGTGGTAGAGGTAAATTATTTATTAAAGTTTGATGAAGGTGACATCCCTTACAATAAACATCCTAGTCAATGCTTGTATGAATTTGATAACTACATTAGAAAACAAGATCACTTCAATACAAATGTTATGAAACAATTGAAACAAAATTCTGATATGATTGCTTGCTTGAGTGACTTGTTATTTAGAATCACTAATGATATTAGAGGTGTAGGAAAACATGCCTCTATGGTTCAAACTCAGCTAGAAGAAGTTGCTAAATCTCAAAGAGAATTTCTTAGTGAAATGAACAATAATATGAATGATTATGTTGTTAGAGTAGTAACTAGAGGAGGCAAAATGACTCAGGAACCACTTTACCCTGAGGGACACCCTAAAAAAATTGAACAAGACTCTCAAAGAAATTAATACTGATGCACCTAGTCCTTCTAAAAATAAAAAGAAAAAGAAAAATGATAGGACTTTGCATACCTCTAGTGAACCTGAAATAGAAAAACCTTCTGAAGATAATAATGATGTCTCTATCTCAGATGCTGAAACTCAACCTGGTAATGAACATTCATCTAGTGAAAATGAAAATGATAATGATGATGTTCACATAGATGCTCAACCGTACAATGATAAAGAGCCAGATAATGATGTTGAGATAGAACCTGTTGTTGATCTTGATAACCCACAACCTAAAAATAAACGTTATGATAAGAGAGACTTTGTTGCTAGAAAACATGGTAAAGAAAGAGAGTTCAGAAACCCATTCCCTTTCCACCTAAATCATCTAAGAAAAAGGATGATGAAGAATTTGAACGCTTTGCTGAAATGCTTAGGCCAGTGTTTTTGCGCACTCGTTTGACTGATATTTTAAAGATGGCCCCTTATGCTAAATATATGAAAGAAATTGTCACTAATAAAAGAAAAATACTTGAAGCTGAAATCTCCACCATGCTTGCTAATTATTCTTTTAAGAATGGAGTACCTAAAAAACTTGGAGATCCAGGAATACCAACTATACCTTGCTCTATTAAAAGAAATTATGTCAAAACTGCTTTATGTGATTTAGGAGCTGGTGTTAGTGTTATGCCTTTCTCTTTATATAAAAGACTTGATTTGAATAAACTCACACCTACTGAGATATCATTGCAAATGGCTGACAAATCAAGTGCCATACCTATCGGTATTTGTGAGGATGTGCCCGTTGTTGTTGAAAATGTTACTATCTTAATAGACTTTGTTATACTTGAGATGCCCGAGGACGACAACATGTCGATTATCCTTGGTAGACCCTTTTTGAATACTGCAAGGGCTGTTATTGATTGCAATAAAAGCAAAGTCACTTTCATATCAATGGTAATGAGCATACACTGCACTTTCCGAAGAAACAATTCCAAGTGAATGGTGTTAATGTTATTGAAAAATCTTCGACAATCACTATTGGAAGTTTTCAACTCCCTCTACCTACTGTCAAAAAGAAATATGAAATACTTATTGTTGGGGATATGCATATCCCCGTTGAGGTAACTTAGTGTTTTACGGAAGTTCTTTGGGTTCATGTTAATTGAAAGTTATTGTTAATAAGACTTGATCAACCTTATTAATGGATTGTTTTCGAGAGGCATGTGGTCGATGAATTTAGTAAGCACAACTTTCTGTCCCTACCTTTTGTTTTCTATTTTTCTTAGTTAAATAAAATAAAATGCCATGTTTATCCTGTTTTCTGAATTTTTCTTGCAATAAAAAAGTGGTCAAAAATAAAAGTGCTCAGAATGACCTGGAATTTTAACACGATTTTTTCTGAATATTTAAGAATTTCTGGAACAAATAACCACACGAGGGGGTGCCCCTGGTGCCCACAAGACACCAGGGCACGCAAGCCACCCCAGGCGTGCCCTGGTGGGTGGTGGGCCCCACGTGGGTCCCCTCACTTATCTCTTTAGCCCATGCCATCTCCTACCTCCAGAAAAAAAATCACTCTTGCTCTCTTTCTCTCATGTTCTTGCTCTCAAACCCGCGGATTTCAATCTCTTTGCTCGAAGCTCCGTTTCTGAAACTGTTTTGGGGGATTGCTACTTGGTATGTGATTCCTCCATTGCTCCAATTAGTTTTTGTTCTAGTGGTTTGTATTTTGAGTATTTAGCTACTCTTGGTGCTGCTGTAGATGAGCTTGCATGTTGAATTCTTAGAGTTCTAAGTAGTTTGAATGCTTAATATAGCCTCTAGGCACCCACATGAGTAGTTGCTATCTATCTTGTGAAGTTTTGTTGACAAAAATTTTGTGGCCAAAAATTTCAGAATTTTATTCATAGGAAAAGATGAGTATCTTCCAGAAGTTTTCCTCCAAAAAGAATGCCAAGGGAGTCATCGGGGAATCATTGGACAATGACCTCAACACTCCGAGAACGGTAGAGGTGCGGCCGTGCGAATGGCCACATAATGCCTTCATGGACGAGGCCGGATTCCATAAAGAGTTTGCCCAATTTATTGCAAATGCTGGGCTGACTAACTTCCTCATAGATGAGTGTGGCCAACATCACCTCCTTACAAATTCCTTTGTGCAAAATTTCTATTTCTTAAATAGGAACAATCCTCCTGAGGTGCGGTTTAATTTATATTCTGAAACCCATCAGATACCGCTCACTGACTTTTGTGACATATGTTTGATTCCCTCTATCGGGGCATTAAGAGAGCCTAGACCGGTAGAGTTTGAGGACTTCCTCCTCACTTTGACAGTGGGTGAGGAAAGAGGCGTTTCGAAAGCCACCGTCACTAGTTTGTAGTTTCCTTCTGTGCATTACTTTGCTTTATTCAACACGAAGTGTTTAACTACTAGAGAGAAAGCCGGTGCACTCAGTGCTCCTGACCTCGCCATTTTACACCATGCACTTCACAATGATCACACCTTTAGCCTAGGTGCTATTATTGCACATCGTCTGCACCTCAACAGAACTAAGGGCAAAATTCATGGTGGTATTTTTGCCACTCGCTTAGCGAGTCACTTTAATGTTCAGATACGCCAACATGATTATCCTTGGCCCCGAGTTTATCTAGATCACCAGGTGATGGTGGCTCACCAGTTTACTAATACTGTTGATTCTTTTAACCACATTCACTATAACTTAGTATTCAGCGAGGATACCCGTGATATTATCCCGTTGCCTGCACCTGCTTTGTTTGATTCTTTTGTCAGGCACGGATACAGGACATGCCAGAGAACATTATTGCCTATCGGAACAACCAGGCAGCGGCAAAGGAGGAGCCCCAGGAGTGGGATGCTCAGGTGTCGCCGCCATAGCACTTTCACGTGGGATCGGATGGCTACTACGGGTGGTGATTACCAAGCTATGCCAAAAGCCTAAGCTTGGGGGAGTACGTATTTCCACCAACATTACATTCATGTTCACACATTTCATTTCAGTTGTCGGTGTTCACACTTTTTCATTGTATTATCCATGCTAGATTTATTTTCTCGCTTTCTTCTTGTGTGTTTGAAAAACTTTGAGAAAATCCAAAAATATCTCTTGCTTCTTTTCGGTTTTTCTTTCTAGTTTAATTTAGTTGTAGTATTAAAAGAAAACCCAAAAAGATTTCTCATTTCTTCTTTTGTTTGTTGGGAACTTTCCCATGTAAATAGTTTTTCTCGTTCTTGTTTTTCTTTCTTTAATTTGTTTTCTTCAAGAAAAACTAAAAACTCCAAAAATATTTCTGTGTGCTTCTCTGAAATTCTTTTCCTTTTCTTTTGTTGAGTCATACCGAGGGAAAGACCACGATGAAAATGTTGAGTGGCTCTCATATGCATTATTGTTGATCTAACAAAGAGCCTATATTATTTTGTCTTTCCCTCTGAATAAAATGTTGTAGATTCCAGCTTAGTCCATGGCACTCTTGCACTATTATTATTTTTATATCATTCGGTCGTGCAAGTGAAAGGCAATAATGACGATATTTGATGAAGTGACTGTGGTAGGGAAAAGCGGGTATGAACTCAACTTGTTCTTGTTTTTGTAAATATGTTTAACTTAGTATCCATGATTCAGCATATTATGATCAAACATGTTTGCAATGACAATTAGAGATTGTAGTTTCTCATGCCATGCTTAAGTAGCTAGGAGTGGATAATGATTTATCTTAGGTGTCAACATGCATTAAAATGATTATGGTGTAGTATGATGATATGGTATCCTCCTATGAATGTTTCAAGTGGCTTGACTTGGCACATGTTCACGCATGTAGTTGAATCAAAACCAACATAGCCTCCACGATATTTACGTTCATGGTGTTTATATCCTACTCATGCTAGTATTCAATGTCGATTATTCATAATGCATGTTCATGACCGTTTTCGCTCTCTAGCTGGTCACTTCTCAACCTATTTGCTAGCCTTCGCCTGTACTAAGCAGGAATACTACTTGTGCATCAAAATCCTTAGACCAAAGTTATTCCAGATGAGTCCACTATATCTACCTATATGCGGTATCACTACTAGGGAAAATCCTAGCAGTAGCGCGGGTTTTTGGCCTACCAGTGGCGCGGGTGACCGCGCTACTGCTACGGTGCTACAGCTAAAGGTTAGCAGTAGCGTTGGTTAACCCGCGCTACTACTATACGCACTTAGTAGTAGCGCTTCCTCCAGAAGGTGCTACTATGTCGTATTCATACACCTTTATACAAGTTTTCATACTGTAGCAATTTAGAGATTGTTTTTACATTATAATGAGTTATTAAATCACTAGGTGAAAGAACCGCAGATTAGTTTCAAGTGGATGGATCCTAAGTGACCAAGTCATGGATTATCACCCAATGATAGTCATTACCACCAACACTATTTAATCATCATATTCATTACCACCAACACTATTTAATCATCATAGTCATAGTGTAGCTATCTAATCACCACCAACACTAGCTAATAATAATCATCATAGTCATTACCACCAACACTAGCTATTTAATCATCATAGTCATAGTGTAGCACATCATCATCTTCAAACTCATTCTAGCTAGCTAATCACTCCTGCTGCTCTCTCTCTCTCAGGTAAAATAGCATAATACACGTGTAGCACTCCTGCTTCATCATATTGGAGCATGCAGATGAACCTGTCTCCTAATTGTGGGCTGCGCTTCTGATTGTTGCCCCCTAGTACTTCTCTGCGATCCTTCACAATTTTGCTCCAGTCTTTGACTATTAAGACTTGCTCGCTTTTAGAAATCCTGAATGCACTCATGTGCAATGTAGGATGTCTTGGCCGTAAGCTAACCATTGCCATGCGACCTTTAGGCTCGATCCAATGAGGCACAACTATCATCGCGAGTCCCTGTTGAAGAACATCGTAGTAACATACTTAGCAATGAAGTTTAGCTTAAAAAATAATGTATGCAAAAGATGCACTGAGGACAAATAGTAAAAATCTTACCATCTTTCCTAAATAGATGTGAACGTAGTTCAATACGCACGCTAGTGGTCGCACGTTTTGAGTACTAAGATTTTCAAGTCCAGGAAAATAATTTTTCTTGACAGTATCAAGATCCTCAAGCCATGAAACATAATGACTTATCTCCTCACAGTTTAGTTCAGCCCCGGGACAGTAGTAGGTCATGTCTACCAAGCGCCGGACATGTTTGCTTGGATGGAAATAAGCTGTCAATAGAAATTAGTTGTCAACTATTTTTGAATAAACAATATCCAAGACATAAATATGGTTGAGAAACTCACATAATGGTAGAACTGGAGGCGTCTGCACATCGACCCAGATGTCGATATTACCTTCAATATCATCTTCCGGACGAATATCAAAGGTGATAAGCATATCAGGCTCAAATGCATAAGCCTTGCATAGTGATCTCCAATTTTTGCATTCAAAATAGGTGTAGGTGTCTGCATTGTATAATTTTGCGGCAAAAGTATAATCATGCTCGGTCCTCAAGTGAACTCTCTTTACCTCCATAGTTTCCATAGGACTGAAACCAATCTTATCCAAGACATAAATTCTTGCATGGCAGGGGATACGCTAGTAGAATAGTAAAAAATTAAAATTATAAGTTGAAGCAAAAGAAGCAGAAGTCATGCTTAATTACGAAAAAAGACTTGTCATTGTGACTTACTGTATCCACTTCGAAGGTCTCATCCAGCTTGATGCTGAAGCGCCTACCACCAACTAAGAAATTTCTGTCGCATAGGCCGCGCTCGTCTTCGCAGTATTCGCACATACCAAAATCCTTTTCGTCGTCAGACATTTCCTATGTTCATAGTTGAAACATTAATCAAAAATCGATCGAAGGCAACTACCAGGAAACTCAACACACAGATCACTATTACTCAATATGCAACGGGTTGACTTTAGGTCTGTCGAGTCTTCCTTCCTAAACTCTCATCTCACGTATATGGTGGGCACTCCCTCTCTGATATTGCGACCGTCGGTGATGGTCGCTACTCCTCCTTTCCCTAGTGCATTACAAATATCTAGCACAAGGAAAAGAAGGAGAAGCGACCCCCACGACAACAGTCGGCATTCTTCTTCTCTCATATATGGTGGACACTCCCTCACCGTTTCGACCATCGATGATGGTCACTACTCCTTCTTCCCCTAGTGCGTAACAAAGGTATAGCACAAAGAGAAGAAGGAGAAGCGACCCCCACGACCACAGTCGGCATTCTTCCTCTCTCAAATATATATATGGTGGACACTCTCCCTCACTGAAAGACACACAAGGAGCCGAAACAGACCTAAAGTCAACACGTTCCATATATCGAGCAATGACATAGAAAAAATGCCCTATGTTTTGCCGAAATATCATTGAATTCCCATTCTGGCAAATCACAAGCACTCGATATGCCCTACATTGTAGCACAAGTCATACTAAAATTCATGAAAAAATTTGGCATGACCTTTGCTAAAGATAGGACATATCGAGCGCCTGAAATTTGCCGGGACGGAAACGAATCAACATTCCGGCAAAACATAGGCCACTCGGAATGCATCATCATCATCATCTATATTCAGAATGCATCATCATCGACATCAATGACATGGTGACTAGCACTAGCATTTTCATCATCGACATTTACAACACATTATCATCTATATCAACAACATGGGGATTTGGCTATTCTCACCTAGAGGTCTTAAGGGGTCGGCGATGGGGATGACTGCGAGGACGAGGCAAGGGCAAATACTTAATTTCTGCATAAACAAACTAGTTCTATTAAGCACTTACTAAATAAACTAGTTCTATTAACTACTTACTAAATAAACTAGTTCTATTAAGCACTTACTATAAATAAACTAGTTCTATTAAGCACTTACTATAAATAAACTAGTTATATTAAGCACTTACTATAAATAGAACTAGTTATATTAAGCACTTACTATAAAATAAAATTTCTAATCAAAAGACCTAAAATTTCCTATTCTATTCAAAACACCTAAAATAATATAAAAAATTTATTATATTAAAAAACCTACATTCTAAAATCTACATTTAAATTACCTACATTCTACAAAGAACAGAGACAAGGGAGGGAGGGAGGAGGGGTAGGAAGGAGGGAGGAATGAGGGGTAGGAAGGAGGGAGGAGGATGGGGAGGAAGGAGGGAGGAGGCGGAAGGAAGGGGGGAGGGAGGGAGGAGGAGCTACCTCAGTGGCGGTGACGCGGGGGGGGGGGGGGGGGGGGGCGACAGCGGCGGGATGGGGAGGGAGGAGGGAGCTAGGGAGGGGAGGAGGCGACGGTGGCGGGATGGAGGAGGGAGCTAGGAAGGGAGGGGGCGATGGTGGCGGGATGGAGGAGGGAGGAGATGTAGGAGGGAGGGGGCGACGGCGGCAGCAGCTGGCGGCAATGCGGCGGCGGCGGACGACGGGGTGAAGGAGGGGATGGAGGAGGGAGTGGAGAGGGGAGAGTGAGGGGCGGGCGGTCGGGTGGAGAAGAACCGCACTGCCTTAGCAGTAGCGCTCTTTAGGGAAAAGCGCTACTACTAAGATCAATAGCAGTAGCGCTCTTAGAAAATAGGCGCTACTACTAAACCTACTCCGGCGGCAACGTCATGGCATTTGTAGTAGTAGCGCTGTTTTCTTCTAATGCGCTACTGCTATGAGGATGGTAGTAGCGCAGTTTTTTTAAGCGCGCTACTGATAAGTAGCAGTAGCGCCTAGTTTTGAACCGCGCTGCTGGTAAGGTTCTGTGTATAAGGTTTTCCCTAGTAGTGTATTACCCTGTCGTTCCAAGTAAATTTGCATGTGCCACCTCTAAAATTTCAAATGAACATTTGTTTTGTGTGCCCGGACCGCTCATGGAGCGACAGGGGGTGGTCAGTATCTTCCATGCTAAGCGGGTTATTCTCATGATGAGTGTTTATTCACTCGTCCTTGCACGAGAGGGGCCGGTAATAGGGATGCCCAATCCCGAAATCAAAAATTGCAAATAATTAAACAAAACTCCCCTAGGACTGTTGTTGGTATGGAAGGCACCCGTGGATTCGGCTAGCCATGGCTTGTGTTTGTTGGTGGAGGGGGGAGTAAACTTTACTTTTATCGCTTGGGAACCGCCGCTAATTTGTTTAGCATGGAAGATATTGAAAACTTTTGGTTGTAACGTTGACAGGAAGGGTGCACCTCCCAAATTTATATTTATCTTTGTTTTAAGCCTTGAGCTCTGGCACATCTGCAAATCCCTGCTTCCCTCTGCGAAGGGTCTATCTATTTATTTTTATGTTGAGTCATCACCTTCTCAAACAAGCGCCAGACCTGAGAGCACTATTGTCATCCTCATGCATTGTGTTTAGTTAATGTTGAATGCATCATGACTGGATCTCTTCTACCATGAATTACAATGTTTAGTTGCTGCTTGAACTTTGGAGGTGCTCTGCATTTATGTTTTGCGGTCTCAGAAAGGGCTAGCGAGATACCACTATTTTCATATTATATCATGATTGTTTTGACAAAGTGTTGGCATTTGATATATCTTATTATTGCTCGCTAGTTGATTATGCCATTGATATGAGTTAATATAATTTCTAAGAGTTATTGTTGGCATGGTTAGTCATGATCTTTGTTGAAAACCTGGGTGCTATTTAAGCATATATATGTAAACAAGAACAAAAGAGTTCGTAAAAGTTTTTCTTTTTCACTTTTAGTTTGTCAACTAAATTGCTTGAGGACAAGCAATGGGTTAAGCTTGGGAGAGTTGATACATCTCCATCGTATCGACTTTTCCTAATGCTTTTGCCCTTGTTTTGGACTCTAATTTGCATGATTTGAATGAAACTAACCCAGACTGATGCTCTTTTCATCAGAACTACCATGGTGTTATTTTTTGTGCAGAAATAAAAGTTCTCGGAATTTGACGAAACTTTTTGGAGAATTATTTTAGAATATATAATAATTATTGGAACCAAGACCCACTGGGGGCCCTGGCTGCCCACAAGACACTAGGGCGCACCACCCCCCTCTGGCGCACCCTGGTGGATGGTGGGGCCCTCGAGGCCCCCCTGACCCTAATTCTGACGATATAAAATCCTATTTTTCCAGAATAAAATAGGAGAGGAAGTTTCATCGCGTTTTACGATACGGAGCCACCGCCACCTCCTATTCTTCATCGGGAGGCCAGATCTGGAGCCCATTCGGGGCTCCGGAGAGGGGGGTCTTCGGTCTTCGTCATCACCAACCATCCTCCATCACCAATTTCATGATTCTCCCCATCGGGAGTGAGTAATTCCTTCGTAGGCTCGTTGGTCGGTGAGGAGTTGGATGAGATGCATCATGTAATCATGGTAGTTTTGTTAGGGCTTGATCCCTAGTATCCACTATGTTCTGATATTGATGTTGCTATGACTTTGCTATGCTTAATGCTTGTCACTAGGGACCAAGTGCCATGATTTCAGATCTGAACCGTTTGTGTTTTCACCATTATATCTATGTTCTAGATCCGATCTTGCAAGTCATATGCACCTATTACGTGTTATGATCCATAAACCCCAGGGTGACAGTAATTGGGATACTTACCGGTGATGACCATAGTTTGAGGAGTTCATGTATTCACTATGTGTTAATGCTTGTTCTGGTTCTCTATTAAAAGGAGGCCTTAATATTCCTTAGTTTCCTTATGGACCCCGCTGCCACGGGAGGGTAGGACAAAAGATGTCATGCAAGTTCTTTTCCATAAGCACGTATGACTATTTACGGAATACATGCCTACATTATATTTATGAACTAGAGCTAGTTCTGTGTCGCCCTAGGTTATGACTGATATATGATGAATATTATCCAATGAATTTACCGATCCAATGCCTACGAGTTTTCCACATATTGTTCTTGCTGAGTTACTATTGCTATTGCTATTGATCACTTTGCTGCAGATATTTAATCTCCAGGTGTGGTTGAATTGACAACTCAACTGCTAATACTTACAAACATTCTTTGGCTCCCCTTGTGTCGAATCTATAAATTTGGGTTGAATACTCTACCCTCGAAAAGTGTTGTGATCCCTATACTTGTGGGTAATCAACCTCTGAAGATCAAGAAACGACTAAACATTGTAATTCAGGGTAGAAGAGATCTAGTCATGCTCACATCCAACATTAACTAGACTCAATGCATGTTAAACTAAGAATGACAATAGCGCTCTCCAAGTTGGTGCTTTGACACTACTGCAGGATGCTGCTAACGCAACACTAGGATCAGAGACCCTTTGACAAAACTGTGTGCGATGCATTAATCACAAATAGTGCTCTAATAAAACCGTCAAAAAAGATGCAAAACATTTGCGATGGCGGTGACATCAAACACAGTTCAGATTAGAGTTGTGTGTGCAATGCGTGGCAAACGGTTAATCCAGAAGAACTGTTTGCGATGAGGCAAAATAACAGAAACGGGCAACCAGATGAGGGCGTGTGTGATATACGACATATAGTTCACTAGGATGAACTGTGTGTGATTAGGTAACACAATAGAAACGGTCAGCCAGATCAAGGTGTGTGTGATATATGGCATACAGTTCACTAGGATGAACTGTGTGCGATTAGGCAACACAATAGAAACGGTTCAACTGAACAAGATGTGTGTGATACGCGGCAAACAGGTATGTAATCATAAATGTGTGCGAAGACCAATAATAACACAGACGATTGCTGCTAATAAGCCGTGTGATTTGCTCTGTCTATAGAAGAATAACATGTATATATATATAACTAAAATAAACATCCAATTAAATAAGTGACTATACAGATCATTCGCACACACCTCAATAAACAATTGCATGCATTCTAAACTAGGAGAAACGATCGTCTAGTCATCTACTTCTTGTGATGCTCCCGCCACTGCCCTGTGGCTCGATCCCTCGTCTGGGGCAGGAAGAAGACACTCCCTCATGTCAACGATCTGCATGTACATCTCGTAGCTTGTGTACGCGTCCTTGGTCGCGTACTTGACATGTTGTTCATCCAGTCTCTCATGCCAGACACTATGCCAGGCGTTCTTGTCATTCTTGCTCTCATCCTTCATCTTCATGTAGTAGGGGTCGATGATGGCCGAGGCGAGGTCAACCAGGGAGTTCTGTTTGTTGTTGTCGCTGCCCTAGACCTTGTAGTGGTCCTGGATGTTGACAAGATTCTGGCATTTCAAGCCCGAAACCTTGAGCGCTTTTAGATCGTTGGTGGTGTCCACCGTAGCGAAACTGTAGTCAGAGATGTTGATAAACCTGGAGAAACGCTCGCAAGGCCTTGTGGCCAGGTGGTAGTGGTAGACGAGGACGTCATGTCGCACACACAACTGGGCGACGACAACCTTCTGATCGTGCCCGGCATGACCGATGGTGTACTCGAGGTTGAAGCCGACCACTTGGTACTTGTCCTCAGCATGCAACTGCTCCATAGTTTGGATGGAGCTCTCCACCGAGACCGACTCGTTCGTGTACACCACCGAGAGGGCCTTCCCCCTCACATGGGTTTCCACTATGTGATGCGTGGTGAACTGCCCCTCGTTGTCGTCGTCGGCCGCTGGGAGCGCCATTGGAGCCACGGGGAGCGCCATTGGAACCGCTGGATGTCCTCTCTGTATGTGTTGTCGTGGGTGTGCTTATTGTGTCGTGTGGCGCGAGAGATGAAGGTAAATGGCCGGAGGAATAAATGGGGGCCGGCGGCCTGGATTCTCGGCGCGTCCGCATGGCAGTTTTTGCAGCGGGTAACTGCATCGTCGCGTCACGCCCGGCGCAACCGCATGCATAATGGCAGCACGAACGTACGTGATCGTGCACCAGAGGGACGCGAGAGCAGAGCGCGCATGGAGGGAGGAGGGCAGAGCGCCCGGAGGGACGCGAGAGCAGAGCGCGCGCGGCGGGACGCGAGTAGAGCGCGTCGCGGCTGCCTCAACCGCGAGCAACCACACGCATAGAGCAGTTGAACACGCGGGGAATGATCGCCTACAAGCCGGCCGGCAGTTGCGTCGCTTCGTAGAGAGCGGCCTTGTCCTACTACCTCCGTCTTGGTCTATTAGTCCCCTTTATAATCTGTGCCATACTTTGCCCTTAAATTTAACCAACAAAATGTTAATGCATGTTATAAAAATTATATAATTAGAAACTATGTTCAAATACGAATCCAACGATATAATCTTTGGCAACATGCATTTGTATTTTATTAGTTAAATCCTACTTATAAACCGGGACGGGGGTATAGTAGGTAATTAAATCACAAACATTTTTTTAATTAACCGTATGTGTACGTGTCCTTTCGTCCTCCTCTCGCACGTCTTGTCACCCCGCTGCCGCAGACGGCTTCGAGCGCAAGCTTGAGCAGCACGCGGGGACGTTATTTTGGCCAAACGGTGGTGAGCCCGTTCCCGCCTGACTCAGTGAAATCCCCCAAAATCTCAATGCTTACCAGCCTACTATATAAACCCTCACGGCTGGCGAGTCCTGCGTCGCATTTCCCTCCCTTCTTGTAGCTTATCTCGTCTGCTTCTCCCACAATCGCCAATGGCACCGGTCCGTCGTCGTCGCTCAGCCACTCCGCCATCATCAGAGGACAGCTCCAGCTGGGAGGCTACACCGCGGCGGCGGCGCAATCCCTGGTGTAGTGTAGTGCACGTGGCGTCCCTGTTGGGTGTGCGTGGAACACCCACCACACGCTCCGCCGCCGCTGCCCGTCGGCAGCTGTTGCCGACCGCCGTTGCCGCCACACCACCGTCTGCCGCTGTGGCCGCCACACCACCGTCTGCTGCCATGGCCGCCACACCACCATCGAAAGCCAGGGCCATCGCCTGCTCCGCTGCAGTGGCCCGAAGGCGGGAGGTGGCCGTCGTGGCCGCCACCCCACTGCCGGCCATCGTGGCCATCACCCGCTCTGCCACCGCGGCCCGAAGGCGGGAGGTGGTGGTCATGGCCGCCACCCCATCGTCGGCCGCCGTGGCCGCCAGCCCACCGTCGACTGCCGGGGTCATCACCCGCTCTGCCACCGCCGCCCGAAGGCGGGAGGTGGAGGTGGAGGTGGAGGCCCGCACGTGCGTCAGCAACCTTGCGCGCTACATCGAGTTCCTGCGGGAGGAGGAGGAGCGCCTCGTCGAGCACGCAAAGAGCCTTACCATAGCCATGGCCGCAGCACACGCCAACGCAGAGGCGAGGAACCAGGAGATCTACGAGTAGTCCCGCCGCTTCGAGAGGGGTCGTCTGGAGCGGCAGAGGGCGTTCGAGGTGAGCGTCGCTGAAGGTGCAGCAGCGGCAGGCACTGTATTGCAGTTGTCCAGCTCGTCGATAGGCTCCTCCTCCTCTTCCTCTTACTGAACGCGCTCGGCAGAGGAGAGGCTGCCGGAAGTAGTACAAAGCCCCTCCGTAGTAGTAGTATTTAGGGGCTATTTTGTTTAGTTCATCTGACTATAGATGTGGTGGAACTGTACAACGTACTTAAAATTAGCTAGTATATATAGTTGAACTAGCTATTTCAGTACGTGGTTGGCAATAATTGGGGAAAAGTTTGGTCGGTTCAGCTGTCGAGTTGAACTATTTGTATAAAGAACGACTGCTTAATCTATGAATGAAATCTATGCTTAATTACTGAATTTTAGTTGCAAAAATTAGATAGTGCTAGTGATTTTTAGCTGCATATTTTGACAAATGGCAGTGTTACAAGGTTGACAAATGGCAATGTTACTAGATCAACAAATGTCAATCTTTCCAGTTTGACAAATGGCAATATACCCAATATGACAGATGCAAATTTTACCAAATTGTCTGTACGTGGTTGCACATGGGTCATCCGAAAAAACCGTTTGCGTTGAAGGGAGGTACAAATCCTGCTTGCCAGATTTTCTCTTGGCTTAGCGCCGAAGTCTCGCTTTGCATACCTTATTCAATCTGAACCGTTTGCGTTGAAGAGATGCACAAATCCTGCACGGCGAATTTTCCCTTGGCTTACTGCGGAAGACCATAGCTCTCACTTTGCATACAGGTGTTCTATCTAAAACATTTGCGATGAAGAGCTGCACAAGTCCTGCTCAGCACATTTTCCCTTGGCTTACTGGGGAAGCTGTCGGTTTACATACGGGTGTTCTATCTAAAACGTTTGCGATCAAGAGCTGCACAAATCCTGCTCGGCACATTTTCGCTTGGCTTCCTGGGGAAGCTGTCGGTTTGCATACGGGTGTTCTAACTAAAATGTTTGTGATGAGTGTTTTATATTTAAAAACCGTATTAAACTGCGGCTTGGGCACCATTAATGGAGAGGATGCGAGCAAGGCGGGCGGCCATGGAAGTCAAAGGCCTCACTTCCCTGTGAGCCTGTGCGGCGTACAACTCGCATGCTTCCCGGTGAGCCTGCGCATTGGAGTACAGCTCACACGCCTCCCGTTTAGTCAAGAACCTGTCCACACGGCACCTCCTAGCCATTAAAAGAGTGAGGCATGGCGTCACGTGAATGGTTAACAGAATGCATATGATTTAAATTATACAAAATGTTTGAGATGTTACAGTGGTAGCTATTTGTTTCAAAATGCCTTTGTTGGCTGTTATTTGAGTGCGCCTTCTCTCAAAATGGACACGAAAAATAGCACAGCATGTCGGGTGCCATTCCATGATAGCATGCCAAGTTTCATGAATTTCAGACGAGTTTTGGATTTACTAGAATTTAAAAACAAAGTATCTCAATGTTTTGCCGGCAATCAACGGTGCCTTGGTGTTTGAAATTCATTCCCATTTCTTGCATGGGACCTAAGCATGCACCCAAGAACACAGATTCGATTTTTCAACCAATTTATATGCACTGGAGCATGTGCATGTAGTTCAAATTTCAATTATGCACATAAGATGCCTAGAAAACCCAGTTAATGTATAAAAATGTCCAAACAAACCCCGAAAAATTCCAAAATTTAACACAACACTCCTATTGTTCTATGTTGACACTAGAAAATTTTTGAAAGCAATAAGAGGCAACGGATATAGTTTCGTCCCAAAAGGTGGCACGTTCCCTACAGAAACCACCAGGCTCTGGTTTGTGAGAAGCTTATACCCAAACCTGCCCCAAATGGGACAAAAAATTTACCACGGCATGTTGATTCTGCTCCATGATAGCATGCCAAGTTTCATGAATTTTAGACGAGTTTTGGATTTACTAGAATTTAAAAGCCATGTATCTCAATGTTTGCGGCCGAGCGACCGTTGCAAGGTGTTTGACATTCATTCCCATTTCTTGCATGGGACCTAAGCATGCAACCAAGGACACAGATTTGATTTTTCAACCAATTTGTATGCATTAGAGCATGTGCATGTAGTTCAAATTTGAATTATGCACATAAATGCATTGAAAACTCAATTAATGTATAAAAATGTCCAAACGAACCCCGAAAAATTCCAAAATTTAACACAACACTCCTATTGTTCTATGTTGACACTAGAGAAAAAATTGAAATCAAGAAGAGGCAACGGATATCGTTTCGTCCAGAAAGGTGAAGCGTCCCCTACCGTAACCATGAGGCTTGTTGCGAGAAGCTCTGGTTTGTGAGAAGCTTATGCCCCAACCTGCCCCAAATGGGACAATATTTTTACCACTGCATGTTGATGTCATTCCATGATAGCATGTCAAGTTTCATGAATTTCAGACGAGTTTTCGATTTACTAGAATTTTAAAACCATGTATCTCAATGTTACCGGCCGAGCGACGGTGGCAATGGTGTTTGACATTCATTCCCATTTCTTGCATGGGACCTAAGGTTGCAACCAAGGACACACATTTGATTTTTCAACCCGTTTATATGCACTGGAGCATGTGCATGTAGTTCAAATTTGAATTATGCACATAAACGCATAGAAAACTCAGTTAATGTATAAAAATGTCGAAGCAAACCACGAAAAATCCCAAAAAATGACACAACACTCCTGTTGTTCTACGTTAACACTAGAAATGTTTTAAAAGCAAGAAGAGGCAACGGATATCGTTTCGCCCACAAAGGTGACACGTTTCCCTACCGGAACCATGAGGCTTCTTGTGAGAAGCTCTGGTTTGTGAGAAGCTTATACCATAACCTACCCCAAATGGGACAATATTTTTTACCCCAGCATGTTGATGCCATTCCATGATAGCATGCCAAGGTTCATGAATTTCAGACGAGTTTTGGATTTACTAGAATTACAAAATCAAGCACCTCAACGTTTGCCGGAGAGCCACGGTGCCGTGGTGTTTGAAATTCATCCCCATTTCTTGCATGGGACATAAGCATCAACCCATGGACACATATATCATTTTACAACCTATTTTGGTGCACCGGAGCATAAGCATGTAGTTTAATTTTGAATTGTGCACCTGAAATGCCTAGAAAACCAAGTTAATGTATAAAAATGTCCAAACGAACCCTGAATAATTCCAAATTTTTTTACGACACACCTATAGTTGCATATTCACTACAGATAAAAGTTCTAGCAATTCAAACACCATCCTTTGCAGCTGTGACCCCATTATGTAATTCAAATCAAGACGAAAAATCAAGTAGATCGCACACAGTTTATTATCACCAACCGTGTGAGATGCAGCACAAAATATCTTGGAGCATCGTCGGAGTATAATATGCATACTTCTTACGCGAGAAGGTGCGTCAGCTACAGTCCACAGCCGGCGTGTCAAGCACACTAGCTCGCTCCCCAAATATCATTTCACTGTTCAATCATCGCCGGTGAAAGATAGGGACATGGACCCGCTTCGTGAGGGCAACTTCGGCGGCCCACTCCAGTGAGAGCGCGGCCGCAGCCAGCAGGCGCGTGCTAACAAGCTTCATGAGCGCGACCGCAATCTACGGCCGGACGGCCAAGGCAGCCCAAATGGCCGCTGTTGCTTCTCAGGTGGCGGCAGCAACATCTGCCTTGGGGATAGCAACTGGCAAGAGCGGCACAGCATCTGTCCGTTCCGCAGCGGCGGCCTTAGCCCTAATGGAGGCCGCCCACGACCATGTCGAGGCCACCCATGCCCAGCTCATGGCGGTCACATCACAAATCGAACAAAGCTTCTCCGACAATGGTCGACAACCCACGGCCGAAGAGTTGGCAATCGCCGAGAGCATTCGAGTAGCCGTCCGTTCCTGCGTGGCATACCTTGCCACAACGGAGCCCGCCCAAGCCCAGATCATGGCCACCCACGCCCAGCTCATGGCGGCCTATTCCAAAGATATGGCAGATGCGGATGGTGAGATGCTTGCCGAGTATGGTGTGATGGATGCCATGGAGCCCCTTCCCCAGGAGATCATCGGGCGCGAGCTAGACATGGAGGAGGTGGCGGAGATCGACGAGCACCAGCCGTAGTAGTACTCTTTGTTTTGTTTAATTAAGAGCGCTGGTCTTTAATTTGTTAGAGTAATGTTTAGGTCAGCTAGCTCTATTTAATTGTTGAACTTGCTTGATTAAGAAGTGTGGGTGTGCTGTAGTCTCCTTTGTGTACCCAAATTATGCAATGACGTGGATGACCACTGTAACCAGGGAAATTCGAACCAAAATTTTTCACGTTCAAACTCATCACACACGGGTTAAGCTATATGAATCGTTTGTGATGTTCACATATCGTACACAGTGCTGAATAAGGGACCGTGTCTGATGACACTTTGCGCGCCAGTTTTTTCGCTGAACCGATTCAAAATTTTCGGCTTCCGCGGAAATATCTACCTCCCCGCCCCCTCCCCCTTACCAAAAGCCACATTTCCCCTGTTTCCGCCTTCCTTTCCAAGTTGAAACCTGCGCTCCTTGCTTGCAGCGCCACCTCCTCGCCGGCGACCCTCCTTCACGCTGCTCGGCCTTGTCTATCCAGGCAGGTAATCCACACCCGACCCCCATCCTCCTCCTCCTTCCACACCCCACATGCCCCGACCGCCGGTGCAACACCTTCCACCCAAATCACCGACCCTCCACTAAATAAGCGCTGCCCTAAGCCATGGTGCACGCGGTATAGCCAGGAGCTCAAGGAGCATTTGGCAGCGGAGAAGCAAATCGCGGCCGCACACGCGGATGAGGTCGCGATGGCTGCCATTCGTGCCGACCCCAGATCTTGGAGGAGCACCTCACCGTCGAGGCCACCGTCAACGCCTCATGCGCCGACGCCGCGACGCGGTTGGCTGCTTTAAATGACAGTTGGTGGCGTTTTCTCGAGGCCACCCTCGGTGCCTTCGACAAAGACTATGAGGTGTTTTCTCAGTGTGCACGTGCTTACCTCAACTCGAGAGCCAGCAGGTTGGTGCCCAGAGCGGCTCAGGCAACTCACCACTACGACGAGGGCACCCACGATGTGGAGGCCTCGCCCTCTTCCATGTCCAAGGAGCCAATCATCATCGATATCTCTGACGATGAGGAGTAGCTTATCTTATTAGCTCACTATAAGGACCCATGTTCAGCTTGCTAGCTACGCCGGTTAAGCATGCTCGGTTTACCCGTTGCATGTGCTGCTCCTACCTTTCCTTAACAAATTCTAGTGAATTATGCTATCTACTTTTACCATGCAATTTGTTGCTCTAGTGTATATGTTCTATATGTCGTGCAATGTGGTGCTCACTTATTAACTGTTTGGTTAATTAGTTGTTGTGTTCAGTTAACTGTTTGGTTCAATTCTGCAAATGTGATGTTCAATTCTTCAGGGTGCAATTTTGTATTGTCTTCCATGTGAGAAATAAATCAAATTTATCTTTACAAAATACATGAGAAACAAATACAATTGCTATATTTCCAAGTTGTTAAGCATGCTTGGTTTGGTTAACTGTCTGATCTTCTAGTATGTTATACATTGTGTAATGTGGTGCTCAGTTAACATTTGGTTCATTTGTTGTGGTGTTTAGTTAACTGTTTGGTTCAATTCTACAATGTGATGTTCAATTGTTGTGGGTGCATTCTATTATTGTATACCATGTGAGAAATAAATCGAATTTGGCTGTACTAAATACATGAAAAACAAATACAATTGCTATATTTCCAAGTTGTTAAGCATGCTTGGTTTGGTTAACTGTCTGATCTTCTATTAGGAGTATGTTATATTGTGCAATGTGGTGCTCAGTTAATGTTTGGTTCATTTGTTGTGGTGTTTAGTTAACTGCTTGGTTCAATTCTGCAATGCGATGTCCAATTGTCGTGGGTAGAATTTTGTATTGTTGTGCATGTGAGGAATAAATCGAATTTGGCTGCACTTAATACATGAGAAACATATACAATTGCTATATTTCCTAGTTCTTAATCATGCTTGGTTTGGATAAATGGGTTTTCCATGTGGCTTGAATTAATCTGATGAATCTGCAATGTGCTTATTTTTCATCAACATATTTTACTAATAGCATGCGAACCCTCACTTAACCTGATCACTAACTACCTTATATGTGTTGCAGGGAAACAATGGGAAGCACTGAGGTTTACAATCGAGGTTTGCACATGCATGCTCCTTTGTCTAATAGCACATTATTGTGCAATTGCAGGAACCATTCTAATATTTAGGTTTTTAACAATTTGGTCTTGCACATGTAGGTCCTGCTGTCAGAGGTTTTGACCCACTGTTCGACCCTTTTTGCATATGGGGAAATGAGTTGTCCATGAATATCAGTCAAGTCAAGAAACTCAGAAAGAATGTTAGGATAAAGAAATTAGCAACAAAAAACAACATGATCTTTGTCTGCACAATGAAGAAGACATCAGTTCACTACAGGATGGTACTAACTTTTATACCTTGTCTTTTTTATTCCTTTGCCCCATTTCCAATATAGAGAAGATATTTATGCACATCCTTGTTTTCAGGCCTTTCCAAAGCAGTTCACTGATGATTACCTCTCAAACCACCTGTATGGTCAGGAGGCGAGGAAGGTATTCATACAACACCCACAGTTCAATATTGAAGTGTTCCTGAAGAGGACGAAGGATGGATGGTCAATCATCCACAGGCACTGGCCTAAAGTTGCAAAGACCTTCAACATCAATGAAGGCTCAGTATTCGCCTTCCGCTCCAGCAGTTTTCCATATGAGATTCATCTGTCTATGTACCGTCTATGATGCTAATTTCGAAAGGTTATAGATATTGCATGTGAAACTTGGCGCTGGTGCAGTTGTGCAATGGGGTAGCTGAGTGCTGAAGCTATATGATGTTGTACTCTGATGTATTTCAATTATGAAATCCTGCTTCCTTAATATGAAAATGAAATATATTGTGTGCTTAAGATGAAATGTCAATTAGATTAATAAATGGATTACTAATAATAGGACAATTAGCCTGCTAATGGCCAATTAGCCTTCTAATTGGGTTTTTCTATTGCAAACGGTTACTGAGAAAACACCGTGGGCGATGACCTCAGGCAACGCACACAGTTTCTAGGAATAAACCGTGTTGGATCAATGAACAATCACACACGACATCCTCTTGAAAACTGTTTGCGTTAGGCCACCTTGCGCAAATGTTTACCACATAAAAAGTATGTGTGATGGACAGCCTTTGCCACACAGTTTCTTCTATGCACCGTGTGTGATGCATTCAATAACGCAAACGATAAAATTATTAATATCATGTGCAATGGCAACGCTATCACAAACAATTTAGTGGGGAAAATTGTGTGTGATGCAACTGCGAACGGAAACGTTTTCCTTGGAGTGACTGTGTGGGATGTATATACGAACGGAAACGTACTTCTTGGATTAACTATGTGGAATGTACATACTAACGGAAACGTACTCCTTGGATTGATCGTGTGCAATGTACATACGAACGGAAACGTTTAGCCGGGACTGACTGTGTTGGATGTACATATGACCGGAAACAATTTGGCCTGTATAATTGTATTTTTTTTAGCACAACTGTACATATAACCGTATTTGATCGCTTGCCCGTCGCACACGACCTCACTTTGCCGAGCATGTGTGACCGGAGGGCCTATCCCCGACGGTTTCTGGGTCATGTGGGAAGGACCCCCCTATCGCAGTCACTCACTTGGCGACGGTTCAAAACATCATCGCGGAAAGGGGTTAAAAACCGTTTGTATAGCACCTCGCTGTACCAGTGTGAATAAGAAGGTGATGACTCAACAACATAAGTAAATAACATAAAAGTAAAAAAGGTAGGCTCTTCGCAGAGGAAAGCAGAGATTTGCAGAGGTGCCAGAGCTTGAAGCTTAAATCAGAGATGAATACAATTTTGAGTGGTGTGCCTTTCCTGTCAACGTGACGACAAAGGATTTTTTAATATCTTCCATACTAAACACATTATAGGCAGTTCCTAAGCGGAAAGGTAAAGTTCACTCCCCATCAAACATTTAGTTACGAGCCATGGCCAGCCGAATTTACGGGTGCCCTCCATACAATCAACTTTCCGGCAGAGTATGTTTTATTATATTTTTATTTATTTTGATTAAAGAACTGGGTATCCCAATTACCACCATCTCTCCTGCAATGACAAGTGAATAAACACCCATCATGAGAATAATCCATTTAGCATGGAAGATACTGATCGCCCCCTCTCGCTCCATGAGCGTACAGGCACACAAAACAGATAATTATTTGAAGGTTTAGGGATGGCACATACAAATTTACTTGGGACGGCAGGGTAATACCGTATATAGGTTGATATGGTGGACTCATGTGGAACAACTTTGATTTAAGGGTTTGGATGCACAAGCAGTATTCCCACTTAGTACAGGCGAAGGCTAGCAAATAGATTGAGAAGCGACTAATCAGAGAGCGACAACGATCATAATCATGCATAGCGAATAGTTAAGATTGAACATGAGCAGGATATAAACACTCTGAACGTAAATATCATGAATCGTGCATTGGTTTTGAATCAACTACATGTGTGAACAGGTGCCAAGTCAAGCCACTTGAATCATTCAGAGGAGGATACCATGCTAACATACTACGTCATAACCATTTTAATGCATGTTGACATTCAAGATAAATCATTATCCACTCCTAACTACTTAAGCATGGCATGAGCAACTATAATCTCTAATTGTCATCGCAAACATGTTTATTCATAATAAGTTGAATCCTGATACTGAGTTGAACATATTTACAAAAACAAAAACAAGAAGAGTTCATACCAACTTTTCCTTGCCACGGTCGCTTCATCAAATTATCGTCGTTATTGCATTTCACTTGCACGATCAAATGATGTGAAAATAATAATAGTGCAAGAGTGTCGTGGACTAAGCTGGAATCTACAACCATTTTATTCAAAGGAGAAGACAAGATAATATTGGCTCTTTATTTGATCAAAAATAAAGCACATGAGAGCTAGTCAACAATTTCATCATGGTCTTCTCAATACGATGACTCAATGAAAAGAAAAGGAATTCAGAAAAACACACCAAAATATTTTTGGAGTTTTTTAGTTTTCCTGAAGAAGGAAAATTAAAGAAGAAAAACTATTTACATAGGAAAACTCCCAACAAACAAAAGAAGAAATGAGAAATATTTTTCAGTTTTCTTTTAATACTACCGATTAACTTAAACAAGAAAGAAAAATCGAAAAAATGAGAAATATTTTTGGATTTTCAAAGTTTTTCAAACACATAAGATGAAAGAGAAAATAAAACTAAGCATGGATATACAATGAAAGAGGATGAACACCGACAACTGGAATGAATGTGTGTTGCATGAATGTAATGTCGATGAGAAATATGTACTCCCGCAAGCTTTGGCTTTTGGCCTAACTTGGTAATCATCATGCGTAGTATCCATCAGGGTCGATAGGGAAGTGGCGAGGCGGAGGCACTCAAGTGTCCCAAGGTTGGGCCTCATTCTCCGCCGTCGCCAACTTGATCTTGTAAGCAATTATATCTGGTGGCATAATGACGTATCTGTGCCTGGCATGACAATCAAACAAAGAAGGTGCAGGCAACAAAATAATCTCACGAGTATCCTCACTAAATACCAAGTTATAACGAATGTGGTGAGGAGGCTCAGGTTTATCAATAAAATGGTAATCTATCATAGACTGGTGGTCTAAATAAATCCTAGGCAGCAAATAATCATTATGGCGTATATCGACAAGGAAACGTCTCACTAAGCGAGTAGCATAAATACCACCATGAATTTTACCCCTAGTCCTGTTAGTGTGCAAGTGGCGTGAAATGATAGCTCCCAGATTATAAGTGTTATCACTGTAAAGTTGTCGGTGCAACAAACCCTGGGTCTATTGCCCAGACCGTGCACAGGCCTAAAAGAGCAAGGTTGCGACATCCAAAGCAATATCAAGTTGAAGAGGTAGCTCTGTGAGAAATCAAAGGGCAGATCAAGAAGACCAAGACAAAATAAATGAACAAGACACCACTAAGGGAAAGCCTCCCTTGCCGGGCAGGTGAGCCTGGCGAGGACGAGGTGGCCCGAAGGCAAGCCTCAAGACCGTCCCGGCAGGCCTGCCAGGCACAACGAAGGCAAACTACCCAGCCAAAGCTCCACCGCTCCACCTCACAGCGACGCAAGTCATCGATCGGTGCGGTGTCGAGCCCCCAAGTGACTAAGTGGCTGTTATTTGGCACGTGGCAGGCACTTCCTACGGAAATCACCTCCAAATGACACCCGTCCAGAGACGTGTCAAGCAGACATACGAAAAGTTGGCTGAGTAGCCCGGCAAGGCTTGCCGGGCATGCCACGATGTGACACTAAGCGGCGCATTTAATGCACTCTGCTCTGTCTACAGAGTTAGGTATGATAGCACTGTTCGCTATCTAATCAGTACACAATGACTGATTTACCACTGTGGTGACCCCTTGATCTATAAAAGGAGGGCCATGGCAACCATAGAAAGGATTCGGACCCCTGTACTTTCGTACGTGCGTAGCTGCTCTCGCCCCGAGGCGACCCTGCCGGGCTAGAGCGATGCATTTCCACCACAATCCACCATCAATCCACCAAAGCAGGAGTAGGGTTTTACACCTCGCGGCGGCCCGAACCTGGGTAAAACTGCCTGTGTGATCTCTGTCGTGCTGTGCTACGTTCTCCGCTCTTTGTGCAATGTGCTCATCCCCCCTGCCGAACCACAAGGGGCTGATGGCCCCATAGGTGGCCGTGGTTTCCCACGACATCTTTGGCGCGCCAGGTAGGGGGAAGCGCTTGCGCGAACCTGAGAAGCATACGCAGCGCGTCATCATCATCATCTTCATCATCTTCTTCATCGACGGCTCCATCGTCCATGGCGCCCAAGAAGAAGCCCGGTGTTGCAGCCCATCCGTCCACTTCGAAGGCCCCGTCACACGCGGCCGCCGATGCCGTGGGGGCTACGAGGACGCACAGAGATGTGGACGCTGCGGGGGATGTGGTCAGCGCAGGCGGCGGCGTCACCACCACCTCTGATCCGGCCGAAACAAGGGCAGAAGGCACCGAAGAAGGACAGCACCAGCAGCATCCTAGCGGCCACGCTCCGCGAGGTACGGATGGAGAAATCATTCCGTCTGCGCCTCTTCGCCCGGCCGAAGGGCACAGCAGCAGCGGTGGCACTTGCTCTGGGGCGAATCGCAACTCTCCGGCTGCTCCCGCTGCGGGCGCGGCCGCAGGGCATGCGCCACCCCCGGAACAGGCTGATCCGGCTGATGCGCCAAATGGAGCCGCTGGCCCTCAAGCGCCTCCACCTCGTCACCACGCCACCCTGGCGACGGGCTCACGACGACGAGGACACGGCGCGACTACTTTCGGCACCGTAAGGAGCCAGGCGATGCTACGGTCTGCGTCGACATCCATGCCAAGCACCGCTTCGGAGGCCATGGCGCGTGCCCAGCTGCTGTTGAGATTTCCGTCGGAAACCGATCAGATAGATGAGTGGAGAGCCACCATTCAAAGCCTGATTGGTTTCACCGAGGCAGGAGGATCACAGCGAGCTGGCCTGCCATGGCCTCCCCAGGCGACGACAACGGCCCGCGCTGCTGGCCGTACCGAAGGGGCCACCCCCACGATGCAGTCCCCTCCGCAGCAGCCTGCGCAGGGGCCACAGTCGGAGCCACGCGATCAAGAACCCGACGACGTCTCGATGGCTTCGTCCGACCCTCGAACACGTCAAGGCCAACGGCGAGTCCTGGAGGATAGGCAAAGGGAAGGCGCGTGTGTCATCATTGAGCGACGCCGCAACGCCCACCGCCAGTCCGATAGGCACAATGGCCCTGACATCGACGAGCCCACTCTCAGTGAAGGTGGGTACCTATCTTTCGAGGCTGGGTGCCCCGCCTTCACTCGTGAGTTGCGACAAGTCCGTTGGCCATCTAGCCGCACGTTCAAGCCAGAAACACCAGAGAAGTATGACGGGAAACTAAACCCGACAGAGTTCTTGCGCATCTACACCATCGCTGTTCAAGCTTCCGGGGGAAGAGACGAGAAGGTGTTCGCCAACTACTTCCCTTTGGCACTCAAGCCAAATGTGAGGTCTTGGCTAATGCACCTGCCGGAGAACTCCATTTCGACCTAGGCTGACCTGTGCCATGAGTTTGTTGGCGCCTTCACGGGCGGCCATCAAGAACCAGGGCGGCCCAGCGACTTGCAGCTCCTCCCGCAGAAGGAAGGAGAGACTTTGCGGAAGTACATGCAAAGGTTCAGCCGAGTGCACAGGAACATTCCAGATATCCACCCGGCAGCGGTGATAGTTGCGTTCCAGTCCAACATGCGCAATCATCGTATACGTTCCAAGATGAACGTTCGACTGCCCAAGACTGTGAAGGAGCTTTACACTCTAGTGGATAAGTGTGCTCGAATAGAGGAGGGGAGGCGGCTCCCCGGTGAAGAGGGTGGCAATGACATCGACTCAGAGGATGACGACGAGGCCACCAGTCAGAAGAAGAAGAACAAGAAGCGCAACAAAAGGCGCAAGGATAAGGCAGTGATGACTGTAGAGGGATCAGGCACACCTAGTACCGGCAAGAAGGCCAAGACCGAAGTTCCCAGCAAGGAGGTTGCCGCGTGCACTGATTGCCGGGAGGCTGCGGCTGCCGAGAAGGCTGGGAAAGGTGATGGTCCGTACTGCAAGATCCATCGGACCAAGGGCCACGATCTCCAGGAGTGTCATCAGGTCGAGCAACTCATCAAGAAGCACAGGGCTGAGTACGAGAAGCGTGACAAGGAGAAAGGTCAAGATGGCGCTGGTGGGAAGGGCCGAGGCGGCGGAGCAAGCCGCCCCGGCAAGGCACCTCAGAATCAAGGGAAACCCGCCAGAGGCCGTAAGAAGAAGAATTGCAGTGATGAGAGCGACGGAGGAGATGAAGAGGAAACCAGCGAGCAGGAGTTCCAAAAAGCCACTAACGCCATGTGCATTGATGGAGGTGCATCTCTGCACTCCTCTCACCACCAACTTAAACAGTGGGTGCGTGAAGTCAATGTCATGGAGCTAGCGGCAGATTCTCGGAAGCCACTCAAGTGGTCCCGCACACCCATCATCTTTGACGAAGAGGATCACCCTGACCGCACCACTACGGTAGGGTGCTTGCCGTTGTTGATCTCACCAACAATCTGCAACCTTAAGGTCACAAAGATGTTGGTTGACGATGGGGCCGGCTTGAATCTGATTTCTCCAAAGGTTATCAGCAAACTTTAGATTGCAGAGGAAGAGCTCCAGGTTACTGGCACGTTTCAAGGAGTCAACCCCGACAGGAGTCGTCCAAAGGGGAAGATCACGCTGCCAATGACGTTCGGGGGGGGGGGGGGAGTTAAACTACCGGACTGAGAAGATCGTTTTTGATGTAGTTGACCTCGCCCTGCCGTACAATGGAATCCTTGGTCACCCAGCCCTGGCCAAATTCATGGCGGCATCCCACTATGCCTACAACACCTTGAAGATGCCAGGGCCGATAGGCGTCATTTCCATTCCGTCAGATAAGAAGGATGCAATCATTTGCGTGGACAAGATGTACCGGGAAGCAGTCGCGGAAGAGGCCGCAGAAGCCAGCGTCCCCGCCGGGGAAAACAACAAGAAGAAGAGAGATAGCAAGGATGCCTGCAAGGAATCCGGGAAACGTGCCTCTTTGGGGTACGTTGTGCCCGTTGATGACTTGCCGGAGAGCTCCAATAGCAAGAGATCCAAGGCTGCTGCACCTGCTGTGAAAAAGGTCCCGGCAGGGCTGGCTGGCGCTGATGGTACCTTTACTATCAGCGCCAGCCTTGATGACAAATCGGAAAGCGCGCTCATTGCCTTCCTGCGGGCGAATATCGATGTGTTTGCTTGGCAACCATCTGATATCCCTGGTGTTCCCAGGGAGGTAATTGAGCACCACCTTGCTGTCTGCCCACACACCCGACCCATCAAGCAGAAGGTTTGGAAGCAAGCTTTGGAGCTGCAGTAGTTCATTGCCGAGGAGATCAAGAAACTTGAGGCAGCTGGTCTGGTCAAAGGGGTACTGCATCCAACATGGTTAGCAAATCCTGTGGTGGTGCGCAAGGCTAATGGAAAATGGAGGCTTTGCATAGATTTTACGGATCTGAACAAGGCATGCCCGAAGGACCCGTTTCCCTTGCCGCGCATCGACCAGATTGTGGATTCCACCTCCAGGTGTGACTTGCTCTCTTTTCTGGATGCATACTCTGGATACCACCAGATCTTCATGTCCAAGGAAGACGAGGAGAAGACCGCGTTCATAACCCCATGTGGCACGTACTGCTTCGTACGGATGCCCTTCGGGTTAAAAAGCATCGGATCCACTTTTGCAAGAGCAGTACAGATTGGCTTTGAGTCCCAGCTGCACAGAAACATTGAAGCTTACATGGATGATATTGTGGTCAAGACCAAGGACAGATCAACCCTCATCCAGGATTTGGAAGAAACCTTTGCTAATCTGCGTAAGATCAACTTGAAGCTGAACCCGAAGAAGTGCGTGTTTGGCATTCCTTCCGGCAAGCTACCTGGCTTCTTTGTATCCCACCAGGGGATAGAGGCCAACCCCGACAAGATCAAGGCTATCGAGCAGATTCAAGCACCCAAGACAGTTAAGGACGTGAGGCGTTTGACTGGATGTGTTGTCGCGCTTAGCAGGTTCATCTCCAAGTCTGCCGAGCGCGCCTTGCCGTTCTTCAAAATCTTGAAGAAGGCAGGGCCCATGGAGTGGACCCCAGAGGTAGACGCTGCGTTACAAGATTTGAAGACCTATCTCTCCTCTGTGCCCACTTTGGTCGCTCCCAAACCACAAGAGCCGTTGCTGCTATACTTAGCGGCAACCAATCAAGTGGTTAGTGCAGCACTGGTGGCACAGCGGGAAGTAGACGAAGCAGCAACCACCGTCGTCCCCTCTGGAGAAGAAAGTGAATCCGTCCCGGCAAGACCAGAGTTAGTTCAAAGCGAGGAAAGGCAGAGCAGCGGAAGCAGTTCTATGGTCGTGGCAAGGAAGCGCCCAGTATACTTCGTCAGCTCCCTGTTGCAGGGAGCTAGATCAAGGTACTCTGGCATGCAAAAGTTGATTTTTGGCCTCATCATGGCCTCAAGGAAACAACGTCACTATTTTCAAGCCCACGAGATCACGGTTGTCACTCGCTTCCCCTTGCAACGCATACTCCGAAACCCTGAGGCTACCGGTAGGATTGTGGAATGGGCCTTGGAGTTGTCCAGCTTTGGTTTGAAGTTTGAAAGCACATCAACCATTCAGAGCAGAGCACTAGTAGAGTTCATTGCAGAATGGACGCCAACCCCTGATGAAGAAGTATTGGAGACAGTTATCCCCAGCAAGGAGGCGCCCCAAGAATGGATTATGTATTTCGATGGTGCCTTCTCCCTACAAGGTGCAGGAGCTGGCGTGCTTCTCGTTGCCCCCACTGGGGAACACTTGAAGTACGTCGTTCAGATGCATTTTCCCCGGGAGGAGGCTACCAACAATACTGCAGAATATGAAGGGCTCCTTGCCGGGCTCAGGATTGCAACAGAACTGGGAATCAAGAAGTTGATCATCCGCGGAGATTCACAACTTGTGGTGAGACAAGTGAACAAGGATTACCAAAGTCCATTGATGGAGGCATACGTCGAGGAAGTGAGAAAGTTGGAGGAGCGCTTTGACGGATTGCAAACAGAGCACGTGCCACGTGCGGAAAACAGCATTGCTGATCATCTGTCAAAGTGCGCTACGCAAAAACTCCCTGTGGAACCAGGAACTTTTGTTCTCCATCTGACTCAGCCCTCCGTATCCCCGGCAACAATGGCTAGAAAGAGGAGGAAACTGGACTCCGGCAAGCTTCTCCCGGCAGAGCCTCCCGAGGCCCCCGGTAGAGAGCTTGGCGGGAACAACTCCCCTTCGATCGCTGAGCTGCGCCCTCCTGCCAGACCACCGGTTCCTGCGGTCGAGGGACGCGCTCCCACGAATGAGGAGGTGCCACTAGTCCTCGTTGCCGAGCCCCAGGCTCCAACTTGGGCGCGGCACATAGTCCATTTCCTCCAAACTGGAGAACTTCCCGAAGAGCAAGAAGAAGCTGAAAGAGTAGCCCGGAGGGCCAGTATGTATCAGTTCGTGGACAACACGCTGTACAGAAGGAGGCCCAACGGTGTGAAATTGAAGTGCATTTGCCGGGAAGAAGGAAAGGAACTATTGGCAGAGATACACAAGGGTATGTGCGGCTCACACATTGGATCGAGGGCTCTGGTTGGAAAAGCCTTCCAACAAGGATTTTACTGGCCCACAGCCCTCCAAGATGCAGTTGAATTGGTCACCAAATGTGAAGCCTGCCAGTTCCATTCCAAGAATATCCATCTGCCTGCCCAAACTCTTCAGACAATCCCTTTGTCATGGCCGTTTTCGGTCTGGGGGCTCGACATCTTGGGCCCCTTCCCCCGTGCTATCGGGGGCTTTGAATTCTTGTTCATTGCAATCGACAATTTTACAAAGTGGCCGGAAGTAGAGCCTGTGAGAAAGGTGACTGCTCAGTCAGGTATCAAGTTCTTGAAAGGATTGGTGTGCCGCTTCGGGGTTCCTGCCTGAATCATCACCAACAATGGCACCCAATTCACGAGCCACGCCTTCATGCAATACGTACATGCCCTCGAAAGCAAAATATCATTCGCCTCTGTTGCTCACCCAAGGAGCAACGGGCAAGCTGAGAGGGCGAGCGCTGAAGTGTTGCAAGGACTCAAGATGAGAACATTTGATAAGTTGCTGAAGTGTGGCAGGCGATGGATCGGCGAGCTGCCAGTGGTTCTTTGGTCCCTCAGAACGACACCAAATCGAGCTACCGGGCAGACTCCCTTCTCCCTAGTCTATGGGGCAGAAGTAGTTATCCCCATGGAACTCATTGACGGGTCACCTCGAGTGCTTGCCTACGATGAAGTGGCGCAAGAACGGCACCGGCGTGACGACGCTGTGCTACTCGAGGAGAACCGTCTTCGGGCTGCTAGGCGTGCTGCACACTACCAGCAGGCCCTGCGTCGCTATCACAGCCGCAGGGTTCACGCCCGGAGTTTTGAGGAAGGCGACCTTGTCCTTAGGCGCGTTCAGTCCGCCAAGGGTAAAAACAAGTTGACGCCGAAGTGGGAAGGCCCTTACCAGGTAGTACGAGTCACCAGACCTGGCGCAGTCCGTCTGGAGACCGGAGATGGCATTCAATTGCAAAACTCATGGAACATTGAGCATCTCCGTAAGTTCTACCCGTAAGGCGCGGCTGTCGGGCCCTGCCCAGCAGCCACCCTTTTGTACAGGCCTTGCCGATGTTGCATGTAACCCCTTGTACAAAGCCAGGCGTAGACCCTGAGCAACAGAGAAATAAACGAAGCACTGGGGGGCCCCCGAAACTTGCATGCATGCATAAGCATATCATGAGTATAGCATGATCATGTAGATCAGATCGCACATGGCATCGTTTCATCTGTGCTAAGTTGCAGGGTTCTTGCCGTGGACTTGGTCTCAGAGAGAAGAAACAAAGACAGGCCTACGTTGCGATCCCCGGCAAGCCAAACAGATAAGTTTTATCTCTTATCCATACGTGTTCTGTGAAGAGAAACTTGTGCATATGAAAACCTCGCCACCTTTTGAAAACCTAGGTGCTCCCATCCCTTGACTCGAACGTTGCTTCAGTCAGGATGGTTGTAGTGGACTTCAGCGGAAAAAGATTTGGCGGGGGGCTGGTCCCTCCCTATAGTTTGTGCCCGGCAGGCCTAGCCCCGCGGCAACGAACTGAGGGTACCGGCAGGATACCCTGCCGGGGAATACTTGTTTACTTTGATGTATAGAGGCATTTCACCTCTGCATGGATATGTCACATGCACAAGTACCCGGCAAGGCTTGTCTTTTTCATTAATATGCTGATTAACAAGTACAAATCTTACAGAACACAAACATGGATAAAGAAGATTGCATAATTTAGACTAAAGTTTGGCAAGTGCCTACATATTTTAGATTGAAAAAAGATAAATGCCTGTGATGCCTTTGCTCTATCCCTCCCCTCCTTGGAACTACAGGGAGAGACGAAGAAGACGGGGGGGAAGGCCTGACTAGGATTCGGCGCCTCCCCAGGATCAGGATGGCGCCGTTCCCAGACTGGGAGGAAGAAACCAGAGGGCAGGTGCGGATGGTGACACTGCCGGAGGCCCAGCCGGTGATGATGGTGCTGCCGGCAATCACGCCTCGTCGGAGCGGTCTTCCTCGCTCTTGATGTGTCGTGGGTTGCCTCCACTCTCCTCGCCGCCGCCGCTCAAGGGGGCGCGCCCGCTGCCGATTAAGCCCCCTCCATAGTGGCCAGAGCGGACACCAGGCGCTTCGTACGGCTCCACAGAGAGCATGGTCGTCTCCAACGACCCGAAGCTAAAAGGATGCCGTCCCCTAAAGAAGCATGCATGGGCACCAGGAACCCATCCATACATAGGATAGGCAGAACCCCGGAGGAAGGGATCTGCCATTGCCAATGGCGAACCGCTCCCGCGATCTCCCTTCGACGTCACAAAAGGAGGGGGGTTAGGCCACGATTGACTACCACGCTTTACGCCCATTATGGGCTCCGGCATGGTGTCGCTCACATGGCCCCTCACTAAAGTTGAAGCCCCGGGCAGCCCAGCGACCAGCGCGCCAGAGTCGCTACTTCCGGCGCTACCGCCGCACCGCCCGCGCACCCCCCTGAGGCATGTGCGAAGGCGGGAGGAGGGTCCTATCCCAGCAAAGGCGTGGCCACGCCCTCCTTCTCCCCAGGCACCCACACAAGCTTTCGACGTCATCAACCCCAAGCTCGAGCCCGGGGCCTGGCCCCGGTCTCTTCCTCTCAACATTGCGAGAAGAAAGAAGGAAATAAAGAGAAAATGTGTGTGGATGAACACTTCCGCTCCCCCTCGCCCCCCCTTTTATAGGCGGGCTGGGGGCTGGGAGTTGATCCCTTGACGGGTAACCGCCGTCCACCTCCACCAATCCAAGAAGACCGGGCCCCTGCCTCGACGCTCTCCCTCACCACGCGCCTCCGTTACCTACCCCACTCAATGCATGCAGCATACGTGGCCAAGGATAAGGGCGTGGTGGGAAGAGTGAATTGGCAGTTACTCACCCGTGCGTTAAAGTCATTCACGGGCCATTACAAGGATGGCCCCACTACGATTGGCGTTACGCGACGCGCGGGAGAACCGGAAACTGACCTGGGCTCAGGTTAATGAAGAAGCAAAGAAGATCTCAAAGGACAAGCAACTGCTACCCTCTTGCCTGTGCACTGGATAGGGCCTACCCCGACAACGCCCGACAGCACGTTCAAACCAGGCCCGGGGGCTCCTGTCGGTGCAACAAACCTTGGGTCTGTTGCCCAGACCATGCACAGGCCTAAAAGAGCAAGGTTGCGACATCCAAAGCAATATCAAGTTGAAGAGGTAGCTCTTTGAGAAATCAAAGGGCAGATCAAGAAGACCTAGACAAGCTAAATGAACAAGACACCACTAAGGGAAAGCCTCCCTTGCCGGGTAGGCGAGCCTGGCGAGGACGAGGTGGCCCCGAAGGCAAGCCTCAAGACCGTCTCGGCAGGCCTGCCGGGCACAACGAAGGCAAACTACCCAGCCAAAGCTCCACCGCTCCACCTCACAGCAATGCAAGTCATCGATCGGTGCGGTGTCGAGCCCCAAGTGACTAAGTGGTTGTTATTTGGCACATGGCAGCCACTTCCTATGGAAATCACCTCCAAATGACACCCGTCCAGAGACGTGTCAAGCAGACATACGAAAAGGTGGCTGAGTAGCCCGGCAAGGCTTGCCGGGCATGTCATGATGTGACACCAAGCGGCGCATTTAATGCGCTCTACTCTGTCTACAGAGTTAGGTATGATAGCACTGTTTGCTATCTAATCAGTACACAATGACTGATTTGCCACTGTGGTGACCCCTTGATCTATAAAAGGAGGGCTATGGCAACCATAGAAAGGATTCGGACACTTATACTTTCGTACGCGCGTAGCTGCTCTCGCCCCGAAGCGACCCTGTCGGGCTAGAGCGCTACGTTTCCACCACAATCCACCATCAATCCACCAAAGCAGGAGTAGGGTTTACGCCTCGCGGCAGCCCGCACCTGGGTAAAACTGCCCGTGTGATCTCTGTCGTGCTGTGCTACGTTCTCCGCTCTTTGTGCAATGTGCTCATCCCCCCTGCTGAACCACAAGGGGCTGATGGCCCCATAGGTGGCCGTGGTTTCCCACGACAAAAGTGACGACATAAAATGGCGAGGTCAGGGGCACTGAGAGTACCATGTTCCTCCCTAGCCATCAAACATTTCCCTATGAATAAACCAACGTAATGCACAACAGGGAAATGCAAACTAGTAACTCGGGCTCTCGACACGCTCCTATATTCACCCACAGTTAAAGTACGAAGGAAGTCCTCGAACTCGTCTGGTCGAGGCTCCCTTGGTTCCCCATCAGAGGGAATCAAACATATCTCACAAAATTCTGCAAGTGTTCTCTCAAAGTGTTGGGCATATAAATCAAAGTGTACCATGGGAATATCAAGCCTAGACATGAAATAGAAATTTTGCACAAAGGAATTTGTGAGGAGGTGGTATTGGTCACACTCATCTGCGAGGAAGTCGGTCAACCCGGCATTCACAATGAATTGTGTGAACTCTTGGTGCAACCCAGTTTCATTCATGAAAGCATTGTGTGGCCATTCACATGGTCGAACCTCCGTCCTACGCGGAAGGTGAAGGTCAAAGTCCGGGGCACCTTCGATGACTCCCTTGGGACTCCGGCTCAAAGAACCTCTCCACAAGAAGTTCATTTTTCCTAAGAACAAATTTCTTAAAGACCACAAAATGATGTCAACAAAACTTTACAAGATTGATAGCAACTACTCATATGAATGTCTAGAGGCTATATCAAGCATTCAAACTACTTAGGACTCCAAGAATTCAACATGCAAGCTCATTTTCAGTAGCACCAATAGTAGAAAAATATGCAAAATATAATCCACTAAAGCAAAAACTAATTGGAGCAATGGAGGATTCACATACCAAGGAGCAATCCCCCAAAACAGTTTTGGAAACGGAGCTCCGAGCAAAGAGATCGAAAATCTCAGGTTTGGGAGCAAGAACACGAGAGAGAGAGAGCTACCAAGATTTTTTCCTAGAGGTAGGAGATGAAGTGTGCTGAAGACATAAGTGAGTGGGGTCCCGTGGGCCCCACAAGGTATCTTGGCGTGGCCAGGGGGTGGCCGCGCCCTGTTGCCTTGTGGGCAATAGTGGCACCCCGTGGGATGTATTCAATGCCAAAAATTCTTAAATATTCCAGAAACAATCATGTTAAAAATTTACGACATTCTCATCGCTTTTATTTTTGAGGAATTTTTTATAGGGATATTAAGGCCTCCCTTTAATAGAGAACCAGAACAAAGATTTAACACATGGTGAATACATGAACTCCTCGAATTACAGTCATCCCCGGAGAGTATCCCAACTATTGTCACTTTGGGGTCTACGGATCAGAATAATAACTAGTGCATATAACTAGCAGATAGGATCAAGAACGCAAATATATTCATGAAAACATAGTGTTCAGATCTAAAATCATGGCACTCGGACCCTAGTGACAAACATTAAGCATAGCAAAGTCATAGCAACATCAATCTTAGAATATAATGGATACTAGGGATCAAGCCCTAACAAATTGACTCGATTACATGATAAATCTCATCTAACTCCATCACCATACGACAAGCCTACGAAGGAATTACTCACTCCCGATGGTGAGCATCATGAAATTGGTGATGAAGAAGTGTTGGTGATGATGATGGTGACGAATCCCCCTCTTCGGAGCCCCGATCGGACTCCAGAACAGCCCTCCCGATGAAGATCATGATGTGGCGGCGGCTCCGTATCGTAAAACGCGATGTAACTTCTTCTCTTATTTTTTTCTCGGGAAGACGATATTTATGGAGTCAAGATTAGGGTCTGCGGAGCCTTGTAGGCCCCACAAGGCAACAGGGCGCGCCCAGGGGGTGGCCGCGCCCTGTTGCCTTGTGGGCAACTGGTGGCCCCCCTCCATTGGGTCTTCGTTCCAGTATTTTTTATATATTCCATAAAAATCTCCGAAAAGTTTCTCTAATTCTGAGAACTTTTATTTCTTCACAAAAAACAACACCATGGTAGTTCTACTGAAAACAACGTCAGGCCGGGCTAGTTTCATTCAAATCATGCAAATTAGACTCCGAAACAAGAGCAAAAGTGTTTAGAAAAGTAGATACGACGGAGACATATCAGTCCTAACCCAGTGACAGAAGGGGTAGCCAGACACATATTTGTATTGTTGGCATTAAGGGTAAAACGACAGGGTTTAATCATATTGCTTGAGTTTACTTTGTCTACATCATGTCATCTTACTTAAAGCGTTACTCTGTTTGTCATGAACCTAATATCATAGATGCATGCTTTATAGCGGTCGATTGGTGGAGTAATAGTAGTAGATGCAGGCAGGAGTCAGTCTACTTATCGAGGACGTGATGCCTATATACATGATCATTGCCATGAATAATATCATAACTATGCGCTTTTCTATCAATTGCCCAACAGTAATTTGTCTACCCACCGTATGCTATTATTTCGAGACAGAAGCCTCTAGTGAAAACTATGGCCCCGGTTCTACTTTTATCATATTACAAAAACCAAAAATACCTTGCTGCAATTTTCTTTCTTTTCTTTTACTTTCCTTTTTATCTATCTACCACTACCAGATTTAATCCTTGCAAGTAACGAGTTTAAGGAGATTGGCGACGCTATTACCCGTGTTGGGTGCAAGTATTTGTTCTTGTATGTGCAATTGCTGTTCACTAGGATTTGCATGGTTCTCCTTTTGGCTCGATAACCTTAATTCTCACTGAGGGAAATACTTATCAGCTACTATATTGCTTCACCCTTCCTCTTCGGGGAAAATCCCAACGCATCTCACAAGTAGCAAAAACCTGAGGAGGTTGACGATCGACAAGGTGGTGGTGGGATGGGTGGCAGCGTCGTGGAGGGGAAGGAATAGCCCACAACTGCTTGAAATATGCCCCCTCAACATGTAGGTCAACATCATCAGCATGCGAACGCATAAAACGAGAGCCCACTTTCCTTCGAACCACACATCCACAGATGGGTGGCCCAGGCATGACAAGAGGAGAGGAGGGTGAGATGGGGATTTCACACATGGATTCGAAAACAGTTTTTGCCCCCACCGAGCTAGCCGTCGGTGAGGGACATGGCAAAGCAAAACTCGAACTAGGAAATCCAATACAGGGGGCATTCGACAAGAAGAAACCCAATTGAGCTGAGGATGAATATGGATAGGAGATAGGGACAACCCCAGAAACCGACATTTCCCCAATCGAACTAGAATCAACAACACGAGTAACTAGATTGATGCGGCAAAAAACAACTTATGTGATTTGCAGCTAAACGAGAACGATGTAAAAGGGAGAGATGAACTGGCGCCTCTCCTCGGTCACCCGGCCATGGTGGAGGGTCAAGGTTGCGGCAACACAGTCTGACTCCCGCATGACGTGCTTGTGGTTCAGGGACACAAACCCCCCGCATCGCATGCCCACCGAAGAGAAGAAGTGTGGCACCCTGGCACGGAGAAACTGGAACACCTTGTATTCCAGCCCAGAGATCAAGTCTTATGGAATACGACACTGCTTGGCATACAACTGAACAACTCTTATAACAAATAAGAAGGGTACAAGGGTTCTGATATTACAAAGGTTACAAGGGTACGGAGACACTACGCCTGCTAAGGTAGCTCTATGCTAGCAGCGGAACAACTCTTAGCAACGGAATAACTTCTAACAGTGGAACAGTGACAACGATGATGGACTCCACTCCGCAGGGACACTGGCTGGGACACGCCCTAGCTCGCAGACTCGGGATCCTCGACATGCAAACAATCGCGGCATCAGCTGCAATCTGGCGTGATACGCCAGGTGAGTACTTTGAATGTACTCGCAAGCTCACAACAACCAAAAGCATCAAGGCAAGACAATAACATAGCATTAACAGGTTAAGTTATGAACAAACCACTATGAGGTGGAGGTAAATCATAATCATGATGTGGTGAACTAGTAATAATGAATGAACCACCGTTCAAGGTCACATGGACCGTCTCACTCTTGGCTATCCGTCCAAGAAATATATCCTCATGATCACCGCGTGATCACATAACCATCCAACGATCATCCTAGAGATCATCCCAATATCATCATCAGCTTCCTGCCAAACTGTTACTTGCCCACATATAAATATAAGTCATTCTGTCATCGTAAGTGTTGATCGAACAGTGTGACCTAGTACGAACTGTGTCCATAACCGAGGACGCAGCTATCCAAATAGATTGTACACTCTGCAGAGGTTAGCGCATTGTACCCACACCATGGAACTCAAGGCCTTGTACTTCAGTACATATTCCCATTCGGGTCGAACAATGATGTTCCAACAAAACCAATCTATTGCATGACACGTCTTCGGCGAAGCGGTATTGTACTTTGCAGAGCACGTCTCCACTTAACCCAATGGGCGGGATCGGCCAGTGCCTAGAGTGTCTGGCGGGTGGGGCCGCGAGGCCCACTGGCAGGGTCTTCTTCTACCTATCGCGCACGCACACCTGGCCGAGGGAGGGGCAGCTCCCGACGGGTATTGCGGCGGCTCCGGCCTACTCCGACGATGCTCTCGTTCAGGGTGAAGAGACGCATCCGCCCGACCGCTGCACGCTCGCTGGGGAGCTCTGTATCCAGTAGAGCATCAGCCGTAGAGGACGGCGGTGTCGGGCGTCTTCAGGGAACACAGTATGGTCGCGGAGAGGGAGAGTTGGGGCACCGGGGAGGATCGGGGTGGCTAGTAGGGGGCTCTGGTGGCAACAGAAGGGGGGAGGGGCTTCTATTCGCTCGAATTTGAGCGGATGCTAGCGGCGAGGCTACGCCTAGAGGAGTAGAGGAGCTCCGAGAGCTCAATTGAGGGGGCAAGGGGGGTACTAGGAGGGAGGAGTGGAGGCTGGTGAGGTCAAGGGAGCTTGGGAGTGGCTACTTATAGCCGGGCGAAGATACCCGTGGTCGGAAGCCGCCGCAAATGTGCGGTTGATGCTCTGGCGCGACCACGTATGCGTGCGCTCGCGGGCGGGCATGGACGGTGACGTGAGAGAGTTTGTGGAGCGCCAGAGGAGCAGGGAGGTCAGACGCGAGCAGGGAAAGACTGTCGGCAACCATGGGCAATGTGGGCCCGTGTGCTGTGGTGGCTGGGGTCCGACGAGCAGCTTTAGGCAAGGGGGGAGGGATCCATCGAGCTACGTGGGCGACGAAGGAGGTGGGCGGCACCAAGGACGCGAGCGAACGGGCAAGAAGAGGTGGCCCGAGGCTAGCCGACCCACAGAGCGCGCCACCTGCACGCCAGCCGCGCGATCACCGCATGCACGGTGACCCAGCGTGGCCAACCATGTCCAGCGTGTAGTCCACTTGTCCTGGGACCTCTCTGATGCGGTGGGCGCCCATCACGGACGGAGAGCTCAGAGCACCACCACGGCATGCGCTTTCCATCCTTTGCGTGAGATTCCAAGTCCACCCACTAACACGGCATGACAGGGACCCCAAGCCTCGCGCACCCGAGGAAGCGCCGACGGCCACTGCTAATGTGGTGCAGGGAGAGGAAGCCCCGCCTGCCCATGGCGCCGTGTTTTCCTCGACGAAGCCCATACGCAATTTGACGGCTGGTAATCTCAAAATTTGCCGGCTCAGTCTTACGTACGTATCAGTGAAGTTGGAATTCGACGAGCGGTCGGCACCCACGCACGGTGAACAATTGCAGGGCGCTGCGCATTCCCTGCAAACACACATTATTTCTAACTTTGCTTGCCAAGGAGCACCCATCTCATCTCAATCAACCCCACACGACACAGGCAAGCTAGCTAGGTTTGGGGTCCATAAACGAGAACCAATTTAACAAATCTGCACAAAGAGTCTACGCAACGCACAACTTCCTGCCACGGCAGTCTCTGTGCCTTGCGTACACGGCCTAATGGACAGCGACAACGACAACTAAAACCAACATTGTTTTGTTCCACCAAATAAACGGGCTGTAAATTCCTTTGGTCTTTCGATTGTCTGTAGTATAACTCACGGTGGCGCATCAACATTGTCGACCTCTGGACGCCTCGCCGACAAGGGAACCTGCAGGCAGATAATAAGATTGTTGTTAGTAGCTGCTACTCTTAGAAAGGGGAAGGGGCAACAGAAGCCTCCGAGTACTGGCAAAGAGGAGAGAGCCATATAACTTCATCAATGCACAGGAAAGCAGCAAAACTGGTGGGTGTACACATAAAAAAGAAGATGCAGAAACCAAAGTTAGCATTGAACACAACCATATGTAGCATGTTTTTCATTTTGTTTCGTTTTGCAGGAAACCAGATGTAGCATCTTCTTTCTACGACAGTCTAGGAACTTCCTTTTACAACAGTTGTAAACAGTATATATAAGCTCAAAGTGTTCAAGCTATTCAAAAAAAAAAAAAAGGTACAATATAGCTCTGTGTTTGACCGATGTATTACCACGAGAGCTCATGGATGAAGCAGATGGATCTTTGATTTCATCTATACACGTTGCAAAGTGGAAGGAAAAACTTCTTATTTGTAAATTACAAGGTGTATTTTTATTTTTATTTTGAAGAAGAAATAGTGAGGCACTAATGTGGTCAATAGCTATATCATTCGATGGCTAATTGACGAATGATGGATACAACACATAAGAGATGAGTGGCCAGGACAGTCCAATAAAGCGGCTGCCAGAGGAGTCACACAAAAAAATACAAAGGAAATAATGGGGACCGTGAATGCAATCTGAACCTAGAAAAATAGATTTCTAACCAAACGGGCCTGAAGGGAAGACGTCAAAGAAACTTGCACAGAACATGTATTTGAGCATTCTTCAACAATTGAAGCCATCAATCATACTTTGTAAGATATTACTGTGCAATCATTCAACAGCCAAACCAACAACCAACAAAACAGCAGGCATGAAGATCATGGTCACTATAACTGAAAACTGAAGTAGAACCCAATGAGAATACGCAAGAGATGAAAAAAGAACTTTTCTGAATATATGCAAAAAAAATCTTGAAAAGGAATGCATATTTTAATCTGTTCACCATTTTTGTTCTGAAGTGACACTTGCAAAAAGCAACCATTCCAGAAATGATACCGGAGTATGGACAGATAACTACGGTCCTATCGTGGAGTAGGGACTGATACCTGGGTGCTCGTATACGGATAACTTGTGGAAAACTTATGAAAACATAATTATGCTGACAACAAGGTTCTCAACTTCTTTGTGGACGAATACAAAGTTCCTAATACAGAGCACCTTATCTTGATGTCTCTGCTACATATTTTGTCAGAACCAGAATGAACTATACCATTATCTGGCTGGTCACAAAAGTCTGTAGCAACTGTAAAAAATTTGGCCAGTCAATCTAAACAAATCAAGGAGGGACCAACAAATTCTATCCTCAAATGCATCCAAACAAGGGATGTACACAAGAGGCAGATTTGAACAGGAGTTGTGCAAAGGAAGGGCCCATATTAATGTAAAGTTGTGTGCACCAAACCTGACAAAAGTATCAGAAGTTTAGAAGCCTCAGACAAGGCAAGGCATCTCTCCCTATTCCTATTTAATTTTCGAATATCCCCTACATGGTTGGCTGCTAGCTGGTTGAATGGACAAAAGGCGTCTTACATGAGTTCCTGCTCTGAGCAAAACTGCTGTGTTTCGCTTGATCAAACAAGATACAGTCCAAACATCTTTTGTACAAACGACTTGGCGTAACTGCTATCAAATAATCATATCTACCTGTTCGAAAGAAACTAACCAAAGCAAAGCCTCCAAACTAACAAAAATAATGTAATACCCAACAAAGTAAAAATAAACTCATGTGAGAGGCCATGCACTCACACTCGCGTATGACAAAGTCTCTCAACAACCTACTGACTTCATTGGAGAGATGATAAAAGTGACAGCCACAGTAGTCAACAAAATTATCACACTTGAGAGAACATAAAAGGCATTATGATTCATGGCTGACATTTTGACTTGAAAGCAACAGCCTCTTAACTAAATAAACTAGAATTGCAGGAAAAAAAAGATGTTTTGAATTCCTGAAATCTATACGTAAATTTATTGGTCTATTTAAAGTCTGGATTGACTCACAACAAATGATTTGAGAACGGTGAAATTTCAAGGCCCTCTTCTGCTTATATATGCAGAATGATAGGATCCTCACTAAAAGAACCTAATCAACACATATGATCTTCTAAGACAGCTAGTGAAACTAGATGTGTGAGCGTGGATGAGACTAGAGTCTGGATCATCCAATATACTCAGCCAACCCAAAGTACAAACCAAAAACGAAAAGAAAAAAAATCTCTCCTACTTAAAGAAGACATAAAGTTCTGTTGTCCGCTCCTCCTTCGTCCAACCTTACGTACATCCCCTCCTTCCTCTCCATCTTCTAATTTTTTCCCTCCCATCTCTGGTTTTTCAATCGGTTTTCCCTGAAGACCGCCTCCCTGCCCCACCATTTATTGACTTGCCGAATAAAATTCCATTTTCTTTGGTAAGCTAATAAGTGCTTAACAAATATGGGCAGGTAAATCTCTACTATAATATGGGCAGGTAAATCTCTACTATAATATTTATTCCCCCGTTGCAACACACAGGCAACTATCTAGTCAAAAATAAAAGAGAAAACGGCCAGAACGATAATGTTATGAAATGTTTCAAGCAAACCAACAAACCTCTATAAGTAGAAGATAGGTTTGCTCATCAAATAAAATTTCAGTAGTGTATCATTGTGATAACAGCTTCCTACTGTTTAATACGAATAGCTTATTACGAACTTTTTTTTTTGCGGGGTAGCTTATTACGAACTTATACACAGGTCTTAATGAGCATATGCAACTGTTGCTGATACTACAATGACACAAAACTACCAGATCAGAGATATGCCTGAAATTGATGTGAGCAGTCAAGTTTGTACTATAGCATCTCCAGCTTTTAAGTCCTAACCGTTTATGATTATGAAATGTAATTGCATTTACCAAACTATTCTGTAAAAATGGGTAGTTCTTTCTCTACTAGTCAAGAAAAGAATAGTAAACAGGAATTGAAGCAATTTGAGCTACAATCAAAGAGTTATGAACAGGATATAATCAAGTCTACCAAGTAAATTGCATCCGATACAAAAGGCTGTGTTATATGATGTAAATACCTCCAGCTGATCACAGATTTGTGTTCAATTTTTGTTACTGCCACCAGCTCCATCCTGCGAACCACTGTCCTGTGAGCTACTGCCAGCACCGGCATTGTTCCCATCTTGCTGTGGTGTTTGACCTGCCAATCCACCAAACGGCCATGGCAATGACACATTGAATCTCCTTTCCACCACCCTTGCAGTCTCCCCACTCTCCTCCCCTCCTTCCTCAGCAGCACCAGAGCTCCCAGATGCAGCAGCAGCAGCAGCAGCGATACCAACAGCTGACTGTGGGTTTGAGGCCTTATTGCCCTCATAATCAGGATCATCGGTGGGCAGCTCAAAGCGACAAATGGGGCACGAATTGTGGAGCTCCAACCAGGGTACAATGCAATCTGCGTGGTAGATATGCTTGCAGGGCATCTGCTTGGCCCCATCTCCAGGTGAGAAATCTTCCTTGCACACAGCGCACTCGGCGCCCTCTGCCGCAGCAACCATGGCATCGGTGACAACGACGTCAGGAAGAGTGGTCAGGGCGGACTTGGCAGCCGGCGGCGTGCCGTAGCGGTTGGGATCGTTCTCGGCGAGCTGCTCGATGAGTTGCTCCAGTCCCGGGCCGACGAAGTAGTCCCCGTAGCTTGTCCCACCGGCACGGCCGCCTAGGCCGGGGGCGAGGTTGACGCTGGCGTCGTCGAGGAGGACCTGGATGTTGGCGCCCCCCTCCATGAGGGTGTGGATGTAGTTCTGGAAAAACACGAGCGGGTCGAAGGACTCCGGCTCGTTCTCAGGCGTGGCCGTGCCAGCGGCCGAGGCGGCACCGCTCCCGCTCCTGGACCTGACGCGGCGGCCCTCCTGGAGGTCGAGGATGCTGGTGAGGAAGTTGGAGAGGTCGCTGGAGGGGGGCGCGGCGGTGGAGGAGGAAGAGGATCGGGACGGGGAGGAGGCGGTGGGCATCATAGGGGGGAAGGCGAAGGGGAAGGGGAGGATGGTGGGGGCGGGGACGGTGACCTCCTCCAGGAAGTCGCCGCGGCACTCGGGGCATGAGAGCTCGCCGGCGGCCGCGGCGGAGGCGGCGATGAGGACGGTGCGGTTGCATTGGTAGCAGAAGTACTGCTTGCGCGCGAGGGAAGCGTAGTAGGCGGCGCCCGGGGTCGACATGGCGGCGCCCGGCGATCTAGGCAGCGGCGGCGATGCGAGTTTTCTCTACGAAATTTAGGTCTTCGGCTCTCAGTATCTCGTTTAGTCCTTTTTTTCTGGGTTTCTCCGATTTTATCAAGAGCGGCGGTGACCCCGGACGGTGTTTCCTTGCGGCCCAGAGGTAGGTTAGTTTCCGATTGATTCGATTACAACACGTCAGGCGTCAGAGTTTGGTTTGAATTTTGTTAATCGGGTTGATTTCGTGTCAAACATTTGAAAGGTTAACTGACTACTAGTATTCTCCTTTCTTTTTGCAGCGATTTACTGGTATTTTCACCGTTGATTTTTGTAGGAAATGTTACCTTTCAACCGGCTGATGACCCACCCGTATCCATCACCTCAGTCGCCGTTCGATTCAGGGCAAGACGGACCAACAAGTTTGCAATATTAGGCATGTTGCAAATACAAGTTTGTAAACCAGGCCATGTTGCAAACATACAATGATCTAACACGTAGCCAGCGCGTATATAACTTAATCATTTTTATTATTATCATTTTCACGGGAAATTTTTCATCGTTGATGGTTTGTGGAAAAAGCGCGTGTCTTACCTACACCGTAGGCAGCAATATGTTGGGTGAAAGCTTTGTTTTTGCTCAATGACATTATGTGAATTGATTGCAAAAGTTTCATTACTTTAGTAAGAAGTATAATCATCATGATTAGAAGTCTGAGGGCATCTCCATCGTTGACCCGTAAAATTTGCTCTCGCATCTGTCCGCATAAGTGTCACCAGTCCACGGACACTGATGCGGGTTCCGCCTCGAGATGGTGGCGCTTCGTCCCGGAAGCCTTCTTCTGATTTTTCTAGGTCAAATAGCATCTTATAAGATAAGGGGAGTACAGAGGCCTGCTGGTGGAGCCATGAGCTCACCTAGCGTGCCCCGGGGGGCCCACCTGAGCTTGTGGCTCACTGATGGGGCCCCTCCCGATGATTCTTCTTCCAGTATTTTTTTATTAATTTCAGAATAATTCTTCGTAAATTTTCAGGTCATTTGAAGCTTCGGAGAATATTTACTAGTTATGTAGCCTTTTCAGGTCCAGAATTCCAGCTGACGGCTGATACGCCTTCGTCGTATCTACTTTTTCAAACACTTTTGCTTTTGTTTCGGACTCTAATTTGCATGATTTGAATGAAACTAACCTGGGCTGACGTTGTTTTCAGCAGAACTACCATGGTGTTGTTTTTTTACAGAAATAAAAGTTTTCGGAATTGGACGAAACTTTTTGGAGATTTTTTATGGAATATATAAAAAATACTGGAGTCAAGATCCACGGGAGGGGAGCCACCAGTGGCCCACAAGACATAAGGGCGCGCCCACCTCCTAGGTGAGCCCTGATGCCCCGTGGGGCCCACGTGTCTCCGTTGACCATAATTCCAATGCTATAAATTCAGATTTTCCGAGAAAAAAATAAGAGAAGAAGTTTCATCGCATTTTACGATACGGAGTCACTGCCACCTCTTGTTCTTCATCGGGAGGCCAGATCTAGAGTCCGTTCAGGGCTCAGGAGAGGGGAATTCGTCGTCATCATCATCACCAACCCTTCTTCATCACCAATTTCATGATGCCCACCACCTGGAGTGAGTAATTTCTCCGTAGGCTTGCTGGACGGTGATGGGTTGGATGAAATTTATCATGTAATCGAGTTAGTTTTGTTAGGGCTTGATCCCTAGTATCCACTATGTTCTGAAATAGATGTTGCTATGACTTTGTTGTGCTTAACGCTTGTCACTAGGGTCCGAGTGCCATGATTTCAAATCTGAACCCTTTATGTTTTCATGAATATATTTGAGTTCTTGATCCTATCTTGCAAGTTATACACACATATTACGTGTATGATCCGCGTACCCAAGGTGACAATAATTGGGATTCTTTCCGGTGATTACCGTAGTTTGAGGAGTTCATATATTCACTATGTGTTAATGCTTTGTTCTAGTTCTCTATTAAAAGGAGGCCTTGATATCCCTTAGTTTCCTTATGGACCCCGCTGCCACGGGAGGGTAGGACAAAAGATGTCCTGCAAGTTCTTTTCATAAGCACATATGACTATATATGGAATACATGTCTACATTACGTTGATGAATTGGAGCTAGTTCTGTGTCGCTCTAGGTTATAATTGTTACATGATGAATGTCATCCAACATAGTTATCCATCACTGATCCAATGCCTACGACTTTCGCATATTGATCTTGCTAAGTTACTATTGTTGTTGTAGATGCTGTTACAATCACTATAAAACTGCTACTGCTATCGTTACCGTTACTACTGCTATTGTTACCACTGCTATCAAACTATCATACTACTGTGCTACTGGTCACTCTGTTGTAGACATTTAGTTCTCTAGGTGTGGTTGAATTGACAACTCAACTGCTAATACTTGCAAATATTCTTTGTCTCCCCTTGTGTCGAATCAATAAATTTGGGTTGAATACTCTACCCTCGAAAACTGTTGCGATCCCCTGTACTTGTGAGTTATCAAGAACTTTTTCTGGCGTCGTTGCCGGGGAGCATAGCTCTATTTGCTGAGCCACTTGGGATTTATATCTGTTGATCACTATGAAGAATCTGAAGGATGATAGAACCAAGATTGTTCCCTCTAAGACGAGGGGAGGTAAGGAGCTGCCATCTAGCTCTGCACTTGATTCACCTTCTATTTTAAGTAAGCTTGCAACACCACCACCTGCTATTAATCATGATATGTCACAAGTAATTGACGATGCTACTTCTGCTATGAATGATGCTATTGATGATGCTAGTACTATACTTGATGATACTATGTCACTAAGAGTGAATTTCTCGATGAACAACTTGCTAGAGCTAAAGAATTTAAAAATGTTGAAACTAATGAAATTGTTGAAACTGACAAAATTTATGGTTCAGCTATTGGGCCTAGCTACCCTAGAATTGAAATGCCTAAGATACCTGAAGGCTATGTTGTGGGTGAGGAGATAACTAGAGAACTTCTTGCTTCTAATGATAGAGATAATGTTAAGAAACTATTATGTAAGCTGAAAGAAAAAATCTTTGAATGCAAGAATGAAATATGATCCTAAGTTTGCTACCTCACCTATCTTTGTTAGTGATAAGGATTATGAATTCTCTGTCGATCCTGAGTTAATTACTTTGGTTGAATCTGATCCTTTTCATGGTTATGAATCTGAAACTGTTGTGGCACATCTCACTAAACTGAATGATATAGCCACCATGTTTGCTCATGTGAAAAAAAATTCTCTATTACTATATCCTTAAGATGTTTCCTTTCTCGTTAAAGGGTGGTGCTAAGATGTGACGCCCTCGATTCAATCGTACACTAATCATACATGCAAATGTGTACGATCAAGATCAAGGACTCACGGGAAGATACAACAACACAACTCTAGACACAAATAAAATAATACAAGCTTTATATTACAAGCCAGGGGCCTCGAGGGCTCGAATACATAAGCTTGAGTACAAACGAGTCAGCGGAAGCAACAATATCTGAGTACAGACATAAAGTAAACAAGATCTGCCTTAAGGAGGCTAGCACAAAAGCAACAACAATCGAAAAGGCAAGGCCTCCTGCCTGGGAGCCTCCTAACTACTCCTGGTCGTCGGCGGTCTCCATGTAGAAATAGGCTTCGTCGGGGTAGTAGTAGTCGACGGGGGTGGCATCTGGCTCCTAGGATCCGACATCTGGTTATAGCAACCGGAAAGAAGAAAGTAGGGGAGAAAAGGGTAGCAAAGCAACCGTGAGTACTCATCCAAAGTACTCGCAAGCAAGGATCTACACTACATATGCACTGGCATCAAAGGGAATGGACTGTATATGTGGACTATACTGCAGAATGCCAGAATAGAGGGGAAAGCCTAGCCTATCGAAGACTAGCATCTTCTTGAAGCCACCATCTTGCAGCATTTAGAAGAGTACAGAATAGCATTTTATAATTAGCAAGCATGTTGTAGCATTAACGCCCAGAGATCCTTTCTCGACTCCCTGCGAGAAAGCAATCCCGGAGCCATCATATCCATTCCACATCTCAGTATCCAATTCTAGTTGTAAAGATCGGAATACAACTCTGGGTCGTCCTGTTATAGTGGACACGGCTATTCGAATAGATTAACTTCCTACAGGGGTGCACCACATTACCCAACACGCTCGATCACTCTGGGCGGACACACTTTCCTAGGTCATGCCCGTCCTCGAAAGATCAACATGTCGCAGCCCTACCTAGGCCCAACAGAGAGGTCAGCACGCCGGTCTAAATCCTAAGCGCGCAGGGGTCTTGGGCCCATCGCCCGTTGCACTCCTGCACGTTGCGAACGCGGCCGGTGAGCAGACCTGGCAGCCTCCATTACAAAGGAGGGTGCTTTACGTGGTCCAACTCGGCGCGCACCACTCAGTCGCTAACATCTGGAAAGCTTCGGCTGATACTACGACGTCGAGTGCCCATAACTGTTCCCATGTGGTGGTTAGTGCGTATAGGCCAGCGGCCGACTCAAATCAAATACCCAATCTCGTTAGTGGCTTGGGAGCACGCGGTAACGAGCAGAGACTCATGATATGTGACCTCGTCGCCCCGTCTCGTGGACTTACGGCAAGGGCCCGGAATGCCCGGCCGTGCCATGTAGAAATCTCGCGGGTACCCTCCAGGTCAACCCGACTACACATCAACTCGCGGGTACCCCTCAGGGCCGACCTGACTTCAGTAACATGGTTCTGTGATAAAGTCAAAGTAACTGTGTGTCCAAAACACCAAGGGGGAATCCGAGGAATCACCCTTGATGGAATCCACCTAATGTAATCGTCAAGGTGAACTAGGAGGAATCACCCTCGAGGTTCATGCTTGAGGTGTTGCACGACAGAGTCGTATCGGGAGTGGTGAAGGAGGAATCACCCTCGATGACCACGCCCGATTAGCTACACTACAGAGTTAACATCAGAAGTGCTATACGAGGTATCACCCTCGGCACTCGACAGTAACCCTGCAGAGTCGTACAACTAAAGGGGGTGTGATGTGATGTGTCGGGCCCTGGACGTCGATCACGTTGATCGAGTCAACTGGTAAACAGCGGGGGCAATAAGGACAAGGTGAGGGACCACTGATGGATCACTAACCAACCTATACTAAGCAGTTTAGGATAAGCAGGTAAGGTACAAAAGCAGGTTACAAAAGCAGGCTATGCATCTGAATAGGAGCAATCAAGTACAGTAGCAAAATCTAATGCAAGCATGAGAGAGAATGGAATGGGCGATATCAGAATGATCAAGGGGGGGTTTGCTTGCCTGGAAGCTCTGTTGAGAAGAAAGGGTCATCATCGATGTAGTCGATCACAGTGGCATCGGCAGCGGTCTTGAGGTCTACCGGAGAGAAGAGGGGGAAGGAACAATAAATAACCGAGCAAATAAATGCATCACAAAGCATAACCATGGCAATATGCGGTGCTAGGGATGACCTAACGCGGTGCTACACGTTACAGACAGAGCGGGAAAATATCTGTGGATATTTCCCGGGCTTTGGGCATTTATCGGATAGACGATCCGGAGTGGAAGGTTCCATGTTTGCTGTGTTGGAGGCATGTGACAGGTATGTGGATGGCATATTCGGATTCGTTGAATCTTTCTGAGCAATTTTCATATATAAATTATTTTCATTCGTGTCGGCGTGTGACACCTATGGGACCCCAAGGGACCCTTTTACGATTCGGCAGGGAGAGGGGTATGCACGAAGAGCAGAACCAACGATCGATGCGGGGCGATTTTACCCAGGTTCGGGCCGCTAATCAGCGTAAAACCCTACTCCTGCCTTGTTTTATTATGAATGTTCTTGAGCCCAGGCTCCAGGAGCGCTTGCGATGAACAGTACGTTCAAAGAGCAGCTACGCATGCAGAATGGGCCAGAAGATCTTTTCCTCCCCTGTAGCAGTTGCCTTGGGCCTCCTTTTATACGCTAAAAGGGGTCACCACAGTGGCAAAATGTACATACATTGAGGTGTAAAGTAGCTACAGGGTTATCATACCTAACCACTGACGGATTAGGACGAACGCATTTAATGCACCGTGAGGTGTCCGTTTAGGTGTCCTCACTTTCTTGGGGATGGAAAAAAGGGGCCATCCCATCAGCACCGCTTAATCTCTCCTCCACTGGCGCGTTGCCACGCATCCAGAGAGGGACCCAGAATGTCGGGCTTGTTGCTGTATCGAAGCGGTGGCACAGTAGCAGAATCTTGCCGGGCGCCGAATCTTGCCGGGCTTCGCAGGCCACCCCGGCAAGATCTTGCCGGGGAGGCTGGCTTTCGGATTCCAGCTCTTCCTATCTGCTGATCCTCAGATCTTTGACTTGAGTATTTCTTCGATAGCCTGGGTTAACCTCGAGCTGTTCCCCGACAAGCCTTGCCGCGAGTATGGCTACAACTGCCCATGCACAAGTACGGGGTACTAATGGCCCAATACTTAGTACACCGACAGGAGCCCCCGGGCCTAGTCCACACACGAGTGCGAGGTGTTGTTGGGCTAGGCCCAAACAGTGCATGGGCACACGTGGTAGGGAATTAACTGCTCGTAAATATCCCGCTTACTGTGCCCCCACTACGTGCGCTGAATGCGCGACGTGGGAAGCGTGCGTCGAAAGGCTGCAACTGCAATGTGCCTGCAGAGGCGTATTCATATTGGGGAGTAAAAGAGGCGGCCTCACACCTTCCCCATAAAAAAGGGAAACTGCAGAGGCACAGCCTATTTACCCCCTCTTCTTCTCAATCTGGCCTCCACCATTATCTTCCCTTCCCGAGCTCAGAGCCAGACTTCTCCCCATCCGCTCTTTGCTTTCGTACCCGCTCGATCCTCAGCCTCCGCTCTCGCAGTCGCCATGCCGCCCAAGGCTAGCAAGGCCAAAGGCAAGAGCAAGGAGATGAAGGCCGATGTCCCGGAGAGCGAACTGGTGAAGATGCGAAAGAAGTTCGTCGTCTTCGCTCCAACGCTCGATGCGAGGGCCTTAAAGAACCGGTACCAGTGCATGTGGGCGAAAGGGACACAAGCTCATCCCGCAACTCGCATAATTCCAGGTTCTTGTTCCAAGGGCGGCCCTGACAGATATCTTTTCTTCACCGCTTACTTCTATTGCGGACTTTGTCCCCCATTCTCTGATTTCTTCAACGATATTATGTACACATACGGCTTCCACCTTCTTGATTTCACACCGAACGCCGTAATGTGCATGTCCATCTTCGCTCATCTTTGCGAAAACTTTGTCGGAGTAGTTCCCAACACCGCCCTTTTCCGCCATTATTTTATCCCTCGCATCCAAAAGGGGGAGGCCCTTTCCGGTTCCATCGCCTGGATCCCACGAGCTTGGAATAAGGAGATATACCCGGATGGAGTTCAACGCAAGAAGTGGGACGAATGGCGGTCTAAGTGGTGCTGGATCAAGGAATCAGATCCCCATCCGTTCTGTTCGCCTCGTCGGCAGAAGGCGGTCCGCGGCAGTGACTGGAGCAATCTCGCCGTGGAGGACGAGAGGCTCACAATCGCCACTACCAGGATCCTTCGCCTGAAAGCTGCCGGGCTTACAATGGAGATGATCGGCTTCGATTTCTTCCGCCGCCGCATCGCCCCCCTACAGAGCAGGGGAAGACCAGCTTGGGAGTATCAGAACGCAGCGGATATCATGAGGCTGCGTCCAGGATTGAACAACAATCTGACGACCATGCAGCTCGGCGCTCTTCGCCACAAGCTATTCCAGCGTGATGACAAACATCGGTTGCCGGCAAGAATTGTTCCTTTGTGCAACAACTCCGTGCTGGGGTCGATCATTGCCTTCATGCCAATGTTCAACGCCCATGGTCTTGACGCGACTTGGGCCGAGCCAACCGAAGAGGAAGCACAAAAGTTCTTCGACAACTTGTCCGAGAGGGCCGTCCGGGAAGAAACGAACCTCATTCGCACCACCACTGACGAAGAAGTGGCATATATTGCCTCTAGGGTGGAGGAAACGAATCTTGCCGTGGAGGCCGGCAGCTTTGGTTTCACAGAATGGGAAACCAGTGAAGCAGAGGTTGTGATGGAAGAAGAACCTGCCGGGGAGGCTGAGGCTGCCAGGGAACAGAGCAGCACAGCCACTGAGGGCTCGTCCGACGAGGACACAGCCGAAGAAGAGCCGCAGGAGGAGCCCCCAGCTCTGAAAAAGACCAAGTGCGTTCTACGAAAGGCCGCTTCTGGCATCCCGGCAAGCCAACCTTCGTCGAGCAGCGAGGCTCCCGGCAAGAAGGCGGCCGGCAAGACTGCGCCGCGGCAAGGAGTCCATCAGCAACCTGCGCGGCGCGCGAGACCCGCACCTGCGGCAACTGCTGAGGCGGCAGGGGCGTCTCACACAGCCACACCGGAGGCTGAGGTGGCGGAATCACGCCAACCTCCTGTGCCTGTTACAGCCAAGTGACCCAGGACCCCTCCTCCGCCTCCTCACACGGACACGGCACCGGAGGTCGATTTCAACATCTCCGGCTTTAGCCCGGAACGAGAAGAGGAAGAGTAAGTGTCATGTCATAGCCTTTATCTTCCAAATCTTGGAGTAATCTCATAGCCTTGTTTTGCCTTGTCTCCGTAGCAATGCAGAAACCTTGGCGGAAAGGGCGGCGAAGAGGTTGAGAACTTCCACGGGCGACGAGCCCCCGGCTGGCTCTACGAGCGCGCTAGAAATTGTCGTCGTCAGCCCGGAGCTCAGCCCTCAATGCAGCCCCCAGCGCAGCCCCCAGCGTGAGTTCTCCACTTGTTTTCTGCTGACGGGCGCTGAGGTTTTTACCCTTGCCGCTGATATCTTTGGACTTGCAGGAGAAGAACAGCAATAGGGAGAGGTGGAAACCGCCCCCTTCGTGCCACCTTCATCTACCGCGCCGCCCACAAGCGCATCTCCGGCAAGAGTTACCACTGACGAGGCTATCCTGGTTGAGGAAGGGCCGGTATACATGGATACCAGCAACATTTCCCCGGCAACAAACACTGCCGGGAGGGGCGAGGCCACCTCTCAACAACTCGACACGGGTAACTGTTTGCCTTAGAGCACTTGCTATCCTTTTCTTTATCTTTCTTTCTTTTTGTCTCCTTGGACTTCAATCTTAATCTTATTTGATTTCCTTCCTTCGTCCTCCAGAATTCCCTGTGATGGAACACATGGATGTCGACGTTGTCATCGAAGAGACCACCAGAGACGCTGCCGCCGAAGCTGACAGGATCGCCGCTAGCGAGGCTGCCAAAGACGCCACCGCCAAGGTCAGCGGAACTATTGCCGAGGAAGCCGTCAAGGAATCTGTCGAGAGGGCCGGCGAGGAAACTGATGACCGTACTAACGGCATTCCTGCCGCAGGAGCGCCAGGCGCTACATCAGCCACAGAGCCCCCAGCCACCGGCGAGACGAACGTCGAGGACCAACCATCAACGTCCGAAGCCCCCTCATCAAGCAAATATCTCAAGGTCGGCGACAACTTATTCATCAACTTGCCAGGCACGGCAAACATTGAAACGTCGACCAGAGGGGAAGTCTTTGATGAAGAAATCATCGCCGCTGCCGGGCTCGAGATTGTTGATGATCCAAGCGCCAGCAGTGGCAAATCTGAAGAGGATCAGCTCCTCCAGGCCATGGGTGAAAATTTCCACAAGCTCCAAGCACTCCACCGTGCTCGGAAAGAGAAAGCAGATTCCAGAATGGCAGTTGTCGAGGCAGCCGAAGCAGATTTTCAGAAGCGCGTCGAACAAATGCAAGTCTGGTACACCGAGGCCCTTCAAGAGTTGACTGCCAGCCGGGAACAAGTGAGCCAAAACTGGACAGAGATCCTCTTGAAACAATCTGACCTGGAGAAAGCGCAGGAAGAAGCTGCACAAAGAACTGCCGCTGAGGATGCTCTCCTGACGGAGCGTCGCATTGCACTTGACGCCCATGAGGAAGATCTTGTCACGCGTGAGCAGGCACTCGCTGCCAAGCTTCGCGGCAAAGATGAGGAGGTTGATAAGCTCGTCGCGCAGCGGATCCAAGAGCTGGAGTAAAAGCACAAGGAGGCGCTCGAAGCTCTAACTGTAGATCACGCCGGCAAGCTCAAGGAGGCCGTCGATGCTGCCGAGGCTGCAGAGGCTGCCAAGAACGAGCTAAGTGACAAAGTGAAGAAGCTAGAGGTGGATCTTAAAGAGCACGGCAAGGAGCTCTCGACGCTCAAAGGGGACAGGGAGAAAACTCTCCACAGCCTGGCGGAGATGCAAGTTGCCATGTCCGACAAGACCAAACAGCTCACTTCAGCCAACGATGCCATTGCCGATCTGAAGCTAAAGCTGACCACGCTGGAGAAGTCCCTCAAGGACGGCAGGGCCCGCGAGAAGGCCCTAAGCAGAGATCTTCAGGAAGAAAGGAACTTGCTTAAGAGCGCCGCCGCCACCCAAATTGACTATGAAAAGGGAGTGAAAATCTGGACTGATCGCCTTGTCGACGCCGCGGAGAAGCTCACTGCACAGTTGTCAACCATGGGGCAGGATGGCCTGCAAAACTTCAGGTATTCCACCGAAGAAAGGATATCTTCGAGCGCCAGGTTGACCATGTTCTTCGAAAGCATCGTCGACGCTTTGAAGCTGCTACAGTCCAACCGAGCGACCCAACTGGCCAATGAATCCCGCAAACTTTGCCGGGCCGTCCTCCGCAAGGTACTCGTCAAGGTGGTATACAATAACCCTGGCATTGATCTCACCAACGTGCTCGACCACTTGCCGAAGGATGTAGATCTCAGGTCACTTGAGGAGCTTGTCGCGCCCATCCTTGAGAAAGTAGATTCAATCAAGAGGATCGAGGGCCGACACAGGGACTAGCTGCCCCATTTTCCCTTGTCGCCGCCATTCCATGCCAAAAGACAACCAAGTCTTATGTTCGATCCGCGGCAACTTATTGATGTAATATAACTTGTGTATGCTTGGGTATATGCATGCTATTTCCCTTGTCTGATTCCTTTATGTACGGAATATACCCTACGCTTACTGAAAACTTGCCGGCGCGCAACCTGCCACGAGCGCTGGGTGCGGGACTTCAGCAGCCTGCTGGAGGTGCAGCGGCCGGCAAGGCACCTTGGCGTTCTCAGTGCAGCCACTTAAATTGTTGAGCGGACTTGAAACAAAATAAGGGCGCAACCGATTACGACAAGGGTTCCTTCGCATGCAGGTTTTCCATACAAAGGTCGAAATCGTCTAAGGAAAATAACTTTGTAATAAAGGAAACTTGCTTTAAGTTTTAGAACTTAGCTTTCTGTCCTTATTCTTCCTCCGGTAAGGCGTCAATTCTGAACGTCGCCAACTGGTACTCATATCCTCCTCCCCCCCGGCAAACGTGCATGCGAGGAATCCTTCTGCCTTTTAAGAAAAAGAAAGAAGAGAAAATGAAGATATGGAACCTTGGCGGTTCGTTAGAGCTTACCGGGAACAAGTATCATACAACATCTTAGATAAGCATGCATATATGTATATGAACATGGAAATCGATAAGGAAATGCACAACACTTAAACTTATTCATCTGGGCTCAGGGTCTGCGCCTGGCTTTGTACAAAGGATTACATGCCTCGCCGGCAAGACTTGTACAAAAAGGTGGTTGCCGGGAGCCCCCGGCAACCGCGCCTTATGGGTAGAACTTGCGAAGATGTTCAATATTCCATGAGTTGCTCACTGGAACGCCATCTTCGGTCTCCAGGCGGACAGCGCCGGGCCTGGTGACTCGTACTACCCGATAAGGGCCTTCCCACTTCGGCGTCAACTTGTTTGAATTCTTGGCGGACTGAATCCATCAAAGAACAAGGTCGCCTTCCTCAAGGCTTCGGGCATGAACTTTGCGGCTATGGTAGCGGCGCAAAGCTTGCTGGTAGCGTGCAGCTCGCACAACAGCCTGAAGACGATTCTCCTCAAGGAGCATAGCGTCATCTTGCCGCAGTTGCTCTTGCTCAAGCTCATCATAAGCGAGCACTCGAGGTGATCCGTATATGAGTTCCGTCGGGAGAACTGCTTTCGCTCCGTAGACCAGAGCGAAGGGTGTCTGGCCGGTGGCTCGATTTGGTGTCGTTCTGATTGACCGAAGAACCGCCGACAACTCATCAATCCAGTGCCTTCCGCACTTTCTCAGCCTGTCAAAGGTTCTGGTCCTGAGACCGCGCAGCACTTCAGCATTAGCCCTCTCCGCTTGGCCGTTACTTCTCGGGTGAGCAACAGAGGCAAAACAAATTTTGCCGCCAAGGTCTTGGACGTACTGCATGAAGGTGCGACTTGTGAATTGCGTACCGTTGTCGGTGATGATCCTGTTGGGCACACCGAAACGGGAAACTATTCCTTTAAAGAACTTGACGGCTGATTGCGCTGTCACCTTCCTCACCGCTTCCACCTCCGGCCACTTTGTGAACTTGTCGATTGCAACGTACAAGTACTCAAAGCCCCCGGTAGCACGGGGGAAGGGGCCCAATATATCGAGTCCCCAGACCAAAAATGGCCAGGAGAGAGGGATCGTCTGAAGAGCTTGGGCTGGCTGATGTGATTTCTTCGAATGAAACTGGCACGCTTCACACTTGGTTACTAGTGCAGTTGCATCCTAGAGAGCGGTGGGCCAAAAGAAACCTTGCCGGAATGCTTTCCCGACAAGTGCTCTTGATCCTATGTGAGAGCCACATATGCCTCCATGTATCTCTGCCAACAGCTCTAGTCCATCCTCCCGAGGAATGCACTTTAATTTCACACCGTTTGGTCTCTTTCTGTATAGGACATCATCGACGAACTTGTACATAACAGACCGACGGGCTACTTTTTCCGCTTCTTCCTGTTCCTCAGGGAGTTCTCCTGTATGAAGGAAATGGACAATGTGCTGTGCCCATGCTGGAGCCTGGGGCTCGACAGCTAGGACTAAAGGCATCTCTTCCGCTAGGGGAACATTTGTCTCGACAGCGAAAGCGTGAGGTTCCGCCGGAGCCCATCGTTCCCCGGCAGGTTTGTTGCTGATCCCGGCAAGTTCCTTGCCGGCGATTCCAGGGAGCTCTACCGAAAAGTACTGTCCAGAATTCAACTTTCTTCTCTTTTCTTGCCGCATTGATGACACCACAGATGGTTGAGTCAAATGGAGCACAAAAGTTCCTGGTTCCACAGGCAACTTGAGGGCAACGCGCTTCGACAGGTCGTCAGCAATACTATTCTCGGCACGAGGAATGTGCTTCATTTGCAGACCGTCAAAGCGCTCTTCCATTTTTCTCACTTCATCCACGTAGGCTTGCATCAATGGACTCTAATAATTCTTGTTAACTTGCCTGACAACAAGTTGCGAATCGCCTCTGATGACGAGCTTCTTGATACCAAGGTCTGCCGCGATCCTGAGACCGGCAAGCAGCCCCTCGTACTCCGCAGTGTTGTTTGTCGAACTCTCCCGGGGAAAATGCATCTGGATTACATACTTGAGGCGCTCTCCGGTGGGTGCGACAAGCAGCACGCCAGCACCGGCGCCTTGCAACGAAAAAGCCCCGTCACCCATTCTCGATCAATTTCCTTGCCGAGGAGAGTCATTTCTTGAACTTCTTCGTCCGCCGTTGGGGTCCATTCCGCAATGAACTCTGCCAAGGCCCTGCTCTGAATTGTCGAAGTACTTTCAAACTTGAGACCAAAGCTTGACAACTCCAACGCCCACTCCACAATCCTGCCGGTTGCCTCTGGATTTTGCAAAATTCGTTGCAACGGAAAGCGAGTGACGACGGTGATTTCATGTGCTTGAAAATAATGGCGCAGTTTCCTCGAGGCCATAAGGAGGCTGAAGAGCAACTTCTGCACACCAGAGTATCTTGACCTAGCTCCCTGCAAGAGGGAGCTAACAAAATAAACTGGGCGCTGCACCACCTTTTTCTTTTGCACTGGTCCTTCTGACTGCGCAGATCCTGCCTTGCCGGGATCAACCCTTGCCGGGGAAGATCCTGCCGCGTCACTTGGCGGTCCCGCTGCTGGTATTGCTTCCTCATCAGCTTCTCTCTGCGCCACTAACGCAGCACTAACCACTTGATTTGTCGCTGCCAAATATAGCAGCAACGACTCTTGTGGCTTAGGTGCGACTAGTGTTGGCGGAGAAGAAAGGTATTTCTTCAAATCTTGTAGCACAGCCTCCGCCTCTGGAGTCCATTTCATTGGACCTGCCTTCTTAAAGATTTTGAAAAAGGGCAAGGCGCGCTCAGCAGATTTGGAAATAAACATGCTTAGGGCAGCAACACAACCGGCAAGACGACGCACATCCTTGACGCGTCTTGGCGCTTCGATCTGCTCAATAGCTTTGATCTTGTCGGGGTTCGCTTCGATCCCTCGTTGAGATACAAAGAATTCGAGAAGCTTGCCGGAAGGAACACCAAACATGCACTTCTCAGGATTGAGCTTTAAATTGATCTTGCACAGATTTGCAAATGTCTCTTCTAGATCTTGTATGAGCATCGTTTTGTCCTTGGTTTTGACCACTATATCATCCATATATGCCTCCATATTTCTATGGAGCTGAGGCTCAAAACCAATTTGGACCGCTCTCGCAAATGTAGAACCAGCACTTTTCAACCCGAAAGGCATTCGTATAAAACAATATGTACCACATGGGGTGATAAATGCGGTTTTTTCTTCATCTTCTTTTGCCATGAAGATCTGATGGTACCCTGCGTAGGCATCAAGGAACGATAGTAGGTCACAACCAGCAGTGGAGTCCATAATCTGGTCGATGCGCGGCAAGGGAAAGGGATCTTTTGGACAGGCTTTATTGATGTCTGTATAATCAATACACAGCCTCCATTTCCCATTCGCCTTGCGCACTACAACCGGATTAGCCAACCACGTTGGGTGAAGCACTCCTCTGACCAATCCTGCCGCTTCCAGCTTCCTGATTTCTTTGGCAATAAATTCTTGCCGTTCCAAGGCTTGCTTCCTGACCCTCTGCTTGACGGGCCGTGCGTGAGGACAGACAGCAAGGTGGTGCTCAATTACCTCCCTGGGAATACCGGGGATGTCAGACGGTTGCCATGCAAACACGTCGACATTCGCCCGCAGGAAGGCAATGGGCACGCTTTCCTATTTGTCATCTAGGGTGGAACTTATGGTGAAAATTCCTCCCGTTCCGTCCTCCCTGACGGGCACCTTCTTGGTCTATGGTGGAGCAGCCTTGGATTTCTTGTTCTTGCCGGTGGAACTCTCTGGTGCGTCCTCAACGGAGGCGCAGCACTCCGAGGAGGTGCGCTTGCCGGAGTTTGCGCAAAGATTCTTGCCGGTCTTCTTCTTCCCCCTGGGAATTCCAGCGGCAGGAGCAGATGCCTTGACGGCAGGTGCTGCAACTGCTTCCCGGTAGAGTTGGTCGGCACAAATGAGCGCATCCTTTTTATCAGAGTGGATAGTGATGACACTCAACGGCCCGGGCATCTTCAGCACATTATACGCGTAGTGTGATGCCGCCATGAACTTAGCCAGCGCTGGGCGGCCAAGGATCCCAATGTATGACATAGGGATCTTGGCGACATCAAACACTACCTTCTCTGTCCTGTAGTTGAGCTCGCTACCAAATGTCACCGGTAGCGTAATCTTGCCCTTTGGCTGGGTTCTTCCTGGATTGACCCCTTGAAACATGCCCGTTTCCTCGAGATCTTCATTAGGAATTTGGAGCCTCTTGAGCACATCTGGCGAAATTAGGTTCAGTCCGGCCCCACCGTCAACTAGCATTTTCGTCACCTTGAGGTTGCGGATTGTCGGTGAAACCAACAACGGCAAGCACCCGACCGCAGTTGTGCGATCAGGGTGATCCTTGGCGTCGAAAATGATAGGCGTGTTGGACCACTTCAGGGGCTTACATGCGTCTAGCGACGGCTCCGTTGCATTAACCTCTCGCACCCACTGTTTAAGTCGACGGTGGGAAGAATGCAACGAGGCGCCCCTGTCGATACACATGGCCTCTGTAGCTTTCTGAAATTCTTGCTCACTGGACTCATCAGCTTCTTCATCATCATCACCTTCTTCTTTGTCACGGCCTCGAGCGGGCCTCTCCCTCTGTTGTTTGGCCTTGCCGCGGTGACCCCTTGGCCACCGCGCTTCTTGCCGGACCCCTCAGCACCGTCTTGGGCCTTCTCCTTGTCTCGCTTTTCATACTCAGCTCTCTACTTCTCGACAAGCTGCTCAACTTGCCGGCAGTTTTGGAGATCGTGGCCCTTGGTGCGATGGATCTTGCAATACTGCTTGCCGGAGCTTTCCGACTTGTCGGCAGCCGCCAAGGCCTGGCAGGAGGCGCACCCAGCAAGCTCCTTGCCGGGGTCGTCAACCTTGGCCTTCTTGGCGGCGCCAGGGTTGCCGGATTCCTCGACAGCAAGCACGGCCTTGCCTCTGCACTTCTTGTTCCGCCGCCGGCCTTTCCTTGACGGGGTTGTAGCGTCTTCATCTTCTGACTCGCCCCCTGCACCAACAGCCTCGCCAGGGAGTTTCCTCCCTTCCTTAACTCGAGCGCACTTGTCGGCCAAAGCGTAAAGCTCGGCAATACTCCAGACCTTGTTCATCGCCAGCTCTTCACGCATTTTGCGGTTGCGCACGTTCTGATGAAACGTGCTAACAACAGTGGCAGGGTGAACGTCAGGAATATTGTACTGCACCCGGCTAAACCTTTGGATAAACTTGCGCAGGGATTCGCCCTCCTTCTGAGGGATGATATGCAAATCACTCTCTTGGCCAGGAGCTTGGTGGCCTCCAACAAAGGCGCCAACAAACTGATGGCACAGATCTGACCAAGAAGAAATAGAATTCTTCGGCAGATGCATTAACCACGACCTAACGTTGGGTTTGAGCACCAATGGGAAGTAGTTGGCAAGTATCTTGTCGTCTTGGCCCCCGGCAGCCTGCACCGCAATGGTGTAGATGCTCAGGAACTCCGAGGGGTGAGTCTTGCCGTCATATTTCTCCGGGACCTCTGGCTTGAAGGTTCGGGAATTGGGCCACTGGACTTGCCACAGCTCACGGGTAAACGCTGGAGTACCTACCTTGTAAGGTAAGTCGCCTGCGTCCCCTGGCGTAGGCTCGTCAACAGCGGGCCCTGCGCGCTTATCAGATTGATAGCGCGCTTTCCGTCGCCACTCGATGGTAGTTCGAGCGTCCTCTTTGCTTCGTTCCTGGAGAACCTGCCGCTGATCGCGGCGCATCCGCGGATCGGACGACGCCGTGGGGTCATCATCACGACCATCAGTCCGCCGGGTTGTCGACCGCCGCTGGTGTCGTGGAGGGGAGTGCACCATGGTCGCACCACCTCTGGTTTTCACCATATCGGCTCGCGCCGGATCGATGGGCCGCCATTGTGAGGGCCCTGCCTCCTGCGGCCCATCCTTGTTGGTGAAGCCAATGAGACTCTGGATAGTAGCTCGCCACTCCTCCATCTTCTCCAAAGCAGGAGGGAAATCGAGGAGCAGCTGTGCACGCGCCAAAGCTTCCGCTGGCGTAGGTGGCGGTGACAGGTGCGAAGTACGCGAGGTGCTCTGACTCCTAACCATGTGAGAAGGAGCACCATCACGATCACGCGGCCGCGCGCCACTTCTGCCAGCAGTTTGATGTGCATGCTGGGCCTGCGCACCTTGGGATCGATGCACAGAAGTCCTTTCATGGGGACGCCCTGAACCACCAGCGCCATGGCACTGTTCATCGCGCACAACTTTGGTAGGTCATGACGCTTGCGCCGGCACGGGAGTCCTAGGAGGCGTCCTCTGATCTCTGGAGTTCGTTGCACCACCCGTGGGTAGCATAGCTCCATCTCTGGATCCAGCAGCGTGTGGATTGCCGCTGCCGCTGCGAATGACGCCGCTCACTTGGCTGGGATCACCGGAACACCGTGGAGGCTCTAATCCTCTTCCTTCTGCACCTACACCGTCGCCCGTACGCGAGGGCGCACGCAAAACTGATGTAGATGGTTGCGCCGTTGCGGCACTCTTCTTCTTAGGTGGCATGATGATGAAGAAACTAAGTCGCCGATCACTGGATCAGGTTCGCACAACCTTCTTCCCCCTATCTGGCGCGCCAAAGATGTCGGCGTGCGACACCTATGGGACCCCAAGGGACCCCTTTACGATTCGGCAGGGAGAGGGGTATGCACAAAGAGCAGAACCAACGATCGACGCGGGGTGATTTTACCCAGGTTCGGGCCGCTAATCAGCGTAAAACCCTACTCCTGCCTTGTTTTATTATGAATGTTCTTGAGCCCAGGCTCCAGGAGCGCTTGCGATGAACAGTTCGTTCAAAGAGCAGCTACGCATGCAGAATGGGCCAGAAGATCTTTTCCTCCCCTGTAGCAGTTGCCTTGGGCCTCCTTTTATACGCTAAAAGGGGTCACCACAGTGGCAAAATGTACATACATTGAGGTGTAAAGTAGCTACAGGGTTATCATACCTAACCACTGACGGATTAGGATGAACGCATTTAATGCACCGTGAGGTGTCCGTTTAGGTGTCCTCACTTTCTTGGGGATGGAAAAAAGGGGCCATCCCATCAGCACCGCTTAAGCTCTCCTCCACTGGCGCGTTGCCACGCATCCAGAGAGGGACCCAGAATGTCGGGCCTGTTGTTGTATCGAAGCGGTGGCACAGTAGCAGAATCTTGCCGGGCTTCGCAGGCCACCCCGGCAAGATCTTGCCGGGGAGGCTGGCTTTCGGATTCCAGCTCTTCCTATCTGCTGATCCTCAGATCTTTGATTTGAGTATTTCTTCGATAGCCTGGGTCAACCTCGAATTGTTCCCCGACAAGCCTTGCCGCGAGTATGGCTACAACTGCCCGTGCACAAGTACGGGGTACTAATGGCCCAATACTTAGTACACCGACAATTCGAGTTATAGATTATTCTATATTAATTTTCAAAGATTTAAACATTTTCTAAAAATCCTGGAAGTAATTTTTAATCCGAAAATCCAACTTAAAGTGCTAGGTGCACCCGGTGTAGTGCACCAGAGATGCACTTGAGGGGCTGACAGGTGGGTCCCATTGACTGCTGAGTCAGCAGTCAATGGTTGACTAGTCAGACCATGAATAGTGCAAGTGGGGCCCGCAAGTCATTGTCAGTGGGGTTAATTTTAATTTAAACAAAGTTTAATTTATCAGGGGGGACCACACATCAGCGGCTAAACAACCTAATTAGTATTAATGCTAATCCTAAACTAATCAAGGGCCGGCCCCCAAATACAGAGGGCCAACCGGGGCGCAGCGAGCGGCCGGACTCGGCGGGGCACCGACGGCCAGGACCAGTAGGCTGCACGGGCAGTCGGGCAAGCAGGTGGCGTGGCCGACAGGAGCTGCCCAGGTGGCGTGGAGCAGGGGAGGCGGCACGGCGAGGGCGCGGTGGCTGCGGCCAGCGACGGCGGCAACGGTCGCGACGAGCCATGGCGGTCGGGCGCTCACGGGACGAGCTGGGCGGTAGCGAGCATGGCGGGACGAGCCAGCGCGGGCGAGTGCACGAGCACGGGCGTGCGTGGGTGAATGAGCGGTAGCGAGCGTGGCAGGGCGAGCCAGCACGAGCGAGTGCGCGAGCACGGGCGTGCGTGGGCGAATGTGCGCGCGCAACGTGCGACGACAGCAGGGCGACGCGAGCGGGGCCAGGAGTGGCTGTGCACACGTGGAAGCAGAACTCCGGCGCGGCCATGGCGACGGAGCTCATGTGAACGACGACTACAGGCACGTATCAACAAAAGGGAGAGGGAGATTTGGGGTAGGAGCTCACATCACGGCTGTAGAGGTGCAAGGTGGGCCCGGGGGAGGCTCGATGGTGGCCGGGAGCAGCAGATGACGCCGGATTTGACGGGGAGGTCCGGCGGCCAAAGAGGAAGAAGAGGCTGATCCGCTCGACTTGGCGCATTCCAGCTCGAAGTAGCGGTCATAGAGGATGTAGAGGAGGCCGGCAGAGTCCGTGGACAGGGCTTCAGGCGCCGGGGAGGACGGTGGCCGCGCCGGCGAGCTTGGCCATGGCGGTGGTGGCGCGGTGGGGTACTGTGAGGGAGAGAGCGAGGCGAGTGGAGAAGGGAAAGCACCTAGGGTTCGTCCAGGGCGTGCGGGGTGTTTCTTAACCACCCAGGGGAGGCGTGGGATGGGCGACACGGCGACCATGGTGGCGTGGATGGCCGCCACGCCCTCCTCTGCCTCTCCTATCGAGAGGTGGGAGAAAGGCCGTGGGGTGCTGGGCCGGACTGTACTGTGTTGTGCAGGCCCAAGTGCATAGTACTCCTCCGTTTTTAATCTCTCCTTTTATTTCTTTACTTTTTTATTCATTTCTCACTGTTTTGTAATTTAACCAAGTACCAAATGATTTTAGCTACATATGAAACTTGTCACATAATTAGCAGGCAGTGTTTTCAGGTAGCCCACCAAGTCTCAATTTATTTTTAAATGTAAAGCTATTTGTTTAAAAAGAATTGGCTCGAATTAAATCTTATGGTTCACTTAATAAAATTTCTAGGGATTAATTGGAGGGTCAAGTGATGTTGGATCAACATGATAAAAGATCAGAGGATTTTTTTTGAAGAAAGCCAACATTTTAGTTTTACTGCCAGAAGAAATAATTTATTTGTCTTTATTTAAAATTTGAATTTGGCTTTGATTTATTAAGGGGAAATTCGGCTTAGTTAAATCTGATGACATGGCACCATTAGTGGGAGATTACTGGCTAACCACCGAGGGTGTTACAAAAGATATGGTTTAATACTCTTGCTCCTGGTTCTGTGCGTAGTCCCCAGGATATGATATATTACTCCTCTGAAAAATATTTTCCTGCTCATAAAAAACAAGCTGCCTTACAGGAAATATTTAACTTTGTTCAAATTGAAGAAGAGAATCTCCCTCAAGCTTGGGGGAGGCTTCTCCAATTACTTAATGCTTTGCTTGATCATCCTCTCAAGAAAAATGAAATACTTGATATCTTTTATAATGGACTAACCGATGCTTCTAGGGACTACCTAGATAGTTGTGTTGGTTGTGTTTTCAGGGAACAAACATTTGAACAAGCTAAAAAACTATTGAGTAATATATTGAGGAATGATAATGATTGGACACTTCCTGAACCACCACCTAAACCAACTCCGAAGAAGAGGGATATTATATTTCTCAGTCGTGAGGATATGCAAGAGGCAAAGAAATCTATGAAAGAAAAAGGTATTAAAGCTGAAGATATTAAGAATTTACCACCTATTGAAGAAATACGTGGACTTGATACCCCGACACAGGTAGTAGAGGTAAACTATCTCATGAGATTTGATGAAGGTGATATTCCTTATAATAAATCTACTAGTCAATGCCTGGATCAATTTGATAATTACATTGTTAAGCAAGAACATTTTAATACGTATGTTATGAAGCAATTGAAATGTAATGCTTTCATGATTGATCGTTTGAGTGACTTGATATTTAGAATTGCTAATGATGTTAAAGGTCTAGGTAAACATGCATCCATGGTTCAAACCCAGTTAGAACAAGTTGTTAAATCTCAAAATGATTTGCTTAATGAGATGAATAATAATGTGAATGATCATGTTGTTAGAGTAATGACTAGAGGAGGTAGAATGACTCAGGAGCCACTATATCCTAAAGGTCATCCTAAAAGAATTAAACAAGATTCTCAAAGAATTAATACTGATGCACCTAGTCCATGTGTAGGAACAAAGTATGTCTACGAGAGGGGGTGAATGGGAGTTTTAAAATTTCTTTGGAAATCTCAAACCTCTCGTAACCCAGCAGCAGAGCGAATGAAAATACAATACAGTGAGCAAAAATAAACTACCGAATAGAAACTGATACAAGCATCGAAGCAAATCACATGATTGAGATAATACAAATGGAAAGAAGGGGAACAGATGAAACCAGTGATGCACGATGGCGACAGGGTATTTGTTCGACCAGTTCGTCCTTCTGCACAAGGACTACGTCTGGTTGGAGGGGTTGTGACTTAAGACGGAAGATAAACTCTCTTCACCCTATTCTCCTCGACAATTGGTTCGTCAACCAATGCCGATCACTCGTGGTAGATACTTGAGGTGATCTCCGAACCTTTACATACTTCTTCTTCGAGAACCACAATCACTCTTGGTCTCTGAAGAAATTGACACCTAACCGTCTAGAGAGTTTGCAGCTCTCAAGAGTAATAGGCGGAGCGTACTGAAGTTAGATTCGAGTGATGCTGAACCACTATCTAATTCTTCGGCTCCAGGGGTTTTTCTCTTGTTGGATTTTAAACTCAAATCACTCGGAGAGGGGGTTGCTCAACAATCTTCTCAGAATCAAATGGAGCAGCCACCGGACAAAGACGGTGCGGGGTGGCTATTTATAGCCGCAACCTTCGTTGGTGGCAAATGACCATTTTGGACACGCGATCCAGCCAATGGCCAACCGACATGTTCTCAATGGTCGGATTTCAAAGTGCAACGATAACATTACTTGAGGAACAAGTAATGCTAACTCCTCGGTCTGAGACAAATCTCTCGCAGCCAAGAAGATCACAGTCTCTTGCTGGCAAGTATTTGCTCGGAGCACAAAGAGATTTCTCTCACAACTTGCATAGGATTTGGGTTTAGCATTAGAGAATCAAAGTTTCGAATGCTACACCCCTCTTAATAGTATGGTGGTCATGTGACTCAATAAAGAGAAGAGAAACAACGAAATAAATGCTACGTCTTCACTTCATCTTCATTCTTCTCGGACGCAGTCACTTCCTTCGGACAGACACCGAACCAATTGCTTCACGTCAACAATTTATAAGGGGTCACTCTTGTCAACATAATCTTTGGTTATAACCTTTACTACAATGCAGTGGATTATCTTCGTTGTTTGAATCAAACTCCTCGTGATTCCAGGGACCTGTTACTCTGTGTGCACTAGCAAACACATAAGTCCCGTACTGTTTATTGCACCAACAATCTCCCCCTTTTTGGATGATTGTTGACAAATAATCATTGAAGTGAAGATAGATAAGTGAAAAGTAATTTGAACAATAGTGAATAAGTGTTACTTTGCTCGATGATGAAATAGACTCCCCCTAAATGTATGCAGGGATAAAGATACGAGATTAATTCTCCTGCAAGTATTGAAGTAAATAGAGGAAATTTCAATCATTCGAGACAATGATTCGCACTGATGAGATAAAATCCATCGATATTGCAGTGTAGTCATTCATAACTTCCAATAATAATTCCACCTGCAAAACAAATGCTTCGAGAGGAATAGTGCAGCAGGCGGGGTTATTAACATTACCGCACGGAAGTTTTACATCATAGGGCAGATAGTCTTTAAGGCATAAGTTTCAAACTCACACAAAACCAAACCAAAGAAATAAAAGCAAATCTATCGAGACTCGATGTAATTCTCTCCCTTTTTGTCAACTAGTGTCAAAAAGGTGACGAATAACATGAGTGCAAAAGTGGCAAACTTGGTTCACTCGGTAACATCTCCTGAAGAACTTTCGGTTGAGAGTTCTGCTTCGAAAGTGACGGGATCATCTTCGGCTTCAGCAGCAGTGGATATCACTTTGGAATTGACAACTTGATGCTGAGAAGATGAAGGCATATTGGGGTCAGCCACTTGAGCAATACGGGAAAGCACATTTCCTTTAGCAGGTTTCTCTGTTGGTGAGGTGGCTTTAGATTCTTCGATCAGCTTGCTAAGCTTAAGCTGCAGAAGATCAGTAGTCAGCTCTCGAGCAGGTAGCGAAGGAGTTTTGCGATCTTGAAAATATTCAATGGAAAAGCCTTTGTCAATGTAATCATAAAGCTCTTTGAGATTGACATCCAGGAGTTGCTTCTCGGTGAAGAACTTGCGAAGAATTTTCCAGAGCCACTTCTTGTTCTCATCCGCAATCATATGCACTATTTTTGTTCGGTTGTTGATTGCATTCAACTCGGCGGCGAGGTGTTCTTTTTCTCTTCGATCCTCAGCAATATGTTGCAGCAGCAGTTGCTGTGTGCGCAAGCTGACTTCAAGCTACGATGGAGGTTGATGAGATATCGTTCGATCGCACTGAGGCAGACGTGGCCCATCAAATGTCTTGTGATAGTCTTGGGGTTTGACGCTGGTGATTTACCCGAGGATATATCTTCCATGACTTGCAAGGTATCTTGAACTGGAGGAATGAAGCTTTTATGACTAACTTTCGCCAAATACTCGGTGCGCATGGCATGATCAACCACTTTCTGAATCCACGATCCATAAACTTTGAGGCATTTTCGGTGCTGAGCAGAATCCTTCAAGATGCGCATAAACATATCTTCGACATCAAAGACATATCGCTCAGAGATTGCATAGATAGCATTTCGAAGAACATCTGAGGTGATATTGTCTGTATTCACCCCAGCCAGAGGGCATATGGTGTAAGTGAGCATGTGATATAAAGTTCAATTCTCAAATGTTAAGTGCTCAGGCAAGGGAGGACCATTGTAGTCGTGAATCTTTTCTGCATCCATGGTACATCGAAAGATTTCATCAGAATTGATGTCAATGTTGGGCACTCAAATTTCAGTTTTTCCATGCTCAAAGCGAGGGAAATGAAAGTGCGAGAGAAAATCGATGGAGGTGCACTTGATGCGTTTGCCTTCGGTCATCCACTCCGTGATCCATTTGGAACTATCAGATTCATCACCAGAGATATACAAGTGGCATAGAACTGAAGAATAATCTCTTTGTTCCAAGGATGTTCGAATGCAAAAACATTGGTGAGGCAGAAATCTTCAAGATCTTGTGGCAATTGGTTGAAACAACCAATGTTCTTCATAGCTGGGATGTCCGGAAATTCATGAGGGAATATCTTCAAGCTGTCATAGAGGACCTGAGAGTAATAGATAGCCTGTTCTTTGGTCCAGAAATGAGGAGATTCAGACATGCGTAGCTTATCATACGGACTTTCCCGAAAGAATTGGGGATGCGTGTTCCGATTGAAAAGCGGTCCTTTAGCACCTGCACCTACCGAGAACAAAGGCAGTGCTTCACGAGGATAAGGATATTCGAGTTCATCTTCGACTGAAATCACTTCATCTCCATATACAACGGAGTCAGTATGACGAGCAGAAATAGATCTATGTGCGGACGGACCAGCATATGAAATTCTTATGGCTGTGTTGATGGATTACTTGAGTGGGGATTGAACTGGTGGCGCAACAGTGGGAGGTGTAGATGAAGTAGACAATGGAGCAGATTATTTTGCAAATGGCACTGAAGACAAATCAGGCACTAGAGGTGGTTGAGATTGTTCTTCGGCAATCTGTGGTTGCTGAGCAGTGGGAGGAGCCGAAACATTTGATGTTTCACGAGCGGGAGAAGCTTGAGGTTCGGAGTGAGAGATTTCACCTTCTTGATAAACAACTTGCTGAGATGGAATATCATCTCTAACAGGGGAGGCCATAGGCACTGGTTCAGTTGGCCTTGGCGAGGGAGGAGCATTTGTGTCTTGATCAGTGGGTTGCGAAGGAATAGCTGGCTCAGGAGAATTTTCTTTCTGAGGCTGAGCTTCTGAGCGTTCAGGGGAATTTTCTGTCGGAGTAGGAAGAACATTCTTCTTCACAGTTTTCTTTTGCCTCTTCTTTTGCTTTGCAGATTGATCAATATGGCCCTTGACAAGATCATCATAGCCAGTAACCTTGGATTGATGCTCCAGACAGATCTTGCAAACAATATCATCTAGATCCGTGTGGAAACGCAACCTTCTGTTGCGAATAAGAGTCAAAGCTTGATTGACATCATTGTAGCTATCTTCGAGTTGTCTAATGACAAACTTGGAAGAAGTAGTTTTCATTCGACCATCCAGGTCATTAAGTTCGGCAGTGAGGGTGTTGATTTCAACTGAGTCTTCTCTCATGTCTTGCACAATAGCTGTGGCCTATGAAATGACTTCAGAAGGGATTGGCAAAGATGCCACTTCACCATCGAATGCATTTCGCACAAATCTATCAAGCTGCTCCATGATGAACACATGATTATAGTAATGAGGAGCATCAGTCGGAGCAGGTTGGGCAGTTGGAGCAGGTTGCCAAGGAACTTGCTTGGACGGAGGCATAGAAGCCAATGGCTGCATCAGAGTAGGGGTAAACTTATCAGCCTTTTCCTTCTGATCTGTATCTTGAGGAGCACTTGGCTCAGCAGCAGGGGCCTTGATTTTCTTCACAACAGGCTTGGGAATTTGTTCGCCGGGCTTGGCAGAACTCACAGGAGCATCAACAACCAAATCCTTCATATTGATGGCTTCTGGATGAGGTGTTGTATTCACATGCTACTTCATGGTGACGGTGGTAGGTGGAGTTTTCCTCAGAATGATTTTCTTCGGAGGTGCTTTCGGAACAATAGGGACTCGAAGATCAGGCAGCACTATTGAAGTGGTGATATTTACTTGCTCGCTTAGAGTAGCAGCAATTTCTTCCTTTGTCAGCGTAGGATCATCTTTATCAGAAGATTCATAGCAGATTTAGCCTTTCTCTTCTTTGGTGCACTCTTCTTCTTTGATGCAGCAGTACTGAGATTGTGCTTGCACTTAGAACGTGTCGCGGGAAACCACGGCCACCTATGGGACCAACGGTCCCTTGCTGGTTCGGCGCGGGGATGGCACGTTGCACAAAGAGCAGAGGAGCATGGAGCAGCACAACAGAGATCGCACAGGCAGTCTTTACCCAGGTTTGGGCCACCGTGAGGCGTAAAACCCTACTCCTGCTTTGGTGGATTGTGGTGGAAAGACGCAGCGTTCTTGCCCGGCAGGGTTGCCTTGGGGCGAGAACGGCCACGCGCATACGGGTGTACAAGCTTCTGAATCAGCTAACCCTTTCTACGGTTGCCCTGGGCCTCCTTTTATAGATCAAGGGGTCACCACAGTGGCAAATCAGTCGTTATGCACTGATTAGATAGCAAATAGTGCTATCATACCTAACTCTGCAGGCTGACAGGGCGGATTAAATGCGCCGCTCAATGTCACATCGTAGCTTGCCCGGCAAGCCCTGCCGGGCTGCTTTGCCAGCCTTGCGCCTGCTCACTTGACACGTTGCAGGATGGGTGTCGCTTGTAGGTATTTTCTGTAGGAAGTGGCTGCCATGTGGCATATAGCAGCTACTTAGTCACTTTGCGGCTTGACACCGCACCGATAGATGATTTGCGTCGTGATGAGGTGGTGCGGTGGAGTGGCTTCTACCTCCGTAAGCCCCGGCAGGCCTGGCGGGATGCCCTGAAGGCTTGCTTCCGGGGGCAACCCCATCCTTGCCAGGCTCGCCTGCCCGGCAAGGGAGGTATCTTCCTTAGCAGTATCTTGCTTCTCTGGCTAGTCTTGGTCTTCTTGTGCTGCATGCTGGTCCTTGGAGTTGTAATCTTGCTGCGCCGATGGCTCGTCGTCCATGCACAAGTCAGGGGGAAACATGCACCCCTATTTGTGTACCCCGACATAAGCCCCCGGGCCTGAGCCAAACATGCTGCTGGGCACGTTGGGTTAGGCCCCAAACCATGCACGGACACATGTCGAAGACCCGCCGCGCATGCAGCGGTTTGTTCATGACGACCAGTCAATCCAACGTCCACTCCGCAATTACTGCGAGTCGTGGGGTCGTGGGACTGTTGCAGTTAATGTAAAATGGTAACTTCTGAAGCGTCGCACCCCCGCTCCATGATTTTTCCCTTTAAGATAGGAAAACATGGAGCGGTACGGTTTACTCCTTGCTCGTCCTGTCCTCCCATCATCTTCCTCAGCAAGCCAAACAACTCTCCTCCGCCCGCCACCGATCCCCACCTGATTCCTTCCCCCGTTCGCACCGGTGCTCACGGGAATGGGGAATAAAACCGCGACAAAGGGGAAGCAGACGGCTACGGCGAAGGAGGTGGTCGCTGAGGGAAGCAAGAGGGCGGCGGAACTGGACAAGAAGCAGAGGGGAGACGTCGTCTTCTTCCCGTCGAACCTGGACGGTCCGGTTCTGCAAGCAAGGTATGGGTACCTATGGGGGAGGGATGTCCCAAAGGGGCACGGTGCTCCCATTGTCCTGGCGGCGGAAGAGGAAGATCCGCCGAATTCTTACAAGTTCTTCTGTGCGTACTTCATTTGTGGCCTCTGCTCCCCCTTTTCTGAGTTCTTTGAGGCAATGATGACGATTTACGAATTCCACCTCCTCGACTTCACGCCAAATGCAATGGCGACTATGGCCATTTTCGCCCATTTGTGCGAGAACTTCGTCGGAGTCGCCCCCAATGTGGATCTGTTTAGGCATTACTTTGTCCCACGGGTGGAGAACAAAACTCACCGTTCCGGGAACATCAGCTGGATGCCACGGGTGGCGAGAAAGTCCTGGGATTATATCTCTGGTCAGCAGCGTGAGAGGTGGGATGAGTGGAGAGGGGACTGGTGTTGGATCCAGGATGATGAAGCCCCGGAGTTCTGCAAAGTACGGACAGAGTGTGTTGAGCGCAGCAAGGAATGGAGCGCATTCGGCCTCACCGATGATAGGCTCCGCCCGGCAATCAATAGGATCACCCGCCTGAAAGCTGCCGGGCTAACCATCGAACATGTGGGGGCCGATTTTCTCCTCCGCCGCATCTCGCCACTGCAGAAGAGGGACAGACCCGCCTGGCTGTATGGTGATGCTGGGGATAGGATGAGATTGATCCCAGGTTTGGCCAATAACCTATCGGTTTATGGCCACGCCTGGTTGTGTGATCAGCTGTTTGGCCGCTTCGAGTTATTCAAGCTATCGGCAAGCGTTATTCCCTTGAATATTAACTCTGCCCAGGACCAGATCTTGAAGTGGATGCCGGATTGCAATGCTTATGGGGTGAAAAGTGATTGGTGGTTGCCCTCTCTTGATGAAGAGCTCGAATGGACCAGTACCCTGACGGAGAGAGTCGCCAAGGTGGAGACCAACGTATACAAATGCACATCCTCCGTGGAGGCAGCGTTCATCAAGAGGAGAATTAAGGAGGACAAGGCTGCCCGAATTGCTGCGATGGCAAGGGCCGCGAAGGCTGGGAAGGGAAAAGGGAAAGCTGAGGATGAGAGTTCCTCTCATGGTGGCAGCAAGGCGCAGGCCACGGAAGGAGTTGCCGGGGAAGATCTTGCTGGGGGTGAGTTTGCCGGGCTTGAGGCTCTAGCCACCGCGGCAGCAGAGCTCCAAGAGGAGGAGGAGGTTGGCATGGTAGCGGAGCCCGAGGCGGAGTGGCTTGTGGCTGGACCTCAAGCCCCCGGGCCGGTTTTGGATTAGCGCCCCCGCAGGCGTGCTGCTAACTGGGGTGTGGCGGCTCAAAACCAGGCACCTGCCGCCAAGAGGGTGAAGAAGACCACCACCAAAAATACCAAGACGGAAGTGGTGTGCCGCCAGTCTCCTTGCCTTGCCAGGATCAAAGCTTCCCCCGCCAAGCAACCGGCGAATGTGGAAGTTGATTCCGGCTCTCATCCTAGCTCGAGTTCTTCGCAGAGCTCGACTTCACCGGAGCCCCCAGCGCCTCTGCAGGGCTTAGAGCTGCCAGAGAGCTCTGCCCCCCATCCCAGAAGAAAGATAGGGCACTTTCGCCGCCCATGGAGTTCAATTTGAACTCCATGCTCATTGGTGAAGAGTAAGGAAGATTTCTTTTCTTGTAAATAGCTTCAATATACTTGATTATCTTTGCTGACTGACCTCTGGTTTTGCTGTCATTGGTAGAGAGGTAGAGGAAGATACGGAGACCCTCATCCATCGGTCGAAAAGGCTCTGGCGCGCTGGGTCACCGAAGACTGTGGAGGACCTGGACTTGGCGGGGAGCAATACGGAAGATCCAGCACCGAGCCCCCAGCCCAGCCCCCGACCCGAAGGTGGAGGGCTGGTCCCCTCTGCCGGAGACGGCAGAGATGATATTCCCATCCCCTCAGCTGGAGGGGGCGGCGAGACGACACAGGACGAGTCCCCCCTGGAAGGGAAGGCTCCTCCTGTCGACCCAACCGGAGAACCCCTGGCGAAGCCCTCTGAGACCACACAGAGTGCTGCCATGACTGTCGTGGTAGGGGACGGAGTTCATGGCCCGGCAGCTGATGCTGCCGGGGAAACTGAGGCCCCTGTCCGGCAGGCTTCTTCGGGTATTTAACTTCCGCTTTTCTCCCTCTTTTCTTGGACATATGTCCTCTCCCTATTATCTTGGCAATCTAAGACTTCTGTCTTTTTGTCATTTGCTTGTCCTCTAGTCTGTAGCTCTCCAGACCGAAGAGCCAGTGCTGCTGAAAGAGGTGGCCAACATAGGGAGAGCTGTCGCAGATGAGGCTGCCAAGATTGCCACCGCGGAGGGACAGGGCCTCGTTGTCGGGCGTGCTCTGGATTCCTCGGCGGTGGCTGAACATGCTTCTCAGAACGCTCCGGAGGTGGGAGTGGTGGTCGAAGGGAAGATCCCTCTCCAAACCCTGGACCCTTTTCCCTCCTCTGGGCCCATGAAGGAGACCTCGCCATCCCCCTAAAGCCAACTGGCGCTGGTGTCGGTGCAGCCTGGGACTGGAGCCCCCGGCCCATCAATAGTGACAGGCGCGGAGCTCGACGAGGAGCTTCAGTGCATCCTGGCACCACTGCATCAAGGGGTTGGGGAAGCAGAAGACTCAGTTGCCATTGCGATGGACTTGTCTTTCCTGGAGTCCATGGCGATGGGTATCAAGGAAATGGAGGCCCGGGACGATCAGAAGTGGCAGGCGCTCAAGGAGCGGCACGAGTCCACTGGCAGGGTGGACTAGAAGCTGAAGGACAAGTGCCTGGAGCTGTGCGAATGGCACGACAAGCAGTTCAAGGCACTTATGAAGCAGCAAGAGGCGTTCCAGATGACGAGGGAAGATGTCATGGCCCGCGAAGCGTGTCTAGTGGACCGCAAGGCACTCCTGGACACCAGAGAGCAAGAGATCTCTCTCCGGGAGGAGAAGCTTGAAGCCACACTTCGTGCCAAGGATGAAGACTTGGAGGTTCTCATGCAGCAACGCACCAAGGAGTTGGAGGACAAGCACAAAGCTGCCCTGGATGCCCTCACCACTGATTCTGCTGCCCAATTAAAGAAGCTCACTGATGATCTAGTTGCCGCATCTGCCGCCAAGACTGATCTCGACCAGCAGGTGACTAAGCTGACCGAAGAGCTTGCCGGGAGCACAAAGGAGGTGGAGGCCCTCAAGGAGAAAGCGCGAAAGGCAGAGACCCACCTGAACGATGTGCAGTCACAGCTCTCCTCCAAGACCCAAAGCCTTGAAACCACCAATGGCACTATCACGGACCTAAAGACCAGGATCGACACCTTGGAAAGTGCAGCAGAGTCCAGCAAAACCCGCCAGCAGCAGCTGTCCAGAGATTTGGACAATGCCCAGTGTCTCCGGAAGGATGCAGAAGACAAATTGGAGAATCAATCTGAGCAGCTCAACCTCTGGATCAGGAGCTTGATTGATATTGCCATGCGTCTTGCTACCCAGACTATAGCAATGGGCATGGATGGGCCATCTTTTTCAGTTAACAGGCAGGAGGTCCCCAGCGTCAAGCTGGGAATTTTCTTCAATGAGCTAATTGACAAGCTGAAGGTGCATGAAGAGGGGAGGGCCAAGCGCTTCGCGATCGAATCATGGAAGCTTGCCCATGACGCCCTCCTCATGGTCTTGAGCAACATCGCCTGCCGCCATCCGGATCTCGACCTTGATGACGGGTTCAGGAAGCCACCGATAGGCGCCGACGTCTCAGCTGCCAAGGAGAAAGCCACTCCTCGAGCAGCCAAGGTCCTCCGCGTCCCAACGGCTTCACACAGTCGTCAGACTAAGTGATGGGCCGTTTGTTGTTCTCGTGCTATCCTGTAACAAGACATGATGTATGCTTTGTGTTTAGGTACTGTAGTGTTTAATGCTTGTGTGGAACTGATGTCCTTTGCTTAACCTTAAATGCATGTTTATCCCTCTGAACTTATATGTTCGTGTTCATACGATTGGTCCTTATGTATGTTCTAGTTGCTTGCCGGTATCATATTGCCGCAATTGTCGTAAGGGTCCGGCCCTTAACACTCATTTTGGCGTGGATGCATCCCGACAAGTTTTTCCTTGGTAGTCCTCGACACAGCCGCTCATTCTGCGAGTGAGGCTCTGGACAGAACGAGGGTGCAGACAAAGAACTAGCCAAGGTACCATCGCACGAAGGATTTCATAGTACGAACACTCGCTAAAGCCAAGGGATAAACGAATGCAAGAATCTAAGATGCATCAAGAAGAAATGATTGCGTGGACTTAGCTTTTATTCTTGTTCCTCCCCATCCCTTCCAGCCGCGTGCGTTCGGCGTGCTCGTGATGCCCGAAAAGGTGGAGGTCAAACGAATAACTCTCTGGTTCCCGGCAGGGACCAATACACGTCATGTGTGTCTGGCGGGCGGTGGGATATGGCGACGTGCTCCCCCGGTCACCCTCCTTCCCTCCCCTCACTCCTTTCGGGCAATCCGGCAATGGCTATCACATGGACTATGCCAGCGCAGACGGCCTTGCTGGGGCATACTTGCCGGGGCATCGGTCAATGGATTCATACCAGCGTTTCACTCAGGATTTCCCTAAGCAGGGTAAATGTTGAACCGAGTGTCGCGCGGTACCCATCGACATTGACGATGCCAGGGCTAAAGCAGCTCGATTGCCGATGAGGGAGAGAGGTGGGAAAGAGGAACCTTGCTCCCGCATGCCTTGCCCCTTCTTCCCGAACGGCGCCCGAGCGGCATTCACGCCGCCTAGGCTACCTTGGGAGGAGCGCATTACTGTCGATATTAATCTTCACCGTGGCTGCGGCCGCGGTGGAACGAGATGACGAATGGAGTAGGTGCGGGGACGGCCCCGCTCCTCCGCTCTATCTTCACATCGTCTCGGGCACCATAGTCGATGGAGCCACCGACGATGAAAATGGTGATGAAGATGATGCGCTGCTCACGCTTTCAGGTTCGCGCAAGTGATCCCCCTACGTGGCGCGCCAAAGATGTCGCGGGGAACCACGGCCACCTATGGGACCAACGGTCCCTTGCTGGTTGGGGGGATGGCATGTTGCACAAAGAGCAGAGGAGCGTGGAGCAGCACTGCAGAGATCGCACAGGCAGTCTTTACCCAGGTTTGGGCTGCCGTGAGGCGTAAAACCCTACTCCTGCTTTGGTGGATTGATGGTGGATTGTGGTGGAAAGACGCAGCGTTCTTGCCCGACAGGGTTGCCTTGGGGCGAGAACGGCCACGCGCATACGGGTGTACAAGCTTCTGAATCAGCTAACCCTTTCTACGGTTGCCCTGGGCCTCCTTTTATAGATCAAGGGGTCACCACAGTGGCAAATCAGTCATTATGCACTGATTAGATAGCAAATAGTGCTATCATACCTAACTCTGTAGGCTAACAGGGTGCATTAAATGCGTCGCTCAACGTCACATCATAGCTTGCCCGGCAAGCCCTGCCGGGCTGCTTTGCCAGCCTTGCGCCTGCTCGCTTGACACGTTGCAGGACGGGTGTCGCTTGTAGGTATTTTCTGTAGGAAGTGGCTGCCATGTGGCATATAGCAGCCACTTAGTCACTTTGCGGCTTGACACCACACCGATCGATGACTTGCGTCATGATGAGGTGGTGCGGTGGAGTGGCTTCGGCCTCCGTAAGCCCCGGCAGGCCTGCCGGGATACCCTGAAGGCTTGCTTCCGGGGGCAACCCCATCCTTGCCAGGCTCGCCTGCCCGGCAAGGGAGGTATCTTCCTTAGTAGTATCTTGCTTCTCTGGCTAGTCTTGGTCTTCTTGTGCTGCATGCTGGTCCTTGGAGTTGTAATCTTGCCGCGTCGATGGCTCGTTGTCCGTGCACAAGTCAGGGGGAAACATGCACCCTTGTTTGTGTACCCCGACAGAACGGCCTTCTGATTTTCCTTCAGCCTTTTTCTTTTCTACGTCATCCTTAATCAAACGACGATTTTCTTCTTCACAAGCCCTTTCCTTTTCAGCCTTCTTGGCTCGCTTGTGGGCATTACGCTGTCGCTTAGCAAGCTCATCTATATAACTTCCGGGTGTGCGAAGGGAAGATTCATGAGCATTTGGAGGTGGCGGTGGCCTCTCTTGGGGATCATTTGGTCTGATGAGGCCAATTTCTCGGTAGTCACCCCATGGTGGATGAAATGCGAAGTTCTGCACAAACCGAGGATGAATCATTTCATAATTGAACCACTTGTGTACCCAGTGACGTCGAATCCATTGTAGACGCTTATCTCTGTCATGCTTGGTTTCTCCTGCAACAATGTTATACTTATCATGGGAGATAAATTCATCTGTGTTTGTATATGGTAGCCTACCACCCTTCTTCTTCTTCAGAGCATCTTCTTCTTGCTTGTCAGCATTTTGCTCGGTTCTTTTTCTCTTGCTGGTTGATGGGCCTGCCGTTGGGCCCTTTGCATTCGGTGCTTTAGACTCATCCGTTGTACCCAAGATAACATCTTCTCCATTAGCCATACTCAGTGGATGAGCAGAATCCTCAACAGACTGCATTCACCTGTGAGAAGGAATAGATACTAGAGAAAATGGGGACAGAGTTACAAATGCTCACAGCGAAGATTTTGATAAAAACCATTTTGAAGAAGAATTAGATGCAGACTTTGAGAAATGTTTCGAATGAAAGAAATGAGTAGAACGAACTAGTAGGTTCAAAGAAAATACTAGTTAGCGTGCCAAGCATTCCATTCGTTCGAGACATAACACAAACCCTAGATTTGAAAAAATTGGATGCGAGGAACAACTACAAACCACATCTGCACAAGTTACCTAATCAGTAAGATCTAAGAAATGCGGTAAAAGCTTGTAATTTTAACCGCGGACAAACTCGAACGAGAAGAATGGAAGACCGAGTTCGTGCTACACATACCCTAGCTTGGTGATGTGCAACAACTACGGCGGCGCGGAGAGGAGGAAGATCCTCGGCGGCGTGGAATGACTCAGGTGACTCCTTTCCGGCAGTTAAGCGGCGAAGGCAATCGTCGGCGTCGAGCTCAAGGTGGAGCAGTACAGTAGGGCTTCGGTAGGAGATGGAGGTGAGGAAGAGATGTGAATGAGGGAGTGGTGACGATGCGGTTTATATATGCGAGGGGAAATAACCGCACCGGATGAATCAGATTGGACGACCACTGTCGAGGAACTTTCGCGATTCAACGGACCAGATTGACTGGCAGTTGGTGAGGAGCATGTGGCAACCATCATAAAATATCATGGTCTTGACTTGGGCGGGAAACCCCAAATTTTGGATGGCTTTCGCCAAAACGATTTAAGTTCGGAGCGAACCTTTAACGTGGTCAAGGACACCAGATAAAGATTCGGTACCAGATGAAATTGAGCATTCATAACGGAATAGCATGGACTAGAAGAGATTGAATAGAGAGAAAAGAGGGTCCTAGGCATTTCACTAAGACAAAGAAACACAAACACCCAAACGAAAAGCTATGAGTGAAATACATTCAGACTAAGACAGAATCCTTCAACCGAAAGGCAACTTAACAAAAGAAAATTGTGGTGGCGTTACCCACCGTATAAGAACTGTATGATCCCAAGCATTGCACAATTATCGTGGCACCTGGTTAGTCTAGTTCTTCGTTAATGTGTTCACTCTCAGAAAGAAAATTTCACTTTGTCAAAATTTTCAAACTCTTCGAGTTTTATGCACCCATTCCTTTTAAGGTGTGGAAGTGTTGGCACGGGTGCCGAGTCCAGCTTACTGCACGTTTGTGGAATCTAGGATATTTAGCTCACACCATAACGCACAAAATCTTTTCTCATCGGAGGCTTGGTGAAGATATCAGCGAGATTGTCTTCGGTGCTGACGTGATCAATAACAATATCTCCTCGAGCAACATGATCGCGAATGAAATGATGTCTGATGGCAATATGCTTGGTGCGAGAATGCTGCAATGGATTGTGGGCAATTTTGATCACACTCTCATTGTCACAATATAGAGGACTATTCTTGACCTCGATGCCATAATCCTTCAGAGTCTGCTTCATCCACAATAACTGAGTGCAACAAGCGCCAGCAACAATATATTCGGCCTCAGCCGTAGAGAGAGATACACAGTTTTGCTTCCTTGATGACAAACATACCAAAGATCTACCAAGGAAATGGCATGTCCCCGACGTAGATTTCCTATCAACCAAGTCACCTGCACAATCTGAGTCTGAATAGCCAACGAGATCAATCTGTGCTCCCTTAGGATACCATAAACCTAAGGTGGGGGTGTGAGCCAAATATCTCAGAATACGCTTGACCGCTTGGTGATGTGATTCTTTTGATGCAGTTTGATAGCGGGCACACATACAAACACTCAACATAATGTCAGGTCTAAATGCACATAGGTAGAGCAAAGAACCAATCATCGAATGATAAGCTTTCTGATCGTAATCCTTACCATACACATCAGCGTCCAGCTTACCATTCGTGGGCATTGGAGTTTTGTAGCCCTTAAGTTTGCAATCTTGCATTTTGAACTTCTTCAGACAGTCTCTCGGGTATTTCTCCTGAGATATGAAAATTCCATTGTCCTGTTGACGTATTTGTAGTCCAAGAAAGAACTTAAGTTCACCCATCATAGACATTTGATATTTCTCGGATATCATTTTCCCGAACTCCAAGCTGCAAGCATTTTTAGTACAGCCGAAAATAATATCATCCACATAAATTTGACACATGAAAAGAACACCATCAATAGCACATGTGAAAAGTGTGGAATCAGTGGATCCTGGCTTGAACCCTTTGTCGAGCAGGAACTTCTTCAGGGTGTCATACCAAGCTCAAGGGGCTTGCTTCAACCCATAAAGAGCTTTCTTCAACCTGAAAACTTTGTTAGGATACTGAGGGTGCTCAAAGCAAGGTGGTTGCTTAACATAGACTTCCTCATCAAATTCACCATTAAGGAAAGCACTTTTCATATCCATTTGATAAAGTAGGATATCATTGTAATTGGCATAAGCAAGAAGAATGCGAATTGCGTCAAGGCGAGCAACAGGAGCATATGTTTCACCGAAATCAATACCTTCTACCTGTGTATACCCTTAAGCAACAAGACGTGCTTTGTTTCTCACAACAATGCCAATTTCATCTTGCTTGTTCTAGAATATCCATTTTGTGCCGATGATATTGTTCTTCTTAGGATTCGGTTTGTCAACCAACTCCCACACATCATTTAATTCGAATTGCACCAACTCTTCTTGCATAGCATTCATCCAATCGGGATCATTCATGGCTTCTTCATACTTGGTAGGTTCTGCCAGTGAGACAAAGGAGAAACTGCCAAAGTAGTTAGCCAAATGAGTGCGAGAATGAGTTATGGGTCGATAACCTGGATTCTTGAGATCTTCGAGAATTAATGTAGGGTCAACTCGATTTGCCACTCGAGGGAGAGGATTTCCATCTTGATTATCATTTTCATTTTCCTCAGCATCAGCATCGGGATCGGCATTTGTATCGCCATTTTCATCAGGATTGCCATTCGGATTGGCATTAGCATTCTGGTTGCCATTTGTGTTCGGAGCGGCATTTTCTTCAGCAGTGGCTTGGCAAGTTCTACTTCGAGTCATGGGGGCATCCTCATCATCGGAAGAGCCAGGAGCATTTCCTTCGACTATCTTGACACTTCCAAAGGCCATTTGCCGAATTGCCTCCGAAATTGGTGGTTCATCTATCACATTAGGCAGGTGCTCCTTTTGGGAGCCGTTAGATTCATCAAACCGCACATTTACCGTTTCCATAACTTTCCCGTGGTGAGAGTTATAGACACGATAAGTATGCGAGTTCGAGCCATAACCAAGAAGAAAACCTTCATGTGCCTTAGGTGCGAACTTGGAATTATGATTCATGTCACGAATGTAACAAGGTGCACCAAAAACACATAAATAAGAAACATTTGGTTTCTTGCCAGTGATGAGCTCATATGAAGTTTTCTTAAGGAATTTGTGAAGATAAACACGATTGATAACATGACAAGCAGTGTTAATAGCATCAGCCTAGAAGCGAATAGGAGTTTTATACTCACTGAGAATTGTTCTCGCCATTTCAATGAGAGTTATATTGTTTCGCTCAACAACTCCATTCTGTTGGGGAGTGTATGCAGCTGAGAATTCATGAGTAATACCATTCTCATCGAGAAAATCTTCGATATGAGTATTTTTGAACTCAGTACCATTGTCACTTCTGACATGCTTAATTTGCACATCATATTCATTCTGGGCCTTCTTGGCGAATCTTTTGAAGATGTCTTGGGTGCAGGTTTTGTCTTCGAGAAAGAATACCCAAGTATAACGAGAAAAGTCATCAACAATAACTAGACCATAATGACTGCCACCGAAACTTGCATAGTTTTGAGGCCCAAATAAATTTATATGAAGAATTTCTAGATGTCTTGTAGTGGTCATGACTGTCTTTGATGAACGATTCTTCTTAGCCAATTTACCAGCCTCACAAGTGCTACTTCTTGAGCTTGCGTTGATTTTTCCCTTGAAGAGGAAATGGTGATGCAGTAAAGTAGAGATAAGTATTTCCCTGAGTTAAGAACAAAGGTATCAATCCAGTAGGAGGCACAAGCAAGTCTCCAATCTATGCACCTGCACAAACTAACAAACACTTGCACTCAACGCAAAAAAGGGGTTGTCAATCCCTTCACGGTCTCGAACAAGAGCGAGATCTAATACAGATAGGTATAAAAGATAATAAAAAGGCAAACTAAAGTAAATATATATAAATTGCAGCAAGGTATTTTTGGGTTTTTTGGTTTATAGATCAAAAAATATATGATGGAAAATAGACTCGGGGGCCATAGGTTTCACTAGAGGCTTCTCTCTTGAAGATAGCATCCGGTGGGTAAACAAATTACTGTTGAGCAATTGATAGAAAAGCGCAAAGTTATGACGATATCCAAGGCAATGATCATGAATATAGGCATCACGTCCGTGACAAGTAGACCGAAACAATTCTGCATCTACTACTATTACTCCACACATCGACTGCTATCCAGCATGTATCTAGAGTATTAAGTTCATAAGAACGGAGTAACGCCTTAAGTAAGATGACATGATGTAGAGGGATAAACTCAAGCAATATGATATAAACCCCATATTTTTATCCTTGATGGCAACAATACAATACGTGCCTCGCTACCCCTTCTGTCACTGGGTGAGGACACCGTAATATTGAACCCAAAACTAAGCACCTCTCCCATTGCAAGAAAAACCAATCTAGTTGGCCAAACCAAACCGATAGTTCAAAGAGAAATACAAAGATATCTTAATCATGCATAAAAGAGTTCAGAGAAGACTCAAATAATATTCATAGATAATCTGATCATAAATCCACAATTCATCGGATCTCAACAAATGCACCGTAAAAAAGTATTACATCGAATAGATCTCCAAGAACATCGAGGAGAACATTGTATTGGAGATCAAAGAGAGGGAAGAAGCCATCTAGCTACTAGCTATGGACCCGTAGGTCTCTGGTAAACTACTCACGCATCATCGGAAGGGCAGCAAGGTTGATGTAGAGGCCCTCCATGATCGAATCCCCCTCCGGCAGATCGCCGGAAAGGGCCCCAAGATGGGATCTCACGGGAACAGAGGCTTGTGGCGGGGGAAAAGTATTTTGGTGGATGCCTCTGATGGTTTGGGAATATTTGGGAATTTATAGTGCAAAGATTAGGGTTAGGAGACCTCCGAGGGGCCCACAAGCCCTCAGGGCGCCCCCCTAGGGCGCGCCTGGCAGGCTTGTGGCCTCTTCGGGAACCTTTTGGGCCCCTCTCCAAGTCCTCTGGACGTCTTCTGGTCTAAGAAAAATCATCGCGAAAGTTTTATTCCGTTTGGACTCCGTTTGTTATTCCTTTTCTGTAAAACTCAAAAACAAGGAAAAAACAGAAACAGGCACTGGGCTCTAGGTTAATAGGTTAGTCCCAAAAATAATATAAAATAGCATATCAATGCATATAAAACATCCAAAACAGATAATATAATAGCATGGAACAATAAAAAATTATAGATATGTTGGAGACGTATCAAGCATCGCCAAGCTTAATTCCTGCTCGTCCTCGAGTAGGTAAATGATAAAAACAAAAAATTTGATGTGGAATGCTACCTAACATATTTATCAATGTAATCTTCTTTATTGTGGCATGAATATTCAGATCCATAAGATTCAAAACAAAAGTTTAGTGTTGACATAAAACAATAATACTTCAAGCATACTAATAAAGCAATCATGTCTTCTCAAAATAACATGGCCAAAGAAAGTTATCCCTACAAAAGCATATAGTCTGGCTATGCTCCATCTTCATCACACAAAGTATTTCATCATGCACAACCACGATGACAAGCCAAGCAATTGTTTCATACTTTTGGTGTTCTCAAACTTTTTCAACTTGCACGCAATACATGAGCGTGAGCCATGGATATAGCACTATAGGTGGAATAGAATATGGTGATTGTGGAGAAGACAAAAAGAAGGAGAAAGTCTCACATCAACTAGGCAAATTAATGAGCTATGGAGATGCCCATCAATTGATATCGATGCAAGTGAGTAGGGATTGCCATGCAACGGATGCACTAGAGCTATAAGTGTATGAAAGCTCAAAAAGAAACTAAGTGGGTGTGCATCCAACTTGCTTGCTCACGAAGACCTAGGGCAATTTGAGGAAGCCCATCATTGGAATATACAAGCCAAGTTCTATAATGAAAAATTCCCACTAGTATATGAAAGTGAAAAAATAGGAGACTCTCTATCATGAAGATCATGGTGCTACTTTGAAGCTCAAGTGTGGAAAAAGGATAGTAACATTGTCCCTTCTCTCTTTTCTCTCATTTTTTTGTTTGGGCTTCTTTGGCCTCTTTTATTTTTTGTAAAGTCCGGAGACTCATCCCAACTTGTGAGGGAATCATAGCTTCCATCATCCTTTCCTCACATGGGACAATGCTCTAATAATGATGATCATCACACTTTTATTTACTTACAACTCAAGAATTACAACTCGATACTAGAACAAGATATGACTCTATATGAATGCCTCCGGTGGTGTACCGGAATGTGCTATGATCAAGAGTGACATGTATAAAAAATATGAACGGTGGCCTTGCCACAAATACTATGCCAACTACATGATCATGCAAAACAATATGACAATGATGGTGCGTGTCATAATAAAATGGAACGGTGGAAGTTGCATGGCAATATATCTCGGAATGGCTATGGAAATGCCATAATAGGTAGGTATGGTGGCTGTTTTGAGTAAGAGCTGTTTGAGGAAGGGTATATGGTGGGTTTAATGCACCGGTGAAAGTTGCGCGGTACTAGAGAGGCTAGCAATGGTGGAAGGGTGAAAGTGTGTATAATCCATGGACTCAACATTAGTCATAAAGAGCTCACATACTTATTGCAAAAATTTATTAGCCATCGAAACAAAGTACTACACGCATGCTCCTAGGGGGATAGATTGGTAGGAAAAGACCATCGCTCATCCCCGACCGTCACTCATAAGGAAGACAAACAAAAAAATAAATCATGCTCCGACTTCATCACATAACGGTTCACCATACGTGCATGCTACGGGAATCACAAACTTTAACACAAGTGTCGGGGAAACGACACCTATGGGATCACGTGGATCCCTTCTACGATTAGGGTGGAAAGAGGTGTGCTCGAAGAGCAGATCCAGCAATCAACACAAGGGATTTTTACCCAGGTTCGGGCCACTGAGAAGCGTAAAACCCTAGTCCTGCTTTGGTGTATTGAGAGTTCTTGAGCTCTGGCTAGTTGCTACACATGCAAACTAGGCCAGAAAGTCCAAAAGTCCCTCTCTGTATCGCCTTGGGCCTCCTTTTATACTAAGGGGCTACCACAGTGGCGTACAGAGCATACAGGAGGTGTAAAGTTGCTATAGTGCACATACTTATCCCTGACGTCTTAGGACAAACGCATTTAATGTGCCGTTTACGTGTCCCTAACTTTCTTGGGGACGAAAACAAAGCCTGTCCCGTCCGTCGCCGCCTCACCCCATCTTGACACGCATCCAGGATGACGAGGCTCACGGGGCCAGGCTGGTCGCTGCGCTGGAGCAGTGGCAGGGCGGTGGGGCCTTTGTTGTGCGCGAGTCTTGCCGTGGTCTCGCAAACGTCCCCGGCAAGAATCTTGCCGGGGCCTCGCAAACGTTCCCGGCAAGAATCTTGCCGGGGCCTCGCAAACGTTCCCGACAAGAACCTTGTCGGGGCCTCGCAAACGTTCCCGGCAAGAATCTTGCCGGGGCCTCGCAAACGTTCCCGGTAAGAATCTTGCTGGGAACTTTGCCTTTTGGTCTTCACAAAGATCTGCATGCCACCACGCAGACGCCCCTGGATCTTGGTCTTGACATTGTCGATGGTGTCAGAGCTCTCAACCTCAAGGGAGATGGTCTTGCCGGGGCTTCACTTCGCAGACCATCCTGGCAAGAATCTTGCCGGGAGCCCAGCTTGTGGTCTTCTTTGGTCGTCTTGTATTTGCTTCCAGTTGTCCCCGGCAGGCCTTGCTGCTGGTATGGCTGCAACTGCCCGTGCACAAGTATGGGGTACTAAAGGGCCCAAACTTTAGTACACCGACAGGAGCCCCCGGGCCTGGGCCACACACGGGTGCGAGGCGTTATTGAGCTAGGCCCAAACAATGCACGGGCACACGTGGCAGGGGTTAACTGCTGTAATCATCTCGTCTGCTACGCTTCCCCACGATCCGCATTGAGTGCGCGACGTGGGATACATGCGCGGAACGGCCGCAGCAGCAGCACGCCCGTGAAAATGCCTTCACATTGAACAGTAAAGAGGCAGCCTCGCGCCTTCCCCATAAAAAGAGGAATCCACAGAGGCGCTGCTCATTTACCTCTCGTCCGTTCCAATCTAGAAACCGCAGTCATCTTCTTCCTCGAGCCTGAAATAGAGCCTCCTCATCCATCCGCCGCCTCCACGCTCTCACCGCCCTCGGCCTCCTGCCCTTCCCCCCCGGCCTCCATGGCGCCCAAAACGAGCAAGGGTAAAGCGGTGCCCAAGGCGAGCAAGGGCGAAGAGGTGCCGGAGAGTGAGTTGGTGAAGATGCGGAAGAAACACGTCGTCTTCGCCCCGACGCTCAATGCGCGCGCTCTGAAGGAGCGGTATCTATGCATGTCGGGAAGAGCAACAACGGGGCATCCCGCTACCCGCGTAATCCTAGCTTCCTGCGCCGAGGCTGCCCCAGATAAATTCCCTTTCTTTGCTGACTACTTCTACTACGGGCTCTGCCCCCCATTTTCTGATTTCCTCAATGCCATCATGTACACATACGGCTTCCATATCTTCGATTTTACGCCGAATGCTGTGGCATGTATGTCCATCTTCGCCCATCTCTGCGAGAATTTTGCTGGAGTGGTCCCCAACACAGCCCTCTTCTGCCATTACTTCATCCCCCGCATCCAGGCAGGAGAGGCCCTTTCTGGCTACATCGCCTGGATCCCAAGGGTATGGAACAAGGAGACATACCCAGACGGGGTCTACCGCGAGAAGTGGGATGAATGGTGGGGCAGGTGGTGCTGGATTGTGGAGGAAGATCCACAGCCGTTCTGTATGCCCCGGCAAACGAGACTGGCCCGCGGCAACGGTTGGAGCACCCTCGACCCTCAAGACGGGGAGCTCACAATCGCAATCAACATGATCCACCACCTCAAGGACGCCGGGCTCACAATCGAGATGGTTGGCGCTGACTTCCTCCGCCACCGCATCGCCCCTCTGTAGAACTAGGGGAGACCAGCTTGGGAGTATTGGAACACAGCGGATATCATGAGGCTGTGCCCCGGTCTGAACAACAACCTGACGGTCATGCAGCACATAGCTCTCTGCCACAAGATGTTCAGGACTGATAGGTCGTACAAGTTGCCGGCAAACATCATTCCCCTGTGTAACAACTCTGCTCTGACCTCGATCATTGCCATGATGCCGGTTTTCAATGCCCATGGCCTTGACCAGACCTGCGTCGAGCCATCCGCAGAGCAGGCACATGAGTTCTTTGACAACTTGTCAGAGAGGGCCATCCGGGAAGAGACAAATCTCATCCGCCCCACCACCGACCAAGAAGTGGTATATATTTCCAGCAGAGCGGAAGAGGCGGCTCTTGCCACGAAGGCTGGCATCGTTGGCTTCGTGGAAGACGAAGCCAGTGAAGAAGAAAACCTTGCCGAGCAGGGGGAGACCGTCGGAGAGCATAGTGGCGCAGTTGCCGGGGGCTCTTCTGTCAAAGATACGGCTGAGGAGCAGCCGTATGAGGAGCCTCCAGCTCTAGAGAAGAAGAAGCATGTTCTTTGGCGAGCCGTCTCCGGTGAGCCAGTCCAGCAAGCTTCCTTGTATGAAGAGGTCCCCGGCAAGGGGGCGGCCGGCAAAGCTGCACAGCGGCAAGAAGCTCAGTAGCAACCTGTGCGCCAGACAAGGCGTGCGACCGTGGCAGCAAAGAAAACAGCAGAGGCGGCTCATGTGATGGCGCCGGCAACTGGAGCAGGCTCACATCAGCCTGCTTCTCCTGCCACGGCCAAGCGGCCCAGGTCCCCTTCTCCATCCCCTCGTACAGACGCTATAGCGGAGATCGACTTTGACCTCTCCACTTTTAGCCCGGAAAGAGAAGAAAGCTCGGAGGGAGAAGAGTAAGGGTCCTGCCGCCTCCTTTTCTTCCTGAGTCTCTAGTTTTGCTTATCTCATTTGTTCTTGCTTTGGCCTGTCCCCGCAGAGATACGAAAACATTGGCGCAGAGGATGGCAAAGAAGGCCAAAACTTCAATGGGCGACGAGCCCCCGGCGAGCACAGCAGGTTTGCCGGAGACCATCATCATCAGCCCGGAGCCCAGCCCACGACGCAGCCCCCAACCCAGCCCCCAGCGTGAGTCCACTACTCATTTCCCGCTGGCGGGTGTCGGGGTGTACATCTTCACTCCTGACCTTGCCGGGGTTGCAGGAGAAGAACAGCAACGAGGAGGGCCATTGAGGGCCGCCCCCGACGCGCTGCCTCCGTCAACCACACCGCCCAGGGATGGATCCCCGGCAAGGGCTTCCACTGACGAGCCCATTCGCATGGAGGAAGAGCCGGCAAGCACGGGCGCCGGCAGTCCTACACCGGCAACAAATGTTGCCGGGGAGGGAACCAGCTCCCAACAACTCGTCACAGGTAAGCCGCTTGCTTCCGGGCACTTGTCATTCTTCCTGTATGATCTTTCTCTCTTTTCTCTGTCTTGAACTTCATCCTTGGTCTCACCTCATTTCTCCTCCTTGGCTTTCAGATTTCCCCTTGACGGAACAAATGGACGTCAATGTCATCATCGAGGAGACTGCCAAGGATGCTGCCGCCGAAGCCGCCAGAGTTGCTGCTGACGAGGCCGCCAAGGACATGCATGAAGAAGCCACCAAGGGGTCTGCTGGGGGGGCCGGCAAGGAGACCAGCGATCGTACTGACAGCATTCCTGCTGCAGGAGCGCCTGGCGCTACACCGATCCTGGAGCCCCCAGTTGCCGGTGAGGCAGTCGTCGAGGACCGACCGTCAACATCTGAAGTCCCCCCCTCAAGCAGATATCTGAAGGTTGGCGACAACTTGTTCGTCAACATCCCAGGGGCGGCAAGCACTGGAGCGCCAACCGAAGGAGAGACTTTTGATGAGGAAGTCATTGCCGCTGCTGGGCTCAAGATTGTTGATGAACCGCGCGCCAGCAGTAGTGGATCCAAAGAAGATCAGCTCCTCCAAGGCATGAGTGATAACTTCCAGAAGCTCCAAGCGCTTCACCGCACCCAGAAAGAGAAATTGGACTCCAGGGTAGCAGTTGTCGAAGCAGCAGAGGCAGACTTCCAGAAGCGCATCGAGCAAATGCAAGTTTAGTTCGCCGAGTCTTGGCAAGAACTGAGGGCTGGCCAGGAGCAGCTGAGCCGAAATTGGGACGAGCTCCTCCTAAAGCAGTCCGACATCAAGAAGGCACAGGAAGAGGCCACTCAATGGGCTGCTGCAGAAGAGGCTCGCTTAACCGAATGCCGCATCAGGCTTGATGCTCATGAAGAAGACCTTGCCGCTCGCGAAAAGGCGCTTGCCACCAAGCTCCGCGGCAAGGACGAGGAAATTGAAAGGCTTGTCGCGCAGCGGACCCAAGAGCTGGAGCATAAACACAAAGAAGCACTTGATGCTCTGGCCTTGGACCACACCGGCAAGCTGAAGGAAGCCATCAATGCCGCCAAAGTTCATAGGCCGCCAAGAACAAGCTGGCTGACAAGCTGAAGAAGCTGGAGGCGGATCTGGAGGACCACGGCAAGGAGATCTCGACGCTCAAAGACAACAGAGATAAAACTCTCTATGACTTGGCGGAGATGCAAACTGCCATATCCGAGAAGACCAAGAAACTCTCCTCTGCCGATGAATCCATTACCGATCTGAAACTGAAGCTGACCATGCTGGAGAAGTCCCTGGAGGACGGCAGGGCTCGCGAGAAGACTTTGGCCAAAAACCTCAAAAATGAGAAGGACCTGCTCGAGAGCGCCGCCGCCACTTATAATGATTTTGAGAAGGGCGTGAAGATCTGGACCGAGCGTCTTGTTGACATCGCGGAAAGGCTTGCAGCATAGCTGTCCACCATGGGCCTGCCGAACTTCAACTATTCTTTCGAGGACAGGGTGTCTCAGAGCGCCAGGCTGACCATGTTCTTCGAGGCCCTTATCGATGCCCTGAAGCTGCTCCACTCCAGCCGAGCAACCCATCTGGCCAATGAATCCCGCAAACTATACCGGGCCATCCTCCTCAAGGTACTCGTCAAAGTGGTGTACAAGAACCCTGGCCTCAACCTCACCAACGTTCTTGATAGCCTGCCGAAGGATGTGGACCTCTAGGTACTTGAAGAACTTGTCGCGCCCATCGTCGACAGAGTGAGCCAAGTCAAGAGGGTCGAAGGCCAGCGCAGGGACTAGCAGCTTTACTTCTTCTTGTCGCCGCTGTTCCATGCCAAAGACAATCTATCTTAAGTTAGGATTGGGGCGAGTATTGATGTAATATAACTTGCTGTGTTTTGGATGAATGCATGCTATCTCTCTTGTCTGATTTCTCTCTATATGGCATACACCCTACGCTTCATTGGAAAAAACTTGCCGGTGCGCGCACCCTTGCCGCGAGCACTTTGAGGAACGGATCCTTAGCAGCCTGCTGGGGGTGTTGCTGCCGGCAAGATACCTTGCCGTTCTCAGCGCAGCCACTTAAACTGTTGAGCGGACTCGAAACAGAGCAAGGGTGCAACCGATCATGACAGGGTTCCTTCGCGTGCAGGTTTTCCATACAAGAACCAAAATCGTCCAAGGAAAATAACTTTACGTTTAAAAGAAATTTACTCAAAGTTTCGCAACTTAGCTTTTCGTTGTTGTACTCTTTCCCGCAAGATGTCACTTCGAACGTCGCCTGTTGGTGTCCATACTCCACACCATCATGGAAACGACACCTATGGGATCACGTGGATCCCTTCTACGGTTAGGGTGGAAAGAGGTGTGCTCGAAGAGCAGATCCATCGATCAACACGAGGGATTTTTACCCAGGTTCGGGCCGCTGAGAAGCATAAAACCCTAGTCCTGCTTTGGTGTATTGAGAGTTCTTGAGCTCTGGCTAGTTGCTACGCATGCAAACTGGGCCAGAAAGTCCAAAAGTCTCTCTCTGTATCGCCTTGGGCCTCCTTTTATACTAAGGGGCTACCACAGTGGCGTACAGAGCATACAGGAGGTGTAAATTGCTACAGTGCACATACTTGTCCCTGACGTCTTAGGACAAACGCATTTAATGTGCCGTTTACGTGTCCCTAACTTTCTTGGGGACGGAAACAGAGCCCGTCCCGTCCGTCGCCACCTCACCCCATCTCGACATGCATCTAGGATGATGAGGCTCGCAGGGCCAGGCTGGCAGGCTGGTCGCTGCACTGGAGCGATGGCAGGGCGGTGGGGCCTTTGCTGTGCGCGAGTCTTGCCGTGGTCTCTCAAACTTCCCCGGCAAGAATCTTGCCGGGGCCTCGCAAATATTCCCGGCAAGAATCTTGCCGGGGCCTCGCAAACATTCCCGGCAAGAATCTTGCTGGGGCCTCGCAAATGTTCCCGGTAAGAATCTTGCTGGGAACTTTGCCTTTTGGTCTTCACAAAGATCTGCATGCCACCACGTAGACGCCCCTGGATCTTGGTCTTGACATTGTCGATGGTGTCAGAGCTCTCAACCTCAAGGGAGATGGTCTTGCCGGGCCTTCGCTTCGCAGACCATCCTGGCAAGAATCTTGCCGGGAGCCCAGCTTGTGGTCTTCTTTGGTCGTCTCGTATTTGCTTCCAGTTGTCCCCGGCAGGCCTTGCCGCGGGTATGGCTGCAACTGCCCGTGCACAAGTATGGGGTACTAAAGGGCCCAAACTTTAGTACACCGACAACAAGTATTTATACAAATCCAAAATTACTCACTAGCATGACTCTAATATCACCATCTTTATATCTCAAAACAAATGCAAGGAATCAAACTTCTCATCTATTCAATGCTCTTTATATGAAAGTTTTTATTATATCCCTCTTGGATGCCCATCATATTAGGACTAAATTCATAAACTAAGCAAATTACCATGCTGTTTAAGACTATCAAAATAATATAAGTGAAGCATGAGAGTTCAACAATTTCTATAAAATAAAGCCACCATCGTGCTCTAAAAATATATAAGTGAAGCACTAGAGCAAACTGCCTAGCTCAAAAGATATAAGTGAAGCACATAGAGTATTCTAATAAATTCATGATTAATGCGTGTCCCTCTCAAAAGGTGTGTATAGCAAGGATGATTGTGGAAAACTAAAAATCAAAGACTCATATCATACAAGACGCTCGAAGCAAAACACATATCATGTGGTGAATAAAAATATAGCCTCAAGTAAATTTACCGATGGATTGAAGACAAAAGAGGGGATGCCATCCGGGGCATCCCCAAGCTTAGATGCTTGGTTGTCCTTGAATATTACCTTGGGGTGCCTTGGGCATCCCCAAGCTTAGGCTCTTTCCACTTCTTATTCCATTGTCCATCAAATCTTTACCCAAAACTTGAAAACTTCACAACACAAAACTCAACAGAAAACTCATAAGATCCGTTAGTATAATAAAATAAATCACCACTTTTGGTACTGTTGTGAACTCATTCTTAATTTATATTGGTGTTATATCTACTGTATTCCAACTTATCCATGGTTCTACCCCCCCCCCCCCCCGATACTAACCATAGATTCATCAAAATAAGCAAACAACACATAGAAAACAGAATCTGTCAAAAACAGAACAGTCTGTAGTAATCTGGAAATTTTGTATACTTCTGTAACTCCAAAAATTCTGAAAAATTATTAGAATTTAGGAAATTTGTATATCAATCTTGTGTAAAAAATTCAGATCAAAATCACGTTTCTGTGATTTTTTTAATTTCTGGCAATGAGCGCAAAAGTTTCTGTTTTTCAGCAAGATCAAATCAACTATCACCGTAGACCATCCCAAAGGTCTTACTTGGCTCAAACACTAATTAAAACACAAAAAAACAATTACTACATAGGTAATAATGTTTATTTATTGAAAAACAGAACCAAAAACAAAAAACATAAAAATAAAATTGGGTTTCCTCCCAACAAGCGCTATTGTTTAACGCCCTTAGCTAGGCATAAAACATAGATCTAAGTATTGTCATCTTTGGTATGCAAACCATAAGTAGCCCTCATAATAGATTCATATGGCAAATTAATTTTCTTTCTTGGAAAGTGTTCCATGCCCTTCCTTAACGGAAATTGAAATCTAACGTTTCCTTCTTTCATATCAATAATTGCACCAATCGTTCTAAGGAAAGGTCTACCAAGAATAATAGGACATGTAGGATTGCAATCTATATCAAGCACAATAAAATCTAAGGGCACATAATTCCTATTTGCAATAATAAGAACATTATTAATTCTTCCCATAAGTTTCTTAATAGTGGAATCCGCTAGATGCAAATTCAAAGAACAATCATCAAATTCACGGAAACCTAGCACATCACATAAAGTTTTCGGAATAGCGGAAACGCTAGCACCCAAATCACACAAAGCATTGCACAATCTTTAATTTTAATCTTAATAGTAGGTTCCCACTCATCATAAAGCTTTCTAGGGATAGAAACTTCCAACTCAAGTTTTTCTTCAAAAGATTTCATCATAGCATCAATGATATGTTTAGTAAAAGCTTTATTTTGATTATAAGCATGAGGTGAATTTAACATGGATTGCAACAAGGAAATACAATCTATCAAAGAGCAATTATTATAATTAAAGTCCTTGAAATCCAAAAGAGTGGGTTCATCGCTACTTAAAGTTTTGACCTCTCCAATCCCACTTTTATTAATTTTTTCATTAAGATCTTTAAACTCCAAATTATTGGGACGCCTTCTAGCTAAAGTTGACTCATCTTCAGTCCCATCTTTATCAATATTTATATTAGAAAACAAAGATTCAATAGGAGTCACACCAATCACTTTAAGATCTTCATCATTATTTTCACAAAAAGTAGAAGAACACGCTTTTACAAACCAATCTCGCTTAGCACACATCCTAGCGGTTCTTTCTTTGCATTCATCCATAGATATTTTAATAGCTTTCATATATTCATTAATATCATGCTTGGGTGGCATAGATCTAATCTTCAAAGAATCAATCTCAAGAGAAATTTTATCAACATTCCTAGCCAAATCATCAATCTTAAGCAATTTTTCTTCTACCATAGCATTGAAATTATTTTGAGAATTAATAAAATCTTTAATATTATGCTCAAGACCAGAGGGTATTTTATTATGATTTCCATAAGAATTGTTGTAGGAATTACCATAATTATTAGAGGAATTACTAGGAAACGGCCTAGGGTTGAAATTACCTCTATACGCATTATTACCAAAATTGTTCCTACCAACAAAATTCACATCCATAGATTCATTATTATTCTCAATCAAAGTGGACAAAGGCATATCATTAGGATCAATAGGAGCACTCTTACTAACAAACAATTTCATAAGTTCATCCATCTTTCTACTCAAAGTATTAATTTCTTCAATCGCATGCACTTTTTTACTAGTGGAAGATCTTTCGGTATGCCATTGAGAGTAATTTGCCATAATATTATCTAGGAGTTTAGTAGCTTCTCCTAATGTAATTTTCATAAAAGTACCTCCCGTGGCAGACTCTAAAAGATTTCTAGATGCAAAATTCAATCCGACATAAAAAATTTGTATGATCATCCATAAACTTAAACCATGAGTAGGGCAATTTCTTATCATCAATTTCATCCTTTCCCAAGATTGTGCAACATGTTCATGATCAAGTTACTTAAAATTAATTATATCATTCCTAAGGGAGATGATCTTAGCGGGAGGAAAATACTTGGAAATAAAAGCATCTTTACACTTATTCCATGAATCAATACTATTTTTAGGCAAAGATGAAAACCAAGTTTTAGCACGATCTCGTAGTGAGAATGGAAATAGCTTCAATTTAACAATATCATTATCCACATATTTTTTGTTTTGCATATCACGCAACTCAACGAAAGTATTTAGATGGGATGCGACATCTTCACTAGAAGGCCGAAAAATTGCTCTTTCATAACAAGATTCAACAAAGCAGCATTAATTTTATAAGATTCCGCACTAGTGGCGGGAGCAATCGGAGTACTAATAAAATCATTATTTTTAGTATTGGAAAAGTCACACAATTTGGTATTTTCTTGAAACATCATGACAAGGCAAGCAATCTAGCACACGAGCAAATGAAAAGCAAACAAAAAGACGAACGAAAGAAGGGCGAATAAAAAGGCAAATATTTTTGTGTTTTTTCTGAAAACATTTTAGAAGTGGGGGAGAGTAAAACGAGAGGCAAATGGCAAATAATGTAATGCAAGAGATGAGAGTTTATGATGGGTACTTAGTAGGCTTGATGTAGAACCTCCCCGGCAACGGCGCCAGAAATTCTTCCTGCTACTTCTTGAGCTTGCGTTGATTTTTCCCTTGAAGAGGAAAGGGTGATGCAGCAAAGTAGATATAAGTATTTTCCTCAATTAAGAACCAAGGTATCAATCCAGTAGGAGGCACAAGCAAGTCTCCAATCTATGCACCTGCACAAACTAACAAACACTTGCACTCAACACGAAAAGGGGTTGTCAATCCCTTCACGGTCTCAAACAAGAGTGAGGTCTAATAGAGATAGGTATAAAAGATAAATAAAAAGGCAAACTAAGTAAATATAAATAAATTGCAGCAAGGTATTTTTGGGTTTTTTGGTTTATAGATCTGAAAATATATGATGGAAAATAGACCCGGGGGCCATAGGTTGCACTAGAGGCTTCTCTCTTGAAGATAGCATACGGTGGGTAAACAAATTACTATTGAGCAATTGATATAAAAGCGCAAAGTTATGACGATATCTAAGGCAATTATCATGAATATAGGCATCACGTCCATGATAAGTAGACCGAAATGATTCTGCATCTACTACTATTACTCCACACATCGACCGCTATCCAGCATGCATCTAGAGTATTAAGTTCATAAGAACGGAGTAACGCCTTCAGTAAGATGACATGATGTAGAGGGATAAACTCAAGCAATATGATATAAACCCTATATTTTTATCCTTGATGGCAACAATACAATGCGTGCCTCGCTACCCCTTCTGTCACTGGGTGAGGACACCGCAAGATTGAACCCAAAACTAAGCACCTCTCCCATTGCAAGAAAAACCAATCTAGTTGGCCAAACCAAACCAATAGTTCGAAGAGAAATACAAAGATATCTTAATCATGCATAAAAGAGTTTAGAGAAGACTCAAATAATATTCATAGATAATCTTATCATAAATCCACAATTCATCGGATCTCGACAAACGCCCCGCAAAAAAGTATTACATCGAATAGATCTCCAAGATCATCGAGGAGAACATTGTATTGAAGATCAAAGAGAGAGAAGAAGCCATCTAGCTACTAGCTATGGACCCGTAGGTCTGTGGTAAACTACTCACGCATCATCGGAAGGGTAGCAAGGTTGATGTAGAGGCCCTCCGTGATTGAATCCCCCTCCGGCAGATCACCGGAAAAGGCCCCAAGATGGGATCTCATGGGAACAGAGGCTTGCGGCGGCGGAAAAGTATTTTGGTGGATGCCTCTGATGGTTTGGGAATATTTGGGAATTTATAGTGCAAAGATTAGGGTTAGGATACCTCCGAGGGGCCCACAAGCCCTTAAGGTGCGTCCCCCTAGGGCATGCCTGGCAGGCTTGTGGCCTCCTCGGGAACCTTCTGGCTCCCTCTCCAAGTCCTCTGGATGTCTTCTGGTCTAAGAAAAATCATCGCGAAAGTTTTATTCCGTTTGGACTCCGTTTGGTATTCCTTTTCTGTAAAACTCAAAAACAAGGAAAAAACAGAAACTGGCACTGGGCTCTAAATTAACAGGTTAGTCCAAAACATAATATAAAATAGCATATTAATGCATATAAAACATCCAAAACAGATAATATAATAGCATGGAACAATAAAAAATTATAGATACGTCGGAGACATATCAAGAAGCAGTACAGAGACGATCCTTGTCGATTTTCACATCAGGAATGCCACGAAGATGATTTTTCTTCACTAGAGTCTACAAATTTCTCATACCTGCATGGCTAAGTCTTCGGTGCCATAGCCAACCTTCGGTTGCTTTTGCAAGCAAACAAGTTTGGACTGAGGGACCCTTAGAGAAATCCACAATATATAAATCACCCTTTCTATTTCCCTCGAAGACGAAGGAATTGTTAGAGGCCATAAAGACAATGCATTTGGATATGGAAAATAAAACCAGCATGCCTAGATCACAAAGCTTGCCAACTGACATAAGATTAAATCCAAGAGACTGAACAAGTAAAACATCATCAATAGTCTTGTCTCTGGATATAGCAATTTTACCTAGCCCAATTACCTTTCCTTTGTTGTTGTCGCCAAAAGTTATATACTTCAGAGGATAAGCAGTTAAGTTGGGGTCGACAAACAATGACTTGTCTCCGGTCATATGACTAGTGCATCCACTATCCATTATCCAATCGGTACACCCGGACACATAGTCCTGCAGAAGAATTAGGCTTTCTTAACCACCCACATCTTTGCAGGTGGCTTCGAAACAAATGAGCGAGCAAGATAGGATTTCTTTCGATAACCATAATTGTTACTCAAAGTAGTATGAGCATAATCGAAAGAATAGGCATTGAAATTCTTTCCAGACGAATGAGTATAGTGGTTGAATGAGGTATGCATGTACTCATTCTGTCGAATGGAATAACGAGCATTTTCTGCCTGCATGGTTAGTCCTGGAGAAATAGGCAATGCATCGATAGTTTTCTTTGGCACCCAGATAGCTTTCTTTGGGGGGCCATTCCTACTGTTTGGTCCAACATAGCGAGCAACAGCCTCACCACGTTGGTTTTTGAACAACTTATAGTTGTCCAGAGAATCATTATAAGAGTATTCAGGGATAGGTGAGTCATATCCCGAAAGCAAAGCTGGATCGAGTGTTTTGCTCTTGGCATGCACCCACACAGTGCGAGGATATTGATCAGGTTCCCAGTAGGTGCCATTTTCATTCAATTTCCTTTCGAAACTGATACCTTCTTTCCTGGGATTTTTGTGAATAATGGATTTCTTCAGAACATCACATAGGGTTTGATGCCCTTTCAGAGATTTGAACATTCCTGTCTGAATAAGATCCTTCAACCTAGCATTTTCATTAGACACAGAACCATTTTCCTCGACAGAGGTGTTAGCATTCACAGAAGATTCAACATTTGATTCAGTATTGCTACATTCAAGGCATTTTAAGCAAGGTGGTATAAACACTTTAGGTTTATCTTTGAGTTGTTGGGTGAGAAGTGAGTTTTCTCGAATCAAATCCTCATGAGCCTCTCTCAGCAATTCAAGTTCCTGCTTCCTTTTTAGGTAACCATAGGTTAATCTCTCATGATCAGCTGAGAGAAAATCATGACGAGTTGATAGTTGATCCATTCGTGACTTGAGAGTGGAATGCTCTTCGGTCAGCGACTGATTTTTCTCCATCTCCTCAACCAACAACCCTTCAGATTTCCTGAGAGTTTTCTCAATTTTCTCAAGAGAGTTTTGTTGAATATTAGATATTTTGATCAGTTTAGCATGGTCATCCTCATCCGAAGAATATTGATCACTGGAGTGAACCTTGTGATGTTTGGAGGATACCTTTTCTTTCGAAGCCTTGGTCATGAAGTAGGAGGCAGGAGTTTCGTCATTGCTTGAGTGTTTTTCGAAGAAACTTGATGAAGGGGTGAGGGCACATGCTATCCCATCCATGCCGGAATCTGAATCCTCTTCGAATTCATCAACTTCTTCGGAGTCAGATGGCTCCACTTCATCGGAGTCCATCTCCTTGCCGATGTACGCCTTGGCCTTGCGAGAGGTATTCTTGCGGTTTGAGGAGGACTTGGAAGGGTTCCTTGAGGAAGATCTTGATGACGACTTGGAGGTGGAGCTGTCCTTCTTCTTGAAGAACTTCTTTGTTTTCTTCTCATCATCGGAATCGTAGTTCTTGCTCTTGCTTTTGCCTCGATAGTTTCCTGAATCATATATTCCACTGGCACGGAGTTTAGCTTCCTAGAGAGGGCAGTCCAAGATGAAATGACCTGGCCTTTTGCATTTGAAGCAGGTGTAATCTCCAGTTGGTTTTGATGAAGATTTTGAACCGCCAGAGTTGCTGGATCCTTTCTTCTGGAACTGGTTCTTCCTATGAAGACGCTGGAATCTTTTTGTGATTAGTGCAAGATCTTTGCTTATCCTTTTAGGGTCATCAGAATCTTCTTCAGCATTTCCTTCAGAGGCAGAATCATCCATAGCCTTGAGAGCATGGCTTTTGCGATGACTTGAACCATAGAGATCTCTCTTCTCTTCTTCTTGTTCCTCGTGGGTGTTTAGCCTTTCCATGATATCAGCAGAGTCGAGATCTTTGAAATCAACTCTTTCCCTGATTATCAGAACTAGTGTGTCAAATGAACTATCAAGTGATCGGAGCAGCTTCTTCACAACTTCATGGTCAGTGATGTCTTTGGTGCCGAGACCTTGCAGCTCATTTGTGATGTCACTCAGACGATCGAAGGTTTGCTGACAACTTTCATTTCCAATGGGCTTGAACCGATTGAAGTTTACTTGAAGAGTGTCAATGCGAGCATCTTTCTGAGTTGAAACACCCTCATTTATCTTCTCGAGAATGTCCCACAATTCCTTCGCAGTTTCACACTATCGATAGCGAAGAAATTGAGCACGAGAGAGATGGCCACCAATTTCATCTTTAGCTTGAGCGTCCATCTGAATGAGTTTCTTCTCGGCGTCAGTGGGGGCCTGAGGTATTTCAATCATGAATCCAAACTGAAACATGTTCCACATGTCATCGTCAATGGCTCGGAGACAGATCTTCGTCTTCTCTTTCCAGAAGGGATAGTCCGTCCCATCGAATATGGGAATCTTGAGATGCAATTTGTAGCTCAATGAACACATACTTAAACTCCAAGGTTGTTAGACCAAAATGAGCAGAGTCAATGAGTACCTTGCTCTGATACCAATTGTAGGAACGAAGTATGTCTACCAGAGGGGGGGTGAATGGGAGTTTTAATTTCTTTGGAAATCTCAAAACTCATGTAACCCAGCAGCGGAGCGAATGAAAATACAACACAGTGAGCGAAAATAAACTACCGAATAGAAACTGATACAAGCATCGAAGCAAATCACATGATTGAGATAATACAAATGGAAAGAAGGGGAACAGATGAAACCAGTGATGCTCGATGGAGATAGGGTATTTGTTCGACCAGTTCGTCCTTCTACACAAGGACTATGTCTAGTTGGAGGGGTTGTGACTTAACACGGAAGATAAACTCTCTTCACCCTATTCTCCTAGACAATTGGTTCGTCAACCAATGTCGATCACTCATGGCAGATACTTGAGTTGATCTCCGAACCTTTACAGACTTCTTCGAGAACCACAATCACTCTTGGTCTCTGAAGAAATTGACACCTAACCATCTAGAGAGTTTGCAGCTCTCAAGAGTAATAGGCGGAGCGTACTGGACTTAGATTCGAGTGATGCTGAACCACTATCTAATTCTTCGGCTCTAGGTTTTTTTTCTCTCGATGGATTTTAAACTCAAATCACTCGGAGAGGGGGTTGCTCAACAATCTTCTCCGAATCAAATGGAGTAGCCACCGGACAAAGCCGGTGCGGGGTGGCTATTTATAGCCGCAACCTTCCTTGGTGGGAAATAACCATTTTGGACACGCGATCCAGCCAATGGACAACAGACACGTTCTCAACGATCGGATTTCAAAGAGCAACGATAACATTACTTGAGGAACAAGTCATGCTAACTCCTTGGTCTAAGACAAATCTCTCGCAGCGAAGAAGATCACAGTCTCGTGCTGGCAAGTATTTGCTCGGAGCACAAAGAGATTTCTCTCACAACTTGCATAGGATTTGGGTTTAGCATCAGAGAATCAAAGTTTCAAATGCTACACCCCTCTTAATAGTACGGTGGTCCTGCGACTCAATAAAGAGAAGAGAAACAACGAAATAAATGCTACGACTTCACTTCGTCTTCATTCTTCTCGGACGCAGTCACTTCCTTCGGACAGACACCAAACCAATTGCTTCACGTCAACAATTTTTAAGGGGTCACTCTTGTTAACATAATCTTCGATGATAACCTTTACTGCAACGCAGGGGATTATCTTCGTTGTTTGGATCAAACTCCTCATGATTCCAGGGACCTGTTACTTTGTGTGCACTAGCAAAGACATAAGTCCTGTACTGTTTATGTCAACAAACTCCAAAACATACGGAGGCAAATTATTGCACCAACACCATCTAAGAAGAAAAAGAAAAAAAATGATAGGACTTTGCATACTTCTAGTGAACCTGAGGTGGAAAAACCTTCTGAGAATAGTAATGATGTTTCTATTTCAGATGTTGAGACACAATCTGGTAATGAACATACACTTAGTGATAATGATAATGATGATGTTCATGTAGATGCTCAACCAGACAATGATAAAGAGTCTGATAATGATGTTGAGATAGAACCTGTTGTCGATATTGATAACCCACCCCCAAAGAATAAACATTATGATAAAAGAGATTTTATTGCTAGAAAACATGGCAAAGAAAGAGAACCATGGGTTCAGAAACCCATGCCTTTCCCTGTTTAACCATCCAAGAACAAGGATGAGGAAGAATTTGAATGCTTTGCTGAAATGCTTAGGCCAATCTTTTTGTGTACTCGTTTGACTGATATTTTAAAGATGGCCCCATATGCTAAGTATATGAAAGATATTTTCACTAATAAAAGAAAGATACTTGAAGCTGAAATTTCCACCATGCTTGCAAATTACTCTTTTAAGGATGGAGTACCTAAAAAACTAGGAGATCCAGGAATACCTACTATACCATGCTCCATTAAAAGAAATTATATCAAAACTACCTTATGTGACTTAGGAGCTGGTGTTAGTATTATGCCTTTCTCTTTACATAGAAGACTTGATTTGAATAAACTCACACCTACTGAAATATCATTGCAAATGGCTGACAAATCAACTGCCATACCTATCGGTATTTGTGAGGATGTGCCTGTTGTAGTTGCAAATGTTACTATCTTAACAGACTTTGTTATACTTGATATGCCCGAGGACGACAACATGTCGATTATCCTTGGTAGACCCTTTTTGAATACTACAGGGGCTGTTATTGATTGCAACAAAAGCAAGGTCACTTTTCATATCAATGGTAATGAGCATATGGTGTACTTTCCGAAGAAACAATTCCAAGTGAATGGTATCAATATTATTGAAAAGGCTCTGACAATTACTATTGGGAGTTTTCAATTCCGTATTCCTTCTGTAAAAAATAAATATGAAACTCTTATTATAGGGGAGATGCATATCCCCGTTGAGGTAACTGATACATCTCCAACGTATCTATAATTTTTTTATTGTTCCATGCTATTATAGTATCAATCTTGGATGTTTTATATGCACTTACAAGCAACTTTATATCATTTTTTGGGACTAACCTATTAACTTAGTGCCCAGTGCCAGTTGCTGTTTTTTTGCCTATTTTTGGTTTTCCAGAATATCAGTACCAAACGAAGTCCAAATGCCACGAAACTTTTTGGAGATTTTTTTCTGGACAAAAGAGACACTGGAAGCTTCGGGAGAGGGCCAGAAGATGAAGCGTGGGCCCATGAGGCACCAGGGCGCCCAGGGGTAGGTGCGCCCTGGTGGTTCATGGGGCCCACGAGGCTCCGTTTGAGCTAATCCCGCCTCTATAAATTCTCTAAAATCGGGAAACCAACAGAGGAGACCACGAAATACTTTTTCCGCTGCCGCAAGCTTCTGTTCTCGAGAGATCCCATCTGGGGGCCTTTTCCGGCATTCTGCCGGAGAGGGAATCGATCATGGAGGGGCTCTACATCAACCTAGTTGCCCTTTCGATGATGCGTGAGTAGTTTACCACAGACCTACGGGTCCATGGTTAGTAGCTAGATGGCTTCATCTCTCTCTTTGATCTTTAATACAATGTTCTCCTCAATGTTCTTGGAGTTCTATTCGATGTAATCATTTTTTGCGGTGTGTTTGTTGGGATCCGATGAATTGTGAGTTTATGATCAGATTATCCATGAATATTATTTGAGTTTTCTCTAGACTCTTTTATGCATGATTATTATAGCATCGTATTTCTCTCCGGTCTATTGATTTGGTTTGGTCAACTAGATTGATTTTTCTTGCAATGGGAGAGGTGCTTTGTAATGGGTTCGATCTTGCAGTGCTCAATCCTAGTCACAGAAGGGGACATGACACGTATTGTATCATTGCTATTAAGGGTAAAAAGATGGGGTTTATTCATGCATGAGTTTACTTTGTCTACATCATGTCATCTTTCTTAAGGCGTTACTCCGTTCTTTATGAACTTAATACTCTAGATGCATGCTGGATAGCGGTCGAAGTGTGGAGTAATAGTAGTAGATGCAGGCAGGAGTCGGTCTACTTGTCTCGAACGTGATGCCTATATACATGATCATTGCCTTGGATATCGTCATGATTATTTGTTTTTCTATCAATTGCCCAACAGTAATTTGTTTACCCACCATATGCTATCTTCAGGAGATAAGCCTATAGTGAGAACTATGGCCCCTGGGTACTTTAATCATATATTAAAATCCAAAAATACTTTGCTGCAATTTATTTACCATTATTTTATTTTGTATTTTTATCTATCTATTTATCCCTATTAGATTTAATCCTTGCAACTTACTACCAAGGGATTGACAACCTCGTGTTCGCGTTGGGTGCAAGAAGTTGTTATTTTGTGTGCAGGAACAAGGTGTTGTTTGGTTCTCCTACTGGATTGATAACCTTGGTTCCTAACTGAGGGAAATACTTATCTCTATTGTATTGCATCATCCTCTCCTCTTCGGGGAAAATCCAACGCAGATCACAAGTAGCAGTAACTTAGTGTTATACGGAGATTCTTCGGTTTCATGTCATTCGAAAATTGTTTGTTAATAAGACCTAATCAACCTTATTAATGGATTCTTTTTTAGGGGCATGTGGTCGATGAATTTAGTAAGCACAACTTTTTGTACCTACTGTTTGTTTTATGTTATTCTTAGTTAAATAAAATATAATGCCATGATTATCCTGTTTTCTAAATTTCCCATGCAATAAAAAAATAGCCCAAAAATAAAAGTGCTCAGAACGATGTGAAATTTAAACATGAATTTTTCTGGAATAAATAAGAATTTTTGGCACTGACCACAACCCAAAGGGATGCACCTGGTGCTCACAAGGCACCAGGGCGCACCCACCCCCTGGGTGTGCCCTGGTGGCTTGTGGGCCCCATAGGGACCACCTCGCTTATCCCTTTAGCTCACTTCATCTCTTACCCCTAGAAAAAAATTCCTGGTAGCTCTCTCCCTCGTGTTCTTGCTTCCAAACCTGAGATTCTTGATCTCTTTGGTCGGAGCTCCATTTCTGAAACTGTTTTGGAGGATTGCTCCTTGGTATGTGACTCCATAATGCTCCAATTAGTTTTTCTTTAGTGGATTATATTTTGCATAATTAGCTACTCTTGGTGCTACTGAAAATGAGCTTGCATGTTGAATTCTTTGAGTTTCAAGTAGTTTGAATGCTTGATATAGCCTCTAGACATTCATATGAGTACTTGCTATCAATCTTGTGAAGTTTTATTGACACCATTTTGTGGCCCAAAAATTTCAGAAATTTATTCGTAGAAAAAAATGAACTTCTTTCGGAGAAGCTCCTCAAAACAGAATGCCAAGGGAGTCATTGGGGACTCCTCGGACAGTGACCTCAACATTCCGCGTAGGATGAAAGTCCGGCCATGCGAATGGACGCACAATGCCTTCATGAACGAAGTCGGATTCTACCAAGATTTCACACAATTTATTGCAAATGCAGGGTTGACAGACTTCCTCGCAGATGAGTGTGACCAGCACCACATCCTTATGAATTCATTTGTGCAAAATTTTCATTTCTTAAATAGGCACGAACCCCCCATGGTGCGTTTTGATTTATATGTTGAACATCATCAGATACCACTTGCTGAATTTTGTGAGATATGCTTGATTCCTTCTGACGGGGAATTAAGAGAGCCTAGACCGGATGAGTTTGAGGGTTTTCTCCGCACTTTAACTGTGGGAGAGGAAAGGGGCGTGTCGAAAGCCCGAGCTACTAGTTTGCACTTTCCTGCTGTGCATTACTTTGCTTTATTCATAGGGAAATGTTTGACTGCTAGAGAGCAAGGTGGTGCACTTAGTGCCCCTGGCCTTGCCATTTTACGCCACACACTTCATAATGACAACACTTATAGCCTTGGAGCTATCATTGCACGCCGCCTACACACTAATAGGACTAAGGGAAAGATTCATAGTGAAATTTATGACACTCGCTTAGCGAGACGTTTCCATGTTGCTATACACCCCCATGATTAGTTGTTGCCTAGGATTTACTTAGATCACCACTTTATTGATGAACCTGAGCCTCCTCACCATATTCGCTATAACTTGGTATTCAGCGAGGATACTCGTGATATTATTTTGTTGCCTGCACCTGCTTTGTTTGACTCTCATGCCAGGAACGGATACACCGTCATGCCACTGGACATTACTGCGTACCGGAACACGTTGGCTGCGGCAGAGGATGAGGCCCAGGCTTGGGATGCTCAAGTGTTGCCGCCTCAGCACTTTCACATTGGACCAGATGGCTACTACGGGTGGTGATTACCAAGCTAGGCAAAAGCCTAAGCTTGGGGGAGTACGTATTTCTCACCAACATTACATTCATGTTCACACATTTCATTCCAATTGTCGGTGTTCATCCTCTTTCATTGTATAATCCATGTTAGTTTTATTTTTTCTTTCTTGTGTGTTTGATTTTTTTTGAGAAAATCCAAAAATATTTCTTGCTTCTTTTTGGTTTTACTTTTTAGTTTAATTAGTTGTAGTATTAAAAGAAAACCCAAAAAGATTTCTTGTTTCTTCTTTTACTTGTTGGGAGCTTTCCCGTGTAAATAGTTTTTCTCATTTTTGTTTTTCCTTTGTTATTTTTCTCTCTTCAGAAAAACTAAAAACTCCAAAAATATTTTAGTGTGTTTCTCTGAAGTTCTTTTCTTTTTGTTGTGTCGTTGTAAGGAGAAGACCACGATGAAAATGTTGAGTGGCTCTCATATGCATTATTGTTGATCTAACAAAGAGCCCATATTACCTTGTCTTCTCCTTTGAATAAAATGTTTGCAAATACCAGCTTAGCCCACGACACTCTTGCACTATTATTATTTTCATATCATTCGGTCGTGCAAGTGAAAGGCATTGATGTCTACTGCGCAACTTATTCTTGTAGACTCGTGTTGGGCCTCCAAGCGCAGAGTTTTGTAGGAGAGTAGCAATTTTCCCTCAAGTGGATGACCTAAGGTTTATCAATCTGTGGGAGGCGTAGGATGAAGATGGTCTCTCTCAAACAACCCTGCAACCAAATAACAAAGAGTCTCTTGTGTCCCCAACACACCCAATACAATGGTAAATTGTATAGGTGCACTAGTTCGGCGAAGAGATTGTGTCCCCAACACACCCAATACAATGGTAAATTGTATAGGTGCACTAGTTCGGCGAAGAGATAGTGATACAAGTTTAATATGGATGGTAGATATAGGTTTTTGTAATCTGAAAATATAAAAACAGCAAGGTAACTAGTAACAAAAGTGAGCAAAAACGGTATTGCAATGCTTGAAAACAAGGCCTAGGGTTCATACTTTTTCTAGTGCAAATTCTCTCAACAATGATAACATAATTAAATCATATGACAATCCCTCAACGTGCGACAAAGAGTCACTTCAAAGTTCCTATTGCGGAGAACATAAGATGAAATTGCTTGTAGGGTACGAAACCACCTGAAAGTTATTCTTTCTGATTAATCTTTTGAGCTATTCCTATAGGTGTCACAAACAACCCTAGAGTTCATACTAAAATAACACCATATGATACACATCAATCAACCCTAATGTCACCTAGATACTCCAATGTCACCACAAGTATCCGTGGGTCAATTATACGATATGCATCAAACAACTTTAGATTCATAATATTCAATCCAACACAAAGAACCTCAAAGAGTGCCCCAAGATTTCTACCGAAGAAACAAGGATGAAAACATGCATCAACCCCTATGCATAGATTACCCCAATGTCACCTCGGGAATCCACGAGTTGAGTGCCAAAACATACATCAAGTGAATCAATAGAACATCCCATTGTCACCACGGATATCCCATCACAAGACATACATCAAGTGTTCTCAAATCCAACAAAGTATTCAATCCGATAATAGTGAAACCTCAAAGGTAAAAACTCAATTCATCACAACAAGATAGAGAGGGGAAAAACACCATATGATCCAACTATATTAACAAAGCTCGCGATACATCAAGATCGTGCCAAATCAAGAACACGAGAGAGAGAGATCAAACACATAGCTACTGGTACATACCCTCAGCCCCGAGGGTGAACTACTCCCTCCTCATCATGGTGGCCACCGGGATGATGAATATGGCCTCTGGTGATGATTTCCCCCTCCGACAGGGTGCCGGAACGGGGTCCCGATTGGTTTTTTGTGGCTACAGAGGCTTGCGGCGGTGGAACTTCTCATCTAGGGTTCTTTTCGGGGTTTTTGGTATTTATAGGAATTTTTGGCGTCGGTCTCACGTCGAGGGGGTGCCCGAGGGGCCCACAAGCCGGGGTGGGTGCGCCCCCTAGGCTTGTGGCCTCCTCGGTCACTTCCTGGCCCAGCTCCGATGCTTCGGGGGTCTCTTTTGGTCCATAAAAAATCACCGCAAAATTTTCAGCCCATTCCGAGAACTTTTATTTCTGCACAAAAAATGACACCACGGTAGTTCTGCTGAAAACAGCGTTAGTCCGGGTTAGTTCTAATCAAATCATACCAAAACCATATAAAATTATTGTAAACATGGCATGAATACTTCATGAATTATAGATACGTTGGAGACGTATCAGCATCCCCAAGCTTAATCTGCTCGTCCTTGAGTAGGTAAATAATAATAATAAAAAATTATGAAGTGTGAATGCTAGCATAGTGCATAAGTTTGATCAATGATAGTTCCAAACACTTTTTCTAGCATCATTATACATCATAAACAGTAGCTCATCTCATAAAACTTCTCATGATCAAGTAACAAGTTATTCACATGTTAAAGCATAGACCATAAACTTTCTTGAAAACTAACAAACTATGTTCTCAGTCATCAAACAATTGCAATTCATCTTATTTTCAGGAAGGGTATATGTAAGAGCTTTGATTTAGCAAATTCCACATACTCAACTATCATATAGTCTTCCATGATTACTGACACTCAAAGCATATTTTTAGAACAAATAGCATCCATCAAACACAGAGAAAGATAGGGGCTTAATGTTTCGCCTCCCAACTTATTTATCATATAGATAATTGTCAACAATAATAATTCATGATCAAATATATTTGAATGGCCATATATGCTTGGATCTTTCCCCACCACATGATACTTGCCAACTAGAGAATAATTGAGGTTAAAATGAGAAAGAATACTACTGACTCTTGCATAAAAGTAAAAGATAGGCCCTTCGCAGAGGGAAGCAGGGATTTGAAGAGGTGCCAGAGCTCGAAGCTTTTAAAGCAGAGATGAATATAATTTTGAGAGGTATGCTTTCATTGTCAGCATAACGACCGAGAGTTCCCAATATCTTCCATGCTAGACACATTATAGGAGGTTCCCAAACAGAAAGGTAAAGTTTTTACTCCCTCTCCACCAACAAACACAAGCCATGGCGAGCCGAATCCTCGGGTGCCCTCCATACCAACAACAATCCGGGGGAGTTTTGTTTCATTATTATATTTTGATTTTGATCATAGGACTGGGCATCCCAATTACCAGCCACTTTCTCGTGAATGACAAGCGAATAAACACTCATCCTGAGAATAACCCACCTAGCATGGAAGATACTGACCACCCCTTGTTGCTTCATGAGCGATTTGGGCATACAAAACAGATTATTATTTGAAGATTTAGAGTTTGGCACATGCAAATTTACTTGGAACGGCAGGTAAATACCGCATATAGGTAGGTATGGTGGACTCATATGGAATAACTTTGGGTTTAAGGAAGTGGATGCACAAGCAGTATTCCCGCTTAGTACAGGTGAAGGCTAGCAAAAGATCCTAAGCAAGTACCACATGTTGGAGGATCCATAACAATATAACTTCTATACAAATATACCCAAACATAACTCATTACATTGTCTTCCTTGTCCAACTTCAACTAATTTGCTCAAGTTTGAAAATAGTTAATGGGGCTCACAATCGTAGAAGATGTCCAAGATAGTATATTTATATGTGAAATCTCTCTTCCTTCAATATTCTTTCATGAATTGTTCAAGTGACCAATGATGTGTTTGCTAACTTTCAAATAAATTATACCACCTATAGTTCTTATATGTGAAGTCATTAATCCCCATGGGATAAGCATATGAAACATATATAATTTCAGATTTATGATATTGAATTCATTCAACCATTTACTCATAGGATATAAGTGACGCACGAGAGTAAATGACAAACTACTCCAAAAAGATATAAGTGAAGATCAATGAGTAGTCAGATAATTAAGTAGCTATATGAAGACTCTCTCTCATCTAAGAATTTCAGATCTTAAGTATTTTATTCAAACATCAAGCAAAACAAAAAAATGACATTCCAAGGATAGCACATATCATGTGAAGAAGCAAAAACTTAGGCTCAACCAAAACTGACCGAACATTGTTGAAGAAGAAAGGTGGGATGCCAACCAGGGCATCCCCAAGATTAGATGCTTGAGACTTCTTGAAATATTAACTAGGTATTCCTTGGGCATCCCCAAGCTTGAGCTCTTGTGTCTCCTTAATTCCTCTCATATCACGGTTTCCCTAATTCTTAAAAACTTCGACCACACAAAACTCAACAAGAACTCGCGAGATAAGTTAGTATAAATCAAATGCAAAACCTTACCATCTCTACTGTAGAAAAATTCTAAAATTATAATTTGACATTGCATACTAAATGCCTCTGCATATTTAATACTCCTATCCTCAAATAGAATCATTAAACAAGCAAACATATGCAAACATAACAGCAATCTGTCTAAACAGGACAGTCTGTAAAGAGTGCAATTATACTCATACTTCCCTAACTCCAAAAATTCTGAAAATTTCCACACTGTAGAAAATTTGTTATATCTCAACGTGTACAAATTTCAAGATTTTATCATGTTCTTACTATTCACAAATATTCAAAACATAACAACAAACTTTCTATTTTTCAAACAGCAACATATAGACTTGCAAAATAAGCATGGTAAAGGCTATAATTGAAACTTTTATTGAAATAAAAGATGCAAAACATTACTATAAATAACAGCAAGAAAATCCTGATAAAATAAAATGACGCTCCAAGCAAAACTCATATCATGTGACGAATAAAAATATAGCTCCAAGTGAGGTTACCGATAATGTTGAAGACGAAAGAGGGGATGCCTTCCGGGGCATCCCCAAGCTTAATTGCTTGGGTATTCCCTGAATATTACCTTGGGGTTCCTTGGGAATCCCCAAGCTTAGGTTCTTTCCACTCTTTATTCTCTTCATATCGATATCTCACCCAAAACTTGAAAACTTCAATCACACAAAACTTAACGGAACTTCGTGAGATGGGTTAGTATAGTAAAACAAATCATTCACTTGGGTACTGTCAAAGACAAGATTCATAATTGTTTCCACATAAATCCTACTGTACTCTATAATTTCCACAATTTATATTGAGCAATATAGGCCATAGAAACTAGAAAACAAGCAAACTTTGCATCGAAAACAGAATCTGTCAAAAACAGAACAGTCTGTAAAGATCTGAATTATAGTGATACGTATGTATATCCAATTTTTTTGAAAAATTAGGAAAGCGTATAAAATTTGTATATAAATCTTGTGTAAAAAATTCAGAGTTTATCCACGGTCCACTGAATTTTAAAAATTCTGTTACTGGGCTCAAAAGTTTCTGTTTTTGCACAGAATCAAATCAACTACCAACCACACTATCCCAAAGGCTTTACTTGGCACTTTATTCAATCAAAAGCTATAAAAAATTATTACCACAGTAGCTTAATCATGTTAACACACAAAAACAGTAGGGGTAAATATTGGGTTGTCTCCCAACAAGTGCTTTTCTTTAATGCATTTTTAGCTAGGCATGATGATTTCAATGATGCTCACATAAAAGATAAGAATTGAAACATAACGGGAGCATCATGAAGCATATGGCTAGCACACTTAAGCCTAACGCACTTCCTATGCATAGGTATTTTGTGAGAAAACAACTTATGGGAATAAGAATAAACTAGCATAGGAAGGCAAAACAAGCATCACTTCAAAACTTTCAACACATAGAGAGGAAACTTGATATTATTGAGAAGCCTACAAGCATATGATCCTCCCTCATAATAATTTTCAGTAGCATCATGAATGAATTCAACAATATATCTATCACATAAAGCATTCTTTTCATGACCCACAAGCATAAAATTTTTATTACTCTCCACATAAGCAAATTTATTCTCATGAATAGTAGTGGGAGCAAACTCAACAAAATAACTATCATGTGAGGCATAATCCAATTGAAAATTAAAATTATGATGACAAGTTTCATGGTTATCATTATTCTTTATAGCATACATGTCATCACAATAATCATCATAGATAGCAACTTTGTTCTCATAATCAATTGGAACCTCTTCCAAAATAGTGGATTCATCACTAAATAAAGTCATGACCTCTCCAAATCCACTTTTATCAATATTGTGAAAAGATTCAACACCCTCCAAAATAGTGGGATTATTACCTAGAGTTTACACTCTTCCAAACCCACTTTATAATCATCATAAATAGGAGGCATGCTTTCATCATAGTAAATTTTCTCATCAAAACTTGGGGGACTAAAAATTATCATCTTCATCAAACATAGCATCCCCAAGCTTATGGCTTTGCATATCATTATCATCATGGATATTCATAGAATTAATACTAACAACATTGCAATCATGCTCATCATACAAGGATTTTATGCCAAACATTTTATTGAATTCTTCGTCTATCAATTGAGCACAATTTTCCGATCCAACATTTTCAAGAAATACATTATAAAGATGAATAATATGAGGCAACCTCAATTCCATTTTTTGTAGTTTTCTTTTATAGACTAAACTAGTGATAAAACAAGAAACTAAAAGATTCAATTACAAGATCTAAAGATATACCTTCAAGCACTCACCTCCCCGGCAACGGCGCCAGAAAAGAGCAAGCTGTCTACTACGGAACTTATTCTTGTAGACTCATGTTGGGCCTCCAAGCGCAGAGTTTTGTAGGACAGTAGCAATTTTCCCTCAAGTGGATGACCTAAGGTTTATCAATCCGTGGGAGGCGTAGGATGAAGATGGTCTCTCTCAAACAACCCTGCAACCAAATAACAAAGAGTCTCTTTGTTGTCACGGTGGAACACGATCACCTATGGGGCCGTCGGCCCTTTGTGGTTCGGTGGGGGAGGGGGGGGGAGATCACGTTGCACAAAGAGCAAAGGCCATGGGACAGCACGGCAGAGGTGACGCTGGTAGTTTTTACCCAGGTTCAGGCCGCTGTGAAGCGTAAAACCCTACTCCTGCTTTGGTGGATTAAAGAGAGGACCGAGGTGGTCGCGCGGCGCTCTAGCCCGGCAAGGTCGCCTCGAGGAGAGCTGCTATGTGCGTATGAGTGTACAAGGATCCGAATCCTTTCTTAGGTTGCCATGGCCCTCCTTTTATAGGCTAAGGGGTTACCACAGTGGCAAAACAGTCATTATCTACTGATTAGATAGCCAACAGTGCTATCATACCTAACTCTGGCAGTTAGGACAAAGTGCATTAAATGCACTGCTAGGTGTCACGCTGTGGATGCAGCCCGGCAAGCCTGCCGCGCCGCTTAACCATCTTCCACCTGTCTGCATGACACGCCTCTGGACGGGTGTCATATAGAGGGAATCTCCCTTCCAAATGGCTGCCACGTGCCAAATGATAGCCACTTAATCACTTGGGGGCTCGACACCGCACTGATAAGTGACTTGCGTCGCTGTGCGGTGGAGCGGTGGAGTCTTGGCGGGGAGATCCGCCCTTGGCGGCCCCGGCAAGCCTGCCGGGGAAATCTTGGGACTTGCCCTTGGTGCGGTCTCGACCCGACCAGGCTCGCCTGCCCGGCAAGGGAGGTCTTTTCTTAGTGGCATCTTGCTTCCTTGGCTTGTCTTGGTCTTCTTGATCCGCCCTTTGATTCCTCAAAGAGCTATCTCTTTGGCTTGGCCTTGTCTTGAAAACTTGGTGCTGTCGGGTTGGAGGCCTATTGTCCGTGCACAAGTCAGGGGAAACATACACCCCTGTTTGTGTACCCCGGCAGAAGCCCCCGGGCCTGAGTCATATGTGTCACTGGGCATGTTCGGTTAGGCCCCAAACAGTGCATGGACACGTGTCGAAGAAGTGCTGCGCGTGCAGCGGTTTGTTATGATGACCAGTCAACGCAATGTCCACTCCGCATAATTATCACAGGTCATGGGGTCGTGGGACTGTAGTAGTTAATGTAAAACGATAACTCCCTGAGAGAAGGCAGCGAAGAGCCCCCCCCCACGTTTGTTCCTCATAAAAGAGAAAGACGCGAAAGGGCGCGGCTCATTCGCATCCATTTCTCCCTCCATCATCTTCGTCCGCGCCCTCTCGATCTTGTCAGGCTGCATCCTGCGGGCCTTGACGGGGTCAGGCTGGGCTTCTGCCCAGGCACTCCTTTTGCCCTCTTCTTCTCCACCATAGTTCCTAGGAGGAGAGGGACAAGAAAGGGATTACAGGGCACTTATCTTTTTTTAGTCTAAAACATGTAGGCATTTGCCAAATTTTAGTCTTAAATATGTAATCTCTTTTATCCATGTTTGTGTCCTGTAAGGTCTGTACTTGTTTATCCGCATATTAATGAAAAAGATAAGCCTTACCGGGTACTTGTGCATGTGTTTTATCCATGCAGAGGAGGAACGCCTCTATTCTTTTAGGTAAACAAGTTTTCCCGGTAAGCTATCTTGCCGGTGCCCTCCGTTGTTGCCTCCTACCCGGGCTCGAAACTACGGAAGGGAACCGGCTCCTTGTCGACCCTTCTCTGTCAAATGCCACTACAACCATCTTGACTGAAGCAACGTTCGGATCAAAGGATGGGAGCACAAATGCTTTGAAAGCGACAAGGCTTCTCTATGCACAAGTTTTCTTTTTACAGAGATACGTATGGATAAAAGGAAACTTATCTGTTTGGCTTGTCGGGGATCGATATGTAAGCTTGTTTTCCGTCTCTTCTTCCCAGGATCAAGTTCCATGATAAGAGCCCTGTAATTAGTTGCAGGGGAAAACATAGCAGCATATGACCTCATCTAAATGATCATGGCAAGTTTAAGCTAAGCTAATCATGCTTGCATGTTTTTAGGGCGCCAGCGCTTCATTTTATTATCTGTGCTCAGGGTCTGCGCCTGGCTTTGTACAAAGGGTTACATGCGCATCGGCAAAGCTTGTACAAAAGGGTAGCTGCCGGGGCAGGGCCCGACAGCCGCGCCTTACGGGTAAAACTTGCGAAGATGCTCAATATTCCATGAGTTTTGCATTTGATGCCATCTTCAGTCTCCAAACGGACCACGCCAGGTCTGTTGACTCGTACTACCCGGTAAGGGCCTTCCCACTTTGGCGTCAACTTGTTGGAACCCTTGGCGGACTGAACACGCCTAAGGACAAGGTCGCCTTCCTCAAGGCTCTGAGCATGGACCCTGCGACTGTGATAGTGGCGCAGGGCTTGCTGGTAGCGTGCAGCACGCACAGCAGCCCGGAGATGGTTCTCCTCAAGGAGCACGGCATCGTCATGCTGGTGCTGCTCTTGCTCTACTTCATCGTAGGCAAATACTCGAGGTGACCCGTATATGAGTTCCATGGGGATCACTGCTTCTTCCCCATAGACTAGGGAGAAGGGAGTCTGGCCGGTAGCTCGATTTGGTGTCATACGGAGGGACCAAAGAACCACCGGCAGCTCGTCGATCCAGCGTCTGCCGCACTTCCGCAGCTTATCAAAAGTCCTTGTCTTGAGCCATGCAACACTTCAGCGTTCAACCTCTCAGCTTGTCCATTGCTCCTGGGATGAGCAACAGAGGTGAATGAAACCTTGCTTCCGAGGGTTTGAACGTATTGCATGAAGGCGCGGCTTGTGAATTGGGTGCCATTGTCAGTGATGACTCTGGCGGGTACTCCGAAGCGGCACACCAATCCTTTCAAGAACTTGATAGCTGATTGTGCGGTCACCTTCCTCACAGGCTCCACTTCCGGCCACTTTGTAAACTTGTCGATTGCAACGTACAAGAATTCAAAGCCCCCGGTAGCACGGGGGAAGGGGCCCAAGATGTCGAGCCCCCAGACCGAAAATGGCCATGACAAAGGGATCATCTGGAGAGCTTGAGCAGGTTGATGGATATTCTTGGAGTGGAACTGGCAGGCTTCACATCTGGTGACTAGCTCAATTGCATCTTGGAGGGCCGTGGGCCAATAGAAACCTTGCCGGAAAGCTTTTCCAACCAAGGCTCTTGATCCAATATGGGAGCCGCACATGCCTTTGTGTATCTCTGCCAACAGTTCCTTCCCCTCTTCCCGGCAAATGCACTTCAATTTCACACCGTTGGGCCTCCTTCTGTATAGTGTGTCATCGACAAACTGATACATACTGGCCCTCCGGGCTACTCTTTCAGCTTCTTCTTGCTCTTCGAGAAGTTCTCCAGTTTGGAGGTACTGGACTATGTGCCGTGCCCAAGTTGGAGCTTGAGGCTCGACAACAAGGACAAATGGCACCTCCTCCTCACCCGTGGGAGCGCCTACCTCGACCGCGAGGACCTGTAGTCCTGTGGAAGAGTGCAGCTCACTGATACGTCTCCAACGTATCTATAATTTTTTATTGTTCCATGCTGTTATATTATCATTCTTGGATGTTTTACAATCATTTTATAGCAACTTTATATCATTTTTTTGGGACTAACCTATTGACATAGTGCCCAGTGCCAGTTGCTGTTTTTTCCTTGTTTTTTACTTCGCAGAAAATCAATACCAAACAGAGTCCAAACGCAGCGAAACTTTTTGGAGATTTTTTTGGACCAGAAGACACAAGTTGGGCCAAGGAAGTACCAGAGGGGGGCTCCAAGGGGAGCACAACCCACCTGGGTGCGCTTGGGGGCCCAGGCGCACCCTGGTAGGTTGTGCCCACCTCAGCCGCCTCCCGCACCGCCTCTTTGCTCTATAAATACCCCAATATTCCAGAAACCCTAGGGGAGTCAAAGAAAAACAATTCCAGCCACCACAAGTTCCAGAAACCACAGATCCAATCTTGACACCATCACGGAGGGGTTCATCATCCTCATTGGTGCCTCTCCGATGATGCATGAGTAGTTCATTGTAGACCTACGGGTCCGTTGTTAGTAGCTAGATGGCTTCCTCTCTCTCTTTTGATTCTCAATACAATGGTCTCTTGGAGATCTATTTGATGTAACTCTTTTTGCGGTGTGTTTGTTGGGATCCGATTAACTTTGAGTTTATGATCAGATATATATTTTTATCCATGAAAGTTATTTGAGTTTCTTTGATCTCTTATATGCATGATTACTTATAGCCTCGTATTTCTTCTTCGAATATTTGGTTTAGTTAGGCCGACTAGATCGATTTTTCTTGCCATGGGAAGAGGTGCTTTGTGATGGGTTCGATCTTACGGTGCTCAATCCCAGTGACAGAAGGGGAAATGACACGTATGTGGGAAATGACACGTATGTATCATTGCTATTAAGGATAACAAGATGGGGTCTATGCCTACATGAATAGATCTTTTCTACATCATGTCACCGTTCTTATTGCATTACTCCGTTTCTCCATGAACTTAATACACTAGATGCATGCTGGATAGCGGTCGATGTGTGGAGTAATAGTAGTAGATGCAGGCAGGAGTCGGTCTACTAATCTTGGACGTGATGCCTATATAATGATCATTGCCTGGATATCGTCATAATTATTTGAAGTTCTATCAATTGCCCAACAGTAATTTGTTTACCCGCCGTATGCTATTTTTCTCGAGAGAAGCCACTAGTGAAATCTACGGCCCCCGGGTCTCTTCTTTATCATATTTGCCTTTGAGATCTATTTTTATTCGCTTTTATTTTCAGTTCTGTTAATCCAAAAAACCCAAAAATACCTTGCTGCAATTTATTGTTATTTATTTTATCTCACGTTCCTGCGAGATCTATTTATCCAAACTACTACAATTTTACCTATCTTTTTACCCGGGAGGGATTGACAACCCCTCTTTTACATCGGGTTGCAAGTTTTTATTCTTTATGTGCAGGTACCATTTACGTAGTGTTGCATGGTTCTCCTACTGGTTCGATAACCTTGGTCTCATCACTGAGGGAAATACCTAACGTAGCTATGCTGCATCATCCCTTCATCTTTGGGGAAATACCGATGTAGTTCAAGCGACATCACTCACCAAGCGAAGTGGAGTTGTTCCCAGCTGCCTCTCTACCGGGGACTTCTGGAGGTCCTGCCAGTAAAGGCTTCCGGAGTCCAGCTTCCTCCTTTTTCTGGCCATCGTTGCCGGGGATACGGAAGGTTGAGTCAGGTGGAGAACAAAAGTCCCTGGTTCCACAGGAAGCTTTTGCGCAGTGCATTTTGACAGATGATTAGCGATGCTGTTTTCCGCACATGGTACGTGCTCTGTTTGCAATCCATCAAAATGCTGCTCCAACTTTCTCACTTCTTCAACGTACGCCTCCATCAATGGACTCTGGTAATCCTTGTTCACTTGTCTTACTACAAGCTGCGAATCTCCACGGATGATCAACTTCTTAATCCCCAACTCCATTGCAATTCTGAGCCCGGCAAGGAGCCCTTCATATTCTGCAGTGTTGTTGGTAGCTTTCTCCCGCGGAAAATGCATTTAGACCTTGCAATGAGAAGGCACCATCAAAGCTCCGGTGGTTGGGTTCAGGATGGTGTCGACGATGCGGATCTGCGGCCATGGACAGGGCGTCAGAAGCTGCTCCGATAGGTTGGACAAGGGTGCGACGAAGCGGATCTAAGGTCGTTGACTTGGGCGTTGGCAAAGCGGCCCCGGTAGGGTTGAGAATGGTATAGGCGAAGCTACTCCGGTAGGGTTGAGGATGGTGTCGGCGAAGCGGCTCCGGTAGGGTTGAGGAAGGTGTCGGCGAAGAGGATCAGAGGCCGTCGACGGGGGCGTCGGTGGGGCAGCTCCGGGGGTGTGGACGAAGCGTCTCCGGTGGGGAGTACGAAGGAGCCACTGCAGATGCGCTGCGGTTGATGAGAGTACCGGTGAAGCAGATCCGGCGCCATGGACAAGGCTGACACTGAATGGGCTGTGGTACAGTGGTGGATGAGCAGTCTACTTGTTTCTAAGGGAGGTGGGAGGGGTAGATGCGGCCGCAGAAGCAGATCCGGCGAGGTGGATGACGCTGGCAGTGAATGGGCTCTGGTACACTAGGTTTCGAGAGGGAAGGGGTAGAAGGCCGATGAAGTATGGACGACATGATGTAAGATGCTCTGGTGCTGTGGAGTAGTCATTTTTGCGGGAGGGGGAGAGGAAATGGGGGTGCCGTGTGGTGGGAGGAACCGGAAGTTACCAAAGCAACCCCGACCTATTATGTAAATGATGGCCGTATTGTAACTATTGTTCTCCGTGCACCAAGGACAAAAGGGGAATTTCACATGCTAAAGAGTAGGTGGCGGAAATTTTAGAAGGAAGCGGGAGATTTTATCGCCCGCGGGATCGTTCGTATCCAGTTTCAACTAATTTTGGACAGTGCTAGTGGGAAGGTCATGCGAGACTGTGTACACGGGGCACACGTCAGCAGTTAATAACTCGTATGAAGTCCACCCCAGAAAAAAGACAATAGCTCGGGATGATGCACCGATAACTTGGACGTTCACACGGGCGCGGCCAATCGTACGGGTGTGGAGGCGCGTTCACAAAAAAAGGATCAAACGCTCATCCTATGTATTTCTCGTGTAAATATATAATTTAGTGCCACTGGTTATTTATTTTAAACATAATGCATTGACGTGTTAATTTTAATATAGATGCACAAAAAGAAATGGATATTGTAGTTTGCTAATTAAAAGTTTTACCTCATATGATTACATGGCCTCCATTTCATAAATTGCGTACCCGTTGAATTCATATATGAATATTACATATATTACTTCATAATAGAACATTAAATCATCCAAGACTAATGAATTTGAATGCAAAACTAACAATGGTGCATGTACATGATAACTAGAGTGGTCGTTTGAAGAAACATCACTATAACTTTGGCATGCACAATTGAAAAAGACTATTCGAAAAAAATTGTGATATGTGAGTGTCCAATCTTTATAGCGTTGAATCGATGTTGTATCTTTGGCCACTATACGGAGTAGATATTGATTATGTTCAAGCGATGCACATCCACGATCGCTAGATAGTGATACGTGAATGAATTGTGCAATCTCTCTCACACGCATACATATCTCGTTTCTCCGTGGGCATCGGAATCACACACGCGCACTTCATGTATTTCTCTCCCTCTGGCAAGGTTAGAATTCGTCTTTCTACCCCGTCCTACAAGTGTCTCACACAAAAACACACACGCTCTCTCTATCGAACACACCCACCCCTTTAATTCTGCCCACCCACCGCCACTAATGTCTCAAAGTATAACTATGTCTCGCACACATATGCGTAAGGTTAACTCGAGTCATAGAACCATATGAATACATACAATGGGATTCCAGCAGAGCACCTTTTGTTTTGAGATTTCGCTCACACACACACACACACACACACACACACACACACACACACACACACACACACACACACACGCACGCATGCACACACACACACACACGGAGACATTGTTTCTCTCTTCATTTTTTCTGGCACTTGCATGCACACCGCTTGTTTATCTCCGTGATGCTTTAAGTATGCCTCGCACACATGCTATCTACCTATCCCTTACTATAGATATGTATCACACTAAGTCATTCTCTCTATATCTAAGTGTCACTCCCCCCCACACACACTTCCCGACAGCGAAGGAGTAGGGTGACACCTCGATCTTGATACTAATCTATCTACTGGCTTCTCTCTCAAACACGCACACACACACACACACACACACTTCCCGACACCGAAGGAGTAGGGTGACACCTTGATCTTGGTACTAATCTATCTACTGGCTTCTCTCTCAAACACACAAACACACACACTCGCTAGTTGTGCCTCTGTGCCTACCGCGCGCACACTCTCGATATGTCTTTCTCTCCCTCCCCCTCCCCGCCCCCCAACAATGAAAGCAGAAGGGTGACACCTCGATCTTGATCTTAATCTATCAATTGGATTCTCTCTCTCTCTCTCACACACACACACACACTCGCTAGTTGTGTCTCCGTGCCTCGCTCACACACACCCGATACGTCTTTCTCTTCATAGCCCCCCTCGATATGTAGATTTCTCGCGTGCGCACAACTGTAGTGACGATGACGCTAAACCGAGTGTGCCTTGTTTTTACCAGCCTCATGTGATAGTTTTCACCCTATTTCCTGATAATTAACAAGGGAACCTTTTCTTTGTTACTACTAATGAATTTGAGATCATTCGGGGCAGACATAAAATATATCACTTCAACCCAATTATCGCAGTAACTATTTAAAAAGAAACTAGCAAGATGCCCATGCATTGCATGGAACATCAAGATGCATTTCTATGAGTAGTTTATCTTGTGGGAGAAAAGGATGAACGAGGGAAGGCCTTATTTGCAAATGTGGAGAGGGGTGTGGGTATCTTTTTGTAAAATTGCCATAGTTTCCTTCCTATCCGTCAAATATAAATCGGACGGCCTATATTGTAGGATGGCAGGCACACCATCATCACGAACTCTATTTTTTTTATAAGAGTTAAGAGTATAGAGAGCAGAGATATATCTCTTGCATCGTCCACAACGAACATCTGGTGTACTGGTTAGAGCTGGATGCTCGCAACGCGATTACCTGAGTTCGAATTCTATCTTGAACTTTATATTTTTATATTTTTTTAATATATACTTCTTTCGCTACTGTACTGACAGTGGAACCCACAGAGTATTGGAATACAAGATTAAGGATGGATTTGTTTCTTTTTAACTTTCTGTATGAATCTGTAGCCACCCTACAAGTCATGTACACTGTACATCCAATTAACTTTTTATAGAGGGAGAATCATACACGCAATTAACTCAAATGGATTGGATGTGACTCTATTATTTCCAGCATAAGAGAATCTCCAACGGCAACCGGCAAATTTCCTCCTGCTTCCTTCCATGGAGGACGACATCCAACGCCAGCGGCATACATTTTCACAACTCTAACCAACCAGAGGAAATTCGTGCAAACACGGACTGATTTCATATAAGCATGAAGGATTTCGTATAAAAAAGCCGGATCTTCATATAAACATGACTGATTTCATTACATTTACATGAACTAAGCGGTGCTAATCCGGCTCTCGTGGTATAATTAATACCTAATCTAAATGGCCGCCCGCGGATCCCTTTGTCTTCCTCATGTCCGGCAGACACTTGCGGGGTCGACGAAGGTCCTCAGAAGAGACGAAGCAGCAAAGAAACCACCTGTATACGCAGTCGTCGCCTCGGCGATGGCCTTCGTGGGACCCAAGCGGTGGCGGCCTCCTGTGTTCTACTTCTCCTCGATGATGGCCTTTTGTTTTTTATGATGATTGTGTGGAAGCCTTTGAAACACTTAAAAAAGCCTTGACCTCTGCACCTATTGTTCAACCACCTAATTGGAACTTACCTTTTGAAATTATGTGTGATGCTAGTGATTATGTTGTTGGTGCTGTTCTAGGACAAAGAGTTGATAAGAAATTAAATGTTATCCATTATGCTAGTAAAACTCTAGACAGTGCTCAAAGAAACTATGCTACTACTAAGAAAGAATTTCTAGCAGTCGTGCTTGCTTATGATAAATTCAGATCTTACATAGTTGATTCTAAAGTAATTGTTCACACTGATCATGCTGCTATTAAATACCTTATGGAAAAGAAATATGCTAAACCTAGACTCATTAGGTGGGTTCTTTTTTGCTTCAAGAATTTGACTTACATATTACTGATAGGAAGGGAGTTGAGAATCCCGTAGCTGATAACTTGTCTAGGTTAGAGAATATCCTTGATGACCCACTACATATTGATGATAGCTTTGTTGATGAACAACCGGCTATCATAAATGCTTCTAGTAATAGCCCTTGGTATGTAGACTATGCTAATTACATTGTTGCTAAATTTATACCACCTAGTTTCACATACCAAGAAAAGAAAAAGTTCTTCTATGATTTAATGCATTACTTTTGGGATGACCCACACCTTTATAAAGAAGGAGTAGATGGTATTATTAGACGTTGTATACCTGAGCATGAACAGGAACAAATCCTACGGAAGTGTCACTCTGAGGCCTATGGAGGACACCATGCGGGAGACAGAACTGCACACAAGGTATTACAATCTGGTTTTTTTGGCCTACTCTTTTCAAGGATGCTCGTAAGTTTGTCTTATCTTGTGATGAATGTCAAAGAATTGGTAATATTGGTAGACGTCGGGAAATGCCTATGAATTATTCACTTGTTATTGAACCATTTGATGTTTGGGGATTTGATTATATGGGACCTTTTCCTTCCTCTGATGGGTATACACATATTTTAGTTGTTGTTGATTATGTCACTAAGTGGGTAGAAGCTATTTGTCGTGGTGGGCGCACGACAGATGCCAAAGGATGGCTAAAGAGAGGGACAGGCTCGAGGGCACCGGTGGGCTCCAGAGGCGAGGTCGGCATGAGCGAGCGAGGGACGCAAGACATACCCAGGTTCGGGGCTCTCCGGAGAGATAACACCCCTAGTCCTATCGAGTGTGGTTTATATGGAGATGGTACAAGCTTGCTCTTGGAGCTGTTTGGGGGGAGGAAGGAAGGCAGACCAAGGCTTAGGCTGCTCCTTCTCCTTACGTGTGTGTGTGTTCTATTGATGATCTGATCGCCCCGTGCATGGAGGCCTCCTGGGGGGTTTTATAGGTCAACCCCTAGGGTTACAATGGTAATATTACAGGGGTGCGGGGCCGGGATGTCAGCGTCTGGGAAGCTGGTGCTGGGGCCCGCCGGGTGCCAGGATTCGCCGGGTTCTCCGGGCGCGGGCCCTGTGTGCCAGGGGGCACTGTTCCCCGTCTTGTCTTGCGTCACGGAGTGGTTGAGCCGGCTCAGCTATAGTGACGCATCGCCTGGTCGCCATCGGCTTGCATCAGCAGGACGAGGGGCGCACTGTTGCCATGCCGGCCCTGGTCAGCAGAGTAGGTGAGCCACTGTTGCCACGCTCCTGCCGGTCAAAGGGGTTGGTGGGCCACTGTAGCCATGCTTATCTCCTTTCCGGGGACTTGATCCATCGTATGCCTCGGATGGGACGGGAGCTGACCCGAGGCCGGGTTGAGGGGCGTCCCGCGTACTCGTTGAGTAAGTCTTGGTTGGGCGGGGTCGGCCGGCATGCGCCAGCAGGCCCGGCCATGTTGCGGTCTTGGCCGGGTTGCGGGGCTTGGCCGGGTCGAGGAACCCGGCCAAGGGCAAGCCAGATTGAGGGGCGCAGCCGGCCCCGATGTTTTGGAAAAGGATCCCGGTTCCGTTGCCTACCCGGGGTTCATCCCCCCGACAGCAGCCCCCGAAGCTGTGAAGGCTCGCCGGCTTCAGGCAGGGGGGCCTTCGTAGTTTCACCCCCTGAGGAGACAGCAGATGTCAATGAAGCTTGCAACCGCCGGGTCTGGCAACACCCACTGTGTGCCGGCTTCTGGAAGCCGGATCGCGGCATCCCGGCATGGGCGGGAAAATCGGAGAGTCCACCGAATTTTGAAGGGGAAGGGACGTGCCACCTCAGTTTCGGCGCGGGCGCCATGTGGCGCTCGGAAGCTGAAGAGGCCCTGACAGGCCACGCGCGGGACGGACATAATAGCGGGCTGGGGCCCGCCACTCCGTGCCCTCGGCCCCCGCGCGGGGATTTAATGTGGCTACCACGGGCGGTTCCCCTTCTCGACGAAGTTATTGGCGCGTGGATCGTGCCCACTTAATGCGGGGAAGTGGGGGGGCGCAACCGATCCCACCTCCCCATGTTCTGCCTGAGGCTATAAATCGGGGGGAGGGGCGGCATAAATCACTCACGCACGCGCCCCCCATCTCCTTCTCCTTCTTCTTCTTCTTCTTCTTCTTCTTCTTCTTCTTCTTCTTCTTCTTCTTCTTCTTCTTCTTCTTCTTCTTCTTCTTCTTGCCCAGCTCTTGAGCTCATTGCCCACCGGAGAACCAGACGCCGGTCGAATCGCCCGCCTGCCTCGCCATCTCTTTCGCGCCTCGCGCCCACGCCAAGCACCGCTGATGGCGCCACCGAAAGGCTCGTGGGAGGGATCCACCATCACCGGCGAAGACATCCAGTACCTGCGCAACACGCGGTGGCTGCCTCCCGAGACGGAGGTGGCCGTGCGCCTGGCAGACGGCGAGCTGGTCTTTTTCTCCCACTTCAAGCGTGGGTTTGGCCTCCCCGCGAGCGACTTCTTCTGCGCATTCCTGGAGTTCTTTGGGCTTCAGCCGCATCACCTGGGGGCGAACACGGTGCAGCAGCTCTCAGGGTTTGTCACCCTGTGCGAGGGTTACCTGGGTGTCGAGCCCAGCGTCGATCTTTGGGTCCACTTCTTCTTCTTGAAGCAGCAAGGGCCAGAGGCGGGCATGATGTCTGCCTGCGGAGCCGCCGTCATCTCGACCTGGTCACATGGGGGGGTGCCCCAAAATGCCGCTGGAGGATTCTGCCAAGAAGTGGCAGAATTCTTTCTTCTACGTCCGCAACCTCGGAGCGGACCACATCAACCTGCCGCCCTTCGTCGACGAGACACCGCACGCCAAGACCAACTGGACCTACTGCCCCAAGAACTCGATGCAGGAGGTGCTGAATTTGAGCAACCGGGTGGTGGAGATGGCAACGCGCGAGGGGCTCACCGGGACGGACCTCATCGCCGCCTTCATCACGCGCCAGGTGCTGCCACTGCAGCGCCGGACGCATATCATCGGCTAGATGATCGGCCTCCAGGACCCCAACCGGATGTCGTCCCGGTGGCTGATGCAGGAGTAGGTCGCCGACCGGGTCAATGATATCTCGAAGGCCGGGCTGAAGGAGGAGTGGCAGTTCGGGAAGGCGCCCTACAGCCAAGGGGAACCGGCGCTGGTGGTGAGTCCTTGGTCCCCATATTTTGCTATGTCCTTCCTATTTCTCCGTCCTGACACGACAAGGGAAGTGCTGCTGAACGCCATCAGGCATCCATATGACGGAATGATGACGCAGGTGGCGGCTGCGCAGCAGGCCGGCTCGGAGGCGGTGGAGATCCTCGCCGAGAACCCGGAGACAGCCGACACCAGGCGCGCCGCACGGGTAAGTTTTTGTGTTCTGATTCCCCCGCAAGACCTCGCGAGGCCGGTAAAATGGCGGAGTGAAGGTTTTGACGCCTGTTGAGGGTACAGAGCCGCCAAGGGGAGGAGGCGGCGGAGGCAGGGTCGGGCCATCCCGCGCGCCGGCCGCACGGGAAGGAAGACGTCGCACTGAGGAAGCCGGCCGCGAAGCGCGCGGCAGACCCGGCCGGAGGCGGCAAGCCGGTCACCAAGAAGAGGCGCCGCGTCATCCCGGCGGCGCCGGCAAGACCAACCATCCCGACGGCGGTCGGGTAAGTTTTCCTTGCTGGCTCCGGTGTGCTGCCGAGCTGTTCTTTTCTCATATTTCTCTTGTCGTGATCCAGGTCGCCGCTGGAGTTGGCGTTGGCGGCGACAGACACTGCGTCCGGGGGCGGCTTCACGTTCCGGAAGACCCGGACCACCGCCATTGACCTGCCCGAGGGGTCGGCCGAGGAGGACCTTGGCCTGGACCCCGAGGACATGAAGCGTTGTGCCTGGCGGGACAGGAACAAGGCCCTTGAGGAGCTGGAGGCGGTGGCCCAGGCCTGGCCGGCGTGGCCGGAGATGATGGCCGCCACGAAGCCAGCAGGAACGGTCGTCGTTCTGCCGGTGGTGGAGGGGCACGATCCAGACGGCCGGGCGGAGATGGCGGTGGACGACCAGGAGCTCGTGGTGATTGGCGACGACACCCCACCGCGGACCGATGTGGTCGAGCGGGTGGAGGTGAAGGAGGCGGAGGCAGGGCCGCCCCGGAGGGAATACTACAGGCGACGCCAGACGGGGCACCGCAGGCGACGAAAGACGGGGCGCTGCGGGTGACGCTGGACGCGGCGCCACAGATGACGCCGGCCGGCGTGCCGGAGTCAAGGCCCGTCATAGAGGAGACGGCGATTGGCGAGCATGCCCTGGTGGTCAGGCCGTCGCAAGCGGCGCTGGGAGGCCATCCTGCTGTCCGGTCGCAGCAGGTCCGGGCTAGGCCCAGCCAGGCCATCTTCGGGCCCATGACATAGGAGGAGGCGGCTATGGCCGCCATGAGCCAGCGTCTCCGCGGGCGTGCAGAGCGGGTTCAGGCTTTCGCTCAGGCCGAAACAGAGCGGGCACGGGAGCTGGAGCGCTTTGTGTTGGTGAGTCTTTCTTCCTTTGGCCTTTTTCTTTCTAGCCGGCTAGTGCGGGCGCGCCAGTGCACCCACTGGGTGTAGCCCTCGAGATTCGGGCCAACTACATAGTAGTTGGGTCAAATCTTCAAATGCTTCATCTTGTGCTGATTCTTGCTCTTTTGTAGCAACAGGACGTCTTCCGGGTCGGTGTTTACAACCGGCTGCTGGATAAGCACCAGCAGCTCACGGTGCGGCTCGCCGCCAAGGAGGAGGCGCTCCGCCTTGCCGAAGGTAAGTTTTTGCGTGCTCTTAGTGGGGGCGTGCGAGCGCACCCACTTGGTGTAGCCCCGAGATTCGGGCCAACTACGTAGTAGTTGGGTCGAATCTTAAAGTGCTCTTGTTCATTTGTTTTCTTGACTTTGAATCTTCGCCGCGCAACCGCCGCGGCCAAGGCGTCGGTCTGGCGAACCCGGCTAGTCAGGGCCGGTCAGCAGCGTGACCTGGCTGTTTCCTACACCGGCCGACTCTGGGTTGAAGTGGGGGAGCTGAAGGCGGAGACCGCCAAGGTTGCGGAGGCCCAACGGGTGCTTGCCGAAGCCGGCCAGTAGTTCAGTCCGAAGTGGAGCGCCTCGAGGCGGAGGCGGCCAAGGTAGCGGAGGCCCAGCGGGCGCTCGTCGAAGCCGGCCAGCAGCGCGACCAGCTAGCCGACGACAAGGGCCAGCTCCAGGCCGAGGTGGAGCGCCTGAAGGCGGGGGCGGCCAAGGCGGCGGAAGCCCATTAGGCGGAGCTCCTTCGCCTCAAGGAGGAGCATGAGAAGGCGGCCGCCGCTAAGGACGCCAAGATGAAGGCGGCCGTTGACAAGGGCGCAGAGCTGGAGAAGGCGCTCGAAGCGCGCAACCGTGCCGGGGACTTGGAGCGGCACGGTACGTTGCTTGAAGCGCAGCACCTGGACGAGGCCTTCGCCAGTAAGTGCTTCTTCGTTGATTTCGCCGGGCTGTGAAGCCGGCTTTGCTTTTTTGTTGCTAACTTTCTTGCTTTTCTTCTTGACAGAGCACTTTCTGGAGACGCAGAGGATGGCGGAGGAGGCCGTTCGTGCTCAATGGTCGCCTCAGGGGAACCCGGACGCTGGGCTTGACCCGAACGTTGCCTGGAGCTTCCCGAAGATCATGCAGGCCGCGGAGGCCCGTCTGCAGGTCTTGGGTGAGCAGATGGCATGGGTGTCCGCAGCCCTCCTGGGGATGACGACGGCCCTCTGGCCCGGCGCCGTCGCGCCCAACAGCTTCACGCAGCTGGCGCGGTGGCTGGAGGCAGGGCCGGCGCGGCTTCATGCGTGGCACGCCTCTGCCGCTCATGCCGGCGCCGAAGTGGTGCTAAGGTTTGTCATGTCCTGGTACCCGGACCTGGCGCTGGACCAGCTGGTGGCCCAACGAGCCGGCGTGGAGCCCCAGCTGCAGGTGGAGGCGGGCCGGATCGCCGCCAGGGCCAGCTACCTGGCTTCGTTCGCGCTGCACGACGAGTTCCAGGTGGAGCTGGCTGAAAACGGCGAGGTGGTGCCACCTGACGACTTCGCCCTGCTGCTGGACGACCCGTCGGGCAGCTCCAAGGAGTCAGGCCCTTACGTGGATGAGGACGCCGAGTTGGCCGACACCGGCACCTCGATGAACCCGGAGGCCACTAAGGAGGAGCCGGTGGCTCCGCAGCCTGACGCTGGAGCCGTCTGAAGCCGTCCTGTTTCTCTCTTTCGCAATTTGGTTAAGTAGCAGGTCCACCCACCCACTGGGGTGTTGGTGAATGTAATGAACTCTGGCCTTGGGCCCATATTATTGTAATGTAAGTATTCTCGCGAATGTTTGCACTTTTGCTCCTTGTTTTCTAAGCCTTTTTCCCTTGCTTGATCCTTCCTTGGACTCCCCCCTCCCCCCGCGAGTCGAACAGTCGGGTTCCAGTCTGCGACAAGGAGTTCAGTCCTTGGAAAGAGCATGCAGTACTTAGGCCCTTCGAACATTGAGCGTGAGCGAAACACCCACTGGGCTGGCTGGCGGCAGCCGGTTGTGCAGTGACTTAGTAATGCAAATATTCTCGCGAATATTTTCACTTTTGCTCTTTGTTTTCTGAGCCTTTTTTCCTTGATTGATGCTTCCTTGGACCCCCCCCCCCCGTGAGTCGAACAGCCGGGTTCCGGTCTATGACAAGGAGTTTGGTCCTTGGAAAGAGCGCGCAGTACTTTGGCCCTTCGAACATTGAGCGCGAGCGAAACACCCACTGGGCCGGCTGGCGAGCAGTCGGTCATGCAGCGACTTAGCGCGGTGAGACCAGGTTGACCAATCCGGTGGACCCAACTTAGTGTTTCGCGATGTGCAGGTGCTTTGGCCCATAGTTCTTGCTGGCCAACAGCCGAAGCCGGTCTGTGGCGTAGGGCGAAGTGACGGGCCTTGGCAACCCGGACACACCGGGATGTGCTAAGGAGGATGGCGGGTTGCGGTCAAGCCGGCCAGCCCCCGAGCCCCCGGGTTGGTCGTGCCAACCCGGCGGTGGAGGTTTTAAGAAAAATCACAAGGATGTGCGAAACATAACCACTTGGCGTAAAAAGGTAGCCCCCGAGTGTCGTTCGGGGGTCCCATTGTCTTTTACAGAATTACAAAAGGCAGCGATACATACATGCATACAAATAACTGTAAAATGGGGGGAGGAGCTCTGCATTCCAGGGCTGGCTTGTCTCTTCGCCGGCAGTGTCTCTCTTGCGCTTGTTCGGCTTGCGGGCGTCGATGAGGTAGTAGGCGTTGCAGTCACACAGGGCTTTGCTGACGATGAAGGGGCCCTCCCATGGGGAGGCCAACTTGTGCTGGCCAGCTTGACGTTGGACCAGCCGGAGGACGAGGTCTCCCTCGCGAAACGCGAGGGGCTTGATCTTCTTGCTGTGGTAATGCCTCAGGCCTTGCTGATAAATGGTGGATCGGCTAAGGGCCAAAAGGCGCACTTCTTCAAGCAGGTCGACGCCATCTTCACGGGCTTCCTTGGCTTGGGCTTCTGTGTACATTGCGACTCGCAGCGAGTCAAACTCGATGTCGGTTGGGATGACGGTTTCTGCTCCGTAGACTAGGAAGAACGGGGTGAACCCGGTCGACCGGTTTGGCGTCCTCTAGAGACTCCAGAGGACGGCCGGCAGCTCATCAAGCCAGCTGCCAGGTGAACGGATGAGGGGCTCGACGAGCTGTCGGTTGATGCCGGATAGGATGAGGCCGTTGGCCCGCATGACCTGGCCGTTGGACTGAGGATGGGCCACGGAGGCCAGGTCAAGCCAGATGCCGGAGACGGAGCAGTATTGCTCCAGGGTGCCCTTGGCGAAGTTGGTGCCGTTGTCCGTGATGATGCTGTGCGGGACGCCGTAGCGCACCACAATGTCTTTGACAAACCGGACGGCTGTTGGCCCATCCAGCTTCTTGATCGGCCGTGCCTCGATCCACTTGGTGAACTTGTCTACCGCCACCAGCAAATGCCTCATGCCGCCCCAAGCGGTCTTGGGTCCTACCATGTTGAGCCCCCAGACCGCGAAGGGCCAGGTGATCGTTATGGTTTGCACGGCTGAAGCCAGCTGGTGGCTGCGTTTGCTGAAGCGTTGGCAACCCTCACACTTGAGGACGAGCAACTCGGCATCTTTGAGGGCCGTGGGCCAGAAGAAACCATGGCGGAAAGCCTTGGCCACCAGGGATCTGGAGGCGGCATGGTGCCCGCACTCACCCTGATGTATGTCGAGGAGGACCTCTATGCCCTTGTCCTGCTCGACGCAGCGCTGGAACATGCCTGTCGCGCTACGCTTGACGAGCTCGTTGTTGATGATGTTATAGCCGGACACCCGGCGTTGCACTTGCCGAGCCTCGGTCTCGTCCATGGGGAGTACTCCGTTCTCCAGGAACACTAAGATTGGCTGGGCCCATGATGGCGCCGTCACCACAGTGAAGATGGCCACCAAGACGGGTTCCAGGGCGGCAGCCCCCAAGCCGGAGGCGGCAGCCCCTGGGTCAGGGACGACGGCGCCCGGGTTGAGCACGACGGCCCCTAGGCCGGGTTCAGCAGCCCCCGGGCCTGGTTCTGTAGCCCCCGAGTCCGGGTTGGGGACGTGTCGGGTGTTGGGTGCGACATATGCCAAGGGATGGCTTATCATGGTGGGAGCTAGTAGAACGTCGCCGGTGCCTGGAAGTGGGATGTGGCGTAGACACGATCGTCGGCGCGCTTTACCCAGGTTCAGGGCTCTCCAGGGAGATAACACCCCTAGTCCTGCTCTGCGGGGTCTCCGCATGATCACTAAGGCACTAGTGAGTACAATGGTGCTCATCGAGCTGTATGCCAGAGGTAGAAGAAAGCAGGGCCGGCTTCCTCCTCCCTCTGAGTGAGTCTAGGTCTAACTGGTTTCTGAACCCCTTGCATGGGTGCCCCGGGGGGGGGGGGCTTATATAGGCCTACCCCCCAGGGGTACAATGGTAATCTGGTCGGGCGTAGGGCCCGGCCGTCAGTGTCTCAGGCTGCCGGCCTCTCCGCCGGCTGCTGGGGCCCGCCGCCGGGTGGACCCCGCCGACTGGTCCGGTACGTGGCCGTGACGTTGGTGACGCAGGCTTGGTCAGGGGAGCGTGGCTACCGTCCCATCCGCTGGCGGGAGATCACTGTAGCCACTCCGTGTCCCATCTGGTTAATGGCGCGTGGACCCCGAGGAAGGAGATGGCCGCCTGCTTGAGGCCGGCCTCCCTCAGGTCCGACTGGTCAGACTCCCGCCGTCCTCTATGCTCTCACTATCTGGTAGGGCCCGCCGCCTGCAGGCCGTACTGACAGGCCATCGTGGAAACAGGGTTCTGCCTGTCAGGGGTGACGTCAAGGGCGGAGTGGCAATAGTGCCGCGCCGGGCGGAGATCTCCGCCCGTACGGAGCACCGTGGCCACGTCCTGCCCTGGATACAGGGGGGATGGGCTACACTGTAGCCTCACCCTGTCTCGTCTCTTTAATGGAGGCGCAAACTCTGAGGGCGCCGTGGGCCAACCGCCAGGAGCCGGCCTCTCTAGAGGCCGCCTGGGAGGAGTCGGCCTGTCTTGATGCCGTCTTCTAGAGCTCGGCCGTCTTCGGGCAGCCGGCTGCTCGGGCCAGCTGGCCGTCAGAAGGCGGCGCTTCATCTTGGACGTTCGTGGGCGTAGCCGGCCCAATGTCTTGAACAGCTCAGGGACTCGAGTTAGGCTACCCGTGGCCCATTACTCCGACAGTAGTCCCCGAAGCTGATGAGGCGTCGCGGCCGATAAGTCGAGAAGCCTCAGCAGTTTCCTTCTCAGAGTGCTCTTCCTGAATCCGACCCCCGGCGCACCGCCTTGTCGGGGGGTCGGACGCGCCTGGGCGGTTCTGGGTGATGATTTCGAAACATCAGGGCGGGAACCAAGTGGCGTGCTTGCCAAGCCTCTAGGCCCGCCGCCCGCTGCAAGTACGCCATGTGGCGCTAGCGAGCTGGGCCTGCCTGCCAGCCCACGCTCACGATGGGACGTGACAGCAGGCCGGGCCCACCACTACCGGGCCTCGGCGCGCAGGCGGATCCGCCGCGGCCGAGGCGAGCGGTTACGATCCCCGAGGGAGTTACAACGCAGTAACTTTGCGAAATAAACGCGGGGTCGTGGGGTCGCGGGCGCAGTTAATCCCATGACCCCACGCCACGCCCCCTTGGCTTCGTAGCCCGGGGGTTATAAGTAGGGGGAGGAGGGGGAGCAGCAGAGCACGCGCGCCCTTCTCCCCCATTTTCATCTTCTTCCTCCACTGCTGCTGCCGCATCTCCACGCCCAGCCGAGGCGCCGCCGTAGCTCGTTGCCGCGCTTTCTCCATCAACCTCGCCTCCATGGCGTGCTCCGGTCCCTGGGATGGGTCCATCGTCCATGAAGATCACATCGAGTTCCTCCGCCAGACGTGGCGGCTGCCCGGCAAGGATTTCGTGAAGGTCCGCCTCGAGCCGGAGCGGGAGATCTCGCCGGCGCCGAAGGAGGGCGAGCGGGTCGTCTTCCGCTCGCACTGCCTACGCGGCCTCGGCCTGCCGGCGAGCGGCTTCTTCCGGGCCTTCCTCGAATTCTACGACCTCCAGCCGCACCACCTCACCCCGAACACGGTGGTGCTGCTGTCTGCCTTCGTCACTCTGTGCGAAGGTTTCCTCGGCGTGCTCCCCACCATCGAGCTCTGGGGGGAATTCTTCTACACCAAGCTCGGCACCGTCACCGCGGGCGTGCCGGCTCAATGTGGCGCCTTCATCGCGGTGCGGAGACCGGCATCCGACAATCCATTTCCTACCATCACGCTAATCCAGTCGGTGAAGATGTGGCAGCAGTCGTACTTCTACTTGAAGAGCATCTTCGCGGAGGGCGACTGGGTCAACCTGTCGGCTTACGTAGCCGGCCCGCCGGCGAGGAGGCGGCCCACCTGGTCGTATCGGGCCAAGACGATGTCGCCCTCTGGAGCCGCCGCCATCGCACGGCTCCGGGTGCTGGCACAGTCGGAGGGCCTGACCGGGCCCGACTTGCTGGCCGCCTTTGTGGCACGGCGGGTGCTCCCGCTCCAGGGCCGCCCTCATATGATCTGTCAGATGAGTGGGCATCGGGACCCAAGCCGGCTATGCACCAAGGAGATGCCTCACGCTGAGGTGGCTCATATGGTGAACTATCTTGCGAACTGCAAGCTCACGAAGGAGTGGCGGTTTGGCAAGGAGCCGTACTCATGCGCCGACCCCCCGCCTATGGTAAGTTTCCTCCCCTTCTCTTTTTCCGTTGCCGAGTTCTATTTGGCCGACTCGATCAATCGGCTTTTCGAACAGAGCCCCCTCCTCCAGCCGGCGGCCGGCGTCGCGGGGCCGGATTGTCGATTTCTCCCCGACCGGGCGGAGAGCGATGTGGATGACCCCGACTTGGGGGCGGCCGCCTTGGACGACGACGCCGTGGGAGGGGGCGGCGAGGCAAGCGGCTCGGGGCTTGGGGTCGGCCTCGAGGACTGGCCGGACGACGACGCGGAAGAGGTCGCCCCGCGCCGCCAGCCGGGGCCCGATCAGCAGGGCGCGAGCTCGTCTGCCGCGCCGGTTGCCCGAGGCGGTGTGCAGAAGCGCCGGGCCACGTCGAGCCTGTTCGGCAGCCGGCCGAAGAGGCCCAAGGGCTCGGCAGCGGCGACCAAGCGGGACTAGGCGGCCGTGAAGGCCGTCCGCTTTCGCAAGGCGGTGAAGGAGCCGCGGATGGTTTCCGCGTGAGTACCGACTTCCTCACGTACTTTTCCCTTCCTTTATGCCAATATTCTTCTAATTTCTCTTTGTCTTGCGCAACGTAGATCTCCGCTTTCTCTCGAGCGGTCCGACGCCGCGTCCGTCATTGGGTCGGCGGAGACTTCCACCACCACCAGGCGAATCGATTCGGCCGCCGACCTCCGGGAGGCGCAGGATCGAAACGCGCGGGAGGCGCGCAAGGAGCTGGAGGCCGCCCGCAGGGAGAAGGCGGGGGTGGACAAGGTGGAAGCCGCCGCGTTGGAGAAGCCGGCGGAGGCCGAGGCTGCCGCGGCGGCGAAGGATCGGGCCGAAGAGGCCGCGCGCCGCCAGTCGGCGTTATTCGTCGTCCCCCTGAGCTCCGCGCCACCACCGCCAGAGTACGTGGCGCCGACAGGGGATGCCGGTGATGAGCACCCGATCATGGAGAGGGAGGGCGGCGATGTCGTCATGCCGGACGTGGTTGTGCCTCCATCATCGTCGTCAGGGGAAGCGCGGGACACGTGGCTGGCTGACCCGCCAGCGCAGCCAACCGAAGGCGAGGTGGGGACAGGCCCGACTCCTGTGGTTCGCATACCAACGCGCCACCGGCCTGCGAAGGCGGCCTCGGCACCACGCCCGCAGGAAGTCGGCACCGCGAGCTCTTTGATCCCAGACGCCGAGGCGACCAGCGCCGCGCCCGCTGGTTGGGTGCGGGTAGGCGGGACGGGCCCTCTGAACCGGGCGATCCTGGACGTCCAGGCCAAGTTCCGAGCCGAGGCCGACGCTCTTAAGCATTGCAATAGTGCATTCTTGGAGTCGCGAGCGGCCGTCCGGGTATGCTTCTCGCTTCTCCATCTTTAACTTTTATACTTCTCTCGTGGGGGCGCGCCAGCGCACCCACTGGGTGTAGTCCCCAAGTTTTGGGCCGGCTGCTGAGCAGGCGGCTCGGAACTTTTAATTGGCAAGCTCCGAGTACTAACATCGTCTGATGTCTTTATTGTAGGATTATCACAACCTCCGTGCGACCATCTTCAACTCCAACGTGCAGGAGTTAACTCAACGGACCGCCGACCTGTCGGAAAGCCGGCGTAAGTCTTTGTTTTCTTTCTCTGCGGGGGCGCGCTGGCGCACCCGCGGGCTGTAGTCCCTGAGATTCGGGCCGACTGTTGAACAGTCATGCCGGATCTCCCCAGCAACTGTAGTTCTTTGGCTGATCGTTGATAGCTTCTTTCTCCGCGGGGTCGCGACGGTGCACCCGCGGGCTGTAGTCCCCGAGATTTGGGCCGACTGCTGAGCAGCCGGGCCGGATCTCCCTGGCAACTGTACTTCTTTCCTGCCGACTGTCGGTATCTTTTTCTTTCTCCCTTCTTGCAGAGGCCAACGCCACCCTACGGCAGCAGCTGGGCGAAGCCAACACCGCGCTGTGTGTCAAGGAGGCGGATTGCAGCAAGCTGGCCGAAGAGCATGACCGGCTGGTCACACAACTGGCGGAACAGGCGGAGCTTCTCAAGAAGACCCAGAAGGAGGCGGAGGACAGGGAGGCCGGTCTCCTTGCTAAGTTCGAGACCGAACGCTCCGCTTGGACTGATAAGGAGGCGATGCTGACTGCCGTTTTCGGCGAGATTGAAGACATGGTTGACGGTGAGCTTCCTTCTTTATTCTTTCTTCGAGCTGCCGGCTTCTGATCAGGCCGGCTTCTTATTTCTAATTTTGGCTTTTTTGCTTTCTGTTTGAGCAGACTTCTTCCCTGGTCACTCTGGTGCTGCCAATCAGGCCATCGAGGCCTATCGCGAAGGGCGGAGGCCGGAAGGCGCGACGATCGCCGTCGACGCCCCTTGGACCCTTAGCGAACGGCTTCTCAGCATCCAGGCCCGTCTTCGGCCGGCTCATCGGATGCTGTGCCGTCTTCAGCGTGTCGGGGCCCAAGCGATCTCCGCCCTTTGGCCGGACATGCCGACTCCGCGCACTCCCAGTCGGACTACCGACTGGCTGGAGGTGGTGGCCGGCCGACTCGAGGCTTGGAAGGGTTCCTCAGCCCGAGCTGGCGCGCGCCGGGCCTTGGAATTCGTCAAGGCGTGGTACCCTGGGCTAAATCTAGCCCAGTTGACCATGTTTCGGCAAGAGGCCCAAGAGGAGCTGGTGGCGGTGGAGCGCGATCTTGTCAGACGGGCAGCGGCGATCGTCGAGTACACCAATACCAGCATCTTTGTTCCCGAGCTGGCTGAGGACGGTGCCGAGGCGCCACCGAAGTGGTTCGGGCTGAACCCAGAGGACGATGAAGACTCGGCCGAGATGATCGACTCCAGCGACGAGGGGGAAGGTGAGGAGGACGAGGAGAGCGAAGAAGATATGCCGGAGGTCGGGGCAGACGGCCAGTCTCAGCTTGATCGTGCCTCAAACAACGAGCCGTGCTCGAGTGCGCCGGCTGCTGCTGGAAACGACCAAGCGGAGACTGGCCAGCCGGCTGCTCCACCAACCGGCACTACCGACTCCGCCAACCAGTCGGACCCCTCTGCCGCTGCCTAGGCCGCCGTCTTGTCTTTGTTTTTCCTGTTTTATCAGTCTCGCCAACTTTGTTAAATTCGCACAGTTCCACCCACTGGGTGTATTTCAAACTCTGTTGAATGCTGGCCAAGGGCCTATAGATATGTAAATGCTCTCCTACATAAGCTGCGCTCTCACCGAGATCTGACTTTTCTTGCTTACTGCTCCTTGGCTTTTTTCCTTTGCCGCCCTCCCTTGGCTGCTGTCTTGCTAGCCAAACAGCCACTTTGCGGACTGCGGCTGGGTCAAGTACTTAGCCACTTTCGGGAGAGCAAGTACTTAGCCGACTAGAGCGTTAGTAAGATAAGTAGAAGCCGGCCGCCCGGCTGCTCCGCAGCCGGTCAATGAGGCGGAAGCCGGCCTGAACTATGTGCATGCTTTGGGTTCTTAGCCATTTTTCATGAGGACACCTTTTCTGCCTTTAACCCCTGCCCACTGGACAGTCGCTCTGCGAGCTGTGGTTTTGGCAGGAGAAAGTTGAGGTGCCAACGCACTACTTGTCTGGCTGCAGGAAGCGCCACATAGTACAAGGCGGCGAGCCCCCGGGCCGACTGGTCGAACCCGGTGCCAGGCGGAATAAAGAAATGACACATTCATAGGCGTAATATTCATTACGCAGATAAAAGAGGGTAGTCCCCGAGTCCTTCTCGGGGGACCCGGAGTCTCCGTACTTAAATACAAAAGGTAGCATGGTACATACTGTATCAACTGTAAAATTTTCGAAGGAGGTTTGCATTCCACGGCCGCTCTGTCTCCTTGCCAGAGTCGTCTCTCTTGCGTGCTCTGGGCTTCTGAGCATCGATCAGGTAGTAGGAGTCGTTGCCCAAAACTTTGCTAATGATGAAGGGTCCTTCCCAAGGTGCCGAGAGCTTGTGCTGGCCGGCTGTTCGCTGGATCAGCCGGAGCACAAGGTCTCCCTCTTGGAAAGATCTTGGCTTGACCTTCCGATTGTAGTATCGGCGCAGACTCTGCTGGTAGATGGCGGACCGGCTGAGTGCCAACAGCCGGCCCTCTTCCAGCAGATCGACGCTGTCTTCTCGTGCTTCTTTTGCCTCCTCCTAAGTGTACATGGTGACTCGAGGGGAGTCGAATTCTATGTCCGTCGGGATGACGGCTTCGGCACCGTAGACGAGGAAGAAGGGCGTGAAGCCGGTTGACTTGTTTGGAGTTGTACGCAGGCTCCAGAGGACGGCCGGCAGCTCATCGAGCCAATAGCCGGCCGATCGCTCCAGAGGCTCGACCAGCCGGGGCTTGATGCCGGACAAGATGAGGCTGTTTGCTCGCTCCACCTGGCCATTTGACTGCGGATGGGCGACGGACGCTAAGTCCAGTCGGATGCCCTGCGTCGCGCAAAAGCGAGCCAAGGCACCCTTGGCGAAGTTTGTGCCGTTGTCGGTGATGATGCTGTGTGGTATGCCATACCGGGTGGTGATATCTGTGATGAAAGTCACAGCGGTTGGACCATTCAACTTCTTGATTAGTTTGGCTTCTATCCACTTGGTGAACTTGTCCACGGCGACAAGTAGATGAGTCATGCCGCCGCGGGCTGTCTTGAATGGTCCGACCATGTCCAGCCCCCAGACGGCAAAGGGCCAGGCGATGGGGATGGTCTTGAGTGCCGAAGCCGGCAAATGTGGCTTGGAGCGGAACTTCTGGCACCCCTGACATTTCTGGACCAAGTCTTTGGCGTCTTCTAGAGCAGTTGGCCAGAAAAAACCGTGGCGGAAAGCTTTGGCAACAAGTGATCTTGAAGCCGCGTGGTGACCACACTCGCCTTGGTGGATATCTTTGAGGATTGCTTGGCCTTTCTCCGGCTCCACGCAGCGCTGGTACACACCAGTGACACTACGCCTCACAAGTTCTCTGTTAACAATGGTGTATGCTGCTGCCCGACGTTGCACTTGTCGGGCCGAGATTTCATCGGTCGGCAGCTCCTTGTTTACCAGAAAGTTGAGGATGGGCTGCGCCCATGATGGTGCTTCGACTTCATCCACCGTCATCACGGCTACTGATACTAGGGCGGTTGGGTTGGGAGGTGGCAGGGTGGACCAACGGCGTCTTGCTGCATTGTTGAAGTCCCCGGGTCGACTGCTGCAGCCCCCGGGCCGGGTTGTGGAGTCCCCGGGCCGGGTGCGACTGCTGCAGTCCCCAGGTCGCTTGGTGAAGTCTCCGAAACGGCTGCTGCAGCCCCCGGGCCGGGTTGTGGAGTCCCCGAGCCGGGTGCGACTGCTGCAGTCCTCGGGTCGCTTGGTGAAGTCTCTGGGCCGCCTGCTGCAGGGATCCTCCAGTCGAATCTGTCTCCCTTGGGGGGAGTCGGCACGAAGATGGAGTCTGATTCTGGTGACGGCTTGATAGACGGCTTGAGGAGGCGTTGTAGGGCGACGCCGGCTGGTATTGCTTGCCGGGTGGAGCCGATCCGTGCCAAGGCATCGGCTTGCTCGTTGTCGTTTCTTGGCACATGGAGGAACTCGCACCCTTCAAAGTATCCACTGAGTTGCTGGGCAAGGAAGCGGTAGCTCGCCATGTTTGCATCCTTGGCGTCCTAGTCGCCTGACGACTGCTGGACCACCAAGTCGGAGTCACCGTAGCACAGGATCCGGCGAATGCCGAGTTCCTTGGCAAGCCGGAGCCTGTGTAAGAGTGCTTCGTACTCGGCCACGTTGTTGGAGGCGGCGAAGTGGATTTGCAGCGTGTATCTGAGCTTGTCGCCTTTGGGAGAGGTGAGGACGATGCCGGCTCCCAGACCGGTGCGCATCTTCGAGCCATCGAAGTGCATTCGCCAATGGGTGGAGTCTGGAGCTGGCGGCAGGTACTAGGTCTCGGCCCAGTCGACGAGGAAGTCGGCCAGCACCTGGGATTTGATGGCGGTGCGAGGCTGGTAGAAGATGGTGTAGGGGGCCAGCTCGATGGCCCACTTGGCCACTCGGCCCGATGCATCTCTGCTGCCTATGATCTCCGCAAGCGGGGCGGTGCAAACAAACATGATTGGATGTTCTTGAAAGTATGGCTTCAGCTTCTTGGTGGCGAAATGCACGCCGTAGCACATCTTCTGATAGTGAGGGTAGTTCTGCTTGGAGGCGGACAACACTTCACTCAGGTAATACACCGGCCTCTGGACTGGCAATGCTTTGGCGTCTTCTTTGCGTTCCACAACTATGACTGTGCTAACCACCCGGCTGGTGGCGGCGATGTAGAGAAGCATTGGCTCTTTAGCGGTCGGAGCTGCTAGGACAGGCGGATTGGTCAACATCTTTTTGAGCTGGAGAAAAGCTTCGTCCGCCTTGTCATTCCACTCGAAAAAAGTGGTTTTCTTCATGAGTTGGTACAGGGGAAGAGCCTTCTCGCCCAACCGGCTGATGAAATGGCTGATGGATGCCAAGCAGCCGGTGAATTTTTGCACATCCAGCAGTCGGGTGGGTGCCTCCATCCTCTCGATGGCTTTAATCTTCGCAGGGTTGCACTCGATGCCGCGCTCTGAGACCAGGAAGCCAAGAAGCTGGCCGGCTGGTACTCCAAAGACACATTTCTCCGGGTTGAGCTTGATTTGAAAACGTCGCAAGTTTTCAAAGGTTTCCTTAAGGTCCTCTAGCAGGGTGCCACGCTTCTCTGTCTTCACCACAACATCGTCCACATAGACATGGGCGTTCTTGCCGAGTTGCTTCAGAAGACATTTCTGCATGCAACGCTGAAACGTGGCGCCGACATTTCTCAAGCCAAACGTCATAGTCAGGTAGCAGAAGGCTCCGAACGGTGTGATGAAGGCGGTCTTCAGCCTGTCGGCTGGGCTTAGCTTGATCTGATGGTACCCTGAGTATGCATCCAAAAAACTCAACAGCTCGCATCCGGCTGTGGAGTCTATCACTTGGTCAATTCTTGGCAGAGCAAATGGATCTTTGGGGCAAGCTTTGTTGAAGCTGGTATAATCAATACACATGCGCCACTTTTTATTCTTTTTCAGCACAAGGACGGGGTTGGATAACCATTCTGGGAAGAACACTTCCATAATGAAGCCTGCTGCTAGAAGCCGGGCTATTTCTTCTCCAATGACTCCTCTCTTTTCTTCTGACAGGCGGCGCAAGGGCTGCCTGACTGGCTTGGCACCAGGTCGGACATGTAGCTTGTGCTCGGCGAACTCCGTCGGAACACCCGGCATGTCTTTAGGGGACCATGCAAAGATGTCCCGATTCTCACGGAGGAAATCGACGAGCTCGCTTTCCTATTTGCTGTCAAGGTTTGCACCAACGACAGCGTACCTCTCCGGGTGCTCCGGGTCCAGGGGTATCTTCTTTGTTTCCTTGGCTGGCTTGAACGAGCCCTCAGCTTCTGACTCCTTAGGTTGTGGCGACATTTCCGGCTGCTTGCCTGCCATTGCCACAACCCGGTCAAGGAGCCGCTTCTCGGCAGCAATCACAAGGGACTCGGCCAGCCGACTGCTGGCAGTGGCACAGGCGACAGACTTCTGGTAGTTGCCAGCTATGGTGATAATGCCCTTGGTGCTCGGCATCTTCATCTTGAGGTAGGCATAGTGGGGGACCGCCATGAACTTGGCCAAGGCGGGACGGCCAAGCAACGCGTGGTAGGGGCTTTCAAGATCAACCACCTTGAACCAGATTGGCTCTCGGCGGAAGTGATCCTTGTCCCCGAAAAGGACATCTATCTTGATCTTGCCGATCGGCGAGCAGGACAGGCCAGGCACAATGCCATGGAAGACAGTCCGGCTGGGCTGGAGCTGTTTCTCTTTGATGTCCAACTTCTCCATGGTGTCACGGTAGAGGATGTTGATGCTGCTGCCGCCATCTATCAGAACTCGGGAGAAACGAGCAGCCCGCCTTTCCGTTGCGAAGGTGGCATCCAGCACCAGGGCATAAGAGCCCGGAGCGGGAATCACCTCCGGGTGGTCAGATCGGCTCCAACTGGTCGGCCTCTCCGACTAGTGCATGAATTCCGGAGCTTTAGAAGCGACAGCGTTCACTTCCCGGTGCTGCTGACACTGGCTGCGCCTGTCGTCAGTCACGCTGGTGAAGATGACGTAAGCTCCGTGCTCTTCAGGGAACTCGTCTTGGATCGCTCCGACTGGCCGAACCGCCGGCTACTGGGGAGGAGGAGGCGGCGGGCCGGCAGGCGGAGGAGGCAGGAGTCCGTCGCCCTTGGCGATCCTGGTGAGCCAGTGGCACTTCCGAGTGGCATGATTGGACGGCTTCGCGCCGCTATGAAACTTGCAAGGTGCATCGAGAGTCTACTCGTATGAGAAGGCGGGCAACCAGTTGGGCTTGCCGCCCTTCTGGCGCTTGGGAGGAGGCTGCCCTTCCGGCTGCTGGTCTTCGACTGTCGCCACCTGCCGGCTCGTAGAAGCCGGTTGTGGCGCCTTGCGCTTGTTGTCGTTTTGCTGCTGCCGCCGACTGGCGTCACCAGCCGGGGCCCGAGGAGCTTGAGGAGCCACTTTGCCGGATGCATCAACTTGAATCTCCGCCTTCATGGAGGAGTCGGCCGTGGCGTACTTGTCCGCTATGATCAGCAACTCGTCGAGGGTGGCCGGCTCGTCGCAGAGGAGCCGATGCTTGAGCAGGGTGCCCTCTCGACACCCGACGGTGAAGTATTCGATGGCTTGCACCTCATGAACCCCCTCGCAGGAGTTGCGTAGCTCGGCCCACCGCGTCAAGTACTCGCGGGTGGACTCGCTCGAGCCTTGGACGCACAGAGAGAGCTGGCGAGGCTTGGGAGGCCGCTTGTAGGTGCTGGTGAAGTTGCGGATGAAAACTTCGGTGAAGTCCAGCCAGCTGTTGATGCTGTAGGGCTTGAGGCTGTTCAGCCACGTCCGGGCCGTGCCCTGGAGCATGAGCGGAACATACTTCACGGCGACACGCTTGTTGCCGTTCGCTATGCTGACAGCTGTGGAGTAGTCGACCAGCCAATCTTCCGGCTTCACAGAGCCGTTGTACTTGGGCGTATCTCTTGGGAGAGTGAACCCTTTGGGGAAGGGCTCGTCACGGATGCGGGGGCCAAAGCAAGGCGGACCCAATGCGTCTTCTTCTTCTAGCGCCAGGGACCGGTTGAGGCGGTCGATTCGGTGGTGGGCATCGTTCTCCCCGACTCCTTCTCGGCGGCCAAGGCGGTCGCCGAGTGTCGGGTGGTCGACAGGCGGCAGGGAGGCACGCCTTTCCCTGCGCGGGGGAGGCGGACGACCATCCCGCCATTCCACTGCTCGTGGGCGGCCGTCTTGGTCGCGCTCAATGGAGATGCGGGTGCGGCTGCGGCTAGCAGCCGGCTCTGGGTCTCTTCCGTCGCGGGCGCCGTTTGTCGGCGTCCGGGAGGTCGCGCCGTGCTCTCGGCGAGGGGGAAGTTTCCCGGCCGGTAAGCCGGGTTCCATCATGCGGCGGCCAGCTTCTTACTGCGCGGCGGCCGCATCGATGAGCTGTTGGACGCGCTCCGTCATGCAGCGCCGCTTGTCGCCCTCTAGGTGGTCCAGTTCTTCTGCCGCCGCCTGGGCGGCGCGCAGGTTCTCCATCGGCGTGGCGTAGACTGGGCGGTCGGCCCCCAACATACTGGCGATGGCCGCACCACGCTGTCGGACCGTGCCCGCGCGGCTGGGCTCGCCAGCAGCCGGCGTGCCACAGACGGCGCGGTCGACCTCGCGGTGGTAAGCCTCGGTGAGGCGTCTCATGGTCGCCAACTTGTTGGCGCTGTCGAGGAGTGCGACATGGCACGCTTCCAGCGTTTCGCCGTTCACACCGGGTGCTACGGGCGCGGACAGGTCCCGCATTGCCGCCTGTAGCGGGTCCTGGCCACTTCCGCTAGAGTGCTCGCCATGCCCGATGACAAGCACCTCCGTGACGGTGCCTCCGCCACCGTCCGCGTGAGGGAGCGGCTCATCATAGACCACCACGCTGGCGGGGAATGTGTCGAGCGACGCCGTGTCGGAATCGACAAGCATCGGGTCAGAGGAACCAACCGACTCCAAGTCTGCAGCAAGCTCGCTGCCGACGTGGAGCTGGTCGAGGAGGTCAACGAGGCGGCTCTCGGGGTCATCCGCGCCTGCGTCAGATACGGGCTCGTCGGGAAGGCGGATCCCGCCAACAAGATCGGTGAGGCAACTTGCCACGCAGACGACCTCCACGCCGCGCAGCGCATCGGCGCAGACGCCGTCTGGCGTGCCGGGTTGGCTGCGCTCGTCGGGAAGGAACAAGGTTCCCGTCCAGAACAGATCTCCGGACGACGGTGCACCTAGCCCCACGGTGGGCGCCAAATGTCGGGTGTTGGGTGCGACATATGCCAAGGGATGGCTTATCATGGTGGGAGCTAGTAGAACGTCGCCGGTGCCTGGAAGCGGGATGTGGCGTAGACACGATCGTCGGCGCGCTTTACCCAGGTTCGGGGCTCTCCGGGGAGATAACACCCCTAGTCTTGCTCTGCGGGGTCTCCGCATGATCACTAAGGCACTAGTGAGTACAATGGTGCTCCTCGAGCTGTATGCCAGAGGTAGAAGAAAGCAGGGCCGGCTCCCTCCTCCCTTTGAGTGAGTCTAGGTCTAACTGGTTTCTGAACCCCTTGCATGGGTGCCCGGGGGGGGGGGGGGGGTTATATAGGCCTACCCCCCCAGGGGTACAATGGTAATCTGGTCGGGCGTAGGGCCCGGCCGTCAGTGTCTCTGGCCGCCGGCCTCTCCGCCGGCTGCTGGGGCCCGCCGCCGGGTGGACCCCACTGACTGGTCCGGTATGTGGCCGTGATGTTGGTGACGCAGGCTTGGTCAGGGGAGCGTGGCTACCGTCCCATCCGCTGGCGGGAGATCACTGTAGCCACTCCGTGTCCCATCTGGTTAATGGCGCGCGGACCCCAAGGAAGGAGATGGCCGCCTGCTTGAGGCCGGCCTCCCTCAGGTCCGACTGGTCAGACTCCTGCCGTCCTCTGTGCTCTCACTGTCTGGTAGGGCCCGCCGCTTGCAGGCCGTACTGGCAGGCCATCGTGGAAACATGGTTCTGCCTGTCAGGGGTGACGTCAAGGGCGGAGTGGCAATAGTGCCGCACTGGGCGGAGATCTCCGCCCGTACGGAGCACCGTGGCCACGTCCTGCCCTGGATACAGGGGGGATGGGCTACACTGTAGCCTCACCCTGTCTCGTCTCTTTAATGGAGGCGCAAACTCTGAGGGCGCCGTGGGCCAACCGCCAGGAGCCGGCCTCTCTGGAGGCCGCCTGGGAGGAGTCGGCCTACTTGATGCCGTCTTCTGGAGCTCGGCCGTCTTCGGGCAGCCGGCTGCTCGGGCCAGCCGGCCGTCAGAAGGCGGCGCTTCATCTTGGACGTTCGTGGGCGTAGCCGGCCCAATGTCTTGAGCAGCTCAGGGACTCAGGTTTGGCTACCCGTGGCCCATTACTCCGACAGGACGGCAGCCCCCGAGCTTGGCTCGGGCGCTGCAGGGTCGTCTGGGATGAAGATGGACTCGGAATCCGGAGACGGCTTGACAGACGGCTTGCGCAAGTGCTCGAGAAAGACGTCGGATGGTATGGCCTGCCGGGACGAGCCAATCTTGGCTAGCGTGTCGGCGGCTTCGTTTTCTGCGTGCGGGACGTGGAGGAACTCGCAGCCGTCGAAGGTGCCGGAGAGCTGCTGGACCAGGAAATGGTAGCTGGCCATGTTGGCATCCCGGGCGTCCCACTCGCCGGAGCACTGCTGCACCACCAAATCCGAGTCGCCATAGCACAGGATGCGCCGAAAGCCGAGTTCCTTGGCAAGCCGGAGGCCATGCACAAGGGCTTCGTACTCGGCGACATTGTTGGAGGCGGCGAAGTGGTTCTGGAGCGCGTACCGCAACCGGTCGCCCTTCGGGGCAGACAGCACGATGCCGGCTACCAAGCCGGAGCGCATCTTGGAGCCGTCAAAGTGCATGCGCCAATGCGTTGAATCCGGTGGCGGCGGCGTCAGGTACTGGATCTCCGTCTAGCCGATGAGGAAGTCGGCCAAGGCCTGAGACTTGATCGTGGTACAAGGCTCGTAGAGGATGGTGTGGCCGGCTAGCTCGATGGCCCATTTGGCAACCCGGCCAAAGGCATCCCGGCAGCCTATGATCTCACCGATGGGCGCCGTGCTGACCACGGTGATAACGTGCTCTTGGAAGTACTGCTTCAGCTTCTTGGTAGTAAAATACACGTCGTAACACATCTCTAGTAATGCTGGTAGTTTTGCTTGGAGGCAGAAAGCACCTCGCTCACGTAGTAGACCGGGCACTGGACGGATTGGATCTTGCCCTTCTCTGGTTGCTCGACCACCAGCACCGTGCTGACCGACCGCGAGGTGGCGGCGATGTAGAGCAACAGCGGCTCCTTGTCGGCCGGCGCGGCCAGGACGGGTGCGGTGGAGAGCATGCGCTTGAGATCCCGGAACGCTTCGTCCGCCTGGTCGTTCCACTCGAACGGCGACGTCTTCTTCATCAGCTGATACAGGGGCAAGGCCCTCTCACCCAGCCCGCTGAGAAACCGACTGACCGAGGCCAAGCAGCCGGTGAACTTCTGGATGTTTTGCAGCCGGGTTGGCTTGCGCATACGCTCGATGGCCTTGATCTTCTCCGGATTCGCCTCAATGCCGTGCTCCGAGACAAGGAAACCGAGCAGCTTCCCGGCCGGGACGCCAAAAATGCACTTCTCCGGGTTGAGCTTGATCTGGTACTCACGCAGATTGGCAAAGGTCTCCTTCACGTCGTCAAGGAGCGTGAGGTGCTGCTTGGTCTTCACCACGATGTCGTCGACGTAGACGTGAATGTTGCGGCCGAGTTGCTTCAGCAGGCATTTCTGCATGCAGCGTTGGAAGGTGGCGCCGGCATTCTTCAAGCCGAATGACATGGTGATGTAGCAGTATGCCCCAAAGGGCATGATGAAGGACGTCTTCAGGGCGTCGGCCGGGTCCAGCTTGATCTGATGATAGCCGGAGTAAGCATCCAGGAAGGACAGGAGCTCGCAGCCGGCGGCAGAGTCGATGACTTGATCGATCAGCGGGAGGGCGAAAGGATCTTTGGGGCAGGCCTTGTTCAGGCTGGTGTAGTCTATGCACATGCGCCAGGTGTTCTTCTTCTTCGGGACGAGGACTGGGTTAGCCAGCCAATCGAGGTGAAACACTTCCATGATGAAGCCGGCCGCGAGTAGATTGGCGACCTCTTCACCGATGGTTCTTCTCTTATCTTCTGAAAAGCAACGTAGGGGTTGACAGACAAGCTTGGCGTCCTTGCGGACGTGTAGTTTGTGCTCGGCGTACTTCCTCTAAATTCCCGGCATGTCCTTCGGGGTCCATGCAAAGATATCCCAATTCTCATGGAGGAAGTCGACGAGCTCGCCTTCGTATTTGCTGTCGAGGCGGGTGCCCACGACGACGTACTTGCTGCAGCTGGGGTCTTCTGGGTTCAGCTTGACCCTCTTGGTCTCCTTGGATGGCTGGAAAGAGGCCACGCCAGCCGGCTCCTTGGCTGAAGCCGGCACGACCGGCGTCTCGTTGGCTAGCGCAACGATCCGGTCGAGCTGGCGCCGCTCCTCGGGTATGACCAGCAACTCGGCCAACTTGGCGCCGGCTTGAGCGCACTCCAAGGATTTCCGGTAGTCGCCGACGATGGTGATGAGGCCCTTGGGACCCGGTAGCTTCATCTTCAGGTAGGCGTAGTGGGGGACCGCCATGAACTTGGCGAGCGCGGACCGGCCCAGCAAGGGGTGGTACGCACTGGCTAGGTCCACCATCTCGAACCAGTTCGGCTCGCGCCAGAAGTGATTGCTTGTGCCGAATAGGACGTCAAGCCGGATCCGGCCGATGGGGGAGCAGGAGAGGCCGGGCATGATGTCGTGGAAGATCGTCCGGGATGGCTCCAAGTCCTTGGCCTCGAGGCCAAGCTTGGTCATGGTGTCACGGTAGAGGATGTTGATGCTGCTACCGCCATCGATGAGGACTCGCAATAACTTGCAGGTGTGTCGGGCTGCGACTACGGTGGGATCGAGGACGAGGGCGTAGCCACCCAGGTTCGGCATGACGGCCGGGTGGTCTTCCCGGGTCCAGCTAACCGGACGCTCCGACCAATGCATGTACTCCTGCACGGCCGGGACGACCGTGTTCACCTCCTGCCGGAGCAAGCGCTCGCTACGCTTGTCATCGCCAAGGCTGGTGAAGACGATGTAGCTTGCGTTCTGCTTGGGGTAGACTTCATCGCGCATCACGCCGTTTGCCGGAGGCGGGAGTGGAGGAGGCGGAGCCGGCTGCCCCGCACCTAGAGCCGGAGCAAGAGGCGGCGGGATGTCGCCCCTCATGATGCGCTTGGTGATGGCACACTGCCGGAGCGTGTGCGTGGACGGCCTTGCACCGCTGTGGTGCTTGCAGGGGGTGTCGAGCATCTCTTCGAAACTCATGGCGGGTTGCCACGCCGTTTTGCCGGTTTGTCGATGCTTGGCGGCCGGCTCGGCCGCGGGCGCCTGCTCGGCGGCCGCGACGAGGCGGTTGGCGTAGCGTTGGGCCGGCTGATCGGCCCTGTGCTTGTTGTTCTGCTGGCAGGTGCTCTCGCCAGCCGGCTTGGGAGGTGGTGACAGCTTCGCCATGCCGGCTTCGTCCAGCACCACCTGGATCTTCATGGCGGAGTTAATGTTGGCGTACTTGTCCACGATGACCATGAGCGCGGCCATGGTGGTCGGCTCGGAGCACAGGAGCTTGTGCTTGAGGAGGGTGCCATCCTGGCAGCCGCTCATGAAGTACTGAATGGCTTGGACCTCATGGACACCCTCGCAGCTGTTCCGGAGCTCGGTCCAGCATGCGAGGTATTCTCAGCCGGTTTCGGCCGGCCCCTGCACGCACATGGTGAGCTGACTGGGATGGCCGGGACACTTGTACGTGCCAGTGAAGTTGCGTACAAAGGCCTTCTCAAAGTCAACCCACGCGTTGATGCTGCCGGCTGGCAGGCTGTTCAACCATGTGCGGGCCGAACCCAGGAGCATGAGTGGGGCGTAGCGCACGGCATGGCGGTGATTGCCGCCTGCGATGCCGATGGCGGTGGTGTAGTCGATGAGCCAGTCCTACGGGTTGACGGTGCCATTGTACTTGGGGGTGTCGCGGGGCAACGTGAACCCTTTGTGGAAGGGCTCATCCCGGATGCGTGGGCCGAAACAAGCTGGCCCGACAGCGTTGTCTTCCTCCAGCTCGAAGGAGAGGGCAAGCTGATCGAGGCGGTGGTGAGCGTCGGTGTCGTCGATGGCGCGCGGGCCTAGCCGGCTTGCGACCGGGCCATGAGGAACCGGGTCGGCCGAAGCCGGACGGGCGCGGCGGCCGGATTACGGGGGAGGATCTTGCTTGCGCCGGTCTTCCGGAGCCGGCTCGCCGCCTAGGCCGTCGCCGGTTGCCGGGGCGCGGTTGCGCCGGGTTTGAGTGCAGCCGGAATGGGCTTCGCCGGGCGGTGAGGACGCCGTGTTCTGCTGCTCGGGGTCTTTGGTGCGGCGTGAGTCAGATCCCGTGGGACGGCCGAGGCGGCCTTGCTGCGTGTTCGCAGCACCGAGAAGTTCGTTCACGCGCTGCAGGCGTTCCTGTAGCTCCTCACCCTGCAGTTGATCCATGCCGACGGCGGCCGCCTGTGCGGCACGCATGTTCTTGATGGGGGTGTCATAGACGGTTGGGACCGCGCCGAGGGCACGGCCGATGGTGCCGCCGCGGGCCCGCACCTCGGCAACCCGGCTGGGCTCGGTAGCGGTCGGAGTGAAGCCGTACGCGGCGTCACGCTCCCGCTGGGCGAACTCTAGCCGGCGCTGCGTAGCAGCGAGTGTCTTGGCCGTGTCTAGCAGGCGCTTGCGCTCCTTCCCGAGCTGGGCCCGGGCTTCCGCGGTGTTGGTGGCGTTGACGTCGGTGGCGATGGGTATGCGGAGATTCTGCATTGTGGTGCGCAGCGGGTTTGCCACGCGTTCTGCTGCGGCCCTGGCTTCGGCGGCCTTCCTTGCGGCGCTGGATGAAGTGGAGCTGGTGTCGGTGGCGAATACCTCAACCCGGACGCAGAGATCCGCCGCCCCGACGAAGATGTTGTCGCCGAGGGGGACGGGTGAGTCGGAGACGTCAAGCACCCCGTTGGGGTACTCGTCGGCCGCGGGCGCATCAGAGATGCGCAGTGCGGCAAAGGAGGCAGTGAGCGCGTCGATGATGTCGGCCGTCAGCGCAACGGGCTAGGGAGACGCGCAGCGCGCGATGCGCTCACCGGAATCGGCGAAGGGCCCCGTCTGGAACGTGTCTCCGGCCGGGACCTCGGGCTGCCCCATGGTGGGCGCCAACTGTCATGGTGGGCGCACGGCAGATGCCAAAGGATGGCTAAAGAGAGGGACAGGCTCGAGGGCACCGGTGGGCTCCAGAGGTGAGGTCGGCATGAGTGAGCGAGGGACGCAAGACATACCCAGGTTCAGGGCTCTCCGGAGAGATAACACCCCTAGTCCTGCCGACTGTGGTTTATATGGAGATGGTACAAGCTTGCTCCTGGAGCTGTTTGGGGGAGGAAGGAAGGCAGGCCAAGGCTTAGGCTGCTCCTTCTCGTTACGTGTGTGTGTGTGTGTTCTACTGATGATCTGATCGCCCCGTGCATGGAGGCCTCCTGGGGGGTTTTATGTCAACCCCCCAGGGTTACAATGGTAATATTACATGGGCGCGGGGCTGGGATGTCAGCGTCTAGGAAGCCGGTGCTGGGGCCCGCCGGGTGCCAGGATTCGCCGGGTTCTCCGGGCGTGGGCCCCGTGCGCCAGGGGGCATTGTTCCCCGTCTTGTCTTGCATCACGGAGTGGTTGAGCCGGCTCAGCTATAGTGACGCATCGCTTGGTCGCCATCGGCTTGCGTCAGCAGGACGAGGGGCGCACTGTTGCCATGCTGGCCCTGGTCAGCAGAGTAGGTCGGCCACTGTTGCCACGCTCCTGCCGGTCAGAGGGGTTGGTGGGCCACTGTAGCCATGCTTATCTCCTTTACGGGGACTTGATCCATCATACGCCTCGGATGGGACGGGAGCTGACCCGAGGCCGGGTAGAGGGGCGTCCCACGGGGGCACTTACTTGTTGAGGAAGTCTTGGTTGGGCGGGGCCGGCCGGCATGCGCCAGCGGGCCCGGTCGTGTTGCGGTCTTGGCCGGGTTGCGGGGCTTGGCCGGGTCGAGGAACCCGGCCAAGGGCAAGCCGGATTAAGGGGCGAAGCCGGCCCCGATGTTTTTGAAAAGGATCCAGGTTCTGTTGCCTGCACTTCTATTAAAATGCTTAATATGATGTCAACCATGGAATTGCATCTCCCCAACACTATTCCAACCAGTAGTGCTAATCACAACACTTCTATTAAAATGCTTAAGGAAGTTATTTTCTCGAGGTTTGGAGTCCCTAGATATTTAATGACTAATGGTGGTTCACACCTTTTTCATGGTGCATTCCGTAAATTGCTTGCTAAATATGATGTCAACCATAGAATTGCATCTCCCTATCACCCTCAGTCTAGTGGTCAAGTAGAACTAAGCAACAGAGAAATAAATTTAATTTTGCAAAAGACTATCAACAGGCCTCGAAAGAATTGGTCTAAGAAACTAGATGATGCTTTACGGGCCTATAGAACTGCTTATAAAAAACCTATGGGTATGTCTCCCTATAAAATGGTTTATGGAAAAGCATGTCATTTACCTCTTGAGTTAGAACATAAAGCATATTGGGCAATTAAAGAACTCAATTATGATTTCAAACTTGCCTGAAAAGAGGTTATTTGATATTAGCCCACTAGATGAATGGAGAACCCAAGCCTATGAAAATGCCAATTTTTTTAAAGAAAAAGTTAAAAGATGGCATGACAAAAGAATCCAAAAAACGGGAATTCAAAGTGGGTGAGTATGTTCGATTGTACAATTCTCATTTTAGATTTTTTTCAGGAAAACTTCTCTCTAAATGGGAAGGACCATATATCATCGAAGAAGTTTATCGCTCTAGAGCTATTAAGATCAATAATGCTGAAGGCACTAATCCGAAGGTGGTAAATGGACAAAGAATTAAGCATTATATTTTAGGTATGCCTATTAATGTTGAGACTAATATTATTAATACCATGACACCGGAGGAATACATTAAAGAGACCATCCAGAACACTCCAAAACCTTGAAAAGGAAGAGGTATGTGATACGGTAAGTAAACCGACTCCAAAAATTCCATAAAAATAATTTTTTTCAGTTTTGGAATATTAGAAAAATTACAAAAATAAGAAACTGTGGAAGAGGGAGATATCCTTCAACCCCTCTATGATCACCTCACCCCATCTGAAATAGAAGCCCTAAGGGTCTTTGAAACGGTTTGTGTTCAAAATACATATCTCATGAAGTTATTTTGTTGGAAGAGCAAAACATTGCCCTTCAGAGCATCAACCGTAGATTGGAGTACCTGCTAAGGCTGAAGTGCGAGCCCACCACCTCATCACCATCACCTACAAGGGAAACTTGAGTACACGGGTATGGGCACTCCCCTTGGCTTGTGCCAAGCTTGGGGGAGATGCCCCGGTATCGTATCATCATCACTTTTATTATCTTTACCTATTTTAGTTCGATCCTTAGCTATTTCGTGATTTAGTTGAATAAAAGTTTAGTATGATCTATTTTTTAGTGTTAGTTTCATGATCTATCTATCTATGTAATCGAGTTGAGAGTTATATAATAAAGATTAGTTTGAGCTTTTGCTTCTTTACTTTTATGTTTCAATCATAAGAATGAAAATAATGAAAAAGATCATATGCTAATCTTATGGGAAGTGATGACATTACATAAAGAAATATATAAGTGGTAAAATTTATTGAAAGTTGACAAACATAGCATTGGTCAATGATGCAATTCATGAAAGAATTAATAAGGGAAGAGAAGATTCACATGCAAATACACTATCTTGGACATCTTCTATGATTGTAAGCCCCCATTAAGTATTTTATGCCAAATTATTGACGTTGGACAAGGAAGACAACGTAATGATTTATGGTTGTTCATATTCACATACAAGTTATATTGTCATAGATCCTCTAACATGTGGTTCTTGCCCAATATCTTTGCTAGCCAAAAATCTGCACCAAGTAGAGATACTACTTGTGCATCCAAAACCCTTAAAACCAGTTTCATGTTACAAGAGTCCACCATACCTACCTATGGATTGAGTAAGATCCTTCAAGTAAGTTGTCATCGGTGCATAAAGCAATAAAAACTGCTTCTAAATATGTATGATCTTTTAGTACAAGGGAAAATAAGCATTGTACGAAATTGTGATGGCAAAGAAATAAAAGCGACGGACTGCATAATAAAGGTTGCTATCACAAGGGGCAATATAACGTGACGTTCTTTTGCACTAAGAGCTCGTGCATCCAAAAATAAAAAGTGCATGACAACCTCTGCTTTCCTCTGCGAAGGGCCTACCCTTTACTTTTATGTATTTACTTTTTATGCAAGAGTCAATAGTATTCTCCTCTATTCCTTTTATTTTTCTCTTTTGCAAGCATCGTGTGGCGGGGAAAGATCTAGGCACATATATCCAGTTGGATATGAGTGATCATGAGTTATTATTGTTGACATTACCCTTGAGGTGAATAGGTTGGGAGGCGAAATTATAAGCCCCTATCTTTCTATGTGTCTGGCTGAAACCTTTTGCTCCATATATATGGTGTGAGTGTTAGCAATCATAGAAGACTAAATGATGGTTGAGTATGTGGACTTGCTAAACAAAGCTCCGACATGAGACCCTTCCTGAAAAGATGATGAATTGTGATTGCATTGTTGACTGAGAACGTAGTTTGTTAGTTTTCAAGAAAGTTTATTCCCTATGCTTTGATGTTGTGATGAATTGTTACTTGCTCATGAGAAGTTTTATGATAATGTCTATTGCTGTTATAATAATGATCATGGTGCTACTATGTCCGTATTTTGTTTTTATCAACATCTCTCTCTCTCTCTAAACATGTGGACATGATTATCGATATCGGCTTTCTCTTGAGGGCAAGCGTGGTCTAAGCTTGGCGGAGTTGATACGTCCATTTTGCACCATGTTTTCCTACAGTTATTATAGTGTTTTCAATCAATATAACACTTTGTGGAGCAACTCTAATGCATTTTCTCTCATATTATGCAAGGTTTACACAAAGAGGGAGATTGCCGGCAGCTGGAATACTGGACCTGAAAAAGCTATGTGAGAGATACCTATTCTACACATCTCCAAATGAGCTGAAATTTTACGAAGATTTATTTTGGAATAAATAAAAAATACTAGAGCAAAGAAGTACTAGAGGGGGCCACCCAGGTGCCCACAAGGCACCAGGGTGCGCCCTGGTGGGGTGGTGGGGCCCCTGGCCAGCCCCTGGTGCCCATCTTCTGGTATAAGAGCCCATTTACCCTAGAAAAAATCAGGAGAGGACTTTCGGGATGGAGCGTCGCCATCTCGAGGCGGAACTTGGGCAGGACCACTTTTGCTCTCCGGCAGAGCGATTCCGCCGAGGAAACTTCCGTACGGGAGGGGGAAATTGAAGCCATCGTCATCACCAACAAACTTCTCATCTTGGGAGGATCAATCTTCATCAACATCTTCAGCACCACCATCTCATCTCAAAACCCTAGTTCATCTCTTGTGTTCAATCTTTGTATCAAAACCCCATATTGGTACCTGTGGGTGACTAGTAGCACTACAAAAAAATACACTTCCGTGATGATACGTGTTTGTCACAGTAGGTCATGTTTTCTGTCATGCATGTACATCCATGACGATTTTATGACAGAATCAAGATAGTCATACCTGTGCTGCTGTAGAAGTGTTCCATGACATTACCAAAATTATCATCACGGAAGCGTCCACTTCCATGACGATAAATCACGCATCATAGAAGTGCTTTCGTCAAGGGTAACCGACACGTGGCATCTGCCGTAACGGGTCGCCGTTAAGCTATCGGGTTCCGGTTTGGATCCGATAACCCGTTAACAGCCCCGACCAATGGGGATTTTCCACATGTAAAATTCTCATTCGCCGGATAATCCACGTGTCAACTCATCGTTGGGACAGATGTCATCCCTACAATGGACGATAGACGCCTATGATATGTCGACACGTGGCACAGCCCAACAGTGGCCCATTTAAGGTAAAAAGGCCGGCCTAGCTAAAGGCCCACCATATTTTTTCAGACACTAGTGGGCTGGCCCGTTAACAGCCTGCCATGTTTTGTGTCAAATTGAGGCCCATATCAGATCAGGCCCGTTCGCAGCCCGTCGTGTTTTGGGCTAAATTACGGCCCATATCAGATCAGGCCCGTTAATAGGCCACTGTTCTTTTGGGCTCATTATAAGCTGGGTTTGTATTTCAGCCTGTTAAATGCCCATTTACCAGTTCGGCCCGATAATAGTTTCAGCCTGTTAGTGGCCCGTGGTGCATCTGGCCCGGTTTCACTTTAGGCCATTTAACGGCCCATGTAGAAACTGGGCTATTTCTTGTCCGAAGTAAGGCCTCTTAACGGCCCGTAGTCTTCATGGATAAATTTCAGTCCAATTGGCCTATCGGCTTGTTAATGGCCCGTGTAACAGTTGGGCCTAATTACAGCCCGCGTTGAATCCGGCCTGCTTACAACCCATCTGTTAATGGCCCGTGACACTGTTGGGCCTACGGCCCGCATTGATACCGGCCTGCTTAAAGCCCATAATTTTATTGGGCCAAACAGGGCCCGAGATATATTTTGGCCTGTTAACGGCTCGTTCTATTTGGGCCAAACATGGGCCTTAGGCAGTTTCGGCTTGTATTGGCCCGTGAATTTTTCGGCTCAACGCTAGCCCAATCTAGTTTTTAGCCTATTAAAAGCCCATGGTATTCTCTGGCCCAGCTGGCCAGAACTTTACTCGGCCTGTTAAAGGCGGAAAACTACTATACGTTTAGACCTGGTAATGGCCCAAGATGATTATAGGCCCATGTTTTGGCCCATATATAGCGAGTTACGGGCCGGCCTGAAGACCGACAACATTGAGATCCATTGAAGCTTCTGGCCTAAATTACAACATACCGACCAAGAATAAACTTAGACTATACAATAAAGAAATTATGGCATATTACATTCACCGGGCATCAAAGTTCGCCACCGGTGATAATAAAGCGCAACGTGACCGCTGATTACATACACTAGGCATCAAAGGTTGCCACCAGTGCATATAAACGCGCCGACAAAAGAATATACAAAACTGAGAGCACTTCAGAAGGCATTAGGCCTGGCCTGGACGTGCACCGCAAGCAGCCAAACAAGCTGATGAGACCTCAGTTGTGTCAACGATAGATGCTCTATCCCTAGCTGTATAGCACCAAAGCCCGCAAGGCAGTCCTCTGAGATCTTCTTTGCATCATTGACATCAAGTCGGAGCTGAGCTGAAGCAAGCCTTTCCGCTTTAAGTTGAGACTGAAGAAGTCAAACTGATTAAGGCAGCAACTGCACAGAGGTTGTCTCACAGCTGCTGGTGAGTAGCTTCAACTCACTGTCTTCATCAAGGCATGACCTTGGGGTCATCTCGCTCTCTTCAAGATGGTTTGGCTCACTATCTTCCCTAAAGTTCTGCCTGGCATAAGAGATACGACTCTGAAAGAGAAACAAGGAGACACGTAACAGATTTCACAATTATATAAGCAAATAAATGGATCTATTCTGCATAAGGAACATGTTTTTACAACTACAATTTAAAACTGGTAGTTGTTGCAAACATCCAATCAGATGTAAACACCAAAGTAAACAGCAGTGGAGGAAATGATGCCTATCCAAATCTATACTAGAACAAAGTTTGAAGGCTTGAGAAGGATGAATTTACATTACATGTTAACACGGGCTGGCCAAAGCCCTTCTCCTTGTCGATGGAAGGATAATTCAATAAATTCCCCAAAGAAACATCTTTATAAGCGTTGCCATTATTCTACACTAGTCATCAACCCGTGCACCTGCACGGGCTAGGGGTATTATATTTTTCTACCGCCGTTTTGAATCTATGACATTGTTACACCACATGCATATATACTTTGTGGACACTCATATAACTTTAACTTTATGTGAAGGGTGATTCCTCAATATTTTTTAAATGGATAAATATTTTGACATTTTAAGAAATATTTTTGGTACTATTAAATTAGGAAATGATATATCATGTCTTAATTAATCTCTTATGTTTTCTAGAATGGCAGATCTAAAATCTAAATAAGGGAACTACAAAGAGAAAATACACAATAAACCTTTAGAATATGGAGTCCATATGGATGGCTATAATTGTAGGAGCATAAATATGAATGTTTCATCTTGGATTTGAACATCATCAAGCCAGGGCCTTTTGAAACATTGATATGATGTAAACAATATCTAATTATTCACAATTGATATTATATTGAAGTAAGGAAATGCAGAAGTAGCAATATTAGCTTCATTTATTTTTGATACAAATCTCACCAGTTTGAAGTTTACCATGTTTCTAGGCCAAACAATGACTTAATATGCTACTTTCTCGGAATTTGAAGGTTTGCTGGAGGATCAATAAGTATTGCTAAATCCACAAAATCAAGCATGGAGGATAAAGTTACTTTAAACATTCGTATTCCTATAAATAGAAAAAAAAATATCGATGTATCTAAGATTAGTGTGTTCGGTGAACCAAAAAACTCTATTACTCACCCAACCGGTCTTTTTATGTTTTCGCCACCAAATTTGATGCTTGATACCAATGAAGTAACACTTTACGATCTTGGAAAATAAAATCACAATAGACAATAGATTTATCAGATTAATAAGTATAGCTACTCAAGAAAATAGCTTAGACATCTAAATAACTACAGACGATACATTTAATTAGCAAAGTTATTTATTGCTTCGCCATCAACATAATAGCCATGCACCTACATTATCTTCTCGTTGTTGCCACTACATATGTCGAGATTTGAATGAATGGACCAATGATTTTTCATCCTGCAAAAAGAAACAAACAAAAATACACTTGCCTCCGCCAGCTCATATTGAAATACTCCCTCCGCAAAAAGAAACAAACAAAAATCCACATCAATTTTACCCGGTCCTAACTATTTAGAACTTTACCTAATATGCCGCACAGTTTCACGACATCATTATCAGTGGAGTAACACTTGTGAACTTGTAGAGGAAGACACAAAAAATAATATCATATGCATTCAAGGCATATATTAGAGGAGATGCAATATGTGTGCCGTGAAGATATCATAGTACCATCTGAAAAGACAACCAACAATATTATATTTTAGAAACCAACAACATGCCATAGAACTAATGTAAGGCCATTTGCTGCAAGCCTGCGACCACTATGAAACACCAAAATAATAAGGAAGTAACTGGATTAAGTTTACACATGTTTACAACTTAATTATTATGCGAAAAGTTTACTGTTTAGTGCTTGACTCAGTAGTATGACTACACACAAACTAACTTGCGAACATCTAAAAGTTTCTAATTTAATATAAAGCTTCGACATGTTGACATTATTACCTTCTTGAATTCATTTTTGGTTAGGCAATGAACAAATCTTCTTTGTCGCCATATTTGCAATATGCCTTCAAGAAATATGAGAGAAAAATAGTATAGCATGGAGGTCAGTATATATGTGAAAAAAATAATATTTCCTCCGTTCCCTTTTATAAGACATTTTAGACAGCTGATTGTGAACTGTTTTGGGAGCTGTCCAAACCATCTAAAACGTCCTATAAAAGTGATCAGAGGGAGAACTTTAGTACAACGTAATATTATAAATAATTATATACTTTTTAACATCTTAAGAAAATAAAACTGACACCGATATATTGTAGAAACCAATAACATGGAAGCACATCATGCATTACATAAAATTACTGGAGTATGTTTTATTGGAGTAATTACGACAGAAATTACAAAGCGACTATTGTTTTTCGGACGCACATTATGTTATTTCTAATATTCTCCCAAATAGCACTGCACACACAGACCGGACACAAACCACCTGAAGCTTGCTCCAAAACATAGTTGGTAATTTAGTTTGTTTTGAAAACCATGCGTTCATAGGCCATGTGTGCAGAATTTGAGAAAGGAACAAATGAAATTTAATATTCGTAAGAGAAGAGAAAGAGTGCAACACCATATTATATATATATATATATATATATATATATATATATATATCAACTCAGCTTGATCTATCGGAGTTTAGCGTCATATATCTCAGATATATTAGTTCAGTTTGAGTAACCTAAGATTTAGCGCCAGCGAACTAATACTATTTTTGCGGCTGAAGCTTTTAGTAATTTTAGTCATGTATGTCGGTGATACAACCACTTCTGTATCCGGCCTCTATATCTCATAGTTTTACAAAAATAAAAATAGATACATAACTCTATTCCTCCTAGATCTTGGTATTGTCCTTCCTGAACTTTTTCCGGGTCCACAACTGTTTACTTCATGCTATATTGTCTGCCTTAAACAGCCATACATGGTGGTCGGAACACTTCTTTTTCTACTGCTTATACAACAGAGCAACTTTACATGCGTAAATGCTGCTTCCTCTGGAACAAACTCCACACGGCTGTATATTGTATGATGCAAATGCTCATTGATGCAGACCCCTCTGTATCTGAGCTCTAGCACACATTCTCCATCAAGATCTCTGGCCCTCAGCCCAACCCCCATAGTTATTACAACGTCCCCAGAACGCTCTTTATCTTCAGTCCAGTGTGATAAGGAAACAAAATAATAAAATCAAGGAGAGAATATTTTTTAGTCTTCGTATAAATTATACTGACATTCATTTGTTCAGTATTTTATTCCATTGATATTGGAACAAAGCTGGCTGTACATAGTAGAAATCAGATTGAATAAAAACCTAATTAATTCCGCTGCCATCTAACCTTAATAAATTGCATACTCTCGCAGTCGGATTGGTATTAAGTTTTTGTTCCACTAAAATCTAAGGATGGCTAACTGCGTGGATAGTAGTTGAATTGGTAAAAATTATAGTATTAAACGCTACTTTGTTGCTAGTGTCCCATGTTCTATAGATACAAAATTGTTGATCAGATAGAAAACATATACCTACCTGCAGCAAAAAAGGGTAGGGAGCTCGATTCTCCTCATGCATCTCCAATGCGACGCATGCTTCTGAATTCCACTGTACGTGTGGCCAATTTGTCCGACCTACTTATGTACATGGCGAGCATGGAGGGGGACTGATACTCGAGGAAGGAGATAGATGGTGCCGGAGCAGCCTTGAAGATCAGATGAGAGATATCGGAGGTCAGCAGATCGTGGGGAGCAGATCGAGGGGATCCGACGTACTCCCTCCGTCCGAAATTACTTGTCGCGGAAATGAATGTAATTCATTTCCGCGACAAGTAATTCTGGACAGAGGGAGTACTTGTGGAGAAGAAGCGGCGGTGGGAGGCAGGAGGGTAGGAGGCTAGGATTACACAGTCGTGTTTTTTTGTTGGTCTCTATTTCAGTTTTTTTATCATGTATAAGGACGTGGAAAGAGAGGAGTCTGTCTCCTGCACGTGAAGAGGTGCATCCCCATTGTTTCGTATTCATGTAAGGAGGTGCAAATAGAGGAGTCTCTCTCCCGTACGTGAAGAGGCGCATTAGGAAATTATCTGACGGCCATCAATGTATCATTCGTAAATATAATGGCCAAATTTTCTAACCACCAGAATTAATGTGGAATCTCGTTTGGTGCCTACAATTAGTAAATATAAGATTTTGTAAAGAGTAAATATAGATCAAATAATATTGGGAGAAATAGAGGATAATGAAGCTCAGGTGCAGAGTGATGATACATAATCAAATAGCAATTAATTAAGTACAGCGTTACAAGGCAAAAGGTACTGACAAGAGGAATGCAGACATCAACGTGTTCAGTGGCATTGGCTTTATTCAACATTTTGGTAAGAGTAAATGTAAATCTGATAATTTAGAGAAAGTGGAGGGCAGGGCATATAAGATACAAAGTAATGCTAGACAATCAACTATCTCGCAATGCAAGTACAGTAATACTACCACCATCCGTTATTATTTGTCGCTCAAATGGATGTATCTAGCACTATTAAGTTCTAAATACATCCAATTGAGCAACAATTAATTCGATACAGAGGGAGTACATGACAACAGGTACTTACATGAGCAATCCAAAACTTCATAACCATTGTGTTAATTCTACATTTATCTAAGAGTAAATATAGATCTTATAATTTCGAGCAAAGGAAGGATAAAGAAGCGAACATTTACAGTGATGCTACATAATCAAACAACAATGAGTGTAAGTATGCTCACAAAGGGCAAGAGGTACTGACAAGAGCAATGCGGTGCCCAGTATTATTGTGAGATCCTATAATCCTTTGAGCAAGGAGATTCATCCACTACTGGAAACAGATAATTTGCCATCAGTCAGCTCTTGCAAAGAAGGCATTTGTCGTCTGCTTATAAAAAACGAACAACAAAGACATGGCTGACGGCAAAGGCACTATTTGCCATCAGCCAGTTCTTTGTCGTCTGCTAGCAGACGGCAAAGAAATGTTGCCGTCCGCTAGCTGACGGCAAAGAGGTGGGGGGTGGGGTCCATTGGAGGGAGGCTTATTGCAATGGCCCACCCCATCTCTTTGCCGTCTGCTAGCGGACGACAAAGATGCCACTACCTAATGGCCCTAACGGCCCACCCCCTCCTCTCTCTCTCTCTCCCCGACCACACCCCGCCGCCGCCCCCAATCGCACCCTGCCCCTGCCCCCAACCACACGCCGCCCCGGCCGCCGCCCGCTGCCACCGCCGCTCCAGCCCCCCGCCGTCTGCCCCCCGCCGCTCCTGCACGCCGACCCCCCGACGCCCCGCCACTCCGGCACCCCCGACGCACCGCCATGCGGCACACCGCCCCGGCCTGCCGCGCCCCCCTGACACCCGCCGCACGGGCGCCGACGCCCCGCCCGATCGGCCCCAGATGAACAGATGACAAGGCCTATAGACGCACCCCCTCCCCGAAGACCCACGAGACGGCCTCCCCGACGCCCCCACCGGCCCGGCCCCCCCCCCCCCCCCCCCGACGCCGGCCTCCCTGACGCCCCGCTGCCCGCCCGCCCCCCCCCCCCCCCGATGGCCCATACGCCCGGACCCGCCGACGTCAGCCTCCTCACCGTGCCCCCCTCCGGTGAGGCCCCTCCCTCTCTTTGGTTTTAATTTTCTCTGTTATTAGTATAGTTAGTTAGTGTAGTTTAGTTTTAGTTTAGTTTAGGTTTTTTTCTATTTTTTAGGTTTAGGTTTATATTTAGTTTAGTTTAGGTTTAGTTAAGAAGAAAGATGAAAAAAAAGAAAATAAGAAGAAGAAGAAGAGGAGGAGGAAGAAGAAGAAGAAGAAGAAGAAGAAGAGGAGGAGGAGGAGGAGGAGGAAGAAGAAGAAGAAGAAGAAGAAGAAGAAGAAGAAGAAGAAGAAGAAGAAGAAGAAGAAGAAGAAGAAGAAGAAGAAGAAGAAGAAGAAGAAGATGTTAGAGGTGCGTCGGCACCGACGGAATTGACTCGAGGTTAGGGGTGCATCGGAGCCGACGGAACCGGGTCGAGGATCGCCGGTCGCCAAGGGGTCGAGGGTCGGGGCAGAGGGTCGAGGATCACCGATCGCCGAGGGGTCGAGGGGTCGAGGGTCTAGGGGTCGATGGTCGAGGATCTTCCGGTCCGAGTGCTGACCGACTAGTGTCGTAGCTTAAGATGAGGACATCCCCGAGCTGAAGGTCATGATCGTGGGTGAACTGCTTCCATCCGTGCGCGAAGAACGGATGAAAGCAGTTCGCCCGCGCTGATGACCTTCAGCTCGGGCACGTCTGCATCTTAAGCTACGACAACAGCCGCACCATGCTCACAGTGAAGGTGTTCGACAGGACCACCGAGGGGTCGAGGGTCGAGGATTGCCGAGGGGTCAGGGGTCGAAGGGTTGACGGTCGCCGAGGGGTCGAGGGGCGAGGGGTCGATGGTCGAGGATCTTCCGGTCCGAGTGCTGACCGACTGATGTCGTAGCTTAAGATGAGGACGTCCCCGAGCTGAAGGTCATGAGCGTGGGTGAACTGCTTCCATCCATGCGCGAAGAACGAATGGAAGCAGTTCGCCCGTGCTGATGACCTTCAGCTTGGGCACGTCCTCATCTTAAGCTACGACAACAGCCGCACCATGCTCACAGTGAAAGTGCTCGACAGGACTGCCGAGGGGTCGAGGGTCGAGGATTGCCGAGGGGTCTGGGGTCGAGGGGTCGACGGTCGCCGAGGGGTCGAGGGTCAAGGATTGCCGAGGGGTCAGGGGTCGAGGGGTCGACGGTCGAGGAGCGAGGGGTCGAGGGTCGAGGGGTCGACGATCACCGAGGATTAAAAGCCAAGTGTTGAAACTTGAAACACCCAAATTGATTCATGACAAAAAATCAAAGCATAGAAAGAGAAACCAAAGATGAAACAATACATAGTGAGAGGTTGTGCAACTAGGATGATATTCTGTAACAGCTTTTTTAACGAATTTGAGAGGATGATGGTGAAGAACTCGAAAGCCATTGGTGTCTTTCGACTTCTTCGCAATCATCCTCCCCAATTAATTAAAAACGCTAATACAGAAAATCATCCTAGTTGCACAACCTCTCACTATGTACTATTTGGTCTTTCGTTTCTCTTTCTATGCCCTAATTTTTTGTCAGTTTGGTTGTTTGAAGTTTTAAAACTTGGCTTTTAATCCTCATCGCTGAGGTGTCGAGTGTCGCCGAGGGGTCGAGGGGTCGAGCAGCGAGGGGTCGACGATCGCTGAGGGTTCCTAAGTTATGTTGTACTTGATGATGATACACTAGTACTAGTTAATTATATGCATATTATTATTCATGTCGGTATTAAATTTTTTTATGTTGTACTAATTTCGTTTACTTTATGTCATGGCAGGTGTTGAAAGATGGTGGGCGCGGGTAAGGAGCGCTCCGAGGCTCCTTCTTCGTCGGCGCGTGGTGGGAAGGGTACTTCCATTCCACCCCAGACTCTCTAGTGCTAACGAGGAGTGGTGTTGCAGGCTGCTCTTCAGAGTGAGAGAGATAGAACCCAGGCGCTTCTGGCAGAGAGGGACCGGCAGGCAGAGGAGAAGCAGTGGGAGTTGGAGGAGAAGACGACAAGGTTGATGGAGGAGGAGAGGGCACGAAATGACATGCAGAACCGGGCCATGTACGAGCTCCTCGTGGTAAGTTTCTTCTGCATATTAGCCAAATCATTCACGTAATGTTCGTTTCATTACTAACTAGTATGACTGACCCGTCAAAACCAAATGTGTAGTCTGTGTGCCAGAAGGCCAGTCAAACCCCTCCGCCGATGCCAGAGATTGCTCCGGGGACCACGGTGGGTTTAATTTGAATGGTCATTAGTTACTAGTATTAACATTTGAGTGTCGTCATGCTAACGAGACATTGCAAATGATCTTTAGTGCAGCGTACCTCCAGACAAGCATCACACAATCCTTCTCCAGGTGGTACCGGCACGAGCCACGTCGGTGCTTCACCTCCGTGATGACGGTAAGTTTTCTCTAGTGTTTTGCTTAACAAATGCATAATGACCTAGACTTAGCTTTATTTCCTCCAAAATGCTTACCATAATGACCTAGACTTAGCTTATTTTCCTCCAAAATGACATAATTAGCTTACTTAGCTCCAAAATGATCCATTTTACCTTAGCTAGCTCTAAAACAATCTATACTTAGCTTTGTTTCCTCCAAAATGACCTAAGTTAGCTCTAATATGCTAAGTTATCTCTAATATGCTTAGTTACCTAGGTTTCCTCAATAATGACATACACTTAGCTTACTTATGTAAAAAATGGCATAATTAGCTTACTTAGGTTTGAAATGGCATAACAACCTTGGTAACCTCATATATGTCGTATACTTAGCTTATTTTCCTCGAAAATGACATAATAAGCTTAATTAGCTCCAAAATGATCAATTTGACCTAAGTTAGCTCCAAAATGACCTAAGTTAGCTCTAATATGCTAAGTTAGCTCTAATATGCATAGTTACCTAGGTTAGCTCAATAAATACCTATACTTAGCTTACTTATGTCAAAAATGGCATAATATGCTTAGTTAACTCAAAAATGGCATAATTACCTAGGTTAGCTTAATAATGATCCATTTTACCTAAGTTAGCTCCAAAATGATCCATTTTACCTAGGTTAGCTCCAAAATGATTCATTTTACCTATGTTAGCTCCAAAATGATCCATTTTACCTAAGTTAGCTCCAAAATGATCCATTTTAGCTAGGTTAGCTCATAAATGATCCATTTTACTTAGGTTAGCTCCAAAATGATCCATTTTACCTAGGTTGGCTCCAAAATGATCCATTTTAGCTAAGTTAGCTCATAAATGATCCATTTTACCTAGGTTAGCTCCAAAATGATCCATTATACCTAGGTTAGCTCCAAAATGATCCATTTTACCTAGGTTAGTTCCAAAATGATCCAGCTAAGTTAGCTCATAAATGTCATATACTTCTTCTTCTTTTTCTAATCTTCTTCTTCTAACTTTCTTATTTCCCATTTTGCAGATTTCATTCACTTCACAGAAGCTTGCATTGATGGAGTGCTTGTTATCCCTTTCTCTATTTCTTTTGTATCGATGAACTATGCATGTATGGTTGGATGAAACTATTGTAATATGTATGGTTGGATGCCTGTATGTGGAACTTGCTATGTATGGTTGGATGGAACTATGCATGTATGATGAAATTATATGTGTTGGATATCTCATATGTTTGCTCTGAAATTGCCCTGTGAAAAAAAAATATATCATCTATTTGCTGTGGAAATGCTTGGATATAAGAAAAAACAGAAAAAAGAGGCAATGCGGCCTCTTTGCCATCTACCACTGACCTGTGCAATCTGGGAGCTATACCATTTGGTTACTTTGCCGTGTGTGGCAGACGGCAAAGGATGTGGGCGTTTGCCGTCTGCTGGCAGACGGTAAAGGCTGCTGTTAGCCACCTAACGTGGCTAACGCCTGTTATTTACCGTCCACATTCTTTGTCATTTACCATCCACATTCTTTGCCGTCTTCCACAGACGGCAAAGGTTCTTTGCCGTCTGCTTTGTGGAAGCAGACGGCAAAGAACCTGTTTACCGTAGCTTCCTTTGCCGGGCTGCTTTATCGTCGGTGGTAGACGGCAAAGAGGTTTGCCGTCTGCTTTGGCAGACGGCAAAGAAGCTGATTCCTGTAGTGATCTGAAATTAGTTTTCATACAAGAGAGAAGGTAAGGCACATGCAGAAATTTAGGAGTTCAAATTTTGAATTGATATCATAGACAGTACCTGACGCTGGGCTCTCTGCAGTTCTAATAGGGGTTTGGCCAGTGGAGTAGGGGTAAAGTGTGGTACAGTTGGGCTTGTGTTTTCTGCGGCTGCTGATCTATAAGATTTAACAGGTATCACTACCTTTTCCAAATACCTAGTTTGTACTCCTTGAGGATCTGCACTCACCCTCTTCCTTTTGGGCATCTATTACGAAAGAACAACATTTGACTGGAAAAACATAGTATGATGACACATGGAATAGGTACAGAAAATGGATAGGTATGGCATATACTCATATATGATGCTTAAACTAAGCAGATGGTGGTGTAACAAAGTAGAAGTAATGCAAGAGGTCGTATGCAAAATATGTGCGACCAGTACAACCTTGCCAAGTTAGAGCAAGCACCTTGATGGGTGAATAAGATAGGCCATCCTCCACCATGACAAGTTTGTTAGCCAGTGGATTGTTCCGCAATATTCCTCTCGTGCGCCCATTCTCATATTCATTTTGATCATGTTCAATACCTGACATGCATGAAAACATAAAAACAAGTGAGATTATCTTTGTAATGCAGAAGTGATTCTAATCCAATACTGCCTCCCTGTAAACCCCTTTGTGCTATCTCTGCAATTCTTCTGAGAGATGACATGCATGCTGTAATTTGGTGTGTGCATTAATATAATGTGGCCTACTACTCAAAATATGAGAGCTCCAGAAGTGATGATACTTCGCAGATGACAGCTTCAACATATAGTAAAGAAGAACAAGTCGACCTGACCTGACAGATTCAAAATATACGAAGGAAGAACAACTCAACCTGACCAGTCGACCGCAAATGTCTCTGCTACTCTTCCCAACAAGGAACATAATTATTAAAGAAGAGAAGAGGATCATGTTAAAGAAGAGCAAGCAAATTGAAGATATTACAAGTCTTTCTATACAATGTCTGTTGCCCACCCATGATGAACCAGAGCGCACAGAGAAATACTATTCCTTCTGGTCTCTCCATATGTGACTCACATGCATTTCGAAACTAAAGTAGGAACATTTAGGTGACCAATTAAACATGTCTTAGTTTTGCTAATATCAGCATAATATCATATTCAAATTTGTACAACTAAGCTTGTTTAGCTCGATGGGTGGAGCAGTTCTATTACGACACGAACCACGTAGGCTGATCATGGTCATCATAAAATGGGGAAACCGTAAGCATGATGAGTACAGTGTTGACCATGGCAATGGGATGGCAGATCTGAAGCTGCAAACCGCACAAAGGGTAGTTTGCAACTGATGTTTGCTTTGAAATAACAACTAAGATTTGGTATGGACAAGAAAGTACAGTCAACAAGTGACAAAGAAATGCAATTCTGCTGTCTCTCTATATGTCGCGACATGCATTTGGAAACTCAAGTGGGATGTTTAGCTAACCAATTAAATGTGTCTGTTAACTAATATCAGTATCATATCACAAATCATATTTGAACAACTAAGCTTTGGAATTATGAGTGTTGTGTTGTTTAGCTTGAAGGGTGGAGTACTGCTAGTACGACAGAAAGCACCTATGCAGATCATAGTAGGGTAGATAAAAGGGGAAAACCCTAAGCATCAAGAGTAAAATCAGGAAAGTGGAACTAGCTGGACCATATGGGCTTGGATTGCCGGTACGGCAAGAAAGGGTTCGGAAAGGCTTCGGCCCCAAAAGGGGCAGCTCTATTCAACTGAAGGCACAATACTGTTACTATTAGTCTAGACTATCAAAGACGACATAGCTCCCAGCATTTCCCGGATATTATGGCAGACCATCTAGAATCGTTGAAAGCATCCATCTGAAGCGACCCAATAGACCTGTCGACTGCAAATGTCCCTGCTCCACTTCCCGACAAGGAACATACTGTACTACTCCCTCCGTTCTTAAATATAAATCTCTTAGAGATTTGAATGCGGACTACATACAGAGCAAAATGGGTGAATGTACACTCTAAAATATGTCTATATACATCCGTACGTAGTTCTTATTGGAATATCTAAAAAGACTTATGTTTTACCGAAAAAGGCTTTCGCCCCGCTTTATAAAGAAAGCAACGATGAACAACACCCGGTACAAACGCACGCCACCACAACACACGCACGCACCCAAGGCAGTTTAGGAATGGAGGAAGGAATATACATATTAAGAAGAATAGAAGAGGAACATGATAACAAAAGAGCAAGTAGATTTCTCTACTTTTTTCTCTACTCTTATACTCTTATCTCTATCTACTCTTATAAAAAACAGAGTTGGTGATGATGGTGTGCCTGCCATCCTGCAATATAGGCCGTCGGATTTATATCTGATGGATAGGAAGGAAACTATGGCAATTTTGCAAAAAGATTCCCACGTTCATCCTTTTCTCCCACAAGATAAACTACTCATACAAATGCATCTTGATGTTCCGTGCAACGCACGGGCATCTTGCTAGTTAGATAATACAATGTGTGTTGCCCACCCATGATGAACCAGAGCGCACAGAGAAATACTATTCCTTCTGGTCTCTCCATATGTGACTCACATGCATTTCGAAACTAAAGTAGGAACATTTAGCTGACCAATTAAACGTTCTCTTGTTTAGTAATATGAGCATCATATCAGATTCGTATTTCCACAACTAAGCTTTGGAATTATGAGTGGCATGTTGTTTCGCTTGATGGGTTGAGGTCTTGAGGAGCAGTGCTAGCACGACACGAAGCACCTATGATAATGGTAGTGAATATAAAGGGGGGAAACCATAAGCTTTACGAGTATAGTGACCGTGCCATGGCAGATCTGAAGGTGCATACCGGACAAAGGCTACTTCGCAACCAATGTTTCCTTTCAATTAGCCACTACGATTTGGTACGGACAAGAAAAGTACAGTAAACAAGTTACGATCTATTTTCCGGGTGAGATCAATAACTTAAGCAGATATGAAAGAGTACCACCTCTCTTGCGACACCGTGTAGGCCCCTGGTGATACGTTGAGGGTGCTGCGGGTGCGATGGCTATCGGCGGCACGAAAGAAGACTTTAGACGGCAGACGGCCGGGTCGGGGGATAAGTCCTGTTACCGTGGATGAGGCGGTCGTAGGAGCGGCAACGTCAAGGTGGACGACGGTGCCGATGAAGCAAGAGGATGCGATGAAAGGATCCTGGTCCGGCGCCCTGGATGAGAGACGTCCATCTCTTGTAGTGGACGACGGGGTAGGGGTAGCGGCTCTGGCAAGGTGGAGGATGAGGTGGCGGACGGAGGAGGCTGGCCGGAGTGGGGAGGTTGTTGTGGCGCCGACGGTGTATGAATGGGGAAATGGAGGGGGAGAGGGGATCTCAAACTTTGGGATGCGCTTGTCTGAAATGTGGGAAAGTTACGAACTTATCCCCCATTTAAAATTTTGGACATCTCGTCGGTTGGGGATAGGACCGTAATCTCGCATCTCCCCAATATTTGCCGGTAGTGATTTCGGGTGAGGAGAGGGTGTTTTGCCGCCCACGGTTGGCGCCCACGGTGTATGAACGGGGCTGACAGGTAGGGCGGTTGTGTCACGTCTGAGGGAAGTTACACATCTGCCCCTATTTAAAATATTTGCCTACATCGATTTCGGACGAGGAGAGTTTGTTTTGCCGCCCACCGTGTATGAATGGGGAAAAGGAGGGAGAGACACAGGTCTTTCGGACGAGCTTGAATCAAATGTGTTTTGCCATCCACGTTTGGCGCCCACCGTGTCTGAATGGGCTCAGAGGCGGTCGTGTCACGTCTGATTGAAGTTACTAGTCTACCCCTATCGACAGCAGTGGAAATCAGGCCGATTAGGATGTGAAGTGTCAGGGGTAGACAGTAATTTCCATCTCGCAAACACTTGCTTCGGGCAGCCGACAAATGATAGTGGGTGTTTTGCCGCTTCGTTCAAAATTTGGGAGAATTAGCATTCATGTTTACCCTGGGCCCTGGCAACTAAACTCAAATCCAATTTGTATTCGATTATGAATATCCATACATCATTCTACATTTTGTTATTTATTTCTTCAAAACCACGACAAAGATTTATTCCACCTTTATATATGAATATGATTTAGAAATGCCGTGATCTTCAAATTCAGTAGGTTGGATACACTTTGAGTCAAACAGTTATTTCATCCAATACAATATGCTCACACGAAAAACAGTGATATCTAAGAAGTACAGTAATACTTAGGGCAAAACAAAAGCATCGTAACTATATGTGCACTGGTTTGTAATTTAGCACATGTAACATGTTCACTGCCAGAAGTATGGCCCTACAGGTGCAAGCAGAATAACGCGTCTCATGAAAAATTGAATGATGCCCTGAAGAAATTAAAAGGTGCGGTGCTTATGCTAAGAAAGTGAACATAGGCGCCGGCCGTTGGATAATAGTACCTGATTCTCGACGGCGTATGGGTATCATTGTCATACTTGATAGCTAAGGATCGTCGATGGTGCTCGTGTTGCGGTTGAGTTTGGGCCGGCTGTTGCCGTTGCTGAAGCGGCTCTGGTGCTTCGGTTGCGGCACCTGTCGACATACAAGAAAGCTCATCTATGGTAAGTGAATAGTTCCATGATAAAGAAGAGAAAAACCGAAGGAGTACAAATCGAAATAACCTGATGAGGCTGCGGCGTCAGTAAAGTAGGGCCGGTGGAGTTGAATATGGCATCCGTGGAGCGGGTCCGGTGCAGTGGACGAAGGCGTCGGTGAAGCACATCCGGTGCGGTGTACAGTGCTTTCAGTGAGGCAGATCTGTTGCGGCGGACGAGGGCTTGTATGAAGGGCCAGCGATGGGGCGGATGAGGGAGTCGGTGAAGGGCCTACACTGTGGTGGACGAGGGCGCCGGTGAAGTAGATCCGGTGTCATGGACCATGATGGCGGTCAAGGAGATCTGGAGCGGTGGACAAGCCAGTCGCCGAAGCGGCTCCGGTGAAGTGGTGAGTTGGCAGTTGGGGATTCCAAGGTGCGGAAGGTAGATCCGGCGGGGTGTGAGGTCCACCGCTGCGGTGGAGGACTAGATTCGGTGGCTTGGCGTGGTTGGGGGGCGGGGAGGGGCTCTGGGAAGAATGTTGGGGGCAAAGAGGGGAAAGCAATGGAGTTACCAAAACAGCCCTTTTCCGTTCATGTGGCAGGGGTAAAACAGGAATATCGCAGGGCTAAACTTTTGGGCGCGAGATATTTTGATGTGAGCGGGAAGTTTGAAAGCTTTTGGCGCCTGAAATTAAGTGTTCTGCTCTTGTACGACCGACTATGATATCATGGCCGCGAATTTATTTGTTTTGCACGCAAAAAAAAAATGCAAGTTTCGAAAATCAATGTCTCCAACTCGAAACTTAGATTGTCCATTCAATACAAATATGGATCATTGAGCTAGTGGAGGCAAATACCATCATATGGTCCAATTCAAATGAAATTCCAAATGTGTTTATCCTAAATATGATGACAAAAACAAAAATGTGTATGTGTATGAATAAAGTGGATGATTATAAAGCTTGAACATGCCCGTATGTGTATATCTCTAGGTTTGATATATGAATTTGAAATCACGAAATCCCGGCTTAAAGAATGTACCTCCGTTGAAATGAATTATAAAAGCTAATGATGGAGTCGAATTCCAAAATTCCAATCTTAGGTTTGTAATTCTGGTACTTCAAAGTATATCACGCATGTTCAAAAGTATCGTTATCTCATAGTCCAAACTGTGAAACATATTGATCAACCATGAGTGCACACACTATTGACCATATATATCTCAATTACGCTAGTCTCTCAAATATAGACACCTTAACTTTCGTTATCGGAAGCACACACACCCCCACCCCCCCCCCCGGCGCCCCCCCCCCCCCCACAAGTCGTTCTCTCCCCCGGACACGAACACAGGAGCACATTAACACCCCCTCTCTTCTAAAGTCCGGACCCCAATACAGGTCTCTACCACTTTGTCTCTCGGGCATGCACACATCTCTTCCCCCACTCTCTAGGTATCCCGGCATCTCTCTTTCCCAAGCACACGCACTATATAGAGTGTATCTTTCCCATACACACAAAACATCACCCCCAAACGTCTATCTCCTTAGTTATGTGGTTCTCGCACACTCACCTCACTCACCACCCCCACTGCAAACAAGCACCCTTTGTCTCCTTGTGCACCACTCTTCTCTTTCTATCTCTCCCACATGCGGACCCGCCCCAGCTCCTTCCCCATATACATATATGTCGTGACTCTTTCCATAGCTCCCTAACGTATCATTGTTCTCAATCTCGCACATTGTTCTCTACACCATCTATTCTAGATCTCTCATGAAGTCTCTATCACACACATGATGACTCGCTTCCCTTGCGTCTCCGTACATAGGCCACTTTCGAACAACATCAACCTTGTCTCCCTATCTATACACCACTTCCGCAAACAAACGACCCCTCTCTCTCCCCTCTCTTCCTCTCTCTTCCTCGCTAGCTCTCTCTCTCGCTCTCACAGCCCTCTCCCACACACACTAGATGTCTCTTCCAAATAGTCTGCTCCCCGCCCGCACCCATGCTATCCCGCTACTACACATGCCCTTGTCTCTCTTTGACACACATGTCACACCATTCCCCCTTCCCTACTAGGTTTACATCATTAGTGGTCTCTCTTCTCCACATACACACACTCCCTCTCACACACACGCGCGCGCACAAACACACACAGACACGCACAAACACCCATCTATCTGGATCCTTCTTTTAAGACACACACCCTTGCATATTCTCTCCAGCTCTAGTTATGTATATATCCCCCCTCTCTCTAGCTCACATGCACACCAAAATTCTCCATATCTCTAACTCACACATCTCTCCCCATGTCCGCGTGTGTATCTCACACACTCACTCTCTGATTATGTCTATGTGTCTCCACGTTACACAACACAAAGTCCCATGCACATGTCTCTCTCTATCCTCCACACACAGAGACACAAAGAATCTCTTATCATTGCCTCAGTCTCTACACATATCACACACGCACGATGTCTCTCTCTCGCACACACGCTCAACAAAGGTTTTCCCATGAATAACTTACCGTCTATTCATCAACAGTCGTGGCAGTACAGCGAACACGAGACGTGAAAGAATAAATCTACAAGTGCGTAGACCACCTAGTATGACTACTAGGACTAGAGCAAGCCGAAAGCGCGCCGCCGCCACCCCCTCCTTATCGGCGACGGGAAAACCTTTGTTTACACAGTCGAGAAGTCATCCTGCTAAGGCCCCACATGCTTAGTCGTTGAATAGAATGTAGATCCAAGTTTATGGAAACAAGTATCGATAATACGTTTGTATCTCCATACTTATATCTCTTCTCTTATAAAAAAAATGAGTTGGTGATGATGGTATGCCTACCATCTTGCAATATAGACCGTCCGATCTATATCTGACGGATATTAATTAAACTAAAAGATACCCGCACCTCTCTCCACATTTGCAGACAAGGCCTTCCCTCGTTCATCCTTATCTCCCACAACCTCATTGTTGAGCAATTAAAAAAGGAAGTCTCTGGAACAAACTGGCATGGTGGTCGCTGCCGGCGTCGTCCATCCCCATGCCTCCGCTCAGTCCGACCACCAATCACCACCACGCCCCACTCCTCCTCACCTTATCTTTCCTGTTTCTCGAGATATCATTAGTTTTTACACATGGGATTACTCCCGCATGGGTCAATCACAACAGGTGTTTTATAAAAAAATGCATCTTGATGTTCCGTGCAATGCACGGGCATGTTGCTAGTACTCCTATAGAAGACTTAGTTGGTGATGATGGTGTGTCTGCCATCCGTCATTTCTGACCATTAGATCTACATCTAACGACTGTGAGGTAAGTTGTTGCCTTTTCTCAACAACATCCCACTTCTCTACCAATTTGTAGAAAAACCCTTAATTAGTATCTTAAAACCAACCACATCCCTCCCTCACCTCACCACAACAGCCCAAGGAATATATTTTGATTGAAACATAATATATTTCTAGTGATATATGTATATCAAAATTAGAGTGTTTTCTATCAAGTTTGTGAATAAGTATTATTCTAATTATGATCCGTTGCAACGCACGTGAACATTGCTAGTATTTCCAACCATGCAAAAAAATGCTAGTATTTCCATAGTTTCGAGTTTTCCATCAAGATATTAGTCACTCATGGTTGATATTTAGTTTGAATTACATACACATAGGCACTATGTAACTAGCCGTGCTTATTGGCTTCCAAAGCTTAACTTTCACTCCTACTTACAGTATGTAGAGTATTTAACAAAAAACTACCACTTTCAACCAGCCCTAGGAAGAAACTATTGTACAAAAAATAGCAAAAACATACCCAAAATTTCTTAATCCGCGCCAAAAAACTACTACCTAGTGCCGATTAGGCTCGTTTAAACCCGTTTATGACAGGGTTGGCCCACACGTCCGTGCTGATGAGGCAGCTTAAACCAACACATTTTGTTTGACCGTTGACACGAGGGACCCACATCTGATCTTCTATCCTGTTCTTCCTCCTCCAATCATTATTTTTCCTGAACATTACTTCAAACAGTTCTTATGCGTGTTCGTCGGTGGCGCCGGTGATGAGCGAGCTGGCCGCCACTCCGCCGGACGGGCCGGACACCGCGTTGGCCTCCACACGGGTTGGCTGGCTGACCCGAGTGTGGCTCATGCGCGAGCAAGCCGCTGCGCTGGCCTTCGCTCGAGTCAGATGGCTGGCCTTAGCACGGCGCGCGCGAGCAAGCCGCCGCACCGCCCTGCCAACCTACCTAGCAGACCTTGCAGACAAGCAGCTGGATGCATCCAACAGGGTGTGCGCTATCTTGGCTAGCTAGCGGCCGTGAGCGCCGGACGAAGCTGGCATCCGGGCTGCCGCAAGATGGGCTCCGCGCCGCCAGCGCTTTTGACCTCGGCTTATGCCGGCGGTGGTAGCTGTGTCCCATGGCCAAGGATGACTAGATGGACAGGCCGGAGGTAGGAGGTCACTCAGGGATTTTTGTCCAGACTGACATGTAGGTCCCACAAGTCATAACGCCTAACTTGCCGATCGAATAGAAGGCATTGACTTAAGGGGCGACATGGGTTGAAACGTGCCTATAACGGCACTTTGTAGAGTAGTCGTTTCTTGGTAGGGCTAGTTGGTAAGTGCTAGTAGTTTCTTGGTATTAGTGGTTTCTTCTAAGGAACAATGTACTAGCGACAAAAGGCGATTCTAGGTTGCGTTGTACTCCAACGAGTACTACTAGTGGTTGCGGGAGTGTATAGCTCATTTTGTGGGTTCAATCCTGGCCGAACGCACAACGATTTTTTTTAAATAGTAACCTCGCTGCGAGCCAATATTGTACACTGGTAGTTTGACTTTTGAAGTCGAACGGATGTGTCGCACCACAATCTGGGTGCACTGGATAGCCCAGCCACATGAACTTGTTTTCCCTCCCATCATCTCATGGCTCACGTACTAGAGTAGTACTCCTATATATCAATTCACACCATGCAAAGTTTCTCGCATGCGTGCTCGCGCTAGCCGCACCTCGCTTGCAGCTTCCTCATCAGCTACCATATTTAAACTAGCGCCTCCCAATTAAGCCCGAGGAGCCGGAAAAGCCTGGCACGACATTGGGAACTGTGCAATATGGCTCTGTACATAAAGTGCTACTCTACTACTCTGTAGCTTGTGGCATTGCACGCATGGACTTCGCTCCATTATTGGCTCTATAAAAGAAATTCCTCTTGACGTGATTTTTTTGTTTTGAAACGGAGGCAAAAGCTTTGCCTCATCTCATTCATAAAGAAGGAACTAACAAAGTTTGACGAGATCCATTATACCTCCACAAATGGAAGCGAAAAGCCTAGTCTCGCTGTATCAAAGAACTCAAATGTTCTGCCCCTGTAGTAACCATCGCTGATAAACAGGCTGCTAGTGTGTGCGTGAGAGGAGTAGCTGAGTAGGACAGCTACGCGCTTGAATAGAGCACGGAGAGTACGCACTATGCATGTGTACTTTCCCTGCATTGATAGTACAGCGATGGTTCTAGAGAATAGTAGTACCCTCCACTTGCAACTGTAGCTCCTTGGCCTTGAGATTCAAGAGTTCAAAACTGGTGCACTATAGAAGTACAGTACAGCGCACTACTAGTTGAGAAAGTAGTACTACTACTGCTACAGTACGAGTACGTAGTAAATAATAGCCTCACCATCGGGTACTAGGCACTACCACTATGCGTGCCCGCATAACTTCCTTATCTCCTCCTCGCCAGTTCCCCTCCCCCCGAAGAGACCAAGGCAGTTCGTCGCTGGTCCCATGGATTCGCCAGGCGGTTCTCCTCCTCGTCGGGGCTAGGAGACCTTGGATGACAATCCTCTGGGAGAAATCGCACGCCGCTCCGACGTCCTCACCGCCGCAAGACTCGGTGCTTCCTGCACCAACTATTTTAAGACGATGCTTAAACAGGCTTGGGAAAAGGCCATGCTTGTTGGTCTTCCATGCGTCCTCGAGGAGAAGGTTATTCTATGGGACAATCCATCGAACAGTCCACCGCTCCCTGGGTATGGTTGCATGTTGACTCCGCTAGAGTTGCCGACATTGAGAGGTAGTCGGATTTTGTCCGATGAGCAGGTCAGTCATGGAGTTTGATCATGTAGTGTATATTCTAAATATAGTACTTAGTTATTCCATCCCTGTCGGCGTTCTGGGAACCAGGGTACCCAGACTTGCCTGCCTGCGGCCCATGGCGTGGCTCCATTGAGGGCCTGGTATGGCCCATCTACGAGACCATCAAGACAAGACCCTCGCGAGGGGCCAAGCCTCGCGAGGCAGACAACGGCAAGACCTCCTGAGGGAGCGGCCTCCCCAGGCTACCTCCTGAGGAGCAGAGATTCCTATGCAAGTGCCCAACCTCATGAGGTTGCGGTGACACAAGCCATGACGACCAAGGCTAGGCGAGCGCCAGCGGGCGCAGAGAAGACAGTTTCCCCTTTGGTGCTAAGGAGGCAAGCGCAGGCGTGGGTTCCCGAGGAATCAGGCAAAGGTTTACATTCCAGTGCAAGAAGACTAGGACTGCCAGGATGGCAGGACGGATGTCATCGCCGAGCCCACCACGGCGTCATGACCAGAAGCTTTGCAGGTGATGACCACCTTTTGTCAGGATAAGATGTACTACTTGTCCCCTTTCAAATTGGCCACTGTGGGATCCCTTCCCGCCTACGTTTTGGGGGAAGAGGACCAGAGCCACTATATATATAGACTAGCCACCACCGTAGAGGAGAGAGGCCTATCCGACCTGAGGGCGACTCACTCTCATCCCTGAGCAGACCTCGCGAGGTTGTTCATCCCTTGTACTTGTTCATCCTCAGCCCCCCGTGAGGCAAATCGACCACAAAGCAGGAGTAGGGTGTCTTACACCGCAAGGTGGCCCGAACCTAGGTAAACTGCCGTGTTCATCTTCTTCCTTGATTCATCGAGCTAAGCTGTAGGGCGACGTGTTGGTTGGTTGGATAGGTTGAGTTCTTCGCACACGCCCCAGATTTCGAACCTTTCTTGGGTCTGCAGAGCCCTGAATCCAACATTTGGCACGCCAGGTAGGGGTGTGTTGAAGCTTCTCTCCCATCGCTCGTTCCGCCGTCGTTCCGCCGCTCCTATGGCCGACGCTCGCCATGCATGTGTCGAGCGCCGGGCCGCTCGCATTGCCGAGACGGCACCCGCGGGCAATGGCGTTCCTCGCCGCTCTGCCTCCCCGGTGGCTAACGCTGCCACCGACCCTGTTGCTCGCGAGCAGCAGGACTCATTCCTACCACCATCCGTGCGTCACGACGGCCGTACTGCGACTCCGTCACCCACTCCAGCCACGGCGTCATCTTCTCATGTTCGTCGTGGGCCGGCAAATGCGTAGTCTGCGCTGCTCATGGCGCGCAAGCTTCTGCGCTATCGTCCGGCCAATGACCTCTACGACGATTGGCTCGGCCACATCGCCGAGCTCGTCAACGCCGCCGGTGCGGCTTCTGCACCATCCCGTTCGCTTCGTCCTCCGCCGTCCCTGGCGGGTGACGTGGCTCACGATGCGCCTCCTCCTCCTCCTCTGCATGGCATGGATCCCGAGCCCAGGCGTGAGGCACCCCAGCGCGACCCGCAGCGCAGGGCACTGACGCGCGATGAAGAAAGCTGCCAGGTGGTGCAGCAGCCCCAAGGAGAGGCGCGCGCACTCCGAGCGCCACTGCGTCAAGACCACACTCCGCCAGAAGCGGTGTCACGCGGGCGCCAGGACCAAGCTCCCCCCATGCGACCGGCCCCAGTGAGTGCGGCAGGTTGCCGTGCTTTCATCCCGGAGCTGCGCTGTGTTGTCTGGCCCGGCAAGTTCAAGCCGGATCTGCCTCCGCGCTACGACGGCACTCCTGATCCCACTGAGTTCCTTCAGCTCTACGAGCTAAGCATCGAGGCGGCAAATGGCGACGAGAAATTCATGGCGAACTGGTTCCCCATGGCCCTCAAGGACGGCGCGCGTTCTTGGCTCCTGAACCTCTCGGTGGGGTCAATCTCCTCCTGGGACGAGCTACGTGAGCGCTTCATTGCCAACTTCCAAGGCACTCGCGACCGCACTCCCGCAGCAGGCGACCTGCGTCGCATAAAGCAGTAGCCGGGTGAGACACTGCACAAGTACATACAACGCTTCACGAACGTTCGCCTCAAGATCCCGAAGGTGTCAGACGAGGCCATCATCTCGGCGTTCTCTGAAGGCATCCGGGATGTCAAGATGAAGGAGGAGCTCTCCATGCACGAGGATCTGTGCTCGACCCTGGAGATGTTCAACATGGCAACCAGGTGCGCGAGGGCAGAAGAAGGTCACCTCTCCCTCTTGGAGCTCCTGGAGGTCGACCCTGAAGACAAGAAGGCCAAGGCTGAGGCCAAGGAAGTGAAGTGCAAGGGCCCCACTGTGCTGGCCGCGGAGCCCGAGATGAAGCGTGGTTGTGACCACGACGAATCCTCCAGGGGCAACCGCCCATTCCGCGTCTTCCACAACGTCCACAGCCACAACACCAACGACTGTCAGGAGCTCAGGGCAATCCGCGACGGGCGCCTTGGCCGCCACCCCGAGCGCAACGACCGTGGCTACGGCCGCGGAGGAGGCCACGGTGGTGGATGCTGGGACAACTGCGACCCCCGCCAGGACTGGCACGATCAGCCTCGTGAGGACCGCTGGCAGGGCCAGCCTCGCGACGGCCCCTAGCGTGACCAGCCCCGCGAGGACCGTCCTCAGGGCAATGCCGGTCTTCCTCCGCTGCCGCCGCCACCAAGGAGAAATGACGACAACTGCCAGGATGATGGGGCTGGGGGCTTCCAGGAGCCACGCGCGATCGCCTACATCCTGGGTGGTGCTCAGGCCCCCGCCTCTCATCGCATCTTCAAGCAGTTCGCTCGCGAAGTGAACGCGGCCCTTCCCAAGCTTGAGGCATCGCGTCCCCTCAGATGGTCCAAGCACGCCATCACCTTTGACTCCATGGACCAGCTCAAGTGCTCAGCCGCCACTGGTGCGCTCCCCATGCTCTGCGTGCCGACCATCAGCAACGTCCTCGTCACCAAAACGCTCATCGATGGTGGCGCGGGGCTCAATGTTCTCTCCGTCGAGACATTTGAGACGCTCCAGGTGCCGTACGATCAACTCCTCCCCACCAAGCCCTTCTCGGGGGTGACCGATGGCTCCACCATCCCCATAGGGCAGGTCCGCCTCCCTATCACCTTCGGCCAGCGAGACAACTACCACACCGAGCTCATCGACTTCGATGTCGCCCACATTCGCCTCCTATACAATGCCATCCTCGGGTATCCGGCCCTCGCCAAGTTCATAGCGGCGACGCACCACGGCTACAATGTCCTCAAGATGCCAGGGAGTGGTGCTATCATCATGGTCGCCTGCGACGAGAAGGATGTGGTGTGCTCCCTTGAGCACGCCTACCAGGCTGCGGCAGTCGAGAACTCTGATGACGAGGGTGCCGTTCGGCCTCCTAAGGCCATCCCCAAGAAGAAGAAGAAGCTCCTCCCCAAGGGCCGTCAGGAGGCTAGCGCGCCTGATGATCATGCCTCAGGCCTCGTGCCCACTACTGGGGCGCCCTTCCCTCTCGCATAGGAAGGCGCGCCCGGCGCCCCTCTCAGGATGGGCTCGGGGGCTCTCATCTAGAGGGCCTCTGACCTGACCGGTGTCACAAGGGAGGTGTTCGGGCACCACGTGGGGGCGTGCTTCAACGCGCGCCTCTGTGAGCAAGGCGCAAGGCACGAGGCGCCAGGCGCACAGGACTTCATCACCAAGGCGATCGAGGAACTTCAGGAGGCGCGAGCCATGTGTGGCGAGCGTCGCCCCGCATCATCCGGTGCAGTTGCCGCCCCTGACGTGGGTGGCAAGCTGCGCGTCTGCGTCAACATCCTAGGCCTCAACAGGGCTGCTTCTCAGGAGCTCTTCTGGCCGTCCCGCGTTGGACGGAGTGGGGGCTGCCCCCGCAGCTACGTCCGCATGCCGTTCGGCCTGCTGGACGTGGCTGCCTCACACTAGCGCTACATGCAGGGCGTCCTGGCGGCTCACGAGGCCAGGCGCTAGGCGGCCCTGACGGAGGAGGTGCAGGGCCCTCGCGAGCTTCCCGGGCCTCCAGAGCCTCCCGAGCCTCAGGAGCCAGCCGGCTCGTGAGGTGTGATCCCTGCAGCATGCGTCTTCAGCTACTCCAACGCTTCTACATCGACGGTGCCAGGTGACTTTTTGGTTTGTTCAGTTGAGGGCGCCCCTCGGGCTGCATTATCCTCAAGCTGTCAGGGCCCACCCCTGCAGCCTGTATCGTTTTGCGCATGTATCAGAACTGGTTTTGCCCATTTATGAATTGCTTGATATTGCAATCTGCATGTTCGGTGCTTTGCCACCATGAATGTCTTGCGCCCTCAAAAACCCGCCCACGACCGCCTCATGATTAAGGACTGGCACGGCGTATGTGCTCGGGTCCGTCCCTGCAGCGTCGCCAAACCCAAGTGGCCGAGCTCTGTCTCGCGAGCCAGCTCCCATGTACGTCACCTCCCGTGGTCCTTGGTGCCTTGTTCTCGCATGAGCTAATCAAGAGTGGATGAGTCAGGGCACGTGACCTGGTGCCTCGCCGCCGTGGGAGCCGCGTGCCAGTTGTCTTTCTTTAGGATTATTGCATGAGAAGACTGGACACGGCATCTGTGCTCGGGTCCGTCCCTGTAGCGTCGATAAACCCAATGGCTGAGCTCTGTCTGGCGGGCCGGCCCCATTCACGTCACCTCCTGGGGTCATTGGTGTTTGGCCTTCTCATGCGGTGTCCTCCGGAGATTCACTCAGCGCAGGCCACCTCAGCATTTCACAGGTTTCTTACATGCGCCTCGCGCTGAAAATTTAGGCGCAACCTGCCTTGAGGTAGGGCCTCGTGAGTCCTGTGCTGGCTCACGAGTGCCCATATACACCTCCTCCAGTCCTGCCGTGCTAGCCACGTGTACGGACGGCGCTGTACACGCCCTGGAGTCTCCCCCCGATGGAACTCCCACCCACGCACCAGTGGAAGTCCCATGCTACACGCTGTTGGACGACACTGTCGAGGAGCGACTATGCCCACGCACCAGTGGAAGCCCCATGCTCCGCGCTGGCGGACGACACGGTCGAGGAGCGGCTATGCCCACGCTAAAGTGGAAGCACCATTCTCCGCACTGGTGAATAAACAACTGAGGGCACCCTAGCGGCTGCAATAACCTCAGGAGGGCCTAAAGGCTAGCTGCTCGGTCCCACCGCGCAGCTTTCCTACAGGAGGGCCGCGCGAGGGGGCTGGGCACGGGGCTACGCTCAAGCCACGCCTGACGCACACCACCTCACCAGGTCTCTCGCACCTGGTTTTCTCGCGTCCCTCCCAGGCAAAAGCTGGCGAGGAAAGGTATGGAGGGCTCCGGATTAACTCAGACGCTGCTCACGTTTCCTTCATGAGGGTTGTTCGTATGTCAAGGGGGACCCCTGAGCATCGCGACTCAGGGGCCTCACTGGTCATGTAGCCCCTCACCCCTTGGCCTCGTCCTGGTGATCCGGATGCCCCAACGACAGCTGAGGTATGCACGGGGCCGGGCCCTGCCGACGCTGAACACTAAGGCAAACAGGAAGGAAATTGAGCACGAAAAGGAAATCACGGAGTCCTAGCAAGTTATTACAAAACATAATGTTCCACAAGCTCAAATAGAAGTTCTCACGCCTTCGCGAGACACGATAAATGTTGCAGGGTCAACTAGGAAGAAGCACCGCCATCACCTTGGTTGCCGCCATCGCCCGCCTTGGGAAGCCCGTCGTTGATGACGCTGCCACCATCTTTGCCGCTGGCTTCTACAGCTGCAGCTGCGGGGTCGGGGACGCAGAGGAACTTCCACAGCAGGTCCTCCACCTGCCTCTTCACGGCTTTGACAGCGGCGGTGCGAGACTCAAGGGCCACTGGCTCGATCAGCACGCTGAGGTCGAAGCCTGGGTCTCAGAGGTGGAGGTGGCTGAACACACGTGTTGCAACCGAGGTGAAGAGCGCGCGACACTCCTCCTCCACCGCGGAATCCATCCCAGCGGCGACGCCCTCAAGTGCCTCAGCAAGCTTGGGGAGGAGCCCAGCAGGGCCATCCTCCAGAGTCGCTGGCGGTTTCTCATACCCTCCTCCGTAAAGGGAGCGCAGCGCCTTGCGAGACCTGAGCTCGAAGGAGACCAAGGCTTCGTGTTCCATGGCCGCCGTTTTCTCGGCGGCGGCAAGGGTCTTCTCCCTGGCCCCCAGTTGGGCCGTCGCCTCAGAGACGAGCTGGGCATGGGACGCCTGCGCCTTGCCCACCTCCTCCTTCAGCTTTCCCAGGCGGTCCCGCTCCGTGGCTTGGTCCTTGGTTGCCTGGGCCAGCTCGACATCGCGGTCGGCGAGTGTCGCTTCGCGGGCCTTGAGCTCCTCCTCTTGCTGATAGAGCCATTGGGTGTGGGCGATCTGTGCCTCGCGGAGAGCTTTCAGCTCAGTCTCCGCCTTGCTGCAGCGCTCCTTGGCGGATGCCGCGTCACGAGCCCTCGCGGGTTCGTTGGCCTCCATCCTGCTCTCCGCAGCGGCGGCCTCGGCTCGGCTCTAGGTCGTCCTGGCGGACGCGTCAGCCTGGAGCCACCCCGAGATCAGCCCCATGCGCTCCCTCACCATGCACCTGTCGGTGTCTTGGAGATCGGTCCGGAGTTGGTCCAGTGCAGTGCAGGCTTCCTCCAGAGCCCCAGGCTTGACAAGGGGGCCACAGCCCGCCAACACAAAGGCCTGAGGAGGAGGCGGCACCGGCGCGCGGGCTGGCACCGCCACGGCAGCAAGGGCAGCTGGGGGCTCTATGGCCTCTGACTCCGCCACAGGTATGGTGGGGATAGGTGGCTCTGAAGCCTGCTGGCCCATGGAGGCTGACTCCTCCCGAGGTTCCACCGCCACGCCTTTGGGGGTCCACTCCGTCGCGAGGGAATGCGGGGCGACCTTTTCTGTCTGCGTCGGGGCCATCACGGCTCTGACCAGCGGTGGCGCCTCAGGGGTCCCGGCGTCCTCCTTCCTCTTCTTCAGGAGGGGAGAGTTGTGGGCACGGTATCAAGAGGCGACAAACAAAAACAAGGTAAGACACTTACTCGTCAGGGGCAATGTACGCCCTCTTCCTGGCCAAGGCCGGAGCACCTTCGACCTTCTTGGGCACGGTCTTGGCCGCGTCCTGGGGGTCGACAGGGCGCACGACGGCCGGCTTCGATGCGGCACCGGCAGGCGGCAGGGCGGAGGCGGCGCCTCGAGGAGTGGGTGCCGCCCCGCTCTTCTTTGGGGTCACTCGGCCTGGACTCCGCAGGGCCGGGGGAGTGGCCCCAGACCTCGTGACGACCCTGGTGGAGCTCCAAGATTTCGCGACCGGGGGCTCGACGGTGTCGTTGTCATCCATGAGGCCACGGAGAAGCTCGCTCTGAGATGGCGGGGAGATCTCCACCACATCATCCACGGTCACCTCCGAGTCCTCTTCGCCGGCGTTGTCACCAGAAGACACCAAGACCGGGGAGTTGGGGAGCTCGGGCGGCATGAGCCCCAGCTCATCGAAGACGGGCATGGCAGCGACCAGCCCCGTCCCATCAGCACGGCGGTACAGCGGGACGTAAGCCGCCGGGAGGTTTCCCGGATCCTCCTCGAGTAGGGTATTCATGGCCTTGTCCAGCTCCTCGCTCGTCAAGCTCCCCGAGTGTAGCCGGATGTCGTCCTCTGCGCCCTTGAACTCCCACATGGGGCGCGTGTGCGCCTGGAGTGGGGCCAAGCGCTGCGTCAGGAACTCCTTGACGAGCATGCCCCCCATCAGCGCCCCGGCGTCCATGTCTGTAATCATCCTCCTCAAGACCGGCGCCGCCTGGGGGTCGGAGAGCTTCTCGTGACCCCGCCTGTCAAGCTTCTCTGGCAGCTCGGTTGGCAATTCCAGCCGCGCTTGGAGGCCCCTGGCATCCATGAAGACCCACTTGCGCCAGAAGTTCTCCACCTTCTTCCCGGCCCTCATGAGCGCGTTGCCCTTGTGGACCGCGGCCAAGGAGACGCAGCCGGAACGCTGGGTTGGGTCGTGCATCTGAAGATAGAAGAAGTGGCGAAGGAGCGCAACGGAGGGCCTCACGCCCACGAACACCTCGCAGTAAAAGGTGAAGATGGACAGGAGGAGGATGGAGTTGGGCTGAAGATGCAGGGCCTAAACCTGGTAGTGGTCGAGGACGGCGGTGAAGAACCCGGAGAAGGGCGGGACGAGCCCTGTAAAGATGCTGTGGAGGAAGAAGGGATATAACGTCTCCGCCAAGGTCTTTCGCTTGCTGGAGCCGGCCAGGAGCATCGTCTCATTCCACTCATTGTCGTTACTCGCTGTCAGTGGGAGCGCAGCGGTGAGGTGTTTCTCCTCAGTGACGGAGTACACCCTGAGGGCCGGCGCAGGAGAGGAGGAGGAGGAGGCCGTGGCTTGCGCGGTCGACTTCGCCTTCCCGGATGCCATCTGCGAGATCTTGGGAGAAGAGATGCGGAAGGGAGGAGGAATTTGACCAGATCTGGAGGTGCTCTCGGCAGGAAGAAAGGTGATCTGGAGCAAGGAGAAGAGAAGGTAATGATGGCTCGGTGCGGGTGCCAGTCTTTTGTCAGCCTGGGCGGTCGTCGAGGCAGTGTGGGGATGTGGAGACGCCCACGTCCCATCAAGCGCCATGCGTCGGCTCGGTCCGCAGGCAATTGGGAACCGCAGTGCTTCGCCCTTGCCCTTTGGCTTCGCCTCGAAGCCAAGTCCAAGCACGCCTTGGGCCCAGGGGCTACTGTTGGCGTTCTGGGAACCAGGGTACCCAGACTTGCCTGCCTGCGGCCCACGGCGTGGCTCCATCGACGGCCTGGTACGGCCCATCTATGAGACCATCAAGACAAGACCCTCACGAGGCAGACGACACCAAGACCTCCTGAGGGAGTGGCCTCCCCAGGCTGCCTCCTGAGGAGCGGAGATTCCTATGCAAGTGCCCAAACTCATGAGGTTGCGATGACACAAGCCATGACGACAAAGGCCAGGCGGGCGCCAGCGGGCGCAGAGAAGACAGTTTCCCCTTTGGTGCTAAGGAGGCAAGCGCAGGCGTGGGTTCCCGAGGAATCAGGTAAAGGTTTCCATTCCAGTGCAACAAGACTAGGACCGCCAGGACAGCAGGACGGATGTCATCGCCGAGCCCACCACGGCGTCACGACCAGAAGCTTTGCAGGCGAAGACCACCTTTCATCAGGATAAGATGTACTACTTGTCCCCTTTCAAATTGGCCACTGTGGGATCCCTTCCCGCCTACGTTTTGGGGGAAGAGGACCAGGGCCACTATATATATAGACTAGCCACCACCGTAGAGGAGAGAGGCCGATTCGACCCGAGGGCGACTCACTCTCATCCCGGAGCAGACCTCGCGAGGTTGTTCATCCCTTGTACTTGTTCATCCTCAGCCCCCCGTGAGGCAAATCCACCACAAAGCAGGAGTAGGGTCTTACACCGCAAGGTGGCCCGAACCTGGGTAAACTGCCGTGTTCATCTTCTTCCTTGATTCATCGAGCTAAGCTGTAGGGCGACGTGTTGGTTGGTTGGATAGGTTGAGTTCTTCGCACACGCCCCAGAGTTCGAACCTTTCTCGGGTCTGCGGAGCCCTGAATCTGACAATCCCGTAATTTGTTCGCTGCCCACCGTCTTATATATAGGTCTGGGTTGGTGCCAACGAAGATTGGCTTGCATACCTCCGGCTGGATAGCACCATCATTTTGCACAACATCCACAGCAGTGCGGCCGTTCCCGTAGACCCCTTCTCCACCATTGGGATTGGCTTCTGGATTGGCTGGGCTTGAATACGTATGATGATGCCTACATGAGATTGAAGAAGATAGCAATTGCGGACCCGTCGACAAAGCGATGCTTCTACGATGATTACTATCTCATCGCGGTGTTCGACATAAGGATTGCCATCAATACAAAAGGCAGTAACGGCAGAGGCTGGCACATGTTGGCCGCGGCAGATTTGTACCCCTACACGTTCGAAGATGCCGTGTGCCATGTAGGCCGCATCTTCGCAGTGACAAGCCAGGGGACTTGTTTCATCTGGTTGTTATCCTACGGTACGGGAGATTATAAACGGAATGCACAAACCATCATTTGCATCCCTAACGGTACTCCATTATTTTGCAGGGACCAGTCATCCCCCGATCAAAATAAGATCGCCGATCCTGGATGTGCATTTGCATCCGTGATTCGGTCTAACTTGGAACCTTGTAGCTGACTTTGGCATATTGGGATCAACTATCTTAGCAGTCGTTACCCATGGTACCACTGATGTGCAACATGGTCACACAATCTACCACGATCGGACCGTCACCATCTAACCAGGTATTCCATTTTCTCATTGTTGTGTGTTAGAGTAGTAGTACTTGTTAGTTATTTTCTTTTCTTGACTGGGACATGTTTACTGTACTAGTACTAAAATTTAGTATTATATATTTTTAACCCTCTCGCCTTCTCTTTCAGTGTAGTACTACTTACTAGTACTAGTAGTACTTTTTACCTTGGAGGACGCGTATAGCTAGCTAGGCCCTTGAAGACTTGAACCCACTAGCTCCCACCATTTTTGTTTTTCCATGTCTTACTATCTCATCCATGTAGCCAAGAGTGGCTATATATAATAAGCTGGTTATTTTACTTCCTCTATACCGGAGTAGTACTATTTGCTGCACAATATTACTGACCACCATATTTGAGCACAACATTATTATGAATGGACCTTGACCATGTACGTCACCATGTGTCCAGATCTGAGATGCCGCGTGTACCAGATGAACGGCGCCGAGTTCGACCCCCGTGATGCTATGTGGGTGCCGAGGAACACTCTTGGAGAGTACTCGCTTTTCATTGGGGACAGCTACCCCATTGTGAAGTGGATTCCACCTTCCATGCACGACACCGAAGGCATGCCATTCATGAAGCATGGTAGTGTCTTTAGTGCGCACCGCCGGATGAACGACATGCTGGGACACGCTATCCCTGATTTATGCCGCTTCAGCTTGGATGAGTCTCCATCGTGTGGAACCGGACTAGAAAGCTGCGACAATGATTCCCGTTGCCCACCGCTATGGATCATGCCATCTATGAAGAACACCTGGGACTGGAACCTGGAGGAGGAAATGGAGCCCATCTATAACATGTAAGTGGAGTATGGTAAATTGTGAATGGTAGCGCTGTGAATATATGTAGACTAGTCATGCACAAATTTATCACATGAAGTGGAGATGAACTTGTGTGGCATACTGGCATTTGTCCTTTAGAATTTATTACTAGTAAATGTGTTATGTGTATGTGCAACTTGTGTGGCTGTTGCACGGGCTCCAACACGCTCTGTGAGAAAGAAAGGTGGCACAACTTTCGATAACCTGGAGGAGGAAATGGAGCCCATCTATAACGTGTAAGTGGAGTATGGTAAATTGTGAATGGTAGCGCTGTGAATATATGTAGACTAGTCGTGCACAAATTTATCACATGAAGTGGAGATGAACTTGTGTGGCATACTGGCATTTGTCCTTTAGAATTTATTACTAGTAAATGTGTTATGTGTATGTGCAACTTGTGTGGCTGTTGCACGGGCTCCAACATGCTCTGTGAGAAAAAAAGGTGGCACAACTTTGGATATAGGTGACGTGGCGGAATCATACAGTAGCATCGTTCGCTATAGTTGTAGTACTCCTACTAGGACGACAACTCCTATAAAACCTTGCACTTGGCTCTTTGCCTCTTTGGGAGGTTCAACAGTTCGTACTCCTGTGAACCTTGCACTTGGCTCTTCACCTCTTCGGAAGGTCCAACAATGATGATACTACAGTACAATATGCTTCTGGCAATCTGACACCGAATGAACTGCAGCACGTCCACCGCGAGGGCGAGGGCAAGGGAGAGGGAGAGGGAGAGGGCCCTGTAGTCAAAACCCTCTCCTCATCCTGCGAGCCACCGCGCGCGTGGACGAGGGAGAGGGCGTAGGCGTGCGTAGTAAGCAAGCTTCTCCTCGTCCTATGAGCCGCCGCGCGTGGGCAAGGGAGAGGGCGTAGTAAGCAAGCTTCTCCTCGTTAGGCGAGTTGACGTGACACATCAAAGTAGTACTAGTCCATACTGCGTCCTTTCTGGTTAATATGGCTTAATTTGAAACGAGAAAATACACTGGCAGTAAACGTATGTAACAATACGCTCATTACGGTCACTATATAGTTTTACGGTGATTATACGGTCACTAGCTCACCGTAGAGCACCGTATTGCACCCTACTGACTGGCCACATAGTCAATGTGGCACTTTGTTGACTGGTTAAATTGACACCTAGTTTCTGGGTCCCACGTGTCAGTTGGCAGAGCAAAGAAATCAGTTAAACAAAACTTTACGCAGGCGCGACAGGAGTCCAACCCTTGCGCGCGAACCACCCTGGCTGTGTATGTGAGTGCATGCATGTGTACTCCCTCGGTCCGTGAAAAACTGTGCATCTAGCATTAGAAATTTTTCCAACAAAGAGTGTACATCTACACTTCCAATGCGCTTAGCCTTTAATCTAATCAATATTGATTGACTAATGCACCAACTTGTGCTCTAGCTATAGGCTACATGTCTATCCTTAATTACAGCATGCAACAACCTTCATTTAATCTTCTTCTCTCAATGGTCGCATGCACACAGAAGTCTGCTACTTTTGGGCGTTAATTATGCCATGAAGTTCTGGTTCCTCTTGGTCAATGTGTAAATCTCTATATGTACAGTCTTTCACAGACGGAGGGAGTAGGTTGAGCACTTGAGCATGAGCGTGTGTGTTGCATCGTGTGATGTGTGCCGCATGGATGCGTGAGTGTTGCGTGCGTGCATGTGTACGTGTGAGTGTTGCATGTTGCATGCATGCATGCATGAGGCTTTTACTCCCTCCCATTGACATGTTCATATTTCAAGCTTCATTAAAACATTGCATGCAAGAATTAAGAGAAAACTCACCAATGCGTGTAAAAGTTCTGGTCATTTGTTCCTCACGTATGCATTCCAATTAATACATTCGTAAACATAATTTTCATGAGGAAAACGAGCCCATTATTGAGTACTTTCGGAAAAAAATTCTTTGGGCACTCATCATTTACTACTACCTTGGTTGATGATTTTTTTATTGACCTGTATATAAACCTCCGTCCTGGTTTAATGGTCCCCTTCGTACTTACTATAAAATTTTGATCGTAAATTTAACTAACAAAGTGTCAATGCATGTCATAAAAAACTATACCATTAAAAACTATGTTCAAATACAAATCCAGTGATATGATTTTTGGTGACATGCATTAACATTTTATTAGTTAAATAGATGGTCAAAGTTTGACACAAAATACTACTAGTACTCCTACATTATTGGCGCCGAGTGCCTTGGCCAATGTTTCATCTTGTTGGACAGGATGGGAGTAGAGGCATGGGGATACTGTAGATAGGAAGTCTTGGGGATCCATTATTCCCCATCTCGGTCAGAGAGAACTATTCAACTAGTCTTCACAGTGAAGTGACAATACACGCTGCAGCAGATGGGACACTTAATTAATAAGCTGAACCAACGTGTTGGTGTTACTAAATCAGCCTTACCTAGTACTGCCATCATGTTTGCCAGTGGAGCACGCTTCCGCAAATACGCCTACACACCTCTCTCTTCCATTAACTGACATATGTGCCCTCTTGAGGTAGACCCACATGTCATCAACTTAACTATTTACACTCCGAAGGACGGTATATCCTGGTAGTAGTACTAGTAGAATTGAGATTTAATGCGCTTTCTTCCCCGTCTTTCCCTCTTCTTCCTCCTCTCTTCTTCTTCCTCCTCTCTTCCCCATCGTCGGCCGCACACCATTCCCCCCTGCTCACTGCTCGCCCGCCTGAGCCATCTTCCTTGGTAGCTCGTGCGTACCATATCCCCCCCTGCTCACTGCTCGGCCACACACGCCATCTTCTTCGCTCGCCCGCCCGAATCCACTTCCCCGCTTGCTCGCAGGCATCGAAAACCCCAATAACTCAGCGCCCTAAAAAACCCTATGGCAGAACCGACTGACATGCAGAGCCGCGATTGGAATTCCCTCCCCGATGTTCTCTTGGAGCAGATCTGTAATCGTATGGACCTGCTCAGCACTGTGCATCTGGCCGCATGCTCGGTGTCTTTGTACCGTCTACTCGTCTGCAACCGGCCGGCCCTTTTCAAGACACCCTGCTTGCTGATGCCCGATCCTCGCAGGTGGCCCAGACACCAACTTGACGATCCTACGGAGGTTGCCGTGGTGCCCCTCAACATGCTACCACTACCCGTCCACCTGTCCTTCATGCACGGCCACTACTGGGCGGGCATGAAGGCCAACTGGATCATCCTCATCCACCAATCCCGTAGTTTGTGGCGTCTCGTGGATATCTACACCTAGCGAGAGATCACCCTTCCATCGTTGGATACCGCCGCCATCGAGCCTCGCGGCCCGCCGGACACTCCTGCCTACTACGCACGAGACGTGTCGAGCTTTTGGTGCGACCTCCGTTTGCTGAAGGTTGTAATCTGTGAAGTGCCCACACCATCAGAAGACTACATGTATTACAAGCTCATTGCCCTGTTCGACATGGGATTAGTCTATCTGGAATCCATTCGCCATACATGGTTATGGCTCATCATCAATCCTGTTGAGCCTCCATTTCTGTCTGATGCTATAGTGCATGATGGCATTGTTTACGCGGTCAACGCACAGATTGACTGCCTATACTGGTGGAATCTATCATCGTGTAATTGTTCTATCTCATCTCATCTTTACCTTATGAATACGACTGCCTGTTGATTGTTAGAAATTTATAATAGATAGTATGTCTATAACCACATCATTGCTATATGTTCCTCTCATTTCCTAGATTTTTATGACCACACATGTTATTGTTAGAGTTGATATGAGAACAATTGGCATCTAATGATTGTTAGAATAGATATTATGAGTATAACCTCATGATTGCTATATGTTACTCTCATTTCCAAGATTTTTATAACCACGCATGTTATTGTTAGAGTTGATATGAGAACAGTAGTAACTGCTATGGTAGAATATGAGTAGGCCCTGTCATAGCTGGTTTCCTCTCATTTTTACATGATGTTTGAACCATGACATATTGCTAGAATATGAAAGCCATTGGCTTAATTTTTTTAACTTGGGGTATAATTATGACCACGGCATTGCAATTCTATGTCTATGATATGTGTCACTGTTATAATAATCTTAGTTCCACACATACTCTGAATATGATTGTATATTTTTGTCCTTTTGGTCTCCAATTTGATTTGTTGTAGCAGACGCAAATGCGCTGGCCTTCATGATTCCAGGACCTGGAAATATACAAGTCAATGGGTGGTGGTTTATCGCTTGTTCAACTGACGGCAGTCATTTGATGCTCATTCGCACGTACCAAATTGACCAAACCATTTCATCAAACCACATGCAGTACAATGCCTGGGGTGTTCGTGACTGTGATGGCTATGGCTGCTTCGTGTTCGAGAAAGATCCCAGCTCCATTGGGCCAGGTGTATTCAACTGGAGGTGGGTTTATAGCCTCAGCAACCACTCCATGTTCCTCGGGCTCACTTATCCGATCATCCAACCAATCATCAATCATATCACCGGCGATGATTGCCGTGCTATGCAACTTCCATTCGCCAGGGGGAACTGTGTTTACACATCATACCATGGGTTTCATGAATCACCATATCCAGAGATTCGTCGACACAGCTTGTTGCTAGATAATCTTCATTGTGTGAAAGGCATCAAGCTTTCATGCGATGAATGGCTTTTGCAAACCCGGCATGCGGCGATGTGGTTCATGCCAACAGCAAATATGCACAATTTGATTCGTAGTGATATCTAGACTGAGCCATGTATCCTGCTGCCGTAGCATGACCCTCTTTTGTTGGATATTATGTACTGTAGTTAGTTTGAAGGATAGATACCTTTCTGGGATCAAGTGCATTCTAACTCACCTGCGTAGGATGTATTGATAATGATGATGGAGATTCTGTGCAGAAGCCATATATATATATATATATATATATATATATATATATATATATATATATATATATATATATATATATATATATATATATATATATATATATATATATATATATATATATATATATATCAATTAGGCTTCAAGTGCGTACTTGTTGGTGAAAGTGTTGTCCAATGGGAGTTATATTTTGTATTACTCATGTAGCCTACAAAGTCTGTCGCACAGCCTTGTAACTTCGTACTCCCTCCATCTAGGTGTGTAAGTCACCTTACGAAAACCAAATAATCCCAAAACACTTAGGCATGATACATTAACTTCCTCCTCGTTTCTTGTTTCGTGACATATCAACCTATAAGAGATGTGGGCCGTGCATGCTTTCAATGACTTGAGACTACCAAACATGACATGCAGTGGTTAGTTCATTGCATGCAATGCTATTAATTAGCAAAGAGCATTAAGTTCTCTCGTTTTCCCCTCCGCCTTGGTCGCAGTGCACAACCTAAGATGACTTATACACCTAGACGGAGGGAATACTCCATTTCTAAATTTGTACTAGTCCTCTATACCGTATATTGCGCTACTCGTACTACTAACTCCCTCCTGGTTTATTAGTCCCCTTCGTAATTTGTGTCAAATTTTGACCATAAATTTAACTAACTAAATGTTATTGCATGTCACAAAAAATTATATCGTTGGATTCATATTTGAACATAGTTTCCAATGGTATAATTTTCGGTGACATGCATTGACATTTTGTTAGTTAAACCTATGGTTAAAATGTGACACTAAATACGACTAGTAAGTAGTACAGTAGTAGTACTAGTATACGTCGGTCAAATTATTCATCATGTCCTCACATTGAATTGACGTGACAACACGCTGCGCATGAGGTGACACAAGAGTCCCGGCGGCGTGTTCGGTTCACCAAAGTGAGCCTCACCCCTCTCGTACTACAACAGCACTCTCACATTCTCTACAAAATCACTCTCCCATTCTCCCGGTCTCCCTGCCTCCCAGCCGCCGCCTTGTTCTGATGCATTTGGTACGATGAGCGCTGAGCTACTGGAGTTGCTATACTTCATTGCAAATAATCAAAAGGAAGACACTGAAAAAATCGAACTCAACAAGGATGCTCTTCAAGCTAGCCGGATGAAGGAAGGAACCAGCGAGGCCGCTCCTGTGAGTATTCGTCCCATCGCCCTGTATTATGATTTCGATCTTTATGGGGGTTTTCAAGTCTTTAGAGTCTACATGTAGTAATGAAGCCGAGACCCCAGTTTGTTCAGGTATTGTGTACTTCAGATTTGGAGTACCACTTATCTGTCGAAATCTTTCATCATTTACTTAAAACAGTTGATTGATCATACATTGAGTACCATTTAACTAGAATTAACCGATGCAAGTCCAAGAAGGATTGGCCGGTGCTGCCGGCTGGCGTCAAGTTCGATCCCACAGATCAGGAGCTGATCGAGCACCTTGAGGCCAAAGTGAGTGCTGACAGCGCGAGATCTCACCCTCTCATCGATTTGTTCATACCAACCATCGACAGCGAACACGGCATATGCTACACCCATCCTGAGAAACTTCCAGGTGAGACACCGATTGGCCCTCTACTTGCACAAACATATTCCTTTGTTTATAGCTCTATTTTTTTAGACGCAGTCCTAGTGAAGCAATTACAATTTAACAGTTAATAAAAAGTGAAACAAGTGACTGCAACATGGCAAAGATGTTATGAAAATGCCAACTACGTACACTAAAACCTGCATTCGACAATACTGCAGGTATCACACTGAGTGGCCTAAGCAAGCATTTCTTCCAGCGCAACTCCAGGGCGTTCAAATGGGGCACGCAGACGCGTCACAAGATACAGTCAGAGTGTGGCATGCACGCGATGTGGCACAAGACTGGCAATACCTTGTCGGTGATGGTCAACGGCCGGCAGACGGGCAGCAAAAAGTTTCTGGTGCTGCACACCAACAAGAACTTCGACCAGCAGAATACCAACTGGGTGATGCACCAGTACCATCTTGGGGACCTGGAGCAAGAGAAGGAGCGGGATCTAGTCCTCTGCAAGATTTTCTACCAGAAGAACACTAGGGCCAAGACTAAAAAGATTATAAGTTAGTTTGGTATTGGTACTTGTACTACCTGGTCGTCTGCAAGTTGGTATTGTTGTTAAGGATCTTTCGGTATGAACTTGGCATTTGCTTCCAACCATCATGTCGAGGGTCGACGTGGATATAAAGTTGAATCATTTGTTTCGAAACGAATTTTCAGGCACCTGGTTTTTATTTGATGGGTAGCATAAGCACCTGCCGTTCGAATTCCCAGTTCTCCAAAAAATTTACATCTTCGAAGTACGCAGGGGATCCATCTGGTTTCACAGGCTGATAGTTGGACACAACACGTCGGAACTAGGCTGTGGCATGCCAAGCCCAGCTACAAATTGTTAAAAGAGAGGAGCGATGGATTTGGGCCTTCCAGAACAAATAAGTGTCGCGACCCCGATCGTGAAGCACCTCCCATGGACTAGAAAAGGCCTAGACTGTTATTATTAGTTGAAATATGTAAAATATTCCATAATGAAAAGAAATATGTAAAATGCAATGAATTTAGTCCACTTTCACTGAAAACCATCCGATTTGCATGAAATTTGTCCGTGGAACCACAAGACGGCTGTCCATACAGAGCCTAACCGTACGGAACCAGTAGGTCCATGGCCGTACGCAAGCAAGTGCTTGCACTTATTATCACGATGGAAAAATAATGCTGACGTCAGAGATGGTGAAACCCATGAAGTTTTCAACGTAGTCAATAAATGAGAGAATTCTGCAAGTACAGACTAAAAGCTGGGATCCAGCAGGTATATTGTTTTCTTCAGGTCGAGCAAGTTTCAACTGGGCTGTAGACTGCCCAGGCTTGGTTTTTTTAACAGGCCTAGCCCATGACGACAACGGGGCACAAAGATCCAGCAGGTATCAACTGGCCTCTGGCCCGCCAACCTTAGTTATATTTTCTCTTAGAACATCCGCAGGCAGTTTTTTTTTACTGAATCAAACACACAGCCATGTCCTACTTCCGTTTTCTAATCTCTACCTATAGTTTTACTAGTTCATATACACGTATTATTATATTGAAAATACATAAAGTTCCCTTTTCATCTTTACATCCTTTTTTTCCCTCCCAGCGCTGATTTTTTTACCACTGGTTTTCCCTAAAACCAACTCAATTGTCCCACGTCTTATTAGCTTGCAAAAACAAAATGATATTTTATTTGGCAAATCAATAAGTTCTTAAAAAATAAATGTTTATCATTTCTGGATTAAAACAGTTCGGACTCCACCGAAATATGCAAAATAAGGTTAAACTTTTTGACCGTGGTCCTGGGCAGAAAATGGGTTGTAATAAATTCTTTAAGAATTAGCAAATGGGCCGCAAATTATTAAAAAAATAGCAAATGGGCTCTATGTTGTCTGCCACAGATTTGGAGGCTGACTTGTGGGCCTACTAAGTTCATGCGTACACAAGGTTTCTCAAAAAAAGAAACTTAGTCAACAATCGACTCTACCAGCATCAGACCGTTAGATGTCAATCTAACAGCAACCATGCTTCTTCAGTCTCTGATCTTCCTACTCCAGCTGCCCAAACCAGTGCTTGCGGAACCGCATGCTCCCACCTCCCGTGACCGGCTGTGCTGCCGGGCAGGCCTCACAGCCCCACCATACTCGCACCCCTAGCCTGGCTATCTCTCTACTCACCCACACCTCCGGTTATTCTCCGGCGACGGTAGCCTCACACTGCGGCCGAACAAGTAAACCCTCGTACCCACTCTGCGTGGGAAACAACTACCGAGTCTTCCTTGGCTCCGGGTCGTTCCCTTGCTTGGCCTCGCCATCGTCCACCGCCTTGGTGCTCTTGGCACGGTGTGGTCAACGAACGACATCCATCGAAAGAGGACTGTATGTGGAGAGGCTGACAGCTGGGTCCACGACCGCACGCAAGGAAGTGCCTCCTTTTTTTGCGAGTAGGAAGTGCCTCCTTACTACGCACAAAATAATGATTCCTCCTCCTGACCAATGTTGGGGATATCGCTTATCGGGAACTTATCGGTCGACCCATGATAAGGGGTAAATCGGCCAGTTTATCGGCATATCGGCCGATTTATCGCCATATCGGATGATTTATCGGCCGATTTATCTTATCGGTCAAACAACGGTAAGCGATAAATCGGCCGATTTATCGGAATATCGGAAGATATTTTGAACAGTGCTCCTGACAGCTGGGACCGACCGGAAGGGCCTCTGTATTTCGTGAAAAAAACATTCCCCCGCTGACAGCTCGGATCCACCAGCTATTACGCATAAAAATAATGAATACCCCCGCTGCTAGGTCAGTCCCACCATATTTGGAGGCTGACTTGTGGGCCTACTAATTTGACGCGGACGCAGGGCTTTGTCAACTTAGTCAATATAAATGATTCTAGCTGTGGTGACCGTATGATGTCCATCCAACGGTCGTCGTGCTTCTTAACTTCTGGTTTTCTTGCTCCAGCCGCCCAAACCAGCGCCGGCCGTGCCGCCTGCTCCTGCCTCCCGTGGCCGGCTATGCTGCCAAGCAGGCCTCACCGCCCCACCCTACTCCCACTGCTGGCCAGGCCTTCCCTCTACTCACCCACACCCCCTGTTATTCTTTGGCGACGGCAGCCTCAAACCACAGCCGAAGCAGTCAACCCTCGTACTCCCCTCCGCGTGGGCATCCACTGCTGCATATTCCCCGGCTCCGGGTCATTCCCTTCCTAGGCCGCACCGTCGTCCACCACCTTGGTGCTCTCGGGTGGTATGGCGTCATCAACACGGTCAACGAACGACAGACATCAGAAGAGGACTGTAAGTGGAGAGGCTGACAGCTGGGTCCATGGCCGCAAGCAAGGAAGTGCCTCCTTATTACGCGTAAAATAATGATTCCTCCACCTAACACCTCGGACCTACCGGAAGGGCCTTTGTATTTGACGAAAAAAACATTCCCCCCTGACAGCTGGGACCCACCGGCTTTATCTTCGCATGGAAGGAACTGCCTTCTTACCCCCTGACAGCTGGGAGCCACCAGGTTGAAGCAAAGGTAGCGTTATCTGTCCGGCCACGAACATGTACGTACATAGCGGTTGATCGGTCTCTCTGCAGCGACGTACCATGGCCGAGTAAGGAGCGGCACGTCTTGAAGTAGAGGCGCCGACGTAGCATGTCACGCAGTCCCGTCTATATCGTGTACACGTATGTGCGGCCATGCTGCAAGATAGTAAATACGGCTACGTACGTACATACGGGTGGGGTCTCTAACATGTACAGTGACGTCATCCTATTCATCGGTAGCCAATCGGCTGGGTCGGAACAGAGTAAACAGCGTCGCGTGTTCATCGGGAGCCAACCGGCTTGGACGGAACAGCCAAAACGAGGTCTGGCGTACCATAGAACAGAGGAAATGCCTTTCTGTTCAATAGCATACGGTCGATACGCGGTCCTGTTCATTGAGAAGGGTCTGGCGTACCGCAAAACGGAGGAAACAGACTTCTGTTCGAGTGCCTACGGTCGAAACGGGGTGCTGTTGATCGGGAGGTGTGTGGCATACCGCAAAACAGAGGAAACAGACTTATGTTGGAGCACCTACGGTCGAAACAGGGTCCTCTTCATCGGGAGGGGTGTGGCGTACCGCAAAACGGGACTCCACGGGCTACTGTTCATCCACCGTCGACTTCCTCCAGCCTCCACCTGCTACTGTTCATCCACCGTTGACTTCCTCCTTCCTCCACGGGGTCCTGTTCATCCAGCCTCCACCGGCTACTGTTCAACCAGCCCTCCACGGGGTCAGGGCTCCGTAGACCCAAACAAGGTTCGAACTCTGGGGCGTGTGCAAAGGATCTTGCCTAGCCACGGCTCGCTGCTCACCGCCCCACGGCTTGACCCTGATGAGTTCATGTGAGCGAGAAGAAGTGGACATGGTGGCTTACCCAGGTTCGGGCCACCTTGCGGTGTAAAACCTTACTCCTGCTTTGTGGTGGATTGCCTCGCGAGGAGGATGAGGATGAACTAGTACAAGTGTGAGATGCTTCGGGCGAGATCAATGGCCAAAGGATTCGATCCCCTCCCTACGGTGGAGACTAGCGTATATTTATAATGGCCTTGGCACTCTTCCCTCATAGCTTAGGCTGGAAGGGATACCACAACGGCCAATTTGAAGGGGGACATGAGTACACCCTATCCTGACTAAAGGTGGTCTTCATCTACAAAGCCTCTGGTCGTGACACTGTGGTGGGCTCGGTGATGACCTCCGTCCTGCTGAGCCAGCGACCTTGGTCTTGTTGCACCATAAAGGAAACCTTTGGGCGATTCCTTGGGAACCTGCGTACGCCCTTGCCTCCTTAGCACCAAAGAGGAAACTATCCTCTCCTACGCCGTTGGCGCCCTCCTGGCCTTGGTCGTCATGGCTCACGTCACCGCGCGCCTCGCGAGGTGGGATGCTCGCCTAGAGATATCTGCTCCTCGAGAGGCAGCCTTGGGAGGCCGCTCCTTGGGAGGACTTGATGTCATTCGCCTCGCGAGGTGGGGGCCCTAGCGAGGGTCTTGTCCGTGGAGTCTTGTAGCTGGGTCGTACCGGGCCGTTGATGGAAACACGCGTTGGGCCACAGGAAGACGAGTCTGGGTACACCCGGTCCCAGAACACCGCAGTAGCCCCCGGGCCCACGGTACGCTCGGCCTGGCTTCGAGGCGAAGGCAACGAAGGGAGGTCAAAGTGACGCGGGCCCTAAACCCCTGTAGACCAGGCTTGACGCGTGGCGCACGATGGGACGCGGATGCCCCCACTTCCCCACGTCACCTCGGCAACCGCCCAGACCGACGAAAGCCTGGCATGCGCAGCGGGGCCATCATTGCTCCGAATGTGAAGGGATGTCGGCTGGCCTTCTCTGATCGCCTATAAGAGGGCGAAGGGAGCGGAGCCCCCGACCCATCTTCATCTTCTCATTTCTCCACCCCCAAGCTTGTGCCATAGCAGCCATGGTGCCAGTGAGGAGGTTTTCCACCGATGAAAAGGGGAAAGCACCACGGGAGGAGCTGGAGCTGCCTCTGCTGAAGAGAGGGTGCGGCCGCCCCTGTAAGTCCGCCGCAATGCCCACGGCGGCTCCTCACGGGCACAGGCGCGCTTCATTGGGGGTTCACACTGGCTCTGGCTGCCGCGAGAAGAACCCCACCCGCGGGAGTGGCCGCCGAAGTCGCGGCGGCCGTGGCCGAGGAGGAGGCGCGTGGTGGCTGCCCGGCCACCACGCCCGCGAGCCCATTCAGACGACATGGCCCGAGAGTTTGTAGTGTGGATGGAGAGTCCACCCTACACCTGGATCCGGCTTCCGCGCTCCTTTGCGGAGGAGCTGCCGGCTGGAGGACCCGTTGGGCTGTGGCTGCAGCCTGACGGCTGCTGCAACAGGTCCTCATGGGTGGAGGTCGAGGTCACCCCCTCCGGCTAGGTGTATCTGACACGAGGGTGGCAGTCGTTCGCCCGCGCCCATGGCCTGAAGGGGAGGCACACCCTCCACTTCAAGTACGACGGGGCGACGACACTCTTCGTCAAGATCTTCGGGGAAGACGGCGGATGCTATCCCGAGGGCGACAACTGCGGTGACGACCACATCTCCTCCGATGATGATGGCCGTGGTGGGGGCGACATCATCGGCGGTGAACTTGCCCTTGGCGACGGCCGCGACACCTCCAGCAGCGATGACACTTCCTTCGGGGGAAGCTCGAGCAACGACAACTACGACAAGCCGTCGTGCCGCCACGTCACGGAGGAGAAGGACTCCGATTGAGCGCCGACGACACCGAAGCCAGTGCCCCAGGAGCCGCAGCCTCCGGGAGGCTGCTTCTTTTATTTTATTTTTTATTTCCTTATCGTAATGCTTTTATTTTGTTTTTAAATCATGCTGGTGTCCTTCGTTCGGGCTCGAGCACCCTTTCCTTCACGATAGCTTAGTGCTCTGCATCGCTGGGACCCAGTTCCCAGGCAAGCTTCTGCCGTCACTGGTATGCTAGGTCGCGATGCCGTGTGCAAGGCCAGGAGGTGAGCGACCCGAGGTCCGGTAAGAGCTCCTGAGGAACGATGCTCAAGAGGTCCCCCTTGACGTGCAAGCAGCTTTCGAGAGAGAGACGGGGTTTTTTGCCCGAACGAGATTGCGAAAATGAAGATGAAGCGTTGATAGTAAAGCTCGGGCCAGGGGCGAGCGAGATGACTTAGATTTAGATGCCTGTGAGGGATTCCTGCATCGCGAGGGTGCGCCTCCCTAGATTTTTGACTCTCTGTCCGCTTCTTGTTCTGCAATGAATCAACACGAGTCCCACTCGGGGTGCGTGAAACGACTGGTGTCCTTTAAATTAGTCCTTTAAATTTCAGGCAATGCCTATGCTGCCGGACTTTGCTCCTCCTCCCATACTCCCTAGCGAGGTTTACCCCCGTTTCCTTGCTCACCATGGTGCTCTAGGTCCTCAGGACCCGGCCCTCGAGCGAGGCTCGGCCGTCGCTGGTATGTCAGGTCGCGATGCTTGGAACAAGGCTAGGGGTGAAGGCCCGAGAGCCAGTAGGGGCTCCTGAGGCGTGATGCTTAAGAGCCCCATTTTAAAGTGCAAGCAGCTCGCGCAAAAAGGAGTGGTTCACCACGTGAAGGTGCCAAGGAAAGGACTTTGGCCAGCGACACGCGGTGTACAAAGTGATTTTACCTAGCTATCATGGATCAAACCGCTGCCTGACAGAGGCGGGCCCTCCTGAGGCGGCAAGGTGTCGCCAGGGCTGCTCGAACGCCTGTCTCCTAAGGTTCCTGCGTATTCTCCTGAGGTTCCTATGTATTAACCAATTACGAGATATAAGGGGCAGCGCGCGCTTGAGGATCTGCTCATGATTGTTGTGTGAGAAGATGAAGGCACTAAGGACCTAGTGAGGTGACGTGCACGGGGCCGGCCCGCGAGTGAGAGCTCAGTCACTTAGATTTATTAGCGCTGCAGGGACGGACCCAAGCACATGCGCCGTGACAGTAGCCCCCTCTCATGGGACACTGAGGAGGAGAGCTGGCAATACGCGCAGCCCGCGGGGCAGCGGCTCCAGAGGTGATGTGGTATTGAGCGCGGGGTTAACGGCCATAATAACTCATGAAAGTATAACTGGTTCAAGGTACATAAACGGAACGATGCAACCGTAGGGTGGACCCAAATAGCTCGAAGATAATGCATCCTGAGGGGCGCCCTCAATTGAACAAACCAAAAATTCACCTGGCAATGATGCTGGAGAAGCATCAAGGTGGTCGATGAAGCGCGTCGCGGGGGGCCGTTCCTCACGAGCCGGATGGCTCCGAAGGCTCAAGAGGCTCGCGAGGCCCAGGGGGCTCGCAAGGGTCTGGAGCCTCCTGAGACACCACCACTGAGCGTCGGGCCTTGTGAGACGCCATTGCGCGCTGCGCCAAGCGTGGGTACGAGACGCCAACATTTAATAGGCCGAACGGCATGCAGATGTAGTTGCGGGGGTAGCCCCCACTCCGGCGACGCGGGACAACCGTAAGAGGTCCTAAGAAGCGGCCCTATTGAGGCCCGAGATGTTAACGCAGACGCGCAGCCCGTCGCCCGCGTCGGGGGTGGCGGCTTCACTCGTGGGGCACGCGAGCCGGCGCTCACCACGCATGGCTTGCGCCTCCTGAAGTTCCTCGATCGCCTCGGTGATGAATTCTCGTGCTCCGGGCGCTTGGCGCCTCGTCCCTTGCTTGCGGGGGCGCGCGTCAAGGCACGCCTCCAAGTGGTGCCCGAGCACCTCCCTCGTCGCACTAGTTAGGTCAGAGGCCCTCCAGATGGAAGCCCTCAATCCCGTCCTGAGGGAGGCGCTGGGCGCGCCTTCCTATGCGGAAGGGAGGGGCGCCCCGGCAACATGAGAGGAGCATGAGGCATCGCCAGTTGATTTCTTGGTCTCCGGACGACTCTTGGGGAGGAGCTGCTTCTTCTTCGCGGGGGTGGCCTCGGGAGGCATGATGTCGCCCTCGCCATCGGATTTTTCGGCCGCCACGGTGTGGTAGGCATGCTCAAGGGAGCAGACCGCGTCCTTCTCAACGCAGGCGCTATGATGATGCCACTGCACCCTGGCATCTTGAGGACGTTATAGCCATGATGAGTAGCCGCCATGAACTTTGCAAGCGCCGGGTACCCCAGGATGGCGTTGTATGGGAGGTCGATGTGGGCCACATCGAAGTCAATGAGCTCGGTGTGGTAGTCGTCGCGCTTGCCGAAGGTGACGGGAAGGCGCACCTGGCCCAGGGGAGTGGTGGAGCCGTTGGTCACCCCAGAAAACGTCTTGGCAGCCATGAGCTGATCATAGGGCACTTCAAGTGTCTCGAAGGTCTCGACGGAGAGCATGTTGAGCCTAGCGCCACCGTCGATGAGGGTCTTGGTGACTGAAACATTGCTGATGGTAGGCGTGGACAGCATGGGGAGCGCGCGAGCAGTGGCCGCGCACCTGAGGTGGTCCTTGGAGTCGAAAGTGATGGCGTACTGCGACCACCAAAGGGGACGCACAACCTCGAGCTTCAGGAGGGTTGCATTCACTTCATGAGAGAACTGCTTGAAGACGAGGTTCGAGACGGGCGCCTGAGCTCCGCCAAGGATGCAGGCAATCACACGAGGCTCCTGATAGCCCCTAGCCCCATTGTCCTGATGGTTGTCATCGTTCCTCCTTGGCGGAGGCGGCAGCGGAGGGAGACCGGCATTGCCTTGAGGGCGGGCCTCGCGAGGCTGATCGCGCCAAGGGCCGTCGCGAAGCTGATCACACCAGCCACCCTCGTGAGGCTGGTCACGCCAGCCTTGACGAGGATTGTGGTTGTCCCAGCGGCCTCCGCCACGGCCTCCTCCGCGACCGAAGCTATGGTCACCATGCTCGGGGCGACGGCCCAGGCGCTCCTCCCGAAGCACCCTGAGGTCCTGTCAGTCGCCGGTGTTGTGGGTGTGCATGTTGTGGAAGACGCAGAATGGGCGAATGTCCTTGGGGGGCTCATCGCAATGACAGCCACACTTCAGCTCTGGCTCTGCTACCAGCATGGTAGGGCCCTTGCGCTTTGCTTCCTTAGCCTTGGCCTTCTTGTCTTCAGGGTCGATATCTGGGTGCTTGAGGAGGGAGAGGCGGCCTTCTTCCGCCCTGGCGCACCTGTCCACCAAGTTGAACATCTTCAGCGCCATGCACAGGTCATCGTGGATGGCAAGCTCCTCGCCCATCTTGACATCCGTGACGCCCTCGGTAAACGCTGAGATGATGGCTTCGTCCGAGGCCTTCGGGATCTTGAGGCGAACATGGGTGAAGCGCTGAATGTACTTGCAAAGAGTCTCACCCGACTGCTGCTTCACAAGCCGTAGGTCATTGTCGGTGAGGGCGCGGTCACGGGTGCCTTGGAAGTTGGCGATTAACCACTCGCGGAGCAAATCCCAAGAGGAGATCGACCCCTCCGGGAGGTGCATGAGCCAGGAGCGCACGCCGTCCTTGAGTGCCATGGGGAACCAGTTTGCCATGACCTTGTCATCACCGTTGGCTGCCTCAATGCTCAGCGAGTAGAGCTCGAGGAACTCCATGGGGTCAGGGACGCCGTCATAGCGCGGGGGCAGATCTGGCTTGAACTTGACCGGCCAGACAACTCGGCGCAGCTCATGAGAGAAGGCACGGCAACCCGCCGTGCTCACGGGCGTGGCCCGCGAGAGGGGGGCATGATTCTAGTGCCCACGTGCGGCGGCCTCTGGAGCGGCCCTGTCTTGGGGCTGATGTGGCGGTGCAAGGAGCGCACGCGCGTCGTACTGCGGCTGCTGCACGACCTGGCAGCTGGCCTCGTCCCTGGCCGACGCCGGTGCCCCGCACAGCGGGTCACGTGGACGCGCATTGCGCCTCGGCTCGGCATCAGCGCTGCGCAGAGGAGGAGGTGGAGGGGCCCCATGAGCCACGTCGCCCGTGCGAGACGGCGGGGGACAGAGTGAGTGGGAAGGCATCGGGGCCTCTTCGACGGCATTGGTGAGCTCGGTGATGCGGCCCAGTCAGGCGTCGTAGCCCTTGTTGGCGGGGCGGTAGCGCAGCAGCTCACGTGCCATGAGAAGCGCAGCCTGTGTGTTCGCCGGCCCGCGACGAGCGTGAGAGGACGAGGCCGTGGCGGGAGTGAGGGAAGGCGTGGCGGTGCGGCCATCACGCTGCACGGAGGGCGGCAGCGAAGAGTCCTCTTGCTCATTAGCAGCGGGGTCGGTGGCGGCATTGGCCACGGGAGAAGAGGAGTGACGTGGGCGCTGTGGCCTACCAGTGCCGTCTGCGCGACACGGGCGGCCCGGCACTCAGCACGAACAAGTCGAGCGTCGGCCATGAAAGCAGCGAAGCAGGGACGGAACGGAGCGGATGGGAGAACTTCGAGATGCCCCTACCTGGTGCGCCAAATGTCAGGATCAGGGCTCGGTAGACCCAAACAAGGTTCAAACTCTGGGGCGTGTGCGAAGGATCTTGCCTAGCCGCGGCTCACTGCTCACCGCCCCACGGCTTGACCCCGATGAGTTCGTGTGATCGAGAAGAAGAAGTGGACACGGTGGTTTACCCAGGTTCGGGCCACCCTGCGGTGTAAAACCCTACTCCTGCTTTGTGGTGGATTGCCTCGCGAGGAGGATGAGCATGAACTAGTACAAGTGTGAGCTGCTTCGGGCGAGCTTGATGGCCAAAGGATTTGATCCCCTCTCTACGGTGGAGACTAGCCTATATTTATAGTGGCCTTGGCCCACTTCCCTCATAGCTTAGGCGGGAAGGGATACCACAACGGCCAATTTGAAGGGGGACAAGAGTACACCCTATCCTGACTAAAGGTGATCTTCGTCTGCAAAGCCTCTAGTCATGACGCTATGGTGGGCTCGGCGATGACCTCCATCATGCCGAGCCAGCGGCCTTAGTCTAGTTGCACCGGAAAGGAAACCTTTGGGGGATTCCTTGGGAACCCGTGTACATCCTTGCCTCCTTAGCACCAAAGAGGAAATTGTCCTCTCCTGCGCCGCTGGCGCCCTCTTGGCCTTAGTCATCAAGGCTCACGTCACCGCGCGCCACATGAGGTGGGACGCTCGCCTAGAGATATCCGCTCCTCGGTAGGCACCCTCGGGAGGACTTGATGTCGTTCACCTCGCGAGGCGGGGGCCCTCGCGAGGGTCTTGTCCGTGGAGTCTTGTAGCTGGCCGTACCGGGCCATTGATGGAGACACGCGCTGGGCCGCAGGCAGATCGGTCTAGGTACCCCCGGTCCCAGAACGCCGACACTTTCTTCTTCATGTTCTGAAAGGTTAGCACTGATAATAACATGATATATCTTCTTTTCATCAAGATAAGCATATTTCAAAGTGTCAGGAATTGCTTTAATTCAAACATAGGATCACCTTTAGGTGGAGGAGGACCTCCTAGAGTTTCAATAGGCAAATTATGTTTAAGCAGAGATTATTGTTCAAAGAAAATTTTATCTATTTTATTTCTTTCATGTAAATGCATATCATTTTCATGGTCTAGCAAATATTGCTCTAGTGGATCAGTAGGAGGCATGGCAATAGAAGCAAGACCAAATATTTCATCCTTACTAGGTAATTCTTTATTACGGGGTTTTCTGCTAAACTTGGAGAAATTGAACTCATGAGACTCATCACCAAAGCTAACACTGACAGTTTGTTTATGACAATCTATGGTAGCATTGACAGTGTTCAAGAAAGGTCTACCAAAGATAATGGGATAAAAGTCATCTTGTGGGGAACCAAGAACTAGAAAATCAGTAAGGTATTTTATTTTCCCACACAAGACTTCAACATCTCTAACAATACCAAGTGGTGTGATGGTGTCTCTATTAGAAAGTTTGATAGTAATATCTATATCTTCTATTTTAGCGGGTGCTATATCATTCATAATTTCTTGGTATAAGGTAAAAGGAATATGTAACACCCTGGATTTTGCCCCTTTTTTCCTTTTGATTTTGGTCTGGATTTGCCTTTTTGTGGCTTAGTGCTCTTGCAACCTGGAGGGATCACCCTTGATTCCTCTTCCTGAGTGGCTTGTCAACCTCAAAACCATCCCAAGACCTTGCCATTTCCATCTTGGACCAATCCCAATATTCTTTTCCTTGGGAAAATTCCTTTTTTATTAAAGGAATAACCGTGTTGTCCTGGGTTCTGAAGCAACGCGCATCTCCATCATTCCAAACATTCCCAAATAATTCTCATAAATTGTTTGGGACATATCTTCCTCAGATATGTCAAAACCCTTCTTGCCATGTTCAAAAATATTTCACAAATATTCCTTTTCTGATTTTGCCCTAGCTGTCAAGTTGAGAAGCAAGTACTCGTTATATTTGCTTGATTGGTCCCAAACATTTTGGGTATTCTTTTCTATCCATATCATTGCCACATGCCAAAATTCAACTTCATTTGGATATTAAATCTCCCTTGGCTAATTTCCAAAGTTTCTGGTCAACTGGAAGCTTTGTGAATCAAGTGCTAGCTAGGAGTATCCAAATGAGTTGTAACTTTGCAAGAATCTTTATATGCTCAAATCATGACTCTCCACCAAGTTTCAACCCTATCCAATCATCTATGTGAGCACAGCCTCAAATCTTGGTTTCTGGTCAGATTTTCACTTTGTGAAGCAGCTATATTTTATATTGCTCCATAATTGCTGAAAATTTACCAGAGCATTCTCCTACCCATATAACCTATCTCCACAAAATTTGGGCTCATTTCATCTTCCCAATAATTCCCTAGAATTTTTCTAAGATTCTGGTCAAAGAGGTTCATTGTAAAGGAAGTACCATTTTTCCAAATGGCATGAATTTTTTATGGCACTCTCATATGACCAAATAATCATGTTATACCAAATTTCAGCTCAATTGGCTACTCCATTTGAGTGGCACATCAAGATTGAGTTTCTGTACCAGATTGGTCAGTTGCAAGGCAACCCTATCAAACCTTGGTCCATTTCCCTCCAAACTCCACAGGATTATAGTCCTTCCTACCCTGAATCACTATGACATCCTTGTTAGCCCTTATCCTCTTCATCTTGACCACAACTTCATGCCCAAGTTTGCTGCGGGAAACTGTTTAACCTAGGTTCAGTCACACCAGTGCTCTCTCGTGACTTCCAGCTGCATAGATACGCCCCAGGAAGGAAGGAGAAGACGCTAGACATCCTTTGGCAGCGAGTAGAGCGTGTCAACACCGTGGCCACGCCGTGACCACCGCCCTGGTATGCCATGGACGCGAGCTGCGTGTTTGCCAGCTCGGGCCCCTCCTCTGCCCGTTGGCTTCGTGAGCCTTGTCGTGTCCAGCAGTTTCCCCTTGCCGTCCTCTTCTCTCTGGAACCCTCACCCCCTCCGTCTTCTTCCACGCCGCGCCGCGATGAACGTCGCCGTATCCGGCCGAGCTGAAGCTCCTCGAGCACGCCAGCGCAGCCCCCCCTTGGCGTCTTCTTCCCCGAGCCGTCCCCTCCTCCTGTTGGTCATCAGGTCAGCACCACCCCACGCTTCCCAGCTCGCCGGAGCGCCAGTGCGAGGCTAAGGCCGCCACGGCGGCCGTGCTTATCCCCCTCGTCAGCTGGCTATAAATAGCCGAGGCCAGAGCCTCCCCGAGCTCACCACCACCCCCAGCAGCCTCCCCTCTCCCTCTGGATCGCTCCCACCTCCTCGCCTGGTCGAATTTCTCGTCGGAGCCCTCTAATCGGCTGGAGCGGCCGCTCTCTGCCATGACTCGCAGTTGCGCAGCCAGCCCACCCTGGTGCTTGTGGAGACGCCCTCGAGATGCGCCCACTCCGGCGACCATCCCCGTCCTCTCGCCCGCTCCATTTCCCCGCGGGAGCTCACCCACTGGTCGGAGCCTAATCACCGTCCGCCGCGGCCGAGAGCTTGCTGGCTCCACTGCTCCTTGGCGTGGGCCACGCCCCCTGGTGAGTGCGCCTCCCCGTGCTGGCTGCTCAGGTGGCCGGAGCGCCGCCTGGGGCGGCCGGAGCGGTCGGGACGAGCGCCGGCGCCAACGGCTCTCCTCTGTTCTGCGGGCGGGCGTCGGGAAGAAGGAGAGAAGCGGGAGGAGAGAGAGGGAGTCAACGCGGGCCCGCGTGTCAGTGAGCCAGTCACCGGGCCCCGCTGTTTAAGTGAAGGCGCCCTCTAGCAAATACGCTTTTGTATGCTGAAAGCATACTCTGGCGCAGTTCACGACTGAAATACGTTTTCTGTGCAGCGGAGGTGTATTACTTCAAAAGGTGTTTTCTGTTTTTCAGTCAGGGGCCTGTTGGTGAAGATTTTTCTTACAGATAGGTCCCTGGCAGAAAAACTATTGTATCTTTTTATCCACAACTCCGATCGAGGTGATTCCAAAGCCTACTTCTTCGTCTCTTCGAGCCCGTCATGTTGGTACCATTTTCATATTGTTTTGACACTGTGAAAATGACCATTTTGCCCTTGGCCATAAACATCCCCCTCCAAGAGAGAACTGGTTTCGACAATCATTTCCGCGGACTCTCCGCACTTCTTCCCGATGGTTCCTCCACCCTCAGGCAAGCCACAACTCTCATTTGCATAATTGCATTGCAATATCATAGTTTAACTATTTACTTTAACAGCAAGTATGAGTTATTTGTGAAATGAATTGGATTATACAATGCTTGAGTAAATTCTTGGATAGGTGACTACCATGTTGAGTACCAGATTGTTACTGACTAGTAGTTTACCCACTCGTTGATGCCATGATGTTGAGATTACTGTCTATGATTATTTTGTATTTTGTCCGGCACTTTATGGAGATGAGTTAGTAGCAGTAGCTTGGACATAGTGGCTGTTGGATTACTAGTTGGTTAATGTTTTCACTTGGATTATTATGCTGTCGGAGTGTCAGCTATGATGAAGAGATTATTCGAAGATGGGATACTTCATGGTTGATCTTGAGTCACCTGTCCGGACTTATCCGTGCAGCCACATTTGCCGGTATGGGACGGCCTTGACTTGGTCTGATCGCATGCTCTTTCACCAGTACCGCCCGACAGGGAAGGTTATGCGTGCGCGCTACCCTGGCCCGGTAGGCGGCGATAACCTTGTGAGCCCAGCTGAGTTATATGGTACCAGGTCCCCGTTTGGGACAATTTGTTAGCCACGATGGTGGCAGGTGTCACGCGGTGACACAGGGGCCACCCAGGGCAGGACTCCGGGGGAGGATGATTGCCGGTGGTACGATGGGAGAGTCACGGGTCAGGCGGGTTTCATTGGAGCAACACTGGTCCACCCGAATGGGATCACGAGGTCAGGTGCTCCATGGTGTGGGTAAAGTGCATAACCTCTGCAGAGTGTAAAATCTATTCGAATAGCCGCGTCCACGGTATTGGACAGTCCGTCCAGACCTCACTAGGTGGTCAACCATAGTAGTGATAATGATGGAAGAACTCGTCGTAAGATCAGAAGTACTCGGTGGATCGTGAGTATTCTGAGGGTTGTGAGGCAACCCGGAAGAAAGTAAGTTTGTCAGACTTGTAGTGCAGATGGTATCAGGAATATGATATGTTAGCCATGGGATGGCTATGAGATGAGTGGTCGGATGACCACATGATCTGGATTGGGTTTGGAACAGATTCAGATTGGATCCTGAGATTATTCGGAGTATGGATTAAACTACTTAATATGCTTTACCTTACTGCAACTACTTCATTATCTATCTTGCTATGATGTTGTCTTGCCTTAATGCTGATGTTTGTTGTAAGCTTGCGAGTAAATTCAAAGTACTCACCTGGCGTGTCATGCCAGTTTGCAGGTCATGCCATGATTGCCTGCTTACCAAGGATCCCGAGTTTGCGAGCTAGGATACGCGTTCTAGCCAGAGTCCCTGCGGAGTGGAGTCCATCACCGCCGTCGCTGTTCCGCTGCCGAGAGAGTTACTCCGCTGTTAGCATAGAGCTACCCCGGGTAGGCATAGTGTCGCCGTGCCGATGTAATCCATGTCCCCTTTGTAACCATATCCATTGTAATAAAGAGCTGATTTGTTCTATGCCAACAGTGCCGTATTCCAGAGGACTTGTCCCTGGGCTGGAATACGGGGCGTCTCGGTCTTCTCCGAGCCAGGGTGCCACAGGCTTTGGTATCAAAGCAGGTCTGGCTATAGGACGCCCTAGATCACGCGAGCATTAGTAACTGGTAGTATAGGATCCAGTTGGTTTGCTGCACTTGTTTATTGCATTTGTTCGTGCATAGCATACATATAGACTAGATATCTTATCACTAACGATGGATCTGGTGAGTGTAGGTGGCATCGATTTCGATTCCCTACCTGCGCTCTCCAGTTTGCATATTTGTTCCTTGGTGTGGTGTCATCTTCGTCCCAGCGGAGTGATGCCAAGGTGCTTGGTGGTGTCGATCCCTTGTCGGATTGATGCACCGGTACCACACCAATTTATTCCCTTCCAAAACCCCTATCATTTTGGTGATAGACAAGTTCTATCCCGGATCGTGCCATTCCACTAGCCACTTTGGCAACCCTTACTGATCTTTGTTATCAGAAAAGGGCAATGCCTGCAAGCCTTTCTCTCCACCGCTATCTCATTCCGCCACCCATTCTTTGGACGTGTACGGGTTTCTTCCGTATGCTTGATGATGATGTGGTCGTAACTTCTGTATTCCGACCCCCGATCACCAAGTTCATCCTCACCACCGTGTCTGTCCAGATGGAACCGGTGTTAAGCCCATATTTGGTGTAGCCTTGTTTACACCAACTTTCTTCCACACATTGATTCACTTTCGTGCACATCGCCACAACATATTAGACCATAATACCGGAGTTCTTGCAAAATTTGTGTGCTTAAGTAGGAATGCGTATTATTGCTGTGAATAGCTGTAGAGTATGATACTGCTTGTGTGTGATCTTGTTGCTTTATGTGTTTTTATTTTAGTTGTTTCTCTTGCGTCTTTCTTTGGGCCCTTGGTGTTACACTATTTCCCTTATGGAAGTTGCTCCCCGATACCGGACTCAAAGAATCAACGAAGAGACAGTCATTTGGAAGCTCAGCTCAGCAATATGGAATTTTCAGCAGACTGTGTTATATTGGGAATATCGGGCCTGAATATAAATGATATCCTGGCCGGATTGGTTATCAGCATCAAGTGTACATCAGTGCAACTTTCACAGCAGCAATGATCAAATCAGCAAGAAGGCAAATTGTGTACATGATCCACAGTGCATTTCGTGCCAAAGGTATGATTCATATACACGGTTTGAGTCTGCTATGAGTACAATTTAAACCCTGCTATGTCTTGGAAGCAAGCCAGAATGTGCTATGAACTTAGTGTTCAGCAAGAAGGATAGCCGAATACCCTGTTGCATACAACAAGTAACTGACAGTAGAAATAGTAAGGGATATATATATATATATATATATATATATATATATATATATATATATATATATATGCACTCAGTCCGCATATGGCAAAGAGAAGCCTCAGGTGTAAGCAACTCAGCCTTTCTCCGCAAAGCTACCAGAGAAGCTTACGACGCAAGGATTTAGGTGTCTTCCTCGATACGACACATGGACATCTTCCGGTGCAAGGTACTCAGGCTTCTTCAGTAAGCTATCACAACAAGCTTTTGGCATAAGGTATCGAGTTTTTCCCCAACAAGCCTCTAAGAGGGGGAAGCATCTGAGGTACAGTACCCAATCTTCTTCAGGAGGCTACCCCGGTAGAAGCTTCAAGCACAAGCTATTCGGTCTTTCTTAGCAAGATACTCTCGATGACTTCCAAACACAAGCTAAGCAACCTTCGCCAGTAAGGCATCGCATCCTCATCCGTACCAGCTATTCCACCAACAAATTGGCAGCGTATGACCATGAATCCTACGAATCAGCTCCACAACAGCTTGGCCAGAAGACAAGAATCAGTCAGGACACAAGTCTACATCGAAAGCAAGTGCCCGGCTACACGTGTTTCCATAGATATGGTGAATATGCTACCAAGGTCATACGAGTCAATGAAACACTGATGACGGTCCGGTGAGAATCCGACTATCACCTAAGTTATGAAGAAGGAGAAAGACAGTTATACACCTCAGTGTGATGCAAGATATGAAGCCAGACAACGTAGAGACAACAATTTTTGAAGTGATTATCAAGGCTAGTTTCCGCACACCCGACAAAGTGATATCATTAACCTTTGTCAGTATTTGCATGGTTGACGATAGCCAGGAGCCCTATACAAGCAACTATGACCCTGGGTTCGGATAATCATTACCCTACGGGTACAGCGTGGAGGATGAGAAAGCTGGTCATGTGAGCAAAGATACCCTATCAGGGGATCAGGATAAGATATGCCTGCCGGAATATTATACCTGACAACACCTATGGTCACACAGAGAATCAAGAACACATAAAACAAGTTCTTTTAGCAAAGGATCCAGGCAAAGAGAACTATAATGAAAAAGCAAGGTTGTCCATACAGGTATGGTAATGATACAAATACTCCGGACAGTCTGGCTCGGTACCAGTCACCATGGGTACACACCCACGGGGTCTATTCCATTGGCAAGGACCCCGTATCGAGACAACCCACCCAGCCAACCAGATATGCTCAGAATTGTCAGAAGAGGGCAACCAAGCTGGTCAGGTCAGCCGAAAGATTAACTCAGCAATTCAAATTCAGCAACCATGTTAAAGCATTACACGGCCTACCATCCATATAGAGATACCGATAGACTGAGTAATCAGAAGGATGAACAACAGTCTCGAAGCATGTGTCCTCACAGATGGGAATCAATTAAAGACTAACCTGCCGTGAACAAGATTCTGCTGCCAGGACCACTGTCAGTCAAGTCTATGGATAATATCACAATAAGACTGTACACCTTTATGCTGGTCACGACAGGTGACAGTCAAATATTTGGTAGGAGCCTTATACCCAAGACAGTGAAGATACCCAAGATGACCCAGCAATCCATGCGAGAAGTCAGATTCCGCCAGGAGAACGGTACGATTCATAGTACTATTCTGAACCAGGAGGACACGTAGCCATTTGAAGTCACCCAATGCAATGAGTAAAAGATTGCGTATCCACCCAGAGAATCTGTTCACAACTCAGTGAACGGTCGTTCATATTGGACCTCGTCATGACACGTCCATGAGGAACCACCCTCGAACTTATGAGCAGGGCACATAGTTTTGTCAGGATAACTTATTGCCCCAGACAGGATAGCAGACATAAAAGGATTGAAGTCAGAGTAACATATGAGGTAAGATTTGCCAGAAAAAGGGTCCAGTGAAGCAAACCACCCCGAAGCAAGGCAGTCAGTCATATGAAATTCAGTGGGAACATTATACAAAGGTAAAAAGGAAACCCAAGTTGGAAACGGTTTCCTCAAGTGGAAATATTCATGTTTGATCCCTGAGCAACTAAATCTCGATGACGAGATTTCTTTAAGGGGGGTAGGTTTGTAACACCCTGGATTTTGCCCCTTTTTTCCTTTTGATTTTGGTCTGGATTTGCCTTTCTATGGCTTAGTGGTCTTGCAGCCTGGAGGGATCACCCTTGATTCCTCTTCCTGAGTGTTTTGTTAACCTCAAAACCATCCCAAGACCTTGCCATTTCCATCTTGGACCAATCCCAATATTCTTTTCCTTGGGAAATTTCCTTTTTCTATTAAAGGAATAACCCTGTTGTCCTGGGTTGTGAAGCAACCCGCATCTCCATCATTCCAAACATTCCAAAATAATTCTCATAAATTGTTTGGGACATATCTTCCTCAGATATGTCAAAACCCTTCCTTGCCATGTTCAAAAATATTTCACCATATTCCTTTTCTGATTTTGCCCTAGCTGTCAAGTTGAGAAGCAAGTACTCTTTATATTTGCTTGCTTGATCCCAAACATTTTGGGCATTCTTTTCTATCCAAATCATTGCTACATGCCAAAATTCAACTTCATTTGGATATTAAATCTCCCTTGGCTAATTTCCAAAGTTTCTGGTCAACTGGAAGCTTTGTGAAGCAAGTGCTAGCTAGGAGTATCCAAATGAGTTGAAATTTTGCATGAATCTTTATATGCTCAAATCATGACTCTCCACCAAGTTTCAACCCTATCCAATCATCTATGTGAGCACAACCTCAAATCTTGGTTTCTGGTCAGATTTTCACTTTGTGAAGCAGCTATATTTTATATTGCTCCATAATTGCTGAAAATTTACCAGAGAATTCTCCCACCCATAAAACCTATCTCCACAAAATTTGGGCTCATTTCATCTTCCCAATAATTCCCTAGAATTTTTCTAATATTCTGGTCAAAGAGGTTCATTGTGAAGGAAGTACCATTTTGGCTTGTCCAAATGGCATGAAATTTTTATGGCACTCTCATATGACCAAATAATCATGTTATACCAAATCTCAGCTCAATTGGCTACTCCATTTGAGTGGTACATCAAGATTGAGTTTCTGGACCAGATTGGTCAGTTGCAAGGCAACCCTATCAAACCTTGGTCCATTTCCCTCCAAACTCCATAGGATTATAGTCCTTCCTACCCTGAACCCCTGTGACATCCTTGTTAGCCCTTATCCTCTTCATCTTGACCATAGCTTCATGCCCAAGTTTGATGCTGGAAACTGTTTAACTAGGTTCAGTCACACCAGTGCTCTCTCGTGACTTCCAGCTGCATAGATATGCTCCAGGAAGGAAGAAGAAGATGCTAGACATCCTTTGGCAGCGAGTAGAGCATGTCAACACCGTGGCCACGCGGTGACCACCGCCCTGGCACGCCATGGACGCGAGCTGCGTGTTTGCCAGCTCAGGCCCCTCCTCTTCCCGTCGGCTTTGCGAGCCTTATCATGTCCAGCAGTTTCTCCTCGCCGTCCTCTTCTCTCTGGAACCCTCACCCCCTCCGTCTTCTTCCTCATCGCGTCGCGACGAACGTCGCCGTATCCGGCTGAGCCGAAGCTCCTCGAGCACACCAGCGCAGCCCCCCTTCGCGTCTTCTTCCCCGTGCCGTCCCCTCCTCCTGTTGGTCATCAGGTCGGCACCACCCCACGCTTGCCAGCTCGCCGGAGCGCCAGAGCAAGGCTAAGGCCGCCACGGCGGCCGTGCTTATCCCCCTCGCCGGCTGGCTATAAATAGCCGAGGCCGGAGCCTTCCCGAGCTCACCACCACCCCCAACAGCCTCCCCTCTCCCTCTGGATCGCTCCCACCTCCTTGCCCGGTCGAATTTCTCGTCGGAGCCCTCTAATTGGCCAGAGCGGCCGCTCTCTGCCACGGCTTGCAGCTGCGCAGCCAGCCCACCCCGGCGCTTGTGGAGACGCCCTCGAGATGTGCCGCACTCCGGCGACCATCCCCGTCCTCTTGCCCGCTCCATTTCCCTGCCAGAGCTCTCCCACTGGCCGGAGCCTCGTGACCGTCCACCGCGGCTGAGAGCTTGCTGGCTCCACTGCTCCTTGGCGTGGGCCACGCCCCCTGGTGAGTGCGCCTCCCCGCGCTGGCTGCTCAGGTGGCCAGAGCGCCGCCTGGGGCGGCCGGAGCGGTCGGGACGAGCGCCGGCGCCGGCGGCTCTCCTTTGCTCTGTGGGCGGGCGTTGGGAAGAAGGAGAGAAGCGGGAGGAGAGAGACGGAGTCAACGCGGGCCCTCGTGTCAGTGAGCCAGTCATCGGGCCCCGCTGTTTAAGTGAAGGCGCCCTCTGGCAAATACGCTTTCGTATGCTAGAAGCGTACTCTGGCGCAGTTCATGACTGAAATACATTTTCTGTCCAGCGGAGGCGTATTACTTAAAAAGGCATTTTCTGTTTTTCAGTCAGGGGCCTGTTAGTGAAGATTTTTCTTATAGATAGGTCCCTGGCAGAAAAACTATTGTATATTTTTATCCACAACTCCGATCGAGGTGATTCCAAAGCCTACTTCTTCGTCTCTTCGAGCCCGTCATGGTTGTATCATTTTCATATTGTTTTGACACTGTGAAAATGACCATTTTGCCCTTGGCCGTAAACAGCCCCCTTCGAGAGAGAACTGTTTCCGGCAATCATTTCCGCGGACTCTCCGCACTTCTTCCCGATGGTTCCTTCACCCTTAGGCAAGCCACAACTCTCATTTGCATAATTGCATTGCAATATCATAGTTTAACTATTTACTTTAAAAGCAAGTATTTGTTATTTGTGAAATGAATTGGATTATACAATGCTTGAGTAAATTCTTCGATAGGTGACTACCATGTTGAGTACCGGATTGTTAGTGACTAGTAGTTAACCCACTCGTTGATGCCATGATGTTGAGATTACCGTCTATGATTATTTTGGATTTTGTCCGGCACTTTATGGAGATGAGTTAGTAGCAGTAGCTTGGACATAGTGGCTATTGGACTACTAGTTGGTTAAAGTTTTCACTTGGATTATTATGCTGTCAGAGTGTCAGCTATGATGAAGAGATTATTCGGAGATAGGATACTTCATGGTTTATCTTGAGTCACCTTTCCGGACTTATCCATGCAGCCATATTTGCCAGTATGGGACGGCCTTGACTTGGTCTGATCGCATGCTCTTTCACCAGTACCGCCCGACAGAGAAGGTTATGCGTGCGCGCTACCCTGGCCCGGTAGGCGGCGATAACCTTGTGAGCCCAGCTGAGTTATATGGTACCAGGTCCCTGTTTGGGACAGTTTGTTAGCCACGACGGTGGCAGGTGTCACGCGGTGACACAGGGGCCACCCAGGGCAGGACTCCGGGGGAGGATGATTGCCGGTGGTACAATGGGAGAGTCACGGGTCAGGCGGGTTTCATTGGAGCAACGCTGGTCCACCCAAATGGGATCACGAGGTCAGGTGCTCCATGGTGTGGGTAAAGTGCATAACCTCTGCAGAGTGTAAAATCTATTCGAATAGCCGCGTCCACGGTATTGGACAGTCCATCCAGACCTCACTAGGTGGTCAACCATAGTAGTGATAATGATTGAAGAACTCATCATAAGATTAGAAGTACTCGGTGGATCGTGAGTATTCTGAGGGTTGTGAGGCAACCCGGAAGAAAGTAAGTTTGTCAGACTTGTAGTGCAGATGGTATCAGGAATATGATATGTTAGCCATGGGATGGCTATGAGATGAGTGGTCGGATGACCACATGATCTGGATTGGGTTTGGAACAGATTCAGATTGGATCCTGAGATTATTCGGAGTATGGATTAAACTACTTAATATGTTTTACCTTACTGCAACTACTTCGGTAGCTATCTTGCTATGATGTTGTCTTGCCTTAATGCTGATGTTTGTTGTAAGCTTGCGAGTACATTCAAAGTACTCACCTGGCGTGTCATGCCAGTTTGTAGGTCATGCCATGATTGCTTGCTTGCCAAGGATTCCGAGTTTCCGAGCTAGGATACGCGTTCTAGCCCGAGTCCCTGCGGAGTGGAGTCCATCACCGTCGTTGCTGTTCTGCTGCCGAGAGAGTCACTCTGCTGTTAGCATAGAGCTACCCCGGGCAGGCATAGTGTCGCCGTGCCAATGTAATCCATGTCCCCTTTGTAACCATATCCATTGTAATAAAGAGCTGATTTGTTCTATGCCAACAGTGTTGTATTCCAGAGGACTTGTCCCTGGGCTAGAATACGGGGCGTCTCAATCTTCTCTGAGCCGGCGTACCACAGGCTAGCACTCACGCTAGCACCTAAGTCACATAAACCATGATAACAGTGATCTCCTATTTTAACCAAGACAACAGGCATGCCAACAACCGGTCTATGTTTATTTTTTTCATCAGGTTTGGCAATTCTAGCAGCTTCATCACATAAGTAAATAACATGCCCATCAATATTTTCTACCAAGAGATCTTTAACCATAGCAACACTAGGTTCTACTTTAATTTGTTCAGATGGTTTAGGTGTTTTAATATTACTTTTGCGAACCACAGTTGATACCTTAGCATGTTCCTTTATCCTAACAGGGAAAGGTGGTTTTTCAATGTAGGCAGTAGGCACAACTGGATCAACATTGTAAATAATAGTTTCCTCTTTAGCTTCTTTAATTTCTTCTTTAATAGGGGGATGATATTTGAACCACTTCTCCTTAGGGAGATCAACATGACTAGCAAATGATTCACAGAAAGAGGCTACTATCTCATAGTCAAGTCCATATTTAGTGCTAAACTTGTGAAAAGCATCGGTATTCATAAAAGATTTAACACAATCAAACTCAAGCTTAATACCTGACTCTTTACCTTCATCGAGTTCCCAATCTTCAGAGTTGCATTTAATTCTTTCCAAAAGATCCCAGCTGAATTCAATAGTCTTCATCATAAAAGAACCAGTACAAGAAGTGTCGAGCATGGATTGATCATCACGAGAAAGCCGAGCATAAAAATTCTGAATGATAATTTCTCTAGAGAGCTCATGATTGGGGCATGAATATAACATTGCCTTAAGCCTCCCCCAAGCTAGAGCGATACTTTCTCCTTCACAAGGCCAAAAATGATATATATAATTCCGATCACGTTGAACTAGATGCATAGGATAATTTTTTTGGGTGAAATTCCAATTTCAATCGATTCCAGTTCCAAGATCCAATATCATCGCATAGCATATACCATGTCAATGCTTTTCCCTTCAAAGATAAAGGGAAAAACTTCTTCTTAGCTTCATCTCGGGATAAACCTGCAAGCTTAAATAATCCACAAATTTCATCCACATATATCAAGTACATATCAGGATGTTCGGTTCCATCTCCTGCATAAGGATTAGCTAGCAGTTGTTCTATCATACCCAAGGAATTTCATAACCAATATTTTCAGTAGGTGCATTAGGTTGAGGGGCAACTAATTGTGCTTCCGTTTGAGGTGAAGATACCCCGAACAAACCCCTCAAAGGATGGTTTTCCATAGTAACAAGTGACCATAAATTTCAGCACGTAGTAATAATTTTTCCTTACCAATTTCCACTTACCAAGAGCGCTTCACTCCCCGGCAATGGAGCTAGAAAAGAGTCTTGATGACCCACAAGTATAGGGGATCAATCGTAGTCCTTTCGATAAGTAAGAGTGTCGAACCCAACGAGGAGCAGAAGGAAATGACAAGTGGTTTTCAACAAGGTATTTTCTGCAAGCACTGAAATAGTCGGTAACAAGTAGTTTGATAGCAAGATCATTTGTAACGGACAAGTAACGGTAATGGTAAACAAAGTGCAGCAAGGTAGGCCAATCCTTTTGTGGCAAAGGACAGACCACAACAGTCTCTTATAATAAGCAAAGTGCTCTTGAGGGTACACGGGAATTTCATCTAGTCACTTTCATCATGTTGGTTTGATTTGCGTTCGCTACTTTGATAATTTGATATGTGGGTGGACAGGTGCTTGGGTGCTGTTCTTACTTGAACAAACCTCCCACTTATGATTAACCCACTCGCAAGCATCCACTACTACGAGAAAAGTATTAAGATAAAATCTAACCATGGCATTAAACATTTGGATCTAAATCGGTCCCTTATGAAGTAGCGCATAAACTAGGGTTTAAGCTTCTGTCACTCTAGCAACCCATCATCTAATAACTACTCCACAATGCATTCCCTTAGGCCCAAATATGGTGAGGTGCCATGTAGTCGACGTTCACATAACACCACTAAGGGAATTAGAACATACATATCATCAAAATATCGAACAGATATCAAGTTCACATAATTACTTGCAACATGATTTCTCCCGTGACCTCAAGAACTAAAGTAACTACTCACAAATGATAATCATGCTCAAGATCAGAGGGGTATTAAATAGCTTAATGGATATGAACATATAATCTTCCACCAAATAAACCATATAGTAATCAACTATAAGATGTAATCAACACTACTAGCCACCCACAAGTACCAATCTAAGGTTCCGGTACAAAGATTGAACACAAGAGATGAACTAGGGTTTGAGAGGAGATGGTGCTATTGAAGATGTTGATGGAGATTGACCTTGCAAAGATGAGAGGGTTGTTGGTGATGACGATGGCTTCGATTTCCCCCTCCGGGAGGGAAGTTCCCCGGCGGAATCGCTCCACTGGAGGGCAAAAGTGCTCCTGCCCAAGTTCCGCCTCGAGATGGCGGCGCTCCGTCCCGAAAGACCTCCCCTTATTTTTTTTCTAGGTCAAAATGACCTATATACCAGAAGATGGACACCGAAGGTGGGCTAGGCTGAGCACAACCCACCAGGGCATGCCTGGGGAGCCTGGCATGCCCTGGTGTCTTGTGCTCACCAGGTGGCCTCCCTCCGGTAGTTATTTGCTCCAGTATTTTTCATATATTCCAAAATAATTCTCCGTGAAGTTTCAGCTTATTTGGAGTTGTGCAGAATAGGTAACTCTGACGTAGCTTTTTCAGGTCCAAAATTCCAACTGCCGGCATTCTCCCTCTTTGTGTAAACCTTGCATATTATGAGAGAAAAGACATTAGAATTACTCCATAAAGCTTTATTATGCATAAATACATTGTAAATAACAGTAGGAAATCATGATGCAAAATGGACGTATCACTATTTTCTCGAGAGAAGCCACTAGTGAAATCCACGGCCCCCGGGTCTACCTTTTATCATATTGCTTTCCGATCTATTTTTCATCGCATTTGTTTTGAGATATATTATTCCCAAAACCCAAAAATACTTTGCTACACTTTTTATTTGCATCTTTTATTTCGTGTTTTATTCAGATCTATTTATCCAAACACATACAAAACAATCTATCTTTTTACCAAGGAGGGATTGACAACCCCTCTTACGCGTTGGGTTGTGAGGATTTATCCTTTGTGTGCAGGTACCGTTTATATAGTGTTGCTTGGTTCTCCTACTGGATTGATACTTTGGTTTCATAACTGAGGGAAATATCTACAGTAGTTGTACTGCATCATCCCTTCCTCTTTGGGGAATACCGACGCAGTTTCAAGCCGCATCAAATGGAATTTCTGGCGCCCTTGCCGGGGAGACATCATCAACATCTATCTGGTTCCTAATCACAAATCTCATCTCCTTGAAATTTACATTATTTGCCATTTGCCTCTTGTTTTCATCTCCCCCACTTCACAAAATTTGCCATTTTATTTGCCTTCTTTTTCGTTCGCCTTTTTCTCGTCAGATTTGTTTTTCATTTGAAATCTTGTTTGCGTAGTCACGATGACTCAAGAAAACACCAAGTTGTGTGATTTTTCCAATACTAATAACAATGATTTTATTAGTACTCCAATTGCTCCTCCCGCCACTAGTGCAGAATCTTGTGATATTAATGCCGCTTTGCTGAATCTTGTTATGAAAAATCAATTTTCCGGTACTCCTAATGAGGATGCCGCGTCCCATCTAAACACATTCGTAGAATTGTGTGATATGCAAAAGAAAAAAGGTGTGGAAAATGATATTATGAAATTGAAATTATTTCCTTTCTCCTTGTGGGATCATGCAAAAATTTGGTTTTCTTCTTTGCCTCGCAATAGTATTGATTCTTGGGATAAGTGCAAAGATGCTTTTATTACTAAGTATTTTTTGCTCACAAAAATTATTTCCCTTAGAACTCAACTCATGAATTTTAAGCAACTTGAGTATGACCATGTTGCACAATCTTGGGAAAGAATGAAATTGATGCTAAGAAATTATCCTACTCATGGTTTAAATCTTTGGATGATCATACAAAATTTTATGCGGGATTGAATTTTGTTTCTAGAAATCTTTTAGATTCCGCCACGGGTGGTACTTTTATGGAAATTACTTTGGGTGAAGCTACTAAATTTCTACGTAATATCCTGGCAAATTATTCACAATGGCATACCAAAAGAGCACCTACTAGTAAAAAAGTAATTCGGTTGAAGAAATTAGTACTTTGAGTGAAAAAGTTGATGCTCTTATGAAATTGGTTGCTAGTAAAAGTGCTCCTATTGATCTTAATGATGTGCCTTTGTCTACTTTGATTAAGCAAAATAGTGATCCCGTAGATGTGAATTTTGTCTCATGAAACAATTTCAATAACAATGCTTATAGAGGTAATTTTAATCCTAGGCCTTTTCGTGGAAATTCCTCTAATAATTATGGTAATTCCTATGGTAATTCTTCTTACAATAATAATAGGAACCCCTCTGATCTTGAGAGTAATATTAAAGAATTTATCAATGCTTAAAAAGTTTTCAATACTACGATAGAAGAAAATTTGAATAAGATTGATGATATGTCTAGAAGCATCGATAGAATTTCTCATGATGTAGAAAATCTCAAGATTAAAAATTTTCCACCCTAAGTTGATATTAATGAATCAATTAAAGCTTTATATGTTTCTACAGATGAAAGTAAGAAAAGAACCGCTATGCTTAGAGCTAAAAGAGAATTTTTGGAAAGAGCGTTTTCTAGTGATTGCTTTCATAAAAATGATGAAGATCTTAAAGTGATTGGTGTTTCTTCTATTGATTCATTTTTTTGTAAAATTTAAATTGATGATGAAGGGGCTGAAGAAGAGTTAACTTTAGCCAGAGGACGTCCCGATAATTTGGAGGGTGAAAATCTTGATGAAAAAATTGATAAAAGTGGGTTTGGAGAGGTCAAAACTTTAACTAGTGATGTGCCCACTCTTTTGGATTACAAACACTTCAATTATGATAATTGCTCTTTGATTGAATGTATTTCTTTGTTGCAATCCATGATAAATTCACCCCATGCTTATGAACAAAACAAAGCTTTTACTAAACATATCGTAGATGCCATGATGAAAGCTTTAGAAGAACAATTGGAGCTAGAGATTTCTATTCCTAGAAAATTACATGATGAATGGGAACCTACCATTAAAGTCAAGATTAAAAATTATGAGTGCTTTGCTTTATGTGACTTGGGTGCGAGTGTTTCCACAATTCCGAAATCTATATGTGATGTGCTTGGTCTTACCGATATTGAAGAATGTTCTCTTAATTTGCACTTGGCAGATTCTACTATTAAAAAACCTATGGGAAGAATTAATGATGTTCTTATTCTTGCAAATAGGAACTATGTGCCCAAAGATTTTATTGTTCTTGATATTGATTGCAATCTGTCTTGTCCAATCATATTGGTAGACCGTTTTTACATACTATTGGTGCCATGATTGATATGAAAGAAGGCAATATTAAATTTCAATTTCCACTAAGAAAGGGTATGAAACACTTCCCTAGAACAAGAATTAAGCCACCATATGAATCAATCATGAGTGTTAGGACCGAGAGTATATCGACCAGAGGGGGGTGAATGGGAGATTCAAATTTTCTTTCGAAAGCTTTGAAACACGACCCAATCACAACAGCGGAATATAATTTTAAAGGAAATAGACTGAGTCAATTTTCTTTGTCAGAAGCATATTCATCGATGAAAGCATTAACAACAATACGTGCTTGATGAATCACAGGTTTAACCACAATGAGAGTAGTACAACATGCAAACAGATGTAGCAGAATAAGGTACAACATAGTTGAAACTGAACAAAAAGCTATAGAACTATTTCACACATAAATCTAATGCACAGGAAGGAGACGAAGAACAAAGTGATCAAGAATTCTATCAGCACAGAGCACGAATGATAACTGTTGAAGGAAATTGCAGTAGAGTAGAATTAACCAGTGGTGCTCGATGGCGACAGAGAGATTTGGTAGACCAGTTCACCCTTCTGCCAAAGGGCTACGTCTGGTTGGAGGGGTTGTGACTTAACACAGAAGATAAACTCTCTTCACCCTATTCTCCTTCAACGCAGAGCTGATCAGACTCAGGTTGATTTCACTCATGGCAGATCCTTATTGGCGATCTCCAAACCTTCGGTCGACCTTCGCGAACCACAATCACTCTTGGTTACTGAAGATCAGGCTCGGTGAAGACAACGACTCTTCATCACTCGAAGCCGAAACCTATCCATCTGGAGAGTGCGCAGCTATCAAGAGTAATAGGTACAAGAACTCTCGCTCAGAACTACTGTGATGCTAAACCACTGTCTAAGCTTGGGCTCTTGGTTTTTCTCTCGGTGGATCTTAAACTCAAATCACTCAGAGAGGGGTTGCTCAAATCAATCTTCTCAGAAATCTCAAGCGGAGCAGCCAACGGACAACGTTGGAGTGGGGTGCCTATTTATAGCCACAGCCTTCCCTCATGGGAAAAGACCAAATTAGACATCGGGCTCAGCCAATGGCCGAACGACACGATTCCAACGGTCGGATTTGAGCACAACGGTAACATTTCTTGCGGAACAAGTAATGCTAACTCCTCGGTCTGAGACAAATCTCTCGCAGTGAAGAAGAACTAGTCTCTTGCTGATGAGTATTTGCTCGGAGCACAAAGAGATTTCCCTCGCAACTTTCATAGGTTTTGGCTAAGTATCACAGCGGATCTAAGCATCGAGAACCTATACCCCTCTTAATAGTATGGAGGTCCTATGACTCAAATGAATGAAAGAAGAACACCTAAATGAATGCTACGTCTTCACTTGGTCTTTGACTTCCATCGCTGCAGTCAATTTCTTCGGACGACAGTACCAATCAAAAGCTTCACTTCAGTAGTAAACTTTCGAGGGGTCGATTTCTTCACATCAATCTTCTCGACTCTATCACTTCAACAAATGTAGCTCGTTCTTCTCTGCAATGCAGATGTACTTCGGTGAAGTTCCTTGAACTCAGCACTGGAGATAACATATTCTTCGGTTGTGTATGGACTTTTTCTCTCTGTATGCACTGGCAAACAAATCAGTCCATACCTGTTTCTGTCAACAATCTCCAAAACACAAGGTAGGTAGATATTGCACCAACAATCTCCCCCTTTTTGGACTATTGTTAAGAAAACAGATCACATCGAATGATAGATAAAGAATTAAATGTAGTGTGAAGAATAATGAAATATGAGAGATAAATACGAAGATAACATATTCTCCCCCTTAAGATATGCTTCGGTTTTCAATGATCGGGGAAAGGTGATATTTCTCTTCGTATGAGTGTCATTGACAGCTGATCATATACTTGAGTTCTTTCAATGCACTCAATGTGTCTGAGGTAGTTCCTGTCACAAAAACTTCAACGAAGGTTAGATGTAAAATAAGCGTTGATTGGCTTGTGACAAGGATATGTCATGAAGGTTTTCTCAGAACACAATTTGAATCCACACGAGAGGTAGTTTTCCTGCATGTTAGGTAATCAATATGATCAGAGCAGGATCGAATAAGAATACATTGCTCAGAGTGGATATGCTTCGAAGGTGATTTTCCTGCAATATAGATGATGCAAATGATATCTGTGAGGAAAAACACTTTGTTAGTCATATACATAGCCTTCAATAAGGCATTTGTGCATAGGCTGACATAATCTTCCTGCACGGTTAGATAATGAGAGACAGCAATAAGAGCATATCCAACCACAACAGTTATAGTTCATTTAATACTTGAGATACTTCTTCATAAAAATATCATCATTTGATGATTGTCTGTTCTTCTTCGAGGAGCAGTTATGTGTCCCTGTAAGAAAGATAATTGTTTGTGATAAGCATTCACAACACAAACACATTTAAAGGTACCTGCAGACAAATAGTGCGAAGCAAATGATATTGCACGCGGGGGGTTATTAACGTTACATGACGATCGAGTGTTTCAGCACCACATGCGGTGCGATAAAGTTCTTGAAGCAAATTGTTCGAGGGAAAACCAAATGGCGAAAGAAAACACACACCCTGCAAACCCCGATAAACTATCACTCGATGTAATTCTCCCCCTTTTTGTCAACAAGTGTCAAAAAGGAAAGAGAGGACATTCGAGGAATTACTCCATGGGAGAATCTTCTGAATCAGAATTGAAACCACTCGAAGAATCAGAGTCAGAAGAATGTGGAATGGTCGAGGCAGAAGCAGGAGTAGCAGCCTTGGCCTTGGAAGACTTGGAAGGACGGACATCTGGCTTGTAGATACGAGTACTGGCTGTATCTGCAATTTCATCATCATGATTGACAAACAGCAGATCCGTTGAAGCAGAACGATGTGGGAGCACTGGAGTTTGTCTTCGGATGCGCGGTACTTCAAGCAAGTCCAGATGATCATATTCCTTGAAGAGGCCCTTCTTGGCTAGATCCTTGCGAGGGTAATGCTTCCACAACATGGTCCATGATCGCTTTCTTGCATCCTTCTCATGCAGAAGAATTTGTCGAGTGTGATTATGAATCAGATTCAACTCAGCCATCAATTCCACCTTTTCTTTTCTATCCATCTTGATGTGTCTTTCCAGAGTCTACTGTGTGCGAATACAAATCTCATAGATTGATGGATTTTCTTCGTGAGGGATTTCAATCCGGGCTTCCTTAACCTTCGGAGCATTTTCAGATGCAGAAGCGTTTGCAGCAGTATCGACCGGTTCCTTCCCTTTTCTATTATCCTTCACCATGCGCAGAGTGTCACGAACAGGTGGCATGAATACTTTCGGCTTGTAAGCGCAGAAGAATTTCTCATTTGTGAGCTACTCAATGCCGAACATTATCCATGGAGCATACAGCTTTAGCGATTGAGGGCTATCTGCAACACATGCCAGGTTTCGAATAAAAAGATTAGGAATGTCAAACTTGATTCCCTGAGAAATTGCAACAAGAGCATTTCCTACGATGCCTTTGATGGAGTTGGGCCAGTTTGTTGGCGTGATGGTATTGCACAGAATGTGGAATAACACTTTGTTGTCATAGGCCAACTTCTTCGGATCAACATCAATTCATTCGTCGCCCACCATGGTGGGATCCATCAAGACATGGAGTTGTGCTTCGGACACTTCCCAGAAATGCAGTCCGTGTTCTCTGTCATTCTCAAATTCACATCGAGGCAAATTTAGCATAGCCAGAAAATGATCTACCGAGCATTTGATTCTCTCTCTGCCAGTCATCCATTCAAGCGTCCAAGTTGAGGTATTTCCCATTTCTCCTGTGATGTACAGTGTGGCATAGAACTGAAGAATAACTTCCTTGTTCCATCCATAATTAAAACGCATGAAACCCTTCAGAAGAGCATGTTCTATATGATCAATTGCATTCAGGAAGCAAGGCATTTCTTCGAGCTTGGCGAAGTTCAACATCTTATGATTAAAAATTATGTGCTTGCCAAACAAGATCCGAGCATAATAGATTGCTTGTTCTTCAGTCCAGAACCTCGGTGACAATGATGTCCTTTCTCCTTCATACGGGCTGACCCCAAAGAATGTAAGCTTCGATGAATGAAGCCGTTCATTGAATGCGGGGCCATTGGGGCCATACTCAGCTGAAAATAGCGAAAATGATTCCTGAGGATTTTTCTTAAGTTCTTCCTCGCTAATTTCCATCGGCTGAACATCTTCAGAGACATGTGCATTCTCATCAATGGGTTTCAATGGTGCAAGAGGATTTGAACCCTTTTCTGAAGCAGATGGCATAGGATCATTAGACTGACTGTCATTTGTCTTCGCTGGAACTCCTTCAGCAGCTTTCTCAGATTTAGGCACAAGGGCCTTTTCTTTTGGTGAGGTCTCAACTGAGGGTGGCACAACAACCTTTTCAGACTCTTGAGTCACAACTTGATCTCCTTCAGTCTGCTGAGGCAACACTGGTGGTACAACTTGGTGTGGCAAAACTGGTGGTGCAACTTCTTGTCCTTTCTCTTCGGGAGCCATGGGCTCTTCAAATTTCTTCTCTTCCTGTTCTGGCTATGAAGCCAAAGAACCAGGAGTAGGGTTAACCTCCATCGGGGCAGGGGCACCAGATGAGGAGACTGTAGGGATATTTACTTGGGAAGCAATTAGCTCCCCCTCAACCTTCTCACCCTCCTTGGTGGATCCAGAGGGTTCAGCTTGAATTTCCTTCAAAGGCAATGAAGTTGCCTTTTCCATTTCAATCTCTTTGTCAATTCTTTCTTAAGGAACATTTTGCTCAGGCACGACATTTGCTTCATCAGGATTAACCAGATAAATGTCCACTACATCAGCTTCTTGTGTAGCTGAGGTAGGAATGATGACAACCGCAGGCACAGACTGTTGTTCGGTAACTTCCTCGGGACGAGGGGATGGTGGTATCTGTTGCAGTGGGACACTTATATCAAAGGGTGCATCAGTAGTCACAGATTGGATACGACGATCCTTGATCTCTTCCGGCTTATTGGCTCTAGCCTGAGCTCTTTGACGTTTCTCTTCTCTTTCTCTGCGTCGAGCAAGATCTTGACGCTTAATCTCATCGTTCCTACGATCACAAAGCTGAGAGACATCCATCTTCATCTTGGAGTGCCAATCAATCTTGTTATTTCTCATGGTAGTGAGAGCTTTGGTGATCTCAAGGATTCCCTTGTTTACGTCTTTTCTTTTAGACTCAGACTGAGCTTCCCTTCTCATTTTCTCAAGAAGCTTCTTATCATCGACAGCTTGATTGAGTTCTTTGGTAATTTCTCTCAGCTCAGAGAAGTGCTTTGCTACCATCTTGGTAACATCTTCAGGCAACCCCAAGCTACTCAACTCAGCTGGATTTGCTTCATAGAAGGCACCTTCAATGATGTTAAATATAAGATCAAAATCATATTCCTCTATGGGAGCAGGAATGATTTTCTTTGTCTTCTTGGCAGGAGCAGCAGCTTTTTCATCAGTAATCAACTTTCTCTTTGCCACTGGGATAGCAGAACCCGAAGGTTTATTTGAGGGGACGGGAGCAAGCCTTGGTGAAGATCTCACTTGTGGCGAAATCTTTGCTGGAGATGGAGTTTGGTACGGCTTATCAAGCAGTGCTTTTTGATCATACATGGGAATTTCTTCACCAGCATTATCATCAGAAGAATCCTCATCAGACGAGGCAGACGCAACCTTTCTAGATTTACTTGCAACAGACTTCTTCTTCGGGGCTCGAGGGGAAACAGACTTCCTCTTTTTATTTTTTTTCGGGCAGACGCCCTCTCCTTCTTCTCTAGCACATCCTGTTGAGTCAATTCAACATTTCGCTGTTCCACTTGATTTTTCTTCGCCTCTTTGGCGTCACACTTGGACTTGGCCTTTGCATGTTTCTCAACTTCCTCGGGAAAATCAGCTATAGTCTTCAACGAGTCTGTATGAGCATTGGGAGGAGGAGCTGGTCTGGCTTTTTCATCATTAGGACCTAGGCAGCCCTCCGCAATGCAGTCATTCCACGGTGGAGTGAATGCAAACAGGATCTGGTATTTCCTTCGGACGTTCTCATAATTAAACCATTTCTTCGCCCAATGACGATGAATCTTCTGCAGCCTGTTGTTCGTTTCCTGAGCAGTTTCTACTCCAGGTGGAGTCTTGTACGTTTCCTAATCAGACATTTCAGCCACAATATTCCTTTCTCTTCCGCAGCCACCCTTCTTGGGATTTCCATCAGAGAACATGGTTTTGGATTATGTGACTAGCTCATCCTCTGGCTGACTTTGAGCTGAGGGAACATCATCATCTTCTTCAGCAGATTCTGATTCGACCTTTTTCTTCGGTGCTTTTCGCGGCTTTGCAGATTTTCTTTCAACCATCTTAGCTATGTCAGCCACACGAGGCTGCTGTGGAATATCTTGTTCAGACCCAGAATGCTCATCTGAACTATTTGCCATGACCACTCCTGAGAGAAAAATGCAAATACAAAAGAAAACACAGGAAGAAGTCACAAACATGCACAGAAGAATTTTAACACAAAACAGATAAGTTTTCAGAAGAAGCATGGGATCCATGGCATACACTTGCAAGATATCGTCGAGTGAATTGCAATATGTCTTAAGATAACATAACAAATCCTCTAATCTTTCGATGTATACACAGTGAACCCTAGATACAGAAGACTGGTACGAGGAACAACTACAAACCGTACAAGTCATGTCTTAGTAAATCCTAAAGATCTACCACAAGAAAATAACACAAGATAAATTGCGTTGGGATGAACTGCCTTAGAACAGGAAGGGAATAGGGCAAGTTCTAGATTTGAATGCCATAACTTGGCGAGACAGATCGACTATAGTAGCACGGGAGAGAGGAGTTACCGCACTGGTGCGACCAACGGTGACGGAGCTCCGCCGGAGTTGCACGGCGAGGCTTGACGTCGACGCTGCTTCGAGCTCGGGCTCGGGAGGAGGGCAAGAGGAGAGTTTGAGGATGAACAGGGAAAGAACTAAGGAAGAAGAGACCCAGAGAGGGGGTTTATATAGCCTGGGGGAGAAACCGCCCTCTCCGAAATCTACGGACGAAAAACTCGGGACGTTCCAGATGCAACGGACGGGATCACAATCAAGAGATCGTGGGCACGTGTCAGCCATTTCCTGGGAAAATCTCGGTAACTGAACTGGATGCCGAAAGGTTTGAGGAAGCGCAAGCGCCAAAACAGATGAAATATTGAAGTTAATTTCATTCGCGATCAAGGATGCCGGAATGAAATCTTCTTCAGATCAAGTTGCATGTTTCTGACACGATGAACCGAGAACAAACCAGAAAGAGAACAGACTCGAAACACAAACCTACCAAAAGAAAAACACAAACACTTCGAGAGAAAACCCAGAAAGATAAGCACCAACAATAATAGATCTCAGGGCTTGAGATAAACATGAGATATCCCTGAGAGGGTTTCCTGCAAGAAATGATTAGTTCTTCTTCACAACCCACACTTGTGTGGGAGGTGAGGATCTCATCTGCTTTGCTTGGCTTGGAATATTTCTTCGGCGAGTCCTTTGAGATACCTGTGCACTATGATAGTAATCATATGAATAGGCATTGAAGTTGTTTCCAGATACATGAGTGTAATGATTCGAAGATGTATGCATGTACTCCTTCTAACGTAGTACAGGGTGATAATCATTCAAGAATAATATTCGAGAAGACTTGGAATGACAACCGTTTCCTCGTCGATGATTATCCTGCACTGTCAGGTTAGCAGTAACAGATAAATTTTCAACGGTGCACTTCTTTACCCAAATTTGCTTCATGGATGAACCTGTCCTGCAGTTAGTTCCAACATATCGAGCGAAAACCTTACCATTTTGTTGTTTGAAGAGTTTGTATTTGAGCCATCAGACTCGTCAGAATCGACAGGAATGGGTGACGGATAACTAGTTAGAATTTCAGGTTCGAGAGTTTTACTCTTTGCACGAATCCATGTCGTATGAGGATACTGTTCGGGAGTCCAATATGATCCATCCTCATTAAGTTTCTTTTCGAAACGTAATCCTTCCTTCTGAGGATTTTTAGGAAGTATGGACTTCTTGAGCACATCACATAAGGTTTGATGCCCTTTTAGGCTCCTTAGCATTCCAGTCCCAAGTAAGCCCTTTAACCTACAATTTTCTTCAGTAATAGCAGCAAAATCCTCGGAAGAGGGGTCAGTAGTGGTGCCAACATTGGTAGTAGCAATATTCTCTTTGGCAGCATTAGAGGTTTCAGCATGAGATTCAGCATTGCTACGTTCTAGGCATTTTAAGCACGGGGCACAAAATCATCAGGAATTTGAACAGATTGCTCGGCGAAGAGAGAAGCTTTCTCTAAAACCAGCTCGTTATGAGACTCTTTTAGTGACACGAGTTCTTGATTCCTGTTAAGGAGTTCATTTGATAAACCCTCGTAGTCGACTGTGAGTGAGTCATATCGAATGGTGAGATCATCAATAGTTGATGAAGAAGCATCTTGCTCTTCAATCAACTTTTGATTCTTCTCCATCTCTTCGACCAGTAATCCTTTAGTTTTCCTGAGATTTCTTTCAACCATTTCAAGTTCATCATGTTGGGATTTAGCAATCTTGACCAGCTTGGCATAAGATATATATTCAGGAGAATATTCATTCATGGATCTTAGGTGTTTGGCAGATACCTGGTCCTTTGAAGATTTTGCCATGAGACAAAAGGTGATCGGTTCATCATCGCTTGAATCATCATTACTTGAAATGTCACTATCAGTATCTGATTCGCTGAAGTTCTTTGATGATCCAATAGCAACATATGCATTACTTCTCCCAATCCTGTTGTAGAATTCTTCATCATCTGATTCAGTGTCAGTAGCTTCTTCTTCAGAATCCACGGTCAGATCCGCATACGCTCGGTTTATCCATGACATCCTCTTCATATTTGATTCAATGATAGCTCTGGCTTTCACGTCAGTGACTGGTCTCGTCGAAGAAGATGACGGAGCTGCAATTTCCTTTGAGAGCTTAGTATGATGATCCATTCGAGTAAAACCATTGCAGTGAAGGTATTTCCATCTGCTGCTAGGTTTTCCTTCCCAACCAGGATAATCAGCGATGACATGGCCGTATAACTTGCACTTGAAGCACTTCATATCTTTCAGAGGCAAACTTCTTCTCGATGATTCTGGCTCATCAGGCTCATCATTATTTGTGAGACAGAGATTGTGTCTTTTTAGATCACATAGCCTTTGAGTGAGCATTTCAAGTTCTCTGGTGATGGTGTGTTGATTCTCGACATCTTCTTCTTCAGAACTGCCATATTGTGAGAGAATTTCTCCTTCACTTTCTAAAGAAGATTATTGATTAGCATTTTCCAGCTCCATCTTTTCTTCATGAATGGACATCAGTGTCATGACCTCAACATAGTGAAGCTCTTCATAGCCAGGTCTTTGTTTGATTTCAGACACAATGGGATCGAAGGATTCGTCAAGTGCGCTCAGAAGCTTGTTGACTACATCTCTATCGGTGATATCAGTTACTCCCCGCTGATGTAGTCTTTCGACAATGTTTGTCAATCGATCGGTGAGTTCATGGCACTTTCTTTACGAAGGCTTCTGAATCTAGTGAACATAGCTCAAAGCATTTTAGTGTGAGGATCTGATCGGGTGACAAATTCTTCATGGGCACTGTTGAGAGCATCCCAAATTTGCTTTGCTGTGTTGAGCCTGTGGAACCGAAGGAAAATGTCTTTTGATAGACTACCACAGATGACATCTTTTGCTTGAGCATCCAACTACAGATTTGCTTTATCATTGGAAGTCAGATTATTTTATTGCTGAATGGTGTAGCCATCTTCTACAATCTGCCATAGATCATAGTTGACAGCTTGAATTCTGATTCTCATTCGTTCCTTCCAGTAGAGATAGTCATTTCCATCGAAGATGGGAAACCTTTCAGAGTGCGAGGATCTATCTGCAAGCGACATACTCAAAACTCCAAGCACGTTAGACCTTTAATAAACAGAGACAGGGAGTACCTGCTCTAATAATAATTGTTCGGACCGAGAGTATATCGACCAGAGGGGGGTGAATGGGAGATTCAAATTTTCTTTCGAAAGCTTTGAAACACGACCCAATCATACCAGCGGAATATAATTTTGAAGGAAATAGACTAAGTCAATTTTCTTCGTCAGAAGCATATTCATTGATGAATGCATTAACAACAGTACGTGCTTGATGAATCACAGGTTTAACCACAATGAGAGTAGTACAACATGCAAACAGATGTAGCAGAATAAGGCACAACATAGTTGAAACTGAATAAAAAGCTATAGAACTATTTCACACGTAAATCTAATGCACAGGAAGGAGACAAAGAACAAAGCGATCAAGAATTCTATCGGCACAGAGCATGAATGATAACTGCTGAAGGAAATTGCATTAGAGTAGAATTAACCAGTAGTGCTTGATGGCGACAGAGACATTTGGTAGACCAGTTCACCCTTCTGCCAAAGGGCTACGTCTGGTTGGAGGGGATGTGACTTAACACAAAAGATAAACTCTCTTCACCCTATTCTCCTTGAACACAGAGCTGATCAGGCTCAGGTTGATTTCACTCATGGCAGATCCTTATCGGTGATCTCCAAACCTTTGGTCGACCTTCGCTTACCACAATCACTCTTGGTTGCTGAAGATCAGGCTCGGTGAAGACAACGACTCTTCATCACTCGAAGCCGAAACCTATCCGTCTAGAGAGTGCACAGCTCTCAAGAGTAATAGGTACAAGAACTCTCACTCAGAACTACTGTGATGCTAAACCACTGTCTAAGCTTGGGCCCTTGGTTTTTCTCTCGGTGGATCTTAAACTCAAATCACTCGAAGAGGGCTCAAATCAATCTTCTCAGAAATCTCAAGCAGAGCAGCCAACGGACAACGTTGAAGCGGCGTGCCTATTTATAGCCGCAGCCTTCTCTGATGGAAAAAGAACAAATTAGACATCGAGCTCAGCCAATGGTCGAATGACATGATTCCAACGGTCGGATTTGAGCACAAGGGTAACATTTCTTGCGGAACAAGTAATGCTAACTCCTCGGTTTGAGACAAATCTCTCGTGGTGAAGAAGAACTAGTCTCTTGCTGACGAGCATTTGCTCGGAGCACAAAGAGATTTCTCTCGCAACTTTCATAGGTTTTGGCTAAGTATCATAGTGGATCTAAGCATCGAGAACCTATACCCCTCTTAATAGTACGGAGGTCCTATGTCTCAAATGAATGAAAGAAGAACACCTAAATGAATGCTACGTCTTCACTTAGTCTTCGACTTCCATCTGTGCAGTCAATTTCTTCGGACGACAGTACCGAATCAAAACCTTCGCTTCAGTAGTAAACTTTCAAGGGGTAGATTTCTTCACATCAATCTTGTCGACTCTATCACTTCAACAAATGTAGCTCGTTCTTCTCTTCAATGCATATGTACTTCGGTTAAGTTCCTCGAACTCAGCACCGAAGATAGCATATTCTTCGGTTGTGTATGGACTTTTTCTCTATGTATGCACTGGCAAACAAATCAATCCATACCTATTTCTGTCAACAATCTCCAAAACACAATGTAGACATATATTGCACCAACAATGAGGGCATCCTATGGATCAAAATCTAAAGATGACAATACTTGAATCTATGCATTATGCCTAGCTAGGGGCATAAACGATAGCGCTTGTTGGGAGGCAACCCAATAAATAAAATTTATTTTTGCCTTTTTATTTCTGTTCTTGAGTGTTTGAGCAATTATGCCTCTATTGTGATTGTGTTTTTTATGTTTTAATTAGTTTTTATGCCAAGTAAAGCCTTTGGGATAGCTTTGGTGATAGTTGATTTGTTCCTATTGAAAAACAGAAACTTTTGCGTCCAGTAACAGAATTGTTTAAATTCACAGAATAAACGAAAAATCCTGAATTTTTTACACAAGATTGATTTACAAATTTCTTCTGTTTTCCTAATGATCATAATATTTGGAGTTACAGAAGTATGAGAACAATTCACATCTTTACAGACTGTTCTGTTTTTGATAGATTCTGTTTTCTTTGCATTGTGTGCTTATTTTGATGAATCTATGGATTGTATTGGAGGGTATAAGCCATGGCAAAGTTAGAATACAGTAGATATAATGCAATAACAAAATTTGAATGGGTTTGCAACAGTACTTAAAGTAAAGATTGGTTTTCTTATACTAACGAATCTCATGAAGGTTTTGTTAAGTTTTGTGTGATTGAAGTTTTCAAGTTTTGGGTGAGATCACGATGGATGAAGGAATTAGAAGTGTCAAGAGCCTAAGATTGGGGATGACCCATGGCACCCCAAGTTAATATTCAAGGAGAACCAAGCAACTAAGCTTGGGGATTCCCCGGAAGGCATCCCCTCTTTCTTCTAACGACTATCGGTATTTTACTTGGAGCTATATTTTTATTCGTCACATATCATGAGTTTTGCTTGGAGTGTCTTGTATTATATGAGTCTTTGCTTTTTTTTGATTTTTAGTTTGTCACAAGTACCCTTGCTGGACACACCTATTTGAGAGAGCCAAAATTATGCTATGATTTGTTAGAATTGCTCTATATGCTTCACTTAAATTTTTTGAGCTATGGAATTGCTCTGGTGCTTCACTTATATCTTTTTGAGCACGGTGTGCTTTAATATTTTTGAAGAAATCCTCTCATGCTTCACTTAGATTAATTTGAGAGTTAGTAAATTTTTTAAGAAATCCTCTCATGCTTCACTTATATTATTTTGAGAGAAGAAATTTTTTAAGCTCATGTTCTTCACTTAAATTTATTTGAGCTTGTCAAAAGCAATTGCAACATATGAAACTAGTCCCAAAGTGATAGATATTCAAGAGGGATATAATACAAACTTTCATGAAGATCATTGGACAAAATAAACTTGATTCTTTGTAATAGTTTTGAGATATGATGATAGTAATATATGAGTCATGTTGGTGAGTAATTATGCTTTAGTAAGAATATTGGTGTTAAGGTTTGTGATTCCCTATGCAAGCACGAAAGTCAATAGTTATGCAATGAAATTACATCCTGCTTGTGGTGCATTATTCGGTGTTTAGTTATGCTCAATGCTTGCTTATGTGAATTTTTGTTTCTTGGTTAGTTGCTTCTCAATCTTTTTGCTAGCCTCCACTTGTACAAAGTAGAAATACTGCTTGTGCATGCAAAATCTTTAAACCCAGTTTTGCCATATGAGTCCACCATACCTACCTATATGCGGTATTTCTGTGCCATTCTAAGCAAATTTGTATGTGCCAACTCTAATTTTTCAAAATGAATTTCCTTTTTGTGTACCCATATCGTTCATGAGGCGACAGGGGGTGGCCAATATTTTCCATGCTAGATGTGTTATTCTCAAGATGAGTGTTTATTCACCTGTCATTGCATGAGAGTATGGCGGTAATAGGGATGCCCAATCCCGAAATGAAAAAGAAATTTACTTTATGTTGTCAAATAATAAATTCCTTGGAAAGGGTTGGTATGGACGGTACCCGTGGATACGGCTAGCCGTGGAATGTGAAAGTATGGTGGAAAAAGGAATAAACTTTATTTTATGTTTGGGAACCGCCTATAATATATCTAGCATGGAAAGTGTTGGGAATTACTCGGTTATTTTCGTTGATGGGAAAAGAATGCCTCTCAAAAACAAATTATCTCTCAATTTAAGCTTTGAGCTCTGACACCTCTACAAATCACTACGTCCCTCTGCGAAGGGCCTATCTATTTAGTTTATGCAATTTTTATTTTTATTTGAGTCTCCATCTTCTCTTATAAAGCACCAACTAGGGAGCACTATGATCATACTTGTGCATTGGATGTAGCTAATATTCTAGTGTGTTTCATGAATGGATCAATGATTGGTAGACGAGTAGGAATTAAGCTTGGGGATGCTGATACGTCTCCAATATATCTATAATTTTTTATTGTTCCATGTTGTTATATTATCATTCCTGGATGTTTTACTATCATTTTATAGCAACTTTATATCATTTTTTGGGACTAACCTATTGACATAGTGCCCAGTGCCAATTGCTGTTTTTTGCTTGTTTTTTACTTCACAAAATATCAGTACCAAACGGAGTCCAAATGCAGCAAAACTTTTTGGAGATTTTTTTGGACCAGAAGACACCTTGGGGATCAAGAAAGCACCTGGGAGGAGGCCCGTGGGCCCAAGATACACCAGGGCACGCCCAAGAGCCCAAGCGCGCCCTGATGTATCTTGGGGCCCACGGAGGTCTCCTCCACCGCCTCTTCACCCTATAAATTCCCAAATATTCCAGAAACCCTAGGGGAGTCGACGAAACACAATTCCAGCCGCCGCAAGTTCCAGAACCACGAGATCCAATCTAACACCATCATGGAGGGGTTCATCATCGTCATTGGTGCCTATCAGATGATGCGTGAGTAGTCCATCATAGACCTAAGGGTCCATAGGCAGTAGCTAGATGGCTTATTCTCTCTTTTTGCTTCTCAATACAATGGTCTCTTGGAGATCTATTTGATGTAAACCTTTTTGCTGTGTGTTTGTTGGGATCCGATGAACTTTGAGTTTATGATCAGATCTATATCCATGAATGTTATTTGAGTTTTCTTTGATATCTTATATGCATGATTATTTATAACCTCGTATTTCTTCTTCGAATCTTTGGTTTAGTTAGGCCAACTAGATCGATTTTTCTTGCCTTGGGAAGAGGTGCTTTGTGATGGGTTCAATCTTGCGGTGTCCTCTCCCAGTGACAGAAGGGGCAGCGAGGCACGCATGTATCGTTGCTATTAAGGATAACAAGATGAGGTCTATTCCTACATGAATAGATCTTGTCTACATCATGTCATCGTTCTTATTGCATTACTCCGTTTCTCCATGAACTTAATACACTAGATGCATGCTGGATAGCGGTCGATGTGTGGAGTAATAGTAGTAGATGTAGGCAGGAGTCGGTCTACTAATCTTGGACGTGATGCCTATATATTGATCATTGCCATGGATATTGTCATAATTATTCGATCTTCTATCAATTGCCCAACAGTAATTTGTGTACCCACCATATGCTATTTTCTCGAGAGAAGCCACTAGTGAAATCTACGGCCCCTAGGTCTATCTTTTATCATATTGCTTTCCGATCTATTTTTCATCGCATTTGTTTTCAGATCTATTATTCCCAAAACCCAAAAATACTTTGCTGCACTTTTTATTTGCATCTTTTATTTTGCATTTTATTCAGATCTATTTATCCAAACACATACAAAACAATCTATCTTTTTACCGAGGAGGGATTGACAACCCCTCTTACGTGTTGGGTTGCGAGGATTTGTCCTTTGTGTGCAGGTACCATTTACATAGTGTTGCTTGGTTCTCCTACTGGATTGATACCTTGGTTTCATAACTAAGGGAAATACCTACCGTAGTTGTATTGCATCATCCCTTTCTCTTTGGGGAAACACCGACGCAGTTTCAAGCCGCATCAGCATCCCTGCCGGCCACCGCAGCACTTGAGACCGCCATCAATGGGTGCGCGCGAGCGCCAGGTCCCCGTAGAGCCCCTCCACGCGCCTTCCCGTGCTCCCTGTGCCCGGGTTCGTCAAGGCTCGAGCTCCAGCGTCCGCTTCGGTGATCGCCGTCGGTGCTACCGGCCATCTCAGTCGCTCCCATCACCACCATTCGGCGCGACTCGACACCCATGTCCGAACGCCCCTAACCACGCGCCAAAAGACCCCCTGTGCACATTTTCCGGCCAACTCCAGTGCGTCACCGCCGTGAAATCGGGTCGCCAGAGGCCCTCCGGCGCCGTTGCCGAAGTGGCTGGCTTGGGGCCCACCCCTGGGTCACTGCCAGTGGGTCCCATGGGCCCAGCTGACTCCGGTCAACTGTGCTGACTGGGCAGCACAGTCACTGACTTGTGGCCCACCCCCTAATTAACTAGTGCTAATTAAACTAATTAGTTTAACTTAAATAGACCCTGACATGTGGGCCCTAGTAACTAATTAACTTAATTAGTTAAATTAACCTTTGTTAATTAGCTCAGTCACTGATAGGTGGGACCCCCTGGTCAGTTTGACCAGTCAAAGTCCACAGTTGACTGTTGGCTATGCAGTCAATTGGGCTCCACTGTCAGCCTCTGAAGCACATCTCTGGGTACACTTCTGTGTACCCATAACATTTAGTATTTAATATATATTTGAATTAATTTAATTATAGAATTTCAGAAAATCGTTTAAACTTTGAAAAATCATATAAAATAATCTATAACTCGGATGAAAATAATTTATATATGAAAATTGCTCAGAAAAATGTGCCTCTAACATGATGTACATGGATTCTTCCCCTTTGTTTCATCTATCCGGTAACCACCGAAAGCCGGGAAAACATTCCCAGATGTTTTCCCGCTCTGTCTGTAACATGTAGCACTGTGTTAGGTCGCCCTAGCATAGCATATTGCCATGTCATGCATCATGATGCATATGATTGCTTTATATTTATTGTTTCTTCCCCCTCTTCTCTTCGGTAGACCCCGAGACCGACGCTGCTCCCGGGTACGACGACACCCCTGACGACTAGTCCCTTTTAGCAGAGCTTCTAGGCAAGCAAAAACCCCTTGATCATTCCTATATCTCCCATTCTTTCTCTCTCATGCTTGCATTAGATTTTGCTACTGTTGTTCGATAGCTCCGATTCTGATGCATAGCCTGCTTTTGTAACCTGCTATTGTACTTTACCACTCCCGATGACGACTCTATCGTGCAACACCTCAAGTGTGAACCCTTCGAGGGTGATTCCTCCAAGGTCACCTTGACGGTTACGTCGAGTGGGAATCCATCAAGGGTGATTCCTGGGTTTCCCCCTTGATGTTATGGACACACGGTTACCTTGACTTTTCCCCAGACCCATGTTGAAGTCCGGTCGGCCCCGAGGGGTACCCGCGAGAGATGTGAAGTCGTATTGACCGTGAGGGTACCCGCGAGATAATTACGCGACATGGCCGGGCATTCTTGACCCTTGCCGTAAGTCCGCGAGACGAGGCGACGGGACCACAGATCGTGGATCATTGATCGTCATCGTGTGCTCCCAAGACACTAACGAGTTTGGATATGTGATTTGAGTAGGCCTCTGACCTTTTCGCACTAACCACCATGTAGGAATAAGTATGGGTACTCGGCGTCGTACAATTCTCCCGAAAGCTCTCAGACATCAGCAATTTAGCGGCGCACGCCTGGTTGGATAGTAACAACATGCGCTTGTATAAGGGGGTGGGTCTGCTCCATGCCACATTGATACGTCTCCGTCGTATCTATAATTTTTGATTATTTCATGCCAATATTATACAACTTTCACATACTTTTGGCGATATTTTATATGATTTATTAGACTAACCTATTGATCCAGTGCCCAGTGCCAGTTCCTGTTTGTTGCATGTTTTTTTTTCCGTAGAATATCCATATCAAACGAAGCCCAAATGCGATAAAAAATTATGGAGAATTAATTTGGAATATATGTGATTTTTGGGAGGTGGAATCCACGCAAACGGAGGCCCACGGCCTCCACAACCCACCAGGGCGCACCGGGCACCCCCTGGCGTGCCCAGGTGTCTTGTGCCCTCCTCGTAAGTCGGTTGGGGCCCTTCTTCGGGCGCAAGAAAGATAATTTATGGAAAAAAAATCATGTAAAAATTTCAGCGCAATCGGAGTTACGGATCTCTGGGAATTTAAGAAACGATGAAGGGCCAGAAAATAGGAAGTGAAACAGAAGAGAACAGAGAGATAGGTCCAATCTAGGAGGGGCTCCTGCCCCTCCGCCGCCATGGCAACCTTGGACCAGAGGGGGAACTCTCCTCCCATCTAGGGGGGAGGCCAAGGAAGAAGAAGAAGGAGGGGGGCTGATAACCCAAAAGTATAGGGGATCGCAACAGTTTTCGAGGGTACAGTATTCAACCCAAATTTATAGATTCGATACAAGAGGAGCCAAAGAATACTTGTAAGTATTAGCAGCTGAGTTGTCAATTCAACCACACCTGGAGATTAATTATCTGCAGCAATATGATCAGTAGCACAGTAATATGATACTTTTGATAGCAGTGATGATGGTAACAGTAAGAGTAACAGTGATTGCAGTGATTTTGTAGCAATTGTAATAGTAGCATCAACAGTAGTAACTTAGCAAGAACAATATATGGAAAATTCATAGGCATTGGATGTAACACCCTAGATTTTGTTTTTTTTCTTTTGATTTTCTTTGGATTATTGCTTTGATTTGCTTTTGTGTGGCTCCGTGGTCCTGAAACTTGGGAAGATCATATCTTCCTAGGCTCCCTAGTGGCTTGTCATCCTCAATTCCATCCCAAGCCCTTGTCATTTTCATCTTGGACCAAATCCGAATATTCTTTTTATTGGGAAGATTCCTTTTTCTATTAAAGGAATAATCATTTTTGCCCTAGGTTGTGAAGCAACCTACCTTTTTGTCATGTTTTTGACTCCCACAAAATTCTCATAAATCCTTTGGGACATATCTTTCAAGGATATGTCAAAATCCTTCCTTGTCATGTTCAAAAATAATTCACAAATATTCCTTATCCTATTCTGCCCTAAGTGGCTTTTTGAGAAGGAAGTGCCATTTAGTTTTGCTTGTTTGCCCCCAAACTTTTTGGACACTCTTTCCTGTCCATATAATTACCTCATGTCAAAATTCAGCTCTATTTGCCTAGTAAATATTCCTGAGCAATTTTTCAAAGTTTCTGTTCAATCAGAGGCCTTGTGAAGGAAGTACAAGCTAGGCATATCCAAATGAGTTGAATTTTTGCAATATCCTTCATATGCCCAAATAATGACTCTTATCCAAATTTCAGCTCATGACATCACTCTATGTGAGAACACCACCAAATCTTGGTTTTTGGTCAGATTTTCAGGTTGTGAGGCAACTATATTTTATATTGCTTCAATATTGCTGAAAATTTACCAGGACATGCTCCTACCCATATAAACCCTGTCCACAAAGCTTTGGCCCATTTGATCTATCCATTTTCCCTCAGCAAATTTTCTTAGATTCTGTCCAGAGAGTTGCATTGTGAAGCAAGTACCATTTTGGTGTATCCAAATGGTATGAAACTTTTATAGTAGCCTCATACTCTTAAATAACTCATCTCTTCCAAAATTCAGCTCAACCCAACTTTATATGTGAGTGCTACTTCATACTTTGTATTTCTGTCCAGTGTGGTGCATTGTGAAGCAAGTACCACCTATCCATCCCTATTTGAGCTGAGTTTTGTCCAACACAGTGGTTTTAGCATGTGATCACATCATGCCAAAGATTAGAGTCTAGATCCATGCCAACCTCTCTTAGTTCACATCAAACACTTTGCTGCTGATGTGGACTCGAGCTAGCTTCAGTCACCTCAGGAGCCCCTGTGCCCGTTTTTTCCTCTTTGGCCTTCTCCTTCGAATGACCAATCTGCTGGACATGGTCGGCTGCCCAGGGTGCAACCGCGTGCGCCTGTTCACGCGGTGACTGCGTGGCCGGCATGCACGTCCGCGCGCTCTCGCAAACCGCGGCGCTGTGCTCGTACGCTACCTCCCCTTCTCGAGTCCTCACCATGTCTGGTAGCTGCCCCATGACCGTGCGGTCATTTCCCCTCTGCTGCCATCCCTTATCTCGCCACCGACGAGTCGCGTCGAGCTCGCCCGTGATGCTAACCTCTCTACCCTCTCCTTCTCCGGTCGGCCGAGGCCTCCAGAGCGCTCCCCACGGCTATAAATAGCTTGGCGGAGGTCCTCCGCACCTCCCGCCCTCTCCATTCCCCTCCTCGACCACCAAAGCTCGCGGCCCGCTCCTCCCTCCGCCATTGCCGCCGTCGGCCTCGCTCATGTTCGAGGAAGCCGGGCCCTCCCCTCTCCCATTCTCTCCACCAGTAGAACCCCTCCACTCCAGCGCGCCTCCCCCTCCCCTCATATTCTCGCTGGAGCTACTGTGGCCACGCGCCCCAAGAACAGCTGGCATCTCTGGCATCGGCAACCATGAGGAGCCACAACCCTGGCCATCCCTAGCGACACCAGACGGGTCAGGCGGGCGCGGCGTAGCACCCTGAACCCACCGGTGCCCTCGCCCGGCAGGAGGCAGCTGGAGCTGCCGGGGGCAGTCGCCGGCCGAGCCCTCCCCTGCCCCTCCTCTGCTTCTATCGGGGGAGCAACGGGAGGAAGTAGAAGACGAGCTAGGCGGGCCCCTCCTCCCCTCGGCCCCGCATGTAAGTCTCTCCCGCCACGGGCCTAGGTGCGTTAAGTGGAAGCGTATTCTTGGTAATACGTTTTCGCTTCTGGAAAGCGTACTTTTGTTCTACTTCGGTTCTGAATACGTTTTCCAGTGCAGGAGGCGTATTTGCCCCGAAGGCGCTTTCTGTTTTCAGTCGCCAGGGACTTGTTTGTGAACATAGTTTTTGCAGATTAGTCCCTATTCTTCAAACACTCGTAACTCCGCAACCGTAACTCCGATTCAGGTGATTCCAAAGCCCACGTCTTAGTCTCGTCGAGCCCGATCTGTTGGTATCATTTTCTATGTGTTCACATACTAGAAATGACCATTATGCCCTTGCCTTTAATCAGCCCCCTTCGAGAGAGAAGTACCTCCGGCAAATCGTTCCACGAGTTCATCGTGCTTCTCCCCAGATTATTCTTCATCCCCAGGCAAGCCACGACAGCCACTTGCATGATGGATTTGCAGTAGCCATGGTTTCCACTTGAATGTTTAATACATGTTTGTGCATTTACTAGTGCTATTACCGATTCGGATATGCTTATGGATACATGCTTATCTTCATGCTATGTTCTTGTGCACCTTGTTAGTATGTGCTACTTGCTAGTATTATTTTCATATGTCATGCTTGTTGGTAGTACATGCTGGTGATAGCAATGTTCTTTGGTGCATTATTATCGTCTGTTATGAAAGTATCTGTGATATGCATGTTCATCTGCATCTGGTAAACTAAGCGCTTTATTATTGTTGATGCTAATGCTTCATATGTTAAATGGTTATGCTTCCCATACATGTTCTTGTTGATATCATGCGCATATGCATTGTTGATTCATCATGTTATTATGACTCAACTCATTTGTTTTCAAGTTTAACCGAATATTAATTGAACTTGAACACCTGTTGGCTGAGTCATAGTGCCATCGAGACGAGCTGACCAGTGCAGCCACATTTGCCTTTATGGGAAGGCCCTAATGCGGTTTATTGTCATGCCTCTCGCCGGTGCCTCCAACGAGGGAAGGTTATGTGTGCACTACTACCCTGATCAGGTAGGTGGCCATAAGCCTTGTGTGCCCGAAGTTGTTAGGGCCCTTTGTCCCCATTTGGGACCGTTTATGTTTTGCCACGACGGTGGCCATTGGGTGTCACGAGGTGACATCGGGGCCACCCATGACTTAGCCCAAAGGGGAGTTGGTCGGAGTGGCCGGGAGAGTGTCATGCAGTAGATCGGTTTTGTCGGAACGCCGTTGGTCCACCCGAATGGGTGTACGAGGCCATGGGTTTTGTTGTGTGAGTACAGTGTACTAACCTCTGCAGAGTCTATAATCTATTGATAGCTGCTCCCGCGGATATGGGCCCAGTTCATAGTAGGTCACACTATCGGTCAACAGTAATAATAACCTGAATAATTAACAACCCCTGTTCGATGAGGAAAGAAGTTGGTTGATATTTATGTGATCGCGAGAGGATCACAGTGGTATCGTGGATATCGAAGTTGGTTGATGTTTGTGGTGTCATGTGATGATCCCGGGAAAAGATCAAGCTCCTTGTGGTCTTGTGGTCACTACGGTATTGTTAATACCAATCTTGGTTGAACCTGAGATTGTTGTATGATGTCCGCGATGGTAAGTTGATACGTGTGGTGGTTACGAGGTAACCCCGAACAGAGTAAGTGAATCGTGATATTGTTAACATGCTGCATGCAAGTATCGTCATGTTCATATGCTCATGCATACTCATCTGATATTGTTCTAGTGATATCTTGTTCACCATGTACATGCCATGTTGCTCTAGTTGTAGTTGGTGCATCATTGATTTAACCTGTAAATGCCATGCTGTTGTTTGTCTTGATTACTTTTGGTTGCTGTGAGCTTGCGAGTACATTCAAAGTACTCACCTGGCATGTCATGCTAGTTTGCAGGTCATGCCGTGTTTGCTTGATTGCCGAGGATCCCGAGTTTGTGAGCTAGGATAAGCGTTTCAGCCAGAGTCCCTGCGGAATGGAGTCCATCGCTGTCATCGTTGTTCCGCTGCTAGAAGATATTCCGCTGCTTCAAGTTGTTCGACTGCTAGCATAGAACTACCTTAGTAGGCGTAGTGTCGTCGTGCCGATGTAATTCACTGTTATATTGGAACCCTTGTATCCCTGAGTATTTGTAATAAAGAGCTGATTTGTTCTATGCCAAGCAGTGCCGTATTCTAGAAGACTTGATCTCTGGGCTGGGATACGGGGTGTTCCAGTTCCTCTGAGCCGGGGTGCCACATCGGTTGGTATCAGAGCAGGTCTGTCTGTAGAACATCCTAGTCCATGCGAACGTTAGAAAACAATAGTATAGGGCCTAGTTGTTTGTTGTCTTTGACTGCTGCATTTGGTTGTTGCATTTGTCTGCCACATAGCATGCATGTAGTTTTATTATTCCTAACCATTTATTCCTTGCATAGAGATGACTGCTATCCCCAGTGAGTCCATTGCCATCCCTGGTGAATCCAATGATGTTCCTATTGCGTTCAGTGCTGCCCCTGCACCTCTAAGCTTTGCCATCCTCCTTTGCGACATGTGGCGTAGTCTCTACCCCAACGGAGATCCACCCAATTATCAAGTCTTCCAGTTTCAAATTGGAGGACGAATCCTGGAGTATGTTGCTCATGTTCATCTATCAGTCGCAATTCCTATTGGAAGGCACACCTACAATTTCCACTGGTTATGGTGCCACTCCAGAACATGTAGTTCAGCTAGCCGCAATGGCAGGAGTCATGGGTCTTCGTCATCAAGAGAGTATGATGCAAGAGAACCGTGCTTATGAGTACTATCCTACCATCGTCGGGAATCCTAAGCAGATCAGGTTCCCCTCTGTTCATCCTCATGATGATGCGGCTATCTTCGCCATGTCCCATTACATGACGGCTGAGTGTCTTCTTATTTCTGAGTTAGTCTGAGATGCCACCAGAGCCAGGAGACTGCTTGGTGCTACTCTAACTCAATCTCAGTCAGCTTCTCCACCTCCCCTCCCCCTAATTCCACCGGAGTTTTGGAGTCAGCTGCTCCACTCGCTACTCCTTTAGCTTCTTCCTGAGCCCCCGAGCATTTGTCCAAGCATAAGGTGTAGGCATTCGTGTAGTGCATGTGCATCTGTTGTTGTGTCATGTTTGTGTGTGGCTGTGGGGAGTAGTTATGTAAATTGTATGATGTGTGCTTTGTTGCAATCGATCGTTTCTTGTGCTTCTTTATTTGAATCTTCGGTGTTACCCTATTTTCCCCTTATGGAAGTTGCTCATCAACCGACACCGCAACGGAAGGATCCATGAGAAGTATATATACTCAGAAGCTCAATGAACACAATGAAATTTTTAGTCGACGGGATCGTATTGCACACACCCGGTCTGAATACAAATTATATCCGGATCTGACTACCAGTCTCAAGTCTACATCAGTGAGCCATTTTCACAGCAACAATGATTAAACCAGCAGGAGTACAAATTGGGTAAAAGGCCAACCGTACATCTCAAGTTAAAGGTATGGTTTATATACCAGGTTTGATCCTACTATGAGTGAGAATTGAAAACGTGATACACCCGGAAGTCAGTCAGAATATGCGAAGAACTCAGTACTCTGCAAGAAGGATAGTCCGACAAATTCTTTCATACAAGAAGTCAACAACAGGAATATTAAGATGGTATATATATGGCATTTAGTGCGCATAATCACCAAGAGAAGTTTCTGGTGGGAGCAACCTAGTCTGCCTCCGCAAGCTACCAGAAAGCTTACAATACAAGACTCCTCAATCTTCCTCAGTAAGGTATGAATGACTTCTCGTGCAAGATATTCAGTCTTCTTCAGTAAGATACCGCTAAAGCTTCTGGCATAAGGTACCGAGTCTTCCCTAGAATGTCATTAAGGGGGGAAGCTTCTGAGGTACCGTACCCAGTTTTCTTCAGCAAGTTGTCTGACTAAAGCTTCGAGCCCAAGTTATTCAGTTTTCCTCAGCAAGATACTCTCGATGGCTTCCAACACAAGCTGTCCAATCTTCCTCAGTACGACACTGGTACAAGATATTAAATAATGAGTTGACAGCATATGGCCGTGCATCCCAAGAATCAGGTCTGCAACAGTTGGGTCAGAAGCAAGAATCAGTCAGAACACAAGTCCGACTCAAGAATTAGTTACTTCTACATACGGTGAGCATGCTGCCAAGTTCATGAAATTCACTCGTACGAGGAAAATTTTGAGATAGGCATCCGACAGCCTCACCGGTTATGTAAGAGAAAGAAAGCCAGTGGGTGATGCAAGATTTGACAAGTCTTGAAGAAAGATAACATTGAGACAACCATCTTGGCCAGTGGTTATCAAGGTCAGCCTCCTCACCCTCGACAAAGTAATATTATTTACCTTTGTCATGATCTGGTATAATTACCGACAACAATGAGCTTCGTACAAGCACACGTGAACCTGGCCAATATCCTGAGACTCGAGACATGAACAAGACCAAGGGATTATTGCCAAAATAGCGCATATGACTGCACCCAGGACCACAAAATGAATCAAGAGTATATGAGGCCAAGTTCTTTCGGCAAAGGACCCCAAACGAAGGGAATAATTATGAAGGAGCAAGACCAACAATGCAGGTATGATGCTTGTTGCATGGATACACAAGACAGTCTTAATCCATATCAAATACCTGGAACATACCCCTAAGAGGTCTACTCCATCTGTAAGGACCTCATATCAAGCCTCTTATCCACATGGATATACCAGTAAAAGGAGTAAACAGAATGTTAAACAACAAGCCGCAAAGCATGCATGTGCCCTCACATATGGGCACCAGGTTAGAGAATAGGCTGTTGTGGACATGATTATTTTGCCAAAACACCGCCAGTCAAGTCTGTTAATGTTATCGTCACAAGGTGGTACACTTTCACGTCAGTCACGACAAGCGGCAGTCAAACCTTTGGTACGGATTGGATACTCAAGACGGTGGAATCAGTCAAGATGATTCAGAAACTCCTGCGAGAAATCAGAATACGCCAGGAGGACGGGTATGATTCACATCACTGTTTTGAACTCGGAGGGCATGCATATGTTCGAGCGACCCGATGCCTGGATAGAAAAGATCCCTTGAAGATGTGTTCACAACTCCGTGGAATATTCTCGGTACTGGATACAGGAATAACACCTCCATCAAGAATCACTATCGAGAAGGACACTTATTTCAGTATTTCGGACCTCAGCTAAGTCAGCAGATATGAAAGAAATTGGAGCTAGTGTGAACATGAACATATGAGGTAAAGCCTGTCAGAATGTCAGATACGATGAAGCAAACCACCCCAGAGCAAGGCAGTCAGTCAGATGAAATTTAGTGGGAACATAATAAAAGGGAAACCCGAGTTGGAAACGGTTTCCTTGAGTCAGAATATTTACTTGTTCCCTTAGCAACCAAATCTCGAGGACGAGATTTCTTTAAGGGGGAAGGTTTGTAACACCCTGAATTTTGGTTTTTCTTCTTTTAATTTTCTTTGGATTATTGCTTTGATATGCTTTTGTGTGGCTCTGTGGTCCTGAAACTTGGGAAGATCATATCTTCCTAGGCTCCCTAGTGGCTTGTCATCCTCAATTCCATCCCAATACCTTGTCATTTTCATCTTGGACCAAATCCCAATATTCTTTTTATTGGGAAGATTCCTTTTCCTATTAAAGGAATAATCCTTTTTGCCCTACGTTGTGAAGCAACCTACCTTTCTGTCATGTTTTTGACTCCCACAAAATTCTCATAAATCCTTTGGGACATATATTTCAAGGATATGTCAAAATCCTTCCTTGCCATGTTCAAAAATAATTCACAAATATTCCTTATCCTATTCTGCCCTAAGTGGCTTTTTGAGAAGGAAGTGCCATTTAGTTTTGCTTGTTTGCCCCCAAACTTTTTGGACACTCTTTCCTGTCCATATAATTGCCTCATGACAAAATTCAGCTCTATTTGCCTAATAAATATTCCTGAGCAATTTTTCAAAGTTTCTGTTCAAACAGAGGCCTTGTGAAGGAAGTACAAGCTAGGCATATCCAACTGAGTTAAATTTTTGCAATATCCTTCATATGCCCAAATCATGACCCTCCTCCAAGTTTCAGCTCATGAAATGACACTATGTGAGCACACCACCAAATCTTGGTTTCTGGTCAGATTTTCAGGTTGTGAGGCAACTATATTTTATATTGCTTCAATATTGCTGAAAATTTACCAGGACATGCTCCTACCCATATAAACCCTCTCCACAAAGCTTTGGCCCATTTCATCTATCCATTTTCCCTCAGCAATTTTTCTTAGATACTGTCCAGAGAGCTGCATTGTGAAGCAAGTACCATTTTGGTGTATCCAAATGGTATGAAACTTTTACAGTAGCCTCATATTCTCGAATAACTCATCTCTTCCAAAATTCAGCTCAATCCAACTTGATATGTGAGTGCTACTTCATACTTTGTATTTCTGTCCAGTGTGGTGCATTATGAAGCAAGTACCACCTATCCATCTCTATTTGATCTGAGTTTTGGCCAACACAGTGGTTTTAGCATGTGATCACAGCATGCCAAAGATTAGAGTCTAGATCCATGCCAACCTCTCCCAGTTCACATCAAACACCTTGTTGCTGATGTGGACTCGAGCTAGCTTCAGTCACCTCAGGAGCCCTTGTGCCTGTTTCTTTCCTCTTTGGGATTCTCCTTCGAATGACCAATCTGCTGGACATGGTCGGCCAGCCAGGGTGCAACCGCGTGCGCCTGTTCATGCGGTGACTGCGTGGCTGTCATGCACGTCCGCGCACTCTGGCAAACCGCGGCGCTGTGCTCGTCCGCTACCTCCCCTTCTCGAGTCCTCTCCATGTCTGGTAGCTGCCCCGTGACCGTGTGGTCATTTCCCCTCTGCTGCCCTCCCTTATCTCGCCACCGACGAGTCGCGTCGAGCTCCCCGTGACGCTAACATCTCTACCCTCTCCTTGTCCGGTCGGCCGAGGCCTCTAGAGCGCTCCTGAGCCCTCCCCACGGCTATAAATAGCTTGGCCGAGGCCCTCCGCACCTCGACGCCCTCTCCAATCCCCTCCCCGACCACCAGAGCTTAAGCTTGCGGCCCGCTCCTCCCTCCGCCATTGCCGCCGTCGGCCTCGCTCAAGTTCGAGAAAGTCGGGCCCTCCCCTCTCCCATTCTCTCCATTAGAAGAACCCCTCCACTCCGGCGCGCCTCCCCCTCCCCTCATCTTCTCACTAAAGCTACTGTGGCCATGCGCCCCAAGAACAGCCGCCGTCTCTGGCATCGGCCACCGCGAGAAGCCGCGACCATGTCTATCCCCGGTGTCAGGAGACGGGTCAGGCGGGCGCGACGCAGCACCCTGAACCCACTAGTGCCCTCGCCCCGGCCGGAGGCAGCCGGAGCCGCCGGGGGCAGTCGCCGGCCAAGCCCTCCCCTGCCCCTCCTCTGCTTCTATCGGGGGAGCAGCGAGAGGAAGAAGGAGACGAGCCAGGCGGGCCCCTCCTCCCCTCGGCCCCCATGTAAGTCTCTGCCGCCCCGGGCCCAGGTGCGTTAAGTGGAAGCGTATTCTTGGTAATACATTTTTGCTTTTGGAAAGCGTACTTTCGTTCTACTTCGGTTCTGAATACATTTTCCAGTGTAGGAGGCGTATTTGCCCCGAAGGCGCTTGCTGTTTTCAGTCGCCAGGGACTTGTTTGTGAAGATAGTTTTTATAGATTAGTCCATGTTCATCAAACACTCGTATCTCCGCAACCATAACTCCGATTCAGGTGATTCCAAAGCCCACGTCTTCGTCTTGTCGAGCCCGATCTGTTGGTATCATTTTTACTATGTGTTCACATACTAGAAATGACCATTATGCCCTTGCCTTTAATCAGCCCCCTTCGAGAGAGAAGTACTTCTGGCAAATCGTTCCGCGAGTTCATCGCGCTTCTCCCCAGATTATTCTTCATCCCCAGGCAAGCCACGACAGCCACTTGCATGATGGATTTGTAGTAGCCATGGTTTCCACTTGAATGTTTAATACATGTTTGTGCATTTACTACTGCTATTACCGATTCGGATATGCTTATGGATACATGCTTATCTTCATGCTATATTCTTATGCACCTTGTTAATATATGCTACTTGCTAGTATTATTCTCATATGTCATGCTTGTTGGTAGTACATGCTGGTGATAGTAATGTTCTTTGATGCATTATTATCGTCTATTATGAAAGTATCTGTGATATGCATGTTCATCTGCATCTGGTAAACTAAGTGTTTTATTATTGTTGATGCTAATGCTTCATATGTTAAATGGTTATGCTTCCCATACATGTTCTTGTTGATATCATGATTATATGCATTGTTGATTCATCATGTTAATATGACTCAGCTCATTTCTTTTCAAGTTTAACCAGCTATTAATTGAACTTGAACACCTGTTGGCTGAGTCATAGTGCCATCGAGACGAGCTGACCAGTGCAGCCACATTTGCCTTTATGGGAAGGCCCTAATGTGGTCTATTGTCATGCCTCTCGCCGGTGCCTCCAACGAGGGAAGGTTATGTGCGCACGCTACCCTGATCAGGTAGGTGGCCATAAGCCTTGTGTGCCCATAGTTGTTAGGGCCCTTTGTCCCTGTTTGGGACCGTTTATGTTTTGCCACGACGGTGGCTGTTGGGTGTCACGAGGTGACATCGGGGCCACCCATGACTTAGCCCAAAGGGAGTTGGTCGGACTGGCCGGGAGAGTGTCATGCAGTAGATCGGTTTTGTCGGAACATCGTTGGTCCACCCGAATGGGAGTACGAGGCCATGGGTTTTGTGGTGTGAGTATAGTGTACTAACCTCTGCAGAGTGTATAATCTATCGATAGCTGCGCCCGCGGATATGGGCCCAGTTCGTAGTAGTTCACACTATGGGTCAACAGTAATAATAACCTGAATAATTGACAACCCCTGTTCGATGAGGAAAGAAGTTGGTTGATATTTATGTGATCGCGAGAGGATCACAGTGGTATCATGGATATCGAAGTTGGTTGATGTTTGTGGTGTCATGTGATGATCCCGGGAAAAGATCAAGCTCCTTGTGGTCTTGTGGTCACTACGGTATTGTTAATACCAAGCTTGGTTGAACCTGAGATTGTTGTATGATGTCCGCGATGGTAAGTTCATACGTGTGGTGGTTACGAGGTAACCCCGAACAGAGTAAGTGAATCGTGATATTGTTAACATGCTGCATGCAAGTATCATCATGTTCATATGCTCATGCCATACTCATCTGATATTGTTCTAGTGATATCTTGTTCACCATGTCCATGCCATGTTGCTTTAGTTGTAGTTGGTGCATCATTGATTTAACCTGTAAATGCCATGCTGTTGTTTGTCTTGATTACTTTTGGTTGCTGTGAGCTTGCGAGTACATTCAAAGTACTCACCTGGCATGTCATGCCAGTTTGCAGGTCATGCCGTGTTTGCTTGATTCCTGAGGATCCCGATTTTGCGAGCTAGGATAAGCATTCCAGCCAGAGTCCCTGCGGAGTGGAGTGCATCACTGTCATTGTTGTTCCGCTGCTAGAAGATATTCCGCTGCTTCGAGTTATTCTGCTGCTAGCATAGAACTACCTTAGCAGGCGTAGTGTCGCCATGCCGATGTAATTCACTGTTATATCGGAACCCTTGTATCCCCGAGTATTTGTACTAAAGAGTTGATTTGTTCTATGCCAAGCAGTGTCGTATTCCAGAAGACTCGATCTCTGGTTTGGGACACAGGGTGTTCCGGTTCCTCTGAGCCGGGGTGCCACATTGGATCGGTGAATTCGTTGGATGATATTCATCATATAACAGTCATAACCTAGGGCGATACGGCACTAGCTCCAGTTCATAAATATAATGTGGGCATGTATTCCGTAAATAGTCATACGTGCTTATGCAAAGAACTTGCATGACATCTTTTTTCTACCCTCCCGTGGCAGCGGGGTCTATAAGGAAACTAAGGGATATTAAGGCTCCTTTTAATAGAGAATCAGAACAAAGCATTAACACATAGTGAATACATGAACTCCTCAAACTACGGTCATCACCAGAAAGTATCTCGATTACTGTCACACCGGTGTTTACGGATCATAACACGTAATAGGTGAATATGACTTGCAAGATCGGATCTAGAACATAAATATAATAATGATAACATAAACGGTTCAGATCTGAAATCATGGCACCCGGGCCCAAAGTGACAAGCATTAAGCATGGCAAAGTCATAACAACATCAATCTCAAAACATAATGGATACTAGGGATCAAGCCCTAACAAAACTAACTCGATTACATGATGAATCTCATCCAACTCCTCACCGACTAGCGAGCCTACGAAGGAATTACTCACTCCTAGTGAGTAGCATCATGGAATTGGCAATGGAGAAGGGTTGGTGATGACGAAGATCGAAGATCCCCCTCTCTGGAGCCCCAAATAGACTCCAGATCTGGCCTCCCGATGAAGAGCGGTGGCTCCGTATCGTGAAACGCGATAATTCTTTCTCCCTGATTTTTTCTCCAAAAATAGGATTTTATAGAGTCGGAGTCAGTGTTTGCGGGGCCACAAGGTAGGCACAACCCACCTGGGCGCACCTGGAGGGGGGCGCGCCCTGGTGGTTGTGCTCACCCAGGGGGCCCCCTCCGATGGTTCTTGGCTCCAGTATTTTTCTTTTATTCCATAAAAATTCTCCAAAAAGTTTTGTTCCATTCCGAGAACTTTTATTTCTGCACAAAAACAACACCATGGTAGTTCTGCTGAAAATAGTGTCAGTCCGAGTTAGTTTCATTCAAATCATGCAAATTAGAGTCCAAAACAAGAGCAAACGCATTAGGAAAAGTAGATACACTGGAGACGTATCAACTCCCCCAAGCTTAAACCTTTGCTTGTCCTCAAGCAATTCAGTTGATAAACTGAAAGTGAAAAAGAAAAACTTTTACGAACTCTTTTGTTCTTGTTTACATAAATAAGCTTAATTAGCACCCAGGTTTTCAGCAAAGATTATAACTAACCATGTCAACAATAACTCTTAAAAATTATATTATCTCATATCAATGGCATAAGCAACTAGCGAGCAATAATAAAATGTCTCAAATGACAACACTTTATCAAAACAATCGTAATATAATATGACAATAGTGGTATCTCGCTAGCCCTTTCTGAGACCGCAAAACATAAATGCAGAGCACCTCCAAAGTTCAAGCAGCGACTAAACATTGTAATTCATGGTAGAAAAGATCCAGTCATGATGCATCCAACATTAGCTATACACAATGCATGAGGATGACAATAGTGCTATCAGATCTGGCGCTTATTTGAGAAGGTGATGACACAACATAAAGTTAAATAGATAGTCCCTTCGCAGAGCGAAGCAGAGATTTGCAGAGTGCCGGAGCTCAGATTTTTAAAACAGAGATAAATGAAATTTTGAGAAATGCACCCTTCCTGTTTACTTCGCGACCATTAGTTATCGATATCTTCCATGCTAAACACATTAGTGGCGGTTCCCAAGCGATAGAAGTAAAGGTTTACCCCCCTCCACCAATAAACACACTCCACGGCTAGCTGCATCCACGGGTACCATCCATACCAACATCATTCCTGGGGGAGTTTTGTTTAATTATTTGCAATTTCTTATTTCGGGACTGGGAATCCCTATTACCGCCCCTCTCGTGCAAGGACGAGTGAATAAACACTCATCATGAGGATAACCCACTTAGCATGGAAGATACCGACTACCTCCTGTCGCTCTATGCACAATCCAGGCACACAAAAAAAGGATGTTTATTTGAAGTTTTTAGAGATGGCACATGCAAATTTACATAGAACGGCAGGGTAATACCACATATAGGTAGATATATGGTGGACTCATCTGGAATAACTTTGGTTTTAGGATTTTGATGCACAAGCAGTATTCCCGCTTAGTACAGGCGAAGGCTAGCAAATAGGTTGAGAAGCGGCCAGCTAGAGAGCAAAAACGGTCATGAACATGCATTATGCATAAGTAACATTGGATACTATCATGAGTAAGATATGAACACCATGAACATAAATATCATAGAGGCTATGTTGGTTTTGATTAAACTACATGCATGAACATGTGCCAAGTCAAGCCACTTGAAACATTCAGAGGATGATACCATATCATCATACCACATCACAATCATTTTAATGCATGTTGACATCCAAGATAAATCATTATCCACTCCTAACTACTTAAGCATGGCATGAGAAACTATAATCTCTAATTGTCATTGCAAACATGTTTGATCATAATAGGCTGAATCATGGATACTAGGTTAAACATATTTACAAAAACAGAACAAGTTGAGTTCATACCCGTTCCGCTCTGCCACAGGCAGTTCATCAAATATCGTCATTATTGCCTTTCACTTGCATGACCGAATGATATGAAAATAATAATAGTGCAAGAGTGCCATGGACTAAGCTGGAATCTGCTAACATTTTATTCAAAAAAGGAGAAGACAAGGTAATATGGGCTCTTCATTAGATCAATATCAATGCATATGAGAGCCACTCAAGATTTTCATCATGGTCTTCTCCTTGGTACGACTCAATAAAAGGAAAAGAATTTCAGAGAAACACACTGAAATATTTTTTGAGTTTTTAGTTTTTTTTTCTTGAAGACAACAAATTAAAGAAAAAAACAAAAATGAGAAAAACTATTTACACGGGAGAGCTCCCAACAAGCAAAAGAAGAACAAGGAAATCTTTTGGTTTTCTTTTAACATTACAACTAAATTAGACTAGAAAGAAAAACCGAAAAGAAGCAAGAAATATTTTTGGGTTTTCTCAAAGTTTTTCAAACACACAAGAAGAAAGCGAGAAAATAAATCTAGCATGGATAATACAATGAAAAAGTGTGAACACCGACAACTGGAATGAAATGTGTGAACATGAATGTAATTTCGGTGGAAATACGTACTCCCCCAAGCTTAGGCTTTTGGCCTAGCTTGGTAATCACCACTGGTAGTAGCCATGCGGTCCCATGTTGAATTGATGTGGAGCGGGCACCTGAGCGGCCCACTCATGAGGCTCCTCCTCTGCCTCTGCCTGGGCGTTCCCGTAGGCAATAATATCCATAGGCATGATCCTATATCCGCCCCTGGCAATAGAATCAAACAAAGCAGGTGCAAGCAATGGAATAATATCATGGGTTTCCACACTGAAAACCAGGTTTTAAGGAATATTATTAATAGCATCATTAATATCAGTAAACTGGTGGTCTTTCATCGCCTGGTGATCCAAATAAACCTTGGGTAAACAATAATCATGTTGGCGGATCTGAATGTTAAAGTGACTCGCTGATATGTCTCCGTCGTATCTATAATTTTTGATTGTTTCATGCCAATATTATACAATTTTACATAATTTGGGCAACATTTTATATGATTTATTGGACTAACCTATTGATCCAGTGCCCAGTGCCAGTTCCTGTTTTTTGTTTCACAGAATATCCATATCAAACAAAGTCCAAAAGCGATAAAAATTTACGGAGAATTATTTTGGAATATATGTGATTTTTGGGACTTGGAATCAACGCAAACGGGGGCCCACAAGCCCCAACATACACCAGGGCGCGCCCTAGGGGCCAGGTGCGCGGTGGTGGGTTGTTCTCACCTCGTACGTCGATTGGAGCTCTACTTCGGGAGCAAGGAATCTTATATCCAGAAAAAAATTGTGTTAAAATCTCAATGCAATTGGAGTTACGGATCTCCGGGAATATAAGAAACGGTTTTCGGCCAGATCGGAGGGGGGCGAAAAAGAAGAGAACAGAGAGGGAGATTCAATCTCAGAGGGGCTCCTGCCCCTCCGCTGCCATGGAGGCCATGGACCAGAGGGGGAACTCTCCTCCCATCTAGTGGGGAGGCCAAGGAAGAAGAAGGAGGAGGGGGGCTCTCTCCCCCTCTCTCCCGGTGGCGCCGGAGTGCCGCCGGGGCAAGGATCGTGACGGCGATCTACATCAACAAACTTGCTACCGTCAACACCAACTTTCTCCCCCTCTATCCAGCGGTGTAACACCTCTCTTCCCCACTATAATCTCTACTTAAACATGGTGCTCAACACTATATATTATTTCCCAATGATACATGGTTATCCTATGATTGTTGAGTAGATCCATTTTGTCCTATGGGCTAATTGATGATCGTGGTTGGTTTGAGTGTATATTTTATTTATGGTGCTGTCCTACAGTGCCTCCGTTTCGCGCAAACATGAGGGGTCCCCGTTGTAGGGTGTTGAAATACGTTCATAATTTGCTTGTTGTCAGTTGCGGAGTGACAGAAGCCTGAACACGGACAAGTGGGTTGTTGCGTATGGGAGTAAAGAGGACTTGATACTTAATGCTATGGTTGGGTTTTACGACCTTAATGATCTTTAGTAGTTCGGATGCTTGCTAGAGTTCCAATCATAAGTGCATATGATCCAAGTACAGAAAGTATGTTAGCTCATGCCTCCCCCTCATGTAAAATTGCAAGAATGTTTATCGGTCTAGCTATCGATTGCCTAGGGACAAATGACTTTCTTGTTGACAAAAGCTATCTACTTTTATTACCTTGCAATTTATTCGTAGTTTTATTCTTGCAAAATAGTTTCATACCTGTTTTAGGTAAAGCAAACGTCAAGTGTGCGTAGATTTGTATCGGTGGTCGATAGAACTTGAGGGAATATTTGTTCTACCTTTAGCTCCTCATTGGGTTCGACACTCTTATTTATCGAAAAAGGCTACAAACGATCCCCTATACTTGTGGGTTATCAAGACCTTTTTCGGCGCCGTTGTCGGGGAGCAATAACATGGGGTGAATATTCTCGTGTGTGCTTGTTTGCTTTATCACTAAGTAGATTTTATTTTCAGTTCTAAGTTGTTCTCTATCTTTAGTTATGGATATGGAACACGAAACACCAAAAAATTAGTTGTACTTGCTACTCATGGAGGTGGGGAACCTCCTAAAACCCTTGATGCTCGTTATGTGAAAAATATTATGCACTACTTTGATAATCCTGATTAAACCCCATTCAACTTGATAATGGGAGACACGTTGGATCAACGTGAATACTTTAGGGATTATCGCTTGACAAAAAAAGGGAAATTATTATGGGATCAAATTCATATGTTACATTGGTATGCTCAGAATTTATGCTTGACATATGATTATACTTGTTGCTCTAGGATGAACGCTCCACACTGTCGGTGCAACAAACCCTGGTGTATGTTGCCCGGACTGTACACAGGCTCAAGGGCAAGGTTACAGCATCCAAAACAAGGCCAAGCAGAAGATATAGCCCTTCGAGGAACCAAAGGGCGGATCAAGAAGACCAAGACAAACCAAGGAAGTAGGATATCACTAAGGAAAAACCTCCCTTGCCGGGCAGGCGAGCCTAGCCAGGTCGAGGTCACCCCGAAGACAAGTCTCAAGACTCCCTCGGCAAGCTTGCCGTGGGCGCCAAGGGTGGATCGCCCCGCCAAGACGCCACCGCTCCACCTCATGATGACGCAAGTCACCTCCTAGTGCGGTGTCGAGCCCCCAAGTGATTAAGTGGCTATTCTATGGCATGTGGCAGCCGTTTCAAAGGAAGATCACCCCCAAATGACACCCGTCCAGAGGCGTGTCACGCGGGCAGGCGAGGAGGTGGACGAATGGCACGGCAAGGCTGCCGGGCTCCCCCGCGATGTGACACTAAGCGGTGCATTTAATGCACCCTGTTCTGCCTGCAGAGTTAGGTATGATAGCACTGTGGCTATGTAATCACTAGATAATGACTATTTTGCCATTGTGGTAACCCCTTAACCTATAAAAGGAGGGCCGTGGCAACCTTAGGAAGGATTCGGATCCTTGTACACTCATACGCGCGTAGCTGCTCTCGTCCCAAGGCGTCCTTGCCGGGCCAGAGCATTGCATCTCCACCACGGTCCATTCATCAATCCACCAAAGCAGGAGTAGGGTTTTACGCCTTGTGGCAGCCCAAACCTGGGTAATAACTGCCCATGCCATCGCTGTCGTGCTGCTCTACGCCCTTTGCTCTTTGTGCAATGGGATTTTCCCCCCTGCCGAACCACAAGGGGCCGATGGTCCCATAGGTGGCCGTGTTATACCACGACATCTTTGGCGCGCCAGGTAGGGGGAAGCGCTTGCGCGAACCCGAAGGTGTAAGCATCGCGTCATCATCATCATCTTCATCGCCTTCTTCATCGACGGCTTCTTCATCCATGGCGCCCAAGAAAAAGCCCGGTGATGTAGCTCACCCGTCCACCTCGAAGGCTCCTTTGCACGCAGCCACTGATGCCGTGGGGGCTACGGGGGCGCACGGGGACATGGGCGCTGCGGGGGACATGGCCGGCGCAGGTGGCGTTGTCACCATTCCCCCTGCGGCCAGAACAAAAAGCGGGAGGCGCCGGAGGAGGACAGCGTCAACAGCATCCCAGCGGCCATGCTCCACAAGATGCGGGTGGAGAGATTGTTCCGTCTCCACCTCTCTGCCCCGCTGAGGGACACAGCCGCAACGATGGTGCTTGTTCTGGTGGAAACCGCAACCCTCTAGCCACCCCTTCTGCAGGTGCGGCTACTGGACATGCGCCACCCCCAGGACAAGCTAGCCGAGACAATGCGCCGAACGGGGTCGCCGATCCCCAAGCGCATCTACCTCGTCGCCACGCCACCCTGGCGACCGGCTTGCGGCGGCGAGAGCACGGTGCCGTCGCCATCGGCACCACCAGAAGCCAGGAGATGTCACGGTCAACATCGTCATCTATGCCGAGCACCGCTTCGGAAGCTATGGTGCAGGCCCAACTCCTGTTGAGATTTTCGCCGGCGGCCGATCAGATGGATGAGTGGAGAGCCACCATTCAGAGATTGATTGGTTTCACTGAGGTGGGAGGATTACAGTGGGGAGGCACGCCACGGCCTCCACAGGCGGCGACAACAGCCCGAGCCGCTGGCCGTACCGAAGGGGCCACCCCTACGGTGCAATCCCCTCCGTGGCAGCCAGCGCAGGGGCCACAGTTGTAGCCACGCGGCCAAGAACCCGATGACGTATCGATGGCTTCATCTGATCCCCGGGCACGTCGAGATCAGCGACGAGTCCCGGAAGACAGCGCGCGCATCACCATCGATCGACATCGCGAAACCCGCTGCCAATCTGATAGGCGCAATGGCCCCGACGTCAACGAGCCCATGCCCGATGAAGACGGATACCTGCCTTTCGAGGTTGGGTGCCCCGCCTTCACTTGCGAGCTGCGGCAAGTCCGTTGGCCATCTGCCCGTACGTTCAAGCTAGAGATACCAGAAAAGTACGATGGCAGATTGAACCTGGCAGAGTTCTTGAGCATCTACACCATTGCTATTCAAGCTGCCGGGGGAAGAGATGAGAAGGTATTCGCCAACTACTTCCCTTTGGCACTCAAGCCAAACGTGAGGTCGTGGCTGATGCATTTGCCGGAGAACTCCATCTCGACCTGGGCTGACATGTGCCATGAGTTTGTTGGCGCCTTCACAGGCGGTCATCAAGAACCAGGGCGACCCAGCGACTTGCAGCTCCTACCACAGAAGGAAGGAGAGAGTTTGCGGAAATACATGCGGAGGTTCAGCCGAGTGCACAAAAACATTCCGGACATCCACCCGGCAGTGGTGATAGCTGCATTCCAGTCCAACATACGCAACCGCAGGATACATTCCAAGATGAATGTACAGTTGCCCAAGACTATGAATGAGCTGTACACTTTGGCGGATAAGTGTGCCGGACGAAAGAGGGGAGGCGTCTCCCCGGTGAAGAGGATGGTGCCGATGTTGGCTCGTAAGACGACGATGATGCCGCCAGTCAGAAGAAGAAGAACAAGAAACGCAACCAGAAACGCAAGGATAAAGCAGTGCTAGCTGCTAAAGGATCGAGCACTTTTGGTGCCGGCAAGAAAGCCAAGACCGAGGCTCCCGGTAAGGAAGTTGCCGCATGCACTGATTGCGGGGAAGCCACGGCTGCCGAGAAGGCTGGGAAGGCTGATGGGCCATACTGCAAGATCCATCGGACCAAAGGCCACAATCTTCAAGAGTGTCATCAGGTTGAGCAACTCGTCAAGAAGCAGAAGACTGAGGATGAGAAGCGAGATAAAGAGAGAGATTAAGATGGCGTTGGCAGAAAGGGCCGACGCGGCAGAGGAGGTCGCCTCGGCAAGGCCCCTCAGTATCAGGGGAGACCTGCCAGAGGCTATGAGAAGAAGGAATGCGATGATGAGAGTGATGGAGGAGATGTAGAGGAAACCAGTGAGCAGGAGTTCCAAAAGGCCACTGACGCCATGTGCATTGACAGAGGTGCATCATTGCATTCCTCTCACCGCCAGCTTAAACAGTGGGCGTGTGAGGTCAATGCCGTGGAGCCAGCGGCAGATTCTCGGAAGCCACTCAAGTGGTCCTGCACGCCCATCGTCTTTGATGAAGAGGATCACCCTGACCGCACCATCGTGGTAGGGTGTTTGCCATTGTTGGTTTCACCAACGATCCGCAACCTCAAAGTCACGAAGATGTTGGTTGACGGTGGGGCCGAGTTGAATCTGATTTCTCCCAGGGTCATCAGCAAGCTCCAGATAGCAGATGAAGAGCTCAAAGTCACTGGTACTTTCCAAGGGATCAACCCTGGCAGGAGTCGTCCTTAGGGGAAGATCACACTGTCGGTAACATTTGGGGTAGCTAAACTACCAGACTGAGAAGATCGTATTTGATGTGGTCGACCTCCCCCTGCCATACAATGGAATCCTTGGTTGCCCAACCCTGGCGAAATTCATGGCGGCATCCCACTATGCCTACAACACGATGAAGATGCCAGGGCCAATGGGCGTCATTTCCATTCCATCAGACAAAAAGGACGCAATTATATGCGTGGATAAGATGTACCAAGAAGCAGTCACTGCAGAAGCCGTGGAAGCTGTTGCTCCCGCCAAGGAAAGCAAGAGAGGGAAGAAAGCTAGCAAGGACACCGGCAAAGAATCTGGGAAGCGCGCCTCTCCAGAGTGCGCTGCGCCTGTTGATGACTTACCGGAGAGCTCCAATAGCAAGAGATCAAAGGCTGCCGCACCCGCTGTGAAGAAGGTCCCGACAGGGCTGGTTGGCACTGATGGTACATTTACCATCAGCTCCACCCTCGATGACAAATAGGAAAGCGCGCTCGTTGCCTTCCTGCGGGCGAATGTAGATGTGTTTGCTTGGCAACCGTCGGACATCCCTGTTGTTCCCAGGGAGGTAATCGAGCACCACCTTGCTGTCTGCCCACATGCCTGGCCCGTCAAACAGAGGGTCCGAAAGCAAGCTTTGGAGCAGCAGCGGTTTATTGCCGAGGAGATCAAGAAGCTTGAAGCTGCTGGTTTGGTCAGAGGGGTATTGCATCCAACTTGGTTGGCGAATCCTGTGGTGGTGCGTAAGGCAAATGGGAAGTGGAGGCTTTGCATAGATTTCGCAGACCTGAATAACACATGCTCGAAGGACCCATTCCCCTTGCCGCGCATTGATCAGATTGTGGATTCCACCTGTGGATGCGACCTACTTTCCTTCTTGGATGCCTACTCCGGGTACCACCAGATTTTCATGTCAAAGGAAGATGAAGAGAAGACCGCGTTTATAACCCCATGCGGCACGTACTATTTTGTGCGGATGCCTTTTGGGTTAAAAAGCGCTGGATCCACTTTTGCAAGAGCAGTACAGATTGGCTTTGAGTCCCAGCTGCACAGGAATATTGAAGCCTACATGGATGATATAGTGGTCAAAACCAAGGACAAATCAACTTTATTCAAGACTTGGAAGAGACCTTTGCAAATCTATGCAAGATCAACTTGAAGCTAAACCCGGAGAAGTGTGTGTTCGGTGTTCCTTCCGACAAGCTACTTGGCTTCTTTGTGTCCCACCGGGGGATAGAGTCCAACCCCGACAAGATCAAGGCGATCGAGCAGATTCAAGCACCCAGGACAGTCAAAGACGTGAGGCGCTTGACTAGATGTGTTGCCGCACTGATCAGGTTCATTTCCAAGTCTGCCGAGCACGCCCTGCCATTCTTCAAAATCTTGAAAAAGGCTGGGCCCGTGGAGTGGACCCCGGAGGCAGACGCTGCGCTACAAGATTTGAAGACCTATCTTTCCTCTGTTCCCACCTTAGTCGCTCCAAAACCACAAGAGTCATTGCTGCTGTACCTGGCGGAAACCAATCAAGTGGTTAGTGCAGCGCTGGTGGCGCAGCGGGAGGTAGATGAAGGAGCAGCCGCAACAACCGTCCACTCTGGAGAGGAAAGTGAACTCATCCCGGCAAGGTCAGATGCATATCAGAACAAAGAGGAGCAGGGCAGCGGAGGCGATTCCAGGCTCGCGGCGAGGAAGAAGGTGGTGCAGCAGCCAGTGTACTTTGTCAGCTCCCTACTGCAGGGGGCTAGATCAAGGTACTCTGGTGTGCAAAAGTTGATTTTTGGCCTCATCATGGCCTCAAGGAAACTGCGCCACTACTTCCAAGCCCACGAGATCACAGTCGTTACCCGCTTCCCCTTGCAACACATACTGAGAAACCCTGAGGCCACTGGCAGAATAGTGGAGTGGGCTTTGGAGTTATCAAGTTTTGGTTTGAAGTTTGAGAGCACGTCAACTATTTAGAGCAGAGCATTGGCGGAGTTTATTGCAGAATGGACACCAACTCCAGATGAAGAAGCGCCGAAGACAACTATCCCCGGCAGGGAAGCGCCCCAAGATTGGATCATGTACTTTGATGGTGCCTTTTCCCTACAGGGTGCGGGGGTTGGCGTACTTCTCGTCGCACCCACTAGGAAGCACCTCAAGTATGTGGTTCAAATGCATTTCCCCCGGGAGAAGGCTACCAACAACACTGCAGAATATGAAGGACACTTTGCTGGGCTCAGGATCGCAACAGAACTGGGAATCAAGAAGCTGATCATTCGTGGTGACTCACAACTTGTGGTGAGGCAAGTAAACAAGGATTACCAAAGTCCATTGATGGAGGCATACGTCAAGGAAGTGAGAAAGCTAGAGGAGCGCTTTGACGGATTGCAAACAAAGCACATACCCCGTGCGGAAAACAGCATTCCTGATCATCTGTCAAAGTGCGCTACGCAAAAGCTTCCTGTGGAACCAGGGACTTTTGTTCTCTGCCTGACTCAGCCCTCCGTATCCCCGGCAACAATGGCCCGAAAGAAGAGGAAACTGGACTCCGGCAAGCCTCTCCCGGCAGAGCTTCCAGAAGCCCCTGGTAGAGAGGTTGGCGGGAACAACTCCACTTCACTTGGCGAGCACCACCTTCCCGCCGAATTACCAATCTTCGTGGTTGAGGCCTGCGCTCCCACGAATGAGGAGGTTCCCCTGATCCTTGTTGTCGAGCCTCAGGCTCCAACTTGGGCGTGACACATTGTCCGTTACCTCCAAACAGGAGAACTTCCCGAAGAACAAGAAGAAGCTGAAAGAGTAGCCCGGAGGGCCAGTATGTATCAGTTCATCGATGACGCACTATACAGAAGAAGGCCCAATGGTGTGAAATTGAAGTGCATTTGCTGGGAAGAGGGAAAGGAACTGCTGGCAGAGATACACAAAGGCATGTGCGGCTCCCATATTGGATCAACGGCCTTGGTTGGAAAAGCTTTCCGGTAGGGTTTCTACTGGCCCACGGCCCTCCAAGATGCAATCGAGCTAGTCACCAGATGTGAAGCCTGCCAGTTCCACTCCAAGAATATCCATCAACATGCTCAAGCTCTCCAGATGATCCCTTTGTCATGGCCCCTTTCGGTCTGGGGGCTCGACATCTTGGGCCCCTTCCCCCGTGCGACCGGGGGCTTTGAGTTCTTGTATGTCGCCATCGACAAGTTCACAAAGTGGCCAGAAGTGGAGCCCGTGAGGAAGGTGACCGCACAGTTAGCTATTGTCGGTGTTCTAGGAACCAGGGTACCCAGACTTGCCTGCCTGTGGCCCATGATGTGGCTCCATCGACGTCCTGGTATGGCCCATCAATGATACCATCAAGACAAGACCCTTGCTAGGGGCCAAGCCTCGTGAGACGAACGACGCCAAGACCTCCGGAGGGAGCGGCCTCCCCAAGCTGCCTCTTGAGGAGCGGAGATTTCTATGCAGGTGCCCAACCTCATGAGGTTGCGGTGACGCAAGCCATGATGACCAAGGCCAGGCGGGCACGAGCGGGCGCAGAGGAGCAGGTTTCCTCTTTGGTGCTAAGGAGGCAAGCGCAGGCGTGGGTTCCCGAGGAATCAGGCAAAGGTTTCCATCCAGTGCAACAAGGCTAGGACCGCCAGGACGGCAGGATGGATGTCATCGCCAAGCCCACCACGGCGTCACGACCAGAAGCTTTGCAGGCGAAGACCACCTTTCATCAGGATAAGATGTTCTACTTGTCCCCTTTCAAATTGGCCACTGTGGGATCCCTTCCCGCCTACGTTTTGGGGGAAGAGGACCGAGGCCACTATATATATAGGCTAGCCACCACCATAGATGAGATCCGATCCAACCCAAGGACAACTCACCCTCACCCCAGAGCAGACCTCGCGAGGTTGTTCATCCCTTGTACTAGTTCATCCTCAGCCCCCCGTGAGGCAAATCCACTACAAAGCAGGAGTAGGGTCTTACACCGCAAGGTGGCCCGAACCTAGGTAAACTATCGTGTTCATCTTCTTCCTTGATCCATCGAGCTAGGCTGTAGGGTGATGTGTTGGTTGGTTGGATAGGTTGAGTTCTTCGCACATGCCCCAGATTTCAAACCTTTCTTGGGTCTGTGGAGCCCTGAATCCGACATTTGGCGTGCCAGGTAGGGGCATGTCGAAACTCGGCCTCTTTATCAATCACGTCCCGTCCTCGCCCTGTTGCGCCCATGGCAGAGGCTCCCCGAGCTTGCACTGAGCATTGGGCCACCCACGCCCCCCGGGCGGCGCCCCCTGGCCGCGGAGCTCATCGCCACCCTACGTTCCTTGTGGCTAATGATGCCGCCGGTGTCACCGGCCATCGGCGGCAGGGCCCGCCACTACTCTTCCCCACGAGGCGCCACAATCGCGCCACCGCGCGGTCCTCCGACTATGCCGCGGCGTCGTCCTTGCACGCTCACCATGGGTTAATGAACACACGGGCTGCACTCCTCATAGTGTGGGAGCTGCTAAGATGCCGGCTAGCGAAAGGCAGTGGCGACGCCTTGCTTGGCCGGGTCGCCGAGCTACTCGATGCTGCCTGCGAGAGCGTCGAGCTTTTTCACGCCACGCCTGCATCATGGATGCCGCCGGGGATCCGCGCTTGCCCCTGCTGCATATGCTCGTCCTTCCGGAGGGAACCTGGAGGGTCTCGTGGCGGTAATCTCACGTGTGCCGTCGCCCGCTCGGCTCAAGGCGCGTCCCCCCGGAATACGATCGGGATCGGTGGCCTCTCCAGGAGCCGCGACAAAGGAACACCCCCTGGTCGCCACGACCAAGCACCGGAGATGGTGGGCGGCGGACTGGAGGGACTAGGGGCTGGCCTCAGGATAATGGCCCCTGGTGCCTCTGTGCCGCCATTGGTGGGCTCGCCATACGAGCAAAGGAGAGGCCCGCGCGTGTTCCCCTCGTCGGCTCAGACGTCGGGATCGCCGAGACGATGCGGGGCCGGGGCCTCTTACGAGCCGATCCAATGCCTCGCCGACTCCTTTGACAGCAACGGTCGCCATCTACAACCAATATCTTTGGAACATGTCGCGCTTACCTTGGATCGCAGGTAAACCGCTCCACGGCGGCGCACCTCCGGATGTTGGCCCCGCCCCAGGCAGGCAGGGCGCGCCGGGAGATCGCGCGGGGGAAGCCCTGCGCTAGAGCTCCCACGCGTCTCGAGGCACAGAGCGCCACCAGAACGGTGGCGCGTGCCATCCAAAAGTGGGTCCTCTGCCAGGGAAGGCGTCGGCGAGCCTTTCCTCGGTCGAGGGCCTGCGGTCACCTGACCCCCGCCCGCGTAGCCCCTTACCCCTTGGTCCTGTCCTGGTTTTCGGACGCCCCAACGGTGGTCGGGGTATGCGCGGGGCAGGGTCCCTGCCCAGGGGACAAGAAGCACCCCTCAAGTCTCCGCTCGTGACACTCTCACGTAATAATGAGTGGGGTTGTACATGCCCCGGAATCTCCTGAGCGCTGCCCCTGAGCCTCACGGGGGCTCCCACCCACGCCCTAGTGGAAGCCCCATGCCCCGCGCTGGTGGACGACACTGCCCCCCAATGGCTATGCCCACGCCTAGTGGAAGCCCCATGCTCTGCGCTCGGGGGAAGACTAAAAGACTAGCGTAGGTGCCCGACGCGGCCATTCTCCTTGCCTTCTCTGGTAGCCGAATCTGCTGTTTTTTGGAATAAACTTGTAGTTTTTGCATTGTTATTGGAAAAAAGGGGGGTATGTTCCTGTTTCTTCATTCTCCTAGCTGTTTTTCCTTTGTTTGGTTTCCATTTTTGCGGAAGATGGCGGACGCCCGTGGTTCGCTCCATCGCTCCACACGAGCGGGGGCTGGGCATGGTATGCACGCCGGCACTAAAAACACCCTGAGGGCCTAGGCCACAGCAGCCGTAGCCTTGCCCCCTCGCGCACCTCTCTGGATCCTCGCGAGGCGCTCTCAAGCGAACTGACGGGCGCGCATCCCCTGACCCGTCCTGGGCCTTGAACCAGGCATCCCAACCAGGCACGGCAACGATGGTCGCCCCAACTCTAGGGTTGGGAGTGCGCGAAAAGTAAAAGAAGGACGACAACAGGGAGTGCAAATACCACTTAATACATCGCAGGAAAAATTCTTCCAAAAAATGCTTTCGCATCCCCGTGGGGTCATGTTCAAAGTCTTGACAGGAAAACAGGGAAATACAAGCCTAGCGAGACGCACCACCGTCAGCATCGCTATCATCATCATCACCATCAGCTCCGCCCTCTTCAGCTGCGAGTGCGGCCACATCATTGGCAAGGGCGAATTTCACGATAAGGTCGTCCACATGGTCGTCCACCCAACTCGCCAGGTCGCCTTGGGTTACTCCGGGAACGGGGGCTATCGCGGCGTTGAAGTCAAAGTCGAGATCGAGGCTAAGAAGGTGGCTGAAGACACGTGAGAACGCACATCCAAGAAGGTCGCGGCTCTTCTCTTCGATGAGCTGGCACGCCCTTGCGGCCCCACCTTCGAGGCAGGTCATGGCATGGGTGAAGAAGCGGAGGTAGCCGGCATCGTCAGCTTCGTACGGGCGGGAGATGCTCTCGTCGCAGATGGTGCTCAGGGCCCGATTGGGCCTGACCCTGAGGTCCTCGAACATCAAGGAGCATTCGCACTACAGCGTTCGGCGGCAGCCCGCCTCGTCCGAGGCTCTCTCCACGAGGGACGTAATGCCTTCAACCTGCTAATGAAGGGAGGATAGCTCGGCCTCAGCAGTGGCCCGAGCTGCCTCGGCGGCCTTCTCGCGCCGCTCTACCGCATCCAGCTTCGCCTTGAGGGCATCAGCCTTGCCATGTAGTTCGATGCACCACTACTTGAAGCGAGCCTCCTGGAGCTCCAGCTTCTGGCGATATTCCTCGACGAGGGCCTCGCGAATCCCCGCCACCTTATAGTTGACCTCTCGCTAGATCCTCGCCTCCCAAGAAGCAAGGGCATCCTCAGCTGAGGCCACTTGGTGCTCCATCACCTCCAGCCGCTCGCGCTCCAGGCTTAGCTCCACTGCCTCCAGCGCCAGTGTGTCATCGGGCGTGCGAGGCCTCGCCTCACTCGTGGGTGGCCCGGTCATTGAAGCGGCGAGTGCGGCCACGCGCACCCGAACTCGCTGCTCCAGGATGGAGTTGGAAGCTTGAAGCTCCCTCTCGCGCACCTCCGCCGCGTCACGTCGGCGGTCCGCGGCTCGGGTTTCCTCCAAGGCACGATCGCGAGCCTCCCACGGTGCCGCAAGAGACTCCTCCGCCTCCACGCGGTTGTGCTCGTGCTGCAAGCGGCCAAGGTTAATGGCGACTTTCAGCTGGTGACATTCGCGCGCCAGGCGAAGGCCCTCCGACTCGAGGCCCGCGTCGACGTCGGCGAGCTCCGTCCCAAGGTGGCCCAGCGCGCTTGTTGCTTCCCGGAGAAGGCCATGACGGACGGCACTGCGCCAGTGCGCGAGCTCCAACGCCCGGACGATCCCTTCCTCCGTGCCCCTATCGTCCTGAGAAGCGCGTGATGACTCACCCGTCTCTGACAGGGGACTGGGGGCTAGGGGGGCTCCTTCAACCGCTCCCCGGGCTGAGGACGGGGCACGGCGCAGGCCAGCCCCGCTGCTTGAAGATGGAGCAATCGTATGGGTCGCCCAGCCGCCAGCAAGAACCAACGGAGGAGCCCTCGACACAGCCTCCGTGCCCCAGAGGCCGCTCCGGAAGAAGGACGCCGGGAGTGCAGGCCTGCGGCCCCCCGGGGGCGGCCTCAGCCCGTGTGCAGATGCCACCTCATGCGCCGCCACATGTCTCGGGAGGCCTAGGGTCACAACTGGGCCAGAGGCCTCCGGAGGTCGTGCTCCACACGGGCTCACCTCCGCGACGGAAGGGATCCTGAGGAGAAAAAGTCAGAAGAGGATGCGATATGCGAAAGTCAAGGAGGGCGAGGTACTTACTCATCCACAGCTATCCACTTCCTCTTTTTCAGGGTCCGTGGGACGAGGTTACAGCGGCCCCTGAGCCCTTTCCGCTTGCGGGATACCCCAAGATCCGGAAGGGACGCGCTGCTGGCCGGCGTGTAGCCCTCCACAACGGGGACGGCAGCTACGTCCGCAGGCGGGCCCCCTTCCCCGCCGCTTGCGGAGCTGGGAGCGGTCACCTTAGGAGCATATGGTGGCTCCTCCCCAGTGTCCACCTCAAGAGCATATGGTGGCTGCTCCCCAGCGGCCACCTCAAGAGCACATGGTGGCGCCTGCTCTCCGGCGGCCACCTCGGGAGCGCTCGGCGGTGCCTACTCCCCTATGGCCACCTTTGGAGCGCGCACCGCAGGACCTCCGAGCATGGGAGTCACCAAGAGGGGGTTGTCACAAGGCCCCCCGTGGCCCTCGGGGAGCAGCCCCCACTCGTCGAAGCACAGCATCTTCTCGGTGAAGGCCTTCCCGTTCGGGCAGTTGTACAAAGGGCGCCCCTCAAGGGGAAGCGCGGCAGGCTCCCCACCAGTCAGGAGCTGCAGCACCCTACGCAATGTCTTGAGGGGGAGCGAAGGCACCTGGAGCCTCATGGGGTCGTCAAGACCGGTGAAGGCCCACATTGGGCGAGCATGGCACTGGAGCGGAGCGATGTGCCGTTAGACAAATTCCCTCACCACCATCGCCATCGTCACCCCCGCTTGTCTCAGCTTGGCCAGTCTGGACAAGACATGCGCTACCCGCAGGTCAGCAAGCTTTGCGTGCCCCCAACCGGAGCTCGGTTCCGCCGGCGCCGAGGGAAGAAGGAGCAGGGGGCTGAGCACGGAGGCGTCCACATACACCCACTGCTTTCGGAACCCCCTCATATCCGGGCGAAGCGTGAAGTCAATGCCGGAGCCAGCAGTCACCGTCACCGCCTGGAACGACACGCACCTCGAGCGTTGCCTGCCGTCGACCAAGTGGAGCGAGAAGAAATGGCGGAGCAAGGCCACGGATGGGGCGATGCCCACGAAGGCCTCGCATAAGAAGGCGAAAGCAGAGAGGAGGATGATGGACCAAGGATCCAGATGCAGTGTGCGGATCTGGTAATGCGAAAGCATGGCATTGTAGAAATCGGAGAACGGAGGCAACAGGCCGGCAAAAAGAGCGTGGAGATGAAGGGGGATTTCGGTGGCCTCCATATCAACTAAGGCCCGGGAGGCAGGCCATACTGTCATCGCCTTCCACTCATTGGAATCGGCGGCAAGGGCTTGCCGGACCTTGTCCAATCCCTCCCGGTTGATCACCATGGACCGGTCCAGCGCCGGTTCCGACCCCGGTGGGGGCTCCACGGCCACACGAGCCTTCCCCTTCTTCGTCCTGGGAGCCATGGCGGCAGAGTAGATTGGAGCTGGCGTGGAATCTGGTGAGGAAGACGCAAGTTTGCAGGAAGAAAGGGGAGCAGAAGGCAAGCGCAGCAAGCAATGATGGCTGGGCCGCGTGCGCCAGGCAGTTATCAAATCGGGCAGTTGCCGAGGCGGTGTGGGAAAGTGGAGACACCCATGTCCCGTCAAGCGCCATGCGTCAACATGGCCCGCAGGTGATTGGGGCCCACGGCGCTTCGCCCTTGCCCTTTGGCTTCGCCTCGAAGCCAAGTCCGAGCGCGCCTTGGGCCCAGGGGCTACTGTCAGCGTTCTGGGAACCAGGGTACCTAGACTTGCCTGCCTGTGGCCCACGGCATGGCTCCATCGATGGCCTGGTACGGCCCATCAACGAGACCGTCAAGACAAGACCCTCACGAGGGGCCAAGCCTCACGAGACGGACTACGCCAAGACCTCCGGAGGGAGCGGCCTCCCCAGGCTGCCTCCTGAGGAGCGGAGATTTCTATGCAGGTGCCCAACCTCATGAGGTTGCGGTGATGCAAGCCATGACAACCAAGGCTAGGCGGGCGCTGTCGTGGGAGTGAGTCTGACAGTAAGAATAGGGGGTACGTAGGAGGAGGCAGGATCCTAGCTACGGTGAGGTTGTGCACGCAAGATGTACGAGTTCAGGCCCTTCTCGGAGGAAGTAACAGCCCTACGTCTCGATGCCCGGAGGCCTGGTCGACTGGATTATGCGTGAGAGTTACAGGGGGTGCGAACCCTTGTGCTAGTGGAGGGGGTGACTTATATAGAGTGCGCCAGGACCACAGCCGTCCCACGTTACACAGAGTTCAATGTTCATTAAGACAGGGTGTTACTGGTAACGCTAGCTATAAAGAGCTATAAATGATCTTTAAGACTACAGAGTGAACGCCTGACCGTTGCCATCCTGAGTGACTTTAAGTCTTCCGTACTCCGAGTGCCTTCTTGTATGGTCGAGCGACTTCATCTTGGTCGAATGGAATTGGGGTATCCGAGTGAAATAACTGGTCGAGTGGATTGCACCCCAAGGTGAACTCAGTCAGTTTCTTCTGTTGCATTTTGAATGTCTTTGACTCTAGGGCAGTGTCCTTGGGAAGGGTGTCTAGGTCAGGCCTATGACCCTACCCTAGGTACATGTCGTCGTCATTAGCCCCCGAATGGATAGAGGTCTGAGTGAAGAAAGAGTTGAAGTTGACTCTGACCCGATTCCATACTTCGGAGGTATTTCATCTGAGTCTGCGAATCATGTTGAAGCTCCAATCTGGTTTCAGTCGCCTTGGTCCATTCAGAGGCCGTCGTCGAGTGAACTATACTCACAATCTTCGAGCGTCGACATGGAACGAAATCTTCGGTGCAATTGGTTGCTCTGCAGTCCCCGGACCTCACGGGATTCAAAATTTTGGGGAAGTGCGCGGGACGGAGCGTGCCGCTGTAATTGGAGTGGTTAGATAGGGACACCTCTATTTTCATGCCGCCTTTTTCGCCATGTATCGGGCGCGCGACTGTTGCAGGATATGACAGGATTGCTCGGGCCCACGAGTCAGTCACTCGGAAATAGGTCCATATAAGGCCATCGAGGCCGATGCGTTTGAACAGTGCGCCTCATTCTCTCTCTTCTTCCTCTGTTTCTCCACTGCATCCTCCTCCACTCTTGACGCCGCCGTTCCGCCCGTACGCCGTCCGCCGCGATGGGAAAGGAGAAGACAGTGGCCCTGGAGCACGCTAAGAAGGCGACGGCAGCGGCAAAGGGCAAGAAGACGAGTCGAGGATCATCGTCGAGGTCCGGTCTGCCGCCTGGTTGGATCCAGGGAGACTGGATTCGATCTATGATCCAGAAGGAAGATTTGGAAGACCTGGCCGACGCGGGCTTGATTGCCCATGGATCTTGGAGGTTGCCGGGGAACGAGACCGAGCCTCAACCGCAGGAGGGTGAGTGTGTCCTCCTCGCAACTCATGTTGACCGTGGTTTCACTCTGCCTCCGCATCCTTTTTTCGGGGTTTCCTGAACTTTTTTGGTGCCCAACTTCATCATTTCTCTCCCAACGCCATCACATATCTCGCTGCGTATGTCTCTTTGTGTGAAAACTTCTTGGGCTGTCGACCGCACTGGGGCTTATTCAAACACATCTTTACTTGCCGTTCCCAAACTGTGAAGAAGGCAAATCCAACTGACGCAAAGACGCACGTGATCCAAATGTGCGGGGGGTTTAGGGATTCAGATGAGGGGTAGGAGTACTTTTCCTTCTATGACTCTTCCCGAGTCAGTTAGGGGGTGGCAGTCGACCTGGTTCTATTGCCGAGATATTCCGACCCCTGGTCAGTCGACTGGCCTTCCGTCCTTCACCATGGAGCGAGTCCGCCAACCCTCTTCATTGACCGTGACTCCAGCAGAGAAAGTAGAGGTGTCCATGCTAGTCGACCGGGTAGTTCAATTAGTCCGTGATGGTGTGACCGGCATGGATTTGTTGGAGGTGTTTCTCAGTCGACGCATCCAGCCTCTCCAAGCCCACGATCATCCAATGTGGATGTACTCGGGCGCTAACGACACCGCTCGGGTCCACCCAGAGGAGGTCACCGAGGAGACGGTGGCACAGTGGCTGCGGAGCATCACGGGAAACAAAGACAACCCCAGGGGGTCTAGAAGAGTTGTACCATTCGACGCCGACAAAGAGCCGGACAAGGTCTGACCCTTGTTACTGAGTGTCTTTTTATTCCGATTTGTAACTGCCCTTGGATCTGATTGATGCTTGTTTAATTCCTTGCCTTGTAGATTTATACTGAGATGTACTCGATGCCAAATGGAGAGCAAGTCCCGGAGGGAACGGAGAGCGGAGGCGAGAGTGGTGACTGGCAATCCCCCGACGACAATGAAGACGACAGTGACGACAGTGAGGAAGTCGACTCACCACCTCGCTTGGAACGCCGATCCAAACAGTCCCAAGATCCTGCAAGCGGTCGTGGCAAGGCAGCTCCTCCAAGCACACAAACGCAAAAACGCACTCGGACTTCGACTCCGGAGCCGTCTGAAAAGGCCACCAAGCAGCCCAAGGACATCCCTTCAAAGCCTCGGAAGGCTTTGCCCAAGATCAAGGTGGATGTTCCCGTCACTTCTGCATAAGTGTTTTGCTTTCCCTCTTCGCTTTGCTTGGGAACTTCTACGTTATTGTCGACTTGTTCTCTTGCTTGACCGAGTGAACTCTGAAACTTTCAGCGCTGCTACTTCTGGGACCTCCATGGACATTTACAAGGATCAAGATGACGAGGAGACTGAAGACGCGGCCACTTCCAAAGCAGGTACAACTCTACCATCTTGTCCTCATTTTGTCAATTGTACTGTCGGTCGACTGAACTCTTACGGTCGAGTCTTTTGCAGCACCACCAAATGTCATTGAACTTCCAGACGACGACGATCATGAAGATGTGCCTCAGAAGACCACGGGAAGAAAAGGCAGGACTTCGAGCAGGAGGGTGCCTGCCAGCAAGGTACCTCAGTCGACATCAGCGCCAGAACCAGTGATCCAGCAGTCCGGAGATCCAATTCGGGCTTCTGTTTCTTTTGCCGATCCTGTGTCGACTGATCGTCCTTCGGCGTCGACCGCCCAAGTCCCTGCTCCGTCCGTGCAACTCCATGCCTCAGATTCTCTGGTTGCTTCGACTGTTCCGCCAACTCCACTCTTTGTTACCCATCATGTCCCAGAGGACCAAGTGAGCGCAGCTAAGGAAGCTATACGCCAAGCAGGCCTTATGATGGAGCAAATGAAGGTGGTGCACGAAGCTAGCAAGGCTGCCTACAATGCCAGCTCCGCTCTTCAGACCAATGTCCAGGTGAGTTGATTTCCGACTGATTTTTTAGCTTGATCTTTGCTCTGTTAGGATATGGTACTTGAAAACTGCTGCTTTATTATTCGTAAGATGTCCGTGGATGAGCATTTTGAAACCTTTAAAGTGCATCTATCATGAGTCTGCATCTTGCATCCGTTCACCCACTAGGCGCTTTAACTTTTGCTGTATAGTTCTTCCACTTGAGTCGACTAGGTCGCGTCGAGTGTATCCTTGAATCAGTGGGGGCACGCAGAGTGCACCCACTGGGTGTAGTCCCCGAGACCGCCGTCGAATGTTTGATTCTGCGGGGATCTTTGTCAAATATCTCTTTATAGTTCTTCCACTCGCTCCAGACAGGCTGTGCTGAGTGGGATCTGGACCAGTGGGGGCACGCCAAGTGCACCCACTGGGTGTAGTCCCTGAGACCGCGGTCGACTACGGGTAGTCGGCGGTGGTCTGAGAACAAATGTTGCCTTTTTTCTTTCGACTGGATGGACCATGTCGAGTGGAAAGTCGAACCAGTGGGGGCATGCCAAGTGCACCCACTGGGTGTAGTCCCCGAGACTACTGTCAAATGTTTGATTCGGCAGTGGTCTTAGAACTCTTATCGCTCGGAAGCAATCAATCTTTGTTCCTGTCGACTGACGTGTTTTATTCATTGATTACAGAAATCTTGTGAGTTCGGGGCCCAGTTTGCTGAATTGAAGAAGAAACAGGTCCAGCTCAATCTCGACCTGGAGCTGGCCAAGGAGAACTTGCAAAAGGCTAAGGATGAAGCGGCTGCCATGGGAGGTAATAACTTGTCGACTGTTTGCCTTGCCATCTTTTCTTTTCGCCTTTTGAACCGAGTGACTCCACTCGAACAGATGTGCGTAGTGAAAACAGACAACTCCAAGCTCGTCTGAAGAATGTTATTTCTTTAGACAAAGAGAAGCAGGCTCTGGAGCAGAAGAACCTCGACCTTGCAGTAGCACAGAAGACGGCGCGGGAGAAAATTGAACTTGCCGACAAGAAGCTGGCTTCAGTCGGCAAGTTAGAAGAAGAAAACGCCAAACTGAAGACTACCATTGACGAAGCCAACAAAGAAGTCATGCAGCTAAAGAAGGACAAGGTGGCCTTGACCGACAAAGTTGGAGATCTCACTCGGAGGAGGGACGAATTGGAGACCTATCTGGGAGGACTTGCCAAGAAGATGTTCCTTATGCTTGAAGGTACTTTCCCTTGTCCGACTGATTTGCAATTGTCGACTCATCATGTAACTGTCGACTCATCATTTCTCTGTGTGTGCAGAGTTCTGTCAAAACTTCGAGGAAGAGACTGGGCGGATTGAGACGAATCTGGATCCCATTAACTCCCCTGTCAAGGACGAAGCTGCGATGAACGTGCTGCGACTGGAATCTCGTCTCGCCGGCGTTATGGACTATCTTGCACGACTGAAGGTGGCGGTGTCGCGGATTGACACAGAGCTCTGGCCAGGTGTGACATTCCAGAATGACCTCGAGTCTCTGATGACACGACTTAATGAAATCCCCGGTCGAGTACAGGCATGGAAGAAGTCATCTGCTCGGTGCGGCGCTAACGCGGCTCTGTCTCTTGTCTGCGTTCATTGCAAGGAAGTTAAAGAAGAGAAGCTGGCAGCTCTCAAGGTCGCCAATACCAAGAAGCTTCAATTCCAGTCCTTCATGGAGACTTTCATCGATGCTGCTACTCGTATTGCTGATGGAATCGACCTGCACGAGTTCATCGAGCCAGCTAGCCCTCCTCCCGCGGAGTGAACAAACTTTATGCCTTGATTTTATTTGCCTCAGAATGCCGAGTGATTTTGTAACCGTTAAACTCTTTTGGGCCTGAGGCCTGAGCACTTCCGTTCGCGGTTCTGAACCTTGCTGGTTTTGTCCGAACTTGGTTTTTCTTTGAATATGGTTGCTTTGTCTTTACCACTTTCAAGTTTCTTGACTCCGAGTGAAACTTAACTCTTCACTCGGAATAGATGTTGTACTTGTGGTGCAGCTCCGACGAGAGGGCCGTGCGTTGTATTTGTGGCGCAGCTCGGAGCGTGTGGCCAAGTTTCCGAGTGAGGGGGTTGCTCTTCACTCGGAATTGGTTTTGTAACATAGGCGAGTATGGGGTCGCAGCTAAGCCCCCGAGTGGGAGGATTGCTCTCCACTCAGAGTATGTTTTAACTTAGGCGAGTACGGGATCGCAGCTAAGCCCCCGAGCGGGAGAATTGTTCTCCACTCGGAGTGTGTTTGAAACTTAGGCGAATCGGGTTCGCAGCTAAGCCCCCGAGTGGGAGGATTGCTCTCCACTCAGAGTTTTTTTCAAACTTAGGCGAATCAGGTTCGCAGCTAAGCCCCCGAGTGAGAGGATTACTCTCCACTCGGAGTGTGTTTGAAACTTAGGCGAATCGGGTTCGCAGCTAAGCCCCCGAGTGGGAGGATTGCTCTCCACTCGGAGTGTTTTTGAAACTTAGGTGAATCAGGTTCGTAGCTAAGCCCCCGAGTGAGAGAATTGTTCTCCTCTCGGAGTGTGTTTGAAACTTAGGCGAATTGGGTTCGCAGCTAAGCCCCCGAGTGGGAGGATTGCTCTCCACTCGGAGTGTTTTTGAAACTTAGGCAAATCGGGTTCGCAGCTAAGCCCCCGAGTAAGAGAATTGCTCTCCACTCGGAGTGTTTTTGAAACTTAGGCGAATCAGATTCGCAGCTAAGCCACCCACTGGGGGATTTGAACACGCATGTTTGTGGGATAACAACCATTAGGATAATGCAAAATCTTGTCTTTGATAAGCAAACTGAAGGATTCTTATTTCAACTCATCGATCCGAGTGTTTACATATAAAAACGGCGGAGCAGCTCCGCATTCCACGAGCGTGGCTCATCTTCTTTCTTGGCTATGTTGTAGAGGTGATACACCCCATTGTGGAGTACCTTGGTGATGATGAAGGGGCCTTCCCAGGCCGGAGCAAGCTTGTGAGGTCGCTTCTGGTGTACTCGGAGCACAAGGCCTCCTTCTTGAAATGCTCGACCTCTGACGTTTCTGGCGTGGAATCGACGTAGATCTTGTTGATAGATGGTCGACCGGATCAGAGCCATCTCTCGTTCTTCCTCTAGGAGGTCAACTACATCTTGGCGTGCTTGTTCCGCTTCAGCTTCTGAGAAGAGTTCCACTCGGGGGGCGTTGTGCAGTAAGTCACTCGGAAGCACAGCTTCAGCACCATACACCATGAAGAAGGGAGTTCGGTCAGTCAACCGGTTGGGAGTTGTTCTCAGTCCCCATAGGACGGATGGCAATTCAGTCACCCAAGCCCCAGCAGCATGCTTGAGATCGCGCATTAGTCGGGGTTTCAGCCCTTGTAAGATCAAGCCATTCGCCCTTTCTGCCTGCCCATTCGACTGCGGGTGCGCAACAGATGCGTAATCGACCCGAGTGCCTTGGGAAGCACAAAACGCTCTGAACTCGTCAGAATCAAAGTTGGAGCCGTTACCTGTGATAATACTGTGAGGGACTCCATATCTGAATATCAACTCCCTAATAAAATTGATGGCAGAGCTTGAATCAAGATTCTTGATAGGCTTGGCCTCAATCCATTTGGTGAATTTGTCGACTGCCACAAGCAAATGAGTGAAACCACTTCTGCCGGTCTTGAAAGGTCCAACCATATTCAATCCCCAGACTGCAAATGGCCAGACGAGTGGAATGGTCTTCAAGGCAGATGCAGGCTTGTGAGATATGTTTGAGTAGAACTGGCAGCCTTCGCACTTGTCGACTATATCTTTTGCCATCTCATTTGCACGCGGCCAATAGAATCCCGCTCGGTATGCTTTGGCTATGATGGTCCGAGAGGATGCATGGTGACCACAGGTTCCCAAGTGGATCTCATTTAGAATCATTCGACCTTCTTCCGGAGAGATGCAACGCTGAGCAACTCCTGTGACACTTTCCCTGTAAAGCCGTCCACTTATCACGGTGAAGGCTTTGGATCGACGGATAATCTGGCGGGCCTCATCTTCATCTTCTGGGAGTTCCTGCCTGAGCAGGTATGCGATATATGGCACCGTCCAGTCGAGGGTGATCACCATAACTTCTAGGATCAACTCGAGTACAGCTGGGACTTCAATCTCAGTCGGATTGGTTGAACTTATCGGTTGCGGGGGCTCTTCCGTGAAGGGATCTTCTTGAACTGACGGGGTGTGGAGATGCTCCAAGAACACATTACTGGGGATAGGCTTCCGAGTAGAACCTATCTTCGCCAGATCATCAGCAGCTTGATTCTTGATTCGAGGTATGTGGTGGAGCTCTAACCCCTCAAACTTCTTCTCTAGCTTTCTTACTGCATTGCAATAACTGGTCATAGCTAGGCTCCTGATATCCCACTCCTTCATCACCTGATTGACCACTAAGTCTGAGTCACCGTAGACCATCAGGCGACGGACGCCGAGTGAAATGGCCATACGTAACCCATACAAAAGTGCCTCATACTCAGCTTCATTGTTTGAAGAATCAAAGTGAATCTGGAGGACAAAGCTGAGCTTGTCACCTCTTGGGGATACCAAAACCACTCCAGCGCCGGAACCATTCAACATTTTGGACCCATCAAAGAACATAGTCCAATGTTCCAAGTGAACCTGAGTCGGTTGCTCCTGCTCAATCCACTCAGCGAGGAAATCTGCTATTGCCTGAGACTTGATTGCTTTCTTTGCCTCAAACTTGATATCCAAAGGAAGGAGTTCAATCGCCCACTTGGCCACTCGACTAGTTGCATCCTGATTGTTCAGAATTTCAGTTAATGGGGCATCGCTGACGACTGAAACCGAGTGGTCTGCAAAGTAATGTGCAACTTTCTTCGTGGTCAAGTAAATCCCATAGACAAGCTTCTGATAATGCGGGTATCTTTGCTTGGATGGAGTTAAAACTTCAGAAATATAGTACACTGGGCATTGAACTTTGTAGGCTTTGCCTTTTTCTTCCCGCTCGACCGTGAGCACTGTGCTGACAACCTGTCCAGTGGCTGCAATATATAGCAACAGAGGCTCTTTGCTGACTGGAGCAGCAAGCACCAGCTGGGTGGAAAGCAGGGCTTTGAGCTCTTCAAACACTGCTTCAGCTTTAGGATTCCACTCGAACTTGTCAGACTTCTTCATCAGTTGGTAAAGAGGTAATGCCTTTTCACCAAGACGTGAGATGAATCGACTTAATGCAGCCAAACAACCAGTAAGCTTCTGAACATCGTGCACGCGCACGGGGCGTTTCATTCGGAGGATTGTGCCAACCTTTTCTGGGTTTGCGTCGATCCCTCATTCAGAAATGAGAAAACCGAGTAACTTTCCACCTGGAACTCCGAATGTGCACTTTGACGGATTGAGCTTGATATCATATCTTCTTAAGTTGGCAAAGGTTTCAGCGAGGTCAGTCAGTAGGTCGGAACCTTTACGTGACTTGACCACGATGTCATCCATGTAAGCTTCTATGTTCTGACTGATTTGAGTGAGCAGGCACTTCTGAATCATACGCATGAACATGGCACCAGCATTCTTGAGGCCAAAGGGCATGGTAACATAGCAAAAACACCCGAAGGGGTGATGAAAGTTGTCTTTATTTCGTCGGGTCCATACAGTCGGATCTGATGGTACCCGGAATATGCATCCAAGAAGGACAATCGCTCACACCCTGCAGTCGAGTCGACTATCTGGTCGATGTGGGGCAGAGGGAAGTGATCTTTCGGGCAGGCCCGATTGATATGTTTGAAATCGATACACATACGAAGTGATTTGTCTTTCTTGGGGACCATTACAACATTGGCGAGCCACTCGGAGTGGAATATCTCGCGGATGAACTCAGCTGCCAGAAGCCGAGCCACCTCCTCGCCAATTGCCTTCCTCTTCTCCACGGCGGACCGACGGAGATGCTCTTTGACGGGTTTTGCTTTTGGGTCGACTCGCAAACGGTGCTCAGCCAGTCCCCTGGGTACACCCAGCATGTCAGATGGTTTCCATGCGAAGATGTCTTAGTTCTCACGGAGGAACTGGATGAGCGCTTCTTCCTATTTGATGTCAAGTGTTGTTGAGATGAGAGTCGGAGCAGCATCGGGATCGGTCGGATGGATATGGACAGGCTTTGTTGCACCGGCCGACTGAAATGCGGACTCTGAAGCGGGCTTCTTTGCTCGCAACAAATCACTCGGATCTGCGTTCTTTTTGTATTCTTCCATTTCTAGTGCTGCCATTTGCTCATCAGCAATCTTTGAGCCCTTCTGGAGGCACTCTTCTGCCCTTTGCCGATTCCCTGTGATTGTGATCACACCTCTGGGGCCAGGCATCTTCAGCTTGAGGTATACGTAACACGGTCGAGCCATGAAACGAGCATATGCAGGCCGACCCAGAATCGCATGATAAGCACTGTGGAAATCCACCACCTCGAACGTTAACTTTTCCTTACGGTAATTCTTTGAATAACCGAAAACCACATCAAGAGTGATCTGACCGAGTGAATCGGCTTTCTTTCTTGGAATGACTCCGTGGAATCTCATGTTGCTCTCGCTGAGCTTGGACATCGGAATGCCCATCCCCCGGAGGGTCTCAGCGTACAGAATGTTCAAGCCACTGCCACCATCCATCAGAACCTTGGTCAGTCGGGTGCCCCCAACGACTGGGTCGACCGCCAGCGCTTGCCGCCCTGGGGTAGCAACGTGCGCTGGGTGATCGGACTAGTCGAATGTAATGGGAGTCTGCGACCACTTTAAATATGTCGTAGTTGCCGGAGAAACCATATTCACTTCACGATTGATAACCTTCAGTCGACTTTTGCTCTCAATGTCAGCAAAAATCACTAAAGTGGCATTGACCTTGGGATAACCATCATCCTCTTCTTTATCTTCGTCCTTATCAGATTCCTTTTCCTTTTCACTGGGCTGACCCTCTCGGAAGCTCTGAATCAGGAGTCGACACTGTCGAGTGGTATGCTTGGGGTAAATCAGGTTTCCCTCTTCATCTTTCTTGGTGTGTATGTGACACGGTAAATCAAGCACATCATTCCCCGCTTGATCTTTCACTTTCTTGGGGATCCAAGGCCCCTTAGGCTTTCCTTTGAACTTCCCTTAGTTCAAAACTGCGGCTTCACCAGGACCTGCGGGTTCGGCTTTGCGCTTCTGCTTCCGACTGGAATTTCCTCCTCCGGCGTCCTGGGCGACTGGTTTATTCTTGCCACTGCGGAGTCGGTCTTCTTCCTCGCCGTTAGTGTACCAAGTGGCTATTTCCATCATCCGAGCCAGGGACATGTCTCCTGTCCGACCGAATTTCAGGTTAAGTTCTCGGTACCAAACGCCCTCCTTGAAGGCGCAAACTGCCTGATGCTCTGACACATTCTCCACAGTATGATGAAGAGTGGTCCATCTCTGGATATAATCTCTCAAAGTTTCATTCGGTTTTTGGACACAATGATGTAGTTCAGTCAACCCTGCAGGTCATTTGCAAGTGCCCTCAAATGTCCTAACGAACACTCGGGCCAATTCTTCCCAACAGAAAATACTACCAGGGGGCAACTGATTCAACCAAGCTCTGGTTGAGCCCTCCAGCATCAGGGGGAGGTGCTTCATGGCTACATCATCATTGCCGCCACCAATCTGCACAGCCACTCGGTAATCTTCTAGCCAAGTGTCTGGCTTTGACTCACCGGTGAACTTGCTTACTCCTGTCGCCAACCTGAAGTTGGGTGGAATCTCAGCAGCTCTGATGGCTCTGCTGAAACATTCAGGCCCAGACACATGAACTCTGCTTCCACTCGGATGATTCCTATCTTGTCCTTCCCTGTGTGCTCGGCCTCTGTCGACTAAACCTTGCACGAGAAGCGATCTTGCATCAAACCCAGGCTCTCTTGGGTCGACCGGAACTCTCTGCTCATCACCATACAAGCGCCTGTCATCATGCCGCCGAGGCGCATACGATCCACCTCTCGGAGGGGGCGTAGGTACTCGACGGTTGTCATCATGGCCGTACCAATGATCGTACTGTCCATGGCCTCGACCCAGGTACTGATCCTGGCGGTGCCCATGATCTTCGCGCCGCGGAGGAGATCCTGGACTGTGAGCCGACTGAACAGTGTTTGCAACCACAGATCTGCTATGGATCCTGTTGCGTGACTGAGAAACAGCTGTGTTTTGCTCACCTGCTGCCCGGAGCAGCGCTCGAATCTGCATCAAACCTCTTCCAGCCTCTGATTGGGACGGCTAAATCGACTCTGCTATACGGGCTGCAGCTGTAAGATTCTGGATTGAAGTGCGGTATACCTGGGGCTCAGGAGGAAACAAGTGTCGTTGCCGTCGACTAGATTCGGGGATCTGCCGACGGGCACACTCGTCAAGTGAATGTTGGAGATTTTCCAGTCGCGTGCGCTAAGCCAATGTGGCTAGACGCGCAGCTTCCAAGGCCCGAGCCTCGGAGGTCTCCCCAATGAAGGGGGTGTGGAGGACCTCCATATTGCGATGATGCAGCTCGTCCCTCTGCTCTGAAGTGAGGGCTTCAGGATGATATAATTCGTGACCATGCGACGAGCCGCCGCCGCCACCGCGACGGAAACCAGGCGGGCCACGCGCGTATCGGCCATCAGGACTTCCGCCGCAGGGTCACTGCTTCCGCACTCGGACAGAGTCTTGGCGGAACCAGTCGACAGGTCGAATAGTCCGTAGGGAGATTCATCGGGCTCAATTGCCGGGATTTGTGGGGTGGCCAACTGGCGGGCCACCGCATGCTTCACCCAGCGTTAAAGCCGTGATCGACCAGATCGCTTGCGACGGCGAACAGCGGGGAGCGAGGATGCCACGGGAGCAGACCGATACTGGGTCGACGGCTGCCGCAGAAGGATGCCGCGAGCACATGCATGAAAGTGCGTCGCCCCGCGGACGAGGAGTGTCTCGACGTCGAGGGGGGCCTCCTGGAGCTAGGCGGAGTCGTCGACGATGAGAACGAGCGCGTCGAGACGGATCTCGCGACCCTCAGCCAAACCACCGCCAGAAACCATGTTGATGGAGATCGGAAAAACTGCAACCTCACCGGAAGTCGCTAAGACACCAGCCCCACGGTGGGCGCCAACTGTCGTGAGAGTGAGTCTGACAGTAAGAATATGGGGTACATAGGAGGAAGCAGGATCCTAGCTACGGTGAGGTTGTGCACGCAAGATGTACGAGTTCAGGCCCTTCTCGGAGGAAGTAATAGCCCTACGTCTCGGTGCCCGGAGGCCTGGTCGACTGGATTATGCGTGAGAGTTACAGGGGGTGCGAACCCTTGTGCCAGCGGAGGGGGGTGGCTTATATAGAGTGTGCCAGGACCCCAGCCGTCCCACGTTACACAGAGTTCAATGTTCATTAAGACAGGGCGTTACTGGTAATGCTAGCTATAAAGAGCTATAAATGATCTTTAAGACTACAGAGTGAACGCCTGACCATTGCCATCCTGAGTGACTTTAAGTCTTCCGTACTCCGAGTGGTTTCTTGTATGGTCGAGCGACTTCATCTTGGTCGAATGGAATTGGGGTATCCGAGTGAAATAACTGGTCGAGTGGATTGCACTCCAAGGTGAACTCAGTCGGTTTCTTCTGTTGCATTTTGAATGTCTTTGACTCTAGGGCAGTGTCCTTGGGAAGGGTGTCTAGGTCGGGCCTATGACCATACCCTAGGTACATGTCGTCGTCAGGCGCCAGCAGGCACAGAGGAGCAGATTTCCTCTTTGGTGCTAAGGAGGCAAGCACCGGCGTGGGTTCCCGAGGAATCAGGCAAAGGTTTCCATTCCAGTGCAGCAAGGCTAGGACTGCCAGGACGGCAAGACGGATGTCATCGCTGAGCCCACCATGGCGTCATGACCAGAAGCTTTGTAGGCGAAGACCACCTTTCGTCAGGATAAGATGTACTACTTGTCCCCTTTCAAATTGGCCACTGTGGGATCCCTTCCCGCCTACGTTTTGGGGGAAGAGGCCCGAGGCCACTATATATATAGGCTAGGCACCACCATAGAGGAGATCTGATCCAACCCAAGGACAACTCACCCTCACCCCAGAGCAGACCTCGCGAGGTTGTTCATCCCTTGTACTAGTTCATCCTCAGCCCCTCGTGAGGCAAATCCACCAGAAAGCAGGAGTAGGGTCTTACACCGCAAGGTGACCCAAACCTGGGTAAACTGCCGTGTTCATCTTCTTCCTTGATCCATCGAGCTTGGCTCTAGGGCGATGTGTTGGGTGGTTGGATAGGTTGAGTTCTTCGCACACGCCCCAGAGTTCGAACCTTTCTTGGGTCTGCGGAGCCCTGAATCCAACAGCTATCAAGTTCTTGAAAGGATTGGTGTGCCGTTTCGGAGTACCCGCCAGAGTCATCACTGACAATGGCATCCAATTCACAAGCCGCGCCTTCATGCAATACGTTCATGCCCTCGGAAGCAAGGTCTCATTTGCCTCTGTTGCTCATCCCAGAAGCAACAGGCAAGCTGAGAGGGCGAACGCTGAAGTGCTGTGAGGACTCAAGACAAGAACATTTGATAGGCTGCAGAAGTGTGGCAGACGATGGATCGATGAGCTGCCAGTGGTTCTGTGGTCCCTCGGAACGACACGAAATCGAGCTACCGGCCAGACTCCCTTCTCCCTAGTCTATGGGGCAGAAGCAGTGATCCCCACGGAACTCATATACGGGTCACCTCGAGTGCTTGCCTACGATGAAGTAGTGCAAGAACAGCACCAGCATGACGACGCTGTGCTACTTGAGGAGAACCGTCTCCGGGCTGCTACGTGTGCTGCACGCTACCAGCAAGCCCTGCGTTGCTATCACAGCCGCAGGGTTCATGCCTGGAGCTTTGAGGAAGGCGACCTTATCCTTAGGCGCGTTCAGTCTGCCAAGGGTGCAAACAGGTTGACAACGAAGTGGGAAGGCCCTTACCGGGTAGTACGAGTCACCAGACCCGGCGCAGTCTGTCTGGAGACCGGAGATGGCATTCAGTTGCAAAACTCATGGCACATTGAGCATCTCCGTAAGTTCTACCTGTAAGGCGCGACTGTCGGGCCCTGCTCGGCAGCCACCCTTTTGTACAAGCTTGGCCTATGTTGCATGTAACCCTTTGTACAAAGCCAGGCACAGACCTTGAGTAGCAGATAAATAAACGAAGCGCTGTGGGGCCCTAAAACTTGCATGCATGCATAAGCATAACATGAGCTTAGCATGATCATGTAGATCAGGGCACATGTAACATTGTTTCCCTTTGCACTAAGCTGCAGGTTTCTTGCCATGGACCTGGTCCCGAAGAGAAGAAATGGAGACAAGCCTACATATCAGTCCCCGACAAGCCGATAAGTTATTTCTTAACCATACATGTTCTGTAAGATGAAAACTTGTGCATATGGAAACCACGTTGGCTTCGAAGCCTAGGTGCTCCCATCCTGCGTCCCGAACGTTGCTTCGGCCAGGATGGTTGTAGTGGCCTTTGACGGAGGGGGTTCGATGAGGAGCTGGTCCCTTTCAATAGTTTTGTGCCCGACAGGCCTAGCACCGCGGCAACAAACGAAAGGCACTAGCAAGATAGCTTGCCGGAGAAAACTTGTTTACTTAAACGTATAGAGGCATCTCGCCTCTGCATGGACATGACACATGCACAAGTATTCGGCAAGGCTTGTCTTTTTCATTAATATGCTGATAAGCAAGTACAAATCTTATAGAACACAAACATGGATGAGATAGATTACATATTTTAGACTAAAGTTTGGCAGATGCCTACATATTTTAGACTGAAAAAAGATAAGTGCCCCATAATCCCTTTCTTGTCCCTCTCCTCCTAGGAACTACAGTAGGAGGTCAAGAGGGCGAAAGGGATGCCCGAGCAGAAGCCCAGCCTGATCCCGTCAGGGCTTGCCGGGCGCAGCCTGACAAGATCGGGAATGGCAAGGCTGCGAAGGAGAAGGACGGAGGGAGCAGCTCAGTGGTGCCCTGGTCACCCCCCAGGACCAGCAAGGAGCCCCAGCACAAGCGCCGGCAAGGAGAACCGCCGGAGCTCAGCTGGAAGACTGCTGGAGGAGGTGAAGCCACCAAGAGAGCGACCCCCTCCCTGGCAACCGTCCTAAAGAGCCCGGTGATGATGGTGCGGGGAGGGAGGGGAAGAGCGGAAAGACGAGGCAGCGGGCCAGCAATACGAGACGAAGGCATCGGTGCCATCGTACTCCGACCTGACAGCCTGCCACCTGCCTTCTCCGTCTTCCCTTGTTTTTTCCTCATCACCACCGCTTCGGGAGGACGCCGGCCGCTCGGCCCATCGCCTCCCCCGGAGAAGCAGTAGACGACGGCGACGCCCGAGGCACGCGAAGAGCACCGCTCCCCACCTTGGCGGGCAGGAGAGCACCACCGTCTTCAACATCAACCCCGACTCTGCTGGAAGGAGCATTGTTGAGATTACCAAGGATCCCGAGGACTGCACCCCAGACGGGCATCGGAAGCCTAGGAGCCTCGCCATCGGGATGACGGGCCTCGGCGATTTGCGGCCAGAGCAAGCACTCCCCACCATGCGGCCGGCTCCTGTGGGGAAGACAGGCGCTGCACCTTTTTGGAGAAGCACAACGCCCCCTGCACTGTGGGCGATTCGGCGCTCGCACCTTCGACCGCCGCACCTCCTATGACCTTGGACCAGACTCACTCCCCGAGCGTAAGCACGAGCGTTCGGCATCATCGACCCCGAACCAGAGCCTGGGGCCTGGCCCCAGTCTCTCCCCCTCAACATAGCAATGGAAAAAGCACAGAATGAAAGGGGGGAGGTGCGTGGATGGACACTTCTCCTCCTCCTCACCCCCTCCTTTATAGGCGGGCTGGGGCTGGGGGCTGATCCCTCACCCTCACCCCCAAGGGGCTCCTTCTAACCCGACCAGTCTAAATTGCCGCCGACGGCCCGATCCGATTACCGTCCCCTTACACGAACCCAAGAGGACCGGACCCCTGCCATGGTGCTCTCTCCCGCACTACGCGCCTCCGTTACCTACCCCACTCAATGCATGCAGCATACGTGGCGAGGGATAAGGGCGTTGTGGGATGAGTGAATTGGCAGTTACTCCCCCGTGTGTTAAAGTCATTCATGGACCATTATAGAGATGGCCCCACTACAATTGGCGTCACGCGACGTGTGGAAAAGACAGAAACTGACTCAAGCACAGGTTAATAAAGAAGCAAAGAAAATCTCAAGGATGAGCTACCACAAACTCTTCGCCTGTGTACTGGACAGGGCCTACCCCAACGATGCTCGGCAGCGTGTTCGGACCAGGCCCGGGGGCTCCCGTCGGTGCAACAAACCCTGGTGTATGTTGCCCGGACTGTACACAGGCTCAAGGGCAAGGTTACAACATCCAAAACAAGGCCAAGCAGAAGATATAGCCCTTCGAGGAACCAAAGGGCGGATCAAGAAGACCAAGACAAACCAAGGAAGTAGGATATCACTAAGGAAAAACCTCCCTTGCCGGGCAGGCGAGCCTGGCCAGGTCGAGGTCACCCCGAAGAAAAGTCTCAAGACTCCCCTGGCAAGCTTGCCGGGGGTGCCAAGAGCGGATCGCCCCGCCAAGATGCCACCGCTTCACCTCATGACGACGCAAGTCACCTCCCAGTGCGGTGTCGAGCCCCCAAGTGATTAAGTGGCTGTTCGATGGCACGTGGCAGCCGTTTCTGAGGAAGATCACCCCCAAATGACACCCGTCTAGAGGCGTGTCACGCAGGCAGGCGAGGAGATGGACGAATGGCACGGCAAGGCTGCCGGGCTCCCCGCGATGTGACACTAAGCGGTGCATTTAATGCACCCTGTCCTGCCTGCAGAGTTAGGTATGATAGCACTGTGGCTATCTAATCACTGGATAATGACTATTTTGCCATTGCGGTAACCCCTTAACCTATAAAAGGAGGGTCGTGGCAACCTTAGAAAGGATTCGGACCCTTGTACACTCATACGCGCGTAGCTGCTCTCGTCCCGAGGCGACCTTGCCGGTCCAGAGCGCTGCGTCTCCACCACAGTCCATTCATCAATCCCCAAAGCAGGAGTAGGGTTTTACGCCTCACGGTGGCCCAAACCTGGGTAAAAACTGCTCGTGTCATCGCTGCCATGCTGCTCTACGCCCTTCGCTCTTTGTGCATTGTGCTCTTCCCCCCTGCCGAACCACAAGGGGCCGATGGTCCCATAGGAGGCCGTGTTATACCACGACACACACCTGCCCTTTTCATGCAAATTTAATGATAATGAAACCTTGGCTTCTTATGCTAATGGTAGATATGATTACTATGATGTGGAACGAATAGAAGAATTTGTTGCTTTTAAGGGTGCTTATGAAATTGAATCATTGTTTGAAAAGTTTAAAGATTTTGATGATTCAGTTTATAGACCTGAAAATTTTGCTATCCTTAAATATTGTTGTAAGAATTATAAATACAATTCCGATATTGATGAATTTATTGAGAAAGTCTCCGCTGTCCAAGAAGAGACTAATATTTTGCAGGAGTCAATGGAAGAAGGAATTGATGAAACTGTGAGATCATTGGATGAAAAAGATGACGAGGAGAGCGAAGAACAAAAGGAGGAAGAGCGGATTGGCTATCCGTGTTCACCTTCTAATGAGAGTAACTCTCCAATTCATACATTGTTTAATGCCCCTTCATTCTTACCAAAGGATGGATGCTATGATGATTGCTATGATCCCTTGGATTCGTTTGAAATATCCCTTTTTGATAAACTTGATGCTTGCTATGGTTGTGGCCATGATGCCAATTTGAATTATGCTTATGGAGATGAACTTGCTATAGTTCCTTATGTTAAGAATGAAATTGTTTCTATTGCACTCACACATGATAGTCCTATTATCTTTTTGAATTCTCCAAACTACACTATATCAGAGAAGTTTGCACTTATTAAGGATTACATTGATGGGTTGCCTTTTACCATTGCACATGATAATTTTGATGAATATAATATGCATGTGCTTGCTGCTCCTACTTGCAATTATTATGAGAGAGGAACTACCTCTCCGCCTCTCTATGTTTCCAACATGATAAAATTGCAAGAAACTGCTTATGCTATGTATTGGCCTCTACTTGATGTGCATGAATTGTTCTTGTATGACATGCCAATGCATAGGAAGTGATTTAGACTTCGTCATTGCATGATATATGTTGCTTTGTGCTCACTACTAAATGCGTTGCTTTGTGCTCACTACTAAATGCCAAATCATTGTTAGTTAAAATTGGCTTTGATATACCTTGGGATCCGGGTGGATCCATTATTTAAGCACTTTATGTCTAGCTTAATGGATTTAAAGAAAGAGCTGCCAGGGAGACAACCCGGAAGTTTTAGAGAGTCATTTTTTTGTTGAGTGTTTTTCTAAAGTTTAAAAACAAAAAATATAGAGGGGAACCTAAAAACTTTTTCAAAAAGAGAAGCGATTGAACGGTGATGCATTGGAGAAGTGAGGGTTGACCTTGAACACTTGTGTTCATGCTCATTGAAACAATGTAAATTTTTCATGGAAGTTTCACACAAAAATAATTATCCCCTTGTACCAATCCATTGTATTATAAAAATAATGTGCCAAGATTTGCCTTTAGGATGATTAGATTGCTTGTTGGTATGTGCGGTGCAAAAACAGAAACTTTGGCTGTAGTGCGTGATTTTACATTTTTTTTACTTGAATGTCAAAAGTTTCGGAAACTTTTTGCACAGTATTGCTATACAGCTTTTTTATTTTTTCCTAATTTTTCAGAATTTTTGGAATTACAGAAGTATGGTCAAAGTTCAGATTATTATAGACTATCCTGTTTAAGACATATTCTATTTTTGATGCATTGTTTTGCTTGTTTTGATGAAACTATCGATTTTATCAGTGGTATAAGCCATGGAGAAGTTATAATACAGCAGCGATAATGCAAAAATAAAATATGAATGGGTTTGCAATAGTACTTAAAGTGGTAATTTTCTTTATTATACTAACGGATCTCACCAGTTTTCTGTTAAGTTTTGTGTGGGTGAAGTGATCAAAGATCGAGGAGGTCTCGATATGAGGAGAAGGAGGAGAGGCAAGAGTTCAAGCTTGGGGATGGCCAAGGCACCCCAAGTAAATATTCAAGGAGACTCAAGCCTCTAAGCTTGGGGATGCCCCGGAAGGCATCCCATCTTTCTTCAACAAGTATCGGTATGTTTTCGTCTTCGTTTCGTTCATGTGATATGTGTAAATCTTGGAGCGTCTTTTGTGTTTAGTTTTCATTTTTATTTTATGCACCATGCTGTTATGAGATATTCCATGGTTGATTTATAGAATGCTCATTGCACTTCACTTATATCTTTTGAGTATGGCTTTATAGAATGCTTTATGTGCTTCACTTATATCATTTGAAGTTTGGATTGCCTGTTTCTCTTCACATAGAAAACCGTTATTTGTAGAATGCTCTTTTGCTTCACTTATACTTATTAGAGCATGGTCTTTTGTAGAAATAATTAAACTCTCTTGCTTCACTTATATCTATTTAGAGAGTCAATAGGAATTGACCATTTGCATGGTTAGTCATGAAATCCTACATAAAACTTACGGATCACTGAATATGATGTGTTTGATTCCTTGCAATAGTTTTGTGATATAGAGATGGTAATATGTGGGAGGTACTAGTAAATGGTTGTGGTTAGTAAGAATATTGGTGTTACGGTTTGTGATTCCCCAAGCATGCACGTACAGTCTCTCGTTATGCTATGAAGTTGGAGCATGATTTACTATTGATTGTCTTCCTTAATTATGAGTGGCAGTCGGGGACGAGCGATGGTCTTTTCCTACCAATCTATCCCCCTAGGGGCATGCATAGTAGTACTTTGCTTCGAGGGCTAATAAACTTTTGCAATAAGTATATGAGTTCTTTATGACTAATGTGAGTCCATGGATTATACGCACTCTTACCTTTCCGCAATTTGCTAGCCTCTACGGTACCGTGCATTGCCCTTTCTCACCTCCAGAGTCGGTGCAAACTTCGCCAGTGCATCCAAACCCCGTGATATGATACGCTCTATCACACATAAGCCTTATTATATCTTCCTCAAAACAGCCACCATACCTACCTATTATGGCCTTTCCATAGCCATTCGGAGATATATTGCCATGCAACTTCCACCGCCTCCATTTCGATGACTTGAGCATTCATTGCCATATTGCTTTGCATGATTGTAAGATAGCTATCATGATATTTCCATGGCTTGTCCATTTTTTTATATCATTGTTATGCTAGATCATTGCACATCCTGGTACACTGCCAGAGGCATTCATATATAGTCATATTTTGTTATAGGTATCGAGTTGTAATATTGAGTTGTAAGTAAATAGAAGTGTGATGGTCATCAATTTTCATTATTATAGCACTGCCCTAGTGAGGAAAGGATGATGGATACTATGATTCCCCCACAAGTCAGGATGAGACTCCAGACAAAGAGAGAGAAAAAAAGAAAAAAAAAGAAAAAGAAAAAAGGGGGAAAAGGAAAAAAGGGAAAACGAAAAAGAAAAGAAAAGAAAAGACAAAGAGAGAAGGGGCATGCTAATTCCCCACTTGTGCTTCAAAGTAGCACCATGTTTTTCATATAGAGAGTCTCCTATGTTGTCACTTTCATATACTAGTGGGAATTTCATTGTAGAGTTAGATGCACACCCACTTAGTTTTCATATTGAGCTTTGTCGGTGCAACAAACCCTGGGTCTGTTTCCCAGACCATGCACAGGACCGAGATCAAGATTGCAGCATCCAAGACCAGACCAAGCATGAGAGATCAGCTCTTTGAAGAATCAAAGGGCAGATTGAGAGGACCAAGTCAAGCCAAGGAGCCAGACACTATTAAGGGAAAAACCTCCCTTGTCGGGCAGGAGAGCCTGGCGAGGTCAAGGTTGCCCTGAAAGCAAGCCTCAAGACCGCCCGGACAGGCCACCCGGGGCCTACAAAGGCAAAAACACCCCGCCAAGGCTTCACCGCTCCACCTCACAGCAACGCAAGTCATCGATCGGTGCGGTGTCAAGCGCCAAAGTGACTAAGTGGCTATTTTCTGCCACATGGAAGCCACTTCCTACGGAAAACACCTCCAAATGACACCCGTCCAGCGACGTGTCAAGCAGACAGGCAAGAAGGTGGCAGAACAGCCCGGCAAGGCTAGAAGGGATTCGGACCCCTGTACACTCCTACGTGCGTAGCTGCTCCCGCCCTGAGGCAACCCTGCCGGGCAAGAGCACTGCGTTCTCCACCACAGTCTACCATCAATCCACCAAAGCAGGAGTAGGATTTTACACCTCGCGGCAGCCCGAACCTGGGTAAAAACTGCCTGTGTGATCTCTGTCATGCTGTGCGATGTTCTCCGCTCTTTGTGCAACGTGCTCATTCCCCCTGCCAAACCAAAAGGGGCTCATGGCCCCATAGGTGGCCATGGTTTCCCATGACATCTTTGGCACGCCAGGTAGGGGCCCGCGCTTGCGCGAACCCGAGAGCGTACGTAGCGTGTCATCTTCATCGCCATTTTCTTCATCGACGGCTCCATCGACCATGGCGCCCAAGAAGAAGCCGGTGCTGCAGCTCACCCATCCACCTCGAAAGGCCCCGTCACGCGTGGCCGCCGACGCCGTGGGGGCTACGGGGACGCATGGAGGAGTGGACATTGCGGGGAACATGGTCGACGCAGGCAGCGTCGTCACCACCTCCCTTGCGGCCGAAATAGGAGCAGGAGGCACTGGGGGAGGACAGCGTCAGCAGCACCCCGGCGGCGATGCTCCATGAGGTACGGGTGGAGAGATTATTCCGTCTGCACCCCTCCACCCGGCCGAAGGGCATAGCCGTAGCGGTGGCGCTCATTCTGGGGTGAATCGCAACTCTCCGGCCGCTCCCACTGTGGGTGCGACCGCAGGACATGCACCACCCCTGGAGCGAGCTGACCTTGTCGCTGTGCCCAATAGAGCTGCTGGTCCTCAAGCGCCTCCACCTCGTCACCACACCATCCAAGTGGCTGGCTCACAGCGACGAGAGCACAGCGCGGTCGCTACCGGCACCGTCAGGAGCCGGGCGACGTTGCGATCTACATCATCATCACCCATGCCTAGCACTGCCTCGGAGGCCATGGCGTGGGCCCAACTGCTATTGAGATTTCCGCCGGCAGCCGATCAGATGGATGAGTGGCGAGCCACCATCCAAAGCCTGATTGGTTTCGCCGAGGCGGGAGGAGCACAGCGAGCTGGCCCGCCACGGCCTCCCCAGGTGACGACAACGGCCCGCGCTGCTAGCCGTACCGAAGGGGCCACCCCCACGGTGCAGTCCCCTACTCGGCAGCCAGCGCGGGAGCCATGCAACCAAGAACCCGACGACGTCTCAATGGCCTCGTCCGACCCTCAAGCGTGTTAAGGCTGATGGCGGGGCCCGGAGGACAGGCAGAGGGAAGGCGCGCGCGCCACCATCGAGCAACGCCGTGACACCCTCCACTAGTCCGACGGGCGCGATGGCCCCAACGTCGACGAGCTTGCACTCGGCAGAGGCGGGTACCTGCCTTTCGAGGCTAGGTGCCCCGCTTTCACCCGAGAACTGCGGCAAGTCTGTTGGCCGTCTGCCCGCACGTTCAAGCCAGAGATACCAGAGAAGTACGATGGAAGGCTAAACCAGGCAGAGTTCTTGAGCATCTACACCATTGTTGTTCAAGCTGCCGAAGGAAGAGATGAGAAGGTATTCGCCAATTAATTCCCTTTGGCACTCAAGCCAAATGTGAGGTCTTGGCTGATGCACCTGCCGGAGAACTCCATTTTGACCTGGGTTGAGCTATGCCACGAGTTCATTGGCGCCTTCACGGGTGGCCATCAAGAACCAGGTCGGCCCAGCGACTTGCAGCTTCTCCCACAGAAAGAAGGAGAGACTCTGCGGAAGTACATGCAGAGGTTCAGCCGAGTCCACAGAAATATTCTAGACATCCACCTGGCGGCTGTGATAGCTGCGTTCCAGTCCAACGTGCGCAATCGACGGATACGTGCCAAGATGAACGTTCGATTGCCCAAGACCGTGAAGGAGCTTTACACTCTAGTGGGTAAGTGTGCTCGGGTGGAGGAGGGGAGGCGGCTCCCCAGAGAAGAGGATGGCGTCGACATCGACTTAGAGCACAATGATGAGGCCACCAGTCAGAAGAAGAAGAACAAGAAGCACAACAAAAGGCGCAAGGATAAGGCAGTGATGACCGTTGAGGGATCGGGCATGCCCAATACTGGCAAGAAGGCCAAGACTGAGGTACCCGGCAAGGAAGATGCTGCGTGCACTGATTGCCGGGAGGCCGCGGCTGCCAAGAAGGCCGGGAAAGGTGACAACCCGTACTGCAAAATCCATCGGACCAAGGGCCACGATCTCCAGGAGTGTCATCAGGTTGAGCAGCTCGTCAGGAAACAGAGGGCTGAATATGAGAAGCGTGATAAGGAAAGAGGTTATAAATGGCGCTGGCAGGAAGGGCCGGGGCGGCGAAGCAGGTCGCCCTGGCAAGGCTCCTCGGAACCAAGGGAAACCCGCCAGGGGTCGTGAGAAGGAGGATTGCAATAATGACAGCGATGGAGGAGAAGAAGAGGAAACCAGCGAGCAGGAATTCCAGAAAGCCAGTGACACCCTGTGTGTTGATGGAGGTGCACCTCTGCACTCCTCTCACCGCCAACTTAAACAGTGGGCACGTGAAGTCAATGCCGTGGAGCCAACGGCAGATTATCGGAGGCCGCTCAAGTGGTCCCGCACGCCCATCATCTTCGACGAAGAGGACCACCCTGACCGCAGCACTGCGGTAGGGTGCTTGCCGTTGTTGGTCTCACCAACAATCCGCGACCTCAAAGTTACAAAGATGTTGGTTGACGGCGGGGCCGGGTTGAATTTGATTTCTTCGAAGGTCATCAGCAAACTTCAGATAACAGAGGAAGAGCTTGAGGTTACTGGCACGTTTCAAGGAGTCAACCCCGGCAGGAGTCGTCCTAAAGGGAAGATTGCGTTGCCAGTAACGTTCAGGGGAGAGTTGAATTACCGGGCTGAGAAGGTTGTGTTTGATGTGGTCGACCTCCCCCTGCCCTACAATGGAATCCTTGGTCGCCCAGCCCTGGCCAAATTCATGGCAGCATCCCACTATGCTTACAACACCTTGAAGATGCCGGGGCCGGTTGGCGTCATTTCCATTCCATCGGACGAGAAGGACGCAATCATTTGCGTAGACAAGATGTACCGGGACGCATTTGCGGTAGAGCCCGCGGAAGCCACTTTTCCCGCCAAGGAAAGCAAGAAAAAAGAAGAAAGCTAACAAGGGCTCCAGTGAGGAATCCGGGAAGCGCACCTCTTCGGAGTGCGCTATGCCTGTTGATGACTTGCCGGAGAGTTCCAATAGCAAGAGATCCAAAGCTACTGCGCCTGCTGTGAAGAAGGTCCCAGCAGGACTGGCTGGCGCTCATGGTACCTTTACTATCAGTGCCACCCTTGACGACAAATTGGAAAGCGCGCTCGTTGCCTTCCTGCAGGTGAATGTCGATGTGTTTGCATGGCAACCATCTGACATCCCCGGAGTTCCCAGGGAGGTAATCGAGCACCACCTTGTTGTCTGCCCACATGCCCGACCTGTCAAGCAGAAGGTCCGAAAGCAAGCTTTGGAGCGGCAGCAGTTCATTGCCGAGGAAATTAAGAAACTTGAGGCAGCTAGTCTGGTCAGAGGAGTACTGCATCCAACGTGGTTAGCAAACCCAGTGGTAGTGCGCAAGGCTAATGGGAAATGGAGGCTCTGCATAGATTTCACTGATCTGAACAAGACCTGCCCGAAGGACCCATTTCCCTTGCCGCGCATCGATCAGATTGTGGATTCCACCTCCGGGTGCGACCTGCTTTCTTTTCTGGATGCCTACTTTGGGTACCATCAGATCTTTATGTCCAAGGAAGACGAAGAGAAGACAACGTTCATCACTCCATGTGGCACTTACTGCTTCGTACGTATGCCCTTCGGTTTGAAGAGCACCGGGTCCACCTTTGCAAGGGTAGTCCAGATTGGTTTTGAGTCACAGCTACACAGAAACGTTGAAGCTTATATGGATGATATTGTGGTCAAGACCAAGGACAGATTAACCCTTATCCAGGATTTGGAAGAAACCTTTGCTAATCTATGCAAGATCAACTTGAAGCTAAACCCGGAGAAGTGTGTGTTTGGCGTCCCCTCCGGCAAGCTACTTGGCTTTTTTGTGTCCCATCGTGGGATAGAGGCCAATCCCGATAAGATCAAGGCTATCGAGAAGATCCAAGCACCCAAGACAGTCAAGGATGTGAGGCGTTTAACTAGATGTGTTGCCGCGCTCAGCAGGTTCATTTCCATGTCTGCCGAGCATGCCCTGCCGTTCTTCAAAATCTTGAAGAAGGCAGGACCCGTGGAGTGGACTCCAGAGGCAGACACTGCACTACAAGATTTGAAGGCCTACTTGTCCTCTGTGCCCACTTTGGTCGCTCCCAAACCACGGGAGCCGTTGCTGCTATACTTGGCGGCAACTAACCAAGTGGTTAGCGCGGCACTAGTGGCACAGCGGGAAGTGGAACAAGCGGCAGCCACGGCCAGTGTCCCCTCTGGGGAGGGAAGTGAGCACACCCCGGCAAGGTCAAATGCAGATAAAGGCAGAGAAGAGCAAGGCAGTGGAGACAGCCCCAAGGTTGCGGCAAGGAAGAAAGTGGTGCAACACCCAGTGTACTTCGTTAGCTCCCTATTGCAGGGGGCTAGGTCAAGGTACTCTGGCGTGCAAAAGTTGATTTTTGGCCTCATCATGGCCTCAAGGAAACTGCTCCACTACTTCCAAGCCCACGAGATCACTGTTGTCACCCGCTTCCCTCTGCAATGGATACTCAGAAACCCTGAGGCCACCGGCAGGATAGTGGAATGGGCCTTAGAGTTATCCAGCTTTGATTTGAAGTTTGAGAGCACATTAACTATCCAGAGCAGAGCATTGGCGGAGTTTATTGCAGAATGGACACCAGCCCCTGATGAAAAAGTGTTGGAAACAGTTATTCCCGGCAAGGAAGCACCCCAAGAATGGATCATGTATTTCGATGGTGCCCTCTCCCTGCAAGGTGCAGGGGTTGGCGTGCTTCTTTTTGCTCCCACTAGAGAGCACCTGAAGTACATCGTCCAGATGCATTTTCCCCAGGAGGAGGCTACCAACAATACAGCAGAGTATGAATGGCTCCTTGTCGGGCTCAGGATTGCAACAGAACTGGGGATCAAGAAGCTGATCATCCATGGAGACTCACAGCTAGTGGTGAGACAAGTGAATAAGGATTACCAAAGTCCATTGATGGAGGCATACATTGAGGAAGTGAGAAAGTTGGAGGAGGGCTTTGACGGATTGCAAACAGAGCACGTACCCCATGCGGAAATCAGCATTGCTGATCATCTGTCAAAGTGCGCTGCGCAAAAACTCCCTGTGGAACCAGGAACTTTTGTTCTCCATCTGACTCAGCCCTCCGTATCCCTAGTAACAATGGACAGGAAAAGGAGGAAACTGGCCTCCAGTAGGCCTCTCCCGGTAGAACCTTTTGAGGATCCCGACAGAGAGCCTAGCGGGAACAACTCCCCTTCAGTTGCTGAGCTGCCTCCTCCCGCCAGACCACCGGTCCCCGCGGTCGAAGAGTGCTCTCCCACGAAGGAGGAGGTGCCGCTAGTCCTCGTTGCTGAGCCCCAGGCTCCAACTTGGATGCGGCACATAGTCCATTTCCTCCAAACTGGAGAACTTCCCGAAGAGCAAGAAGAGGCTGAAAGAGTAGCACGGAGGGCCAGTATGTATCAGTTCGTGGATGACACGCTGTACAGAAGAAGGCCCAACGGTGTGAAATTGAAGTGCATTTTCCGGGAAGAAGGAAAGGAACTGCTGGCAGAAATACATAAGGGCATGTGCGGCTCACACATCGGATCGAGGGCTCTGGTTGGAAAGGCCTTCCGGCAAGGATTTTACTGGCCCACAGCCCTCCAAGATGCAGTTGAGTTGATCACCAAATGTGAAGCCTGCCAGTTCCATTCCAAGAATATCCACCTGCCTGCCCAAGCTCTTCAGACAATCCCTTTGACATGGCCGTTTTTGGTCTGGGGGCTCGACATCTTGGGCCCTTTCCTCCGTGCTGTCGGGGGCTTTGAATTCTTGTTCGTTGCAATCAACAAGTTTACAAAGTGGCCAAAAGTAGAGCCCGTGAGAAAGGTGACTGCTCAGTCAGCTATCAAGTTCTTGAAAGGATTGGTGTGCCGCTTTGGAGTCCCTGCTCGGATCATCACCAACAACGGCACCCAAATCACGAGCCGCGCCTTCATGCAATACGTTCATGCCCACGGAAGCAAGATCTCGTTCGCCTCTGTTGCTCACCCAAAGAGCAACGGGCAAGCTGAGAGGGCGAACGCTGAAGTGTTGTGGGGACTCAAGATGAGAACATTTGATAAGCTGCAGAAGTGTGGCAGACTGTGGATCGACGAGCTGCCGGTGGTTCTTTTGTCCCTCAGAACGACACCAAATCAAGCTACCGGGCAGACTCCCTTCTCCCTGGTCTACGGGGCAGAAGCAGTTATCCCCACGGAACTCATTTACGGGTCACCTCGAGTGCTTGCCTACGATGAAGTAGCGTAGGAATAGCACCGGCGTGATGATGCTGTGCTACTTGAGGAGAACCGTCTCTGGGCTGCTACGCGTGCTGCACGCTATCAGCAAGCCCTGCGTCACTATCACAGCCGCAGGGTTCATGCCCGGTGTTTTGAGGAAGGCGACCTTGTCCTTAGGCGCGTTCAGTCTGCCAAGGGTACAAACAAGTTGACGCCGAAGTGGGAAGGCCCTTACCGGGTAGTATGAGTCACCAGACCTGGTGCAGTCCGTCTAGAGACTGGAGATGGCATTAAATTGCAAAACTCATGGAACATTGAGCATCTCCGCAAGTTCTACCCGTAAGGCGCGGCTGTCAGGCCCTGCCCGGCAGCCACCCTTTTGTATAGGCCTTGCCTCAGTTGCATGTAACCCCTTGTACAAAGCCAGGCGCAGACCCTGAGCAACAGAGAAATAAATGAAGCGCTGGGGGCCCCCGACAAAATTGCATGCATGCATAAGCATATCATGAGCATTGCATGTTCATATAGATAAGATTGCATGAGGCATCATTTTCATCTGCATCAAACTGCAGGTTCCTACCGTGGATTCGATCCCGAAGAGGAAAAAAAGAAGACAAGCCTACATTGCAATCTCCGGCAAGCCCAAACAGATAAGTTCTCTCTCTTATCCATATGCGTTCTGTAAGTAAAAAACTTGTGCATAAGGAAACTTCGCCACTTTCAAAACTTAGGTGCTCCCGTCCCTTAACTCGAACGTTGCTTCCATCGGGATGGTTGTAGTGGCCTTTGGCGAGAGAGTTGGCAGGGGGCTGGTCCCTCTATATAGTTTGGGCCTGGCAAGCCTAGCTCCACGGCAACAGACTGAGGGTACCGGCAGGATAGCCTACCGGGAAAAACTTGTTTACTTGAGCGTATGGAGGCATTTAACCTCTGCATGGATATATTACATGCACAAGCGCCCGGCAAGGTTTATCTTTTTCATTAATATGCTAATCAACGAGTACAAATCTTACAGAATGCAAACATGGATAAGAGAGATTACATAATTTGAACTAAAATTTGGCGAGCGCCTACAAGTTTTAGATTAAAAAAATATAAGTGCCCCGTGATGTCCTTTCTTGTCCCTCTCCTCCCAGGCACTGTGGCGGGAGGCGAAGAGGGCAAAAGGGGCACCTAGGCAGAAGCCCCGCCTGACCCTGTCGGGCTCCAGGAGAGGTAGCCCGACAGAAGCGGGAGAACCGGAAACTGACCAGGGCTCAGATTGATGAAAAAGCAAAGAAGATCTCAAAGGACAAGCAGCTACTTCCCTCTCGCCTGTCCACAAGTTAGGGCCTACCCCGATGATGCCCGGCAGTGCGTTCGGGCCAGGCCCGGGGGCTTCTGTCGGTGCAACAAACCCTAGGTCTGTTGCCCAGACCATGCACAGGAACGAGATCAAGATTGCAGCATCCAAGACCAGACCAAGCATGAGAGATCAGCTCTTTGAAGAATCAAAGGGCAGATTGAGAGGACCAAGTCAAGCCAAGGAGCCAGACACTGTTAAGGGAAAAACCTCCCTTGCTGGGCAGGAGAGCCTGGCGAGGTCAAGGTTGCCCCGAAAGCAAGCCTCAAGACCGCCCCGGCAGGCCTCCCGGGGCCTACAAAGGCAAAAACACCCCGCCAAGGCTTCACCGCTCCACCTCACAGCAACGCAAGTCATCGATCGGTGTGGTGCCCCAAAGTGACTAAGTGGCTGTTTTCTGCCACATGGCAGCCACTTCCTACGGAAAACACCTCCAAATGACACCCGTCCAGCGACGTGTCAAGCAGACAGGCAAGAAGGTGGCAGAACAGCCCGGCAAGGCTTGCCGGGCATTCCATGATATGACACTAAGCGGTGCATTTAATGCACTCTACCCTGTCTGCAGAGTTAGGTATGATAGCACTGTTTGCTATCTAATTAGTGCATAATGACTGATTTGCCACTATGGTGACCCCTTGATCTATAAAAGGAGGCCCATGGCAACCATAGAAGGGATTTGGACCCCTGTACACTCCTACGTGCGTAGCTGCTCCCGCCCCGAGGCAACCCTGTCGAGCAAGAGCACTGCGTTCTCCACCATAGTCTACCATCAATCCACCAAAGCAGTAGTAGGGTTTTACGCCTCGCGGCGGCCCAAACCTGGGTAAAAACTGCCCGTGTGATCTCTGCCGTGCTGCGCAACGTTCTCTGCTCTTTGTGCAACATGCTCATTCCCCTTGCCGAACCAAAAGGGGCTCATGGCCCCATAGGTGGCCGTGGTTTCCCACGACAAGCTTTCATACACTTATAGCTCTTAGTGCATTTGTTGCATGGCAATCCCTACTCCTCGCATTGATATCAATTGATGGGCATCTCCATAGCCCATTGGTTAAGCCGCGTCGATGTGAGGCTTTCTTACTTTTTGTCTTCTCTATATTTACCCCTATCATCATACTCTATTCCACCCATAGTGCTATATCCATGGCTTGCGCTCATGTATTGCGTGAGGGTTGAAAAAGCTAAAGCGCGTTAAAAAGTATGAACCAATTGCTCGGCTTGTCATCGGGGTTGTGCATGATAAATACTTTGTGTCAAGAAGACAAAGCATGACAAGACTATATGATTTTGTAGGGATAGCTTTCTTTAGCATTGATATTTTGAAAGACACGATTGTTTGTTGGGATGCCCGAGTATTAATGTCTTTATGTCAAATTATAGACTATTGCTTTGAATCACTCGTGTCTTAATATTCATGCCATGATTAGATATATGATCAAGTTTACGCTAGGTAGCATTCCACATAAAAAATTATTATTTTTATCATTTACCTACTTGAGGACGACCAGGAATTAAGCTTGGGGATGCTGATACGTCTCCATCATATCTATAATTTTTGATTGTTTCATGCCAATTTTATACAACTTTTACATACTTTTGGCAACATTTTATATGATTTATTGGACTAACCTATTGATCCAGTGCCCAGTGCCAGTTCCTACTTTTTGCATGTTTTTTGTTTCACAGAATATCCATATCAAACAAAGTCCAAAAGCAATAAGAATTTATGAAGAATTATTTTGGAATATATGTGATTTTTGGGACTTGGAATCAACGCAAACTGGGGCCCACAGCCCCCAACATACACCAGGGCACACCCCAGGGGCCAGGCGCGCGGTGGTGGGTTATGCTCACCTCGTACGTCGGTTGGAGCTCTACTTCGGGCACAAGGAAGCTTATATCCGGGGGGGAAATCGTGTTAAAATCTCAGCACAATCGGAGTTACGGATCTCCGGGAATATAAGAAACGGTTTTCAGCTAGATCGAAGGGGGCGAAACTGAAAAGAACAGAGAGGGACATCCAATCTCGGAGGGGCTCCTGCCGCTCCGCCGCCATGGAGGCCATGGACCAGAGGCGGAACTCTCCTCCCATCTAGGGGGGAAGCCAAGGAAGAAGAAGAAGGAGGGGGCTCTCTCCCCCTCTCTCCCGGTGGTGCCGGAGTGCCGCCAGGGCAAGGATCGTGACGGCGATCTACATCAACAAACTTGCTACCGTCAACACCAACTTTCTCCCCTCTATCCAGCGGTGTAACACCTCTTTTCCCCGCTGTAATCTCTACTTAAACATGGTGCTCAACACTATATATTATTTCCCGATGATATGTGGTTATCCTATGATGTTTGAGTAGATCTGTTTTGTCCTATGGGCTAATTGATGATCGTGGTTGGTTTGAGTGCATATTTTATTTATGGTGCCGTCCTACAGTGCCCTCCGTCTCGTGCAAATGTGAGGGGTCCCCACTGTGGGTGTTGCAATATGTTCATAATTTGCTTGCTGTCGGTTGCCTGAGTGACAGAAGCCTGAACACGGACAAGTGGGTTGTTGCGTATGGGAGTAAAGAGGACTTGATACTTAATGCTATGGTTGGGGACGAGCGATGGTCTTTTCCTACCAATCTATCCCCTAGGGGCATGCGTAGTAGTACTTTGCTTCGAGGGCTAATAAACTTTTGGAATAAGTATATGAGTTCTTTATGACTAATGTGAGTCCATGGATTATACGCACTCTTACCTTTCCGCAATTTGCTAGCCTCTACGGTACCGTGCATTGCCCTTTCTCACCTCGAGAGTCGGTGCAAATTTCACCGGTGCATCCAAACCCCGTGATATGATACACTCTATCACACATAAGCCTTATTATATCTTCCTCAAAACAGCCACCATACCTACCTATTATGGCTTTTCCATAGCCATTCCGAGATATATTGCCATGCAATTTCCACCGCTTCCATTTTGATGACTTGAGCATTCATTGTCATATTGCTCTGCATGATCATATAGCTGACATAGTATTTGTGGCTCAGCCACCGTTCATCATTTTTTATACATGTTACGCTAGATCATTGCACATCCTGGTACATTGCCAAAGGCATTCACATAGAGTCATACTTTCTTCTAGGTATCGAGTTGTAATTTTTATTTCTTTTGAGTTGTAAGTAAATAGAAGTGTGATGATCATCATTATTCATTATTAGAGCATGTCCCAGTGAGGAATGGATGATGGAGACTATGATTCCCCCACAAGCCGGGATGAGACTCCGGACAAAAAGAGAGAAAAAAAGAAGAAGAAAAAAAGAAAAAAAAAAGACAAAGAGAGAAGGGGCATGCTAATTCCACACTTGTGCTTCAAAGTAGCACCATGTTTTTCATATAGAGAGTCTCCTATGTTGTCACTTTCATATACTAGTGGGAATTTTTCATTATAGAGTTAGATGCACACCCACTTAGTTTTCATATTGAGCTTTCCTACACTTATAGCTCTTAGTGCATTCGTTACATGGCAATCCCTACTCCTCGCATTGATATCAATTGATGGGCATCTCCATAGCCCGTTGGTCAGCCGCGTCGATGTGAGACTTTCTTACTTTTTTGTCTTTTTTATATTTACCCCTATCATCATACTCTATTCCACCCATAGTGCTATATCCATGGCTCGCGCTCATGTATTGCGTGGGGGTTGAAAAAGCTGAAGCGTGTTAAAAAGTATGAACCAATTGCTTGGCTTGACATCGGGGTTGTGCATGATAAATAATTTGTGTCGAGAAGACATAGCATGACAAGACTATATGATATTGAGGGATAGCTTTCTTTAGCATTGATATTTTGAAAGACACGACTGTTTGTTAGGATGCCTGAGTATTAATGTCTTTATTTCAAATTATAGACTATTGCTTTGAATCACTTATGTCTTAATATTCATGCCATGATTAGATATATGATCAAGATTATGCTAGGTAGCATTCCACATCAAAAATTATCTTTTTTATCATTTACCTACTCGAGGACGAGTAGGAATTAAGCTTGGGGATGCTGATACGTCTCCGTCGTATCTATAATTTTTTATTGTTTCATGCCAATATTATACAACTTTCACATACTTTTGGCGATATTTTATATAATTTATTGGACTAACCTATTGATCCAGTGTCCAGTGCTAGTTCCTGTTTGTTGCATGTTTTTTGTTTCATAGAATATCCATATCAAATGAAGTCCAAACGCGATAAAAATTTATGGATAACTATTTTGGAATATACGTGATTTTTGGGAGGTGGAATCAACACAAACGGAGGCCCACGGCCTCCACAACCCACCAGGGCGCGCCGGGCACCCCCTAGCGCGCCCAGGTGTCTTCAATTCTCCCCGTAAGTGGGTTGGGGCCCTTCTTCGGGTGCAAGAAAGATAATTTATGGAAACAAACCGTGTAAAAATTTCAGCGCAATCAGAGTTACGGATCTCTGGGAATTTAAGAAACGGTGAAGGGCCAGAAAACAGGAACGCGAAATAGAAGAGAACAGAGAGATAGATCCAATCTAGGAGGGGCTCCTGCCCCTCTGCCGCCATGGCAACCATGGACGAGAGGGGGAACTCTCCTCCCATCTAGGGGGGAGGCCAAGGAAGAAGAAGAAGGAGAGGGGCTTGCTACTTCTTGAGCTTGCGTTGATTTTTCCCTTGAAGAGGAAAGGGTGATGCAGCAAAGTAGAGATAAGTATTTCTCTTAGTTAAGAACCAAGGTATCAATCCAGTAGGAGGCACAAGCAAATCTCCAATCTATGCACCTGCACAAACTAACAAACACTTGCACACAACGCGAAAAAGGGGTTGTCAATCCCTTCACGGTCTCGAACAAGAGTGAGATCTAATAGAGATAGGTATAAAAGATAAATAAAAAGGCAAACTAAAATAAATCTAAATAAATTGCAGCAAGGTATTTTTGGGTTTTTTGGTTTATAGATCTGAAAATATATGATGGAAAATAGACCCGGGGGCCATAGGTTTCACTAGAGGCTTCTCTCTCGAAGATAGCATACGGTGGGTGAACAAATTACTGTTGAGCAATTGATAGAAAAGCACAAAGTTATGATGATATCTAAGGCAATGATCATGAATATAGGCATCACGTCCATGACAAGTAGACCGAAACAATTCTGCATCTACTACTATTACTCCACACATCAACCGACTCCTACTTGCATCTAGAGTATTAAGTTCATAAGAACAGAGCAACGCTTTAAGTAAGATGACATGATGTAGAGGGATAAACTCAAGCAATATGATGAAAACCCCATCTTTTTATCCTTGATGGCAATAATACAATACGTGCCTCGCTACCCCTTCTGTCACTGGGTCAGGACACCGCAAGATTGAACCCAAAACTAAGCACCGCTCCCATTGCAAGAAAAACCAATCTAGTTGGCCAAACCAAACTGATAGTTCGAAGAGAAATACGAAGATATCTTAATCATGCATAAAAGAGTTCAGAGAAGACTCAAATAATATTCATAGATAATTTGATCATAAATCCACAATTCATCGGATCTCAAGAAACACACCACAAAAAAGTATTACATCGAATAGATCTCCAAGAACATCGAGGAGAACATTGTATTGAAGATCAAAGAGAGAGAAGAAGCCATCTAGCTACTAGCTATGGACCCGTAGGTCTGTGGTAAACTACTCAGGCATCATCGGAAGGGCAGCAAGGTTGATGTAGAGGCCCTCCGTGATCGAATCCCCCTCCGACAGGGTGCCGGAAAAGGCCCCAAGATGGGATCTCACGGGAACAGAGGCTTGCGGCGGTTGAAAAGTATTTTGGTGGACACTTCTGGTGGTTTGGGAATATTTGGGAATTTATAGAGCAAGAATTAGGGTTAGGAGACCCCCGAGGGGCCCACAAGCCCTCGGGGCGCCCCCCTGGGGTGCGCCTAGCAGGCTTGTGGCCTCCTCGGCCATCTTCTGCCTTCCTCTCCAAGCTCCGTGGATGTCTCCTGGTCCAAGAAAAATCATCATAAAGTTTTATTCCATTTGGACTCCGTTTGATATTCCTTTTCTGTAAAACTCAAAAACAAGGAAAAAAACAGAAACTGGCACTGGGCTATAGGTTAATATGTTAGTCCCAAAAATAATATAAAATAGCATATTAATGCATATAAAACATCCAAAACAGATAATATAATAGCATGGAACAATCAAAAATTATAGATACGTTGGAGACGTATCAGGGCTCTCTCCCCCCTCTCTCCCGGTGGCGCCGGAATGCTGCCGGGGCAATCATCGTGTGACGGCGATCTACTCCAACAACTCAGTCATCTTCACCAACAACTCCATCACCTTCCCCCATCTATATTCAGTGGTCCACTCTCCCGCAACCCGCTGTACCCTCTACTTGAACATGGTGCTTTATGCTTCATATTATTATCCAATACTTTGTTGTCATCCTATGATGTTTGAGTAGATCTATAGATGATCATGATTGGTTTGAGTTGTATATTTTATTTTGGTGCTGTCCTACGGTGCCCTCCGTGTCGCGCAAACGGATGGATCCCCGCTATAGGGTGTTGCAATACGTTCATGGTTCGCTTATGGTGGGTGGCGTGAGTGACAGAAGCATAGACCCGAGTATGGGGGTCATTGCGTATGGGATAAAGAGGACTTGATACTTAATGCTATGGTTGGGTTTTACGACCTTAATGATCTTTAGTAGTTGCGGATGCTTGCTAGAGTTCCAATCATAAGTGTATATGATCCAAGTAGAGAAAGTATGTTAGCTCATGCCTCTCCCTCATATAAAATTACAACAATGATCACCGGTTTAGTTATCGATCACCTAGGGACAATTCCGCAAATACTATCACCACTTTTCCCCACTCGCTTTATTAAATTGTACTTTTATTAAAACAGCACCTAACTTTTATTTTCACGTTCTTTTTTATCTTGCAAACCTATCCTACAAAGTACTTCTAGTTTTATTCTTGTTCTAGGTAAAGCAAACATTAAGTGTGCGTAGAGTTGTATCGGTGGTCGATAGAACTTGAGGGAATATTCATTCTACCTTTAGCTCCTCGTTGGGTTTGACACTCTTATTTATCGAAAAAGGCTACAAACGCTCCCCTATACTTGTGGGTTATCACGCGTTCGCAATGTGCAGGATTGCAAAGGACGATTGGCCCATGACCCCTTCGCATTTAGGATGTAGACCGGTGTGCTGGCCTCTCTGTTGAGCCTAGGTAGGACTACAGTGTGTCGATCAGCCGAGCCCGGTCATGCCCCAGAAAAGTGTGTTCGACAGGAGTTAATCGAGTGTGTTGGGTAAGTTTGTGCACTCCTGCCGGGTAACGGACGCTCAGAGTTGTATCCCGAACTATTACAACTAGAACTGGATACTGGAGACACTAAATGGATATGATGGCTCCGGGATTTCTTTCTCACAGGGAGTCGAGGAAGGATCTCTGGGCGTTACTAAATATACTTCTTACTTTATAATATGCTAATCTGCACTCTTCTAATGCTGCAAGACACTGCAAGATGCTAGTCTTCGATTGACTAGGCCTTCCCTTCTATTCTGGCATTTCTGCAGTTTAGTCCAAAGATATAGCCCCATTCCTTGATACTGATGCATACTTAGTATAGATCTGATGTAAGTCTTGCGAGTACTTTGGATGAGTACTCACGGTTGATTTGCTACCTCTTTTCCCCTCTACCCAATTGCTGCGATCAGATGACGGAGTCCAGGAGCCAGCTGACCCCGCCGATGACTACTACTACCCTGATGGAGCCTACTACTACGTGGAGACCGCCGACGACCAGGAGTAGATAGGAGGCTCCCAGGCAGGAGGCCTGCGCCTTTTCGATCCAGTTATTTTTGTTTTGCTGGCCTTCTTAAGGCAGACTTGTTTATCTTATGTCTGTACTCAGATATTGATGCTTCCGCTGATTCTTGTGTATTTGAGCTTATGTATTCGAGCCCTCGAGGTCCCTGGCTTGTAATATAAAGCTTGTATTATTTTATTTGTGTCTAGAGTTGTGTTGTGATATCTTCCCGTGAGTATCTGATCTTGATCGTGTGCATTTGCGTGTATGATTAGTGCACGATTAAGTCGGGGGCGTCACAATGATGTCCAACATCTCCATGTCCGCGCCATCGTATGCCTTCTCACCGTCTTTAGGCATAGTAGCGAATAGTGTGCCGTCACCCGTGTGCTCCCAGCCTACCGTCCACGCTCGGATGAGCTGTAGCAAAGCAGACTCTGAGAAAGAGCGGTAGTGTCACATTGACGTAGACGCTGTAAGGCACTTGCCTGGCGGCGGTTGCTGTGGACTGCCTACCGAGCTGCTTGGCGGCGTAGTAGCACGGAGCCTTGTAATGCTCTGGCCATGGCGTCGTCTGGACGGTGGGCGACACCATCTGCGCTCCGCGACCCTGGCCGCGACATCCACCACATCCGCGACCAGCACGCCCACTGCCACAGACGCCATCAACACGCCCTCCACCGGCCTTCCGCTTCACGAGTGTTGCCTCATTTGCGGTCTTCGCTTTGACGCGGCGATTTTGCCGCGTCACCAAGTTGATCTTCCAAGCGAGAGTGATGCTCGGATCCTACTACACCTCCACCACCTCCATCTCCGGCGGGTCCTGGTTCGGTTCCATGCATGAGCGGCGGCAACGAAGAAGAAAGTGCGAGGAAAGGGCGGGAATTGGGTGGAGAGCGGCGGGATGGAAGAAGAGACTGGGAGATTTTGGCACAGAAACAGTGCAGGATGGTACAAAAGGGCGGGCTCCGCTTTCCTTTTGGGTGGGCCATGGGTGTAAGAGTCCGACGTGTCTCGTGTCCGAGACTTCCCGTAATAGCTTCCCCCCCCCCCCGTTTGGTTCCAGTTTGCGCAAAAAACATTGGTTCCAGTTTGCGGAAAAAACATGGTCCGGACAGTTTGGCGGACCGATACAGGACCACGCTGGATGGCTTTCACTGTACGGACCACACGGTCCGGACGTATGCGGGCGGTTTGAGGGCAGGCTATGGAGATGCCCTTACCATCCTAAAAAGTGGGATAGTACATCTTGAAAATCAGATCGAATACTCTCCAAAGGAGTGAGATTATTTAGACCTCTCAAAGCCCAATTTCTTTACCATCATAACTAATATCCAATAAGCCTAAGAGTATTCCATCCAGGGATTTTAACAATACATCCAGTTTTGATGTCTTTAATACCCCTCTTATCATAAATTTTAGCACATATATACTTTCTAAATAGCCTTTCTTTCTCCCTCCTAGCTCTAATCACAGCAAGCATTCTACCCTTATTATTCAATGTGACTTGTATAGCTTCTAAGTATTCATGCATGTCCTATTTAGAAGGCGTAATTCTTATCTTTGAGCATCTCAAGATCATGTGTCAGATTACTAACTTTATGTGCCATATTGTAAGTTTTTAAAATTTTCTACTTACCATAATGTGGGAGGGGCGTTTTGGCTCTCGGGTCCAGGTGAACCTGGAATCTGAGCCGCCCAGATATGCTTTGAGATCTATGCCGCATGTCACTATAATACAGGAATATAAAATGAGATATACACTGGCGCCACACTGTGTACATACACACGGAAGCTAATGATGGAGCGGACGGGCGTTGGCTCTGTAACGTGCTCTGACGCACATGTACTCTGTACACGTGGTACAGGAGTCTGGTTTGCAACGGTGACATCCGTTATACTGGCCCACATGCCAGGAGGGGTAGGGAGAGTGAGAGGCGGGCAGTCGTCTGGCTGAGTTATGGCTGCTAGGTAGAAAAATATTTTTCTCAGGAACCATGCATGGGCAAGACTGAACCAATTATAGTGTTCTGTTTCGGGTGGAGACATTGCAGAACGTATGAACTACGAGTGTGTCCGGTTAAGTATGCATGTTCGAACTAATTAAGTTGTGATTTGAGATGCTGTTGGACATGCATGAGGGGTGTCTCTATCTATATTATAGAGAAAATAGGGAAGACAAAGTGTCATCCGTGTTATTTAGGGAGAAACCATAATATGTAGGTTAGTGTGGTAAATATAAACTACTCCCTCCGTAAAGAAATATAAGAGCGTTTAGATCACTACTTCAGGGATCTAAACGCTCTTATATTTATTTACAGAGGGAGTAATTTGGAAACAAAAGTTATGCATCATTGGATGGATGTTTATGTTACTAAATAATCAAAGATAGGGAATGCTCCGGTGAGGATGTGTTGGCCCAAAAATGGTGAACCAAGATGTGACGGAGTATGGTCTTGACAAAAACATGACGAGTAATAATTTTTTGTCTGATTAGGTTGCTGGTTCATGAAAGGGTAGATAAAACTGGGCCGGTGTTCCAGTACAACATAGTTGGCTGAAGTGCATAATCGTCTAATCAGCAGCAAACTAGACATGAAAAAACAGAGTTTGGCGGACACTAGATGCCTGTCATCACAGCATGTTTTCAAACCCATCTGGCGGGAGCATGGAGTGACCATATTGCATCGGACGGCAAGGATGACCAGTTACCCTAAAGCTTCATCACCTCTTGAAAAATAGGTTTTTCTTGGTTTTCATCAGGTTATTCTGGCAAATGAGAGAAATGGAAGACGTGGTGAGAAATATGGTTTTTGCATAGGGATGCATCGAATAGTTCACTAACAGGGATAAAAAAGACGAAAGTGTAATAAAACAAAGAGGCGAAAGTGTAATAAACCCTATTGGGGTTGGCCACCCAGCATATAAGTCGCTTAAGCACCCGAACAATGCATCATGCAGGCCAGATGCAATAAGCTCGTGGCGAGCCAGCTGGGTCATACACTTGTATAACCCTGGTAGCATGTCCCAAATATACAACGCCCATATGTCACATATGATTGATGGGATGTAGAACTACAGGGCTATTAGATGCAAAGCTATGGTATATTGGTGTTTCCGTGCTTGAAAAAGGAAACTGGATCAGTAGGAGCAAGTTGAAAGAAATGGATTATTACCAGTTGGGACGCTCTCAATGGAGTGCTTGACTGTTTGGCCAACAAACTGATTCTGAATCTCTAGGAAATCAGAAATACTTGGGCCGGATAGAGCAAACGTCTGCAAATAGTTATGACTTATGAGGTAAAGTGGGAGCAAGGCAGCAAGCGTCGACATACATGTCCTTAACTGAATCAGGTATGCAGTTTGCATAGCGTTGGACCGCATAACAAATTGCTTCGATGGTGCGAAGCTCATTGCCAGATTATTTGTTGGGACTTTGGGCGGGGCAGATGATGGGGAGCGTTGCATGAAAATCAAAATAATTCCTACGAACACCCAAGATCTATCTAGGAGAAACATAGCAACGAGAGGGAGAGTGTGTCTACGTACCCTCATAGACCGTTAAGCAGAAGCGTATATCACGCGGTTGATGTAGTCGTACTCGCCATGATCCAATCGCGATCCAATCCGACGAAGTACCGAACGGACGGAACCTCCGCGTTCAGCACACGAACGGGCTCGATGACGTCTCCTCCTCCTTGATCCAGCAAGCAAGGGAGGAGAAGTAGATGGGATCGCCGGCAGCACGATGGCGTGACGGTGATGGTGGTGAGTGATTACGGTAGGGCTACGCCGAGCGCTACCAAAACAACGAAGACAGAGGAGTTGCGAAGTAACAGGAGAGAGAGGAGGGCTAAGGGCTTGTGTGTCCTCTTGGGGGCGCCCCCTCTCCTGTATATATAGGTGGAGGGGCGTGGTGGCCAGCCCTCCAAGCCCTAGGGGCGCACCAAGGGGGAGGAGTTGAACTCCTAGTCCAGTTCCCTTCATTTCCATACATAGGTGGACTTTCCGCCTCTCCCAAGCCACATAGGCCTTGAGGGACTTGTGCGCCTGGCCCAATAAGGCCAGGGCGCCCCCCTTAGCCCATGTTGACCCTTGGTACGTGGTGGAACCCTTGGTGGACTTCCGGAGGAGTCCGGAAGTTCTCGGAACCTTCTAGAAGCTTCCCGGTACAATACCGAAAAAACTGAAACTTTTTTCGGAACCCTGAAAACAACTTTACATATATAAATCTTTACCTTCGGACCATTCCGGAGCTCCTCATGACGTCCCGGATCCCATTCGAGACTCCGAACAACATTCAGTCACCAACATGCATATCCTAATATTACTCTAGTGTCACCAAACGTTAAGCGTGCGGACCCTACGGGTTCGAGAATCATGTAGACATGACCGAGACACCTCTTCGGTCAATAATCAATAGCAGAACCTGGATGCCCATATTGGTTCTTACATATTCCACGAAGATCTTTTATCGGTTGAACCATGATGTCAAGGATTCGGTTAATCCCGTATGCAATTCCGTTTGTCCGGCGATATGTTACTTGCCCGAGATTCGATCGTCGGTATCTCCATACCTAGTTCAATCTCGTTACCGACAAGTCTCTTTACTCATTCCATAATACATGATCTCGTGACTAACTCATTAGCTACATTGCTTGCAAGCTCTTTACGATGTTGTATTACCAAGAGGGCCCAGAGATATCTCTTCGTCACGCGGAGTGACAAATCCCAGTCTCGATCCATGCCAACCCAACAGACACCTTCGGAGATACCTGTAGAGCATCTTTATGATCACCCAGTTACGAAGTGACGTTTGATAGCACACAAGGTATTCCTCCGGTATCCAAGAGTTGCATGATCTCATGGTCTTAGGAATAGATACTTGACATGAAGAAAGCTATAGCAATAAACTCAAGTGATACGATCAAATGCTAAGCTTACGGTTGGGTCTTATCCATCTCATCATTCTCCTAATGATGTGATCCCGTTATCAAATGAAAACTCGTGTCTATGGTTAGGAAAACTTAACCATCTTTGATCAAGGAGCTAGTCTAGTAGAGGCTCAGTAGGGACATAGTATTTGTTTATGTATTCACACATGTATTTAAGTTCCGGTCAATACAATTCTAGCATGAATAATAAACATTTATCATGAACAAAGAAATAAGATAATAATCAATTTATTATTGCCTCTAGGACATATTTCCAACAGTCCCCCACTTGCACTAGAGTCAATAATCTAGTTTACATAGTTATGAATCTAACACCCATGGAGTCTTGGTGCTGATCATGTTTTGCCCGTGGAAGAGGTTTAGTCAACAGGTCTACCACATTCAGATCCGTATGTACTTTGCAAAGTTCCATGTCTCCATCCTTAACATAATTATGAATGAAGTTGAAGCGGCGCTTGATGTTCTTGGTTCTCTTTTGAAATCTGGGCTCCTTGGCAATAGCAATAGCTCCAGTGTTGTCACAAAAGATAATCATTGGATCCGATGCACTAGGTATTACACCTAGATCGGATATGAACTCCTTCATCCAGATTCCTTGCACTGCTTCCGAAGTAGCTATATACTCCGCTTCACATGTAGATCCCGCCACAACGCTCTTCTTAGAACTGCACCAACTGACCGCTCCACAATTCAATATAAATACATATCCGGTTTGAGACTTAGAGTCATCCGGATCTGTGTCGAAGCTAGCATCGACGTAACCCTTTACGACGAGCTCTTCGTCACCTCCATAAACGAGAAACATGTCCTTAGTCCTTTTCAGGTACTTCAGGATGTTCTTGACCGTTGTCCAGTGATCTACTCCTGGATCACTTTGGTACCTCCCTGCCAGACTTATGGCAAGGCACACATTAGGTCTGGTACACAGCATGGCATACATTATAGAGCCTATGGCTGAGGCGTAGGGAATGACTTTCATCCTTTCACTTTCTTCTGTCGTGGTCAGGCTTCGAGTCTTACTCAACTTCACACATTGCAATACAAGCAAGAACCCTTTCTTCGACTGGTCCATTTTGAACTTCTTTAAAACTTTATCAAGGTCTGTGCTTTGTGAAAGTCCTATTAAGCGTCTTGATCTATCACTATAGATTTTGATGCCCAATATGTAAGTAGCTTCACCGAGGTCTTTCATTGAAAAACTCTTGTTCAAATATCCTTTTATGCTTTCCAGAAATTCTATATCATTTCCAATCAACAATATGTCATCCATATATAATATTAGAAATGCTACATCGCTCCCACTCACTTTCTTGTAAATACAAGCTTCTCCATAAGTTTGTATAAAACCAAAATATTTGATCACCTCATCAAAGCAAATATTCCAACTCCGAGATGCTTGCACCAATCCATAGATGGATCGCTGGAACTTGCATACTTTGTTAGCATCCTTAGGATCGACAAAACCTTCTGGTTGCATCATATACAACTCTTCCTTAAGAAACCCGTTAAGGAATGCTGTTTTGACATCCATTTGCCAGATCTCATAATCATAAAATGCAGCAATAGCTAACATAATTCTAACAGACTTAAGCATCGCTACGGGTGAGAAAGTCTCATCATAGTCAACCTCTTGAACTTGTCGGAAACCCTTTGCGACAGGTCGAGCTTTATAGACGGTGACATTACCATCAGCCTCTGTCTTCTTCTTAAAGATCCATTTATTCTCAATGGCTTGCCGATCATCGGGCAAGTCCACCAAAGTCCATACTTTGTGATGGGGAACGTAGCATGCAATTTCAAAAAAATTACTACGCTCACACAAGATCTATCTAGGAGATGCATAGCAACGAGAGGGGGAGATTGTGTCTGTGTACCCTCGTAGACCGTAAGCGGAAGCATTTCACAACGCAGTTGATGTAGTCGAACTTTCTTCGAGCTCCACCGATCGAGTACCAAACGTACGGCACCTCCGGGTTCTGCACATGTTCAGCTCGGTGACGTCCCTCGCCTTCTTGATCCAGCAAGGTGTCGAGGTAGTAGATGAGTTCCGTCAGCACGGCGGCGTGGTGACGGTGATGGTGATGTAATCCGCGCAGGGCTTCGCCTAAGCACCGCGAGAATATGACCGGGGGTGTAAACAGTGGAGGGGGCGCCGCACACGGCTAACAATTGATGTTTTGTCCTTTTGGGGCCCGCCCTCTCCTCTATTTATATATGTGTAGGGGCTTGGAGTAGAAGGAATAGTACCATGTGAACAGTAACCGTGAATAGTACACACGTGGACTTGGACTCCAAGTCCAATCCTATTCCTACTAGGACTCCTTCCCTTTTTGCCTTCCCTAGCCACATGGGCTTTTGAGGACTTAGTGCGCCTAGCCCAATAAGGCCAGGGCGCCTCCTCTTAGCCCATGCCAGCCCTTGGGATGTGGTGGACCCACTTGTGGACTTCCGGACCCCTCCGGAATCCTCCGGAACCTTCTGGAAGCTTCCCGGTACAATACCGAAAAAACTACACTTTTTTCCGGAACCCAAAATATGACTTCCCATATATAAATCTTTACCTCTCGACAATTCCGAGACTCCTCGTCATGTCCGTGATCTCATCTGGGACTCCGAACAACATTCGGTCACCAAATCACATAACTCACATAATACAATATCGTCATCGAACGTTAAGCGTGCGGACCCTATGGGTTCGAGAACTATGTAGACATGACCGAGACACCTCTCCATTCAATAACCAATAGCGGAACCTGGATGCTCATATTGCCTCCCACATATTCTATGAAGATCTTTATCGGTCGAACCGTTATGACAACATACGTTATTCCCTTTGTCCATCGGTATGTTACTTGCCCGAGATTCGATCGTCGGTATCTTCATACCTAGTTCAATCTCGTTACTGGCAAGTCTCTTTACTCGTTCCATAATACATCATCCTGCAACTAACTCATTAGTCACTTTGCTTGCAAGGCTTCTTATGATGTGCATTACCGAGAGGGCCCAGAGATACCTCTCTGATATTCGGAGTGACAAATCCTAATCTCGATCTATGCCAACCCAACAAACACCTTCGGAGATACCTGTAGAGCATCTTTATAATCACCCAGTTATGTTGTGACATTTGATAGCACACAAGGCATTCCTCCGGTATCCGGGAGTTGCATAATCTCATAGTCGGAGGAATATGTATTTGACATGAAGAAAGCAATAGCAATAAAACTGAACGTTCATTTATGCTAAGCTAACGGATGGGTCTTGTCCATCACATCATTCTCCTAATTATGTGATCCCGTTATCAAATGACAACTCATGTCCATGGTTAGGAAACCATAACCATCTTTGATCAACGAGCTAGTCAAGTAGAGGCTCACTAGGGACACGGTGTTTGTTTATGTATTCACACATGTATTAAGGTTTCCGATCAATACAATTCTAGCATGAATAATAAACCTTTGTCATGAATAAGGAAATATAAAATAACAACTTTATTTATTGCCTCTAGGGCATATTTCCTTCAGTCTCCCACTTGCACTAGAGTCAATAATCTGGTTCACATCGCCATGTGATTTAACACCAATAGTTCACATCATCATGTGATTAACACCCATAGTTCACGTCGTCGTGTGACCAACACCCAAAGGGTTTACTAGAGTCAATAATATAGTTCACATCGCCATGTGATTAACACCCAAAGAGTACTAAGGTGTGATCATGTTTTGCTTGTGAGAGAAGTTTAGTCAACAGGTGTGTCACATTCAGATCCGTATGTATATTTGCAAATTTCTATGTCTACAATGCTCTACATGGAGCTACTCTAGCTAATTTGCTCCCACATTCAATATGTATCCAGATTGAGACTTAGAGTCATCTGGATCAGTGTCAAAGCTTGCATCGACATAACTCATTACGATGAACTCTTTATCACCTCCATAATCAAGAAACATTTCCTTAGTCCTCTTAGGTAACTAAGGATAATTTTGACCGATGTCCAGTGATCTACTCCTGGATCACTATTGTACCCCCTTGCCAAACTCATGGTAAGGTACACAATAGGTCTGGTATACAGCATGGCATACTTTATAGAACCTATGGCTGAGGCATAGGGAATGACTTTCATTCTCTCTCTATCTTCTGCCGTGGTCGGGCTTTGAGTCTTACTCAACTTCACACCTTGCAACACAGGCAAGAACCCTTTCTTTGACTGATCCATTTTGAACTTCTTCAAAATCTTGTCAAGGTATGTGCTCATCGAAAGTTTTATCAAGCGTCTTGATCTATCTCTATAGATCTTGATGCCCAATATGTAAGCAGCTTCATCGAGGTCTTTCTTTGAAAAACTCCTTTCAAACACTCCTTTATGCTTTCCAGAAAATTCTACATCATTTCCGATCAACAATATGTCATTCACATATACTTATCAGAAATGTTGTAGTGCTCCCACTCACTTTCTTGTAAATACAGGCTTCTCCGAAACTCTGTATAAAACTATATGCTTTGATTAACTCATCAAAGCGTATATTCCAACTCCGAGATGCTTGCACCAGTCCATATATGGATCGCTGGAGCTTGCACACTTTGTTAGCACCTTTAGGATCGGCAAAACCTTCTGGTTGCATCATATACAACTCTTCTTTAATAAATCCATTAAGGAATGCAGTTTGACATCCATTTGCCAGATTTCATAAAATGCGGCAATTGCTAACATGATTCGGACAAACTTAAGCATCGCTACGGGTGAGAAAGTCTCATCGTAGTCAACCCCTTGAACTTGTCGAAAAACCTTTTTGCGACAATTCGAGCTTTGTAGATAGTAACACTACCATCAGCGTCCATCTTCCTCTTGAAGATCCATTTATTCTTAATGGCTTGCAGATCATCGGGCAAATCCACCAAAGTCCACACTTTGTTCTCATACATGGATCCTATCTCAGATTTCATGGCCTCATGCCATTTATTGGAATCTGGGCTCATCATAGCTTCTTCATAGTTCATAGGTTCGTCATGGTCTAGTAACATGACTTCCAGAACAGGATTACCGTACCACTCTGGTGCGGAACGTGCTCTGGTTGTCCTACGCGGTTCGGTAGTAACTTGATCTGAAGTTTCATGATCATCATCATTAGCTTCCTCTCTAGTTGGTGTAGGCATCACGGGAATGGTTTTCTGTGATGAGCTACTTTCCAATTCAAGAGAAGGTACATTTACCTCATCAAGTTCTACTTTCCTCCCACTCACTTCTTTCGAGAGAAACTCCTTCTCTAGAAAGGATCCATTCTTAGCAACAAAGATCTTGCCTTCGGATCTGTGATAGAAGGTGTACCCAAAAGTTTCTTTTGGGTATCCTATGAAGACGCACTTCTCCGATTTGGGTTCGAGCTTATCAGGCTGAAGCTTTTTCACATAAGCATCGCAACCCCAAACTTTAAGAAACGACAGCTTAGGTTTCTTGCCAAACCACAGTTCATACGGTGTCGTCTCAACGGATTTAGATGGTGCCCTATTTAACGTGAATGCAGTTGTCTCTAATGCACAACCCCAAAACGATAGTGGTAAATCGGTAAGAGACATCATAGATCGCACCATATCTAATAAAGTATGGTTACGACGTTCGGACACACCATTACACTGTGGTGTTCCAGGTGGCCTGAGTTGTGAAACTATTCCACATTGTTTTAAATGAAGGCCAAACTCGTAACTCAAATATTCGCCTCCACGATCAGATCGTAGAAATTTTATTTTCTTGTTACGATGATTCTCCACTTCACTCTGAAATTATTTGAACTTTTCAAATGTTTCAGACTTGTGTTTCATCAAGTAGATATACCCATATCTGCTCAAATCATCTGTGAAGGTTAGAAAATAACGATACCCGCCGCGAGCCTCAACACACATCGGACCGCATACATCGATATGTATTATTTCCAATAAGTCATTGGCTCGCTCCATTGTTCCGGAGAACGGAGTTTTAGTCATCTTGCCCATGAGTCATGGTTCGAAAGTATCAAGTGATTCCAAAATCCCATCTACATGGAGTTTATTCATGCGCTTTTATACCAATATGACCTAAACGGCAGTGCCACAAGTATGTTGCACTATCATTATCAACTTTGCATCTTTTGGCAACAATATTATGAATATGTGTATCACTACAATCGAGATTCAATAAACCATTTGCATTGAGTGCATGACCATAGAAGGTTTTATTCATTTAAACAGAACAACAATTATTCTCTGATTTAAATGAATAATCATATTGCAATAAACATGATCTAATCATATTCATGCTCAATGCAAAGACCAAATAACATTTATTTAGGTTCAACACTAATCCCGAAGGTAGAGGGAGTGTGCGATGGTGATCGTATCAACCTTGGAATTACTTCCAACACACATCGTCACCTCGTCCTTAACTAGTCTCTGTTCATTCTGCAACTTCCGTTTCGAGTTACTAATATTAGCAACTAAACCGGTATCAAATACCCAGGGGTTGCTATGAACACTAGTAAAGTACACATCAATAACATGTATATCAAATATACCTTTATTCACTTTGCCATCCTTCTTATCCGCCAAGTATTTGGGGCAGTTCCGCTTCCAGTGACCATTCCCTTTGAAGTAGAAGCACTCAGTTTTAGGCTTGGGTCCAGCTTTGGGTTTCTTCACGTGAGTGGCAACTTTCTTGCCATTCTTCTTGAAGTTCCCTTTCTTTCCCTTGCCCTTTTTCTTGAAACTAGTGGTCTTGTTAACCATCAACACTTGATGGTATGTCTTGATTTCTACCTTCACCAATTTCAGCATCGCGAAGTGCTTGGGAATCGTTTTCGTCATCCCTTGCATATTATAGTTCATCACAAAGTTCTAGTAACTTGGTGATAGTGACTAGAGAACTCTGTCAATCACTATCTTATCTGGAAGATTAACTCCCATTTGATTCAAGCGATTGTAGTACCCAGACATTCTGAGCACATGCTCACTAGCTGAGCTATTCTCCTCCATTTTGTAGGCAAAGTACTTGTCAGAGGTCTCATACCTCTTAACACGGGCATGAGTCTGAAATATCATTTTCAGCTCTTGGAACATCTCATATGCTCCATGGCATTCAAAACATTGTTGAAGTCCCGGTTCTAAGCCGTAAAGCATGGTGCACTAAACTATTAAGTAGTCATCATACCGAGTTTGCATGACGTTCATAACGTTTGCATCTGCTCCTGCAATAGGTCTGTCACCTAGTGGTTCATTAAGGACATAATTTTTCTGTGCAGCAATGAGGATAATCCTCAGATCACGGACCAAGTCCGCATCATTGCTACTATCATCTTTCAACTTATTTTTCTCTAGGAACGTATCAAAAACATAGGGGAGCTACAACACGAGCTATTGATCTACAACATAATTTGCAAATACTATCAGGACTAAGTTCATGATAAATTAAGTTCAATTGATCATATTACTTAAGAACTCCCACTTAGATAGACATCCCTTGAGTCATCTAAATGATCACGTGATCCAAATCAACTAAACCATGTCCGATCATCACGTGAGATGGAGTAGTTTTCAATGGTGAACATCTCTATGTTGATCATATCTACTATATGGTTCACGTTCGACCTTTTGGTCTCCAGTGTTCCAAGGCCATGTCTATACATGCTAGGCTCGTCAAGTTTAACCCGAGTATTCCGCATGTGCAAAACTGTCTTGCACCCGTTGTATGTGAACGTAGAGCCTATCACACCCGATCATCACTTGGTGTCTCAGCACGATGAACTGTCGCAACGGTGCATACTCAGGGAGAACACTTATACCTTGAAATTTTAGTAAGGGATCATCTTATAATGCTACCGCCGTACTAAGCAAAATAAGATGCATATAAAAGGTAAACATCACATGCAATCAAAATATGTGACATGATATGGCCACCATCATCTTGTGCCTTTGATCTCCATCTCCAAAGCACCGTCATGATCTCCATCGTCACCGGCTTGACACCTTCATCTCCATCGTAGCGTCATGGTCGTCTCGCCAACTATTGCTTCTACAACTATCGCTAACGCATAGTGATAAAGTAAAGCAATTACATGGCGTTTGCATTTCATACAATAAAGCGACAACCATAAGGCTCCTTCCAGTTGCCGATAACTTTTACAAAACATGATCATCTCATACAACAACATATATCACATCATGTCTTGACCATATCACATCACAACATGCCCTGCAAAAACAAGTTAGACGTCCTCTACTTTGTTGTTGCAAGTTTTACGTGGCTACTACGGGCTTCTTGCAAGAACCGTTCTTACCTACGGCACAAAAACCACAATGGTGATTTATCAACTTTGCTGTTTTAACCTTCAACAAGGACCGGCCGCAGTCAAAATCGATTCAACTAAAGTAGGAGAAACAGACACCCGCCAGCCACCTTTACACAAAACTAGTTGCATGTCTGTCGGTGGAACCGGTCTCATGAACGTGGCCATGTAAGGTTGGTCCGGGCCGCTTCATCCAACAATACCGCCGAATCAAAATAAGACATTGGTGGTAAGTAGTATGACGATCACTACCCACAACTCTTTGTGTTCTACTCGTGCATATCATCTACGCATAGACCTGGCTCATGATGCCACTGATGGGGAACGTAGCATGCAATTTCAAAAAAATTCCTACGCTCACACAAGATCTATCTAGGAGATGCATAGCAACGAGAGGGAGAGATTGTGTCTATGTACCCTCGTAGACCGTAAGCGAAAGCATTTCACAACGCGGTTGATGTAGTCGAACTTTCTTCAAGCTCCACCGATCGAGTACCGAACGTACGGCACCTCCGAGTTCTGCACACGTTCAGCTCGGTGACGTCCCTCGCCTTCTTGATCCAGCAAGGTGTCGAGGTAGTAGATGAGTTCCGTCAGCACGATGGCGTGGTGACGGTGATGGTGATGTGATCCGCGCAGGGCTTCGCCTAAGCACCGCGAGAATATGACCGGGGGTGTAAACTGTGGAGGGGGGCGCCGCACACGGCTAACAATTGATGTTTTGTCCTTTTGGGGCGCCCCCTCTCCTATATTTATATATGTGTAGGGGCTTGGAGTAGAAGGAATAGTACCATGTGAATAGTAATCGTAAATAGTACACACGTGGACTTGGACTCCAAGTCCAATCCTATTCCTACTAGGACTCCTTCCCTTTTTGCCTTCCCTAGCCACATGGGCTTTTGAGGACTTAGTGTGCCTAGCCCAATAAGGCCAGGGCGCCTCCCCTTAGCCCATGCCAGCCCTTGGGATGTGGTGGATCCACTTGTGGACTTCCGGACCCCTCCGGAATCCTCCGGAACCTTCTGGAAGCTTCCCGGTACAATACCGAAAAAACTGCACTTTTTTCCGGAACCCAAAATATGACTTCCCATATATAAATCTTTACCTCTCGACCATTCCGAGACTCCTCGTCATGTCCGTGATCTCATCTGGGACTCCGAACAACATTCGGTCACCAAATCACATAACTCATATAATACAATATCGTCATCGAATGTTAAGCATGCGGACCCTACGGGTTCGAGAACTATGTAGACATGACCGAGACAACTCTCCGGTCAATAACCAATAGCGGAACCTGGATGCTCATATTGGCTCCCACATATTCTACCAAGATCTTTATCAGTCGAACCGTTATGACAACATACGTTATTCCCTTTGTCCATCGGTATGTTACTTGCCCGAGATTCGATCGTCGGTATCTTCATACCTAGTTCAATCTCGTTACTGGCAAGTCTCTTTACTCGTTCCATAATACATCATCCTACAACTAACTCATTAGTCACTTTGCTTGCAAGGCTTCTTATGATGTGCATTACCGAGAGGGCCCAGAGATACCTCTTCGATATTCGGAGTGACAAATCCTAATCTCGATCTATGCCAACCCAACAAACACCTTCGGAGATACCTGTAGAGCATCTTTATAATCACCCAGTTATGTTGTGACATTTGATAGCACACAAGGCATTCCTCCGGTATCCGGGAGTTGCATAATCTCATAGTCGGAGGAATATGTATTTGACATGAAGAAAGCAATAGCAATAAAACTGAACGATCATTTATGCTAAGCTAACGGATGGGTCTTGTCCATCACATCATTCTCCTAATGATGTGATCCCATTATCAAATGACAACTCATGTCCATGGTTAGGAAACCATAACCATCTTTGATCAACGAGCTAGTCAAGTAGAGGCTCACTAGGGACACGGTGTTTGTTTATGTATTCACACATGTATTAAGGTTTCCGATCAATACAATTCTAGCATGAATAATAAACCTTTATCATGAATAAGGAAATATAAAATAACAACTTTATTATTGCCTCTAGGGCATATTTCCTTCACTTTGTTCCCATACATGGATTCTATCTTGGATTTCATGGCCTGAAGCCATTTATCGGAATCCGGGCTCATCATAGCTTCTTCATAGTTCGTAGGTTCGCCGTTGTCTAACAACATGATTTCCAGGACTGGATTACCGTACCACTCTGGTGTGGAACGTACCCTGGTCGACCTACAAAGTTCAGTAGTAACTTGATCTGAAGTTTCATGATCATCATCATTAGCTTCCTCTTTGGTTGGTGTAGGCATCACGGGAACTGCTTTCTATGATGTCCTACCTTCCAATTCGAGAGAAGGTATAATTACCTCATCAAGCTCTACTTTCCTACCACTCACTTCCTTTGAGAGAAACTCCTTCTCTAGAAAGGACCAATTCATGGCAACAAAGATCTTGCCCTCAGATCTGTGGCAGAAGGTATACCCAATGGTCTCTTTAGGGTATCCTATGAAGATGGACTTCTCCGCTTTGGGTACGAGCTTATCAGGCTGAAGCCTCTTGACATAAGCGTCGCATCCCCAAACTTTAAGAAATGATAGCTTAGGTTTCTTGCCAAACCAGAACTCATACGGTGTCATCTCAACGGAATTAGACGGTGCCCTATTTAAAGTGAATGCGGCTGTCTCTAATGCATAACCCCAAAACGATAGTGGAAAATCAGTAAGAGACATCATAGAACGCACCATATCCAATAGAGTACGATTACGACGTTCAGAAACACCATTATGTTGTGGTGTTCCAGGTGGCGTGAGTTGTGAAACAATTCCACATTGTCTTAAATGCATACCAAGCTCGTAACTCAAATATTCACCTCCACGATCAGATCGTAGAAATTTTATTTCCTTGTTACGATGATTCTCCACTTCACTCTGAGATTCGTTGAACTTTTCAAATGTTTCAGACTTGTATTTCATTAAGTAAATATACCCATATCTACTCAAATCATTTGTGAAGGTAAGAAAATAACGATATCCATCACGTGCTTCAACACTCATCGGACCGCATACATCGGTATGTACTATTTCCAATAAGTCACTAGCTCGCTCCATTGTTCAGGAGAACGGAGTTTTAGCCATCTTGCCCATGAGGCATGGTTCACATGTCTCAAATGATTCAGAATCAAGAGATTCCAAAAGTCCATCAGCATGGAGTTTCTTCATGCGCTTTACACCAATATGACTTAAGCGGCAGTGCCACAAATATGTGGTACTATCATTATTAACTTTGCATCTTTTGGCATCAATATTATGAATATGTGTATAACTACGATCGAGATTCAAGAAGAATAAACCATTCACAAGGGGTGCATGACCATAAAAGATATTACTCATATAAATAGAACAACCATTATTCTCTGACTTAAATGAATAATCGTATTGCAATAAACAAGATCCAGATATAATGTTCATGCTCAACACAAGAACCAAATAACAATTATTTAGGTTTAAAACTAATCCCGAAGGTAGATGTAGAGGTAGCGTGCCGGCGGCGATCACATCAACCTTGGAACCATTTCTAACGCGCATCGTCACCTCATCCTTAGCCAGTCTTCGTTTATTCTGTAGCTCCTGTTTCGAGTTACAAATATTAGCAACCGAACCAGTATAAAATACCTGGGCGCTACTACGAGCACTAGTAAGGTACACATCAATAATATGTGTATCAAATATACCTTTATTGACATTGCCAGCCTTCTTATCTGCCAAATACTTGGCGCAGTTCCGTTTCCAGTGACCATTCCCCTTGCAATAGAATCACTCAGTCTCGAGTTTGGGTCCAGCCTTGGGTTTCTTCACGGGAGCGGCAACTATCTGCCATTCCTCTTGAAGTTCCCTTTCTTTCCCTTGCCTTTGTTGAAACTAGTGGTCTTTGTAACCATCAACACTAGATGCTCCTTCTTGATTTTACCTCCGCGGCCTTAAGCATCGCGAAGAGCTTGGGGATCATTTTCTCCATCCCTTGCATATTATAGTTCATCACAAAACCCTTATAGCTTGGTGGCAGTGACTGGAGAACTCTGTCAATGACCATGCACTACAAAAAAAAGACACATCCGTGACATTTTGGCCCGAACGAAAAAAAATTATGTCATGCTTATGACACTTCTATGACGATAATTGTGACAAAACCATATATCATCATAGATGTGGTGGGATCCTACTTCTATGACAAAAAATCATGGCAGAAAATGGGCTTTTTGTCCTTGGCGGGCCGGGGACGCACCTGCATGACATTCTTTGGGCCGTCCATGACGGAAAAAATCATGGTAGAAGCGAGGGCGAGGAAAATTTTGGGGAGTTCCCGGTTACGGTGGGTGGTCGGGGCCAAGCGATGCGCGTTTCTCTCTATACGTACGCGCGTGTGTACGAGGCGTTAGGCTCTAACTGAACCCGAGCGAGGCGTTCGCCTACTGAACCCGAGCAATTGCACTAGCTAGCTATGTTACTAAACCCGAGCGATCGATCCCTTGGCTGTTAACTGAACACGAGCGATTCCTTCGCTACTGCTGCTAATTGAACCCGATCGATCGATCGCTGCTACTGCTGCTGCTTACTGAAGCCGATCGAACCTGCTGCCTCTTGATGAACAGTGAACGTGGGGGTTGGTTAAACGAGTCGAGACGTACGTGGTTGGGGTTGGATGAATAATTCCCGGTGGGGGTTGGATGAACAGGACCCCGTGGTAGTAGGCCGTTGCCGCTGGATGAACAGGACCCTGAGAGGAGGCCGCCACAGCCGAGCTGGTTGGGGGTGGATGAACAGGACCCCGTGGAGGGCTTGTTGAACAGTAGCCCGTGGATGAACAGTATCTGGTGGAGGCAGGAGGAAGACGCGGTGGATGAACAGTGCAGGTGGAGGCTGAAGGAAGTCGATGATGGGTGAACAGTAGCCCGTGGAGTCACGTTTTGCGGTACGCCACACCCCTCCCGATGAACAGGACCCCCGTTTCGACCGTAGCGCTCCAACACAAGTCTGTTTCCTTCGTTTTGCGGTACGCCACACCCCTTCCAATGAACAGGATGCCTTTTCGATCGTAGTCGGTCGAACAGAGGGCCGTTTCCTCCGTACTGCGGCATGCCAGACCCCGTTTTGGCTGTTCCGTCCAAGCCGGTTGGCTCCCGTTGAATAGGACGCATTCTGACCCAGTCTGTTGCCTCCCGATGAACAGGACACTGTTTCTCCGTTCCAACCCAGCCGGTTGGCTGCCCGATGAACAGGACGTCGTTGCTGCCGTCCGTTGCCTCTCCATGTACACGAGCCCTAGCCGTACATATGCGTGAGTAGGCGTTCGAGACCCCGCCCGTATGTATGTACATGGCCATATTTTTTGACATCTGACTGTACGTACGTGTACACAGTTTAGAAGGGACTGCCTGAACTACTACGTCGGGGGCTCTACTACTACATGTGCCACTGCTTGCTCGGCCACGGTTCATCATTGCAGAGAGACCGATCGACTAGTATGTACATACACGTTCGCGACCAGAATGACAACGCTACGTACGCTTCGACCAGGTGGGGCCCGGCTGTCAGGGAGGATAAGGTGGCACTTCCTTGCGTGCGAAGTTATTGATGGTGGGTCTGAGCTGTCAGGGGGAGGATTCATTTTTTTCGCGCCTAATATGGAGGCACTTCCTTGCGTCCGAAGATATAGCTGGTGGGTCCCAGCTGTCAGGGGGGAAACATTTTTTCGCAAAATACAGCTAAGCCAAAATACAGAGGCCCTTCCGGTAGGTCCCCGATGTCAGGTGGAGGAATCATTATTTTGCGCGTAATAAGGAGGCACTTCCTTGCTGCGGCCGTGGACCCAGCTGTCAGCCTCTCCATGTACAGTCCTCTTCCGATGTAAGTCGTTCGTTGACCATGCCGTGGCGAGAGCACCAAGGCGGTGGACGACGACGAGGCCTAGGAAGGGAATGACCCAGAGCCGAGGAAGACTCGGCAGTTGTTTCCCACGCGGAGGGGAGTACGAGGGTTTACTGGTTGGGCTGTAGTGTGAGGCTGCCATCGCCGAAGAATAACAGGAGGTCTGGGTGAGTACAGGGATGGCCAGGCCAGCAATGGGAGTAGGGTGGGGCGGTGAGGCCTGCGCGGCAGCAGAGCCGCCACGGGAGGCAGGAGCAGGCGGCACGACCAGCACTGGTTTGGGCGGCTGGAGCAAGAAGACCAGAGGTTGAAGAAGCACTACAGCCATTGGATGGACATCGTACGGTCACTGGAGCTAGAATCGTTCATATTGACTAAGTTGACAAAGCCCTCTGTCTGCGTCAACTTAGTAGGCCCACAAGTCAGCCTCCAACTATGGTGGGTCCCAGCTAGTAGGGGGAGTATTCATTTTTGTGTGTGTAATAAGGAGGCACTTCCTTGCGTGCGAAGATATAGCTGGTGGGTCCGAGCTATCAGCAGGAGGAACATTTTTTTCACGAAATACAGAGGCCCTTACGGTGGATCCCTGCTGTCAGGTGGAGGAATCATTATTTTGCGCATAATAAGGAGGCACTTCCTTGCATGCGGCCGTGGACCCAGCTGTCAGCCTCTCCATGTACAGTCCTCTTCCGATGGATGTCGTTTGTTGACCACGTTGACCACGCCGCGCCGAGAGCACCAGGGCGGTGGACGACAGCGAGGCCTAGGAAGGGAATGACCCGGAGCCAGGGAAGACTCGGCAGTTGTTGCCCACGCGGTGGGGAGTACGAGGGTTTACTGGTTTGGCTGTCGTCGCCGGAAAATAATAGGAGGTGTGGGTGAGTAGAGGAATGGCCTCGCTAGCGATGGAGTAGGGTGGGGCGGTGCAGCCTGCGCGGCAGCACAGCCGGCCAAGGGAGGAGGGAGCAGGCAGTCCCACCGGCGCTGGTTTGAGCGGCTGGAGCAGGAAGAGCAGAGATTCAAGAAGCACGGCAGCCATTGGATAGACATCCAACAGTCACTGCTCTCGTGTGTTAACTAAGTTGACACGGCCTTGCATGCGCGTCAACCTTTTTTTTAGGAAAGCGTACGCATCAACCTATAGTAGGCGCACAAGTCAGCCTCAAATCTATAGAAAATAGCATACAGCCCATCTGCCATTATTTCTAATAATTTACAGCCCATTTGCTAATTCTTAAGGATTTTTTTGGAGCCCATATTCTTTTTGTTAGCATTACAGCCCATATTGTGGCCACGGTTAAAAAATTCTACGAAATTTTGCATATTTCGGTGTGATCCGAACTGTTTTTAATCCCAAAATTTTGAGTCACATTCAAACTAATTTGAAAAATAAATTTATATCAATATAAAATCCAAATAATTGTCCACGCATAAAAATCAATGGAATTTAAAATCTCAAAATAAAAAAAAGAAATTTGAAACTAATTGCCGATTTGATGTGTTTTAAAAATGTACAACCCATTTCTCATTAGTGATAGCTCATTTTCTAGGCAGGCCGAATGAAACTCTCCTCGTCTTGAAAGATATGCAGCCCAGCAAGGCTGACAAAAGCAAGTAGGCCTCGGTTGGGTATTCTACAAAAGAACAAAAAAATTGGGCTAGCCATTTTCAGAAAGAAAAAAACTACTGGGCTGGTCTTGTGGTAAACATAAAATAAAAGGCTGGCTAGACAGGCCAGAGTGCCCCGCACAGCCCAGTTGACACCCTGCTTCCGTCTCAAAAACAAAAAGAACTGGGCGAGCTGCTGGGTCCCTGGTGTCAGCCGCTCGTTGTGCAATTCTCTCATTTATTGACTACGTTGACAATGGCATGGGACCCAGATGTCAGAAATCCATTAGGAGGAACCACTTTTTGGGCTTGAAATAAGGAGGCACTTGCTTGCGTACTGCCATAACCCTGGTGGGTCCCTGCTGTCATCCTCTCCATGTACAATCATCTCCTGATTGTGTACACGTCAACCTAGTAGGCCCACAAGTCAGCCTCTAAACCCGTGGCGGACAAATACAGCCCATTTAAAAAATAACAGCCCATTCCATACGTTCAAACGGAAAGTTCAATATTCAGAGCAAAGTAATATGTCTGATCCAGATATAGAGTACTGAACTTCCACGTTGACAACCATCATAGCCAAGTTAACTATCTACTCCCACTAATACTCTAGTAGTGTACAAGTACTAACTTACTCTTAGCTAACTAGACGATGTCGGCCGCCATCTGCGGTACACGCTAAATGCCGACACCGACGTCCTCTACCTCGCCTCGGACTTGCCAGAGGTGCGATAGGGCGCGTTGCTCACACACGTTGGCCCTTTCCATGCCGGCGTGGTCCACCGAAGCTTCGGCTTCTAAGCGGGAAACCCACTTGACGAGTTGGTAGTAAAATTCGGCATCGCGAACGCGTGCGTGCCCGACAGCCTCTAGGGCTATTTGCCGAGTGCCGGCCTCCACGTAGTCGGCCCAGTTGCTGGCGCTCTGCTAGTGACTCAGAGCGTCGGTGCGCTGCTGCTCCATGCCCCGCTGGCGGCGCAAATCAACGATACGTTGCTCCTCTGCCAGGCGGTCGCGCTCCAACAAGTCCTCATACTCCGAATTTCCATCTAAAGACTGATAGAATGCCTCCTCCCTCCTTCTGCCTTCCGGTCAAAAATTGAACACTAGTTCCGGCGGTGACCGCCTCCGGCGTCGCCTATTGCGGATGGGCGGGGGCATGACGGGCGTGGCGAGAGCGAGGGCAAGTGGCGAGCAATGTCGGGCCGGTGGGGGCTTATGAGGATAGGGCGAGTTGGGTGATGGTGCCACCGGAGAACGTCGGGAACCTGTAATTATAGGCGGAAGGTAGGTGAACCAGCGTGTCGCGAGAAACGCGATGGTCATCGCGATCATCGAAATTCAATGCATAAGCAGGCATGGCTTAGCGCACCAGCTTGCCGTGGAAAACTAGAAAAACTGAAATTATGAATGTGTTGTCCCGTCCCGTCCCGTCAATGGTGTGTCCCGTCCGTGCTGGGTCGCACGTCGGTGTGACGGTCAAATGAGTGCACTTGATTAATCCAGATGAGGTACATGCGTGATCTGCTGGTTATTCGCGTAGGATCGAGTCGGTTGGATAGTGTACGTGTAGGATCGCAATAGCTGATGAACGTTTGCTGGGAGATAAGGCATTTGTGAACGTTTTTGCTGGCAGTTTCTTCAGATTCGCATGGCATTTTCTTCAGAACAGCATGTCAGTTTCTTTAGACGTAGGCATTTTTATTCAAAAAACCACCACATTCGGATCTTGCATCGCAACTAAAACTGCCAGGAGCATATTAGTAGGCTAGCTAGTGATCGATCAGTAACTTGTAAACACTGAGCGAACAGAAATAAGGAACTGCTAGTAACTTGTGAACACTGAGCACACAGAAATAAGGATCATGTTGTGCACAGTAGTAAGAGTCGATCCGTTTGAAATGTTCACACGAGACTTACAGGCCTGGCATTGTAATATGTTCACATTAGTAGCCCAAATTCACAACCAACTAGTACGATTCCCATACATAAGATCAACATGTTAATGCATCTCAATGATTCACAGATCATATACAAATATGTAGCTCCAAAAGCAAAGATCTAGAAAAAACATATGTTCTTGCTACTAATATGGATGCTTCACTAGGCCAACATTCAGTACATAGTGAAAGAAAAATTTGTTTGTGAAGACTACATTTCCTCTTGCAAACGTAAGTGGTTTCACCAACAGCTAGAACTATGAGCATGAACCACACATGATGGAGGAACATCCACTGCAATATGATTTGGTCTTCTCTCGATCACACGGCGAGACTATTTTCGGAATACAAACTTTAACTTAGGAAAAATGATGCCCATTGTATAATCAGACCAAAGCAATGAAGCACCTAGTGTTGGCCAATAAATAGTACGGTACTACTTTTGTGCAGTCCATGAAGTGACTATCCAATCTTTATGTGTCTATTTTCAAATGGCACTGCATGCAGTGACTATACTATTCTCTTGTGCAGTTCCACCAAAATTGAGGTCACTTTGTTTGTGTGCCAAATAGCAACGGGCAGACATCTGTCTGCACAAATATCAAGCGGCTAGTAAACATATACTGCACCTTGTATTTTGGTTTAAACACGTCTCTTCTAGTCGTTTCCCATTACCATCTGTCATGTTTTGCACTGGACAATTTGATATTGTCATGTTTTGCCCTGGACAATTTCGTACTAAATTGATTTGCTGGTACAGAGCAGAAAGCCTATTCTTCATCAGACCAAGGATATCCATGTTTGCAGTGATGGAAGAGGTGAAATCGATACAACCAAAATTGAGCATCCTATCATTGAACCATGTCCTGCACCTCCTATGTAGGTCCACCCTGCCAATAAATTCACATGCAAACCACTAATATTACTATCTAATGACAGTACAAAAAGAGTAGCAAGATAGTAGCAAACCGTGTACCTTCGTAATGAACAGCTCATAGTGCCACCAATTGGATATACCGGTTTGGAAGAAAACATGCTCATAATGTTGAACCATTTGGACTTTTTGTGCAGTTCCACTAAAATCGAGCATCCCTGTTTGCACAGATATTGAAAGTGTGATTACTATAAAAGTGGCACTAGTTGAAGCATAGACTCATAAATATAAGCATTCTAATTTCTTAATGGGAAAAGGTAGCAAGACTGTTTCTAACCACCTGTTTGAAGGAATAATTAAGGCAACAACGGCTGATGTCAGGAAGGCATACATAGTATTTTCTGAAAGATTGAACCATTCCTGACTTTCCTCTTCTTTTAAGCATATTTTGTGCAGTTCAACTAAAATAAAACGCCATCACCACCTTGACAATTCAGTGACACTGTACAAAAAGCAATGACTTACCATTACATCATGATGTCAGGTATGTAATCGACAGGCATTAGAGACAAACATGCAGACCTCCTCCGATAACATAATGAACATTAATTTTAACAAAGGTGTGACTAGCTTTACCGGCATAATTTGAGTGAACTCTACACCCTCTGTTCCTTAATATAAGATGTTTTCGTAGTTCAATTTAAAGTACCCAAATGTCTAGTATTTAGAAAAACAGGTATTAGTTTTCTTGAGCACATATCTGGGAAAGTTTGCCACACCTTATATATGTCCATACACTAATGCAACACCATTCAAATAGTACAAATATACACTAATCCAGTGGCTAGTGCAACAGTAGAGTAGTTTTTGAAGGAAATATGCCCTAAAGGCAATAATAAAGTTGTTATTTTATATTTCCTTATATCATGATAAATGTTTATTATTCATGCAAGAATTTTATTAACCGGAAACTTGATACATGTGTGGATACATAGACAAAACACCGTGTCCCTAGTAAGCCTCTACTAGACTAGCTCGTTAATCAAAGATGGTTAAGTTTCCTAACCATAGACATGTGTTGTCATTTGATGAATGGGATCACATCATTAGGAGAATGATGTGATGGACATGACCCATCCGCTAGCTTAGCATATTGATCGTTCAGTTTTATTGCTATAGCTTTCTTCATGACATATACATATTCCTTTGACTATGAGATTATGCAACTCCCAGATACCGGAGGAATACCTTGTGTGCTATCAAACATCACAACGTAACTGGGTGATTATAAAGATGCTCTACAGGTGTCTTCGAAGGTGTTTGTTGGGTTGGCATAGATCGAGATTAGGATTTGTCACTCCGAGTATCGGAGAGGTATCTCTGGGCCCTCTCGGTAATGCACATCGTGATAAGCCTTGCAAGCAATGTGACTAATGAGTTAGTTACGGTATGAAGCATTACGGAATGAGTAAAGAGACTTGCCGGTAACGAGATTAAACTAGGTATGAAGATACCGACGATCGAATCTCGGGCAAGTAACATACCGATGACAAAGGGAATGACGTATGTTGTCATTACGGTTTGACCGATAAAGATCTTCATAGAATATGTAGGAACCAATATGAGCATCCAGGTTCCGCTATTGGTTATTGATCGGAGATATGTCTCGGTCATGTCTACATAGTTCTCCAACCCGTAGGGTCCGCACGCTTAACGTTCGATGACGATTTGTATTATGAGTTATGTGTTTTGGTGACCGAAGATTGTTCGGAGTCCCGGATGAGATCACGGACATGGCGAGGAGTCTCGAAATGGTCGAGAGGTAAAGATTGATATATTGGACGATAGTATTCGGACATCGAAATGGTTCCGGATTGTTTCGGGTATTTTTCGGAGTACCGGGAGGTTACCGGAACCCCCCGGGGAAAGTAATGGCCCACTATGGGCCATAGGGGAGAGAGAGGGCAGCCCACAAGGGGTGGCGCGCACCCCCCCATGGGCAGTCCGAATTGGACTAGGGGAGGGGGCGCGGCCCCCCTTTCCTTCTCCCTCTCCCTCTCCTTCCCCCTTTCCCCTCCATGAGAAGGAATAAGAAGGGGGGGCCGAATCCTACTAGGACTAGGAGTCCTAGTAGGACTCCCCCCCACTTGGCGCGCCCCCTAGGGCCGGCCTCCTCCCTCTCCCTCCTTTATATACGGGGGCAGGGGGGCACCCCAAAGAACACACCAACATCAATTGTTCTTAGTCGTGTGCGGTGCCCCCCTCCACTGTTTATTCCTCCGGTCATAGCGTCGTAGTGCTTAGGCGAAGCCCTGCGCGGATCACATCACCATCATCATCACCACGCTGTCATGCTGACGAAACTCTCCCTCGACACTTTGCTGGATCAAGAGTTCGAGGGACATCATCGAGCTGAACGTGTGCAGAACTCGGAGGTGCCGTACGTTCGGTGCTTGATCGGTTGGATCGCGAAGACGTTCGACTACATCAACCGCGCTAAGCTAACGCTTCTGCTTTTGGTCTACGAGGGTACGTGGACACACTCTCCCCCTCTCGTTGCTATGCATCTCCTAGATAGATCTTGCGTGAGCATAGGATTTTTTTTTGAAATTGCATGCTACGTTCCCCAACAGTGGCTTCCGAGCCATGTCTATGCGTAGATGATATGCACGAGTAGAACACAAAAGAGTTGTGGGCGATGATAGTCATACTGCTTACCACCAACGTCTTATTTAGATTCGGCGGTATTATTGGATGAAGCGGCCCGGACCAACCTTACATGACCGCGTTCATGAGACCGGTTCCACCGACAGACATGCAGCTTGTTGCATAAAGGTGGCTGGCGGGTGTCTGTTTCTCCAACTTTAGTTGAATCAAATTTGACTAAGGCCGGTCCTTGTTGAAGGTTAAAACAGCAAACTTGACGAAACATCATTGTGGTTTTGATGTGTAGGTAAGAACGGTTCTTACTAGAAGCCCGTAGCAGCCACGTAAAACTTGCAACAACAAAGTAGAGGACGTCTAACTTGTTTTTGCAGGGAATGTTGTGATGTGATATGGTCAAGACATGATGTGATATACGTTATTGTATGAGATGATCATGTTTTGTAAAAGTTATCGGCAACTGGCAGGAGCCTTATGGTTGTCGCTTTATTGTATGAAATGCAATTGCCATGTAATTGCTTTACTTTATCACTATGCGGTAGCGATAGTTGTAGAAGCAATAGTTGGCGAGACGACAACGACGTTATGATGGAGATCAAGGTGTCAAGCTGGTGACGATGGAGATCATGACAGTGCTTTGGAGATGGAGATCAAAGGCACAAGATGATGATGGCCATATCATGTCACATATTTTTGATTGCATGTGATGTTTATCTTTTATACATCTTATTTTGCTTAGTACGGCGGTAGCATTATAAGATGATCCCTCACTAAATTTCAAGGTATAAGTGTTCTCCCTGAGTATGCACCGTTGCGACAGTTCGTCGTGCCGAGACACCACGTGATGATCGGGTGTGATAAGCTCTACGTTCACATACAACGGGTGCAAGATAGTTTTGCACGTGTGGAATACTCGGGTTAAACTTGACGAGCCTAGCATATGCAGATATGGCCTCGGAACACTGAGACCGAAAGGTCGAACGTGAATCATATAGTAGATATGATCAACATAGAGATGCTCACCATTGAAAACTACTCCATCTCACGTGATGATCGGACATGGTTTAGTTGACATGGATCACGTGATCATTTAGATGACTTGAGGGATGTCTATCTAAGTGGGAGTTCTTAAGTAATATGATTAATTGAACTTAATTTATCATGAACTTAGTCCTGATAGTATTTGCATATCTATGTTGTAGATCAATAGCTCGCGTATAGCTCCCCTGTTTTATTTTGATATGTTCCTAGAGAAAACTAAGTTGAAAGATGATAGTAGCAATGATGCGGACTGAGTCCGTGATCTGAGGATTATCCTCATTGCTGCACAGAAGAATTATGTCCTTGATGCACCGCTAGGTGACAGACCTATTGCAGGAGCAGATGTAGACATTATGAATTTTTGGCAAGCTCGATATGATGACTACTTGATAGTTTAGTGCGCCATGCTTTACGGCTTAGAACCGGGACTTCAAAAACGTTTTGAACGCCACGGAGCATATGAGATGTTCCAAAGAGATGAAATTGGTATTTCAGACTCATGCCCGTGTCGAGAGGTATGAGACCGCTGACAAGTACTTTGCCTACAAGATGGAGGAGAATAGCTCAGCTAGTGAGCATGTGCTCAGAATGTCTGGGTACTACAATCACTTGAATCAAGTGGGAGTTAATCTTCCAGATAAGATAGTGATTGACAGAGTTCTCTAGTCACTATCACCAAGTTACTAGAACTTTGTGATGAACTATAATATGCAAGGGATGACGAAAACGATTCCCAAGCTCTTCGCGATGCTGAAATCGGTGGAGGTAGAAATCAAGAAATAGCATCAAGTGTTGATGGTTGACAAGACCACTAGTTTCAAGAAAAAGGGCGAAGGAAAGAAAGGGAACTTCAAGAAGAATGGCAAGCAAGTTGTCACTCCCATGAAGAAGCCCAAAGATGGACCTAAGCCTGAAACTGAGTGCTTCTACTGCAAAGGAAATGGTCACTGGAAGCGGAACCACCCCAAATACTTGGCGGATAAGAAGGATGGCAAAGTGAACGAAGGTATATTTGATATACATGTTATTGATGTGTATTTTACTAGTGTTCATAGTAGTCCCTAGGTATTTGATACCGGTTCAGTTGCTAACATTAGTAACTCGAAACAGGAGTTGCAAAATGATTAGAGACTAGTTAATGACGAGTTGACGATGTGTGTTGGAAGTAATTCCAAGGTTGATAAGATCACCATCGCACACTCCCTCTACCTTCAGGATTAGTGTTGGACCTAAATAAATGTTATTTGGTGTTTGCGTTGAGCATGAATATGATTGGATCATGTTTATTGCGATACGGTTATTCATTTAAGTCAGAGAATAATTGTTGTTCTGTTTACATGAATAAAACCTTCTATGGTCATACACTCAATATAAATGGTTTATTGAATCTCGATCGTAGTGATACACATATTCATAATATTGATGCCAAAAGATGCAAAGTTGATAATGATAGTGCAACATATTTGTGGCACTGCCGTTTAGGTCATATTGGTATAAAAGCGCATGAAGAAACTCCATGCAGATGGGCTTTTGGAATCACTTGATTATGAATCATTTGATACTTGTGAACCATGCCTCATGGGCAAGATGACTAAAACTCCGTTCTCCGGAACAATGGAGCGAGCTAGTGACTTATTGGAAATAATACATACCGATGTATGCGGTCCGATGAGTGTTGAAGCACGCGGCGGGTATCGTTATTTTCTAACCTTCACGGATGATTTGAGCAGATATGGGTATATCTACTTAATGAAACACAAGTCTGAAACATTTGAAAAGTTCAAAGAATTTCAGAGTGAAGTGGAGAATCATCGTAACAAGAAAATAAAGTTTCTACGATGTGAGCGTGGAGGCGAATATTTGAGTTACTATTTTGGCCTTCATTTAAACAATGTGGAATAGTTTCACAACTCACGCCACCTGGAACACCACAGCGTAATGGTGTGTCCGAATGTCGTAACCGTACTTTATTAGATATGGTGCGATCTATGATGTCTCTTACCGATTTACCACTATCGTTTTGGGGTTATGCATTAGAGACAGTTGCATTCACGTTAAATAGGGCACCATCTAAATCCGTTGAGATGACACCGTATGAACTGTGGTTTGGCAAGAAACCTAAGCTGTCGTTTCTTAAAGTTTGGGGTTGTGATGCTTATGTGAAAAAGCTTCAACGTGATAAGCTCGAACCCAAATCGGAGAAATGCGTCTTCATAGGATACCCAAAAGAAACTGTTGGGTACACCTTCTATCACAGATCCGAAGGCAAGATCTTTGTTGCTAAGAATGGATCCTTTCTAGAGAAGGAGTTTCTCTCAAAAGAAGTGAGTGGGAGGAAAGTAGAACTTGATGAGGTAATTGTACCTTCTCTCAATTTGGAAAGTAGCTCATCAGAGAAATCTGTTCCCTTGATGCCTACACCAATTAGAGAGGAAGCTAATGATAATGATCATGAAACTTCAGATCAAGATACTACCGAACCTCGTAGGTCAACCAGAGCACGTTCTGCACCAGAGTGGTACGGTAATCCTATTCTGGAAGTCATGTTACTAGACCAAGGTGAACCTATGAACTATGAAGAAGCTATGATGAGCCCAAATTCCGACAGATGGCTTGAGGCCATGAAATCTGAGATAGGATCCATGTATGAGAACAAAGTGTGGACTTTGGTGGACTTGCCCTATGATCGTCAAGTCATTGAGAATAAATGGATCTTTAAGAGGAAGACAGACGCTAATGGTAGTGTTACTGTCTACAAAGCTCGACTTGTCGCAAAAGGTTTTCGACAAGTTCAAGGTATTGACTACGATGAGATTTTCTCACTCGTAGCGATGCTTAAGTCTGTCCGAATCATGTTAGCAATTGCCGCATTTTATGAAATCTGGCAAATGGACATCTAAACTGCATTCCTTAATGAATTTCTTAAAGAAGAGTTGTATATGATGCAACCAGAAGGTTTTGTCGATCCTAAAGGTGCTAACAAAATGTGCAAGCTCCAGCGATCCATCTATGGACTGGTGCAAGCATCTCGGAGTTGGAATATACGCTTTGATAAGGTGATCAAAGCATATGGTTTTGTATAGACTTACGGTGAAGCCTGTATTTACAAGAAAAGTGAGTGGGAGCTCTGTAGCATTTCTGATATTATATGTGGATGACATATTGTTGATCGAAAATGATATATAATTTCTGGATAGCATAAAAGGATACTTGAATAAGAATTTTTCAATAAGAGACCTCGATGTAGCTACTTACGTATTGAGCATCAAGATCTATAGGGATAGATCGAGATGCTTAATAGGACTTTCACAAAGCACATACCTTGACAAAGTTTTGAAGGAGTTCAAAATGGATCAGTCAAAGAAAAGATTCTTGCCTGTATTCAAGGTGTGAAATTGAGTAAGACTCAAAGCCCGACCACCGCAGAAGATAGAGAGAGAATGAAATTCATTCCCTATGCCTCAGCCATAGGTTCTATAAAGTATGCCATGCTGTGTACCAGACCTGATGTGTGCCTTGCTATAAGTCTAGCAGGGAGGTACCAGAGTAATTCAGGAGTGGATCACTGGACAGCGGTCAAAATTATCCTTAGTTACCTAAGAGGACTAAGGAAATATTTCTCGGTTATGGAGGGGACAAAGAGTTCGTCGTAAAGGGTTACGTCGATGCAAGCTTTGACACTAATCTGGATGACTCAGTGCCTCAATCTGGATGCATATTGAAAGTGGGAGCAATTAGCTAGAGTAGCTCCATGCAGAGCATTGTAGACATAAAAATTTGCAAAATACTTACGGATCTGCATGTGGCAGACCCGTTGACTAAACTTCTCTCACAAGCAAAACATGATCACACCTTAGTACTCTTTGGGTGTTCATCACATAGTGATGTGAACTAGATTATTGACTCTAGTAAACCCTTTGGGTGTTGGTCACATGGCGATGTGAACTATGGGTGTTGATCACATAAAGATGTGAACTATTGGTGTTAAATCACATGACGATGTGAACTAGATTATTGACTCTAGTGCAAGTGGGAGACTAAAGAAAATATGCCCTAGAGGCAATAATAAAGTTGTTATTTTATATTTCCTTATATCATGATAAATGTTTATTATTCATGCTAGAATTGTATTAACCGGAAACTTGATACATGTGTGGATACATAGACAAAACACCGTGTCCCTAGTAAGCCTCTACTAGAGTAGCTCGTTAATCAAAGATGGTTAAGTTTCCTAACCATAGACATGTGTTGTCATTTGATGAATGGGATCACATCATTAGGAGAATGATGTGATGGACATGACCCATCCGTTAGCTTATCATATTGATCGTTCAGTTTTATTGCTATAGCTTTCTTCATGACATATACATATTCCTTTGACTATGAGATTATGCAACTCTCGGATACCGGAGGAATACCTTGTGTGCTATCAAACGTCACAACGTAACTGGGTGATTATAAAGATGCTCTACAGGTGTCTTCGAAGGTGTTTGTTGGGTTGGCAAAGATCGAGATTAGGATTTGTCACTCCGAGTATCAGAGAGGTATCTCTGGGCCCTCTCGGTAATGCACATCGTGATAAGCCTTGCAAGCAATGTGACTAATGAGTTAGTTACGGGATGATGCATTACGGAACGAGTAAAGAGACTTGCCGGTAACGAGATTGAACTAGGTATGAAGATACCGACGATTGAATCTCGGGCAAGTAACGTAGAATATGTAGGAACCAATATGAGCATCCAGGTTCCGCTGTTGGTTATTGATCGAAGATATGTCTTGGTCATGTCTACATAGTTCTCGAACCCGTAGGGTCCGCACGCTTAACGTTTGATGACGATTTGTATTATGAGTTATGTGTTTTGGTGACCGAAGATTGTTTGGAGTCCCGGATGAGATCACGGACATGACGAGGAGTCTCGAAATGGTCGAGAGGTAAAGATTGATATATTGGACGATAGTATTCGGACATCGGAATGGTTCCGGATTGTTTCGGGTATTTTTCGGAGTACCGGGAGGTTACCGGAACCCCCCGGGGAAAGTAATGGGCCACTATGGGCCATAAGGGAGAGAGAGGGCAGCCCACAAGGGGTGGTGCGCGCCCCTCCCATGGGCAGTCCGAATTGGACTAGGGGAGGGGGCGCGGCCCCCCTTTCCTTCTCCCTCTCCCTCTCCTTCCCCCTTTCCCCTCCATGAGAAGGAATAAGAAGGGGGGGCTAAATCCTACTAGGACTAGGAGTCCTAGTAGGACTCTCCCCCACTTGGCGCGCCCCCTAGGGCCGGCCTCCTCCCTCTCCCTCCTTTATTTACGGGGGCAGGGGGCACCCCAAAGAACACACCAACATCAATTGTTCTTAGCCGTTTGCGGTGCCCCCCTCCATAGTTTACTCCTCCGGTCATAGCGTCGTAGTGCTTAGGCGAAGCCCTGCGCGGATCACATCACCATCACCATCACCACGCCGTCGTGCTGACGAAACTCTCCCTCAACACTTTGCTGGATCAAGAGTTTGATGGACGTCATCGAGCTGAACGTGTGCAGAACTCGGAGGTGCCGTACGTTCGGTGCTTGATCGGTTGGATCGCGAAGACGTTCGACTACATCAACCGCGTTAAGCTAACGCTTCCGCTTTTGGTCTACGAGGGTACATGTACACACCCTCCCCCTCTTGTTGCTATGCATCTCCTAGATAGATCTTGCGTGAGCGTAGGAATTTTTTTGAAATTGCATGCTACGTTCCCCAACAATTTTTTTATTACGGGGTACAGTACAATGGTTTTACTGAACAGATTTCCATAAGCTAGCACTAGAAGATTTCTATAAGCATTAACTATACAAAATGTAAAGGTAACAAGTTTCAGCATTGGTATACTAGCTGTGCAACAGCATTAAACCAAATACAAAAGTGTGAAGGTAACTAGTATTATTAACTAATGACAGTATAAAAAATTGCAAACCATGTACCTTCAAGGTAAATATCATTTCGAACTCGAGGGGACTTGAAAAATTGCTATCCCAATCTTGATAACCAATCAAACATAAAAACTTGATCAACCGAATCAATAAAACAGCCGGAGGAGGAGGTGCCCACTCTTGACCTTTCCTCTTCTCTTCATAATTTTTTGTGCAGTTTAACCAAACTAAAATGACATCAACGCCTTGGCATTTTGGTGACACTGTACAAAAAAATTGACTTATCTCATGAAAGTGAGGTATGTAATCTAAAAGCATTAACAGTGCAAAAATCTAAAGGTAGTAACAAGTTTCATCATTGGTATACTGGCTGTGCAACAACATTAGAATGCCTTAGCTGAAAAATCTTTAATACATCCACAATCAATAGCTAACCCTGAAATAATCCAGTGACATTAAACGGCATTGCTTAAATTTATCAGTGGCATTAGACTAAGTGCGGCATTAGTTAAATGTGGCATCACTTTAGCAGTAGCATTGCTTGACTTTACCGGTGGCGTTATACTAACAACAAAAAAGTGGCAATAAGAGCATGGGAGGCCCATTCGGACAGTGGGCACACCAGTACGATGTACCTCCACGGACGCATAGAGTGGTGAGGGAGAGATGATTGCCCAGAGCAACAAATATCCAGGCAGCATATGTGGATTAGGTCCCATTTTTGTTCTCTTTAGCCACCTTTTTCCTATGTGAGGACAACAAACCGATCGACCTGGTCATTCTCTATTGCGTTGTCATGCCTTTCTACCCTTTTTCAACCAAGAGACACGAGACTCGTTCCTTAGCTACTAATTTTCCCCTTTTCAACCTAGATGCGGGTTCGATACCTAGTCTCTTCGACAGTACTTTCTCCCTTCCTTTCCTTATTCAACCCAGACATGGATTAGTCTGCATGAAGTAGGGTTTCCTTTAATAGTGCAAATTAAGGTTTTCGTCTGCATGACCAGCAGAGCAGAGGATAGCAAATTGGGGAGATGGTGGAGTGGAAAAAGATCCACATGCAGCTACGTGGCAGATGGGGGCAATAGAACAAGGGTATGGTTCGAAAAGAGGTAGCATACCTGAGGGTCGACGGGAAGTGGCTTCGCTCATGGTCGTCGTCCTCCGCACACACTACGACAGCGAGCTTGGGGATGGAGGCCATCCCGCGCGGGCGCTAGGTCTGAGAGGACGGCCTTGTCGTCAGTGTGTCACCTCGCTCACCAACGACAAGTGCGTCAATGCTGCATGTCCTTTTCTTCCCCGGTGGACGGGATCCTGGCAGATCTGTGACCACCGGTGAGGAGGGAGAGAGAGGGGCCACCGCCATCGTTTTTAGATCTGGAGAGAGGGTGATACTGTGAGAAGCAAGTGGGCAGCCCTTAGCAAGCAAGCGCTGAGCTACAGCCTATATATCTTTTTTGATACTAGTACTAGAGGTGGAGTAGTGGTAGAGTAGTTTATATTTTCTCTACATACAGTACCTAGTTGTGCTTCAAAACTGAACGGCACGCCATTAATTAAAAAAATAAAGTTGAGAAATAATGCGGCACCTCGGGCCAACGCGGCTAGATCACATTTTGCATGAGAAATGACACACCATGTTTCGTTGACATGTGGTCCCATTCCAACATGTCAGTGAGACGGCGGCGAGTCCTTTTGTACAATTTCCGAACGAACGTCTATGTAGACCGGGGCGCCTCTTCCTGTACCATGGCAACCGTCCATCGCCTCTTCGTCTTTCCCTCTCGATTTGGAACTGCTGTCGCACGCTCTTCCTCTCTCCATTTGCCTTCACCCTTCCTTTTGCCATTGTTCGATCATCTTCTCCATGGAGGGAACAGGCCGGAAACGACCCCGTTATTCTTGCCCCGATCTGAAAGATGATGTGGTGGAGGAACTCATTGATCAGTGCGACGTCATCACCTCGGCTAGCATGGCAGGTTCGTTCAAGAACATTCTCGACTCAACAAATAACATCATTACAAAGAACCCAAGGGTTCAGGAGCGGTTTGATCTCCCCTATCTTCTTTGCCATGACCCTGCTCGCTAGCGCGGGGATGACAGAAGCCTCGCCTTATGCAAGTTGATGCCGCTTGATAATGATACGTGTGATGTTAAGATGCCATCGCTTAAGGGTAAGGCCTGGGCAGGCGCAAATGGAGATTGGGTTGTTTATATTGGGTACAACTGCGAGTGGGAACTTGTGAATGTGTACACTCGTCATTGGGTTCCACTTCCAAAAATCTCAGAGTGCCCTGAGGTTGAGCACATAGATGATCTACGTAGGTTCAAATACGATCATGGTGACTATCGTCTACAGAAGATAGCAATTTGTCGAGTTCCCAACCGCTCTTGGGATTACACGAACTATCATGTTGTTGCTATCTTCGACAAGCTTGTTGCCGTCCTTACTTCCACGCCTCGATGGATGTTGCTCAAAAATCAATTTCTATACATGGATGAGTACTGTGATGCAATTCAATACGAGAGTCTTGTGTTTGCTGCCACCACTCGTGGCACTATTTTTGCATGGAATCCTTATTGCTTCGGTACGTTTGTCTTCCACCGTAATTAGAATTGTTTCATCCACGTGCATGCGAGTTAGTATCCCCATACTAATTAAACTTCTTGTGTTTCCAAGGTCCTGTGAACATTCCACCACCTATACTTGAAAAAATTTATAACCAAGGGGGAGATGACAATGGTGATGATCACGAGCATGAGGACGAGCAGGACCTACATACTCAGTGGCGCTTGGCAACTTATTCCGATGGATCACCTCTTCTTGTATGTATACAGGGCACTGCTGATGTTACTAAGGAAGCAGGTGTGTCTCCCATGGTCACACTCTCCGGACCTATTCCAACATCCGTTGCAGGGTATTCGGGATGGATACTAGTGTGCTAGCGCCAGCACCTTCTGCCTAGTTCCATATTGATAGTCTTAGAGAAAATTTGCTCTTCCTTGGACAAAACTATCCAATGATGGTGAAAGGCGATCCAGCTGCTGTTGGCACAATGTTACTACCACTTATGAGAAGCAACTGTATCTATACCTCGGACATTGCTATGGTTCCCTACCCTGGCTATCACAATATGCGTCCTAATATAGGCCGCTTCAGCCTGGATGATGAGTCCTGCGTTGGTCTCGATATTGACAATAGCTGGCCCTTCCCAGAGGCTTACTTATTATTCAAAGCAAGCGTTTCCAACGCCGAGGATTGGTTGAGCTGAAGTTCATTTCATTGCTTATTTATTTGTTGTGTGATAAAAACTTTAGTATTTACTAGAATGTTTTGTTGGAAATAATCTATAATCCAACATGTATTCTCATTGTCGTTGTGTGTTAATGACTTGTTGTATGTAATGAATGGTACATTTGCATATGCATGTCATAAACTCAATTTATGAATGGTTTTCGAGTCACTTCTTGGAGTGTGAGTACCGTAGTAGTATAGCCAGCATCCGGTTATATGAAGTTGCCACATCACATAGAGCCAACCTAATAGTGGAGTATATGCTAGTACAATAGTTAGTCCTAGTAATAGTATACCATCAACTAGAGCTAGGTGTCGCACGGAGGCCGAGAAATATGGTGATAGCGTGAGGTGGGCTCGTACGTATGATGTAGTCACAGGGCTTGCCGTGTTTCCTACTCCTCCGGTTAAATGTGGAGAAGATTTGGTCGAGTTCTTCCTCCTTTTGCCGACACGTGGGACATCCAGCATCCAGGTCGTGTCATGCAAGAAAATGGAGTGCTAGTTGAAGGTAGGAGTACGTGTTGTGCATCTTGGGTTAAACTGTAAATAGAATCTTACTCTTGAGTAACTCCAAAAGCGGCCACCAAAGATCTTTATTGGATTTGTTTTCCATCACCAACACGTCGAGGTGAAAGATGTGCAGGTTCAGTGGGTCATCTTGCATTTTCACTGACATGTGGGACCGAATGTGAGCAAACAGACGATGGGCACACTCCGCGCGTCTGCTGGTTGGCTGAGAAGAGAGAGAGGAGGGTTGAGCACGGACTCCAGGAAATTCCGCGACAATGTGAGTACTAGTACTAGTGGTGTACCGTATGGCCTAGTGGTGTTCGCTCTACATAACCAGCACCTCGATTAATAGTGGGGTGGCATGGGCCATAACTAGCATTCACGTCTAGCAGTACGGCACACGCCACGCACACAAGTCCCATCTGACACCAATTTTCTTGGACTCCGTGCTACAACTATCTCTTCTCCCTCCTGTTTTCTCTAGCTCAGCCATCGCGCGATGGGCGGGGTGGGGGTTTGCCGATAGTCGGTTTGCTCAACTGCGGTCCCACTTGTAAGTGAAAATGCAATAGAGCACGGATTCCCCCTTGAGCGGCATGCCGGACGAACCGTGTGGGGGTGCAACGTGAACACGGCAGGCTTTTCCTTTTTTTATAGAAGGGATGGCAAAAAGACGCAATTTACAGAGGGGCGAGGCTTTTCCTTTTGAACTTGTAACTTGTAAAATTTGGTTTTGCTCCTTGGCGCGACCGATAGATAGAAATAACGATTTTCCCTAGAGTAATGAGAAGTTTGGTTCTGGCGTGGTTCATGCATGGTACGTACAAAAATTATGAAGTTGATGCGAAAGGTAAGATAATTACAATATACAACTACCTGGAATTGACGGAAAGATAAAGATACATACAGATCCATCAACGACATCCTCACGCCCTAATGCGCCGGGTCACCAACCGACTTGTGAGGAGCAGCAGCGTTGGCGATGAGCTCAACGTGCTTCCGAACAATGTCATCCAAGGTTGCCTTGCAGTCCAAGAAGGCCATCGTCCTATCGTCCTCCTCTTTCATGTAGTAGTCCTTGTGGATGATTTGCTCGCAGACGTGGGTGATTATGTCGACGGTGTCTTGCTACGCCAGGCGCTGCGCGGCGAGCACGACCTCGAGGTGGACATTCTCTGGCGCGACGGCGGGCAGTCGCAGGGCCACCAGTGCGTCGAAGAGGTTGTCACCATAGAGGTCATTGAGGGTGGCGGGCATCGCAGAGCCTGGGCGCGTGGGCTGGACGCGTACGTCAAGGTCGTCTGCGAGCTTCTTGATGATGGTAAACTTGTCGAGGAAGCCGATGAGGACCTCGTCGAACAAAGAGACGAAGATGTCGTCCAAGAGGCCTCTCGCCCTGGCGGCCTCAAGCATGACCTGGAGACATTCCTCGGTGCTGGGCCGCAGGCCGGCGTCGTGGACCATCTGGCACAGTTGGCTGATGCTCGCGCTCATCGCCTCCATGGGTCTACCTTCTAGTCAACTGATCTTACAATTGGAGTGATCACTCTTGCCCTTGGTTAGGGTGCGTAGGTGCGTAGGATTTCGTAGATTGGACTGGCAGCGAGCCTTTATATGATAAGTGCAAACTGCATTGCATTCACGTGTGTGTTGGACATCTACTCCTCGGCCCTCCCTCCCGGTGTAGTATAGTCATCTCACCGAGACCAAGTTGGGGCAAAACGAGAGAACTTTGATGTTTACTGGTTTATTGGTCCCCTTTGCATTTTGCGCCAAGTTTTGACCTTTGATTTAACTAATAAAATGTTAATGCATGTAACCAAAAATAATATCATTGGAAACGATGTTCAAATACGAATCCAATGATACAATTTTTGGTGACATGCATTATTATTATTTTAGTTAAATCTATGGTCAAAATTTGGCACAAAATACTAAGGGGACCAATAAACCAGGACGAAGGTAGGAGTAGTATTTTGTAATTAATGTCATTGCATAAAGAGAATTGAGCACTGCATGTTGTGCTAAGTAGTCTCAAGTCATTGAATGCATACGCACCCCACGTCTCCTATTGGGTGATTTCTTTTTTCGTGGCAAAAACAGGGAACGAGGTGGGTAGTTAATGCACCGCGCCTAAAAGTTTTGGGATTATTTGGTTTTTGTAACGTGACTAATGCACCAGTACGGAGGGAGTACAATAGTAGTCTTTGATTGCAATTTTTTGTTGGTAGCTTACCAAGATAACCACTCGGTGAGTAGTATAATAGTAGTCTGATTGATGAGATTTCAGATTTGAGCCATCTACCGGAAGGGAGAGTGTATAATATCATCGGGAACTACGTTCAAAACCGGATAAAACAATACTCCATGTATTTATTTACAGAGGGAGTAGTATATTTTTTGTGACATGCATTACTAGATATTGCTAGTCAAATACTAAATCCAGACGGAGGTGGTAGTACTACTAAATCCAGACGGTGGTGCTAGTACTAGTAGTAGTACTACCAATATAGTAGTACTGTACTACCCGTTGGTCAAATTATTACGTGTTGCTCCTCACAGTGAAGTGACAAGACCCTGCGTCGGAGATGACACCTGAGTGTAGGCGCCGTGTTCGGCATACCAAAGTCAGCCTCACCGTGTTCAGTCACTATCATCAAGCTGTAGAGCTAGCCTGCTTACAACTAGCCGTGTTCGACATAATTTCCCGTGCGTTGCCACGAGTATCTCTACTCTTTTCTTATACAAGTAATATGCCCGTGCATTGCACGGAACACCAAGATTGGGGATGGACGGCGCCGGCAGCGGCCATCACGCCAGATTGTTCCATGGCCTTCTAGATGTGGTGGGGAAGAGATAAGGATGATTGTGAGAGACAAGGAGTTGTTTGTAAATAGGGAACAAGTGCGGGCATCTTTTTGCAAAACTGCAGCAGTTTTCTTTGTATGCGTCAGATCTAGATCCGACGGCTATTGGTGAAAGATGGCAGGCACACCATCATCACCAACTCAGGACCTCTTTGATTCGCAGGATTTTGAAAATGCAGGAATAGGAAAAGTATAGGATTGGAGTGTCATGCCCACTTGAATCCTATAGGATTAGCAAGGAGCGTTTGATTTCACAGGAAAAGCAAAGGAATTGTAAAGAGAGGTTAGAGTTGATGTTAGATTTCCTATGGAATGTAGTACAAAAGATTCCATTGGAAAAATTCCTATGGGATTCAATCCTATGAATCAAAGCACAAACATAGGAAAATTTTCAAAGGATTTCAATCCTCCAACAATCCTATAGAATTCCCTTGAATCAAAGGAGCCCTCGGGTTTTTATAGGAGTAGTATAGAGAAACTCTTATAAAAAACCGAGTTGGTGATGATGGTGTGCCTGCCATCCTGCAATATAGACCGTTCGATCTATATCTGACGGATAGAAAGCAAACTATGGCAATTTTGCAAAAAGATACCCACACCCCTCTCCACATTTGCAGATAAGGCCTTCCCTCGTTCATCTTCGTCTCCCACAAGATAAACAGCTCGTATAAATGCATCTTAATGTTCCGTGCAACGCATGGGCCTCTTGCTGATAATAATAAATATTGTACTCGAGTAACATGTATATCGTTGCCGCACCTATGCACGCGAACATTTATCCTAACATAGTACCTCGTGCTGGATATTTGTAATATTACAAGTTTCAAACCGATATTACAAATGCTAGGAGTAATGATACACCTACGAAGAGGGAATTATTAGGAAGTTTACGTAAGAACTTTCATTACTTTAGGTGGATGCAGTATTATCGTACAAACTAAAATCCACCGCCCTGACAAGTCACTAATGGGCAAATAAATTTTTGAGTCTCTGGTGACTTGATGTTTCAAAAACAAATTCAGCTTCTGCGGAGACTTTGTCATTTAGGCTTAGACGCTTGTGGTGATCAGCACGCCATTCATTGTTGCGCCAGAGAACGCCAAACCTCATTACCTTGAGGACACTTACCTCCAGAACAAAGAACCTGGCCAATTTAATCTCAGATGTGCTGCCTCGGTAGTCGATCAAATCAATTTCTGTAAGATGGAGATCAAGGCATTCGATGAGATTGTTATAGTGCAGCACATTTTTCACTTTCGGGTCTTTTTTATCTGCAAAAGAAGAGAACATATTAGAGCAGCTGGCTGTATAAGATTGTCGTGTCATCAAGAGGTACCAATATCATTCGCTCATATGATAGGGTTGGCTCTAAGGCTAATGATATTTTTCACTCTCTCTCTCTCTCTTTCTCTTTCCTCTCATTTACCTAGGAGCACGTGAAGAGCTTGGGCATTTGTTGCCTTCCACTATGTGTCCGATGCCATATTTCTCAAAAGTATGCCACATAATACGCATCGATGTCAAATCAAAAGATTTTGGCACCGCCCTAGCAATGTGAGAGAGTTGGCACCGCTATGCACACAGACCACATGTATAAAGAAATCAATCAAACCAACTACACCAGCCTCTCCCTCTCCCAAACAAGTGTTTTTATTGCCTCAGTCCTCTCCCTCTCCCACGCAAGTGTTTTTTTCATTGCGTGAGTTAATTTGGCACCGGAGCAAAGTAGGTGATCCAGATTGGGGCACCAGGTGAGCAATGGAGGGCATCCATGCCAAATGTATCAGAAGTGAATTTGGCACGTGTTTTGGCCTACATAGTGGAGTGCCGTTATAGCCCACTTTTGTACTACCTCATATTTAGTGTAAAATTTTGACCATAGATTTACCTAAGAAAATGCCAATGCATGTCACCATTATACCATTTGAAATTATGTTCAAATACAAATCCAACGATATAATTTTTAGTGCCATGCATTAACATTTTGTCAGTTAAATCTATGGTCAAATTTTGATACTACAAAATACGAAGAGTAAACCAGGACGGAGGTAGTACTTGCTCTTTAGCTAACCATAGAGTTACTAGTCTAAGTTACTTGCCACTATGACTAGCCTAGGCTACTAGTACAACAAAAAAACGATGCAGGTGATCACGTGAGAAAAAATACTAAAAACATTTCTTTCGGTGCAGTGCGTAGATGCAGTTTTGAACACTACACTTGTCATCGTAATTTGGGAAAATTACGAATGAGCTTCATTGTGATTACCGTTTACTAATAGGAAAGAAGTTTCACCTCAATGAGTAGCTTCTCCGTGCACGGAAAGCATGTAAGGAATCCAACAACTTGATCCAGATTGGGCCTAAATAGATTTTATTGCCAAGATCTTCACTATGCGCACAGATTGGGTCAAGCTTGTGGGAATCATTTTCTTGATGACAGTCATAAATACATCAAGAAGAAATTTAAAAAAGTGAATTTCAAGAAGACGGAGAAGAAGATGAGTGTTGTACCTAAACGATTACGGATCCAATAAAGAGTTCGGAGAATTTAGCAGACGAGTACACCAACGCTCTCAATTTCGGTGCGTCAATGACCTTGATTTTTCTTGGACCTTCTAGATCAGATACAAGCAATCTCTCAAGGAAAGGCACATTCTCAATGACCATAACATGGAACAGCTGGAGTGATCTCTTCCCAATTGATGTCTTGTTGTGGGGCCAGCAAGACACATAAATCCATCGGAGATTCGTCGAGGCGATGTGGAGGCTAATGAACCCGTGGATCTGCCAAAGATGAAGGTACTCGAGTGCAGTATAGCTGTGGAGCAGGTGCTCCATAGACTTCTTCGAGATGCCAACGTCGAAGAGGTCGAGCTGCTTGAGTTGAGGGGGAAGAAGGAAGGGCGCGGCATTTATCTGGGGAAAATAGCAGGAGCTGAAGCTGGCGTAGCACAGCGTTGGCATGAGGCGGAGCGCGGACGGCGGCAGAGAGCGACATCGTCCAGCTTCAAACCTGAGCTCCTCGAGCTGATCTAGGGCGGGGGATAAGAACCACTCGTCGAACTTGGCTTGGACCTTGCAGTTGGTACTGAACATGCGGATGTCAAGGCGTCTGGCTGGCCCAGGGTGCGATGAAAGGATCTTGGAGACTGCGGCCATGCATTTGCAATCCCCGTCGCAGAGGCAGCTGTCGATAGTGAGGTTGAGGGGGACGCGGCGCCAGAGGGGGCGCCACCGCCGGGAGAGCAGGGTGGTCCGCACGGCAGATTTGGTGGGGAGGAGGCCAATGATGATGAGCAGCATGTCATCGGGGAGGCTACTGATGAAGTCCAGGCTCACCGGATGCGGTTTTGGCTCGAGCTGCCTCCGCTTGTTGGCTGCCTCGCCGTCCATCTCAGCCGGCGGTGACTCCAGTGTACACGTGTGCTGGTGTGTATTGTGTGTTGGGTGTGCGTGAGTGCGTCCTTTGTGTGCATGCCGCCGCACAGTGGTGAAGTGTGCGCAAGTGCGTCCTTCACGCGGAAGAAGTGTGCCCTCAATTTACTAGCATGCGGGGTGCTACCGCGAGTCGTTTCAACTTTGTTTACTTCACCGCGTGTCAGATGGGCCTCTAGTTTACTTATTTTCACCCACTGCCACATGGGCCAACACACGAAGATAGAGAACACGAGCTGACAACGCAGCATGTGGACTGGTTGACCGGTCAACTAAATAATATACGAAGCTACACGCTGACACATTGACCGTATAATCCCTCGGTAAAGAGAGATCGAGTGAGAGGGGAGGCCCGTGAGAGATAATAGAGAGAGAGAAAGAGCTACTCCCTCCGTTCGATAATGTAGTGCCTATATTTTTTTTAATGTCAAACTTTTGAAACTTTAACCAAGTTTATGAAGAAATTACTTATATCTACAATACCAAAGATAAATGATAGTATGAAGTAAGTACATGTTGTGATGAATCTAATGATTGTTCCAGATGTAATACCTGGTCAAAATTTTCTGAGGTTTGACTTTTCAAAACATCCATATGTTTATGGACGTGAGAGAGTACCTAACTAGAGAGAGTGTGTGTGTGTGTGAAATAGAAAGAGTGAGTGAAAAAAGTGTGTGTGTGTGTGCGTGTGTGAAAGAGACATGGACAACACACGATAAAGTAGAGAAAAAGCATGTGTGTCTTATGCAAACATAACACACATGCATCTTCGACAGCGGAAACGAGGTGAGGAGATAGTGTGTGGTTGTTTGTAACCGAGAGAGAAAGACCCCTAGCACGTGGCCAAGAGAGGTCTGACAAACAAGGGAGAGAGGTCGAGAGAGACGTATGGAGAAAATGCAGGCATGGAGAGGAGAGAGTGTGTGTTTGTGACAGAGAGATCCCCTGGAGATCGTGATGGGACTACATGGGTGGAATATCGAGTGACAAGGTGTGTGAGCGATAGAAGATACCCCAAGAGATATCGAGATAGACGTATGGATGGAAAGAGACAATAAGTGTGTTCCTCATGGATAGTGAGAAATAGTCATACTTAGGGGGGAGTGCGTGTGCCTATGATGGAGTGAGGGATTATGGTACTTAGGGGGGTGCGTGTCACATAGAGAGAGAACAAGGGCAGAGAGTGTTAGATGGGTCTATGTAGCGCGAGCGAGATATGTGTATGTGTGAACCAGAGAGATATAAAGTTTGAGAGAGATAGAGGAGCCCCGATACGGCTGAGTGGTGCGTCAGATAGCTGAGAGGGGGAAAGAGATACTCCATCTGTTCGATAATGCATTGACTACAAATTTTTTAGAAGTCAAACTTTGGAAACTTTGACCAGGTTTATGCAAATATTATTTATATCTACAACACCAAAGATACATCATACGAAACTACATCTCATGATGAATCTAATGATATATGTTTGCTGTTCTAGATGTAAATGTTTTTCTCCACGTACCTGGTCAAACTTTGTGATGTTTGACTTTTCAATAAATCTATATGCTATAGACCGAAGAGAGTACCTAAGTTGAGAGAGATCAAGTGCGTGCGAAGCAGAATGAGTGAGTGTGCAAAAAGAGTGTGTGTGTGAAAGAGAAAGGGACAACAAACGATAAAATAGAGAGAGAGTGTGTGTTTGTTTCTTATGCAAACATATCACGCATGCATCTCCGAGATAGAAAAGCGAGGTGAGGAGATACACAAAGATAGCTAGTGCATGATTGTTTGCAACGGAGAGAGACACCCCTATAGCACATGTCCGATAGAGGTCTGGCCAACAAGGGACAGAGGTCGAGAGGGACGCATGGAGAAGATGGATGCATGGGGAGGGAGAGAGGGTGTGTTTGTGATAGAGAGATCCCCTCGAGATCGTGAGGGGACTATATGGGTGGGAGATCGAGGGACGGGGTGTGTGTGCAATAGAAAGATGCCCCAAGAGAAATCGAGATAGACCAAGTGAGGAAAAGTGACAATGCATATGTTTGTGATGGAGACTAAGAATTAGTCATATACATAGGGGGGCTGCGTGTGCCTACAATTGAGTGAGAGACAATCATACTTAGCTAGGCGTGAGATTGTGTGTGTGTGTGTGCGTGTGAGATGGAGAGAGAACGAGGGAGAGAGAGAGTTTTAGATGGGTCTATCGAGTGCGAGTGAGATATGCATGTGTATGTGTGACCCAGGGAGACGGAGAGTTTGAGAGAGAGAGAAGGAAGAGCTTCAAGACGGCAGAGTGGTGCGTGAGAGAGTTACGGGCAATGAGCTAGGGAATTTGTGTGCGTATGATGAGTGCACCCTAGATATTTAGCTTGGACTAGAGAATCATACATTGTGTGCCTGAGAGACCTATACATGGAGTGTGCATGCGAACTAGAAAGACCCCCCCCCCACACACACACACACAGAGAGAGAGAGAGGGAGAGGGACCAACAAGGTTTGTGTTTGGATGCGTGCGATAGAATTGAAGATTGTCGGTGAGAGAGAGAACGGGAGTTAGGGAGAGGGGGAGGTCGCGTTTATGCATCAAAGACTGATATAAACCATGTTTCGATATAAATTTGCATTCAAATATTTGAATTGGAGAACATGTTGTCTGCAATCCACACATGAACGAAGATATGCGTATCAAACAAGTTCATTAATTTGACTTTCAACATGTTCATGGAGTACTATAATACAACATGCTACTCAATTGAGGTGTTCAATTTTGGATTTAGTTCACTATTTTGACCTGGTGAACGAGCTATGTCATTGAATCGAGATATCTCATTTTGGGTTTGATTCCCGTTTTTCAGTGGGTCAACTATTTGTCATATAGTAAATCGTTAGCAACGAGCATGTAAAAACACATTAGTCCCGAGCATCATCTCACCATCTAAAAAAGAAGTGGCAAGCTAATATTTCAAAATTTGATTCGAATCGACTTTTTTTTTAAATGGAACACTCTGATTCCATACTTAAACTGGCTCAGCCAAATTGCTGGCCATTCGAATCGACTTGGTAAGGTAGACGTGGATGCTCGTTCTCCCAAAATTTGAATGAACCGCTAAACACCCTCTGCTCGGTAGAATTCGCCCGAGCAAATAAATGGGAGACGCAAAATTACCGGCCTATGTGGGACACGCATCAATTGGCCCGTTGTACATCGAGGATAGGTTCGTAACTTCATCCAAGCGCGCCTTCTCCTCGGCCGAAATGACAGGTGCCGAATAATTCATAAACCATGGGCGGCAAAACACCCTCTCCTCGGCCGAAATCGCTCGCGCAGACTATTTCAAAACACGCCCTCCTCGCCCGAAATCGCTCGCACCCACTATTTCAAAACACGACCTCCTCGCCCGAAATCGCTCGTGCCCACTATTTGGGAGAAGCAAAGTTACTCTACTATCCCCGACCCTCAAGACACAGACCCAAGCCCAGAAGCCTAAAGGCAGGGGTAGAACTGTAACTCCCTCCCCCCCCCCCCCCCACACACACACATTTCAGACAAATGCGTATGTAATACATGGTTCCCCCTCCCAATTCCCCATTCATACATCGTGGGTGCCAAATCACCTTCTCCCCAGCCGCGAAACCTCAGCCCCTCCTCCATGGCGCCTCCCACCGCACCAAATTCACCGCCGCCCTCCTCCCCAATGCCGGAGACGCTGTCCGTTTGCCGTCGTATACTGGGCCGTGTGCCTCTTACTCCATGCTGCCTGAGCTGCCTCGACGATGACCGCGTGAACTATACCGGAGCCGATTCACCCCCGCCGTTGTGCACGGCGCCGGAGCGGCTCCAACTTCGGATGCGTCCAGGGCCCCAGCGATGCTTCCCCATAGCCGTCGACCGTCGCGACATATCTGCTTTCCTACCGCTGGGAGCCACCGCAACCGCGCCGGCCTCACCGACTCGGCAGCTGGAGCTGCCTACTTCACTGGGTCGCAAGATAGGTCGTACACTCATCTTAAATCACTTTATTTAGGCGTTAGTCGTCTGAATTTTTATTCTAGGCCAATCTATTCCCAATGGGAAGCAGCACCCCTCGAGGCGGCGGAGCTCCTAGGCTGCCGGTTGGCTGGTGTCTATCGTAAGGGTGCGGGGGCGCAAGTTCGCCGCGGAAGCAGCGCTTAGGTGGCTTTCTTAGAGTTGCGTGGGTTGAAGGTACTATCACCGCCGGATCTGGATGACGGCGAGTGTTTGTGGATTCGCCGGGGGCGGCGCAACCACGGCAGTGCGGTGGGGCGGGGAGCGGGGTTTTGGTGGGAGCTCTCGCGACCAGGGGCGGCGGAGGCAGGCTGCTTTGCCGGTGCTCGCCGGCTCTTCGGGGAAGATTCTGAACAGTGTCAGCCGGGAGGCACAAGACGGCCATCAAGCCATCTGGCGTAGATCGGACAGTACCAAAATAAAATAAAATCATGTGACCCCAATTTATTTTTCAGACGTGTGACCACTCTCGTACCTTACTATTGATCTCTTAGGGTATTTCTTCAGATAAGAGATATGTGTCGTTCTTAACATTATGCATTTTCTGCATCTTCAGCCACACCGTCTTCCTTCTCACCGCAGCTGCTCCAACAAGGGAAGCATACACCAGAAGGGAGCCATAGTCCCCACTCAATAGTTCCCTGCATCGAATGTGCGTGTCCGACATGGACAGCCACAACAACTGCAGGGCCATCGACAAGTCAGCACATGATGCTCACTCCTATGGATGGCGGCCAGATAGGTTGTACCCTCATCTTACTTGTGTGCAACATTTATGGCTTTGTTATTCATCTAAGCATGGAAAATAGATTATCACATTTCACTGTATATTCATGCTGATCTCTTAAGAGTCTTGTTCAGGAGTTAACGTTGTTTCATAGTTCAGATAAGAGACTTGTGCTTTAGGTAACACTGTTCCATAGTTATCATCCATCAGCCAATGCTATCCCACAGGCTGGTGATTATAGTATTATATCACTTCTAGTATTACCTATGTTGTTCTTTAATACTTTTGTGTGCCATCTAGTTAATCTCGAGTACAAACGATACATATTCTGTAGCTTTCATCAATGTTCTCCCTTTAGTTTTTGAGACCTGTTGCTGCTAGTTAAGCCCAGTCCTATTATTTATGTCGTCTCCTATAGGCACTCATTACATAAATCTAACAACTAGTTGTCTTCCAGGCATGTCAGATATAATTGCACACACTGATATATCCACAAGAACCTCACGGAGCAATGTAACGGCCAACAAACTTGACGTCAATGATACCCAATATGATGGAACATGTAAAGGCAGTTCTTCGGAAGACTTGCAGAAAGATGATGAATCCTATTCACCCCACAAGGTCCTTGCTCTAACTTGGCCTGTGATATGGGTACAGCATGCATATAATGTCCTGGAGTGCATCTACTCTGTTGCAATGCCATGTGCTTAGTCTGCTGATCATGCATGTAAATATGTCATGCCTTCCTGTTTTTCAGTACCTGTTCCATTCATGATAACATGTTTTCAAATTCAAGTACTATCATTCTACTCTGTCGCAATGCCATCTGCTTAGTTTGGACATCATGCTTCTGAATATCTTATGCATTGTTATTCATCAGTATGTACTTCATCTGTCTACCATACCATGTTTTTTTACATTGAAGTGATGTTCTAGTTGTCTGTTGCAATGCCATCTTAGTTTCCCAATCATACACGCATATGTTGCCTTAGTGTTTTTCTGTATGTATTCCGCTATCATACAGTTTTACATTCAACTAGTGTTTTTTACTCTGTTGTCATGTCGTATCCCTAGCTCTTACATCATACTCCCTCCTTCCGGATTACATGTCACCGAAATTGATAAAAATGGATGTATCTAGAACTGAAAAACGCCTAGACACATCCATTTATTTCCGGATGGAGGGAATACATGTCAATATGTCATGCCTTTCTATTCTTTAGTACCTATTCCATCTCTCTGTCGTAGCATGTTTTATAATTGAAGCACCATTCTTCTATATAAGGCATGCAAGGGGAAGACGGCTATGTTAGAATCTGAAGGGTTACAAACAAGGTCTTTGCAAAAGATCCAAACGCCAGGAGATAGTAAACCAACTCCAGTGTTCATAGATACTTCTCCAGCACAGAGAAACCCAACTCCTACTGATAATAAGCAAATTCAAGTGAACAAAGAACTAGTCCGCTCCAGTCCAGCAAAAATATGTCAACTCCATTCTAAAAAGCGTGTGTGTATCCTCACATCATGAAATTTTGTAGCATTCAGATCATATTTTCTACATGTTTCTTACCCATCTCTCTTTTAGAAAATAAGCTTAAAGGATAGAAGACTTTCTAAACTGGGATCGTGTTCGAGGAAAGTATCTTGCGGGAATTCTCTGTGCTCCAATGCTGATGTAAGTACCTGTTGTATATCACTAAATTTTTACATCAGCATGTATTTTGTTAATCAGCGTGAATCCAACCTTTATCTGATCTAAATTTACTTGTAGCAAAATGTATAATTAAAGGCGACAATGTTGATTTTTGTAAGGAAAACTGCCTGGTAGTTTTGCATACTGAGCTACATGAGTGTACTATCTCATATCATGCACATTACTAAATTGTAGTGCTGTTCTGGTTGCCCAATCATTCATTGTGTCAATGTTGCTTTCCTATTACCTTACCTGGCTGATGATAGCTGTGCCATATTGTGTTAATTTGGTGTAGGCTGGTGTGGTGTGGTTGCCCAAACATTCGTTGTCTCAATGTTGCTTTCCTATTATCTGACCTGGCCAATGATAGCAATGCTAGTGTGTTATTTTGGTGCAGGCTGCTGAAGATAAGAAGACAAACTCTGAAAACAGCAAGGAAACCCCATTGTTTCTTTCCAATAAATCTAGGCCAGGTAATATGGCAATAACTCTTGATTAATCTGTTCGGTTCCCCTCCTAATTTATGTTATGATGCAGTGGTCGAGACACTCTCCACTATCAATAATACAAGCCTGCCAAAATCGCATCCGAATCTGTTCAGTTTCCTCTGTCTCGAATCCAACAGAAAAAATGTATGTTTGTGAACCAATTACTGGCTGAAGCAATGATGGAAATCGTGGAGGAATCAGAGGTGCACATTCTTGCGCAACAACAACTGATCAATGTTTTCAGAGACAGTGTAGCAAAGAAGGAAGAACTTGCTCACATGCTTATGGGCATCATCCGCGCTTAGGTTGTAGATCGTTAAGTTCTGTTCATTTATTTGCACTGGAATCAATCTTTGATTGCCCAATGGATGTAATTTCCTGTAATATATGCTGGATGTGCAACATTTTTCCTTGTATGTCGTATGTTTGCTTAGCGCGCCTCGCATTCCAGCTAACTGGTCGCTAGGAAGCCAAAAAAGCAGTGAAATTATTAGTTAGCACGAACAGTCGTGGGCCCTATATGTAGGAAGTGGCCCACTTCCCTTAATGGGCTCGAATGGGCCAAAATTCTCATAGGCCTTTGATTGATCGGTTTTGTCCTGTCCATAATTGCTCGTCGTAATGGTCTCAAATTATAGCTGGACCGGAATCGACGTTATCTAATTGGGCCTACAGACATGTTCGAACTTTAGTGGGCCCATTAAGTTAATGGGCCGTAACCAGGCCGAAAGCTCTATTGGGCCGCTATAATTGAAATGAGCCAACAGTAATGCTCGGCCCTGTTACCTCCCAGGTCGTTAACAGGCCGACATCGAAGCGGGCAATAAGTGGGCACATTCGTTTTCACGGGCCGTTAACAGGCTGATACTAAGGTCGGGCTATATATGGCCCAATTGTACTGTGGGCCTTTAGCAGGCCGAAAGAGACAGCGGGCTCGTACTGGACCATGAAGAGCATGGGCCGCTAAGAGGCCGAAAGTCAGGTCGGACTGTATATGGCCCAACTGTGTTGTGGGCCTTTAGTAGGCCGAAAGAGAAACCGGGCTGGTATTGGACCATGAAGAGCATGGGCCGTTAAGAGACCAAAACTTAGGTTCGACTGCAAATGGCCCAACTCATTTATGGGCCGTTAACAGGTTGAAAGACACACCAGGCTGGAAATTGGCCCAACACTTAAATGGGTCGCTAAAAGGCTGAAAGACGTACATCCTAAAAATTGGCCCATCCCTTGAATGGGCCGTTAATAGGCTGAAACCACATCGGGCCGACATTGAGCCCAAATATATAGCGGGTTGTTAACGGGCTCAAACTGACGATGGGCTGCAATGGTGTCAAATAGTTAATGGGCCGTTGACGGGCCGAATTGGCACATCTCATATGGGCCGTGGGCTCAAATGGACCAGACACAAGTAGGCCCTATATGGGCCGGCCTGCTAATTTTGACTGGGCCGGCCTCTTTCACCTAAATGGGCCACTGTTGGGCCTTGCCACGTGCCAATGTATCATAGGCGCCTCCCGTACAATGAGTGGATGACATATGTCCCAACGCTAAGCCGACACGTGGATCCTCCGGCGAATGAGAATTTTACATGTGGAAAATCCCCATTGGTCGGGCTGTTAACGGGTTATCGGATCCAAACCGGAACTCGATAGCTTAACGGCGACCCGTTATGGTGGATGCCACGTGTCGGTTACCCTTGACAAAAACACTTCCATGACGCGCCATTTATCTTCATGGAAGTGGACACTTCCATGATGATAATTTTGGTATTGTCATGGAACACTTCTACGACAGCACAGGTATGACTATCTTGATTCTGTCATAAAATCGTCATGGATGTACATGCATGACAGAAAACGTGACCTACTGTGACAAACACGTATCATCACGGAAGTGTATTTTTTTTGTAGTGGTGTCATCTAGAAGATTAACTCCCAACTGAGTCAAGCGGTTGTGAAACCCAGACATTCTGAGTATATGCTCACTAACAGAACTGTTCTCCTCCATCTTGAAGCTAAAGAACTTGTCGGAGGTGTCATACCTCTCAACCCAGGCATGAGCTTGAAACACCAATTTCAGCTCCTGGAACATCTCATATGCTCCATGGTGCTCAAAACGTCTTTGGAGCCCCGGTTCTAAGCCATAAAGCATGGCGCACTGAACAATCGAGTAGTCATCAGAACGTGCCTTCCAGATGTTCACAACATCCACAGATGACGCTGGAGGGGGTGTGGCACCTAGCGGTACATCAAGGACATAAGACTTCTATGCAGCAATGAGGATAATCCTCAAGTTATGGACCCAGTCTGCATAGTTGCTTCCATCATCTTTCAACTTAGCTTTCTACGCATTAAAATTCAGGGGAACTACAGCACGGGCCATTGATCTACAACAAAAATTTTGCAAAGACAATTAAGACTAAGTTCATGATAATTAGTTCAATTTATCAAATTACTAATGAACTCCCACTTAAATCAACATCCCTCAAGTTGTTTAAGTGATACATGATCCAAATCAACTAACCCATGTCCGATCATCACGTGAGATGGGGTAGTCATCAATGGTGAACATCTCCATGTTGATCATATCTACTATATGACTCATGTTCAACCTTTCGGTCTCCTGTGTTCCGAGGCCATGTTTGTACATGCTAGGCTCGTCAAGTTTAACCCAAGTATTTTGCATGTGTAAAATTGGCTTACACCCGTTGTATGTGAATGTAGAGTCTATCACACCCGATCATCACGAGGTGCTTCGAAACGACGAACTTTTGCAACGGTGCATACTTAGGGAGAACACAATTTCTTGAAATTAAGTGAAGAGATCATCTCATAATGCTACTATCATCCTAAGCAAAATAAGATGCATAAAAAGATAAACATCACATGCAATCAATATGTGACATGATATGGCCATTATCATCTCGTGCCTTTGATCTCCATCTCCAAAGCATAGGCATGATCTCCATCATCACTAGCATGACACCATGATCTCCATCATCATGTCATCACATGGTCGTCTCGCGACTTATTGCTTCTCCAACTATTGCTGACGCATAGTGACAAAGAAAAGCAATTACATGGTGATTAATAAATTAAAGACAACCCTATGGCTCCTGCTGGTTGCCGAACTCATCGACATGCAAGTCGTGAACCTATTACAAAACATTATCATCTCATACATCAACATATATCACATCATGCTTCTGGCCATACCACATCACAACATGCCCTACACAAACAAGTTAGACGTCCTCTACATTGTTGTTGCAAATTTTACATGGCTGCTATGGGCAACTAGCAAGAACCGTTCTTACCTAGCCACAACGGTGATAATCAAGTTGCCTTTTAACCTTCTACAAGGACCACCTTTGTCAAATTAGATTCAACTAAAGTAGGAAAGACAGACACCCGCTAGCCACCTTATGCAAAACAAGTTGCATGTCAGTCGGTGGAACCGTCTCATGTGCGAGGACATGTAAAGTTGGTCTGAGCCGCTTCATCCCACAATACCGCCGAATCCAAATAAGACAAGAGAGGTAAGCAATTTTAGCATCAACGCCCACAACTCTTTGTGTTCTACTCGTGCATATACATCTACACATAGACCTAGCTCATGATGCCACTGTTGGGGAGCGTTGCATGAAAATCAAAAAAAATCCGATGAACACCCAAGATCTATCTAGGAGAAGCATAGCAATGAGAGGGGAGAGTGTGTCTATGTACCCTCATAGACCGTTAAGTAGAAGCGTCTATCATGCAGTTGATGTAGTCGTACTCGTCACGATCCAATCGCGATCCAAACAGATGAAGTACCGAACGGACGGCACCTCCGCGTTCAGCACACATACGGCTCGATGATGTCCCCTCCTCCTTGATCTAGCAAGCGAGTGAGGAGAAGTATATGGGATCGCTGGTAGAAGGACAGCATGACGGTGGTGGTGGTGGAGTAATTCCGGCAGGGCTACGTCGAGCGCTACCGAAACAACGAAGACGGAGGAGTTACGAAGTAACAGGAGACAGAGGGGGGCCAAGGGCTTGTGTGTCCTCTTGGGAGCACCCCCTCTCCTCTATACATAGGTGAAGGGGCGTGGTGGCCAGCCCTCTAAGCCCTAGGGGCGCACCAAGGGGGAGGAGTTGGACTCCTAGTCCTAGTCCAATTCCCTCCTTTTCCATACATAGGTGGACTTTCCATCTCTCCCAAGCCACATGGGCCTTGAGGGACTTGTGCGCCTAGCCTAATAAGGCCAGGGCACCTCCCCTCAGCCTATGCTGACCCTTGGGATGTGGTGGTACCCTTGGTGGACTTCCGGACTCCTCCGGAAGTTTCTAGAAGCTTCCCTGTACAATACCGAAAAAACTGAAAAATTTTCCGAAACCCTAAAAAAAACTTTCCATATATAAATCTTTACCTCCGGACTATTTCGGAGCTCCTCATGACGTCCTGGATCCCGTCCAGAACTCCGAACAACATTCGGTCATCAACATGCATACCCTAATGTTACTCTAGCATCACTGAACGTTAAGCGTGCGGACCCTACAGGTTCGAGAATCATGTAGACATGACCGAGAGACCTCTCCGGTCAATAAACAATAGTGGAACCTGGATTCCCATATTGGTTCCTACATATACCACGAAGATATTTTATCGGTTGAACCACGATGTCAAGGATTCGGTTAATCCCGTATGCAATTCCCTTTGTCCGGCGATATGTTACTTGCCCGAGATTCGATCATCGGTATCTCCATACCTAGTTCAATCTTGTTACCGACAAGTCTCTTTACTCGTTCCGTAATACAAGATCCCGTGACTAACTCATTAGCCACATTGCTTGCAAGCTCTTTACGATGTTGTATTACCGAGAGGGCCTAGAGATATCTCTTTGTCACACGGAGTGACAAATCCCAGTCTCGATCAATGCCAACGCAACAGACACCTTCGGAGATACCTGTAGAGCATCTTTATGATCGCCCAGTTACAAAGTGACATTTGATAGCACACAAGGAATTCCTCTGGTATCCGAGAGTTGCATGATCTCATGGTCTTAGGAATAGATACTTGACATGAAGAAAGCTATAGCAATAAACTCAAGTGATACGATCGAATGCTAAGCTTACGGTTGGGTCTTGTCCATCACATCATTCTCCTAATGATGTGATCCCGTTATCAAATGAAAACTCATGTCTATGGTTAGGAAACATTAACCATCTTTGATCAATGAGCTAGTCTAGTAGAGGCTCACGTGGGACATAGTATTTGTTTATGTATTCACACATGTATTTAAGTTTCCGGTCAATACAATTCTAGCATGAATAATAAACCTTTATCATGAAAAAGGAAATATGATAATAACCAATTTATTATTGACTCTAGGGCATATTTCCAACAGCAGATTGTTGTGGGCGTGAAGTTGAGCCAGATGGCCTCATCCGTTTAGGCAGTTTCTCTTTGTGAGAGAGCTCCCTCCTGTGCATCATGGTATGAAGTATACCTAAATGGTTTGCAGTTGAGGCATAGAAATGTTTAAACAGAAATTATCATGCGACAAAAAAATTACCCTCATAGTCGGACAAATCTAGCCTGAGTCCATGTATTTTGGAAGCTGTAGGGGTTCCGAACATGTCTTCTAAATTACAGGTGTGCTGGTCAACTGAATCTTCTTGCGGCTATATGGCCATAGCAGCCGGCAATTGCGCCTTTGAGTGGGCAATCTGAGAAAACCCCTGGCAGCATAACAAGTGCAGTTGAATTTAAAAAAAAGTGTGTTGCTGATGACTATTGCTCTACGGCGAACATCTACCTTGCTCATGCACCAGGACCTGAGCCTAAGGTTTAATTTCTGGATCGTTGGCAGTTAAAGCATTCCATCAAATCCTATTTCTTTCCCTAACCAGCATTTAAACTCGCTAAAAAAATTGATGACAGTGGCAATGTGCCTGACAGAGCTCCTGGATGTTGTATTTGGTGGCAGGCCATCTAAGGGACTAACTGAACTAGACGCTCTGCTTGCAGATTGTTTGAGCAACGCAGGGTCTGATTGGAGTGTATGGCTAGGGCTAATCTTGTCCCAGGCGACGGAGTCAGACATTGATACTGGGAGATAGATAAGCAGGTAAGGATTTGTAGGTTCATACGCAGCATCAAGATCTAAATGCAATCGCCAATGGAAAGGGGGGTGTAAATGGGTGAGGCCGAGCGGTTCACCTGAATGACAGTTGCGCCTCTCGAGGGATAAACAGCCTCGCCAGTCTGGGAAACTGGGACGCCGCCGACGATGTTGGGTTCTTGGAGTGGCGAGATCCACCGCGGTCGCCAGGGGGTGGCGTGGGGAGGGTTGTAGTACTTATCTCCGGGCTTAGATCCAGATGACCCACAAGTATAGGGGATCAATCGTAGTCCTTTCGATAAGTAAGAGTGTCAAACCCAACGAGGAGCAGAAGGAAATGACAAGTGGTTTTCAGCAAGATATTTTTAGCAAGGTATTTTCTGCAAGCACTGAAATAGTCGGTAACAGGTAGTTTGATAGCAAGATAATTTGTAACGCACAAGTAACGGTAATGGTAACGGTAAATAAAGTGCAGCAAGGTAGCCCAATCCTTTTGTGGCAAAGGACAGGCCAAAACGGTCTCTTATAATAAGCAAAGCGTTTTTAGGGTATGATACGTCTCCAACGTATCTATAATTTTTGATTGTTCCATGCTATTATATTATCTGTTTTGGATGTTTTATATGCATTAATATGCTATTTTATATTATTTTTGTGACTAACCTATTAACCTAGAGCCCAGTGCCAATTTCTGTTTTTTTCCTTGTTTTTGAGCCTCGCAGAAAAGGAATACCAAACGGAGTCCAAACGGAATAAAACTTCACGATGATTTTTCTTGGACCAGAAGACACCCAGGGGACTTGGAGTCCAAGTCAGAAGAGCCACGAGGCGACGACAAGGGTGGAGGGCGTGCCCTAGGGGGGGCGTGCCCCCCTACCTTGTGGGCCCCTCGGTGACCTCCTAACCTAGATCTTTCTCCTATAAATTCACATATATTCCAGAACCACCAGAGGCATCCACGAAAACACTTTTCCACAGCCGCAACCTTCTGTTCCCGTGAGATCCCATCTAGGGGCCTTTTCCGGCACCCTGCCGGAGGGGGATTCGATCACGGAGGGCTTCTACATCAACTCCATTGCCCTTCTGATGAAGCGTGAGTAGTTTACCTCAGACCTACGGGTCCATAGCTAGTAGCTAGATGGCTTCTTCTCTCTCTTTGATTCTCAATACCACGTTCTCCTCGATGTTCTTGGAGATCTATCCGATGTAATCTTCTTTTGCGATGTGTTTGTCAAGATCCGATAAATTGTGGATTTATGATCAGCTAATCTATGAATATTATTTGAATCTTCTCTGAATTCTTTTATGCATGATTTAATATCTTTGTATTTCTCTTCGAATTATCGGTTTGGTTTGGCCAACTAGATTGGTTTTTCTTGCAATGGGAGAGGTGCTTAGCTTTGGGTTCAATCTTGTGTGATTTCACCCAGTGACAAAGTAGGGGTAGTGAGACACATATTGCATTGTTGCCATCGAGGATAAAAAGATGGGGTTTTCATCATATTGCTTGAGTTAATTCCTCTATCATGTCATCTTACTTAAAGCGTTACTCCGTTCTTTATGAACTTAATACTCTAGATGCATGCTGGATAGCGGTCGATGTGTGGAGTAATAGTAGTAGATGCAGGCAAGAGTCGGTCTACTTGACACGGACGTGATGCCTATATGCATAATCATTGCCTTGGATATCATCATAACTTTGCGCTTTTCTATCAATTGCTCGACAGTAATTTGTTCACCCACCATATTATTTGCCTACATGAGAGAAGCCTCTAGTGAAACCTATGGCCCCCGGGTCTATTTTCCATCATATTACTTTCCGATCTACTATTTTGCAATCTTTTATTTTCAGATCTATATACCAAAAAACCCAAAAATATTTTATCTTTTATCTATCAGATCTCACCTTTGCAAGTGACAGTGAAGGGATTGACAACCCCTTTATCGCGTTGGGTGCAAGTGTTTGATTGCTTGTGCAGGTGTTGGTGATTTGTGTGTTCTTGTCCTACTGGATTGATACCTTGGTTCTTAACTGAGGGAAATACTTACCTCTACTATGCTGCATCACCCTTTCCTCTTCAAGGGAAAAACCAACGCAAGCTCAAGAAGTAGCAGGAATAATTTCTGGCACCGTTGCCGGGGAGATCTACGCCAAGTCAAGACATACCAAGTACCCATCATAAACTCTTATCTCTTGCATTACATTATTCGCCATTTGCCTCTCGTTTTCCTCTCCCCCACTTCTAAAACAATTTTCAAAAAGATTTGCATTTTTATTCGCCTTTCTTTCGTTTGCCTTCATGTCTTACTTGGCTTGTTTGCTTGTTTGCTTGGTATCATTGTGTGTTTATTGAAAATTCAGAAACAAAAAGGTTTATGGATCCACTTAAAGTTTTCTACTTGGATCATCTTCGATCCATATGTGCTCGTGCTGAAACCCCAACTAGTTTAGTTGGAGGAAAATCTTTAGATGAGCATGCTCATTTTGTTCATCACCGTTTGTCTGAAAAAGGGAGACTCTTAAGGAATCAAATAAATTGTTTGCTATGTCATGCTTGGAATCTTTGTAACTTTGTGATTTTACTTGTTGCTCTAAGAACCCTAAAAACACCTTCCCTACCTATGTGAGTTTAATGATAATGAAATCTTATCTTCTTATGAAAAGGGTGTTTACAGTTACTATGATATTGAACAAATTGAAGAATTTGTTGCTTTTAAGGGTGCTTATTAAGTTGCTTCTTTGATTGAAAAGTATGATATTACTCTCTACAAATCTGAAAATTTTGACATACTTAAATATTGCTATGAAAACTATGCTCATAATGCCTATGTCAAAGAATTTATTGAGAGAATGACCGTTGCTTTGGAAGAAAATAATGATATGCATGAAACTATAGATAATTATGATTCCGTTGATTTTATTGAAATATCCCTTGATGAACATGATGCTTGCTATTCTTATGGCCATGATGCCAATATTTATGGAGACGAATTTGCTATACTTCCTTTGTAACATCCCAAAATTTTAAATTTTGGAATGTTATATCAAATAAATATTTATGTTTGTTTGTTTGATTGTTTGGGTGATTGATTGATTGAAATTGAGTGGAATTTGAAACTTTTTGAAAGTTGAATGAGAGGGAATGAAATGACTTTCCCAAACTTTCATCCTTGCATTTTGATCCTCATGAATTCAAATTCATTTCATCACAAAAACCCTAGAGTGAAGATGATATGACTTCTTCCATTTGAAATGAAAAGGGTTTTGAAAAGATTTGAATTCTATCCAAAAATATTTCAAATTCAAAACTTTATGCAACTCAATGATTTTCAGGAGAGAAAATAAAATGACTTCTTAAATTATATGAAATATGAGTTGGAAGTTAAAAAGAATCAAATTGAAAGTCATTTGGAAGTATTTTGAAAACCCCTTTCAATTTGGAGTTATTTGGATTTTATTCAAATTATTTTTCTCCAAAAATGAAATACATGGAAAATAGGGTAAAATGATTCCCTACAATAGAAAATTGGAGAAAAGTAAATTTGAAATCATTTTGGTATTTTAAAAATGATTTTTATTGGGTTTTAATGCAACAGTAGCACTGTTTGCTTTATTCGATTTTTTGCTGATTTTATCTGGACCTGAAAAATAGTCCATGTTTTAGGATTTCTTTTTATGAACATTTTGATACTTTATATGCCTATACTTGTTTTTTTATTATTATTATGTTTTGTGTTTTTCCTTTCTGTGTGTTAAAAAAAAACCTTTGGCCGAAGCCGAGATGCCCCAGGCGCTAGCCGCCGGCCCACCTGGCCGAATCGGCCCATGGCCATCTCCCCTCGCCGTAGCGCTTCCGCCTCGGCCGCCCGCTCCCCTCTCGCTCGCCCTTGTGCCACTGACGCGTGGGACCCGCACCCATCTTCCTCCTCCGCACGCAACCGCCGCAGCAGGATCGCGCCGCCGCCGCCGCCGTATCCCGGAGATCGCGGGATCCTCTCCCTGATCTGCCCCCTCCTCCAAGTCGATCGCCCCCCTATATATACCCCTCGCCCTCGACCGATTCTGCCCCTAAAACCGCCCAGAACCCCTCCCCCCTCGCCTGCGATTCCTCGCCGGAACCCGAGCGCCGTCGCGCGCCATTGCCGCCCTGCCTCTTCATCCCGACCTCCTAGACGCCACCTGAGCCCACCCCCGGCCTCCACTTGCTCGCCCGCATCTTCCCCTGACCTCGCCCGAGCCCAACTCCCACCAGAGTTGTCGCCCCGTTCACCACCGTACCGCCACCGCCGCCCCGAACTCACCGCTGTTACCACCGTCGTCCCCGAGCCACGCCAAGGCCACCCTCGTGCTCGCCATCCTCGTCCGCGTCAGAAGGAGTTGTCCCCAGCGCCGGAGACCCACGGGAGATGTCGCCTGCATCGACCCCGAGCCGCTGCCATCGCCGGAGCCTCGCCGTCAACGTCGCCGGCCACTGTAAGCCACCAGCGCCCTCCTACACCGTTAGATCTAGATCCAACGGCTGGTTTAGATAGCTGTTTTTTTTTATTTAGGGCAAAGCGTTTTTCTGTTTTAGTTCGGCCGTCTGCCCGTTCAGCTCTCGCAGCGCATGCCCGTAGCCAGTCAGGAGCCGCCACGTGTGCACCGTCCGATCGTTAGTTTTTTTTCTTTTTCTGTTTATATTCTGTTTACAGAATAGTTCTGTTTTTAGAAATTCTATATCTTTTATGTTTTAGATCCAAATTGAGTGATTCTTTTTGCATTGTGTCACAAATTTATTGAAGTTTCTGTTTGTGTACTTAGTTTTCAAATTTGAGTAGTTTAAATTTGTATTGTTTCAAATATGCTTCAAACACTGTTTTGGCTCTAGTTTGTGTTTTATAAAATATTTTGATTGATTCTTTTTGCTACTGTTTTGTTATTGTTTTGTCTATCCAGTAGCATATATTTGGTAATTTTTAGTTTATTTTAAATTAGGGTTTTAGGCAAAACAGTACTGTTTTAGTTCTAGTTTTGTTTTAATCTTTTCTTTATAGTTTTAATTGTTTTTAAATTATTTCTTTTTGTCAATTTTGACAAATTTAGTTTTGTTTCTGTTAGTCAACAAAAGAAAATTTTATTTTTATTTTAAAATTTATTTTCTTTTCTTTAGTTTTGTATGAAAACTTGTATAGGTCATAGTTAGAGTTTCATAGAAGCTTTTTACTTGTTTCTTTTTGCAAATAAAATTTTATGAAAAATATTTTCTGTTAAGTTAGTGGTTTTATATTTTCTTTTCTGTTAATTTATTAGTTTAGAGCTTTATTTTGCTGTTAAGTTTTTACTTAGGACAAAACTATTTTGTGTTATGTCTTAGAGTTTTCTTTAGTAGTTTTTCTCGTAGTTTTCCTCGAAGTTCTTTGGATTTTATTTAAGTTTATTATTGAGTTTTCCTTGTTGAAATTATTATTATGATTGCTAGAATTGCTTGTTAGAATGCTTGCTTATGTGTACACTATGTCTGTTTAATATAGATTTTCAACGGAGTGACGAATAGTTCTACCAAGTCATTATTCTGAGAGCGTTATTATCTTCATCAACTTACCAGGCAAGTTCACTTTGACCATGCTTTTCATACCTATGTTTTTATTGCATTTAGTGTCACCATTCATAATCCCTCCAGTAGTGATATTGAATTCTTGTAGTTGAGTAGAATGCATGAGGTAGGAACCCATCTCCCTGATTACCAAGCCCGGGACGTTATGTAGTTTAAATGCTACGCTATAGTAGATGGGGTTGGTACGAGTGTTCGGGAGTGGTGTGAGAATGGAGGACTCTACGTCAATGACGACAACTCCATGCTGGAATCTGCAAGGATTGCACCTTCGAGGCCTCAAGACTTCAAGACTCGAGACAACAATTCAATACACACTACTGGGTGAAGGATGGTTGACGGGCACCCTGGAGCAACCAGTGGATGGCCGGGATGCATGGAGAAGCGCCATGACATCTTGCGAAAAGCTTCACCCAGACTCAAAGAGACGAAAGAATACTTCATGCCCGGAAGCTTACCTGTGCAACCGCAAGTCATTATGGGCTCTGGCTTGGTTGATCTTAGTTGTGACTCTGGCTGGGATGGTGCTAGCAGATGTAGAACTACGGTAGGATTGGATGAGCACTGGACAGTGGTCAGAGGAACTCTTCGGAAGACCATGTTTTGATCATCCTGTTCTCAAACATCATGAAGTGCGAGGACGAAACGGGAGGGATCGAATCTTGCGGGTAAAGTGTACAAACCTCTGCAGAGGGTTTAAACCTAATCGATTAGCCGTGTCCCCAGTTACGGACAACTTGAGCCTCTGGACTTGGATCTATCTCGGAACTCTCAACACCAGACTGATAACTTAATTGTGGGCAACTTATGATGATTTGGGCAATGAGACATCGGTTGGCGGAACCATGTCATGATAGAAAACTCCGTAGTACAGACTCCTGATATTCCTTTGTTGTAGGGAAAATAAAACCAGCTTTTATGCAAAACAAAACTCAGATACAGAGCCACAAAGCCATATTGCATATAGTATAGTTTATCATCTGTTTTTCTTATAGTGATCTTGCCGGTACATTCAATGTACTGACCTACACGGCTGCAACGTCTCATGTTGCAGATATTTTTCTTTCGACGAGTAAGGGTTACGGTCTACACTCAACTTGCCGATGGCGTTGATGGGACTCCACACCCGATTGTTTGTTTCCGCTGAGACTTATGAGGTATATATCAGTTTTACGTTATTTATACATGTGATTGCCCTTTGATATATACATTGATGTACTGTGTGTGCCAGTATACTGATCTAGGGATGGCACAGATACACAGAGGCTTGACCGTTTGAGGTCGGGTCGCTACAGATATGGTATCAGAGCACATGTTGACTGTAGGACGTGACCCTAGAAATCGGAAAGCCCCTAGCATAGGATATCTCTAAAACTTTGTTTTTAAAAAGACCCTTACTTCTCATCTTTTCTAATTTTACCACAAACTCCCTCTTACCTCAAATAGTTAGAATATACCCTTTACCCTTCTGACCACACGAAGGATCAACTGAAGCCGCTCCAAGAAGAACAAGATATCGGACAACTGATGTCCATTTCAGAGTAAAGAGTATTTCACCATACATTTCGGAGAAAGAAGCTACAACCGTTGAACACTCTGAAGACTCGAAGAAATTGAAGACTCTGAAGATTTACTTGACCTTTAGAAGATCAAACCCCTATTATATACTTACGGTAGATGCGACGATTTGTGAGTTGTCATTTGTTTGATGTTTTTCCGACAGCCACAAATAAAACCCGTCTCTTCAAAACTATTGTTTGTATTGTGTGTATCTCTCTCTATCCTCCGTATCTCATCCCAAAACCCTTGGACCCCATAGATGATGAATGAAGATGGATTGGTATTCTCTGGACCAATGACTCAGTTGGAGGCAGAGCTATGGATTCAAACCATGGAGAATCACTTCAGGAAAAATTTGATTTCAAGGAAGTATGAGGTTCAATATGCTCTTCAGTATTTTACCGAGAGTGCTGCAACCTGGTGGAAAATGCATCAAGCCATACAAGGACGCAATGGAGCAAAAACTTGGGAGGAATTCAAGAAGACTCTGTTGAGGTCCCGTCTTATCCGGAAACCTTATGATAGTAATATGATGAAGAAACCCTGTGCCTGCAAGATTTGCGGAGAAATGGGACATACCCAGGAAGAGCACAAGGATGGATGCCCTCATTGTGAGGAAAATCACCCAGCTGAGCAATGCCCGACTGGGCAGGTTACATGTTTCTTATGTGAAGGAACTGACCATTACCCGACTCAGTTCCAAATCTACCCCAAGGTACAAGAAGTTACTAAGCAGCAGAAAGAAGCCCTCGGGGAAAGTTTAGAAGAATCTGTGATGAAGGAAGTTATTGAAGACCCTGATGGCGAAGGCCTAAACAGATTTTACGCTCATGCCTGTTATTCTTGCGGAGAAGAAGGACATTTCTCACAGTATTGCACAAAGGAAAGAGAAGAGTATCTGGGAGACTTCCCGATAGCAGAAGTGGAATTTGATCCACGGGGAATAGAAGAATTGATCGGAATGAAGAAGTCCAGGAAGAGAAACCGAAGACATCCCCAGAACAACCCAATTTCTGCAGAAAAGGACCTGAGTCATATCACTTGTTACAGGTGCAAGGATTTAGGTCATTACACTGATAATTGTCTAGAAAAGAAGCTAAAAATCCAAGGAGCCTACATAATCACAAAGAAGTCCCGAGACATGTCGGAAGTCATTGGTTTTCGGTGCAAGGAAGCAGGACATTTTGCTAGGGAATGTTCAGATCAGATGAAAGTTGGAGCTGAGTAGTTGAGATTTTGATATGGATAATAAGAGTAGTAGAAAGCAATTTTATTTTCATAAGTTTGATGAGTTGAGTTATGTAATGGGTGCTCAGAGATTGTAATGAATTCATGAATCAATAAAGTTAATGTGTTATGATTCCATACGTTGAATTTTATGAGTTGTTACTTTATGAACAGAGATTTTGACCAGTTTCGAGGATATGAGAAATATGGTTCATGGAAGAATTTGTGCATTCTAAGGGTGGTAGTACCCTGTGAGAATACTTGACCAATGGAAAGGAAAAAAAAGGATTATTCCACAGAGTGGAGTTCTCTGAGTTATATTTTTGGTTGTTACCCCAAGGGTATGAAGGAATGGAGTACTATTGGATTTAAAGGAGGTGTAATGTTGGAGTGTGGAACAAGAGTAACTCCAAGGATGAGTTAAAAAAATTGTACAAGAGTTGAAGTGGGCCATAACCCACAGGCCCAGGAATTAATAAGGATCAAGAACTCCATGGAAGAAGAAATATTGGAAGAAGCTCCGATTTAATCAGCAAACGTTTCTTAGGAGGATACGAAAACCTGAGAGTTGTGAAGTAACGATAGATGTTTCATTCAGCTTGCAGAAACAATGGTTTACCCGAACCCAGTTCGAGGACAAGAGAAATTCTGCAATGCTTGTGAGACTGCCCGAGTGTTAGAAATACGAGATTCGCTAAACCTTATACAGGGTAATGATTTGGGTGCGGAATGGATTGATCACCATACTGGCTTACTCATATCATTCGCTCTTGCTATTTGGGATGGTAAATCTGAGTGACTTACCCATAGTAGAGAGACGACGATGTCAAAACCTTGTTTAAACCATAGAATGGTAGGACGAATGATCCATGTACAGGCAACCGTGCCAACCGTAGGATATACGGTGAGATTTAGCCCAGACCCATTTCCTGCAGGAGAAACCATACATGGTTGACCGCCATGAGATTTTGATAGTTGTTTAGTATTGGCGATAGACCTGTCAGCTAAGAAGACCCAGTCTCGGAAGAACCTCACTAGGATAAAAGGACACATGATATTGAGGAAAAGGTTATGCCTCTACCGGAAGAGCCTCAATGTAGGAGTTATCCCGAAGATTTGAGAAGACCGACACCGTCAACTCTGAGGATGGAGTACATAAGGTTTTGTTGGAACCATAACCCTACTTTTAAGTGTGGTAGCACACTAGACCATTCCGATCAATGGTATTGCTGGAAGACCCCAAACCCTTACCTTTTCCTTGCTAGCCTCTTCGAATCTCAAGGACGAGATCCATTTTAAGTGTGGTAGGTTTGTAACATCCCAAAATTTTAAATTTTGGAATGTTATATCAAATAAATATTTATGTTTGTTTGTTTGATTGTTTGGGTGATTGATTGATTGAAATTGAGTGGAATTTGAAACTTTTTGAAAGTTGAATGAGAGGGAATGAAATGACTTTCCCAAACTTTCATCCTTGCATTTTGATCCTCATGAATTCAAATTCATTTCATCACAAAAACCCTAGAGTGAAGATGATATGACTTCTTCCATTTGAAATGAAAAGGGTTTTGAAAAGATTTGAATTCTATCCGAAAATATTTCAAATTCGAAACTTTATGCAACTCAATGATTTTCAGGAGAGAAAATAAAATGACTTCTTCAATTATATGAAATATGAGTTGGAAGTTAAAAAGAATCAAATTGAAAGTCATTTGGAAGTATTTTGAAAACCCCTTTCAATTTGGAGTTATTTGGATTTTATTCAAATTATTTTTCTCCAAAAATGAAATACATGGAAAATAGGGTAAAATGATTCCCTACAATAGAAAATTGGAGAAAAGTAAATTTGAAATCATTTTGGTATTTTAAAAATGATTTTATTGGGTTTTAATGCAACAGTAGCACTGTTTGCTTTATTCGATTTTTTGCTGATTTTATCTGGACCTGAAAAATAGTCCATGTTTTAGGATTTCTTTTTATGAACATTTTGATATGTTATATGCCTATACTTGTTTTTTTATTATTATTATGTTTTGTGTTTTTCCTTTCTGTGTGTTAAAAAAAAAACCTTTGGCCGAAGCCCAGATGCCCCAGGCGCTAGCCGCCGGCCCACCTGGCCCAATCGGCCCATGGCCATCTCCCCTCGCCGTAGCACTTCCGCCTCGACTGCCCGCTCCCCTCTCGCTCGCCCTTGTGCCGCTGACGCGTGGGACCCGCACCCATCTTCCTCCTCCGCACGCAACCGCCGCAGCAGGATCGCGCCGCCGCCGCCGCCGTATCCCGGAGATCGCGGGATCCTCTCCCTGATCTGCCCCCTCCTCCAAGTCGATCGCCCCCCTATATATACCCCTCGCCCTCGACCGATTCTACCCCTAAAACCGCCCAGAACCCCTCCCCCTCGCCTGCGATTCCTCACCGGAACCCGAGCGCCGCCGCGCGCCATTGCCGCCCTGCCTCTTCATCCCGACCTCCTAGACGCCACCTGAGCCCACCCCCGGCCTCCACTTGCTCGCCCGCATCTTCCCCTGACCTCGCCCGAGCCCAACTCCCACTAGAGTTGTCACCCCGTTCACCACCGTACCGCCACCGCCGCCCCGAGCTCACCGCTGTTACCACCGTCGTCCCCGAGCCACGCCAACGCCACCCTCGTGCTCACCGTCCGCGTCCGCGTCAGAAGGAGTTGTCCCCGGCACCGGAGACCCACGGGAGATGTCCCCTGCATCGACCCCGAGCCGCTGCCATCGCCGGAGCCTCGCCGTCAACGTCGCCGGCCACTGTAAGCCACCGGCGCCCTCCTACACCGTTAGATCTAGATCCAACGGCTGGTTTAGATAGCTGTTTTTTTTTATTTAGGGCAAAGCGTTTTTCTGTTTTAGTTCGGCCGTCTGCCCGTTCAGCTCTCGCAGCGCATGCCCGTAGCCAGTCAGGAGCCGCCACGTGTGCACCGTCCGATCGTTAGTTTTTTTCTTTTTCTGTTTATATTCTGTTTACAGAATAGTTCTGTTTTTAGAAATTCTATATCTTTTATGTTTTAGATCCAAATTGAGTGATTCTTTTTGCATTGTGTCACAAATTTATTGAAGTTTCTGTTTGTGTACTTAGTTTTAAAATTTGAGTAGTTTAAATTTGTATTGTTTCAAATATGCTTCAAACACTGTTTTGGCTCTAGTTTGTGTTTTATAAAATATTTTGATTGATTCTTTTTCTAATGTTTTGTTATGTTTTGTCTATCCAGTAGCATATATTGGTAATTTTAGTTATTTTAAATTAGGGTTTTAGGCAAAACAGTAATGTTTTAGTTCTAGTTTGTTTTATCTTTTTTATAGTTTTAATTGTTTTTAAATTATTTCTTTTTGTCACTTTTGAAAAATTTAGTTTTGTTTCTGTTAGTCAACAAAAGAAAATTTATTTTATTTTAAAAATTTATTTTCTTAGTTTTGTACGAAAACTTGTATAGGTCATAGTTAGAGTTTCATAGAAGCTTTTACTTGTTTCTTTTTGCAAATAAAATTTATGAAAAATATTTTCTGTTAAGTTAGTGGTTTTATATTTTCTTTTCTGTTAATTTATTAGTTTAGAGCTTTATTTTGCTGTTAAGTTTTTACTTAGGACAAAACTATTTTGTGTTATGTCTTAGAGTTTTCTTTAGTAGTTTTTCTCGTAGTTTTCCTCGAAGTTCTTTGGATTTTATTTAAGTTTATTATTGAGTTTTCCTTGTTGAAATTGTTATTATGATTGCTAGAATTGCTTGTTAGAATGCTTGCTTATGTGTACACTATGTCTGTTTAATATAGATTTTCAACGGAGTGACGAATAGTTCTACCAAATCATTATTCTGAGAGCGTTATTATCTTCATCAACTTACCAGGCAAGTTCACTTTGACCATGCTTTTCATACCTATGTTTTTATTGCATTTAGTGTCACCATTCATAATCCCTCCAGTAGTGATATTGAATTCTTGTAGTTGAGTAGAATGCATGAGGTAGGAACCCATCTCCCTGATTACCAAGCCTGGGGCGTTATGTAGTTTAAATGCTACGCTATAGTAGACGGGGTTGGTACGAGTGTTCGGGAGTGGTGTGAGAATGGAGGACTCTACGTCAATGACGACAACTCCATGCTGGAATCTGCAAGGACTGCACCTTCGAGGCCTCAAGACTTCAAGACTCGAGATAAGAATTCAATACACACTACTGGGTGAAGGATGGTTGACGGGCACCCTGGAGCAACCAGTGGATGGCCGGGATGCATGGAGAAGCGCCATGACATCTTGCGGAAAGCTTCACCCAGACTCAAAGAGACGGAAGAATACTTCATGCCTGGAAGCTTACCTGTGCAACCGCAAGTCATTATGGGCTCTGGCTTGGTTGATCTTAGTTGTGACTCTGGCTGGGATGGTGCTAGCAGATGTAGAACTACGGTAGGATTGGATGAGCACCGGACAGTGGTCAGAGGAACTCTTCGGAAGACCATGTTTCGATCGTCCTGTTATCAAACATCATGAAGTGCGAGGACGAAACGGGAGGGATCGAATCTTGCGGGTAAAGTGTACAAACCTCTGCAGAGGGTTTAAACCTAATCGATTAGCCGTGTCCCCGGTTATGGACAACTTGAGCCTCTGGACTTGGATCTATCTCGGAACTCTCAACACCAGACTGATAACTTAATTGTGGGAAACTTATGATGATTTGGGCAATGAGACATCGGTTGGCGGAACCATGTCATGATAGAAAACTCCGTAGTACAGACTCCTGATATTCCTTTGTTGTAGGGAAAATAAAACCAGCTTTTACGCAAAACAAAACTCAGATACAGAGCCACAAAGCCATATTGCATATAGTATAGTTTATCATCTATTTTTCTTACAGTGATCTTGCCGGTACATTCAATGTACTGACCTACACGGCTGCAACGTCTCATGTTGCAGATATTTTTCTTCCGACGAGTAAGGGTTACGGTCTACACTCAACTTGCCGATGGCGTTGATGGGACTCCACACCCGATTGTTTGTTTCCGCTGAGACTTATGAGGTATATATCAGTTTTACATTATTTATACATGTGATTGCCCTTTGATATATACATTGATGTACTGTGTGTGCCAGCATACTGATCTAGGGATGGCACACATACACAGAGGCTTGACCGTTTGAGGTCGGGTCGCTACATCCTTATGTTAAACATGAGATTATTGCTATTGCACCCATACTTGATAGTTTCTTGAATCAAAAGCATGATTGCCATGATGTTATTATAAATTCTATTAATGTCAATTGTGCTAATAATATGCAAAACCCCAAGCTTGGGGATGCTAGTTTTGCTATGTCCACTACTTATTGCAATGATCATGATTGGTGTGATGATGCTTCTTATGATCTTGAAAATTTATTTAAGCCTCATGATGAATATGTTTGCAATAATATTGAAAGTCGGTTTGGAAGAGTGTCAACTTTAGGAAATAATTATCCCACTACCTTGGAGTATGATCAATTTTATGAATTTTTCGATAAAAGTGGGTTTGAAGAAGTCATGACTTTATTTGATGATAATCCCACTATTTTGGAAGAGTGTCAACTTTGCATGCATGTGGAACATGTAGAGAAAATTTTATGTGATATCTATATTGTTGAATTTGACTATGATCCTACTTGTAATTATTATGAGAGAGGAAAATATGGTTGTGGAAATCTTCATGTTACTAAATTACCTCTCATTATGTTGAGTTTGCTATTGTCTCTTTCTTCTTCTTTGCATATGCTAGGATTTGCTTGCCTTGATAATTTGTTTGCCTATAATATGCCTATGCATAGAAAGCATGTTAGACTTAGATGTGTTTTTCACGTACTTTATGATGCTCTCTTTGTGCTTCAATTCTTGTCTTTCATGTGATCATCATTAAAATTATCAATACCTAGCTAAATGGCTTCAAAGAAAAGCGCTTGTTGGGAGACAACCCAATATTTTTCTTTTCTGTTTTTATGAATAATTTTTTCCTCTAGCCTCTGGTTAGATGTGTTTTTATGTTTTAATTAGTGTTTGTGCCAAGTAAGACCTTTGGGATTGCTTACGGTGATAGTTGATTTGATCTTGCTGAAAAACAGAAACTTTTGCGTCCAGTCACAAAATTTTAATAATTCACTGGAGCGTGGAAAAACCCTGAATTTTTTAAAAAGGATTTATATACAAATTTCCTATGTTTTCCTAATTTTTCAGAACTTTTGGAGTTACATAAGTATTAGAACAATTCATATCTTCGCAGACTGTTCTGTTTTTGACATATTCTGTTTTCTTTGTGTTGTTTGCTTATTTTGATGAATCTATGGTTAGTATCGGGGGGTACGAACCATGGAGAAGTTGGAATACATTATATATTACACCAATATAAATAAATAATGAGTTCACAACAGTACCAAAAGTGGTGATTTTATTTTCTTATACTAACGGATCTCACGAGTTTTGTGTTGAGTTTTGTGTTGTGAAGTTTTCAAGTTTTGGGTAACGATTTGATGGACTATGGAATAAGGAGTGGCAAGAGCCTAAGCTTGGGGATGCCCAAGGCACCCCAAGGTAATATTCAAGGACAACCAAGAGCCTAAGCTTGGGGATGCCCCGGAAGGCATCCCCTCTTTCGTCTTCATCTATCGGTAAATTTACTTGAGGCTATATTCTTATTCACCACATGATATGTGTTTTGCTTGGAGCATCTTGTATGATATGAGTCTTTAATTTTTAGTTTACCACAATCATCCTTGCTATACACACCTTTTGAGAGGGACACTCATGAATCGTGATTTATTAGAATACTCTATGTGCTTCACTTATATCTTTTGAGCTAGGCAATTTTGCTCTAGTGCTTCACTTATATCTTTTTAGAGCACGGCGGTGATTTTATTTTATAGAAATTGTTAAACTCTCATGCTTCACTTATATTATTTTGAGACTATTTCTAAACATCATGGTAATTTGCTTTGGTTATAAATTTAGTCCTAATATGATAGGCATCCAAGAGGGATATAATAAAAAACTTTTATATAAAGTGCATTGAATACTATGAGAAGTTTGATTCCTTATGATTGTTTTGAGATATAAAGGTGGTGATATTAGAGTCAAGCTAGTGAGTAATTGTGGATTGTAGAAATACTTGTGTTGAAGTTTGTGATTACCGTAGCATGCACGTATGGTGAACCGTTATGTAACGAAGTTGGAGCATGAGGTATTTATTGATTGTCTTCCTTATGAGTGGCGGTCGGGGACGAGGGATGGTCTTTTCCTACCAATCTATCCCCCTAGGAGCATGCGCATAGTACTTTGTTTCGATGACTAATAGATTTTTGCAATAAGTATGTGAGTTCTTTATGACTAATGTTGAGTCCATGGATTATACGCACTCTCACCCTTCCACCTTTGCTAGCCTCTCTAGTGCCGCACAACTTTCGCCGGTGCCATACACCTACCTTTTACCTTCCTCAAAACAGCCATCATACCTACCTATAATGGCATTTCCATAGCCATTCTGAGATATATTGCCATGCAACTTTCCACCGTTCTGTTCTATTATGACACGTTCCATCATTGTCATATTGCTTTGCATGATCGTAAGAAAGCTAGCATGATGTTTACATGGCTTGTCCATTTTTTGATATCATTTGCTACGCTAGATCATTGCACATCCCGGCACACCACCGGAGGCATTCATATAGAGTCATATTTTGTTCTAAGTATCGAGTTGTAATTCTTGAGTTGTAAGTAAATAAAAGTGTGATGATCTTCATTATTAGAGCATTGTCCCATGTGAGGAAAAAATAAAAGAGGCCAACGAAGCCCACAAATAAAAAAAAAGAGGCCAAAGAAGCCCACCAAAATAAAAAAAATGAGAGAAAAGAGAGAAGGGGCAATGTTACTATCCTTTTTCCACACGTGTGCTTCAAAGTAGTACCATGATCTTCATGATAGAGAGTCTCCTATGTTATCACTTTCATATACTAGTGGGAATTTTTCATTATAGAACTTGGCTTGTATATTCCAATGATGGGCTTCCTCAAATTGCCCTAGGTCTTCATGAGCAAGCAAGTTGGATGCACACCCACTTAGTTTCTTTTTGAGCTTTCATAAACTTATAGCTCTAGTGCATCCGTTGCATGGCAATCCCTGCACACTCACATTGATATCTATTGATGGGCATCTCCATAGCCCGTTGATACGCCTAGTTGATGTGAGACTATCTCCCTCTTTTTTGTCTTCTCCACAACCACCATATTCTATTCCACCTATACTGCTATGTCCATGGCTCACGCTCATGTATTGCATGAAAGTTGAAAAGGTTTGAGAACATCAAAAGTATGAAACAATTGCTTGGCTTGTCATCGGGGTTGTGCATGATTTGAGTACTTTGTGTGACGAAGATGGAGCATAGCCAGACTATATGATTTTGTAGGGATAACTTTCTTTGGCCATGTTATTTTGAGAAGACATGATTGCTTTATTAGTATGCTTGAAGTATTATTGTTTTTATGTCAATATTAAACTTTTGTTTTGAATCTTATGGATCTGAACATTCATGCCACAATAAAGAAAATTACATGGATAAGTATGTTAGGTAGCATTCCACATCAAAAATTCTGTTTTTATCATTTACCTACTCGAGGACGAGCAGGAATTAAGCTTGGGGATGCTTGATACGTCTCCAACGTATCTATAATTTTTTATTGTTCCATGCTGTTATATTATCTATTTTGGATGTTTTATATGCATTAATATGCTATTTTATATTATTTTTGGGACTAACGTATTAACCTAAAGCCCAGTGCCAGTTTCTGTTTTTTTCCTTGTTTTTGAGCCTCGCAGAAAAGCAATACCAAATGTAGTCCAAACGGAATAAAACTTCACGATGATTTTTCTTGGACCAGAAGACACCCAGGGGACTTGGAGTCCAAGTCAGAAGAGCCATGAGGCGGCGACAAGGGTGGAGGGCGCGCCCTAGGGGGGGCGCGCCCCCTAACTTGTGGGGCCCTCGGTGACCTCCTAACCTAGATCTTTCTCCTATCTATAAATTCACATATATTCCAGAACCACCAGAGGCATCCACGAAAACACTTTTCCACCACCGCAACCTTCTGTTCTCGTGAGATCCCATCTTGGGGCCTTTTTCGGCACCCTGCCGGAGGGGGATTCGATCACGGAGGGCTTCTACATCAACTCCATTGCCCTTCCGATGAAGCGTGAGTAGTTTACCTCAGACCTACAGGTCCATAGCTAGCAGCTAGATGGCTTCTTCTCTCTCTTTGATTCTCAATACCACGTTCTCCTCAATGTTCTTGGAGATCTATCCGATGTAATCTTCTTTTGCGGTGTGTTCGAGATCCGATGAATTGTGGATTTATGATCAGCTTATCTATGAATATTATTTGAATCTTCTCTAAATTCTTGTATGCATGATTTAATATCTTTGTATTTCTCTTCGAATTATCGGTTTGGTTTGGCCAACTAGATTGGTTTTTCTTGCAATGGGAGAGGTGCTTAGCTTTGGGTTCAATCTTGCATGATTTCACCCAGTGACAAAGTAGGGGTAGCGAGACACATATTGCATTGTTGCCATTGAGGATAAAAAGATGGGGTTTTCATCATATTGCTTGAGTTAATTCCTCTACATCATGTCATCTTACTTAAAGTGTTACTCCGTTCTTTATGAACTTAATACTCTAGATGCATGATGGATAGCGGTCGATGTGTGGAGTAATAGTAGTAGATGCAGGCAGGAGTCGGTCTACTTGACACGGACGTGATGCCTATATGCATAATCATTGCCTTGGATATCGTCATAACTTTGCGCTTTTCTATCAATTGCTCGATAGTAATTTGTTCACCCACCGTATTATTTGCCTTCATGAGAGAAGCCTCTAGTGAAACCTATGGCCCCGGGTCTATTTTCCATCATATTACTTTCCGATCTACTATTTTGCAATCTTTTATTTTCAGATCTATATACCAAAAAACCCAAAAATATTTTATCTCTTATCTATCAGATCTCACCTTTGCAAGTGACCGTGAAGGGATTGACAACCCCTTTATCGCGTGTCGGTGTACTAAGTATTGGGCCATTAGTACCCCGTACTTGTGCACGGGCAGTTGTAGCCATACTCGCGGCAAGGCTTGTCGGGGAACAGTTCGAGGTTGACTCAGGGTACCAAAGAAATTCTCAAGTCAAAGATCTGAGGATCAGCAGATAAGAAGAGCTAGAATCCGAAAGCCAGCTTCCCCGGCAAGATCTTGCCGGGGTGGTCTGCGAAGCCCGGCAAGGTTCGGCGCCCGGCAAGATTCTGTTGCTGTGCCACTGCTCTGGCACAGCAACAAGCCCGACATTCTGGGTCCTTCTTTGGATGCGTGGCAACGCGCCAGTGGAGGAGAGCTTAAGCGGTGCTGATGGTATGGCCCCTTTTTCCATCCCCAAGAAAGTGGGGACACCTAAACGGACACCTCACGGTGCATTAAATGCGTTCGTCCTAATCCGTCAGTGGTTAGGTATGATGACCCTGTAGCTACTTTACACCTCAATGTATGTACATTTTGCCACTGTGGTGACCCCTTCAAGCGTATAAAAGGAGGCCCAAGGCAACTGCTACAGGGGAGGAGGATCTTCTGGCCCATTATGCATGCGTAGCTGCTCTTTGAACGTACTGTTCATCGCAAGCACTCCTGGAACCTGGGCTCAAGAACACTCATAATAAAACAAGGCAGGAGTAGGGTTTTACGCTGATTAGCGGCCCGAACCTGGGTAAAATCGCCCCGCATCGATCGTTGGTTCTGCTCTTTGCGCATACCTCTCCCCCTGCCGAATCGTAAAGGGATTCCTTGAGGGTCCCATAGGTGTCGCACGCCGACATCTTTGGCGCGCCAGGTAGGGGAGGTCGTAGGTTGTGTGAACCTGATCCAGTGATCGGCGACTTAATTTCTTCATCATCTTCATCATCATGCCACCCAAGAAGAAGAGCGCCGCAACGGCGCAACCATCCACGTCCGTTTTGCCTGTGCCCTCGCATACGGGCGATGGCGTGGGTGCAGTAGGAAGAGGATTAGAGCCTCCACGGCGTTACGGTGATCCAAGCCAGGCGAGCGGCATCGTTCGCAGCGGCAACGGCAACCCACATGCTGCTGGATCCAGAGATGGAGCTGTGTTGCCTACGGGTGGCACAACGAATTCCAGAGATCGGAGGACGCTTTCTGGGGCTCCCGCGCCGGCGCCAGTGGCACGGCCTTCCCGGGCCGTGTACGATGAGCAACGTCATGGCGCTGGTGGTTTAGGGCATCCCCATGAAAAGATTTCTGCGCATCGATCCCAAGGTGCACGGGCCCAGCATGCACACCGAACTGCCGGCGGAGGTGGCGCGCGGTCGCGTGACCGTGACGGTGCTCCTTCTAACATGGCTAGGAGTCAGAGCACCTCACGTACCTCGCACCTGTCGCCGCCGCCTACGCCAGCGGAAGCCTTGGCACGTGCGCAGCTGCTCCTCGATTTCCCTCCTCCTCCGGAGAAGATGGAGGAGTGGCGAGCTACTATCCAGAGCCTCATTGGTTTCACCAACAAAGATGGGCCACAGGAGGCAGGGCCCTCACAGCGGCGGCCCATCGATCCGGCGCGGGCCGATGTGGAAAAAACCAGAGGTGGTGCAACCACGGTGCACTCCCCTCCGCGACACCAGCGGCGGTCGACAACCCAGCGGGTCGATCGCCGTGATGATGATTCCACGGCGTCGTCCGATCCACGTATGCGCCGCGACCAGTGTCAAGTTCTCCAGGAACGAGGCAAAGAGGACACTCGAACCACCATCGAGCGGCGACGGGAAGCGCGCTATCAATCTGATAAGCGCGCAGGGCCGGCTGTCGACGAGCCTGCGCCAGGGGACGCAGGTGACTTGCCTTACGAGGTAGGGACTCCAGCGTTTACCCATGAGCTGCGGCAAGTCCAGTGGCCCAATTCCCGAACCTTCAAGCCAGAGGTCCCAGAGAAATATGACGGCAAGACTCATCCCTCGGAGTTCCTGAGCATCTACACCATTGCGGTGCAGGCTGCCGGGGGCCGAGATGACAAGATACTTGCCAACTACTTCCCGTTGGTGCTCAAACCCAACGTCAGGTCGTGGTTGATGCATCTGCCGGAGAATTCTATTTCTTCTTGGTCAGATATGTGCCATCAGTTTGTTGGCGCCTTTGTCGGAGGCCACCAAGCTCCTGGCCAAGAGAGTGATTTGCATATCATCCCTTAGAAGGAGGGCGAACCCCTGCGCAAGTTTATGCAGAGATTTAGCCGGGTGCAGTACAATATTCCTGACGTTCACCCTGCCGCTGTTGTTAGCGCGTTTCACCAGAACGTGCGTAACCGCAGAATGCGGGAAGAGCTGGCAATGAACAAAGTCAGGAGTATTGCCGAGCTTTACGCTTTGGCCGACAAGTGCGCCCGAGCTGAAGAGGGGAGGAAACTCCCTGGTGAGGTTGTTGGTGCGGGGAGCGAATCAGAAGACGAAGACGCTGCAACCCCGTCAAGGAAAGGCCGGCGACGGAACAAGAAGCGCAAAGGCAAGGCCGTGCTTGCTGTCGAGGAATCCGGCAACCCCGACGCCGCCAAGAAGGCCAAGGTTGACGACCCCGGCAAGGAACTTGCCGGGTGCTCCTCATGCCAGGCCTTGGCGGCTGCCGACAAGTCGGAAAACTCCGGCAAGCACTACTGCAAGATCCACCGCACCAAGGGTCATGATCTCCAAAACTGCCGGCAAGTTGAACAGCTTGTCGAGAAGCAGAGGGCTGAGTATGAAAGGCGAGATAAGGAGAAGGCCCATGACGGTGCTGAGGGGTCCGGCAAGAAGCGCGGTGGCCGAGGGGGGCGCCGCGGCAAGGCCAAGCAACAGAGGGAGAGGCCCGCTCGAGGCCAAGACAAAGAAGAAGATGATGATGAAGAAGACGATGAGTCCAGTGAGCAAGAATTCCAGAAAGCTACAGAGGCCATGTGTATCGACGGGGGCGCCTCGTTGCATTCTTCCCATCGTCGGCTCAAACAGTGGGTGCGAGAAGTCAATGCAACAGAGCCATCACTGGATGCATGTAAGCCCCTGAAGTGGTCCAACACGCCTATCATTTTTAACGCCGAGGATCACCCTGATCGCAGAACCGCGGTCGGGTGCTTGCCATTGTTGGTCTCACCAACAATCCCCAACCCCAAGGTGACGAAAATGCTAGTTGATGGTGGGGCCGGGCTGAACCTAATCTCACCGGATGTGCTCAAGAGGCTCCAAATTCCTGATGAAGATCTCAAAGAAACGGGCACGTTTCAAGGGGTCAATCCAGGAAGAACCCAGCCAAAGGGCAAGATTACGCTACCGGTGACATTTGGTAGCGAGCTCAACTACAGGACCGAGAAGGTAGTGTTTGATGTCGCCAAGATCCCTATGTCATACAATGGGATCCTTGGTCGGCCAGCGCTGGCTAAGTTCATGGCGGCATCACACTACGCGTATAATGTTTTGAAGATGCCCGGGCCGTAGAGTGTCATTACTATCCATTCTGATAAGAAAGATGCGCTCATCTGTGCCGACCAACTCTACCAGGAAGTAGTTGCAGCACCTGCCGTCAAGGCATCTGCTCCTGCCGCTGGAACTCCCGGGGGGAAGAAGAAGACCGGCGAGAATCTTGGCGCGAACTCCGGTAAGCGCACCTCCTCGGAGTGCTGCGCTTCCGTTGAGGATGCACCAGAGAGTTCCACTGGCAAGAACAAGAGATCCAAGGCCGCTCCACCAGAGACCAAGAAGGTGCCCGTCAGGGAGGACGAGACGGGAGGAACTTTCACCATAAGTTCCACCCTAGATGACAAATAGGAAAGCGCACTCATTGCCTTCTTGCGGGCGAATGTCGACGTGTTCGCATGGCAACCGTCTGACATCCCCGGAGTTCCCAGGGAGGTAATTGAGCACCACCTTGCTGTCTGTCCTCACGCGTGGCCCGTCAAGCAGAGGGTCAGGAAGCAAGCCTTGGAGCGGCAAGAATTCATTGCTGAAGAAATTAGGAAGCTGGAGGCGGCAGGATTGGTCAGAGGAGTACTTCACCCAACCTGGTTGGCTAATCCGGTTGTAGTGCGCAAGACGAATGGGAAATGGAGGCTGTTTACCGATTATACAGATATCAATAAAGCCTATCCAAAAGATCCCTTTCCCTTGCCGCGCATCGACCAGATTGTGGACTCCACCACTGGTTGTGATCTACTGTCCTTCCTTGATGCCTATTCAGGGTATCATCGGATCTTCATGGCAAAAGAAGATGAAGAAAAGACCGCATTTATCACCCCATGTGGTACGTATTGATTTATACGAATGCCTTTCGGGTTGAAAAGTGCTGGTTCTACATTTGCGAGAGCGGTCCAAATTGGTTTTGAGCCTCAGCTCCATAGAAATATAGAGGCATATATGGCTGATATAGTGGTGAAAACCAAGGACAAAGCGATGCTCATACAAGATCTAGAAGAAACATTTGCAAATCTATGCAAGATCAACTTAAAGCTCAATCCTGAGAAGTGCGTGTTTGGTGTTCCTTCTGGCAAGCTTCTCGGATTCTTTGTATCTCAACGGGGAATCGAAGCGAACCCCGACAAGATCAAAGCTATTGAGCAGATTGAAGCACCAAGACGCGTCAAGGATGTCCGTCGTCTTGCCGGCTGTGTTGCTGCTCTAAGCAGGTTTATTTCCAAATCTGCTGAGCGTGCCCTGCCCTTTTTCAAAATTTTGAAGAAGGCATGTCCGATGAAATGGACTCCGGAGGCGGAGGCTGCGCTGCAAGATTTGAAGAAATATCTTTCTTCTCCGCCGACGCTAGTCGCGCCTAAACCACGAGAGCTGTTGCTGCTATATTTGGCAGCAACAAATCAAGTGGTTAGTGCTGCGTTAGTGGCGCAGAGAGAAGCTGATGAGGAAGCAACACCAACGGCAGGACCGTCAGGTGACGCGGCAGGATCTTCCCCGGCAAGGGTTGATCCCGGCAAGACAGGATCTGTGCAGTCAGAAGAACCAGTGCAGAAGAAAAAGGTGGTGCAGTGCCCAGTTTATTTTGTTAGCTCTCTTTTGCAAGGAGCTAGGTCAAGATATTCTGGCATGCAGAAGTTGCTTTTCGGCCTCCTTATGGCCTCGAGGAAGCTGCGCCATTATTTTCAAGCACATGAAATCACCGTCGTCACTCGCTTCCCGTTGCAACGGATTTTGCGAAATCCAGAAGCAACCGGCAGGATTGTGGAGTGGGCGTTGGAGTTGTCGAGCTTCGGCCTCAAGTTTGAAAGCACTTCGACAATTCAGAGTAGGGCCTTGGCAGAGTTTGTTGCGGAATGGACCCCAACGCCAGACGAAGAGGTTCAAGAAACCACTCTCCCCGGCAAGGAAATCGATCAGGAATGGGGTATGTACTTTGACGGGGCTTTTTCGCTGCAAGGCGCCGGTGCCGGCGTGCTGCTTGTCGCACCCACCGGAGAGCACCTCAAGTACGTAATCCAAATGCATTTTCCCCGGGAGAGTTCGACAAACAACACTGCGGAGTACGAGGGCTTGCTTGCCGGTCTCAGGATCGCAGCAGACCTTGGTATCAAGAAGCTCGTCATCAGGGGCGATTCGCAGCTTGTCGTCAGGCAAGTTAACAAGAGTTATCAGAGTCCATTGATGCAAGCCTATGTGGATGAAGTGAGAAAAATGGAAGAGCACTTTGACGGTCTGCAAATGAAGCACATCCCTCGTGCCGAGAACAGTATTGCTGACGACCTGTCAAAGCCCGCCGCCCTCAAGTTGCCTGTGGAACCAGGAACTTTTATGCTCCATTTGACTCAACCATCCGTGGCGCCATCAATGCGGCAAGAAAAGAGAAGAAAGTTGAATTCTGGACAGTACTTTCCGGCAGAGCTCCCCGGAGCCGCCGGCAAGGAACCTGCCGGGATCAACGACAAACCTGCCGGGGAATGACAGGCTCCGGCGGAACCTCACGCTTTCGCTGTCGAGACAAATGTTCCCCCGACGGAGGAGATGCCTTTAGTCCTAGCTGTCGAGCCCCAGGCTCCAGCATGGGCGTAGCACATTGTCCATTTCCTTCAGATAGGAGAACTCCCGGAGGAACAGGAAGAAGCGGAAAAAGTAGCCCGTCGGTCTGTTATGTACAAGTTCGTCGAATGCGTCCTGTATAGAAAGAGACCGAACGGTGTGAAATTGAAGTGCATTCCTCGGGAGGATGGACTAGAGCTGTTGGCGGAAATACATGGAGGCATATGTGGCTCTCACATAGGATCAAGAGCACTTGTCGGGAAAGCATTCCGGCAAGGTTTCTTTTGGCCCACCGCTCTCCAGGATGCAACTACACTAGTAACCAAGTGTGAAGCGTGCCAGTTTCATTCGAAGAAATTGCATCAGCCAGCTCAAGCTCTTTAGATGACCCCTCTCTCCTAGCCATTTTCGGTCTGGGGGCTCGACATACTGGGCCCTTTCCCCCGTGCTACCGGGGGCTTTGAGTACTTGTACGTTGCTATCGACAAGTTCACAAAGTGGCCGGAGGTGGAAGCAGTGAGGAAGGTGACAGCACAATCAGCCGTCAAGTTCTTTAAAGGGATAGTTTGCCGTTTCGGTGTGCCCAACAGGATCATCACCGACAACGGCACGCAATTCACAAGTCGCACCTTCATGCAGTACGTCCAAGACCTTGGTGGCAAAATTTGTTTTGCCTCTGTTGCTCACCCGAGAAGCAACTGTCAAGCAGAGAGGGCCAATGCTAAAGTGCTACGCGGTCTCAGGACCAGAACCTTTGATAGGCTGAGAAAGTGAGGAAGACGCTGGATTGATGAATTGCCGGCGGTTCTTTGGTCAATCAGAACGACACCAAATCGAGCCACCGGCCAGACACCCTTCGCTCTGGTCTACGGAGCGGAAGCAGTTCTCCCCACGTAACTCACATACGGATCACCTCGAGTGCTCGCTTATGATGAGCTTGAGCAAGAGCAACTGCGGCAAGATGACGCTGTGCTCCTTGAGGAGAATCGTCTTCAGGCTGTTGTGCGAGCTGCACGCTACCAGCAAGCTTTGCGCCGCTACCATAGCCGTAAAGTTCATGCCCGAAGCCTTGAGGAAGGCGACCTTGTTCTTCGGCGGATACAGTCCGCCAAGAATTCAAACAAGTTGACGCCGAAGTGGGAAGGCCCTTATCGGGTAGTACGAGTCACCAGGCCCGGCGTTGTCCGCTTGGAGACCGAAGATGGCGTTCCAGTGAGCAATTCCTGGAATATTGAACATCTTCGCAAGTTCTACCCATAAGGCGCGGTTGCCGGGGGGCCCCGGCAACCCCCTTTTTTTTGTACAAGTCTTGCCGGCAAGGCATGTAATCCTTTGTACAAAGCCAGGCGCAGACCCTGAGCCCAGATGACTAAGTTTAAGTGTTATGTAGTTCCTTATTGATTTTCATGTTTATATATATATATATATATATATATATATATATATGCATGTTTTTCTAAGAAGTTGTATGACACTTGCTCCCGGTAAGTTCTAATGAACCGCCAAGGTTTCATATCTTTATTTTCTCTTCTTTCTTTTTCTCAAAAGACAGAAGGGTTCCTCGCGTGCACGTTTGCCGGGGGGGAAGGAGGATATGGGTACCAGTTGGCGATGTTCAGAATTGACGCTCACCGGAGGAAGGACAGCGACAGAAAGCTAAGTTCTAAAACTTAGGGCAAGTTTCCTTTATTGCAAAGTTATTTTCCTTGGACGATTTCGACTTTTGTATGGAAAACCTGCACGCGAAGGAACCCTTGTTGTAATCGGTTGCGCCCTTATTTTGTTTCGAGTCCGCTCAATAATTTAAGTGGCTGCACTGAGAACACCAAGGAGTCTTGCCAGCCGCTGCACCTCCAGCAGGCTGCTGAAGTCCCGCACCCAGCGCTCGCGGCAGGTTGCGCGCCGACAAGTTTTTCAGTAAGCGTAGGGTGAACTCCATACATAAAGGAATCAGACAAGGGAGATAGCATACATGTACCCAAACATAAGCAAGTTATATTACACTAATACGTTGCCACAGTTCTAACTTAAGACTTAATTGTCTTGGCATGGAATGGCGACGGCAAGAAGAGGTGGAGCAGTTAATCTCTGCGCTGGCCCTCGACCCTTTTGATTGAATCCACCTTCTCAAGGATAGGCGCGACAAGCTCCTCAAGTGCCTCGAGATTTCCGTCCTTTGGCAGGCGGCCGAGCACGTTGGAGAGGTCGATGCCAGGATTATTATGCACCACCTTGATAAGTACCTTGCGGAGGACGGCCCGGCAAAGCTGGCGGGACTCGTTGGCCAATTGGGTCGCCCGGTTAGACTGAAGCAGCTTCAGAGCATCAATGATGCTTTCGAAGAACATAGTTAACCTGGTGCTTGAGGATATTCTTTCTTCGGAGGAATACCTGAAGTTTGATAGGCCCATGGATGATAATTGTGCCGTGAGTTTCTCCGCAGCATCGATGAGGCGTCCAGTCTAGATTTTCACCCCCTTTTCGTAATCAACTTGGGCGGCGGCAGCGCTCTTGAGCAGGTTCCTCTCTTCCTGGAGATCTTTGCACAGGGCCTTCTCGCGGGCCCTGCCGTCCTTGAGAGACTTCTCCAACGTGGTCAGCTTCAGCCTCAGATCGGCAATAGCATCATTTGCTGAGGAGATCTGCTTGGTCTTGTTAGACATAGCAACTTGCATCTCCGCTAGGGTGTGGAGGGTTTTTTCCCTGTCACCTTTGAGCGTCGAGAGCTCATTGCCGTGTTCTTCAAGATCCACTTCCAGTTTCTTGACTTTGTCGCTCAGCTCATTCTTGGCGGCCTCTGCAGCCTCGGCAGCATCGACGGCCTCCTTGAGCTTGCCGGCGTGATCTACAGTTAGAGCTTCAAGCGCCTCCTTGTGCTTCTGCTCCAGCTCCTGGGTCCGCCGCGCGACAAGCTTCTCGATATCTTCATCTTTGCTGCGAAGCTTGGCGGCGAGCGCCTGCTCATGTGCGGCAAGGTCTTCCTCGTGAGCATCAAGCGCAATGCGACGCGCCGTCAGGAGAGCATCTTCAGCAGCAATTCTTTGCGTAGCTTCCTCTTGCGCCTTCTCCATGTCAGATTGTTTCAAGAGGATCTCTGTCCAGTTTTGGCTCACTTGTTCCCGGCTGGCAGTCAACTCTTGGAGGGCCTCGGCGTACCAGACTTGCATTTGTTCGACGCGCCTCTGAAAATCTGCTTCGGCCGCCTCGACAACTGCCATTCTGGAATCTGCTTTCTGTTTCCGAGCACGGTGAAGTGCCTGGAGCTTGCGGAAATTTTCGCCTATGGCCTGAAGGAGCTAATCCTCTTCAGATTTGCCACTGCTGGCGCTTGGGTCATCAACAATCTCGAGCCCAGCAGCGGTGATGATTTCTTCATCAAAGACTTCCCCTTCGGCCGGTGCCCCAACGCTTGCCGTCCCCGGCAAGTTGACAAATAGGTTCTCGCCAACTTTGAGATATTTGCTGGATGAGGGGACTTCGGATGTCGACAGTTGATCATCAGCAACCGCCTCACCAGTAGCAGGGGCTCCGTGGCCGGCGCAGCGCCTGGTGCTCCTGCGGCAGGAATGCCATCAGTACGGTCACCAGCCTCCTTGCCGCCCTCTTCAGTAGACTCCTTGGCGGGTTCCTCCTGTGCAGTCTTGGCGGCCTCATCGGCAAAAGCACCGCCGGCTTCTACAGTGGCATCCATGGCGGCCTCGCTGGCAGCGATTTTGTCGGCTTCGGCGGCAACATCCCTGGCGGTCTCCTCGATGACAGCGTCGATGTCCATGTGTTCCATCTCAGGGAATTCTAAAGGACAAGGAAGAGAAACATAATGAGATCAAGATTGAAGTTCAAGAAGACAAAAGAAAGAGAGATAAAGGAAAGAATAGCAAGCGCACTGAGGCAATTGGTTACCTGCATCGGGCTGTCGAGAGGTGGCCTCGCTCCTCCCGGCAACCTCGGTTGCCGGGGTAGGATGCCAGTATCCATGGTTGTCGGCTCCTCCTCAACCAAGACAAGCTTGTCGGTGTGATCTCTTGCCGGGGATGCGCTTGAGGGCGATGTGGTTGACAGAGGTGGCGCAACGAGGGTATCTCCTGATAACTCCCTTTGTTGCTGTCCTTCTCCTGCAAGCCCAAAGATATCAGCGGCAAGGATAGGAACCTCAGCATTCCCCAACGGAAAAAGAGTAATGAACTTACGCTGGGGGCTGCGCTGGGGGCTGCGTCGAGGACTAAGATCCAGGCTGATGGTAGTAGTTTCCGGCGCGCTCGTGAAGCCTGCCGGGGGCTCGTCGCCCGTGGAAGTCTTTGCCCTCTTCGCCATCCTCTCCGTCAAGGTTTCTGCATCACTGCGGAGACAATACAAGCAAGTCAATAAGATTGATCCACAATTTGGAAGATAAAGGCTGTGGCAAGATACTCACTCTTCCTCTTCTCGCTCCGGACTGAAGCCGGAGATGTCGAAATCGACCTTTGTTGCAGTGTCTGTGTGGGGAGGCGGAGGAGGGGTCCTAGGTCGCTTGGCTGTAGCAGGCACGGGGGGTTGGCGTGTTTACGCCACCTCAGCCTCTGGTGCGGTAGTGCGAGACACCCCTGCCGCCTCAGCAGTCGCCGCTGGTGTGGGTCTCGCACACCGCGCAGGTTGCTGTCGAACTCCTTGCCGCGGCGCAGTCTTGCCGGCCACTTCCTTGCCGGGAGCCTTGCTGCTCGAGGAAGGATGGCTTGCCGGGATGCCAGATGCAGCCTTTCGAAGAACACGCTTTGTCTTCTTCGGGGCTGGAAGCTCTTCTTGCGGTTCTTCTTTGGCCGCGTCTTCGTCGGACGAGCTCTCAGCGGCTGTGCTGCTCTGTCCCCCGGCAGCCTTGTCCTTCCCGGCAGGATTTTCTTCCACCACCACCTCTGCGTCACTGGTTTCCCATTCTGTGAAGCCAGCGCTGCCAGCCTCCGCAGCACGATTCGCCTCCTTCGCCCTAGTGGCGATGTATGCCACCTCTTAGTCGGTGGTGGCTCGGATGTGGTCTGCTTCTTCCTGGACGGCCCTCTCCGTCAAGTTATCAAAGAACTTTTGTGCCTCTTCCTCGAATGGCTCAACCCATGTCGCGTCGAGACTGTGGGCGTTGAACAGTGGCATGGTGGCGATAATCGACCCCAGGGCAGAGTTGTTGCACAGAGGGACAATTCTTGCCGTCAACTGATGCTTGTTGTCGCGCTGGAATAGCCTTTGACGGAGAGCGCCAAGTTGCATGGCAGTCAAATTGTTGTTCAATCCGGGGCGCAGTCTCATGACGTCTGCTGCGTTTCGGTATTCCCAAGCTGGTCTCCCTTTATTCTGCAAGGGGGCAATGCGGCGGTGGAGGAAATCGAAGCCAATCATCTCCATTGTTAGCCCGGCAGCTTTCAGGCAAAGGATCCTGGTGGTGGTGATTGTGAGTTTTTCATCTTCAGCAGCGAGATCGCTCTAGCCACTGCCGCGGACCGCTTTCTGCTGTCGAGGCAGACAGAACGGATGGGGATCTGCTTCCTTGATCTAGCACCACTCAGCCCGCCATTCGTCCCACTTCTCGCGGTAAACCCCTTCTAGGTATATTTCCTTATTCCAAGCCCTTGGAATCCAGGCGATAGAACCAGGGAGGGCCTCCCCTTTTTGGATGCGAGGGAAAAAGTAGTGGCGGAAAAGGGCAGTATTGGGAACCACTCCGGCAAAATTCTCACAAAGATGAGCAAAGATGGACATGCACAGTACCGCATTCGGCGTGAAATCAAGAAGATGGAAGCCGTATGTGTACATAATGTCGTTGAAGAAGTCAGAAAATGGGGGACAGAGCCCGCAATAGAAATAAGCAGCAAAGAAGGGATATCTGTCTGACCTGCTCTTGGAGCAAGAACCTGGAATCACGCAAGTGGCGGGGTGAGCCTGCGCCTCCCTCACCCACATACACTGGTACCGCCCCTTCAGAGCTTTCGCATCAAGCGACGGGGCGAAGACGACGTGCTTCTTCCACATCTTCGCCAGCTCGCTCTCCGGGACATCGGCTTTCGTCTCCTTGCCCTTGCCTTTGCTGGCATTGGGTGGCATGACGGATGCAGGGGCGGAAGCCGGGGATGGAGCGGGCGTGGAGGTGACGGGCGGATGAGGGAAAGCTTTGCTCTGAGCTCAAGAGAAGGAAGGCAATGGCGGCGGCCAGATTGAGAAGAAGAGGGAGGTAAATAGGTTGTGCCTTTTGCAGTTTCCCTTTTTTATGGGGAAGGTGCGAGGCCGCCTCTTTTACTCCCCAATGTGAATGCGCCTCTGCAGGCGCGTTGCAGTTGCAGCCTTTGACGCACGCTTCCCACGTCGCGCGTTCAGCGCGCGTAGTGGGGGGCACAGTAAACGGGATATTTATGAGCAGTTAATTCCCTACCTCGTGTGCTCGTGCACTGTTTGGGCCTAGCCCAACAACGCCTCGCACTCGTGTGTGGCCTAGGCCCGGGGGCTCCTGTCGGTGTACTAAGTATTGGGCCATTAGTACCCCGTACTTGTGCACGGGCAGTTGTAGACATACTCGCGGCAAGGCTTGTCGGGGAACAGTTCAAGGTTGACTCAGGCTACCAAAGAAATTCTCAAGTCAAAGATCTGAGGATCAGCAGATAAGAAGAGCTAGAATCCGAAAGCCAGCTTCCCTGGCAAGATCTTGCCGGGGTGGTCTGCGAAGCCCGGCAAGATTCGGCACCCGGCAAGGTTCGGCGCCCGGCAAGATTCTGTTGCTGTGCCACCGCTCTGGCACAGCAACAAGCCCGACATTCTGGGTCCTTCTTTGGATGCGTGGCAACGCGCCAGTGGAGGAGAGCTTAAGCGGTGCTGATGGTATGGCCCCTTTTTCCATCCCCAAGAAAGTGGGGACACCTAAACGGACACCTCATGGTGCATTAAATGCGTTCGTCCTAATCCGTCAGTGGTTAGGTATGATGACCCTGTAGCTACTTTACACCTCAATGTATGTACATTTTGCCACTGTGGTGACCCCTTCAAGCGTATAAAAGGAGGCCCAAGGCAACTGCTACAGGGGAGGAGGATCTTCTAGCCCATTCTGCATGCGTAGCTGCTCTTTGAACGTACTGTTCATCGCAAGCGCTCCTGGAACCTGGGCTCAAGAACACTCATAATAAAACAAGGCAGGAGTAGGGTTTTACGCTGATTAGCGGCCCGAACCTGGGTAAAATCGCCCCGCGTCGATCGTTGGTTCTGCTCTTTGCGCATACCTCTCCCCCTGCCGAATCGTAAAGGGATTCCTTGAGGGTCCCATAGGTATCGCACGCCGACATCACGTTGGGTGCAAGTGTTTGATTGTTTGTGCAGGTGTTGGTGATTTGTGCGTTCTTGTCCTACTGGATTGATACCTTGGTTCTTAACTGAGGGAAATACTTACCTCTACTGTGTTGCATCACCCTTTCCTCTTCAAGGGAAAAAACAATGCAAGCTCAAGAAGTAGCAGGGTACACGGGAATTTCATCTAGTCACTTTCATTATGTTGGTTTGATTCGTGTTCGCTACTTTGATAATTTGATATGTGGATGGAGCGGTGCTTGGGTGTTGTTCTTACTTGAACAAACCTGCCACTTATGGTAACCCCCTCGCAAGCATCCGCAACTATGAGAAAAGTATTAAGATAAAATCTAACCATAGCATTAAACATTTGGATCCAAATCAGTCCCTTATGAAGTAGCGCATAAACTAGGGTTTAAGCTTCTATCACTCTAGCAACCCATCATCTAATAACTACTCCACAATGCATTCCCTTAGGCCCAAATATGGTGAAGTGCCATGTAGTCGACGTTCACATGACACCACTAAGGGAATCACAACATACATATCATCAAAATATCGAACACATATCAAGTTCACATGATTACTTGCAACATGACTTCTCCCATGACCTCAAGAACAAAAGTAACTACTCACAAATGATAATCATGCTCAAGATCAGAGGGGTATTAAATAGCATAATGGATCTGAACATATAATCTTCCAACAAATAAACCATATAGTAATCAACTACAAGATGTAATCAACACTACTAGTCACCCACAGGTACCAATCTGAGGTTCCGGTACAAAGATTGAACACAAGAGATGAACTAGGGTTTGAGAGGAGATGGTGCTGTTGAAGATGTTGATGGAGATTGGCCTCCCAAAGATGAGAGGGTTGTTGGTGATGATGATGGCTTCGATTTCCCCCTCCGGGAGAGAAGTTCCCCGGCGAAATCGCTCCACCGGAGGGCAAAAGTGCTCCTGCCCAAGTTCCGCCTCGAGATGGCGGTGCTCCGTCCCGAAAGTCCTTCCCTTATTTTTCTAGGTCAAAATGACCTATATACCAGAAGATGGGCACTGGAGGTGGGCTAGGCTGAGCACAACCCACCAAGGCGCGCCTGGGGGGCCTGGGGCCCCCTGGTGTCTTGTGCTCACCAGGTGGCCCCCTCCGATAGTTATTTGCTCCTTTATTCTTCATATATTCCAAAAAAAAATTTCCGTAAATTTTCAGCTCATTTGAAGATGTTAAGAATAGGTGCCCTGACGTAGCTTTTTCAGGTCTAGAATTCTAGCTACCGGCATTCTCCCTCTTTGTGTAAACCTTGCATATTATGAGAGAAAAGGCTTAGAATTACTCCATAAAGCATTATTACACATAAAAACATTATAAATAATAGTATGAAAACATGATGCAAAATGGACGTATCAACTCCCCCAAGCTTAGACCTCGCTTTTCCTCAAGCGGAAACCGAAATCAAAAAACATGTCCACATGCTTAGAGAGAGAGCTGTCGAGAAAAACAAAATACGGACATAGAAGCATCATGCTTATTATTATAACAGCAAAGAACTTTAACATAAAACTTTATCACAAAACTTTATCATAAAACTTCTCATGAACAAGTAACAATTCATCACAACATCGAAGTAAAAGCATAAATTCTATTGAGAACCAACAAACTATGTTCTCAGTCAACTTTGCAATTACAATTCATCATATTTTCAGGAAGGGTCTTGTATCGAAGCCTTTTGGCAAGTCCACATACTCAACCATCATTTAATCTTCTATGATTGCTAACACTCACAGCATACCCATGAGCAAAATGTTTCAACCGGGCACATGGAAAGATAGGGGCTTATAGTTTCGCCTCCCAATGTATTCACGTCGAGGGTGATGTCAACAATAATAACTCATGCTCACTCATATCCAACTGGATATATGTGCCTAGATCTTTCCTCACCACATGATGCTTGCAAAAAGAGAAAATAAAAAGGAATAGGGAAGAATACTTTGACTCTTGCATAAAAGTAAATACATAAAAGTAAAATATAGGCCCTTCACAGAGGGAAGCAGAGGTTGTCATGTGCTTTTAGGTTTGCATGCCAAATCCCTTAATGCAAAAGAACGTCATGTTATATTACCCCTTATGATAGCAACCTTTATTATGCAGTCCATCGCTTTTATTACTTTGCCATCACAAGTTCGTACAACGCTCAATTTTCTCTTACACTAAATGATCAAACACATTTAGAAGCAATTTTTATTGCCTTATTGCATCGATGACAACTTACTTGAAGGATCTTACTCAATCCATAGGTAGGTATGGTGGACTCTCAAAATAGGATTTTGGGTTTAAGGGTTTTTGGATGCACAAGTAGTATCTCTACTTAGTGCGGAGTTTTTGGCTAGCAAAGATATTGAGCAAGCACCACATGTTGAAGGATCTATGACAATATAACTTCTAGGTGAATATGAACAAACATAAATCATTATGTTCTCTTCCTTGTCCAACGTCAACAATTTTGACATATAATATTTCATGGGGGCTCACAATCATAAAAGATGTCCAAGATAGTGTATTTGCATGTGCATCTTCTCTTCCCTTATTAATTCTTTCATGAATTGCATCATTGACCAATGCTATGTTTGTCAACTTTCAACAAATTTTACCACTTGTACTTTTCCTTATATGATCTCATTACTTACCATAAGATTAGCATATTATCTTTTTCATTATTTCCCTCTTTTTTATTGAAACTTAAAAGTAAAGAAACAAAACTCAAACTACTCTTTATTATATATCTCGCACATGATTACATAGATAGATAGATCACTAAGCAAGCACTCAAAAATAGATCGAACTAAACATTTATTCAACTAAATCATAGGATAACTAAAGATCGAATAAGATAGATAAAGGAAAAGAAAGTGATGGTGATACGATACCAGGGCACCTCCCCCAAGCTTGGCACAAGCCAAGGGAAGTGCACATACCATGTACTCAAGTCTCCTTTGGTCGGGAAGATGATGATGCTGATGGTGATGTAGGAGTGTCACACTTCAGGCTCAGGAGGTACTCCAATCCACGAATGATGCTCCAGAGGGCGATGATTTTCTCTTGCAACAGAATATTTTCACGAGTGAGATATTTATTTTGAACATGAGCCGTTTCAATGGTCCTAAAGGGTTCAATTTCAGTAGGGGTAAGATGATCGTAGTATGGTTGAAGGATATCATCTTCTTATGCTGGAACGGCCTGCCCTACTACTGGAGCTTGATCTCCCGCAGCTTCCTTGACCTTGTCCCCCTTGATGGTTTCCTTTGGTTCCTCTCTCTTTAGTTCTATCTTCATCAACCAAGCATCCTCTTCTACTTTGTTGGAGGAGGGAGAAGACATGATGCCTGGCTTGGCAGATCTGACAGAAAACAGCACGAAACAAGAACAGAGAATTTCTCTGTGATGCGGTGGTCAATACATTCGGGGGGTATATAAAGATTTTTTATCTTGGGAAACAAGCAAACGAGAGGAAAACGGAGTCGGGAAGGTTCCCGAGGTGGGCACAACCCACCTGGGCGCGCCAGGCAAGGCAGGCGCGCCCTGGTGTATCGTGCCCTCCTCGGTTGCCTTCCTGGTTATTTCTTATTTTCCTAATTTTTATAATATTCCAAAACTGACAGAAAATATTTTTGCGGATTTTTCGGTGTCCGTTTACTTAGCGTATCACGTACCTCCTCTTTTTCAATATTCTGGAGTGTTCCGGAAGGTTTCTTTTATGTGTTCCTCCGGTGTCATGGTTTGGATCATATTTGTTTCAACATTAATAGGTGTACCTGAGATATAGTGTTTAATTCTTTGCCCATTGACCACCTTTGGATTAGTACCTTCGGCATTATTGATCTTAATAGCTCCAGAACGATAAACATCTTCGATCATATAAGGTCCTTCCCATTTGGAAAGAAGTTTTTCTGCAAAGAATCTAAAACGAGAGTTGTACAAAAGAACATGTTCACCCACTTTGAATTCCCGCTTTTGGATTCTTTTGTCATGCCATCTTTTAACTTTTTCTTTAAACAGTTTGGCATTTTCATAAGCTTGGGTTCTCCATTCATCTAGTGAGCTAATATCAAATAACCTCTTTTCACCAGCAAGCTTGAAGTCATAATTAAGTTCTTTAATTTCCCAATATGCTTTATGTTCTAACTCAAGAGGCAAATGACAAGCTTTTCCATAAACCATTTTATACGGAGACATACCCATAGGATTTTTATATGTTGTTCTGTAGGCCCAAAGTGCATCATTTAATTTCTTAGACCAATTCTTTCGGGACCTATTAACCGTTTTTTGTAATATTAGTTTTATTTCTCTATTGCTAAGTTCAACTTGACCACTAGATTGAGGATGATAGGGTGATGCAATTCTATGGTTGACAACATATTTAGCAAGCATTTTACGGAAAGCACCATGAATAAAGTGTGAACCACCATCAGTCATTAAATATCTAGGGACTCCAAACCTTGGGAAAATAACTTCTTTAAGCATTTTAATGGAAGTGTTATGATCAGCACTACTAGTTGGAATAGCTTCTACCCACTTAGTAACATAATCAACAGCAACCAAAATATGTGTATACCCATTAGAGGAAGGGAAAGGTCCCATATAATCAAAACCCCAAACATCAAATGGTTCAACAACAAAAGAATAATTCATAGGCATTTCCTGATGCTTACCGATATTACCTATCCTTTGGCATTCATCACAAGATAAAACAAACTTACGGGCATCCTTGAAGAGAGTAGGCCAATAAAAACCAGATTGCAATACCTTGTGAGCAGTTCTATCTCCCGCATGATGCCCTCCATAAGCTTCAGAGTGACATTTCGTAGGATTTGTTCCTATTCATGCTCAGGTACACAATGTCTAACAATACCATCTACTCCTTCTTTATAAAGATGTGGGTCATCCCAAAAGTAATGTCTTAAATCATAGAAGAATTTTTTTTCTTTTGTTGGTATGTGAAACTAGGTGGTATATATTTAGCAACAATGTAATTAGCATAGTCAGCATACCAAGGAGTATTATGAAAAACATTTATTGCAGGTAGTTGCTCATCAGGAAAGTTATCATCAATAAATAGTGGGTCATCAAGAATATTCTCTAACCTAGACAAGTTATCAGCTACGGGGTTCTCAGCTCCTTTTCTATCAGTAATATGTAAATCAAATTCTTGTAACAAAAGAACCCACCTAATGAGTCTAGGTTTAGCATCTTTCTTTTCCATAAGATATTTTATAGCAGCATGATTAGTGTGAACAATTACTTTGGAATCAATAATATAAGATCTGAATTTGACACAAGCAAACACAATTGCTAAAAATTCTTTTTCAGTAGTAGCATAATTTCTTTGGGCACTGTCTACGGTTTTGCTAGCATAATGAACAACATTTAATTTCTTATCAACTCTTTGTCCTAGAACAGCACCAACAACATAATCATTAGCATCACACATAATTTCAAAAGGCAAGTTCCAATCAGGTGGTTGAACAATAGGTGCAGAAGTTAAGGCTTTCTTAAGTGTTTCAAAGGCTTCTACACAATCATCATGGAAAAAAAATGGAACATCCTTTTGTAAAAGATTTGTAAGAGGCCTAGAAGTTTTAGAGAAGTCTTTAATAAACCTCCTATAGAAACTAGCATGACCAAGGAAACTACGAATACCTCTAATATCTTTAGGACATGGCATTTTCTCAATTGCATCAACTTTAGCTTTATCCACCTCAATACCTCGTTCAGAAATCTTATGCCCCAAGACAATACCTTCATTAACCATAAAGTGGCACTTCTCCCAATTCAAGACAAGATTAGTTTTCTCACATCTCTGTAAAACTCGATCAAGGTTGCTTAAGCAATCATCAAAAGAAGTTCCATAAACAGAAAAATCATCCATGAAAACCTCAACAATCTTTTCACAAAAATCAGAGAATATAGCAGTCATACATCTTTGAAAGGTAGCAGGTGCATTGCATAAACCAAAAGGCATACGTCTATAAGCATAAGTTCCAAATGGGCAAGTAAAGGTGGTTTTCTCTTGATCAGGTTGTGAAACAGGTATTTGAGAAAAACTAGAATATCCATCAAGAAAACAAAAGTGTGTGTGCTTAGATAATCTTTCTAGCATTTGATCAATAAAAGGCAGAGGGTAATGATCTTTTCTAGTTGCTTTATTTAATTTTCTGAAATCAATTACCATTCTATAGCCAATGACAATTCTTTGTGGAATAAGTTCATTTTTATCATTAGGAACAACAATAATAGCTCCCTTCTTAGGGACACGATAAATGGGACTTACCCATCTACTATCAACTATGGGATAGATTATATCTTCTTCCAAAAGCTTTAATATTTCAGTTCTTACCACTTCCTTCATCTTAGGATTCAAACATTGTTGGTGATCAACAACGGGTTTAGCATCAGGTTCCATATTAATTTTGTGCTGACAGAGAGTGGGACTAATGCCCTTAAGATCATCAACTGTATATCCAATAGTAGCACGGTGCTTCTTCAGAATTTTTAATAATCTTTCTTCTTCATGTTCTGAAAGGTTAGCACTAATAATAACAGGATATATCTTTTTCTCATCAAGATAAGCATATTTCAAAGTGTCTGGCAATTGTATTAATTCAAACACAGGATCACCTTTAGGTGGAGGAGGACCTCCTAGAGTTTCAATAGGCAAATTGTGTTTGAGCAGAGGCTGTTGTTCAAAGAAAATTTTATCTATTTCATTTCTTTCATGCATATGCATATCATTTTCATGGTCTAGCAAATATTGTTCTAGTGGATCAGGAGGAGGCATAGCAATAGAAGCAAGACCAATTATTTCATCCTTACTAGGTAATTCTTTCTTATGAGGTTGTCTACTAAACTTGGAGAAATTAAACTCATGAGACTCATCACCAAAGCTAACACCGACAGTTTGTTTCTCACAATCTATTTTAGCATTAACGGTGTTCAAGAAAGGTCTACCAAAGATAATGGGACAAAAGTCATCTTGTGGGGAACCAAGAACTAGAAAATCAGTAGGGTATTTTATTTTCCCACACAAGACTTCAACATATCTAACAATCCCAAGTGGTGTGATGGTGTCTCTATTAGCAAGTTTAATAGTAACATCTATGTCTTCTATTTCAGCGGGTGCTATGTCATCCATAATTTCTTGGTATAAGGTAAAAGGAATAGCACTCATGCTAGCACCTAAGTCACATAAACCATGATAACAATGATCTCCTATTTTAACTGAGACAACAGGCATGCCAACAACAGGTCTATGTTTATCTTTTTCATCGGGCTTAGCAATTCTAGCAGCTTCATCACAGAAGTAAATAACATGCCCATCAATATTTTCCACCAGGAGATCTTTAACCATAGCAACACTATGTTCTACTTTAATTTTACCAGAAGGTTTAGGTGCTTTAATATTACTCTTGCGAACCACAGTTGATACCTTAGCATGTTCCTTTATCCTAACAAGGAAAGGTGGGTTTTCAATATAAGCAGTAGGCACAACTGGATCAACATTTTAAATAATAGTTTCATCTCTAGCTTTAACCGGTTCTTTAATTTCTTCTTTAATAGGTGGATGGTATTTAAACAACTTCTCCTTAGGGAGATCAACATGACTAGCAAAAGATTCATAAAAAGAGGCTACTATCTCAGAGTCAAGTCCATATTTAGTGCTAAACTTGTGAAAAGCATCGGTATTCATAAAAGATTTAACACAATCAAACTCAAGCTTAATACCTGACTCTTTACCTTCGTCGAGTTCCCAATCTTCAAAGTTGCATTTAATTCTTTCTAAAAGATCCCACATGAATTCAATAGTCTTCTTCATAAAATAACTAGTACAAGAAGTATCGAGCATGGATTGATCATCACGAGAAAGCCGAGCATAGAAGTTCTGAATAATAATTTCTCTCGAGAGCTCATGATTGGGGCATGAATATAACATTGACTTAAGCCTCCCCCAAGCTAGAGCGATACTTTCTCCTTTACGAGGCCAAAAATTATATATATAATTCCGATCACGATGAACTAGATGCATAGGGTAATTTTTTTGGTGAAATTCCAATTTCAATTCATTCCAGTTTCAAGATCCAATATCATTGCATAGCCTATACCATGTCAATGATTTTCCCTTCAAAGATAAAGGGAAAACCTTCTTCTTAGCTTCATCTCCGGGCAAACCTGCAAGCTTAAATAATCCACAAATTTCATCCATATAGATCAAGTGCATATCAGGATGTTTGGTTCCATCTCCTGCATAAGGATTAGCTAGCAGTTGTTCTATCATACCCGAAGGAATTTCATAACCAATATTTTTAGTAGGTGCAGTAGGTTGAGGGGCAACTAATTGTGCTTCCGGTCGAGGTGAAGATACCCCGAACAAACCCCTCAAAGGATGGTTTTCCATAGTAGCAAGTGACAATAAATTTCAGCACGCAGTAATAATTTTTCCTTACCAAGAGCTCTTCACTCCCCGGCAACGGCACCAGAAAAGAGTCTTGATGACCCACAAGTATAGGGGATCAATCGTAGTCCTTTCTATAAGTAAGAGTGTCGAACCCAACGAGGAGCAGAAGGAAATGAGAAGTGGTTTTTAGCAAGGTATTTTCTGCAAGCACTGAAATAGTCGGTAACAGGTAGTTTGATAGCAAGATAATTTGTAATGGACAAGTAACGGTAACGGTAAATAAAGTGCAGCAAGGTAGCCCAATCCTTTTGTGGCAAATGACAGACCAAAACGGTCTCTTATAATAAGCAAAGCATTCTTGAGGGTACACGGGAGTTTCATCTAGTCAGTTTCATCATGTTGGTTTGATTCGTGTTCGCTACTTTGATAATTTGATATGGGTGGACCGGTGCTTGGGTGTTGTTCTTACTTGAACAAACCTCCCACTTATGATTAACCCCCTCGCAAGCATCCGCAACTACTAGAAAAGTATTAAGATAAAATCTAACCATAGCATTAAACATTTGGATCCAAATCAGTCCCTTACGAAGTAGCGCATAAACTAGGGTTTAAGCTTCTATCACTCTAGCAACCCATCATCTAATAACTACTCCACAATGCATTCCCTTAGGCCCAAATATGGTGAAGTACCATGTAGTCGACGTTCACATGACACCACTAAGGGAATCACAACATACATATCATCAAAATATCGAACACATATCAAGTTCACATGATTACTTGCAACATGACTTCTCCCGTGACCTCAAGAACAAAAGTAACTACTCACAAATGATAATCATGCTCAAGATTAGAGGGTTATTAAATAGCATAATGGATCTGAACATATAATATTCCACCAAATAAACCATATAGTAATCAACTACAAGATGTAATCAACACTACTAGTCACCCACAGGTACCAATCTAAGGTTCCGGTACAAAGATCGAACACAAGAGATGAACTAGGGTTTGAGAGGAGATGGTGTTGTTGAAGATGTTGATGGAGATTATCCTCCCAAAGATGAGAGGGTTGTTGGTGATGACGATGGCTTCGATTTCCCCCTCCGGGAGGGAAGTTCCCCGGCGGAATCGCTCCACTGGAGGGCAAAAGTGCTCCTGCCCAAGTTCCGCCTCGAGATGGCGGCGCTCCGTCCCGAAAGACCTCCCCTTATTTTTTTTCTAGGTCAAAATGACCTATATACCAGAAGATGGACACCGAAGGTGGGCTAGGCTGAGCACAACCCACCAGGGCATGCCTGGGGAGCCTGGCATGCCCTGGTGTCTTGTGCTCACCAGGTGGCCCCCCTCCGGTAGTTATTTGCTCCATTATTCTTCATATATTCCAAAATAAGTCTCCGTAAATTTTCAGCTCATTTGGAGATGTGCATAATAGGTGCCCTGACGTAGCTTTTTCAGGTCTAGAATTCCAGCTGCCGGCATTCTCCCTCTTTGTGTAAACCTTGCATATTATGAGAGAAAAGGCATTAGAATTACTCCATAAATCATTATTACATATAAAAACATTATAAATAATAGTATGAAAACATGATGCAAAATGGACGTATCAGATCCATTAGGGCCACAGACAAAGGAGAGCATTTTGGCGCCGCGAAAAGGGCACAGGATCAGTGGCAGGGGCGCGCGACGTCGGCGTGCGCTTGGTCGCCGAGGAAGAGGATTCCGGGGATGGAGATGGATATTGACTGAATTGTGTGGAGGAAGGTGATGGTGGGTCCACGTCCAAGTAAAAATCAGCTAGTGGAGTGCTGCCGTTTTCTGAACGTTGGTCCAGTTCGACACAGCCGTTGGGACATATCCGTCGCACTCCATCTGGACAACGAACGCTGTCAACTGGGCCTAATGGTTGGTCGTACTGACAATTGGGACAGGCTTCACGTGTGTTCGTGAAAATACAGATGGGAATACAGCTCACTGTCTGAATCTCTGATACGTCCATTTTGCATCATGCTTTTATATTGATATTTATCGCATTATGGGCTGTTATTACACATTATACCACAATACTTATGCCTTTTCTCTCTTATTTTATATGGTTTACATGAAGAGGGAGAATGCCGGCAGCTGGAATTCTAGACTAGAAAAGGAGCAAATATTAGAGACCTATTCTGCACAACTCCAAAAGTCCTAAAACTTCACGAAGAATCATTTTGGAATATATAAAAAATATTGGGTGAATAAAGCACCAGAGGGGGGCCACCAGCCATCCACAAGGGTGGGGGGCACGCCCCCTGCCTTGTGGGCCACCTGGCAGGCCCCCGATGCCCATCTTCTGCTATATGGTGTGTTTTGACCTGGAAAAAATCAGAAGGAAGCTTTCGGGATGAAGCGCCGCCGTCTCGAGGCGGAACTTGGGCAGAACCAATCTAGGGCTCCGGCGGAGCTGTTCTGCCGGGGAAACTTCCCTCCCGGAGGAGGAAATCGAAGCCATCGTCATCACCAACGATCCTCTCATCAAGAGGGGGTCAATCTCCATCAACATCTTCACCAGCACCATCTCCTCTCAAACCCTAGTTCATCTCTTGTATCCGATCTTTGTCTCAAAACCTCAGATTGGTACATGTGGGTTGCTACTAGTGTTGATTACTCCTTGTAGTTGATGCTAGTTGGTTTATTCGGTGGAAGATCATATGTTTAGATCCTTAATGATAATTAATACTCCTCTGATTATGAACATGAATATGCTTTGTGAGTAGTTACGTTTGTTCCTGAAGACATGGGAGAAGTCTTGTTATAAGTAATCATGTGAATTTGGTATTCGTTCGATATTTTGATGAGATGTATGTTGTCTTTCCTCTAGTGGTGTTATGTGAACGTCGACTACATGACACTTCACCATGATTTGGGCCTAGGGGAAGGCATTGGGAAGTAATAAGTAGATGATGGGTTGCTAGAGTGACAGAAGCTTAAACCCTAGTTTATGCGTTGCTTCGTAAGGGGCTGATTTGGATCCATATGTTTCATGCTATGGTTAAATTTATCTTAATTCTTCTTTCGTAGTTGCGGATGCTTGCGAGAGGGGTTAATCATAAGTGGGAGGCTTATCCAAGGAAGGGCAGCACCCAAGCATCGGTCCACCCACATATCAAACTATCAAAGTAACGAACGCGAATCATATGAGCATGATGAAAACTAACTTGACAACAATTCTCATGTGTCCTCGGGAGCGCTTTGCTTTATATAAGAGTTCATCCAGGCTTGTCCTTTGCTACAAAAAGGATTGGGCCACCTTGCTGCACCTTATTTACTTTTATTACTTATTACTCATTATGAATTATATTATCACACAACTATCTGTTACCGATAATTTCAGCGCTGGCAGAGAATACCTTGCTGAAAACCGCTTGTCATTTCCTTCTGCTCCTCATTGGGTTTGACACTCTTACTTATCAAAAGGACTACGATAGATCCCCTATACTTGTGGGTCATCAAGACTCTTTTCTGGCGCCATTGCCGGGGAGTGAAGCGCCTTTGGTAAGTGGAATTTGGTAAGGAAACATTTATATAGTGTGATAAAATTTACTGTCACTTGTCACTATGGAAAATAATCCTTTGAGGGGCTTGTTCAGGATATCTTCACCTCGACCAGAAGAGCAAAGAGTTGCTCCTCAACCTACTACACCTACTTAAAATATTTATTATGAAATTCCTTCGGGTATGATAGAGAAACTGCTAGCTAATCCTTATGCAGGAGATGGAACATTACATCCCGATATGCACATAATCTATGTGGATGAAGTTTGTGGATTATTTAAGCTTGCAGGTTTGCCCGAGGATGATGTCAAGAAGAAGTTCTTCCCTTTATCTTTGAAGGGAAAGGCATTGACATGGTATAGGCTATGTGATGATATTGGATCATGGAACTACAACCGATTGAAATGGGAATTTCATCAAAAAGTTTTATCCTATGCATCTAGTTCATCGTGATTAGAATTATATATATAATTTTTGGCCTCGTGAAGGAGAAAGTATCGCTCAAGCTTGGGGGAGGCTTAAGTCAATGTTATATTCATGCCCCAATCATGAGCTCTCAAGAGAAATTATTATTCAAAAAATTTATGCTCGGCTTTCTCGTACTGATCAATCCATGCTCGATACTTCTTGTACTGGTTCTTTTATGAAGAAGGATATTGAATTCAAATGGGATTTATTGGAAAGAATTAAATGCAACTCTGAAGATTGGGAACTCGACGAAGGTAAGGAGTCAGGTATAAACCTTAAGTTTGATTGTGTTAAATCTTTCATGGATACCGATGCTTTTCGTGATTTTAGCACTAAATATGGACTTGACTCTGAGATAGTAGCTTCTGTCTGTGAATCTTTTGCTACTCATGTTGATCTCCCTAAGGAGAAGTGGTTTAAATATCATCCTCCCATTGAAGTAAAAGTAGTAGAACCTATTAAAGTTGAAGAAGAAACTATTACTTATAATGTTGATCCTATTGTTCCTACTGCTTATATTGAGAAGCCACCTTTCCCTGTTAGAATAAAGGATCATGCTAAAGCTTCAACTGTGGTTCATAAGAGTAATATTAGAACACCTACACCCCTTGAACAAATTAAAGTTGAACCTAGTATTGCTATGGTTAAAGATCTCTTGGTTGATAATATTGATGGGCATGTTATTTATTTCTGTGATGAAGCTGCTAGGATTGCTAAACCCAATATTAAAGATAAACATAGACCCGTTGTTGGCATGCCTGTTGTTTCTGTTAAAATAGGAGATCACTGTTATCATGGCTTATGTGATGTGGGTGCTAGTGTGAGTGCAATTCCTTATACCTTATACCAAGAAATTATGAATGATATTGCACCTGCTGAGATAGAAGATATTGATGATACTATTAAGCTTGCCAATAGAGATACTATATCACCAATTGGGATTGTTAGAGATGTTGAAGTCTTGTGTGGGAAAATAAAATACCCTACTGATTTTCTTGTTCTTGGTTCCCCACAAGATGATTTTTGTCCCATTATATTTGGTAGACCTTTCTTGAACACTGTTAATGCTAAGATAGATTGCGAAAAGGATATTGTTACTGTCGGTTTTGGGGATGTGTCTCATGATTTTAATTTCTCTAAGTTTCGTAGACAACCCCATGATAAAGAATTGCCTAGTAAGGATGAAATTATTGGTCTTGCTTCTATTGCCGTGCCTCCTACTGATCCTTTAGAACAATATTTGCTAGACCATGAAAATAATATGTTTATGAATGAAAGAAGGGAAATAGATGAAATATTCTTTAATCAAGGGCCTATTTTGAAACACAATTTGCCTGTTGAAATCCTTGGAGATCCTCCTCCACCCAAGGGTGATCCCGTGTTTGAGCTTAAACAATTACCTAATACTCTGAAATATGCTTATCTCGATGAAAAGAAGATATATCATGTTATTATTAGTGCTAACCTTTCAGAGCATGAAGAAAAGAAATTATTGAAAACTCTGAGGAAGCACCGTGTAGCTATTGGATATACTCTTGATGATCTTAAGGGCATTAGTCCCACTCTATGTCAGCACAAACTTAATATGGAGCCTGATGCTAAACCAGTTGTTGATCACCAACGAAGGTTGAATCCTAAGATGAAGGAAGTGGTGAGAAATGAAATATTAAAGCTTCTGGAGGCAGGTATAATTTATCCTATTGCTGATAGTAGATGGGTAAGTCCTGTTCATTGTGTCCCTAAGAAGGGAGGTATTACTGTTGTTCCTAATGATAAGAATGAATTGATTCCACAAAGAATTGTTACAGGTTATAGAATGGTAATTGATTTTTGCAAATTAAACAAAGCTACTAGAAAAGATCATTACCCTCTACCTTTTATTGATCAAATGCTAGAAAGACTATCCAAACATACACATTTTTGCTTTCTAGATGGTTATCCTGGTTTCTCTCAAATACATGTGTCAAAAGAGGACCAAGAAAAGACCACTTTTACTTGCCCTTTCGTTACTTTTGCTTATAGACGTATGCCTTTTGGTTTATGCAATGCACCTGCTACCTTTCAAAGATGTATGACTGCTATATTCTCTGACTTTTGTGAAAAGATTGTTGAGGTTTTCATGGATGATTTCTCCGTTTATGGAACTTCTTCTGATGATTGCTTAAGCAACCTTGATCGAGTTTTGCAGAGATGTGAAGAAACTAATCTTGTTTTGAATTGGAAGAAGTGCCACTTTATGGTTAATGAAGGTATTGTCTTGGGGCATAAAATTTCTGAAAGAGGTATTGAAGTTGATAAAGCTAAAGTAGATGCTATTGAAAAGATGCCGTGTCCTAAAGATATCAAAGGTATAAGAAGTTTCCTTGGTCATGCTGGTTTCTATAGGAGGTTTATTAAAGACTTCTCTAAAATTTCTAGGCCTCTCACTAATCTCTTGCAAAAAGATGTTCCTTTTGTTTTTTATGATGATTGTGTAGAAGTATTTGAAATACTTAAGAAAGCCTTGATTTCTGCACCTATTATTCAACCACCTGATTGGAATTTACCCTTTGAAATTATGTGTGATGCTAGTGATTATGTTGTTGGTGCTATTCTAGGGCAAAGAGTTGATAAGAAATTAAATGTTATCCATTATGCTAGTAAAACTCTAGACAGTGCCCAGAGAAATTATGCTACTACTTAAAAAGAATTTTTAGCAGTTGTATTTGCTTGTGATAAGTTCAGATCTTATATTGTTGATTCCAAAGTAACTGTTCACATTGATCATGCTGCTATTAAATATCTTATGGAAAAGAAAGATGCTAAGCCTAGACTTATTAGATGGGTTCTCTTGCTGCAAGAATTTGATTTGCACATTATTGATAGAAAGGGAGCTGAGAACCCTGTTGCAGACAACTTGTCTAGGTTAGAAAATGTTCTTGATGACCCACTGCCTATTGATGAAAGTTTTCCTGATGAGCAATTAGCTGTCATAAATGCTTCTCGTAATACTGCATGGTATGCTAATTATGCTAATTACATTGTTGCTAAATTTATACCACCTAGTTTCACATACCAGCAAAAGAAAAAGTTTTTCTATGATTTAAGACATTACTTTTGGGATGACCCACACCTTTATAAAGAAGGAGTAGATGGTGTTATTAGACATTGTGTACCTGAGCATGAACAGAAACAGATCCTACGCAAGTGCCACTCCGAGTCTTACGGAGGACACCATGCTGGAGATAGAACTGCACATAAGGTATTGCAATCTGGTTTTTATTGGCCTACTCTCTTCAAGGACGCTTGTAAGTTTGTCTTGTCTTGTGATGAATGCCAGAGAATAGGCAATATTAGTAGACGTTAGGAAATGCCTATGAACTATTCACTTGTTATTGAACCATTTGATGTTTGGGGCTTTGATTATATGGGACCTTTTCCTTCCTCTAATGGGTATACTCATATTTTAGTTGCTGTTGATTACGTTACTAAGTGGGTAGAAGCTATTCCAACTAGTAGTGCTGATCATAACACTTCTATTAAGATGCTTAAAGAAGTTATTTTTCCGAGGTTTGGAGTCCCTAGATATTTAATGACTGATGGTGGTTCACATTTTATTCATGGTGCTTTCCGTAAAATGCTTGCTAAATATGATGTTAACCATAGAATTGCTTCTCCATATCATCCTTAGTCTAGTGGTCAAGTAGAATTGAGCAATATAGAGATTAAATTGATTTTGCAAAAGACCGTTAATAGATCTAGAAAGAATTGGTCTAAGAAACTTGATGATGCATTATGGGCTTATAGAACTGCCTATAAAAACCCTATGGGTATGTCTCCGTATAAAATGGTTTATGGAAAAGCATGTCACTTACCTCTTGAACTAGAATATAAAGCTTATTGGGCTATTAAAGAGCTCAACTATGATTTCAAACTTGCCGGTGAGAAGAGGTTATTTGACATTAGCTCGCTTGATGAATGGAGAACCCAAGCCTATGAGAATGCCAAGTTGTTTAAAGAAAAAGTTAAAAGATGGCATGACAAGAGGATACAAAAGCGTGAGTTTAATGTAGGTGATCATGTTTTGCTATACAACTCTCGTTTAAGATTTTTTGCAGGAAAACTTCTCTCTAAATGGGAAGGTCCTTACATTATCGAGGAGGTCTATCGTTCCGGTGCCATCAAGATCAACAACGCTGAAGGCACAAATCCAAAGGTGGTAAACGGTCAAAGAATCAAACATTATATCTCAGGTACTCCCATAAATGTTGAGACCAATATTATTAATACCATAACACCGGAAGAGTACATAAGGGATACTTTCAGAACGTTTCAGACTCCGAAAAGGAATAGGTATGTGGTACGGTAAGTAAACCGACTCCAAAACGTTTCCAATGATAATTTTTCTCCATTCTGGAATATTTAAAAAATTAGGAAAATTAAAAGTAGTCCGAAAGATGCACGAGGAGACCACAAGGGTGGAGGGCGTGCCCCCCTGCCTTGTGGCCACCTCGTGTGCCCTCCGGACTCCGTTTTCTTGCACAATACTTCTTTTGGTCGGTAAAAATTCATTATATAATCTCTCAAAGATTTTGACCACTGTACCACGGCAAAATCCCATGTTTTTGTTTTGAGTTGCTTTTGCAGCAGATTTGGAGCAAGATGTCTTCACAAGAGTCAGTCGGGGAGAGTTGTGTCTCTCATCCGACGCCGGGCCCAAGAGCAAACAGCGAAGCTGACCACTTTGGGCAATCAACGAAGGAAGAGATGGAGGTCGATTTGAAAAGGGTGGATGCCATGGAGGAGGATCAAGAAGTTACCTCTCGTCTTCAAACTGGATTCATGCTGGAGGAACTTCAGAGCTCAGCAATACCAAATTCGGTCATCCCTCCCAATGCTAAATTTCTCTCTTATGAAAATATGAAAAAGAGTGTTGCATTTTCCCCCACAGCTATGAAACATCCAAGGGTGAATGGATCTCTAGCTGTCACGGGTAAACTCTGCAAGGAGGTAATGGATCTTAAGCAGCAAAATAATAGGCTCGAGGAGGAGAATCGCATCCTAAGGGGCATCATCGCCAAGAATATCACATCACCACCTCCGAAGAAAGAGACATAAATACATGGGTATGGGCACTCCCCTTGGCAACTGCCAAGCTTGGGGGAGGTGCCCCGGTATCGTATCACCATCACATCTTTACCTTTATCGCTTTTTCTTAGTTCGATCCTTTTGGTTATATCTTGATCTAGTAGAATAAAGTTTTAGTATGATCTAGCTTTGAGTTTTGTTTCAAGATTTATCTATGTAATCGAGTCCGTGAGTTATATATAATAAAGAGTAGTTTTGAGTTGAGGGCTTTGCTTCCTTGCTATGATCTTGAGGGAATTAAATAAAAGAAAGGAATAAAAAGATCATATATTGATCTTATGGAGAGTAATGACTTCACATATAAAGAGTATGATGGATAAAAGTTGTTGAGAGTTGACAAACATAGTTTTGGTCATTGTTGCAATTAATAGGAAGTAATAAAGAAAGAGAGGCTTCACATATAAATATACTATCTTGGACATCCTTTGTAATTATGAGCACTCATTAAAATATGACATGCAAAAAGTAGTTGTTGGACAAGGAAGACAACATAATGAGTTATGTTTGCTTATATCTTAATAGAAGTTATATTGTCATGGACCCTCCAACATGTTGAGCTTGCCTTTCCCTCTCATGCTAGCCAAATTCTTTGCACCAAGTAGAGATACTACTTGTGCTTCCAAACATCCCTTAAACTAGTTTTGCCATGAGTGTGACGCCCCCGGCTTAATCGTGCACTAACCATGCACACAAATGCACACGATCAAGCCTAAGGACTCACTTGAAGATATCACAACACAACTCTAAAACATAAATAAAGTCATACAAGCTTTATATTACAAGCCAGGGGCCTCGAGGGCTCGAATACATAAGCTCGCATACAAGCGTCAGCGGAAGCATCAGATATCTGAGTACAGATATAAAAGAAAGACAGATAAGCCTTTAAGAAGGCGGGGCAAAACAAAAGCTACGATCGAAAAGGCGCAGGCCTCCTGCCTGGGACCCTCCGAACCTACTCCTGGTCGTCAGCCAACTTGTAGTAGTAGCCATCCTCGGGGTGGTAGTAGTTGTGACGCCCCCGGCCTAATCGTGCACTAATCATACACGCAAATGCACACGATCAAGCCTAAGGACTCACGGGAAGATATCACAACACAACTCTAAAACATAAATAAAGTCATACAAGCTTTATATTACAAGCCAGGGGCCTCGAGGGCTCGAATACATAAGCTTGCGAACAAGCGTCAGCGGAAGCATCAGATATCTGAGTACAGATATGAAATAGAAACAGAAAGGCCTTTAGAAAGGCGGGGCAAAATAAAACACTACGATCGAAAGGCGAAGGCCTCCTGCCTGGGACCCTCCGATCCTACTCCTGGTCGTCAGTCAACTCGTAGTAGTATCCATCCTCTGGGTAGTAGTAGTAACGATCGTCGGGGCATCTGTCTCAGGGGGCTCCGTCCTCTGGTCACGTCAAACTGATATGGGGAGAAAAAGGAAAACAAAGCAACCGTGAGTACTCAGAAGTACTCAGCAAGCAAGGATCTACACTACATATGCAACATTATCAAGGGGAGGCTGTATATGTGGACTGGGCTGCAGAAATGCCAGAATAGAGAGAAGGCCTAGTCCTATCGAAGACTAGCATCTTCAGCGGTCTTGCAGCAGTAGAAGAGAGTAGAACAATACCATATAATGTAGCAGTAATAATATCAACCTCACCCAGAGATCCTTTCTCGACTCCCTGCGAGAAAGCAATCCCAGAGCCATACATTCATCAACCTCGTCCTGAGATCCCTTCTCGACTCCCTGCGAGAAGCAATCCCAGAGACATATATACAGGTCTTATCACAGGTATCCAGTTCTAAATTGTATCAATCAGGATACAACTCCGAGTGTCCTTTACCGTAGGACCGGCTATCGATAGAAGTGTTCTTCCCTGCAGGGCTGCACCAACTTACCCAACACGCTCGATTAACTTCGGCCGGACACACTTTCCTGGGTCATGCCCGGCCTCGGCCAAACAACACATCGCAACCCTACCTACAGCTCAGCAGAGAGGTCCCCGTCGGTCTACATCCTAAGCGCTCAGAGGTCTTGGGCCATCGCCCTGTGCACTCCGAGTCGTTGCGTGCAGGGGGAAGCCAGGCACCAGGGGGGCGCCGGTCCGTCCCGGCCGCAAGGCTGAACTAGACGTCTGACAGAGCTTTCGGCTGATGCTACGATGCAGAACGCCCATACTATGCCCACGTGATGGTTAGTGCTATCAGACCAGAGGCCTGCTCGGATCAAATATCCAAATCGTTAATGGACTAGGGCTTGCGGAAACGAGCAGAGACTCACGAAAGATGTGACCCCGTCGCCCCGTCTCGAGGACTTGCGGCAAGGGTTAAGAATGCCCGGCCGCGCCTCGTATTCACCACTCGGGCACCACACTGGCAACCCGCCTTCACATCACACGCGGGTACCCCTCAGGGTCGACCCGCCTTTCCAAGTAACATTGAAAAGTCCAAGTATCCGTGTGTCCATAACATCAGGGAATCCGAGGTATCACCCTCATTGAATTCCCACTCGATGTATCCGTCAAGGTGAACTAGGAGGAATCACCCTCACTGGGTCCACACTTGAGGTGTTGTACGACAGCGTCGTTATCGGAAGCGGTGAAGGAGGAATCACCCTCGATGACCACGACCGAATAACTACTCTACAGAGTTAACATCAGAAGTGCTACATGAGGTTTCACCCTCGACACTCGATAGTAACACTGCAGTGTCGTTACAACTAAGGGGGGTGATGTGCGGTGTCGGGTCCTGGTCTTCAATCCCATTGATCGGGTCTTCTGACGATCCAGCGCGGCAGTCGGGATAAGTGGGGTCACTGATAGGTCTCTACCCAGCCTAGACTAAACAGTTTAGGATATGTAGGTAATTATCAACAGCAGGTTACAATGAACAGGCTATGCATCAGAATAGGTAAAGCAGCAGCAGCAGCAGCAATTCTAATGCAAGCATGGGAAATTAGAATGGGCGATATCGGGATGATCAAAGGGGGGGCTTGCCTGGTTGCTCGGCGGCAAGGGCAAGGTCGTCAGTACTGGAACCAATCACCGGAGCTGCGTCGGCACCGGGCTCTATCGAGAGAGAAGAGGGGGAGGAAACAGTATAAATATTAAGCAAGCAAGTGCTACACAAAGTATGACATGACAATACGCAGTGCCGGGTGTGTCCTAACGTACGGTTGCACGTCACTGAGGAAGGAGGGATCCATCCGGGAATGTTTTCCCGGTTCCGGACATTTGTCAAACAGATGACCGGAGAGGAACGGTTGTATGTTCGGATAGTTAGAGACGTGTGGCGGACGAACGGACCGCGTATTCAGATTCATGTCGTCGTCCTGAGCAACTTTCATGTACAAAGTATTTTCATCAGAGTTACGGTTTAAAAGATATGATTTTCTAAAGTTTTAATTAATTTTCTGAATTTATTTAATCATTTAAATTAACATTATCCAGAACAGTGTTTATACTTTTTATACCCAGACTCAGCTAGCCCATTAGAATGACAGGTGGGTCCCGTAGACTGCTGAGTCAGCAGTCAACGGCTGACTGGTCAGCTGGTGAACAGTGTCGGTGGGCCCGGGTTGTCAGTGTCACTGTGTATTAAGCAGTGTTTAATTTAAACACTAACTAAACTAGTTAGTGTCCTGTGGCCCACGCGTCAGTGGGGTTAGGGGGGTCATTAGTGCTAACTAATGGGCCACGTCGGCGGCTAGCGCCGGCGCTACTCCGGCGGCTCCGGCGATCGCCGGCAGGCCGACTCCGGTCACGAGAGCAAGCGGGGGTAGGTCCTACGGGTTCAGGGAGAGGAGGCGCGTCGGATAGTGGCCTCGGGGTGGCCGGAGATGGCGTGCAACGGTGGCGGCGGCGAGCAGAGTGGCAGCGGCAGCACGGGCTCGCGCGGTCGTGGTGCTGTGGCTTGCAGTCGAGCGAACTGGGCGGCTAGGCGGCACTTACAGCGCTCCAGGGGCACGCGCGCACCCTCAGACGGAGCTTGAGGGCACGGCAACGATGAGCTCCCTGGCAATGGCGGACGGCGCGCGGGAGCTTGCAGGTCATCGGCTAGAGGACGAATGGGGCGATAGGGATAGGAGGAAGGGGAAGTGGAGCTCACGGCGAGCTCGATGCTGCACTCGGGGAAGCCGGACGAGGTCGAGGTTGGGCGGATCGACGGCGGTGATCCGCGGGCAGAGTCGAGGGGAAATGGACGATGGCGATGGCTTGGGGAGGCCTCTGCTCGCGTGCGTTGGCGAGGAGGTCGAGGACATCGAGGCGCAGCTCCTGGGCGCCTTCGCGGGGCTCGGGGAGGGCAGTGGGCGCGGATCGATGGCGGCGCGTCGGCGAGCTCGCACGGGCGAGAAGGAACAGAGAGGGGAGAGGTGAGGGGGGGTCATAGGCCCGGGGTGGTTGGGCTCTAGGGTTCCAGAGAGAGGGGGGGAATATAGCGGGGGTGGGGGGCTGGGCCGGCCTGGCGGGCTGAGGCCAGCTGGGCTAGGCCCCAGTCGGGGGGGGGGGGGTTCTTTCCTTTTATTTATTTTCCTTTTCTGTTTTCTCTTTTATTTTTATTCCAAAAGACTTTTGTAAAATATGAGACTTGCTCCATTATTTACAGTGCATTATCTGTCACTGCTAGAAATTGGTTTGGGGTCCATATCTTTTTGTTTGGATTTTATTTAAATTGAAAAAGGATTAAACAGTGTTATGTTGCTGTTGTTCCTTGTTGTTCGAGTCCTTTTACAATTCCAACAAATGTTGCAATCATTTTTATAAATGCTATGGGAATATTTGCAACATGATGCACATTTTAGTTTTCAGGTTCGGGCAACTTTTATTTTCCACTTTAGTTTTAATTTGAATTTTGAGTTAGAAGTTGAAATGCATTATGGTGCAAATGATGATCATGCACTGTTAATCATGCTGACTTGGCATAATCAAAAGGGGTGGTTACTGTAGTTAACCACTGGGGGTGTTACAGTAGTGATCGTCGACGGGGGCAGCTGTCTCAGGGGCTCCGCCATCTGGTTGCATCAAACGGATATGGGGAAAAAGAGGAAGCAAAGCAACCGTGAGTACTCATCCGAAGTACTCAGCAAGCAAGGATCTGCACTACATATGCAACATTATCAAAGAAAGTCTATATATGTGGACTGGGCTGCAGAAATGCCAGAATAGAGGGAAGGCCTAGTCCTATCGAAGACTAGCATCTTCATCGGTCTTGCAGCATTAGAAGAGTGTAGATCAGTACAATATATATAGCAGTAGTATTAATAAGTCTCAACCTCACCCAGAGATCCTTTCTCGACTCCCTGCGAGAAAGCAATCCCAGAGCCATACTATCCATTTCTCATCACAAGTATCCAGTTCTAGTTGTATCGATCGGGATACAACTCCGAGCGTCCATTACCGAGGATCCGGCTATGCATAGATGTTTTCTTCCCTGCAGGGGTGCACCAACTTACCCACCACTCTCGATTAACTCCGGCCGGACACACTTTTATGGATCATGCCCGGCCTCGGCCAAACGATACGCCGCAACCCGACCTAGGCTTAACAGAGAGGTCAGCACGTCGGACTAAACCTATGCCCCCAGGGGTCTTGGGGAATCACCCCGGGAACTCCTGCATGTTACGTTCACGGCCGAGAGCAGACCTGGCAACCCACACTATCAAGGCGGTTGCTTCATGCGGTCCAACTTGGCATGCGTCGCTCAGTCGCTAACGTCTATTAAGCTTCGGCTGATGCATACGACGCAGAGTGCCCATAACTGTTCCCACATGATGGTTAGTGCTATCGGGCCAAAGGCCCACTCGGATCAAATATCCAAATCGTTAGTGTGTTGGTAGCATGCGGTAACAAGCAGAGACTCACGATCGATGTGACCCCGTCGCCCCATCTCGAGGACTTGCGGCAAGGGCTAAGAATGCCCGGCCGCTCCTCGTATTTATCTCTCGGGTACCCTCCAGGTCAACCCGACTCCACATCACTCGCCACGTAGGCTCGCGCGGGTAACCCTCAGGGTCGACCCACCTTTCCAAGTAATAGTTGTAAAGTCCAAGTATCCGTGTGTCCATAACATTAGGGGAATCTGAGGTATCACCCTCGTTGGATTCCTACTCGATGTATCCGTCAAGGTGAACTCGAAGGAATCACCCACGATGGGTTCACACTTGAGGTGTCGCACGACAGCGTCGTTACCAGAAGTGGTGAAGGAGGAATCACCCTCAATGACCACGTCTGAGTAACTTCTCCACAGAGTTAACATCCGAAGTGCTTACGAGGTATCACCCTCGGCAATCGATAGTAACGTTGTAGTGTCGTACAGATAAAGGGGGAATGATGTGCGGTGCTGGGGCCTGGTTATCAAGTCTTCCGATAATCCAGCGGGGGCAACTAGGACAAAGTGGGGTCTCTGGTGGGTCTCTAACCAGCTTATACTAAGCAGGTAAAGTATCAACAGCAGTTTACAATAAACAGGCTATGCATCAGAATAGGATAACTCAAAGTAGTAGCAAATTCTAATGCAAGCATAAGAGAGAAAGAATAGGCGATATCGGCATGTTCAAAAGGGGGGTGCTTGCCTGGAAGCTCTGCGGCAAAGGCCGGGTCATCAGTGGCGTAGTCGATCTCCGGAGCTGCGTCGGTCTCAGGGACTACGTCGGTACTGGGCTCTACCGAGAGAGAAGAGGGGGAATAAACAGATAAATACACGGCAAACATATGCAACATAGAGCATGCTATGCTAAGAAGCAGTGCAGGGTTGCCTAAAAGCATGTCTAAGTCATATTAGTTATTTTAGGATTTAAGTTGGAATTATTTACCGGTGTATATGCACTATTCATCTACCGAAAATAGGCTAAAAGTTGCGGGTTCATCTCCGTAGAGGGTCCTGACACGGAAACAGATGGCACGGTCGGATTCGTCTCGTTGTTCTGAGCAACTTTCATGTATAAAGTTTTTCCATCCGAGCTACGGATTAATTTCTATGATTCTCTAAAATTTTAGCATGTCTAGAAATTATTTAAATTAACAGTAATGTAATTATGATGTCAGCAGAGTGTCAGCATGACATCAGCAGGTCAACAGACCCGCTGACTGGTCAAACTGACCAGTGGGTCCCACCTGTCATAGACAGAGGCTTAACTGAGTTTAATTAAAACTAAACAGAGACTAATTAGCTACAGGGCCCCACATGTCAGTGACTTAACTAATTAAGTTTTAGTTATAATTTGACCTAAATTGTTAATTAAGCGGGTGGGGCTCGCATGTCAGTGGCACTGTACTGCCACATCAGCGCGTTGACTGGTCCCGTGGGGCCCGCTGGCAGTGACCCAGGGGTGGACCCCACACGTCCACGTTGGCGGGCGGCGCCGGAGACACGCCGGCGACCAAAAACGCGGTGGCGCGGCTTCGGTCCTCGCCGGAAATCACGTACGGTGGCTCGTTTCGAGCGCGGTTGCTTGCGTTCGAAAGCTGGGAGAGTGCCGCGTCGAGTGGTGCCATTGGACCGACCGGAGATGGCCGGAAACGGCGCCGGCGATGAGGTTTGCGGCGGAGCGGCTATGGGTGATGGCGAAATGGAGCTACGGCGCGCTACGGCTCGGGCGAAAGGGCTAGGCAGGTGCTGCGCGACGCGGTGAAGCTAACGGGCATACGCCCGTGACCATTTGGTCACCGGAGACTCACCGGCGTCGAGATCCACGGCTCTGCGTTCGGGTGCGCGTGGGGAAAGCAGCTCGAGGGCGCACCAGAGTCAGCAAGGAGAGGGAGAAGGAAGAGGAGCTCACCGGGGAGGCACAAGGTGGCCCAGTGTAAGCTTAGTAGCAGCAGTGACGATGAATCGACAGCGGCGGCGTCCAGTGATCCGAGGGGGAAGAAGAGGCCGGGGCAGCGTTCGGGGGCGCCCGGCGTCCTGCAGCTCGTCTGGGAGGCGTAGTCGAGGGAGACGGAGCGAGTGGACGCGACGCGGCGACGGGAGGTGCTCGCTGGCCGTGTAGACGACGCGGCGATGGCGATGGACACGCTCGGCAGAGGGGGGGAGAGAGGTGAGCGCGAGGGGAAGGAGAGGGGGGAAATGGATGAGGAGGCCAGGGGGAGGAACGGGGCTTCGTCCTTATCCCCCCGCGTCGGTGGGCGTCGGTGGCGTCGCGCTGTCGCTGTTTCGCCGGCGCGGCGCACGGCGACCACGGGCGCGGCGACACGCACGGGTAAGAGAGAGAGAGAGGAGGAGAGATGGGCCGGCCTCAGGCACCGTGCACTTAAGCCCAGTGCACAGTGGCCTTTCTCCTTTTTCCTTTTCAGTTTCTGCTTTTTCTTTTTTAGAGAGGGTTTGGCAATATTTTGAGCCACCAAATTACTTTGTAAAATCGTGAAGTTTAGCCACATAAATACTAAGCAATATCCAGCACTGTCACAAAAAGTTTGGGCAATTTTGGAATTCACTGGGATTTTCCAAAAATTAAAGAGGCATTTTTAGTGCTGTTTTGGCACTGTTTTAAATGCTTAGGCCCATTTTGAGTTGATGATGATGTTGTATTCCTTAACAGCAAATTGTTTTGGAATATTTGCTAGAAGGTGAACATTTTTCCAGCAATTTTTGAACAACTTCATTTTGCACTTGAAGTTTGAGAAGAGTTTGAGTTTGGAGTGATTAACCACTGTGATCATGCAATGTAAATGAAGATGACTTGGCAGAATTATCACAAAGTCACAGTGCTTATTACACAGGGGTGTTACAATTCTCCTCCTCTAAAAGAAATTCTCGTCCCGAGAATTCAGGAGGTAGAAGGAAAAAGATCGGGGTATTCCGCTCGAAGATTATCCTCGCGTTCCCAAGTGGCTTCATCTTCAGTATGATTTGACCACTGCACTTTTAGGAACTTGGTCGTCTTCTGATGGGTCCAACATTCAGCATGATCGAGAATACGGATCGGATGCTCCTTATAAGATAGGTCATCTTGCAATTCGAGCATCTCGTGATCCACTGCGCGGTGTGGAGATTCCTTGAAGCAACGACGAAGTTGCGACACATGGAAGACGTCGTGGATATGAGAGAATTGTGGCGGCAACTCCAATTTATATGCCACCTGACCACGTCTAGCAACAATGCAGAAAAGACCAATGTAGCGTGGAGCTAACTTGCTCTTAATTCCGAAATGGTGAGTGCCCTTCATAGGAGTGACATGCAGATAAGCTTGATCACCAGGTTGATAAGTCAAACCCCATCGTTTGCGATCATAGTTGCTCTTCTGACGGTCCTGAGCTGCCTTGAGATTTTCTCGAATGATTTGGACTTGTTCTTTGGTGTGTTGGATAATGTCTGGACCCACAAGTGGTTGTTCCCCAGTTTCTAACCAATTCAAAGGGGTTCGACACTTACGTCCATACAGCACTTCGAAGGGGGCCATTTTCAAGCTGGCTTGATAACTATTGTTATATGAGAATTCCGCATAAGGGAGAGATTCTTCCCACTTCTTGCCGAAAGATATAACACAAGCTCGCAGCATATCTTCAAGCACTTGATTGACTCATTCAACTTGGCCTTGGGACTGGGGGTGATAAGCCGAACTCCAGGTGATATGAGTTCCCATAGCTTCTTGGAAACTTTCCTAGAACTTGGAGGTGAAAAGACCGCCACGGTCTGAACTGATCTCTTTCGGAATACCGTGGAGTGAAACAATTCTAGAGATATACAACTCTGCTAACTGACTAGCAGTGATAGTCTCCTTGACGGGCAGAAAGTGTGCAACCTTAAAGAGTTGGTCGACAATGACAAGAATAGCATCGTGACCCTTCTGTGACTTGGGAAGGCCAGTAATGAAATCCATTTGCACTTTATCCCATTTCCATAAAGGAATAGGTAACGGTTGCAGAATTCTAGCAGGCTTCTGATGCTCTGCTTTAACGCGACGGCAAACGTCACATTTAGCAACGTATCGAGCAATATCTTGCTTCATTTTGGACCACCAGTACCTTTAACGGAGATCACGATACATCTTGGTACTACCCAGATGAATAGACAGCGGTGTATCATGTGCCTCCTTCATGACCATGTCAGTCATAAGCTCGAAGCGAGGTACCACAATGCGGTCTCTGAAATACAAGGTTCCGTCTTCAACAACCGAGAAATCCTTGTTCTTTTCCAGGTGAAGATCTTTCTTCATCAGATCAATTTCAGCATCTTTAGCTTGCGCCCTCTTAACAGCCTCTTCAAGATCTGGCTGTATAACAAGGTCATTAAGAGAACCCTGTGGAACGATACGTAGGTTCAGCTTGCGTAGTTCTTCATATAGATGAGGTTGAGCTCGCTTAACCATGAGGTTGTTACAATAGGACTTGCGGCTTAAGGCATCAGCCATGACATTAGCCTTGCCAGGGGTATATGAAATACCATAGTCATAGTCCATAATTGTTTCCAACCATCGCTGTTGGCGGAGATTGAGATCCGGCTGAGTAAACAAATACTTCAGACTTTGATGATAAGTATATATCTCACATCGATTACCAAGAAGGTAGTGTTGCCACAGCTTCAATGCATAGATCATAGCAGCAAGTTCAAGATCATGCACTGGATAGTTTTCTTCATGAGGACGCAATTAACGTGAAGCATACGCAATTACTCTTCATTCTTGCATTAGGACACAGCCTAATCCTTGACGAGAAGCGTCGCAATAAATCACAAAATCCTTGCGAGAATCTGGAGGAGCAAATACTGGGGCAGAAGTTAGCTTGTCCTTGAGTGTCTGGAAACTCTCCTGACATTTGTCTGTCCACTCAAACTTAACGCCTTTGTGAAACAGATTAGTCAGGGGCTTGGCATTCTTGGAAAAGTTCTCGACAAATCGACGGCAATAGCTTGCAAGGCCGAGAAAACTTCTCACTTGCTTGATGTTCTTCGGAGGAGTCCAGTCAAGAATAGCCTGAACCCGCTCCGGGTTAACAGCAATTCCATCCTTGGAAATCACATGTCCAAGGTAGGTTACTTCAGAAAGCCAGAACTCGCATTTGGAATACTTGGCATAGAGCTGGTGTTCACGAAGCTTTTCCAGCACAAGATGAAGGTGTTCAGTATGTTCTTCCTTATTCTTGGAGTATACCAGAATATCATCCAGATATACCACGACGAACTTGTCGAGGTAATCCATGAAGATGTAATTCATCAGGCGGGAGAACGTAGCTGGAGCATTTGTTAAGCCAAATGACATGATGGTGTACTCATAAGAGCCATAACGAGTAACAAAGGCAGTCTTCGGAATATCCTCTTCGCGGACACGGATCTGATGATAACCCAACCTCAAGTCGAGTTTTGAGAACACAGAGGATCCAGCAAGCTGATCATAAAGATAATTGATCCGGGGCAGTGGGTATTTGTTTTGGATTGTGGCTTGGTTAATGGGCCGATAATCCTGAACCAATTGGTTAGTTCCATCCTTCTTCTTAACGAAGAGTGAAGGTGCTCCCCAAGCAGAGGAACTGGGGCGGATGAAACCCTTCTTAAGTGACTTGTCGATTTCTTCCTTAAGCTCAAGAAGGTGGTGCGGAGGCATCTTATAAGGACGCTTAGCAATAGGATTTGTGCCTGGTTTCAAGTCGATGACAAACTCGACAGCTCTAACAGGGGGTATTCCTGGAAGTTCTTCTGGAAAAACATCCTGGAATTCACGAACGACTGGAATGTTTTCGATCCCCTTAAGCGGAGAAGCATTTAACGCATTTAGAGCGTATATTAGGGCCTCGGCATTTTGAGTGATATGAGCATGGTAATTCACTAGCTCATCTGATGGGTGCAGGAGGTGTACAACCTTAGTGGCACAATTGATTGAGGTGTAATGAGCCTTCAACCAATCCATTCCCAGAATAAGATCAATTTTGGAAGACTTTAGAATAATGGGAAATGCCTGAAAGTCCAACCCTTCAATCTCAATAGTGACTCGGGGGCTGAACCTAGAAGTTCGGCATTGACCCGCGGGAGTGTTTACCACTAATGGATGGTGTAGCGTTTCACATTTAATGTCATGCATGAGTGCAAAATGTGCTGACATGAATGAATGCGATGCTCCTGAATCAAATAAAACAGATGCTGGTACTAAATTAACAAAGAGAATACCCATCATAGTTTCAGGTTGATCCTGAGCTTCAGCCATGTTGACATGGTAATTCTGTCCACGACCATAAGAAGGCCTGACATTGTTGTTGCGGGGTTGATTGTTGCTACGGGCATTAGTAGGCAAAGCCAGTTGATTCTGATTCTGGTAGCAGTTCCTGGCAAGGTGACCTGGTTTGCCACACTTGTAACACAGCCCATCATTGGGATTGGAAGCAGGAGCTCGGGGTGGTGCAGCTCGAAGAGGCTGCCTCGGTGGTGGAGGAGGCAGATGTGGTGCAGCATGGTACGGCCTTGGTGCAGATGCAGCTGGACGATACATGCTGTGGGGAATCCAGATACGGCGCTTCTGTGCTGAGCTCGATGATGAGCCAACATCACGATAGCGCTTCTGTGACTCCTTGTGCTTGATCTGAGCGGTCTCAACCAGAATAGCCTTGTTCACAAGGGTAGCAAAGTCGGTGAAGTCTTGAGCAGCAAGTGCAATCTCGATGTCTGGGTGGAGTCCATTACGGAACTTCTCTTGTCTATGGGTATCCGTGGCGATGTCTTCTTCAGCATAGCGGGATAGGTCAAGGAATTCCCGCTGATAGGCTTCGACAGTCTTGTTGCCCTGAGTGAGGTTGCGGAACTAAGTTTTCATCCGGTCCATGATTCCCTGAGGAATGTATCAGGCACGAAAAGCAGCCTGGAACTCAGGTCAAGTAACGATTGTTCCAGCAGGCAGTGTACGCTTGTGTGTGTCCCACCATTGCGCAGTGGGACCCTTTAAGAAAAAGGACGCGAAGGTGACAAAGTTGGCAGGGGAGACATTTGCAGACTCCATCTCATGAGTGATGTCGCGAATCCAGTCATCAGCATCCAGTGGCTTTTCGGAGTTGCGGAACTGAGTGGGGTTAAGACGCATAAATTTCGACAGAGTTATTGAAGCAGGGTTCTGGTTCTGGTTGTTCAGATGCGGGAACTGAGCCATAATCCCGGTCATGAACTGACGGTTGAGCTCGAATTGTTGCATCATAGCTGCCATATAATCTGGCGATGGTGGGTGTTCAGGGGCACAACCACGACCACGACCACCTGGTCTAACCATCCTGCTAAGTTTCAACAGGGGTAGTTTAGTAAAAGCAATTGCGAGTGTTTAGCGACAAGCATGATGTAACATGATAATAATTAAGTTGTGTAATAGATACGTAACAGTAGTCAATTAAGACGTACAGATCCATACACAGAGTCGGGTACATGCGAACAGCATAACGGCGCAGATTTAAAAGCTAGACATGCTAGGCGGCGCGCAGGCACGCGGTAGGGAAGTACACAACGAGACATAGCAAAGGCTACATCAACATCAGAGAAAACTACTGGAGCAAGGAATCTGCAAGTGACAACACAGAGTGCCCTCGATAAAAGGATCCTGCAAGCAGAACCTGGCCCACAATCTTGAAGAAAGGGGGGTAATTTCAGAACTCCGGGTGGATGTGATCACGAGAACCTAATGTTGGAGTTAGTAAGATCATTTAACCCAAATAGAAGAGAGATCAGAGTCCCAGAGTAAGGTCGAGGAATAAAAGATCCTAATACCACCCAATTGGCGACGTGGGCCCGTAAGCCACACAGCCATGTTAGCAAAACGGTTTTTCAAAGACTAGACTCAACTTCGGCCAAGGAGTTGGAAAGGGGGATTCCTGCAGGCAATCGGCTCTGATACCAACCTGTGATGCCCCCAGCTTAATCATGCACTAACCATACACGCAAATGCACACGATCAAGCCTAAGGACTCACTTGAAGATATCACAATACAACTCTAAAACATAAATAAAGTCATACAAGCTTTATATTACAAGCCAAGGGCCTCGAGCGATCGAATACAAGCGTCAGCGAAAGCATCAGATATCTGAGTACAGATATAAAAGAAAGACAGAAAAGCCTTTAAGAAGGCGGGGCAAAACAAAAGCTACGATCGAAAAGGCGCAGGCCTCCTGCCTGGGACCCTCCGAACCTACTCCTGGTCGTCAGCCAACTCGTAGTAGTAGCCATCCTCGGGGTAGTAGTAGTGATCGTCAGCGGGGGCAGCTGTCTCAGGGGCTCCGCCATCTGGTTGCATCAAACGGATATGGGGAAAAAGAGGAAGCAAAGCAACCATGAGTACTCATCCGAAGTACTCAGCAAGCAAGGATCTACACTACATATGCAACATTATCAAAGAAAGTCTGTATATGTGGACTGGGTTGCAGAAATGCCAGAATAGAGGGAAGGCATAGTCCTATCGAAGACTAGCATCTTCATCGGTCTTGCAACATTAGAAGAGTGTAGATCTGTACAATATATATAGCAGTAGTATTAATAAGTCTAAACCTCACCCAGAGATCCTTTCCTGACTCCCTGCGAGAAAGCAATCCCAGAGCCATACTATCCATTTCTCATCACAAGTATCCTGTTCTAGTTGTATCGATCGGGATACAACTCCGAGCGTCCGTTACCGAGGATCCGGCTATGCATAGATGTTTTCTTCCCTGCAGGGGTGCACCAACTTACCCACCACGCTCGATTAACTCCGGCCGGACACACTTTTCTGGGTCATGCCCGGCCTCGGCCAAACGATACGCCGCAACCCGACCTAGGCTTAACAGAGAGGTCAGCACGTCGGACTAAACCCATGCCCCCAGGGGTCTTGGGGCATCGCCCCGGGAACTCCTGCACGTTACGTTCACGGCCGAGAGCAGACCTGGCAACCCACACTATCAAGGCGGTTGCTTCACGCGGTCCAACTTGGCATGCGCCGCTCAGTCGTTGACGTCTATTAAGCTTCGGCTGATGCATACGACGCAGAGTGCCCATAACTGTTCCCACGTGATGGTTAGTGCTATCGGGCCAAAGGCCCACTCGAATCAAATATCCAAATCGTTAGTGTGTTGGTAGCGTGCGGTAACGAGCAGAGACTCACGATCAATGTGACCCCGTCGCCCCGTCTCGAGGACTTGCGGCAAGGGCTAAGAATGCCCGGCCGCGCCTCGTATTTATCTCTCGGGTACCCTCCAGGTCAACCCGACTCCACATCACTCGCCACGTAGGCTCGCGCGGGTACCCCTCAGGGTCGACCCGCCTTTCCAAGTAACAGTTGTAAAGTCCAAGTATCCGTGTGTCCGTAACATCAGAGGAATCTAAGGTATCACCCTCGTTGGATTCCTACTCGATGTATCCGTCAAGGTGAACTCGGAGGAATCACCCTCGATGGGTTCCACTTGAGGTGTCGCACGACAGCATCGTTACCGGAAGTGGTGAAGGAGGAATCACCCTCGATGACCACGTCCGAGTAACTTCTCCACAGAGTTAACATCCGAAGTGCTTACGAGGTATCACCCTCGGCACTCGATAGTAATGCTGCAGTGTCATACAGATAAAGGGGGTGTGATGTGCGGTGCCGGGGCCTGGTTGTCAAGTCTTCTGATAATCCAGCGGGGGCAACTGGGACAAAGTGGGGTCTCTGGTGGGTCTCTAACCAGCCTATACTAAGCAATTTAGGATAAGCAGGTAAGGTATCAATAGCAGGTTACAATAAACAGGCTATGCATCATAATAGGATAACTTAAAGCAGTAGCAAATTCTAATGCAAGCATAAGAGAGAAAAAATAGGTGATATCGGCATGTTCAAAAGGGGGGTGCTTGCCTGGAAGCTCTGGGGCAAAGGCCTGGTCGTCAGTGGCGTAGTCGATCTCCGGAGCTGCGTCGGTCTCAGGGACTACGTTGGTACCGGGCTCTACCGAGAGAGAAGAGGGGGAAGAAACAGATAAATACACGGCAAACATATGCAACATAGAGCGTGCTATGCTAAGATGCAGTGCAGGGTTGCCTAAAAGCATGTCTAAGTCATATTAGCTATTTTAGGATTTAAGTTGGAATTATTAACCGGTGTATATGCACTACTCATCTACCAGAAACAGGCTAAAAGTTGCGGGTTCACCTCCGTAGAGGGTCCCGACACGGAAACAGATGGCACGGTCGGATTCGTCTCGTCGTTTTGAGCAACTTTCATGTATAATGTTTTTCCATCCGAGCTACGGATTAATTTCTATGATTTTCTAAAGATTTTAGCATTTCTAGAAATTATTTAAATTAACAGTAATGTAATTATGATGTCAACAGAGTGTCAGCATGACATCAGCAGGTCAACAGACTCGCTGACTGGTCAAACTGACCAGTGGGTCCCACCTATCATAGACAGAGGCTTAACTGAGTTTAATTAAAACTAAACAGAGACTAATTAGCTACAGGGCCCCACAGTCAGTGACTTAACTAATTAACTAATTAAGTTTTAGTTATAATTTGACCTAAATTGTTAATTAAGCGGGTGGGGCCCGCATGTCAGTGGCACTGTATTGCCATGTCAGTGCGTTGACTGGTCAAACCAGTCAACGGGGCCCATGGGGCCCGCTGGCAGTGACCCAGGGGTGGACCCCACGCGTCCACATCGACGGGCGGAGCCGGAGACGCGCCGGCGACCAAAAACGCGGCGGCGCGGCCTCGGTCCTCGCCGGAAATCACGTACGATGGCTCGTTTCGAGCGCGGTTGCTTGCGTTCAAAAGCTGGGAGAGTGCCACGTCGAGTGGTGCCATTGGACCGACCGGAGATGGCCGGAAACGGCGCCAGCGACGAGGTTTGCGGTGGAGCGGCTACGGGTGACGGCGAAACGGAGCTACGGCGCACTACGGCTCGGGCGATAGGGCTAGGTAGGTGCTACGCGACGCAGTGAAGCTAACGGGCATACGCCCGTGACCATTTGGTCACCGGAGACTCGCTGGCGTCGAGCTCCGCAGCACTGCATTCGGGCGCGCGTGGGGAAAGCAGCTATAGGGCGCGCCAGAGTCAGCAAGGAGAGGGAGAAGGAAGAGGAGCTCATCGGGGAGGCACAAGGTGGCTCGGTGTAAGCTTAGTAGCAGTAGTGACGGCGAATCGACGGTGGCGGCGTCTGGTGATCCGAGGGGGAAGAAGAGGCCGGGGCAGCGTTCGGGGGCGCCCGGTGTCATGCGGCTCGTCTGGGAGGCGTAGTCGAGGGAGACGGAGCGAGTGGACGCGGCGCGGCAACGGGAGGTGCTCGCTGGCCGCGAAGACGACGCGGCGACGGCGACGGACACGCTCGGCAAAGGGGGGAAGAGAGGTGAGCGTGAGGGGAAGGAGAGGGGGAATGGATGAGGAGGCCAGGGGGAGGAACGGGGCTTCGGCCTTATCCCCCCGCGTCGGTGGCGTCGCGCTGTCGCCGTTTCAACGGCGCGGCGCGCGGCGACCACGGGCGCGGCGACACGCACAGGTAAGAGAGAGAGAGGAGGAGAGATGGGCCGGCCTCAGGCACTGTGCACTTAGGCCTAGTGCACAGTGGCATTTCTCCTTTTTCCTTTTCAATTTCTGTTTTTTTTTCAGAGAGGGTTTGGCAATATTTTGAGCCACCAAATGACTTTGTAAAATCGTGAAGTTTAGCCACATAAATACTAAGCAATATCCAGCACTGCCACAAAGAGTTTGGGCAATTTTGGAATTCACTGGGATTTTCCAAAAATTGAAGAGGCATTTTTAGTGTTGTTTTGGCACTGTTTTAAATGCTTAGGCCCATTTTGAGTTGATGATGATGTTGTATTCCTTAACAGCAAATTGTTTTGGAATATTTGCTAGAAGGTGAACATTTTTCCAGCAATTTTTGAACTACTTCATTTTGCACTTGAAGTTTGAATTGGTTTGAGAGAAGAGTTTGAGTTTGGAGTGATTAACCACTATGATCATGCAATGTAAATGAAGATGACTTGGCAGAATTAACACAAAGTCACAGTGCTTATTACACAGGGGCGTTACAATGAGAGTCCACCATACCTACCTATGGATTGAGTAAGATCCTTCAAGTAAGTTGTCAACGGTGCATGCAATAAAAATTGCTCTCTAAATATGTATGATCTATTAGTGTGAACAAAATAAGCTTTATACGAAATTGTGATATGGGAGAAATAAAAGCGACAGACTGCATAATAAAGTTCTTTATCACAAGCGGCAATATAAAGTGACGTTCTTTTGCATTAAGATTTTGTGCATCCAACCATAAAAGCGCATGACAACCTCTGCTTCCCTCTGCGAAGGGCCTATCTTCTACTTTTATCTTTTACCCTTATACAAGAGTCATGGTGATCTTCACCTTTCTTTTTCACACTTTTTCTTTTGGCAAGCACTATGTGTTGGAGAGGTCCAGATATATATATCCACCCGGATGTAGGTTATCATAAAGTATTATTGTTGACATTACCCTTGAGGTAAAAGGTTGGGAGGTGAAACTATAAGCCCCTATCTTTCTCTGTGTCCGATTGAAGCTTTGAACTCATAAGTATCGCGTGAGTGTTAGCAATTGTGAAAGACTAAATGATAGTTGAGTATGTGGACTTGCTGAAAAGCTCTTGAATTGACTCTTTCCGATGTTATGATAAATTGCAATTGCTTCAATGACTGAGATCATAGTTTGTTAGTTTTCAATAAAGTTTCTGATTTATACTCTACCTTGTGAATGAATTGTTACTCTAGCATAAGAAATTATATGACAATATATGTTGCTGTCCTAAAGATGATCATGATGCCCTCATGTCCGTATTTTATTTTATCGACACCTCTATCTCTAAACATGTGGACATATTTTTTTGATTTCGGCTTTCGCTTGAGGACAAGCGAGGTCTAAGCTTGGGGGAGTTGATACGTCCATTTTGCATCATGCTTTTATATTGATATTTATCGCATTATGGGCTGTTATTACACATTATATCACAATACTTATGCCTTTTCTCTCTTATTTTATAAGGTTTACATGAAGAGGGAGAATGCCGGCAGCTAGAATTCTGGACTGGAAAAGGAGCAAATATTAGAGACCTATTCTGCACAACTCCAAAAGTCCTGAAACTTCACAGAGAATTATTTTGGAATATATAAAAAATATTGGGCGAAGAAAGCACCAGAGGGGGCCACCAGCCATCCACAAGGGTGGGGGGCGCGCCCCCTGCCTTGTGGGCCACCTGGCAGGCCCCCGATGCCCATCTTCTGCTATATGGTGTGTTTTGACCTGGAAAAAAATCAGAAGGAAGCTTTCGGGACGAAGCGCCGCTGTCTCGAGGCGGAACTTGGGCAGAACCAATCTAGGGCTCTGGCGGAGTTGTTCTGCCGGGGAAACTTCCCTCCCGGAGGGGGAAATCGAAGCCATCGTCATCACCAATGATCCTCTCATCGAGAGGGGGTCAATCTCCATCAACATCTTCACCAGCACCATCTCCTCTCAAACCCTAGTTCATCTCTTGTATCCGATCTTTGTCTCAAAACCTCAGATTGGTACCTGTGGGTTGCTAGTAGTGTTGATTACTCCTTGTAGTTGATGCTAGCTGGTTTATTCGGTGGAAGATCACATGTTCAGATCCTTAATGATAATTAATACTCCTCTGATTATGAACATGAATATGCTTTGTGAGTAGTTACGTTTGTTCCTGAGGACATGGGAGAAGTCTTGTTATAAGTAATCATGTGAATTTGGTATTCGTTCGATATTTTAATGAGATGTATGTTATCTTTCCTCTAGTGGTGTTATATGAACGTCGACTACATGACACTTCACCATGATTTGGGCCTAGGGGAAGGCATTGGGAAGTAATAAGTAGATGATGGGTTGCTAGAGTGACAGAAGCTTAAACCCTAGTGATGTGACCATCTATGCCAAGACTACTGTCACTCGTCCAAGAAATATTAAAGTTACACCGATGCATGAGAAGTTGACCGTGACAGTTCCAAAAGGGAAAGAAGCTGGTACTTTAGGAGCTTTTTCATATATACAGATTGGTTCTATGATACTTCAGATTCCTCCACTGCAAGATGAAGTTAAACCAAATTTTAGGACTCCACCGAAGAAGCTGTGATCTGATCAGGCACAAGAAATACCTAGTTTTATTAGCTTGGTATTATAGTAGAGTCCAAAGGTTGCACTAGTACTAGTTACGTATACGTTTTAAGTCTAGGTTAGTTGGAAGGTGATCAGCGTTGCCGGAGTATTAATTAGTCAAATCTTATTTTGTTTGGATAGGAGAGTCCATTTCAGATTCGCTTGCATTGAGTCGGTTGAGAAGTGCCTGCGCGCACGTTATAAAAACAGGGATACGCCGTGTAAAGCAGGTCAAGTTTTGTTTCATCGTGAGTTCAATAATAGTCAGAAAACGTCCCATGTCGAGGGACACCAAATATTGTCTTCGTTGCTGATCCATTGGGATTTTGTTGCTGCTGCGTGTGGAGTCAATCTAATCTACTCAACGCTAGTTTCTGATCTTACGGTCTTGCATCTTTGCTCGATCGGAATTTCTTGTGCTGCTGCCAGTATCATGAAAGATCGGGCCGATGAACGACTCGCATCTAGTCGGGTCCTTATAAAGTGGTATTCAGAGCTAAGGTTGTTCACGGTACTGTGTTGATCAAGATGTCAACCTCGGTCAACAAGGGTGATGAGGTTGCTGCTGATTCTGAGGAAATAGTACGTCCAGTGTATGCGGATGATATTCCGCAAAATATTCGGGATGGTTTTGACCACACATGCAACTACATCAAGCAATGTCATGATGCGCTCGGCAAAAGGATAGATGTCCTGATCACTCGGTTCGATGGTTTGGCAGACATCATCAATATGCCGGCAATGAATTCTGCACCACCACAGACTGCTCCGGCTGCTCCACTTCGTTATGCACCACCGGCTCGCGACGGACATGCCGGCGTGCATGATCGCCGTTTGGCGGCACATCCTCATGTTGGAGATGAGGGTCTTGATGACGGCGTTGACCAGGCAGCGGGGTACGCTCCACGGCCACGACACTATGAGCCTCGTCCTGAAACTTCCGTTCATGGTGGAGTGCATGACCGAGTTGGTCAAGCTGTGCGTGTGCCTTTGGATGATGGAGTTGGGCGCATAAAAATTTCTATTCCTTCATTCTCCGGCAAGTGCGAACCAGAAGTTTATTTGGAGTGGGAGATGCGCATTGATCAAATTGTTGATGCCCATCATTATAGCGAAGAGAAGAAAGTTCAACTTGCTGGAATTGAGTTCACCGGTTACGCGCTAATTTGGTGGAATCAAATTTGTCGTTCAAGACATCGCCCGACGACTTGGCGAGGGATGAAAGAATTCATGAGGCGACGTTTTGTTCCTGAGCACTATAAAAGAGATATGTACAACAACTTGCAGCGGCTCTCTCAAGGTAATATGAGTGTTGATGAATATTACAAGGAGATGGAATTGCTCATGATACGTACAGGGACAACGGAGGATCCGGAGGCGACCATGGCACGTTTCTTTAACGGGCTAAATATCGAGGTGTAGGATCGTGTTGAGATGGTGGTCTACTACAACATACAAGATCTTGTGCACCAAGTTGTGCGTGCGGAGCAACAGATTAAGCGACGCCAAGTCAACACAGTTCCCAGTACCACTTTGAACACATGGCGACGCTCGCAGCATCAGAGTGAGGATATCGGTCCTAGCTCCAGGACGGCAACATCAAATCGCCCTCATGGTTCCGTGCAAAAGAATGCTTCAAAATCAGGACCGTCGAGGGTTGATTCTAGTGCACAGTCGACCAATCGTTCCAGTGACATAGAGTGTTTCAAGTGTGGAGGAAGGGGACATATGAAGCGTGAATGTCCTAATGAGAAGAGAGTATTGCTCACAAAAGATGGCTATGCATCCGCGAGTGATGAAGAGGCAGTTTCTGACAGTTCTAGTGAAAAATTTGAAGATGCTGAGAAGGTGACTGCTAGTTTTGAAGCTGCTGAATCATATTCGTCCTTAATGGTGCAGCGTGTGCAAGAGGATCGCATTGAGGATAAGGGGCAGCGTTGGAATATTTTTCAAACTCGGTGCAAGATCAACAACACCAATTGCAAGTTGATCATCGACGATGGAAGCTACACTAATGCAGTCAGCAAGGACTTGGTGGATGCTTTTGCTTTACCAACCTGGAAGCACCCACAACCACACTGTGTCGAATGGTTATATCAGTCGGGCAAACTGAAAATTACTCACAAGGTGCGCATCAATTTTTCGGTTGGCAATTATATCGATACAGTTATCTGTGATGTGTTGCCAATGGATGCATGCCATTTGTTGTTGGGGAGGCCATGGCAATATGATCATCGAGCTACACACGAGGGGAGGTCTAACACTTATTCTTTTTGGGACTCTGGAAGGCGACGTATGTTACAGCCGATGTTCGCTAGTGCAATCAAGAACGATGTCTGTAAGATCCCTAAAGCTATCTTGAAGCCAAGGATGGCTTCATTTCAAGAGGAGGAGGATGATGTGACCATCTATGCCAAGACTACTGTCACTCGTCCAAGAAATATTAAAGTTACACCGATGCATGAGAAGTTGACCGTGACAGTTCCAAAAGGGAAAGAAGATGGTACTTTAGGAGCTTTTTCATATATACAGATTGGTTCTATGATACTTCAAATTCCTCCACCGCAAGATGAAGTTAAACCAAATTTTAGGACTCCACCGAAGAAGCTGTGATCTGATCGGGCACAAGAAATACCTAGTTTTATTAGCTTGGTATTATAGTAGAGTCCAAAGGTTGCACTAGTACTAGTTACGTATACGTTTTAAGTCTAGGTTAGTTGGAAGGTGATCAGCGTTGCCGGAGTATTAATTAGTCAAATCTTATTTTGTTTGGATAGGAGAGTCCGTTTCAGATTCGCTTGCATTGAGTCGGTTGAGAAGTGCCTGCGCGCACGTTATAAAAACAGGGATACGCCGTGTAAAGCAGGTCAAGTTTTGTTTCATCGTGAGTTCAATAATAGTCAGAAAACGTCCCATGTCGAGGGACACCAAATATTGTCTTCGTTGCTGATCCATTGGGATTTTGTTGCTGCTGCGCGTAGAGTTGATCTAATCTACTCAACGCTAGTTTCTGATCTTACGGTCTTGCATCTTTGCTCGATCGGAATTTCTTGTGCTGCTGCCAGTATCGTGAAAGATCGGGCCGACGAACGACTCGCATCTAGTCGGGTCCTTATAACCTAGTTTATGCGTTGCTTCGTAAGGGGCTGATTTGGATCCATATGTTTCATGCTATGGTTAGATTTATCTTAATTCTTCTTTCGTAGTCGCGGATGCTTGCGAGAGGGGTTAATCATAAGTGAGAGGCTTGTCCAAGGAAGGGCAGCACCCAAGCACCGGTCCACCCACATATCAAATTATCAAAGTAACGAACGTGAATCATATGAGCATGATGAAAACTAACTTGACAACAATTCCCATGTGTCCTCGGGAGTGCTTTGCTTTATATAAGAGTTCGTCCAGGCTTGTCCTTTGATACAAAAAGGATTGGGCCACCTTGCTGCACCTTAGTTACTTTTGTTACTTGTTACTCATTACGAATTATATTATCACACAACTATCTGTTACCGATAATTTCAGCGCTTGCAGAGAATACCTTGCTGAAAACCGCTTGTCATTTCCTTCTGCTCCTCGTTGGGTTCGACACTCTTACTTATCGAAAGCACTACGATAGATCCCCTATACTTGTGGGTCATCAATCTCGAGGCAAATGTGTGGTCCAGATAGCGGGAGCATCTGGACCCGAGAGCCGAATTGCATTTCCCCCATAATGTTGAAATCTTTTTGCTATAGTAATGAATTCTCCGATGGCAGTATCAACCTCAGTATGTATATAGCTTTAATAGTTCCACCTTTTCTCCCCCAATCCCTTGGTGGGTAGGGCAAACTCTACCCTCCAGGCTTCGTTGGCGAGCCCATGCATTCATATCCTCTCTGCCTGCCGCTCTGAAAGGAACTGAGAAATTAAGCCATGTACAAATATAGTGGGGGGTAATGCGTGCTGAGTAAAATGTCCAGACAATGTATTGTACTCATCGGTAACTGACAGAGGTATATCAGATAGAAGGTGCAGTGACAGTAGGACTGAAAGAAGAGAATGCGGGAGTCACTAGATCATTAGTAGGACTAGGGTGCGTAATGTTCTTTGAGTTGTAATACAATATTATGTTAGAAGCAGGAGAAGAAACTTATGTAAAAGCAAATTTCATCGAAGGTAACTTGATGATAAAGGAATACATAGTTCTAGAAAAGCAAGAGAACTAAGAATCTTATGGGATAATAATCAGTGTATCCCAATAAATTTGGTAATGACATCTTCGCTGAATCGTCGAAAGAATCAATTTGATAAACCTGAGTGTGTGGATCTGGCAACAAAGTTCATTCGAAAATAAAAGGATGTTCCTCAGTTGGCACTGGAGTACCACGCGAGGATGCGGACCATGAACTTGTAAATCGGTCGAACAGACGCGAGGTAGAATAGATGGTAAAGAAGGGTTTCCATCAGATGATATGGACTCCACAAATCTGCAAGATTAAAATGGCAAGTACATTTTGTTGTGAGCCCATGGTGAATAAGTAGATAAAGTAGCATAACATAAAGAGTAAAAGCAGAAATTACCTGTCGAATAGTAAATTGGATTTTTATCATTTATGCCACTAATTGTGTCCCACTACTCAGTTTTGCCATTATAAGTACAATTGCTAAAAAAATGCCATCATTCCGTGACATGCTTGCTCAAAAATGCCATTAGATATCTCAAAAATACCATCGTTCCATTAAAAGTTTGCTAAAAATGCCATTAGACATCGTTATTCCCAGGTCAAACCCGTTGACCATGTTATATGACAAAAATACCCCTAGACCCACATGTCAGCTCTCTCTTTCCAACAACGATACGTGTGGGTCCCACTTGTCAGGAGTAAGAAGGCGAATAATGTTAGAGGAAAATAAGAATGTTGTTGGATCAAGTGGGACCCACACTATATTGTAGTGCAATAGAGGGAGAGCTGACATGTTGGTCCATATATATTTTGGTCACTATAACATGGCAAACGAGATTTGGGTTGACAGTAATGGTGTCTAGTGGCATTTTTTAGCATGCGCCTAACGAAGCGATGTCATTTTTGAGTAGTTGAAATTCCTAGTGGCAAAACTGAGTAGTGATACATAACCAGTGGCATAAATGATAAAAACCCTAGTAAATTTAATCCATCAAACTTTGTTCGAAAAGGTCACATAGGCCTATGACACGCAATAAGCAGAGTAGGTCAAGCAGCAAAGAAGATAAATTGTGGGAATGACAAGTGAACAGAAATGCTATGATCAAAGAACGTACAAGAGGTTGTAACGCTTCATAGGTAACTATGAATGAAAATATTTAGATGGGGACTCGCTCCCCCAATGACCATTAAAAAAACTTTAGAAGATTAAAAACTCTTCTCAGCATATATTTTCAGCTATGAATATAGAATTAAAAACTCTTCTCAGCATATATTTTCAGCTATGAATATAGAAAAATCACAAATCGTTGCAGAGCTCAAAGTGAATGCCAAATTGTCCACTCCATTGAAAAATAGTAGAGCACAGACAAGAAGATAAATTGTGGGAATGACAAGTGAATAGAAATGCTATGATCAAAGAACGTACAAGAGGTTGTAACGCTTCATAGGTAACTATGAATGAAAATATTTAGATGGGGACTCGCTCCCCCAATGACCATTAAAAAAACTTTAGAAGATTAAAAACTCTTCTCAGCATATATTTTCAGCTATGAATATAGAATTAAAAACTCTTCTCAGCATATATTTTCAGCTACGAATATAGAAAAATCACAAATCGTTGCAGAGCTCAAAGTGAATGCCAAATTGTCCACTCCATTGAAAAATAGTAGAGCACAGACAAAAAGGACGCCATGCCCCCATGCAGGATCGAACTACAGACCTTCAGTTTACAAGACTGACGCTCTACCACTGAGCTATAGGGGCGAATTTGCCTGTGATAAATAATTTTTTTTTCTATTTTTAAACTACGATGCTGATTATGTCTACTGATCGCCCTCGCGGTCTCGGCTCTTCTTTTCTCCTTCCCTGCCCACGAGTCCACCGCCGCCGCCTCTCCCCCCATCCCCCTCTCCCACCTCCTCCGGCGTCGGCCAGCAAGCAGCCATGGCGAGCCCCGCGCGCATCGACGTGGATAAGCTGAGCGTGGAGCAGCTTAAGGCGCTCAAGGAGCAGACCGATCTGGAGGTCAATCTCCTCCAGGACAGCCTATCCAAGATCCGCACCGCCGCCACCCGCCTCGAGAACGCCACGGCCGCCCTCCACGAGCTCTCCCTCCGCCCCCAAGGCACGGCTCGCCGCCTCACCCAACCCTAACCCCCTATTCTCCACAGCGTTCCATCTTCTCGCCCTTTCCGCGGGGGTTTGATTAACCTTTTCTTCTGCGGCTCGGCGTGTGCAGGGAAGAAGCTGCTCGTGCCGCTCACGGCGTCCCTCTACGTGCCCGGCACGCTCGACGACGCCGAGAAGGTCCTCGTCGACGTTGGCACCGGCTACTACATTGAGGTATCTTGCACATGATTGGGTTTGTAATAGTTTACAGCATGTTAGTTTGTTCAATATTTCAGCGAATCTCTCAATGTGGTGATACAAATTTGTCATGAGCTTATCAGCTTCTTTGGATATATACGGAAAAAGGAACATAGTATTGGTCGGTTATTGGTGACATTTTGATATTCAGGAAAAACACACGATCAGCAACACAACATCAAGTTGCCATGAAAGTTCCACTATTTATTGCACCGAAATCATCCAAGCGCTGATTGGCCTGTCTTGTTCCATGTAAAGTTCAGCCTTGTTTGGTGAGGAGAAGTTAATCGTGAAGGTCTCCCAACTTGAACTCTGGCTGCCAGTGATTTGTGGCCCATTGGGTGCTTGGTCAATGAGACATAGTTTAGAACTTGCTCTGTTGCTCATGAGATGCATGTTTTCCTGGCCTGTAATTTAGGTCAATCTTTTAGAACCAAGTGAGCGGCGCAGTACCCTAAGTAAACCATATTTATACTCAAATGATACATCTTATTTATTTATTTATTTATTTTATCTATCGCCTGTTGTATGATCTTTTTTCTTGTGTGCAGAAAACTATGACTCAAGGAAAAGAATACTGTGAAAGGAAAATTAATTTGCTGAAGTCCAACTTCGATGAACTACTCGAGGTAATATTGACTGACTGCACTGCTCTTGTAGCTACTCATTTTAGCATAACTGGAAGACAAATGCTTTAGCCTGTATTTTGTTATAGTTCTAACTGAATGTGAGTAGAAGCACTGAAGATACTGAAGTTCATAAAGCCATTTTGAGCTTGAGTAACTTCTAGTTGAGTGAGGTAGAAATGGTTTCATGAAGAAACTTCTAGGAGAAATGTTTTCATTCATCTATGCATGTGTGCTGTAAGCTTGTAACATGCAGACCTTTTGGTTTGGTCGAATTTATCTTATATGCTCAGGTCTTGACTTGTGTTGACATACCGACAGCATTCTTTGTAAAAGTTAATTCTGTGTTGCCAGTTGCCACCAGATTAACCTTAGGCACCATGTCACTGACCAAGTTGATGGGAAGATATAATTAAGTGCCTTCAAATATGATTAGTGTTAGTGCGACTGCTCATCATATTAGTATCAGTTCTTACAAAAAAAACTATCAGTATCGTAATAAAAATCAGGGCTTCGGGTTTCTCTAATTTAAGTTGTAGAATACATTGAGCAATATCTAGGGACGCCATTATTGGCATAGAATGCATCTGGTCACAATAGGTAGCAATAGTTATGAATGTTACGAACGCCATTATTACCAATGCTTTGTTATTCCTTTTAAGCATGTTACGAATATGACATTGTCTACCAGTTTACATTAGTTATGCATATTTTGGTCAATCACAAGGTGTGAAATGTGCAATAGTCTGGTGGAATGTAGTACACAACTTCGGGGCTAGCAGCACAAAGCACCAATGTCATTCCGCCAGAAGCTTTTATCATTTGCAGTTGGTGTTACTCTGTTAGCAGACTCCTTTTTATTGTGGCGAATTTTCATCTGGTGATTCTCTGGTACGAACCTAGTATTTCATTGTCAGTCGTTTGACAGTGTATCCTGTAATAGGATTGTCTTATATTGATAATGATAGCCACATAAATTGCTAGCTAGTCATCTCTATTTGGAAGGCACAGCTTATATTGAGCTATGCTGCGACTCGCATCCCCCTCCACTGAACTTAACACTCGGCGCTAAATATGATTATGTATTATAATATGTGTCTGAGCTATTCCTCAACTGCAAGGCACATACCTAACCTGAATGCTGTACAACAACCCCCCTTGGCAGTTGATCACTCTATTCTTCATGTGCAGATGGCGACCAAAAAGAAGAGCATAGCAGATGAAATGGGCATGTTTCTGCAAGCCAAGCTGAGGCAGGCATCACCGAGCTCGAGTTCGTGAGAGCGGAATGCGCGCCCTGTCCCTTGCTTTGTTGGAGCGCCGGGGTGGTTCGCTCGGTCGCAGCCCTCAGGGAACATAGGACGTTCTTTAGCTGTTTTGGCCGTGCGTGCAAGGTTCTCTGAGATGATTTACTGAAACAGCCTGCTCTATCGTCAGACTTCATCCTCGAGTAATTTGGAACTCGGTATCAAACTTGTGTGTCTTGGATGCACAATCTGCACTTCAATGGCTTTGACAATCAATTATGAGTTTGTTGCATTTTGATGTCTGGATGCTTGGTTTCGTTTTTACACCGTCATATGGTGTAAAAAGTACTTGTACTCGTGCATGCATTTGCGACCATGTGTACCACTTAAGTTGGGAATGTTAAAACAAAAATCCCTGGTTATTATGTTTTCAAATACAGTATGAGGAAGAACCACATCGACACAAATTCTTTCCATGGATTGCCTATAGGCATAGGCATAGAGGCAGATTAAACACCAAGGACAATATGACAACTAAAACCTCCAGGTAGACCCATGCATAATTTGCCCAGCGCTAGAGTCCATCCATCATACCCCGCAGAAATGCTCAATGGTTTTGAGGAAGTTACATGTCCATCGAACAGCCCTCCGAGAACCAACATGGGCACGCTCGAATCTGCTGAACAATACCGCTACTGAGCTGCGTACGTGGGCGTCTCGTGTACCCAATCAAGAACACAGCCATCCTGTTTGTTCTGGGTGGACAAGCTGGCTGCTTAGCCACAGCTCTTACATTCCTCTGCTTCCATATCATTTTTGTCTTCCTCTCACCAGCAAGCTTCAAGCTTGATTGGAAACAAACCTTATAAACTTCCACTTCCAGCGCAGGGAAGGAATGCCACATCTTATACCAGTATAAAAATCGCGTAAAGTTCTATGATACGTTACATTCTAAAACACGTATGCATAATCAAAATGATATACACATGAAGGCTGACAGCTTGTTCACAGTAATATAAAAGGTTCACAGACTACTCAACAGTAAAGAAAACATGAAGGTTCAAGGCTCGTTCGTTCAACTGATACAGAGAGAATTCAAACTAGTAGATAAAAATCACAACACATCCTAGCGGTTATTCACAGCTCGGAAGCGAGATATGATGGCATCGTCCTTCACCTGCCCAAAGGTTTCACGTTCAAGACATGTAACCAAGCAATCATTCGCGCATTGCTCCGATAGCTTGTTTACCGCCTTATTGTTCACGTAATTCACTGAAGACAGGTCCCTCTCATCACTGGCAGTAGCTACAGGAAGGATCAGCACCAACCTGAGAAGCCTGTAGACAATGTTGTAAACACGGTCCTTCCTTGTTTCGACAAGCTTGATAGAAAGCTCCGCAAGAGTCTTCACTTCTCTAAACCTTTCGTCCAGACGCAGATCATCAACGAAGTTTGAAAGTTGGAAGGGAAGATGCAACAACTCAGACTGTGAAAAATCCTCAGGATAAAAGTGGGCAAGCTTAACCAGCTTTTCCTCATCATAAGCAGCAAATGAGTCGGCGGGATTGAATGCTGCCATGCAAATCAGTAACTCCGTGTTGACCTCATCAAACATGCCATCAAGTTCTCGAACTTGACTGTCTGACATCCAAAAACATATCAATGTGGTAGTAATGAAGATTCGTGGCCTTTTCGTAGAACTTTGGAGATCTCCCGATCGGGTCATACAAACCATCCATGTCCACAAGTTCAATGTCATGTTTCACATAAAAAGAGGTGACCTTCCGAAGAAAACTTTCCCATTCACCATCTTCCTGCAGTAACTGCAACCGTTTCTTTGTCACGCTAACAAGATTGATAGCATTAACAATATCTTGATCCCTCTTTTGCAAAGCACTGCATAAGTCATCTGTATACTCAAATATAGTTTGCAGCAAGTGTGCTATAAAGACAAACTCAAATGTCTCGAATGCATAAGACACCTGTTGAGCTCGTAGTGATTTTATGCCATTATGCTCATCCCCAATCGTACAGAGAATTTCCCAAATTGCAGGATATAAAGAGATAACATGCATCACATTTTCATAGCGGGATCCCTGAGGAGTATCACAGGGCGTTCCCAAGCTCTCTCGATCAAGACCATATTCAGCTTCAGTTTCTTCCAGTTCAAATGTTTCGATGATATACTCAGCTTGAGCTACTCCAAGCATTCGTATCTTTTCACAGCACATCACAAGAAAATCCATCAAATATTGAAGGTGATAAAAGAACCAACCGCCATGAACATTCTGCTTAGCAACAGCAACCATATTTACCTGAAGTTGATGGGCAAAGCAATGGGCATAATAAGCAGAAGGGGACTCGTTCACAATTATTTTCTTCAAAGCATTATGATAACCCTTCATGGCACAAGCACCATCATATCCCAGCCCACGGATCCTAGAAAAGCTCAAAGAGTGTGCCGTAAGCAGATTCTGAACTGTTGTTTTAATTGTCAAAGGGGTAGTGTCTTCAACTCCGACGATGCTGAGGAACCTTTCCACGGCCATTCCTTTTGTACCAACATAACGCAGGCAAAGGGCCAATTGTTCTTGTTGTTCCATATCGCGAGATTCATAAACAAGCACCGCGAAATAACCATCACCAAGATCTTCAATGATGAGCCTAGTAGTTTCTTGGGCACAAGCGTTGATGAGTTGCTCCTGTGCCTTTTGGTCCAACAGCTCGCTACTTCTTGGAGCATCCTTCAGATCCACCCTTTTAACTCCTTCAACACTCTCTGCCAGCCAATCCACAAGCTCAAGAAAATTCCCTGCATTACCTTCATTTTCAAGATGTCCATGGACTGGCAAGCCTTGCTGCAAGATGAACCTCAGGCACTGGACTGAAGTGTTCAAACGGGACAGATATAGAGCCTCAGCCTCGGCCTGCAACTGCTTAGCGTTTGAAGCAATGGACTCGTCGTCACCGGATTCATCATCCTCCGGTACCACCCGCGGCCCATCTGACGGGGAAGGGTTGCCTTGGTTCCCAGACCGGCTTTCAACTCCAATCGGTGCGGGTTTCGGCGTTGAGGTGGAGGCAATCTTGCTTTTCTTGGAAGCTCTATCCCACAACGTTTTCAAATCCATGCTCTTCTTCATTTCTCACAGTCCCGCTGAACCTCTAAATCTTTGGTACCTACACGAAATAAAGTCGCAAGAAAAGAGAGCAATCAACTCACCAGGTGAGGGTTTGAACATTCACAAGTTCTACTCCGATTAGAAACTGGGAACTGGAAGCTAGATTGGGGAACTCACGGCACGGCCGAGGCGGGATTGGGGATTTGGCGAGTGGCGTCCGGTGGCCGCACCCGCAATGCTTCCCGCTGGCTGGCTGGCTGGCTGTGTGGAAGGTCGCGCCGCGCCACCGATTCCGTTGTCGGGGGCGTCGGGGGCAAGCTGTAGCGGGTAGCCGGCGGCGCGCGACGTGCTAGGTGCTACAGTTGGAGGGAAGCCGTCGGATGGCTTTGCGGTTTGCGCCGCCTGCTCGTCTCGCGCCTCTCTGTGTCTGTCTCTGGGCGCGTGCGTGTGGGCTCGTTCAGGCCAGGCCGAGCGCGCAAAACTGCAAGACGCACAGAAGGATTGAGAGATGGGCCAAACCTAAAAGCTCAGGGGAGTGAAGGACATCAGGGATACGGCCCATTCTTTAGAAAGAGGCCTGGTTTGCTTAATACTTCTGCATTTTGCTGAGTTGAGTTGGGCGATTTCTCAAAAAAGATAAAAAAAAATGCTGAGTTGGGCATCCCAGCACTGACTCTCAAACCAGACATCGCATCCGTCCGCAGACAGAAGAGACCAGTCCCCAAACATAAATGCGGGAGCCGGCCATCCAAAGCTATATATCCGCATACATTTAAAACCGGCTTTCAACAAACCATGCGATTTCCATCTAAACCAGAGCACATTCATTACATTTTTGACATTTTTAATTAAAAAAAGACCGGACCAAAACCTAGCATATGGCGGCGCCCGTCCCCGACGTTCTTGTTGTTCCCTTCCGACGATCACCGGGCTCAGCTCGACGTCTCCATGAGCGGCGGCAATAAAACCCGTGAAGTGAAGGTGCGGTCGTCGGCGAGGAAAAGTAGAACATAAGAGACGGGACGACTCACTTGGGACTCGAGGCCCCGCCGCCTCCATGCCGTACTCATCCTCGTCGGAGTCTGCGACCTGTCCATCATCAGTGGACGTGAGGTCCACTGAAAGGATCGATATAGTTGACTAGAGGGGGGGTGAATAGGCAACTAACAATTTTTAGCTTTTCTTTACCAAATTAAACTTTGCATCAAAGTAGGTTGTCTAGATATGCAACTAGGTGAGCAACCTATATGATGCAACAACAACAAGCACACAAGCAAGCAAGGGATACAACACAATATAAGCTTGCACAAGTAAAGGTAAGAGATAACCAAAAGTGGAGCCGGTGGAGACGAGGATGTGTTACCGAAGTTCCTTCCCTTTGAGAGGAAGTACGTCTCCGTTGGAGCGGTGTGGAGGCACAATGCTCCCCAAGAAGCCACTAGGGCCACCGTATTCTCCTCACGCCCTCACACAATGTGAGATGCCGTGATTCCACTATTGGTGCCCTTGGAGGCGGCGACCGAACCTTTACAAACAAGGTTGGGGCAATCTCCACAACTTAATCGGAGACTCCCAACAACACCACGAAGCTTCACCACAATGGATATGGCTCCGAGGTGACCTCAACCGTCTAGGGTGCTCAAACACCCAAGAGTAACAAGATCCGCAAGGGATTAGTGGGGGGAATCAAATTTCTCTTGGTGGAAGTGTAGATCAGGGCCCTCTCAACCAATCCCTAGAAAATCAACAAGTTTGATTGGCTAGGGAGAGAGATCGGACTAAAATGAAGCTTTGAGCAACAATGGAGCTTGGGGAGGGAAGAGGTGGTCTTCTTGTGGAAAAAGACCCCCTTTATATAGTGGGGGAAAAGATCCAACCGTTACCCTCTTACTCAGCCCGCGACACGCGGTACTACCACACAGACGCGCGGTACTACCGCAAGGGATTGCGGTACTACCGCTAGACGGTGCGGTACTACCGCTCGCGCGGCAGAGACCAGACAAGGCCCTGTTGCATATAGCAATGAGCGGTAGAACCACCGGAGCGGTACTATCGCAAGGCAGGGTTCAACTGGGCTGGGAAGGCACGGACTAATAAAATTACATCCCTGACTACTTTCGCTGAGTTTCGGTCTGTGCAAAAATCCGGCACGGTACTACCGCCCGCAGGGAGCGGTACTACCGCGTAGGGCGCGGAAGTAAAAAATTACTTCTGCACCTACTTCCGTGCGCGCCAGCGTTCTGGGCTAGAGGCCGCGGTACTACCGCACGTGAGGAGCGGTACTACCGCACAGCGCGGTACTACCGCTACCCTGTGCGGTACTACCGTGGTCCGCTGCGGCACTACTGCTCCCTTGAGCGGTACTACCACATGCCACAGACACTATAGCACTTGGAGGCCTTCATTTTGCAAGGACACGGATAAGCCGACGGTGCTCCAAAGAGGCGAAGGAAAGGTGGTGCAAAGGAACAGACGTGTACGTGTTGATTCCACCCTAACCTTTCCGAAGCGGACCCCCTCTTAATAGTACGGCTTTCCTACGACTCAAATCCACCGAAAAGAAACGTAGAGAAACGCCGTCTTCAATAGGCTCTGAGGGGCACCGAATCGTCTTGTGCCTAGACATGAGATATCTGAAATGCTCAATGCACACGATTAGTCCGCAAATGCATTGTCATCAATCACCAAAACCACATAGGGAGAAATATGCCCTTACAATCTCCCCCTTTTTGGTGGATTGATGACAATACGGGATTTGCACATAAGGATATACAATGATTATAAGCAAACCCAACATCTATAAAATATAGACAGGCTCCCCCTAGATGTGTGCACTCTATAGATATGCTTTGGACTGCACGGCACACATACTAGGATCAACACTCCCCCTATATTTTATAGACAAGGCAAAACTTGCAACAATATAAGTGACACTAAGCATGAAGGCAAGGTAAAGTAAGTGAGCATGAAGTAAAGGGGCACAAGATAACATAAGCTCACAATCTACTAAACATACTAGACAATAAGATAAGCTTGAGGGCATATGTCTCACACCATATGATAGCAAAGATCTCCTGGTCTCGCACGCACACCAACACAAACCAACAAACCAAAGCAACGAAGGTTCAACGGAACGAAAGCAAAGCGACACAAGACTCGCAAATCCTACACTCTCTCCCCCTTTGGCATCGAGACACCAAAAAGGCAGAGAGGACACCTACGACACAGGTGATGGTAGAACTCCAAGGCATCACCAGTCAGGCTCCTCCTCCTCAGACTCCTCTGCAGCACGGGATGAAGAGCGAACTCCAGTATCCTCCTCAGACTCACTCCACCGGCAGTGTTGTCTGGTCCATGATTCCTCATCTATGACCCTCTCCTCGGAGCCACTCACAACCTCAAGACCAACATGCCTCATAATAGCCTTGTCGCGACGACGAGCCATCTTGGCATCCACATGAGCCTTGTACTGTCCCTTGGCCTGCATGCAGAACAGAGCCTTCATCTTGGCCTTGAGCTTCTTAGCCCAAGAAGGCTCAGCAGAGGGAGGAGCGAACCCCTCAGAACTGTCCTCAGCCTCCTCCTCCTCAAACTCATCCTCATCAACATCCATCCGTGCAGCCTCAGCCTCAGCCCGAGTTGTGGTATTAGCCCACTTGCTCTTGATGCGTAGCTTGATAGGCTCATGGCGAACCCAGTTTGGAGCACGAAACTCTTCAACTGTGTGACGACCACGGCTTAATCGTGCACTAATCATACACGCAAATGCGCACGATCAAGCCTAAGGACTCACTTGAAGATATCACAACACAACTCTAAAACATAAATAAAGTCATACAAGCTTAATATTACAAGCCAAGGCCTCGAGGGCTCGAATACATAGCTTGATGGCATACAAGCGTCAGCGGAAGCATTAGATATCTGGGTACAGATATATTACATAGAGAGAAATTAGGCCTTCACAGAGGCGGGGTAAAATAAAATACTACGATCGAAATGCGTAGGCCTCCTGCCCTGGACCCTCCGATCCTACTCCTGGTCGTCGAACGGCTCCTCGTAGTAGTAGTACTCGCCAGGCGGGTAGTAGTACTGGTCGTCGGCTGGGGCTTCTGGCTCAGGGGCTCCGTCGTCTGGTGGCATCAAATGGAATATGGGGGAAAAAGAAAATAAAGCAAACGTGAGTACTCATCCGAAGTACTCAGCAAGCAAGGATCTACACTACATATGCATCATTGTCAAAGGAATGGCTGTATATGTGGACTGGGCTGCAGAAATGCCAGAATAGAGGGGGAAAGCCTAGTCCTATCGAAGACTAGCATCTTCAACAATCTTCAGCAGTCTTTCAGCATGAGGAGAGAGCAGATTACATAAGTAAAGTAGTAGTAGTAGTATCATCAACCTCGACCTGAGATCCTTTCTCGACTCCCTGCGAGAAAGCAATCCCAGAGCCGTACTATCCAATTCTCATCACATGTTCTAGTTGTACCGATCGGGATACAACTCCGAGTGTCCGTTACCGTAGGACAGGCTATCGGTAGAAGTTTCTTCCCTGCAGGGGTGCACCAACTTACCCACCACGCTCGCTTAACTCCGGCCAGACACACTTTTCTGGGTCATGCCCGGCCTCGGCTAAGCAACACGCCGCAACCCGACCAAATACTTAACAGAGAGGTCAGCACGCCGGACTAACCTATGCCCCCAGGGGTCTTGGGCCATCGCCCCGGACGCTCCTGCACGTTGCGTACACCGCCGGTGAGCAGACCTAGCAACCCCTTAATACAAGCGCGGTTGCGTTCCCAGTCCAACCCAGCGTGTGCCGCTCAGTTGCTGACGTCTATTAAGCTTCGGCTGAAGTATACGATGCAGAACGCTTATACTATGCTCACGTGATGGTTAGTGCTATCGGGCCAGAGGCCCCTCGGATCAAATATCCAAACCGTAGTGGATTAGGAGCGCGCGGAAACGAGCAGAGGCTCACGATCGATGTGACCCCGTCGCCCCGTCTCGAGGACTTGCGGCAAGGGCTAAGAATGCCCGGCCACGCTTCGTAGTTATCTCGCGGGCACCATCCAGGTCAACCCGACTCCACATCACTTCGCGTTAAGCTCGCGCGGGTACCCCTCAGGGCCGACCCGTCTTTAGTATCATAGTTTAGTGCAAGTCATAATATCCAAGGTAACCGTGTGTCTGACACCGAAGGGAACCCTGAGGAATCACCCTCGAGGGAATTCCCGCTCGATGTTATCATCAAGGTGAACGAAGGAGGAATCACCCTCGAGGTCCACCTTGAGGAGTTGCGCGACGACGTCGTTATCGGGGGTGGTGTAGGAGGAATCACCCTCGCTTACCACGACCGAGTAACTAACCTACAAGGTTAACATCAGAAGTGCTAACGAGGTATCACCCTCGGCACTCGACAGTAACCCAGCAGTGTCGGCAACTAAGGGGTAGTGATATGCGGTGCCAGGGTCTGGTCTTCAATCCCGATGATCGGGTCTTCTGATGTCCAGCAGGGCAGTCGGGATCAAGTGGGGGTCTCTGTCGTGTCTCTACCCACCCTATACTAAGCAGTCTAGGATAACCAGTAAGGTAACAAAGCAGGGTACAATAATCAGGCTATGCAGCAGATATAGGAAAACAGTAGCAGTAGCAGTTCTAATGCAAGCATAAGAGAGAAGGGAATAGGCGATATAGGCATGCTCAAAATGGGGGTGCTTGCCTGTTTGCTCGGGGGCAAGGGCAAGGTCTTCAGTAGTATCGTCGGGGACGTAGTCGTACTCCTGTGCGGCGTCTGCCTCGGGAGCTACGTCAACGTCGGGGTCTACCGAGAGAGAAGAGGGGAAAGAAACAGGTAAACATAATGCAAACAAATGCAATACGGTGCGTGTGATGCTATGATGCAGTGCAGGGTTGCCTAATTATGCATCTAAGTCATTTTAGTTATTTTTAGAATTATTCTGGGATTTAATATCCGACGTGTGTGCACTATTCATCTACCGGATTCGGGTCCGGAGTTACGAGTTCTTCTACGTAGGGGGTTCCGATGGAGAAACAGACGGCACGATCAGACTCGTCTCGTCGTTCTGAGCAACTTTCATGTTTTAACTTTTTCGATCCGAGCTACGGTTTAAAAGTTATGAATTTTTAAAGATTATTTGAATTTTCTGAAATTTATTTATTTACAGAAAATGAATTATGACGTCAGCATGATGTCAGGATGACATCAGCAAGTCAACAGCGGCTGACTAAGTCAATTATGACATGTGGGTCCAGTGGGGCCCACATGTCAGCCTCTGTGGCTTTAACAGAGTTTAAACTAACTTAATTAGATTGATTAAGGGGGTGGACCCCACATGTCATAGACCCATTTAGCTAACTAATCAGTTTTTATTTAATTAAACCACTATTAGACTAATTAGCCGTGCGGGGCCCATATGTCAGCGGTCGTAGTTGCCACGTCATCATGGTTGACTTGGTCAACAGGTCAACGCGGGCCCCTGGGCCCACGGGTCAGTGACCCAGGGCAACACACGTGGCGGCCACGTCGGCGCCGGCGCCGGAGATCGCTCCGGCGACCAATTTCGCGGCGGCCGCTCGCCGGAGTTCGTCGGATTTGCGTTTTAGCGCACCATTTCACGCGCGGTTGACAGCGTTCGAACGAGGACTCGACGCCGCGTCCATCCATGGTGTCGGAACGGACCGGGGAGGCCTAACGTGACGGCGGCGTCCTCATCGGCGGCGATGGAAACTCGGTCGTGCTCGGGTTCGAGCATAGGGGCTCGCCCGAGCCAAGCTGCTGCTTGCAAGCGACGCGCATGACCACCAGAAGCTCGGCGGTGCCACCAACGCGGTGTGAGGTGCACTGCAGCGAAGGCTGTGAGCTCGCCGGCGGCGACCATGGTGCGGCCATGGTGATAAGGTGGCTACGGCGAAGAGCGCAGCGCGAGGAGAGAAGAGGAGGGAGGGAGGAGCTCACCGCGCGGTCACGTAAGACCCGTGGATGCTTTGGAGCTGCAGAGGCGTCGCCGGAGACGACGAAGAATGGCGGCGACCGAGGAGGAAGACGACGGCGCGAGCTCGATGCTGAGGCACCCAGCTCCTCCAGGTGGTGCCAGTCGAAGCAGCAGTCGCCTGCGGAGCTGCGGGGCACGGAGAGGCGGCGTGGGTAGGCCAGTGGCCACGGCGGCGGCGATTCGTGGCAACCGTGGCGTTCGGCCACCGGATCTGAGGAGGGGAGAGGAGGCGAGGCGAGTGAGGGAAAGAGGGGAAGAGTGCGCGGGCGACCAGGGGAGATGGATGGCTCGTCCTTATCTCCTCGCCCGTCAGTGGGGTGGTCGCGCTGTCGCCGTTCGGCCGGTCGGTGCCGGCGCAGCCATGCGCGCGCTGACACGGCATCGGAGAGAGAGGGAGAGAGCTAGGTGGGCTGGGCCTCAGGCACTGTGCACTAGTGGCAGTGCACAGTGGCCTTTTTTTTCTATTCTTTTCTGTTTTGCTTTTCCTTTTATTTCCTTCTGTTCTGAAATGTTTAGGGCTCTTTTGCACTTTTGATAAAGGTGGGAGTTGGTCCAAATATTGTGATGCAATAATATCTCTCACCAAAAAGTGGTTTGGACTGATTTGAAGTTTGTTTGAATTTATTATGATTTTAAATATATCAAATATTCTGTTTTTGGGTCTGTTCCAAATTGTTTGAGCCACTTATCCAACTCCAACTTTATTGTTGATGATTTTACCAATGTCCTTGAATTATTTGCCATCCAATGAACATTTTCCCATCAGAGTTTGAACAACTTTATATTTCACTTTTGAATTTGAGTTGATTTTCAGATGTGAATTTGAATTGGATCATTAACCCATATGACTTGGTACTGCAAATGATCATGACTTGGCAGTTTTAACAGAGTGTCACAGGGCTTATTACAAGGGGGTGTTACAAGTTCTCCTCCTCTAAAAGAAATTCTCGTCCCAAGAATTTAGGAGGTAGAAGGAAAGAGTCCGGGGTATTCTTCCCGAAGATGATCCTCGCGTTCCCAAGTGGCTTCGTCTTCAGTGTGATTCGACCACTGCACTTTTAGGAACTTGGTCGTCTTCTGACGAGTCCGACGTTCAGCTTCATCGAGGATGCGGATCGGATGCTCCTTATAGGAAAGATCATCTTGTAGCTCGAGCATCTCATGATCCACTGCACGGTGCGGGGATTCCTTGAAGCACTTACGGAGTTGCGACACGTGGAAGACATCATGGATATGGGAGAATTGCGGTGGCAACTCCAATTGATATGCCACCTGTCCACGTCTAGCCACGATGCGTAAAGGACCAATATAGCGAGGAGCTAGCTTGCCCTTGATTCCGAAACGACGGGTGCCCTTCATTGGAGTGACACGAAGATAGGCTTGATCACCAGGTTGATAGATCACACCCCATCGCTTGCGATCATAATTACTCTTCTGACGGTCTTGAGCTGCTTTGAGATTCTCCCGGACAATTCGGACTTGTTCTTCGGCATGCTGAATAATGTCCGGTCCAACAAGAGGTCGTTCCCCAGTTTCTGACCAATTCAGAGGGGTTCGACATTTACGTCCATAAAGAACCTCAAATGGGGCCATTTTTAAGCTGGCTTGATAGCTGTTGTTATAGGAGAACTCGGCATACGGGAGAGATTCCTCCCATTTCTTACCGAAGGATATAACACAGGCTCGAAGCATGTCTTCAAGCACTTGATTAACGCGCTCAACTTGGCCTTGGGATTGGGGATGATAAGCTGAACTCCAGGTAATATGAGTTCCCATTGCTTTCTAGAAACTTTCCCAGAAATGGCCAGTGAAAATGCTGCCACGGTCTGAACTGATTTCCTTGGGAATACCATGGAGTGAAACAATTCTGGAGATATATAGCTCTGCTAACTGACTAGCAGTAATAGTCTCCTTAACTGGCAGAAAGTGTGCAACCTTGGAGAGTTGGTCGACGACGACAAGAATGGCATCGTGACCCTTCTGAGACTTGGGAAGACCAGTGATGAAGTCCATTTGCACTTTATCCCACTTCCATAGAGGAATAGGGAGCGGTTGCAGAATTCCAGCAGGTTTTTGATGTTCTGCCTTCACGCGACGACAAACGTCACACTCGGCAACATAACGAGCAATATCTTGCTTCATTCTAGACCACCAGTACCTTTGACGAAGATCTCGATACATTTTGGTACTACCCGGATGGATAGATAGCGGTGTATCATGGGCCTCCTTCATGACTTTGTTAGTCATCAGCTCGAAGCGAGGTACTACAATGCGGTCTCGGAAGTACAAGGTTCCATCTTCAGCAATCGAGAAATCCCTATACTTTTGGAGGTGAAGCTCTTTCTTCATTAGATCAATTTCAGCATCTTTGGCTTGCGCAATCTTGACAGCTTTCTCAAGATCTAGCTGTATCACAAGATTATTAAGAGAACCTTGCGGAATGATGCAGAGATTCAGCTTGCGCAATTCTTCATATAGCTGGGGTTGAGCTTGCTTTACCATGAGGTTACTACAATATGACTTGCGGCTCAAGGCATCAGCCATCACATTAGCTTTGCCAGGAGTGTAGGAAATACCACAGTCATAATCGGTGATTGTTTCCATCCAACGCTGCTGACGAAGATTAAGTTCCGGTTGAGTGAATAAGTACTTCAAGCTCTGATGATCGGTGTAAATCTCACACCGATTACCAAGGAGGTAATGACGCCACTGCTTCAAAGCATAAATGACAGCAGCAAGTTCGAGGTCATGCACTGGGTAATTCTCTTCATGTGGACGCAGTTGTCGTGAAGCATAAGCAATTACTCTTCGCTCTTGCATTAGGACGCAACCTAGTCCTTGGCGAGAGGCGTCGCAGAAGATCACAAAATCTTTTCGGGAGTCTGGAGGAGCAAGGACTGGAGCAGAAGTCAGCTTGTCCTTGAGGGTCTGGAAGCTTTCCTGACATTTGTCTGTCCACTCAAACTTAACGCCTTTGTGAAGCAGATTAGTCAGGGGCTTAGCGATCTTGGAGAAATTTTCAATGAATCGGCGACAATAACTTGCAAGCCCGAGGAAACTTCTGACTTGCTTGACATTCTTCGGAGGGGTCCAGTCAAGAATAGCCTGAACTCGCTCCGGGTTAACTGCAATACCATCCTTGGAGATGACATGTCCAAGGTAGGTTACCTCGGAAAGCCAGAATTCGCACTTAGAGTACTTGGCATATAATTGGTGCTCTCGAAGTCTCTCCAGAACTAGTCGAAGGTGCTCAGCATGTTCTTCTTTGTTCTTTGAATAAACCAGAATATCATCCAGATATACCACGACGAATTTGTCGAGGTAATCCATGAATATGTAATTTATTAGGCGGGAGAATGTAGCTGGAGCGTTTGTTAAACCAAACGACATGACTGTGTACTCGTAAGAGCCATAACGAGTAACGAATGCAGTCTTCGGAATATCCTCTTCGCGAACACGGATCTGGTGATAACCCAACCTCAAGTCGAGTTTAGAAAACACCGAAGATCGATCAACTTGCAGGATCCTACTCTCCGTGTGCACTCTGATGCAGAATACGGTCTTATCGAATGACAACTCGGAGTATAATACAACTCGGAGAGAAAGGTTAAACAAAACAATTGAAAGAAAAATGATTATCAGACTAATCAGATCAACGTCAGGGAAATCGCACTGAATCCAGCTCTCCGGGTGGATAGAATTAACGAGAACCTAAATGTCGGTGTTAGTAAATTCTATTAAACCCGAATAGATGAGAGATTAGAATCCCAGAGTAAAGACGAGGAATAAAAGATCCTAATACCCCAGTTGGCGACGTGGGCCCGTAAGCCACACAGCCAAGTTAGTAAAACAGTTTTTGACTTCTAGACTCAACTTCGGCCAAGGAATTGGGAAGGGGGACTCCTAGAGGCAGTCGGCTCTGATACCAACCTATGACGACCCCGGCTTAATCGTGCACTAATCATACACGCAAATGCGCATGATCAAGCCTAAGGACTCACTTGAAGATATCATAACACAACTCTAAAACATAAATAAAGTCATACAAGCTTAATATTACAAGCCAAGGCCTCGAGGGCTCGAATACATAGCTTGATGGCATACAAGCGTCAGCGGAAGCATTAGATATCTGGGTACAGATATATTACATAGAGAGAAATTAGGCCTTCACAGAGGCGGGGTAAAATAAAATACTACGATCGAAAGGCGTAGGCCTCCTGCCCTGGACCCTCCGATCCTACTCCTGGTCGTCGAACGGCTCCTCGTAGTAGTAGTACTCGCCAGGCGGGTAGTAGTACTGGTCGTCGGCTGGGGCTTCTGGCTCAGGGGCTCCGTCGTCTGGTGGCATCAAATGGAATATGGGGGAAAAAGAAAATAAAGCAAACGTGAGTACTCATCCGAAGTACTCAGCAAGCAAGGATCTACACTACATATGCATCATTGTCAAAGGAATGGCTGTATATGTGGACTGGGCTGCAGAAATGCCAGAATAGAGGGGGAAAGCCTAGTCCTATCGAAGACTAGCATCTTCAACAATCTTCAGCAGTCTTTCAGCATGAGGAGAGAGCAGATTACATAAGTAAAGTAGTAGTAGTAGTATCATCAACCTCGACCTGAGATCCTTTCTCGACTCCCTGCGAGAAAGCAATCCCAGAGCCGTACTATCCAATTCTCATCACATGTTCTAGTTGTACCGATCGGGATACAACTCCGAGTGTCCGTTACCGTAGGACAGGCTATCGATAGAACTTTCTTCCCTGCAGGGGTGCACCAACTTACCCACCACGCTCGCTTAACTCCGGCCAGACACACTTTTCTGGGTCATGCCCGGCCTCGGCTAAGCAACACGCCGCAACCCGACCAAATACTTAACAGAGAGGTCAGCACACCGGACTAACCTATGCCCCCAGGGGTCTTGGGCCATCGCCCCGGACGCTCCTGCACGTTGCGTACACCGCCGGTGAGCAGACCTAGCAACCCCTTAATACAAGCGCGGTTGCATTCCCAGTCCAACCCAGCGTGTGCCGCTCAGTTGCTGACGTCTATTAAGCTTCGGCTGAAGTATACGACGCAGAACGCCCATACTATGCTCACGTGATGGTTAGTGCTATCGGGCCAGAGGCCCCTCGGATCAAATATCCAAACCGTAGTGGATTAGGAGCGCGCGGAAACGAGCAGAGACTCACAATCGATGTGACCCCGTCGCCCCGTCTCGAGGACTTGCGGCAAGGGCTAAGAATGCCCGGCCACGCCTCGTAGTTATCTCGCGGGCACCATCCAGGTCAACCCGACTCCACATCACTTCGCGTTAAGCTCGCGCGGGTACCCCTCAGGGCCGACCCGTCTTTAGTATCATAGTTTAGTGCAAGTCATAATATCCAAGGTAACTGTGTGTCTGACACCGAAGGGAACCCTGAGGAATCACCCTCGAGGGAATTCCCGCTCGATGTTATCATCAAGGTGAACGAAGGAGGAATCACCCTCGAGGTCCACCTTGAGGAGTTGCGCGACGACGTCGTTATCGGGGGTGGTGTAGGAGGAATCACCCTCGCTTACCACGACCGAGTAACTAACCTACAAGGTTAACATCAGAAGTGCTAACGAGGTATCACCCTCGGCACTCGACGGTAACCCAGCAGTGTCGGCAACTAAGGGGTAGTGATATGCGGTGCCAGGGTCTGGTCTTCAATCCCGATGATCGGGTCTTCTGATGTCCAGCAGGGCAGTCGGGATCAAGTGGGGGTCTCTGTCGTGTCTCTACCCACCCTATACTAAGCAGTCTAGGATAACCAGTAAGGTAACAAAGCAGGGTACAATAATCAGGCTATGCAGCAGATATAGGAAAACAGTAGCAGTAGCAGTTCTAATGCAAGCATAAGAGAGAAGGGAATAGGCGATATAGGCATGCTCAAAATGGGGGTGCTTGCCTGTTTGCTCGGGGGCAAGGGCAAGGTCTTCAGTAGTATCGTCGGGGACGTAGTCGTACTCCTGTGCGGCGTCTGCCTCAGGAGCTACGTCAACGTCGGGGTCTACCGAGAGAGAAGAGGGGGAAGAAACAGGTAAACACAATGCAAACAAATGCAATACTGTGCGTGTGATGCTATGATGCAGTGCAGGGTTGCCTAATTATGCATCTAAGTCATTTTAGTTATTTTTAGAATTATTCTGGGATTTAATATCCGACGTGTGTGCACTATTCATCTGCCGGATTCGGGTCCGGAGTTACGAGTTCTTCTACGTAGGGGGTTCCGATGGAGAAACAGACGGCACGATCAAACTCGTCTCGTCGTTCTGAGCAACTTTCATGTTTTAACTTTTTCGATCCGAGCTACGGTTTAAAAGTTATGAATTTTTAAAGATTATTTGAATTTTCTGAAATTTATTTATTTACAGAAAATGAATTATGATGTCAGCATGATGTCAGGATGACATCAGCAAGTCAACAGCGGCTGACTAAGTCAATTATGACATGTGGGTCCAGTGGGACCCACATGTCAGCCTCTGTGGCTTTAACAGAGTTTAAACTAACTTAATTAGATTGATTAAGGGGGTGGACCCCACATGTCATAGACCCATTTAGCTAACTAATCAGTTTTTATTTAATTAAACCACTATTAGACTAATTAGCCGCGCGGGGCCCATATGTCAGCGGTCGTAGTTGCCATGTCATCATGGTTGACTTGGTCAACAGGTCAACGCGGGCCCCTGGGCCCACGGGTCAGTGACCCAGGGCAACACACGTGGCGGCCACGTCGGCGCCGGCGCCGGAGATCGCTCCGGCGACCAATTTCGCGGCGGCCGCTCGCCGGAGTTCGTCGGATTTGCGTTTTAGCGCACCATTTCACGCGCGGTTGACAGCGTTCGAACGAGGACTCGACGCCGCGTCCATCCATGGTGTCGGAACGGACCGGGGAGGCCTAACGTGACGGCAGCGTCCTCATCGGCGGCGATGGAAACTCGGTCGTGCTCGGGTTCGAGCATAGGGGCTCGCCCGAGCCAAGCTGCTGCTTGCAAGCGACGCGCATGACCACCAGAAGCTCGGCGGTGCCACCAACGCGGTGTGAGGTGCACTGCAGCGAAGGCTGTGAGCTCGCCGGCGGCGACCATGGTGCGGCCATGGTGATAAGGTGGCTACGGCGAAGAGCGCAGCGCGAGGAGAGAAGAGGAGGGAGGGAGGAGCTCACCGCGCGGTCACGTAAGACCCGTGGATGCTTTGGAGCTGCAGAGGCGTCGCCGGAGACGACGAAGAATGGCGGCGACCGAGGAGGAAGACGACGGCGCGAGCTCGATGCTGAGGCACCCAGCTCCTCCAGGCGGTGCCAGTCGAAGCAGCAGTCGCCTGCGGAGCTGCGGGGCACGGAGAGGCGGCGTGGGTAGGCCAGTGGCCACGGCGGCGGCGATTCGTGGCAACCGTGGCGTTCGGCCACCGGATCTGAGGAGGGGAGAGGAGGCGAGGCGAGTGAGGGAAAGAGGGGAAGAGTGCGCGGGCGACCAGGGGAGATGGATGGCTCGTCCTTATCTCCTCGCCCGTCAGTGGGGTGGTCGCGCTGTCGCCGTTCGGCCGGTCGGTGCCGGCGCAGCCATGCGCGCGCTGACACGGCATCGGAGAGAGAGGGAGAGAGCTAGGTGGGCTGGGCCTCAGGCACTGTGCACTAGTGGCAGTGCACAGCGGCCTTTTTTTTCTATTCTTTTCTGTTTTGCTTTTCCTTTTATTTCCTTCTGTTCTGAAATGTTTAGGGCTCTTTTGCACTTTTGATAAAGGTGGGAGTTGGTCCAAATATTGTGATGCAATAATATCTCTCACCAAAAAGTGGTTTGGACTGATTTGAAGTTTGTTTGAATTTATTATGATTTTAAATATATCAAATATTCTGTTTTTGGGTCTGTTCCAAATTGTTTGAGCCACTTATCCAACTCCAACTTTATTGTTGATGATTTTACCAATGTCCTTGAATTATTTGCCATCCAATGAACATTTTCCCATCAAAGTTTGAACAACTTTATATTTCACTTTTGAATTTGAGTTGATTTTCAGATGTGAATTTGAATTGGATCATTAACCCATATGACTTGGTACTGCAAATGATCATGACTTGGCAGTTTTAATAGAGTGTCACAGGGCTTATTACAAGGGGGTGTTACAAACTGGAAAGAGCTTCTCCCAAGTCTTCGAGATCAAGAGGTGCAAATACGGTCCATAGATGGGAACTTTGCGATTGAAGACCGCAAACCAGAGCTCACACCACATGATATGAGAGACATCAAGTGATCTAGGAATTTGACGACGCGCCTCCTCACAAAGAAGCATCATGTCCACGAGATAGGCATGCACCTTGTCCTTGTCACCAATGCGCGGAAAGAGAGTGTTGCGGAAGATCCGGTGCATGATGTCAAGGAACGGGTTCAGCACCCAAGTCTTCTTGTCATTGGCTAACTTCTTCTCAACAAGGTAGGGTTGAAGCTTATTCTTGTTGGCAGACTCTGGGTTGCCATGAGGGCGGACACCAACCGGCACTTCTAGCCCCTCATCACGAACATGCAGTAGACCCATGAACTCCTTCCACTCAGCAGACATCCTCTTCCCATTCGTCATCCAAGTCATGGTCCTCTTCTCATCCGTGTGGAAATGGACAGAAGCAAAGAATTGAGCCACAATCTTCGGGTCAAAGTCAAGGTGGAATGTGAGGAGCTCCTCAATGCCAAATTGCTCCACCAAGTCCAGAGGCTCACCAAAATAGTCTCGATTCTTCTTCAGATGCTCCATGTCAATCCACTGAACTGGAACATAGATGTTCTGCTTGGCCTTGATCACATCGAGGTAGATAAGATTTTGCTGCTTGGTCCAGAACAAGTCATTTCCTCTGACATTCTCATGAGGCTTCACATAGGGGTTGAGCCTCCTTCGAATTAGAAACTCGGCTTGAGGCATCTCATCCATGCCAACATTTGGCTCCTTGATCTTGGTAGCTGTGGTCTTGACGTTGTGTTGTGGGGCACTGGACCCCTCAGGAGCATCTTGGTTGCGAAGCCGCTTGGAGCTCATGTCACGGCTGGGATTCGAGCGTCGAACATTGGAACCGGAGCCACCACCTATGACACACAACACAACCACACGAGAAAAACGAGAAGGATTATTGCAAAGACCAAGGTCAAAACCAAACGAAACAAGTAGAAATGAGATTGGGTGGATAAAACAGAGTAATTTTGAACTCAACAGTAGTACCGGGCAGGGTGCGGACGTAAAATTTTACATCCGCTCTAGCCGCGGTAGTACTGTGCCGGATTGGCATGGTAGTACCGCGCCTGGAGCGGAAGTAAAATTTTACTTTCGTGTGTCACGCGATAGTACCGCTCCAGCGGAGCGGTAGTACCGCACGGGGCGGTTTTCGCACGAGCGGGCGGTAGTACCGCTCTAGGAGGAGCGGTAGTACCGCACGGAGCAACATCGCGCAAGAACGGATCTAGAAACATCCGTAAAAGTAGATTGGTACTACCGTTGATCAAAACTACACTGTTGCATCACACCAAGTAGCATATCTACTGCACTAGCACTCTCCAACAATCTCCTCTTGCAAAGATTTAGCCAAAAATCACAAGAACTACACATGCATCTCCCAAAACCTAGAAGCACAACAACAGGGCAAAGAGAGAGGGACTAAGGGAGATACCGGGTTCCGTGGCAAGAGGGCGAGGTGGGGATCGATCCCACCGGTCGGAATGCGAGGAGAGCGGCCGGAGACGGAGATCCGGCGAGGTCCTCCGGCGCCGTTCTTGGGCAGGAGAGAGAGAGAGAGACGAAGTGAGGGGAAGAGATGAATGGGTATGGGGGAGTCGGAACTCCCCCTGCCCGCTCTTAACCCCCACGCGCTTTCGACGGAGCGGTAGTACCGCGGGTCATCGCGGTAGTACCGCCCGGGCGGAAGTACCGCACACAGGGCGGTAGTACCGCTCTTCCAGCGGCAGTAAAAAATTACTGCTGTGCTGGAAGCGGTAGTGCCGTGCCGGGGTTGCAGCTGCGCAAGCACAGATGCCACCCACCTCCTGCGGTAGTACCGTGGCTAGCCACGGTAGTACTGTACACCCAAGGAAGTGCTAGTTTCGACAACAGTAAAAAAACACGGCCTTTGCAATGCAAACTTCAAGCAACTGGACACACAAACGAGCACACACGAGGCAACTCACACACAAACACGGCTCAAAAGAAGGCAAAAGACAACGAGGATCAACCACGAACAAAAACCTCTCAAAGAGAGAGGGCGGTGGCCGGAGCCACCTATGTTTGAGTCAATTGGTATGGCACCGCGAAGAATTATCCTTGGGCCCATGACCAAAACTCGTCTTTGAAGCACATGTACCATCAAAAATGGCTAATGTGAAAGAGCTGATCAATTTATGCATAATGGGGGGAGGGAGAGTTCATTGAGAGAACAACACTCCCCCTATGTCCATGCCTACACCTAAACAAGACATCAAGATGAGTACGGTGGGGTGTGCAAAGGTTCAAGCCACATTGCTCAAATCAATGATATTTAGCTCATGCCTTAACTCGCGAAATCTTGCTTCATCCAAGGGCTTCGTGAAAATATCTGCAAGGTTATCATGAGTGTTGACATAGTTGAGCTCGATCTCCCCTCGCCTAATGTGATCCCGGATGAAGTGATACCGAATCTCAATATGCTTCATCTTGAAGTGTTGCACCGGGTTGAGAGAAATCTTGATGGCACTTTCATTGTCACACCAAAGAGGCACTTTGTCACAAATGACACCGTAATCCTTTAAAGTTTGCCTCATCCATAGAAGTTGAGCACAACAACTACCAGCGGCCACATACTCCGCTTCGGTGGACGAGAGAGACACACAACTTTGCTTCTTAGAAGACCAACTCACCAAAGAGCAACCAAGAAATTGGCACCCTCCGGAAGTTGACTTCCTATCCACTTTGTCTCCCGCCCAATCCGAGTCCGAAAAGCCAACAAGGTTGAAGTTTGCTCCTCTTGGGTACCATAAGCCAAAGTTTGGGGTATGAGCCAAATATCGAAAGATTCGCTTGACCGCCACATAGTGGCTTTCCTTAGGTGCGGCTTGAAACCGTGCATAAATTCCCACACTCAACATGATATCCGGTCTAGATGCACAAAGGTAAAGCAAGGAGCCAATCATGGAACGATATACCTTTTGATCCACCGCTTTACCATTGGGATCTATGTCAAGTTGGCATTTGACGGGCATTGGAGTGGAAGCCGGCTTGACATCACTGAGCTTGAATCTCTTGAGCATGTCTTGGGTGTATTTGGCTTGGTTGATGAAGGTTCCTTCTCTTCTTTGTTTGATTTCGACCCGAGGAAGAACTTCAACTCTCCCATCATGGACATCTTGAACTTCGAGGTCATGAGAGCGGCAAACTCATTGAAAGCTTTGTTAGGAGAACCAAAGATAATATCATCAACATATAGTTGGCATACAAACAACTCCCCTTTTACCTTCTTAGTAAAAAGAGTGGGGTCGATTTTTCCAATTTCAAACCCATGATCATGCAACAACTCGGTAAGGTGCTCATACCACGCACGTGGGGCTTGTTTAAGGCCATAGAGTGCCTTATCGAGTTGGTACACATGATTGGGGAACTCGGGATCCTCAAACCCCAGGGGTTGTTTGACATACACCAACTCATTAATAGGACCATTAAGAAAAGCACTCTTTACATCCATTTGTTGCAACTTAAAGTTATGATGAGAAGCATAGGCAATAACAAACGAATAGATTCAAGGTGGGCAACAGGAGCAAAGGTTTCACCGTAGTCGATACCCTCGACTTGGGAGTAGCCTTGTGCCACCAAACGAGCCTTGTTGCGAACAATAATCCCATGAGCATCTTGCTTGTTCTTGAATATCCACTTGGTTCCAATGATATTATGGTTCTCCGTTGGCCTTGGCACCAATCTCCACACTTTGTTGTGCTCGAAGTTGTTGAGTTCTTCATGCATGGCATTAAGCCAATCCGGATCCTCGAGCGCCTCATAGACCTTTTGGGGTTCAACACAAGAAACAAACGCGTGATGTTCACAATAGTTTGCTAATTGTCTACGAGTGCTTACCCCTTTCTCAAGCTTCCAAGCACATTCTTCATAAGATGATCTTTGGTAGTGAGCTTGGATGCAATCTTAGCGGCACGACGCTCCAATTCCTCCTCGAGAGAGAGTTGAGGAGCGGTAACTTGACCATCTTGAGCGTCGTCTTGAGCTTGATCTCGATCTTGAGCTTGCTCTTGATCTTGAACTTGCTCGGTGGTAAAAACTTGACCTTGGGCATCATTTGGTGGTTCACCACCATTTTGAGGTTGATCTTGCCCTTGATCTTGTTCATTTGGTTGAGGGCCTTCACTTTGTTCTTCGGAAGCGTGTGGGTCTTGGGTTGGTGATGGTTCCACTTGAGTGGAACATTGTCCTTCTCCTTCGGCCACAAGGGGTTCCTCAATGGGTAGGATATGACCAACACCCATTCTTCTTATGGCTTGGGGAGGAATTTCATCACCTACATCACAAGTACCACTTTGCTCCACTTGGGAGCCGTTATTCTCATCAAACTCCACGTTACATGTCTCCTCAATAAGTCCCGTGGACTTATTGAGGACACGGTAAGCATGAGAGTTTGTAGCATAACCAACAAATATGCCCTCATGAGCTCTAGCCTCAAATTTAGACAAACGAACACCTTTCTTGAGATTGAAACACTTACACCCGAACACCCGGAAGTACTTGAGGTTGGGCTTGTTGCTGGTGAGTATCTCATATGGAGTCTTGTTCAAACCTTTGCGGAGATAGAGCCGATTAGATGCATGACAAGCGGTGTTGATGGCTTTGGCCCAAAAGTTGTATGGAGACTTGAACTCCGCCATCATGGTCCTTGACGCGTCCATCAACGTCCGGTTCTTCCTCTCCGCTACACCATTTTGTTGAGGGGTGTAAGGTGCGGAATATTAATGATTGATCCCCTCATCACTAAGAAACTCATCCAAGGTGTAGTTCTTGAACTCGGTGTCGTTGTCACTTCTTATCGTCAAGATATTTGCATTGTGTTGACGTTGAGCTTCATTTGCAAAGTCAATGACGGTTTGTTGGGTCTCATTCTTCCTCTTGAAGAAATATACCCAAGTGTATCTTGAATAATCATCCACAATCACCAAGCAATACTTTCTACCCCCAAGACTATCAAAGGATGGAGGCCCAAAGAGATCCAAGTGAAGGAGCTCCAAGGGCTCTTCGAGTAGATGATAGTCGTGGGAGGGTGAGCCTTCTCATGTAGCTTTCCTTCGATACAAGCACTGCAAGCACGATCTTTGGAAAAACTAACGTTTGTTAGTCCACGGACATGGTCACCCTTGAGAAGACTTTGCAAATATCTCATATTGACGTGGGCTAAATGGCGATTCCAAAGCCATCCCACGTCAACTTTAGCCATTAGGCATGTCGCGGTCTTAGTGGGTCGCTCCGAAAAGTTAATCACATAAAGACCGTTCTCGACATGCCCAACAAAGGCTACTTTAAGAGTCTTGCTCCACAAGAGGGCCACGGTATCAATATCAAAGAAAGTGGCAAAGCCCATGAGTGCAAGTTGACGAACGGAAAGTAAGTTTTATGCAAGGGACTCAACAAGCATGACTTTCTCGATCGTGAGATCATGAGAGATGACAACCTTGCTAAGACCCAATACCTTAGAAGATGAAGCATCACCCCACTCGACATTGGTGGGCATAGATGAAACCTTATGCACGTCCACCACCAAGTCCTTGCTTCCGGTCATATGATTTGTGGCTCCACTATCGAGCAACCATGATCCCCCATCGGAAGCAAACACCTACAAGAGATCAATGCTTAGTTTTAGGTACCCATTTTGTAATGGGTCCTTTGATGTTAGTAACAAGGGTCTTAGGAACCCAAATAGACCATTCAATGTACTCATAAGGAGAACCAACAAATTTGGCATAAACATGCCCACCACTAGCACGGCATAACACATAAGAAGGGTTAAAGTCGCCGGCTTTGTTGGAAGGGGTGGCATTGCCCTTCTTGACACCACCACCCTTCACATTGTTCTTCTTCTCCTTAGAAGCACCCTCTCCCTCCTTCACAAAGGTTTGCTTGAGAGGGGGAGGTTGTTTGGCCTTGTCATTCTTCTTCTTATTCTTGGACTTGGGTGCAAACCCAATTCCCTCCTTGCACACAACTTCCTTTTGATTGCTCAAAAGGTCGTTGAGGTTCTTCTCATCTTGTATGCAAGACACAAGGCCTTTCTCAAGTTGTTCCTTCAACTTGGCATTCTCCTCCACAAGATGCACATGCTCACAACACGGGTTAGTAGCATTTGCATTATCAATTAAAACCATATGAGGAAATGTGGCTTTCTCCTTGGTTAGCTTCACTTGGAGTTGATCATGAGACTCTTTGAGGTTAGCATGAGCACTCTTCAAGGCCTTGTGAGCCTTGTCAAGTATATCAAACTCCTCCTTGAGTCTAGCATGGTCAACCCCAAGTTTAGCCTTCTCGGAATTGAGCACACGAGATACAACAAGAGCATGATCAAGATCTTTCTTTAATTTAGCATGATCATCGTTGTGTGACTCCTCAAGAGCCAAACGATGACCACGCTCTTCCTCAAGTGCATTAGAGAGATCCGATATCTCATCGGCATAGTCATGACTATGCCCTTCCATCTTAGAGATGGTTTCTGTTGAGAAATTAAGCAATTGTTCAATTAATTTAATCCAATAATAAATCATGAACATGACATAGGCAGTGCTAATGACATACTGAATTTTGATGATGTACACACGTACTAGGCAGATAGTAGAAATATCTACGCAAACCACTAGTACTGCACACATGAAAATAAACAGGAGTGGGGTAAATGTGTCATACCCTCCAGTAGGCCAGTCGGCCGTAGCAGCAGCGGAGGCGTTGGCCTCGTCGGCGATCGTCTTGTCAGCAGCAGCCTTCTCGACAGCCACGCGATCGGCGTCAATGCTCATGGTGAAGACGAAGGTGACGCGGAAGTAGTCGACGTAGAGGAAGTAGTCGAAAGAAGCGAGCAGTCGCGTAGGAGACGCTCCCCAAAAACCTAATCGCCTCTCTCCCGTACAGGATCTGGAGAAGCGGGGTTTCGGAGGCCTGCTCTCCCGTTAGCCGTGTACGCGGTAGACGGGATGGGATCACCGAAGGCAGCAACAGTGAAAGGAACGACCGAGGAGCAGTGGAGGTGTGAAGTGTTCTATTTGGCTGGGCTGCGATGCCTCATATATATAACCAGTCGGGTAGGAGAACGGTCCAGCAATAAACACGTTTAATTATAGGCGTTTCATCTCCATAAAAACACGTTTAATGGCAGACGTTTCATCTCCATAAAAACACGTTTAATGACAGACGTTTCATCTCCATAAAAACACGTTTAATGACAGACGTTTCCATCTTCACAATAAAACGTATTTATTATGGACGTTTCCATTTCCGCAATGAATATGACGTCTCATATTCATTTTGTGTCTGTAATGGACTCTCCAATTTTGACCGGCAAAACATTGCATCGGCTCGGCTCATTCCCGCAACCCGTGGCGCGCGCGCGCGTCGTGATGAGGCGTGGCCATGTGGGACTAAACTTCCCACCACTCCCTTGACAGCATGGGCTCTTAGGGATTTTCTGAAATTATTAAATGGGCCTATAGCCCAACTAATATTCAGTAGTTTCTTTGTGAGCCTCGATCATGTCATTGGCTTCACCAAGTTGTTCCAAGAGAGCAACAAAGTGCTTCTTGGATTTACCCTTGAGCTTACTCATAAAAGACTCAAATTCATTCTCCTCCTCCTCCGTCCCCTCACTTTCATCAATGCAATCCGTCAAGGAAGGATTAGTAATGATGGTGGTTTTGATGTTGGGGGTTACCTTGTTAGTGGCTTTAGCCATGAGGCACTTGGTGGTGATGTTCTCGTTGGGTGAATCGAAGAGGGACACCCGTGGAGTTGTTGCAATGGCAACGGAGGCCATGGCAACCGTCCCACCGTCTTCATCATCATCATCATCCTCATTGTACTCTTCTTGTGCCACCAACCCCTTGGGAGGAGTCTTCTTGGTGAAGTTGTTCTTGTTGGGGAAAGACTTGGCCTTGTCTTTTCGGATAAGCTTGCCACCATTGTCTTCCCTCTTCTCGTATGGGCACTCCACAACGAAGTGGCTAACATTGCCACAATTATAGCATGTCCTCACGCGTTGCTTGCCCTTGACGCCACTTGAGTTGTTCTTGTTGAAGTTGGGCCTTGAGTTCTTCTTGCTCCAAAATTGCCGAGAAGCGAGAGCCATATGCTCATGATAAGCATATTTTGTATCTTCGGAGCAACACTCTTCTTCTTCCTCTTCACCCTCTTCTTCCACACTAGCCTTGGCCTTCAAAGCAAGGTTGGGCTTCTTTGCACAATGAGAACGCAACACCGCATTGTCGGTGGTCTTGTCCAAGATCCTCATTGCCACAAACTCATCCAACACTTCACTTGAGGACAAGGCGTGAAAGTCCGGCCTTTGACGGATGACGGAGGACATGGCCTTATGGTAAGGCATCATGGCCTTGAGAAACTTGCGCTTGATCCAATTGTCATCCGTATCCTTGCTCCCATGATCTCGGAGTGAGACCGCGAGAGTGGTTAATCTCCGGTAAAGCTCTCGAGGTTCTTCATCTTCATTCATTGCAAACTCATCGGCTTCATCTTGCACCACTTCAAAGTTTGAGCGTTGAATGCTTGCGCTTCCCTTGTAAATGGACACAACATGTTGCCATGCTTCCTTGGCCACGGTGAAAGGTCGGAGATGCGCAATATCTTCGTGTGGAATTGCTTCTTGGAGAATGAAGAGAGCGAACTCGTTGAATTGATGATCCGCGGCTTCTCTAGGAGTGAAGTTGCTTGGGTCGTGCGGGTAGAAACCTTGCTCAATAATTCTCCAAAGATTAGTAGAATTATGATTTAAATGACGTTTAAAGCGATAGACCCAAGAGGCAAAATCCTCATTTTTCACAAGCTTAGGAGGAGGACCAACATGATTCATATGCGTGGAGGGAACCGGTCCTCCATAAGTAATTGGAGGTTCAACATGGGCAAAGGTGCCATTTCCACTTCTACCACTAGGCAAAGGAACTTGTTCACTAGTAGCTTCCCCCTTATTGGAGTTGGCATCCGTCACCTTGTTAGCGGGTTCACCCACTTTCATCGGTGCGGTGGATAATTTAAGGCCTTCTAAAAACTTATTGAACATGCCTTCAACCTCGGTCGTCATGGAGGTTTTCAATGTGTCCAAAGCCGCATTGAACTCCTCACGAGAGACCGAGGATCCCCCATCGGCCGTAGGCGAGAACGGATTCACACCGGAGTGCTCCTCCCCACCGTCTACGGTGTCAACCATACTCTTTGGACGGCAAAGTCCTTAATAAAGAGACGAGGCTCTGATACCAATTGAAAGGATCGATATAGTTGACTAGAGGGGGGGTGAATAGGCAACTAAAATTTTTTAGCTTTTCTTTACCAAATTAAACTTTGCATCAAAGTAGGTTGTCTAGATATGCAACTAGGTGAGCAACCTATATGATGCAACAACAACAAGCACACAAGCAAGCAAGGGATACAACACAATATAAGCTTGCACAAGTAAAGGTAAGAGATAACCAAAAGTGGAGCCGGTGGAGACGAGGATGTGTTACCGAAGTTCCTTCCCTTTGAGAGGAAGTACGTCTCCGTTGGAGCGGTGTGGAGGCACAATGCTCCCCAAGAAGCCACTAGGGCCACCGTATTCTCCTCACGCCCTCACACAATGCGAGATACCGTGATTCCACTATTGGTGCCCTTGGAGGCGGCGATCGAACCTTTACAAACAAGGTTGGGGCAATCTCCACAACTTAATCGGAGACTCCCAACGACACCACGAAGCTTCACCACAATGGATATGGCTCCGAGGTGACCTCAACCGTCTAGGGTGCTCAAACACCCAAGAGTAACAAGATCCGCAAGGGATTAGTGGGGGGAATCAAATTTCTCTTGGTGGAAGTGTAGATCGGGGCCCTCTCAACCAATCCCTAGAAAATCAACAAGTTTGATTGGCTAGGGAGAGAGATCAGACGAAAATGGAGCTTTGAGCAACAATGGAGCTTGGGGAGGGAAGAGGTGGTCTTCTTGGGGAAGAAGACCCCCTTTATATAGTGGGGGAAAAGATCCAACCGTTACCCTCTTACTCAGCCCGCGACACGCGGTACTACCGCACAGACACGCGGTACTACCGCAAGGGATTGCGGTACTACCGCTAGACGGTGCGGTACTACCGCTCGCGCGGCAGAGACCAGATGAGGCCCTGTTGCGTATAGCAACGAGCGGTAGAACCGCCGGAGCGGTACTACCGCGCGCCCTTGCGGTACTACCGCAAGGCAGGGTTCAACTGGGCTGGGAAGGCACGGACTAATAAAATTACATCCGTGACTACTTCCGCTGAGTTTCGGTCTGTGCAAAAATCTGGCACGGTACTACCGCCCGCAGGGAGCGGTACTACCGCGTAGGGCGCGGAAGTAAAAAATTACTTCCGCACCTACTTCTGTGCGCGCCAGCGTTCTGGGCTAGAGGCCGCGATACTACCGCACGTGAGGAGCGATACTACCGCACAGCACGGTACTACCGCTACCCTGTGCGGTACTACCGTGGTCCGCTGCGGCACTACTGCTCCCTTGAGCAGTACTACCGCACGCCACAGACACTATAGCACTTGGAGGCCTTCATTTTGCAAGGACACGGATAAGCGGACGGTGCTCCAAAGAGGCGAAGGAAATGTGGTGCAAAGGAACAGACGTGTACGTGTTGATTCCACCCCAACCTTTCCGAAGCGGACCCCCTCTTAATAGTACGGCTTTCCTACGACTCGAATCCACCAAAAAGAAACGTAGAGAAACGTCGTCTTCAATAGGCTCCGAGGGGCACCGAATCGTCTTGTGCCTAGACATGAGATATCTGAAATGCTCAATGCACACGATTAGTCCGCAAATGCATTGTCATCAATCACCAAAACCACATAGGGAGAAATATGCCCTTACATCCACGATGGACGTGGAGGGGGAGGCATGCTCGTTGTCTCACCAGGGCGGCCAAAAGTTGTTTGACGGCGTGTAGGACGGGTAGCTGGCATTGTTCTCGTCCGCAATCACCAGCGCTGTCAACGTGTCCGTGTGCACTGCCAGCGCCGCCAATGCGTCCGGCTACGCCACCTGTACATTGCAAGCGACGCTTTGTCTGCGTGTGGCCTTGTAGAGCACCTGCTGCTTGGCGAGAAGTTGGAGTTCACTGTGACCATGGCCGCCAGGGCTTCCTCGGCTCGCGTGCTCGCTGTAGATCTGGCCCTCCGTCAGCCGGTGCTACTCAAGGAGGAATAGGTTGTATCGTTGCTCCTCCTGCGCCTGCCGAAACACCGACATAGGCGTCGGCGCCGACTACTCCTCCACCATGGCGGCGTAGAAGTGCGCCTGCATCTACTCCATCGCAAGGCCGACATGCATCGGTGCGGGCTGCGACATAGAGTCGCTGTCGGAGCCGGTCTCCATCGTGGGGTCGTCGTCGGAGAGCTGGCCAACATATCTGCATCTATCTGCCTGGCACGGCGGATCTGCCAGGCGTCCGCAAGGGCTGCTACCTCGTGCTTCTGCTCCGTCGAGAGGCTCTTCCACAACGTGTTTTCGCTCGCGCTCATGGTGGATGTGGTGGACGGGAGTAGCGGACGAGTTGTGTTGTGGTGTGAGTCAGGTGTCTCCTCCTTTAAATAGTGGATGCCGGTGAGGCCAAGCGTCCGGGCGCGTCAATGTGCGGGCATCGGAGTTGGTTTCTTGGCCGGCGAGTCTGTTTAATGGCAGCACATGGACGAACGGGTATTAAACGGGCGTGGTAGATATCCGTCACGTCACGTCCAAAGTAAACGTCTCTCACATTGAACATGCACGGACATCGGGAAAGTGGCGCGGGTTGCACCCTCGGCCAGCGAGTCGCTTCAATGCCAGCGCAAGTAAGAGATCAAGTCAGCTATGTGTCGGCGTCAATGCAGAGCGGCCGCTCTAGAGCGGCATGAATGAGGGTAACTCGCTTCGGGCGAGAAAGGGCGCGAGTGAGGAGAGGGTTTCGATGGGCCAGGTTTGTCGGATGCTTGCGTGGCAGCGTCCGGACGCCTGCAAAGCCCCCAGGTTTGCTCTGGATTGCGAAAAAAGGACTTCCGGACCACCAAGAAGACCAATACAGAACCGCATTGGATGACAAAACACATCCAGACCGTGCGATTCAGACGGTTTTCCGCGTTGCAGATGCCCTTATGTGTTGAACTACTGCTGATCATTTCTTGTGAGGTCCGATGAGCGACAAAGCATCACGCTTTCTACTCCCTCTGTTTCTTTTGTACTTCGGGTATTAGATTTGTTGGAAGTCAAACTCTTTAAAGTTTTACCAAGTTCATACAAAAACATATTAACATGGTCAATATCCTTAGATCGTCATGGAGTATATTTCCATACTATATTTATTAAGCATGGTAGATATTGATATTTTTTCTATTATAAATTTGGTCAACCTTTGTATCTAATACACAGAGTAAAAAAGAAATGAAGGGCGTATGTGTCGGAGCTACGACAAATTTCTCCAAATGGTGTCCTAATTAAGCTAGATGTCTAAACGTCCCATCAAGAGGAGCATGTGTCTTGATTCCCGCTAGTGGATTAGGGCCCCTCCCAATGCTCCACCTTGTACAGGTGCTAAGCCTTCCACATAGGCAAAAAATCTGATGTGGCAAGTTATTTAAGAGGAGAGAGATGGGCGTGGTGACCCCAGAAAGAAACAATGCTAAGCGCGTGAACCTAGGCAAAACATTTAAATGAATGAAGCCCACCAATACATGAAGAGCTTTAGTTGCTAAATCATTAAATGAAGCAAGCTTAACTACCATAAGCTAAGCACTTATGCATTGGGGAGTATAGTTGCTAAGTTATTTAATGTGCTTAGCACCTCGTCTAAGCATCGATGCATTGGGAGCAGCCTAATAGCCAATCCCTCGATCCCTGTGCGTATTAACGCTAAATCGTGGGGATACGAGGGAATTTGTTGTCGCGCGACCGCATGAAGCTGCCGCCACTACAACTCCCCCCGCCCCCTTGTAAAAGGGATGATGCCACGTGGGACAAAACTTTACTCTCTCAACCCCCCGCACACTTCTTCTTCCTAGCATCCAGAGCCCCATCGCTCGAGCCTGCCACTATCGCGCCACCAAGATTTCACCTTTTCACGCGCATCTCAGCATCGCGCCACCACCTAAGCGATAGTCGCAGGTCGCCAAATGCGGAAGGCGGGTGGACTGAGATCCCGTCCCCCGCTCAAGGCAGGGCACGCTGTGCCCTGAGGCCCACGATCCACCATCCGCTCCCCATCCGACGGACTGCAGCGAGTCAACCTAAAATTGGACCAGTCCGCTCGATCCTCGCACGCGAGACAGCCTAAACCGCGGGAAACGAAGCGCACAGCGAAGGACTCTCGCGCGGGAACTGTTGTGGAGTTGTGCCGTCGTCGCCGCCGTGGGGAAGGGCGCCATGGGATCTCCGGCGGCGGCCACTGGATAAACGGCGCCGGCAATCCCCTCCGCCCCACGGCTTCTCATCCCCGCCCCGCTCCGACGAGCTCCGATGAGCCCTCAGCTCCGACGACCGCGTCCGCCCTCCCGCCCCGCTCCGACGAGCTCCGACGAGCCCTCAGCTCCGACGACCGCGTCCCCTCACCGAGGTTCTCCCCTGCGACCCCTGCGACCACTCCAGTACAGAGCAGGTTATCCCCTGTCCTTCCTCTGTCCGTCCCCTGTGCGTCCTCTGTATATGTATATTTCGAAACTGAAAATTGTGCTTGCTTGTTAGTTTAGTACTGAAAATTAGCCATGTCATTGGATTGTTACTTCAATACTGAAAATAGTGCTGGAAAAATTTCTGGTTGTGTGTTTCTTTACCCTATATTGTCTCCATTGTCATGCATTAATCTGAGGTTTGATTGATGTGTTTATTGTCTTATTTTACAGAATTCCTGCTGATTAGTGTGCTATGCAATTGTGAGTGTTGTGCATTTGCAAGTGTTCTGCAATGGGGGAAATTGACAAGGGGATGCCTCAAATTGGCATGAGGTTTAGAAAACCGGATGAAGCTTGGCTATTTTGGGTTGCATATGGAGGCCGTGTTGGGTTTGATGTGAGGAAGAGAAACAAACATGTAAGCAAGATGGATGGTCAAGTGACTTCATGCAAATTTGTTTGTTCCAATGAGGGTATAAGAAAGAAAGGGATAATAATCGATCATGAGCCAAAGCGTGTTAGAGCTGAAACAAGAACAAATTGCAAAACTCGCATGATTATATCACTCGATCGAGTAGCAATGAATTACGAAGTCACAGATCTTGTGTTGGAACACAATCATTACCTTCAATTGCCACAAACATGTCACTTGATGGCATCACAAAGGAAGATTTCGGAACTACAAGCTTTTGAAATAGAAGCTGCCGAGGATTCTGGAATCATGCCCAAAGCTGCACATGAGCTTGCTTGTCGTCGAGTTGGTGGACCATTTAATCTCGGCTACACTTGTCGTGATCAAAAGAATTATTTGCGAAGCAAGCGGCAAAGAGAGTTGGCTTTTGGTCAAGCCGGTAGTATGTTGAAGTATTTTCATGACAAAATGATTGAGAACCCATCTTTCCAATATTCTTTGCAGTTGGATTGTGAGGAAGATATAGCCAACATATTCTGGGCTGATGCTAAAATGGTTCTTGATTATGCACACTTTGGTGATGTTGTCACATTTGATACAACATTTGGCACAAATAAAGAATATAGGCCATTTGGTGTTTTTCTTGGACTCAATCAGTTTAGAGAAACCACCATTTTTGGTGCAGCCTTGCTATTTGATGAAACATGTGACTCATTTACATGGCTTTTTGAGACTTTTCTAGCTACACATAATGGGAGGCAACCTAGAACTATTTATACGGATCAAGATGCGGCAATGGGGAAAGCTATAGAGAAAGTCTTCACGGAATCATATCATGGATTGTGCACCTTTCATATAATGCAAAATGCTGTTAAGCATTTATGTCCATTGAAGGGTGAAGAAAAAGATGAAGAGGAGGGTGAAGGCAGTGGTGAAGATGAAGAGGAAGAGTCTCATATTCTCACAGATTTTGGTGAATGCATGTATGGCTATGAGGACAAAGTAGAGTTTGAAGAGGCATTTAACAATATGAGAAGTAAAGTGCACAAGCAAACTTGGTTAGATAGTATCTACAAGTTGAAAGAAAAATGGGTTGAATGTTATATGAGAGATGTGTTCAGTTTGGGAGTGAGAAGTACACAACTTAGTGAGAGCTTCAACAATTCATTGAAAAACCATTTGAAATCAGATTTTCATATTGTTCGGTTCTTGATGCATTTTGAGAGGACAGTGGAGGTAAAAAGAACAACGGAATTGCAATCTGAATTTGATCAAAGGAAGAAGTTGCCAAGAATCCTGATGCACACACCTATGTTGGTGCTAGCAAGCAAAGAATACACTCCAATTATCTTTGAATCTTTTCAAAGTGAATATGAGAGATCCATGGCTGCATGCGCTAGAGTGTTGGATGGAAATAACAAATTTGGGGTTGCTATTGGGAGTTTGCATGGTGATTTAGAATTTGAGGAGGAGCGCATAGTGATTGGTGATCCTTTGAACAAAACAGCTTCATGTAGTTGTGGAATGTTCAATAGGACAGGAATATTGTGTGGACATGGTCTCAAAGTTCTTGACTTGATGAATATAAAGACATTACCAACACATTATGTCTTAAAGAGATGGACTAGAGAAGCACGCAATGGAAGCATACAAGATAGACAAGGAAGGAATGTGGTAGAGAATCCAAAGTTTGAAGCTCAACTTTGGTACAGGGGTGTGTCTCACAAGTTTCACACTATGGCAGCTAAAGTAGCCAACTCTCTTGAGTGTCGTTTGATATTAGAAGATGCACTTGATTGCGTTGGTCCACAACTAGAGGAGAAACTCAATGCAACTATGGATGCTACGAACAAGCCATGTGATGACCAAGAAAATGTTGACCCAAATGTGCAACTAACTAGTGAGTTTCTTAGTGCCGCAAAGCTCAAGAAAAAATAGGCTCAATCAAAAAACTTGAGGAGAAAGAAAGGTTGGCTTGATAAGTTACTCAGGGGGAAGCGCAAACTAACTAAAGGTGCATCATCCAAAAAAAAAGCAGCAAAGGTATGTTCCCATCTATACATGATATATTGTTACCACTCATTCCTAGACTAAATACTGGAATTTTCATGGTAGCAACAAAAGAAAAATGATGGTGCACAGCCTCAAGTAAGAGTGGAGAAGGATGATGGTGTACAGCCTCAAGCAAATATCAGTTACACACAACTGTTGATGGCTCCCCCTGGTGGTGTTTATGATGAAGATCTGTTCTAACATGTACAAGCTTGTTAGATAGTATTTTGGACATTTTGACTAGTATTTTGGACAAAGATGACTATAGTATTTTGGATTTTGGGGGCTAACTATAGTCTTTCGTGGCCTAAGTGTGCAAGTAGATTGGCCTAATTTATGTACTTCAAGGATTATGTAAGAACAGATTGTTGTTGCCAAATTTGAGTTACTAATGCTCAAAGTTTGTACATTGTTCAATTCATTTTGATTTTATTTTCTAATTGATTGTATAATGAATGCCCCAGTTCAACTCTTCTTCAGTTCATTTTCGGTACTAAATTCTGCAGATTAAACACTTTATTGATGCTGTCTCTATTTTCATTTTACTGAATTTTGTATCCTGGAGTTGTCCAGTGCTAACTGCTAACTGAATTTGCTGTTCGTGTGTAGTACAGACATGTCCTCGCTGCTTCCGTCCAGGGCGCCCGTGGCAGTCCGAGCGGGCGGGCGGGGACTGAGATCCCGTGCCAGAGGTGGGCGGCCGTCGAGGTCGTTTCCTCATGTCCTGGAGGAGCAGTCGAAGCAGCTCGTCTCCCTTCCCCTCGGCGACGGGACCAGCAGCTCGCCTCGCGTCGTTGCGCGTGGAACAGAGGAAGGGGACGCCAGCGAACCATGGACGGCGGCGGCGGACGGCCATCTCTTCCGTCGGCAGCGGCGGCGGGTGCCTCCGCCACGGACGAACCTCGGGACGCGCGGGTGATTCGGGAGCTCCTCCGCTCGATGGGGCTCGGCGAGGGCGAGTACGAGCCACGCGTCGTGCATCGCGTGCGTGAGAAAGAGGAAGGATCGAGCGGACTGGTCCAATTTTAGGTTGACTCGCTGCAGTCCGTCGGATGGGGAGCGGATGATGGATCGTGGGCCTCAGGGCATAGCGTGCCCTGCCTTGAGCGGGGCACGGGATCTCAGTCCCCGCCGGAGGCTGCCTATGCGTGCCCCGGGTTCACCACCATCAATTGCATCCTCGTGTAGGAGATTATTCCCACTCCACGGGAGAAAGAACATATGTGTTTTGTGCCTTTTCTGATATGTGGTTTGAGTTTTCCAATCCACCCAATCCTTCGCGGTCTCCTTCATTTTTAATGCTTTTAGTTCCATCATCTTTCCCCAACATCGTCCTTCACGTGGCGTGTTTTGTCATCCCGTGAGAGGCATTTCCCTGTTGCAGGCTGCACCTTGTCCTGTGGCGCAAATAGTTTTGCGCCAGGCTGGAAACGAACGTCAATGAGACGTGCGAATGCGGCGGCGCCAACATTAGCAAGATTGACGGGGTCGACTACGTGGAAGCCAATTTGTCGAAACGAATAAAAAACAACAAGAGGAATGGTTCTACATTCCCGACGTGCCACTCCACGACCCTCCTCGGAAGAAGCGATACTCTTAGAGGCCGAAGATCAGTGTGCGGCCAGAGTCCCAGCGGTTACTAGGCTGGCTGAGAAGTTGACCGGGCTTTCCAAGCAAGGGCATGACCCTGTTTCTCCAACTCTCTCAGACTAGGGTGAAGGATTGCAGGTTTGTGTTCTGTGAGGTGATGTTGCAAAAGACATTCCTTCAATTGTTACTAGATCTCGTATCTAGCAGCGACTGACTATGACCCAATTTCAGTGTATTTTTCAAGCAATAACGGACGGCGTACAATCAAATGAAGAAGACAACCAATATGGTTTTCAATGTAATTTTGTTTGCTGCTCATTTTGTGTCTTATTGTTTTTCCATTATATCAGTGTCTTTTTTAAGTACATACCATAGTACAGTTGTGAGCGGAGATCTACTTTACATTTGAAGAATGTATGAGACTACCCATAGTGGGGGGTAACTTAGACCAGTAACATGCATATGTTACTAGTCAATGTTACTATCTTTATAGTGAGGAGTAATATATGTGTGGCGTCATGCAACATTTTATTTATTAGGTCGTAGATTCATCTTGTTTTGGTATATGTGATGTTACTCGTAATGTGAGTAACTAGTTTTTTTTCGAAAAAAATTCTGATCTATTCATTTTCAATCATGGCAGTACAACGAACACCAGAAATAATAAAAATTACATCCTGATTCATAGACCACCTAGCGACGACTACAAGCACTGAAGCGAGCCGAAGGCGCGTTGCCGTCATCGCCCCTTCCTCGCCGGAGTCGGACATAACTTGTTGTAGTAGACATTCGGGAAGTCGTCGTGCTAAGGCCCCATAGGATCAGCGCACCAGAACAACAACCGCCGCCGATAAAGAATAACGTAGATCGAAAGCTCCAACCCGAAGACACACGAACATAGACGAACAATAACCAGATCCGAGCAAATCCACCGAGGATATATCCGCCGGAGACACACCTCCACACGCCCACCAATGATGCTAGACGCGTCATCGGAACGAGGGCTAGGCGGGGAGACCTTTATTCCATCTTCAGGGAGTCGTCGTTGTCTCGCCTTCCTGAGCAGAACACAAACCTTAACAAAAATCAAAGGAACATTCTGGGGTAGTTGCAAATGTTCAATGATTGCATCGCCGACCTCGGTCTTCGGGAGTTGGATCGGGTTGGGGCGCGGTTTACTTGGACGAATCGCCAAGCCGACCCGACTAGATCTGTCCTGGACCGGGTATTGGTTTCTCCGAAGTGGGAGCTCCAGTGCCCCTTGGCCTCCCTCCATGCCATCACCCGGATTGGCTCTGACCATGTCCCGCTTCTCCTCTCCTCGGAGAACGAACGCCCTCCCATCCCCCCTCGATTCCGCTTCGAGACATTCTGGCTTAACCAGAATGACTTTGTCGACGCAGTCCGGGCGCGTTGGGTCGAGGCGCGCCTAGCCCCCCACCGGTCGCTCTCGGCTGTCGATGACTGGCACTTCTTGTAACATCCCTAGGTTACCCCACGCTGGTTAAGCTACTTAACCTGCCATGTCATCATGATCATCTTCAAAAAATGGCATTAGAAAATAATTCAACTCCAAATTCAAATTCCAAACTCAAGTCAAATAATTATTTCATCAAACATCAAAACAAAAATGTTCATTAAATGGCAAATAATCCAGGAACATTTCTAAAATCATCATCAATAAAGTTGGAGTTAGACAAATGACTCTATCAAGATGAAACAGCACCAAAACAGCCATTTCAAATCCATTTAAAATCATTTCTAATTCAAAAGAAATTCAAATCTGTCCAAACCAGTTTTTGGTGGAAGGAAATATTGCATTGCAATATTTGGGTCAACTCTCACATTTTACAAAAGTGTAAAAGTGCCCTAACTATTTCAGGACAGAAATGAAATAGAGAAAAGGAAAACAGAAAAGGGAAAAAGGAAAGATGGGCCAATGTGCATAGGCCTAAGTGCACAGTGCCAGGAGCCCAGCCCACCGCGCCCTGTTTCTCCCTCCTCCCTCTCTCTCCGACGCCGTGTCGCCTCGTCCCTGGCCGCGCGCGCTCGCGCCGGTCGCCGCTCGACAGCGCGTCGCCGCGGGCGCCGCGAGAGGATAAGGGCGACGCCCGAGCCATCCCCCCTGGTCCTCCTCGACCACTCCTTCCTTCTCCCCTCGTTTTCTCCTCCTCTCCCCATCGACGCCCGACGCGGTCGCCGCCGTGCCTCGCCGTTGCCACGGCCACCGGCCACCCTTCGTCAAGCGGACAAGTCAGCGAGCTCCGCCCCGCTCCTCTCCGTCGCCTGGCGTCCTCAGTTCGAGCCGAGGAGCAGCGAAGGCGGTGAATCGAGTCGTTCCCCTTCAACTCTGCCTCCGGCGATCTTCGTCGACTCCGGCGACCTCCTGCGCTACTAAGCTTTCACAGGGCCACCGTGAGCCTGCTAGGTGAGCGCCGCCTTCTTCTCCTTCTCTTCCCGCCGTCGTTTGAGCTCTCTGGCTCTAGTTTCACCGGCGCCCGAACGCGCCTCCGCATGAGCTTGTCGCCGGCAGTCGTCCGGTGAGCGTTTGGTCACGGGCTCACGCCCGTCGAGCTCGCACACGCACGTAGAGGATTTCTGGCCGTTTATTTCTTTGCTAGCGCGTCTGCATCGCCGATCTCCACCGCACCCGAACTCCGACGTCTGCCGCGATGCTCGCCGCCGTCGCTACACGCCGTCTCCGGCCACGCCACCGCCACCACTCGACGCGCCGTCGAGTGGCCGTTCGAATGCGACCGGCCCTGTCCTTTTTGGTGGCCCGTAGGCAAAATCCGACGAGGCCCGAGGCCACCGCCGCGTTCTGGCGTCGCCGCCGGCGAGCCGCCGGCCACCGCCGACGTGGCAAGGCCGGTCCCACCCCAGGGTGGCTGCCAGTGGGCCTTGGGGACCCCAGTTGACTGGGTTGACCCAGTCAACTGCTGACTGGGCAACCCAGTGAGGCTGACATGTGGGCCCCGTGTTAGTTAAAAGATTTAAAAGAAAAAGAAAATGTTAAATAAGTTAATTAAACTAATCTCTCGCTGACAGATGGGGCCCACGCCCCTAATTAACCCTGGTAATTAGTTTAATTCACTGTTAAGGTCACAGAGGCTGACATGTGGGTCCCACTGGACCCACATGTCAGGTTTGACTGGTCAGCCGTCCTGTTGACTTGCTGATGTCAGCATTACCTCATGCTGACGTCATAATTCATTTTCTGTAAATAAATAAATTCCAGAAATTCAAATAAACTTTGAAAATTAATAACTTTTAAACCGTAGCTCGGATTGAAAAAGTTAAAACATGAAAGTTGCTCAGAACGACGAGACGCATCCGAATACGCAGACCGTTCGTCTGTCACACGTCCCTAGCATAGTGAACCTGCATCCGTCCTCCTCCATTTCATCTGTCCGGAAAGGCCAGATTTCGGGAAAACATTCCCGGATGATCTCCTCCTTCACCGTTGTCGTGTAGCACTACGTTAGGCCCCCTCTAGCATTTTGTATCGTATTGTCTTGAATATGTTGCCATGTATTTATATTGTTTCTTCTCCCCCTTTCTTCCCGGTAGACCCCGACGTTGACGTAGCTCCCGAGGCAGACGCAGCCCAGGAGTACGAGTACGTCCCCGACGACACCACCGACGACCTTGCCCTTGCCCCAGAGCAAACAGGCAAGCACCCCCATTTTGAACATGCCTATATCGCCTATTTTCTTCTCTCTTATGCTTGCATTAGAACTGCTACTGCTACTGTTTTAATATATCTGTTGCATAGCCTGATTATTGTAACCTGCCTTGCTACCTTTCTGGTTATCCTAGACTGATTAGTATAGGCTGGGTAGAGTCCCGACAGAGACCCCCACTTGATCCCGACTGCCCCGCTGGATATCAGAAGACCCGATCATCGGGATTGAAGACTAGACCCTGGCACCGCACATCACTTCCCCCTTAGTTGCCGACACTACTGGGTTACCGTCAAGTGCCGAGGGTGATACCTCGTCAGCACTTCTGATGTTAACCTTGTAGGTTAGTTACTCGGTCGTGGTAAGCGAGGGTGATTCCTCCTACACCACCCCCGATAACAGCGTTGTCGTGCAACTTCTCAAGTGTGGACCTCGAGGGTGATTCCTCCTTCGTTCACCTTGACTTTAACATCAGGGGGGATTCCATCGAGGGTGATTCCTCAGGATTCCCCTGGTGTCAGACACACAGATACTGTTATTGATTTGACTTGCACTAAACCGTGTTACTAAAGATGGGTCGACCGTGAGGGGTACCCGCGCGAGCTTAATGCGAAGTGATGTGGAGTCGGGTTGACCTGAGAGGTGCCCGCGAGATAAACACGAGGCGTGGCCGGGCATTCTTAGCCCTTGCCGCAAGTCCTCGAGACGGGGCGACGGGGTCACATCGATCGTGAGTCTCTGCTCGTTACCGCGCGCTCCTAATCCACTACGGTTTGGATATTTGATCCGATGGGCCTCTGGCCCGATAGCACTAACCATCACGTGGGCATAGTATGGGCGTTCTGCGTCGTATACATCAGCCGAAGCTTATTTGACGTCAGTAAGGAGAGGCGCACGCCGAGTTGGACTGGGAACGCAACCGCGCTTGTATAAGGGGTTGCTAGGTCTGCTCTCGGTGGCCCCGTAACATGCAGGAGTTCCCGGGGCGATGGCCCAAGACCCCTGGGGGCATAGGTTTAGTCCGGTGTGCTGACCTCTCTTATAAGCCTAGGTCGGGTTGCGGCGTGTTGCTTAGCCGAGGCCGGGCATGACCCAGTAAAGTGTGTCCGGCCGGAGTTAAGCGAGCGTGGTGGGTAACTTGGTGCACCCCTGCAGGGAAGAAACTTCTATCGATAGCCTGTCCTACGGTAATGGACACTCGGAGTTGTATCCCGATCGGTACAACTAGAACATGTGATGAGAACTGGATAGTACGGCTCTGGGATTGCTTTCTCGCAGGGAGTCGAGAAAGGATCTCAGGTCGAGGTTGATGATACTACTACTACTTTACATTACGTTGATCTGCTCCCTTCTATTGCTGCAAGACTGTCGAAGATTGTTGAAGATGCTAGTCTTCGATAGGACTAGGCTTCCCCCTCTATTCTGGCATTTCTGCAGCCCAGTCCACATATACAACCATTCCTTTGAAAATGTTGCATATGTAGTGTAGATCCTTGCTTGCTGAGTACTTCGGATGAGTACTCACGTTTGCTTTACTTTCTTTTTCCCCCATATTCCATTTGATGCCACCAGACGACGGAGCCCCTGAGCCAGACGCCCCAGCCGACGACCAGTACTACTACCCGCCTGGCGAGTACTACTACTATGAGGAGCCGTTTGACGACCAGGAGTAGGATCGGAGGGTCCAGGGCAGGAGGCCTACGCCTTTCGATCGTAGTATTTTATTTTACCCCGCCTCTGTGAAGGCCTATTTTCCCGCTCTCTGTAAAATATCTGTACCCAGATATCTAATGCTTTCGCTGACGCTTGTATGCCATCGAGCTATGTATTCGAGCCCTCGAGGCCCTGGCTTGTAATATAAAGCTTGTATGACTTTATTTATGTTTTAGAGTTGTGTTGTGATATCTTCAAGTGAGTCCTTAGGCTTGATCGTGCGCATTTGCGTGTATGGTTAGTGCACGATTAAGCCGGGGTCGTCACAGGTTGGTATCAGAGCCGACTGCCTCTAGGTATCCCCCTTCCCAACTCCTTGGCCGAAGTTGAGTCTAGAGGTCCAAAACTGTTTTACTAACATGGTTGTGTGGCTTATGGCCCCACGTCGCCAACTGGGTGGTATTAGGATCTTTTATTCCTCGTCTTTACTCTGGGAACTCTGATCTCTCTTCTATTCGGGTTAAATGATTTTGCTAACTCTGAACTTAGGATCTCGTAACCACTTCCTCCCGGAGAGCCCCTTCACCACAGATAGTCGACTACCTCATCAGAAGACTCCGAAGATACTCCTCGACGTTAACCGAGACCCTGTGCCACTGCTTTGCAGTTCCGGACCACCGACAAACCCCCGTGGATAACTAACCATTCTCGTCGTTTGTATCTTCATACCTAGTCACTCACTTATGTGCGAGATACCCCGAAATACTCCTCATTAATCCGGGAATCCTTTGAGCCTACTGCCGTACAGCTTCTTTCGCGCTACGGTTAATTCCTCACACTTATCAGGGATTCGTTCATCCCCAGTAGTTTATATGTCTCACAAAATTCTTTGAAATGTAATCCGATCTTCCAAAGATCCTCTGCAACCTAGTGCTTCCGAAAGTCTTGTCTGTCTGCATTATGGTTAAATCCATATGTCTCGCAATATTCATTAGCATTCCTTGTCATTGTCGTTCCGAATCAATTGATTCAATATGAACGAGAATAGTCCCTATCATCTGTCGATTCTTAGAAATTTTCCTTCCGGCTCAGTCACCATTCCGGATATGAGCTGGTTCTCGGCCAATCAAGTATTGATTGATTGTCCAACTAAGCATGTACAAATCACTCGTCCCTCTGCCCAGGTGAACTAATTGTCACTCCTGGCTTTGGATATCGTGAACCCTCTCAATTTTTATACTTGGTTTGTTCAAGTGCTTCCTTAATTCGTTGTGCTTGCCTCCCGGTTTTCCTCAGGAGGACTCTCAAGGGGAACCAGTTGTTAAAACCTTACCCCGTTAGCTCTCACGGATCACTTGATTTCTTTTGAGGACAATTATCTGATCGATTCTTTTCTATCCTAAGAACCTTAACGGTTCCTTCCCCGTTGACATTGCCTTTGGCACCGAAGCATCCTCTACTTCTTGCCGACTGTATATCCGCCCAGCTTGCATGGCACGGAGAGACAGTGCATTCCTTCTCCATATTAACTTGGGACTGACTACTGACCAGAACATGTCCCGTAAACATGGTTGAGATCTCTGCAAGGCGGAATACCAAAGTTGTCCATCTAGTTCTATTCAACCTACTCATCTTTTGATCAGAGCTTTTGCTTCTGATCCTTCGTTTCTGAACCATGAATCCCTTGTACTTAAACGTCGGATTATTCCGATGTTTCTATAATCCTATGCCGTCACATCCTTCATCTTATGGTTGAGTGCCGCTACTCACGCCAGATCCTATGTCGTCTACCTGATCTTTTGCTAGATTAATATCCGACAGTATCTTTCATACTCAAACATCCTGTGAGCTCTTTTCTTGGTACTTAATACCTTCGGTAAATTGTATTATCTATTTTGACTTCGTTGATCTGCTTTCGAACTCGCACCCCTTGCATTGGTTGATGGTTGTATAGCTTCGTAAAAATGACCCAATGGGTTGAACCTATGCCTTCCCTAATTCGTGTGAACTCGAAGGTTATGCGAGTCATACTCTTCTGGTGCTTCACCAGATAAATCCTCAGCACTACAATTTCTTCGAAAACGAGAAGTGAATGAAAGGTTGTGCATTGAAGAAGTGGGGGTCGACCTTGAACCTTTGTGTTCATGCCCATGGACCCGATGTAGAACTTATCATGGAAGCTGCTCGTAAAAATAATTATTCCCTTGGTACAAGTTCACCTTGTATCTAAGAATTGATCCTTTGCAAACATGGTTCTGACCATATTTCCTCTTTGAGTTCATTTCCCGGATAAGTTAAAATGCTTGTCCTCTGCAGATCATTTTCCCCATCCAACCTCTGCTCCGACTTACCTTCCGGTGTTAACCCTAGTACTTGTTACTGGGAAGTCTAACACCCCATCACATCATCCCTAGCCTGATCGGCTATATTTTTATCGTGCCAACTTTCAACTGTGCTACCTGGACCTTAAGCCCGGAGCACAACTTTCGGCGATGAGCTAAGCTTACGTCGATCTTCTTTATCTTATCATTTCACCTCGAACAACAAGCTTGATTTCGAGCTTGTGTCGAATCCGTGGCTTCAATAACCTTTTGCTTCATTCCCCCTTTGGCTAAGATGTCATCGCCGATCGATTTCATCTTATTTAAATCTTTCGACAAATGTGTCGTGATCATCATCAACATTCCGAGCTCTTCCAGGATATCAATTGAGTTCATGGCTAGGAATACCATCCCTGCCCCTCAATGAATTGAGATATCGTCGATGACATCCTTGACTTCCTGCCAACACAAACCTGATTGTGTTTGTTTATTCCCTACATCCCGAGATACCCTTCTAAATGTTTCTCGGTATCTCTTGAGATCTTCGAACCCAATCTTTACTTGACACCATGTCATTGCTGCCTCGAAGCATAACTGTGGACTTCCGAATATCAACAAGAACATTGGAGGCACATTACCAAAAGTTTCTTGATCTATTATTCAGACCCCCTAGAATGGGTAATATCATGAGTTATCCCTCGCCCCTTTACATAAAAGCTTTTGACCCTGCTGTCCCCTCATGTATGTCCTGTTCCGCTTTTTCTAGGACAGAATATACTCCCAATACTTGTGTGAAAACACAATTTTCCTTTCCATTGTTTTGTTTAACCTTTCTTGTGATCTCTATGATATAAGCAGAAATAATTCCCTGCTTATAAAACACCTCGGTCAACAGCTTGACCGTGAGATCCTGCTACTATTGCTGATGACATTCCGGTAACCACCGATGGACGAGAACTTTGCCTTTTGGTCCACCTCGTTTTAACGAACAGGGAAACAATTCTCTTCGTCCCTCGCCCTTGGTACCAGCGTTATTGCCAACATAGCTGACAGGCTATCCTCTGACATGCCTTGCTTAACGGAGCGTGCAAGACGTCACCACCCTTCCTATTTTTAGCCCACATGGTGGGCCCATAACCCACAGTTCCACAGGATCGGAACCTGACTCTCCTGTACATCCTTGATTCCGAAGTACCCTCTTACTCTTGGCTTTGTGTGTTATCGTGAGTCACCCCTCGAGAGTTGATCTACTCCCGATACCCTGAACCCCTGTTCACACTTTGTTCAGGTATCGATCGAATGTCCATTCGATTGATAATTCTTATCGTACTCTCATACTTTGCTCTCGATGTTTCCTAAGTTTCAACTCGAGAGATTCTTCTGCCGCATTCCCTGAATTGTTCACCAGCTAATCGATCCTATAAGGATCAGTTCTCTCGAAGTTACTCTTTCTTCCCCACTTAAATCTCGGGACAAGATTTCTTGTAGTGGAGGAGACTTGTAACATCCCTAGGTTACCTCACGCTGGTTAAGCTACTTAACCTGCCATGTCATCATGATCATCTTCATAAAATGGCATTAGAAAATAATTCAACTCCAAATTCAAATTCCAAACTCAAGTCAAATAATTATTTAATCAAACATCAAAACAAAAATGTTCATTAAATGGCAAATAATCCAGGAACATTTCTAAAATCATCATCAATAAAGTTGGAGTTAGACAAATGACTCTATCAAGATGAAACAGCACCAAAACAGCCATTTCAAATCCATTTAAAATCATTTCTAATTCAAAAGAAATCCAAATCTGTCCAAACCAGTTTTTGGTGGAAGGAAATATTGCATTGCAATATTTGGGTCAACTCTCACATTTTACAAAAGTGTAAAAGTGCCCTAACTATTTCAGGACAGAAATGAAATAGAGAAAAGGAAAACAGAAAAGGGAAAAAGGAAAGATGGGCCAATGTGCACAGGCCTAAGTGCACAGTGCCAGGAGCCCAGCCCACCGCAGCCTGTTTCTCCCTCCTCCCTCTCTCTCCGACGCCGTGTCGCCTCGTCCCTGGCCGCGCGCGCTCACGCCGGTCGCCGCTCGACAGCGCGACGCCGCGGGCGCCGCGAGAGGATAAGGGCGACGCCCGAGCCATCCCCCTGGTCCTCCTCGACCACTCCTTCCTTCTCCCCTCGTTTTCTCCTCCTCTCCCCATCGGCGCCCGACGCGGTCGCCGCCGTGCCTCGCCGTTGTCACGGCCACCGGCCACCCTTCGTCAAGCGGACAAGTCAGCGAGCTCCACCCCGCTCCTCTCCTTCGCCTGGCGTCCTCAGTTCGAGCCGAGGAGCAGCGGAGGCGGTGAATCGAGCCGTTCCCCTTCAACTCTGCCTCCGGCGATCTTCGTCGACTCCGGTGACCTCCTGCGCTACTAATCTTTCACAGGGCCACCGTGAGCCTGCTAGGTGAGCACCGCCTTCTTCTCCTTCTCTTCCCGCCGTCGTTTGAGCTCTCTGGCTCTAGTTTCACCGGTGCCCGAACGCGCCTCCGCATGAGCTTGTCGCCGGCAGCCGTCCGGTGAGCGTTTGGTCACGGGCTCACGCCCGTCGAGCTCGCACACGCACGTAGAGGATTTCTGGCCGTTTAGTTCTTCGCTAGCGCGTCTGCATCGCCGATCTCCACCGCACCCGAACTCCGGTGTCCGCCGCGATGCTCGCCGCCGTCGCTACACGCCGTCTCCGGCCACGCCACCGCCACCACTCGACGCGCCGTCGAGTGGCCGTTCGAATGCGACCGGCCCTGTCCTTTTTGGTGGCCCGTAGGCAAAATCCGACGAGGCCCGAGGCCACCGCCGCGTTCTGGCGTCGCCGCCGGTGAGCCGCCGGCCACCGCTGACGTGGCAAGGCCGGTCCCACCCTAGGGTGGCTGCCAGTGGGCCCTGGGGACCCCAGTTGACTGGGTTGACCCAGTCAACTTCTGACTGGGCAACCCAGTGAGGCTGACATGTGGGCCCCGCGTTAGTTAAAAGATTTAAAAGAAAAAGAAAATGTTAAATAAGTTAATTAAACTAATCTCTCGCTGACAGATGGGGCCCACGCCCCTAATTAACCCTGGTAATTAGTTTAATTCACTGTTAAGGTCACAGAGGCTGACATGTGGGTCCCACTGGACCCACATGTCAGGTTTGACTGGTCAGCCGTCCTGTTGACTTGCTGATGTCAGCATTACCTCATGCTGACGTCATAATTCATTTTCTGTAAATAAATAAATTCCAGAAATTCAAATAAACTTTGAAAATTAATAACTTTTAAACCGTAGCTCGGATTGAAAAAGTTAAAACATGAAAGTTGCTCAGAACGACGAGACGCATCCGAATACGCAGACCGTTCGTCTGTCACGCGCCCCTAGCATAGTGAACCTGCATCCGTCCTCCTCCATTTCATCTGTCCGGAAAGGCCAGATTTCGAGAAAACATTCCCGGATGATCTCCTCCTTCACCGTTGTCGTGTAGCACTACGTTAGGCCACCTCTAGCATTGTGTATCGTATTGTCTTGAATATGTTGCCATGTATTTATATTGTTTCTTCTCCCCCTTTCTTCCCGGTAGACCCCGACGTTGACGTAGCTCCCGAGGCAGACGCAGCCCAGGAGTACGAGTACGTCCCCGACGACACCACCGACGACCTTGCCCTTGCCCCAGAGCAAACAGGCAAGCACCCCCATTTTGAACATGCCTATATCGCCTATTTTCTTCTCTCTTATGCTTGCATTAGAACTGCTACTGCTACTGTTTTAATATATTTGTTGCATAGCCTGATTATTGTAACCTGCCTTGCTACCTTTCTGGTTATCCTAGACTGATTAGTATAGGCTGGGTAGAGTCCCGACAGAGACCCCCACTTGATCCCGACTGCCCTGCTGGATATCAGAAGACCCGATCATCGGGATTGAAGACTAGACCCTGGCACCGCACATCACTTCCCCCTTAGTTGCCGACACTACTGGGTTACCGTCAAGTGCCGAGGGTGATACCTCGTCAGCACTTCTGATGTTAACCTTGTAGGTTAGTTACTCGGTCGTGGTAAGCAAGGGTGATTCCTCCTACACCACCCCCGATAACAGCGTCGTCGTGCAACTTCTCAAGTGTGGACCTCGAGGGTGATTCCTCCTTCGTTCACCTTGACTTTAACATCAGGGGGGATTCCATCGAGGGTGATTCCTCAGGATTCCCCTGGTGTCAGACACACAGATATTGTTATTGATTTGACTTGCACTAAACCATGTTACTAAAGACGGGTCGGCCCTGAGGGGTACCCGCGCGAGCTTAATGCGAAGTGATGTGGAGTCGGGTTGACCTGAGAGGTGCCCGCGAGATAAACACGAGGCGTGGCCGGGCATTCTTAGCCCTTGCCGCAAGTCCTCGAGACGGGGCGACGGGGTCACATCGATCGTGAGTCTTTGCTCGTTACCGCGCGCTCCTAATCCACTACGGTTTGGATATTTGATCCGAGGGGCCTCTGGCCCGATAGCACTAACCATCACGTGGGCATAGTATGGGCGTTTTGCGTCGTATACATCAGCCGAAGCTTATTTGACGTCAGTAAGGAGCGGCGCACGCCGGGTTGGACTGGGAACGCAACCGCGCTTGTATAAGGGGTTGCTAGGTCTGCTCTCGGTGGCCCCGTAACATGCAGGAGTTCCCGGGGCGATGGCCCAAGACCCCTGGGGGCATAGGTTTAGTCCGGCATGCTGACCTCTCTTATAAGCCTAGGTCGGGTTGCGGCGTGTTGCTTAGCCGAGGCCGGGCATGACCCAGTAAAGTGTGTCCGGCCGGAGTTAAGCGAGCGTGGTGGGTAACTTGGTGCACCCCTGCAGGGAAGAAACTTCTATCGATAGCCTGTCCTACGGTAACGGACACTCGGAGTTGTATCCCGATCGGTACAACTAGAACATGTGATGAGAACTGGATAGTACGGCTCTGGGATTGCTTTCTCGCAGGGAGTCGAGAAAGGATCTCAGGTCGAGGTTGATGATACTACTACTACTTTACATTACGTTGATCTGCTCCCTTCTATTGCTGCAAGACTGTCGAAGATTGTTGAAGATGCTAGTCTTCGATAGGACTAGGCTTCCCCCTCTATTCTGGCATTTCTGCAGCCCAGTCCACATATACAACCATTCCTTTGAAAATGTTGCATATGTAGTGTAGATCCTTGCTTGCTGAGTACTTCGGATGAGTACTCACGTTTGCTTTACTTTCTTTTTCCCCCATATTCCATTTGATGCCACCAGACGACGGAGCCCCTGAGCTAGACGCCCCAGCCGACGACCAGTACTACTACCCGCCTGGCGAGTACTACTACTACGAGGAGCCGTTTGACGACCAGGAGTAGGATCGGAGGGTCCAGGGCAGGAGGCCTACGCCTTTCGATCGTAGTATTTTATTTTACCCCGCCTCTGTGAAGGCCTATTTTCCCTCTCTCTGTAAAATATCTATACCCAGATATCTGATGCTTCCGCTGACGCTTGTATGCCATCGAGCTATGTATTCGAGCCCTTGAGGCCCTGGCTTGTAATATAAAGCTTGTATGACTTTATTTATGTTTTAGAGTTGTGTTGTGATATCTTCAAGTGAGTCCTTAGGCTTGATCGTGCGCATTTGTGTGTATGGTTAGTGCACGATTAAGCCGGGGTCGTCACACTTCTGCGCCAAGCGGGCCAGATAGTTCATGAAAGGATGGGGCGCCAATCTAGGCCGAGACTTGAGGGAACGCAAGAAGTCCATCCTCGTTGCCATCCAGGCCCTAGACCTGCGGGCCGATTCGGCCGGCCTCGCTTCTGACGAATGGATGCAGCGTTATGACCTAGAGGACCAGCTCATGGTCATCTATACGGACGAGGAGGCATACTGGCGCCTCCGTGGGACCCAAAAATGGGTCCTCAAGGGGGACGCCAACTCGGCCTACTTCCAGGCCATTGCCAATGGGAGGAGGCGCCGGAACACCATCCCCTTGCTCTGGGATGGCGACGCTCTCCTCCAGCGGCCGCCTGACATCCGCACCCATGTCGATGGATTCTACCGCGACCTCTTCTCCCCCGCTCCGCGGGGTGGCCTAGCTCTCGCTCCGGATTTTTGGTCGGAGCCTCAACGTGTGTCTGCTGCAGAGAATACTGCCTTAACGGCCCCCTTCTCGGAAGCGGAGGTGTGGACGGCCATCAGCGGCATGAATCCTTCCTCCGCTCCGGGCCCCGACGGCCTACCGGTCAAATTCTTCCAGACTTTCTGGAATGTAGTCAAACCCGAGATCATGGCCCTCTTCGAGGAATTCTATGTTGGGTCCATTGATCTCCGGCGCCTCAACTTCGGGATCATCTCCCTCATCCTCAAGGTGCCCGGGGCCACTGACATCCGGCAGTTTCGGTCAATCATGGTGATCAATGTGATCTTCCGCATCTTGGCCAAGGGGTACGCCAATAGGGTGACCCCTTTGGCCAACCGCATCACCCACCCTGACCAGTCGGCCTTCATCCAGGGTCGCTACATCCTGGATGGCGTCTTGGTCCTCCACGAGGTTCTACACGAAGTTCGCTCTAAACGTCACCAGGGCGACTTCCTGAAAATCAACTTCCACAAAGCGTATGACACGGTTAGTTGGCCCTTCCTTCGGGAAGTCCTACTGCGGAGGGGGTTTGACGACCGTTGGGTCACCAGGGTCATGTAGATGGTGTCCTCAGGTCAGACTGCGGTTAATATCAACGGCGAGATCGGCCCCTACTTCCCCACCCTTTGTGGGGTGAGACAGGGCGACCCCTTCTCCCCGTTCCTATTTAACATGGTGGTTGACGCCTTGGCTACTATTCTCGACAAGGCCAAGGAGGCCGGACACATTAGAGGACTAGTCCCCCATCTGGTGGGAGGGAATGGCGTTTCCCTCCTCCAGTACGCTGACGATACCATCATCATGATGGAAGGGTCTAGAAGTGACATAGCGAACATCAAATTCCTCCTCCTTTGCTTTCAGGAGATGTCGGGCCTTAAGATCAACTTTGTGAAAAGCGAAGTAATGGTTTTGGGCTATTCGCCCGCTGAGAGCCAGGATATTGCCAACCGCCTCAACTGTCCGCTAGGCTCCTTCCCCACCTCTTACCTGGGGATCCCCATCAACGACGTCCGTCTCTCCGTCCCAGGCTTAAGGCCTTCGGTGGGCAAACTCAGTCTCCGCATTGAGCCCTGGCAGGGTAAATGGCTGTCTAAGGCGGCGCGCACTATCCTGATCAACTCCTCACTGTCCAGTCTCCTGCTCTTCATCATGAGCTTCTATAGCCTGCCCGAGATGCTCCACCACGAGATCGGTACGATCCAAGCCCGCTTCTTTTGGGCGGGCGAGGGTGACAAGCAGAAATACCACATGGTGCGGTGGTCTGAGATCTGCAAGCCTAAGGACCAGGACGGGCTGGGCATCATGTCATCCAAGCGGATGAACATTGCCCTCCTGGCCCGTTGGCTGTGGCGCATTGCCAATGGGGACGGCGGCCTTTGGCTCCAAATCATCCAGAACAAATACCTTGGTGGCCGGCCCCTGGCGTTCTGTCAACGGTCCGGTGGCTAGCAGTTTTGGCAATCGGTCATCCAGCTGTTGCCTGTCCTGCGCATTGGAACCTCCATCTCGGTAGGCTCGGGTGCTGCCACCCTTTTCTGGTTCGACAGATGGGCTGGTGACACACCTTTCCCGGCCCGCTTCCCGGATCTATTCTCCATAGCAGTCGGCCCTCGGGTCTCGGTCGAGACGGCCCTTATTGACTTAGGGCGTCTCGCATTCCGCCGCCCTTTTGGGGCCGCGGAATTAGCCTCCTGGCATGACCTCTTAGATGTCATTGCTCTCCATGAGCCGGACCTCGCATCGGCGTCCGATCATGTGTCCTGGCGCCTTGAGCCCTCGGGCCGTTTCTCCACGAGGTCCCTCTGCCGCACCATTGTGGCCACCCCCGCCCCAGCCCCTTCGAGGTGATCTGGACTATCCGTATACCTCTGAAGATCCGAATCTTCTTGTGGCAATGGATCCGGGGACGCCTCCCTTCCGGTGTTGAGGTGCGTAAACGGAATGGCCCGGGTGACGGGCTTTGCCCCTTGTGTGGGACCCTCGAGGATTCGAACCACAACTTCTTCTCTTGTGTCTCGGCCCAGTTTCTGTGGAGTTGTGCTCGCGAGTCGTTCGGTGGAAATTGGTGCCATACCAACTTCCCGGACCTCTTCGCCGAAATCCAGGCCTCGCCCCCTACGCGTCGTCACATTAGGTGGCTGACCATAGGGGCCCTGGCATGGACGCTCTGGACGGTTCGGAATAAGCTAGTCATACATCGGATTCCCCTTCGACGGGCTACTGACGCAATGTTCAAACTTTGTGGTTTCTTGCAGCTCTGGCGGCCTCTTAGCCGCCCCCCAAGACCGGGACGCCATCACCATCATCATCTCCGACCTTCGTGCGATGGCTCTCCGATTGGCTCCACCGCTTCCTCCGCCACCTCCTGAGCCCGATTAGTGCCTCCTTGGCTCTCCGGTGTTACCGGCCTTTTTTGTTTCTTTGGGCTTGTTGAGCTATGCCCTCAGCAGAACCTATTGTACTTCTTGTTGTGTGTGTGTGTGTGTTGCGGACTCGATTGTGGTACTTGGTGATTTGTGGCGGTTTGCTTTATTTATAAAGCGGGGCGAAAGCCTTTTTCGGTAAAATCAAAAGAACGACTAACAACGAAGCCCTCCCACAGGCCCTTGCCAGGATCCACCGCGCTCCCATGGCCCTAGGGCAACCGGAGGCGAGGCGGACCTGTGGCGGCGCCGGTGAGAGGCACGAGCCCTAGTTTTTTTTTTTTTTGAGGAGGAGGTGGCGGCGGCGGCTGCGTTATCGACTAGTGTGAGTAACTAGCTATGTTACTCCATTTGTCTCTCTCCTTATTAATTAGCTGCCATATTACCTTTTTTCCTTAGGTGTCATCTATATTGCTCTTTATGTTACTTCCACTACTAGTGTGAGGCTAGTAAGGGCATGCCCAACGCTACAAGCTGGACCGGTGCCCCGGCCTCCACGTAGGTTGGGATGGTCCAGGGACCGCTTAGTATGCAGTTTACAGAGAAAAACGGATGCTTACAGAGGAGACTGCCTCCGTGACAGAAAAGCAAAGAAGGAGATGCAAGAGAGAGCACAGGAAAAGAAAGAAATATGAGCAGCACAGCGTGCGCTCTAGCTCGTAGGATTGGTTGTGATTCAGTAAAGCAAGAGAGAGAAATACAAGAAGAGGGAGAAGTGGGTCTGTTGAGGCTATCATGGCATTGGCTATTAGAGTTTGGGACGATGGTTTCAGTGCCATAAGTCTACGTGTAATTATTGGGACAGCACCTTGATGCTTACATGCCCTAATAATTCCAGATAAAATGCGAATACATCTGTCGTGGCAAATCTCCAAAGAACGAATAAACAAAGCTATCAGTTTTCCCGCTGAAAACCACGGCCCTGCCCCCGGCGCAATGCGCTAATCGCGAAATGAAGCTGGTAATCGCGATTTTGCTCACTAGGGTCTCGCCGGGATCGTCGCGCGAGGGCTCCTTGGATCCCCCAGCGCCGCTCGGGATGGATTCCGCGGCGGAGCGAGGAACTCGGAGCGTGGGGGCAGGGCGAGGTCCTCAGCCTCACGCGTGGCGGGCTTCCCCGCCTGTTCGTCCGCCCCAATTCTCTCGCCACCACGTCCTCTTCGCCCGAGCCGCTCCTAGTTCCCTCCCACTAGCAACGCCAGGGAGCTCTTCCTGGTAGTCCTCCTCCTCCCCCTCCCCCTCCCCGCCGCTGGATTGGCCTATTCCTTTTGTTGGTGAGAATGCCCTAACTCCGTTTGGGTTCTTATTCGTTTTCCTTGCCGCCAACAATCGAATCCGACCAAATCTGCGCTCTTCGTGGGTCTCCGTTTATCCCGATTCTGTTGATCCACTGTTAATAATTAATATACGAATTACTGATACTCAGAGCCTTTTTTTTTCAGAACAAAATTAGGGCGCCAACTGTTTTAAACCTTGTGTCTTCGACTATGTTTCAGTCTTGGGTGATTCTTCTGTAATTTTTGTTGATTCAGCTGAGTATGCGGTGGACTGTTGATTCAGTTGAGTGCGGTGGGTTAGATTTTTTTTGCGGGTGCGGTGGGTTAGACTGGAGAGAAGAATTCCTTTTTTTTTGCTTTTATATACTTCCTCCGTTCCTAAATATTTGTCTTTTTAGAGATTTCAAATGGACTACCACATACGGATGTATATAGACATAATTTAGAGTGTAGATTCACTCATTTTGCTCCGTATGTAGTCATTTGTTGAAATCTTTAGAAAGACAAATATTTAGGAATGGAGGGAGTATATCAGACGAGAAATGCAGTTTACCCCATGACAGAATCTGCATCAGTTATTTATTCACCATTTCTTATACAAGAACTAAAAGAAGGGTGATTATTGCAGGAACTGAAAACAGCTGCATGGCGGGGGTCCAGGAACAGCAATACGAAGAGTTCTTTGGTGGGTTTTTCTTTGATGAAGATGCGTTAAGGTACTACCACCCTAGTAGCGTTGATGAAATATGTACTGTATATCAAAGGCTTTGGGCTCCGTGGAGCAATGCCATTAGCTTACAATGCATGCTTGTAAGGAAAGTATAGGAGTAGGACACTATGATTTTTTTCCCTGTTACCTTAGCTAAACATATTTGCTGTAGTCGAGAGTGTTACACTGCTTGTTTGTGCGAGAGAAGATTACTTTCTGCAGTCATGGAATCTTCATTGTTGGTTATTTGCTGGAACAGCAAGGATATATCACTGGATGGGCTGGACAAGGAACTTGAGGAGCACAAGAACTATGATGTGAGTCTAAAGCCCACTGATCCTCATTCTCCGTTTCCATATAACAATGGTCTGAATTAACTGTTCTTATCATTGGAGTGTTGCACTTTAACAACTTTTAGTTATTAATGACTGCACAATTTGCAACTCTGACTTGATGAAGTACTACTGATTGCATATTAATGGCGCAGTGTATGTATCGTCTTTATTTGTTATTGATGGTTTTAACATGTATGCTATATTTTGGACCACCAAATGCCTGTTATCCGATTTCCTTACCATTCCGAAAGATGTCTGCTGTTCTTTTTCCAAAAAAAAAAACAAAAATCCTGAAATAAATGAGACATAGGCTATGTGCCATTAATTAGCTTACACCTCTACATACACTGCTCATGTTCTTAGAAGCACTATCTTTCTTTTTTCATATGATAATATCAAGGGTCATACGCTTCTGTGTGCTGTTTTCCAGGTGCTAATAAGTATTCTAACCAACGGTGAAAAACAGCGTGACATGGCAACCATGGTGGAAGGCAACCTAGGCCATATTGAACAGGATCTGATTCAAGTACGTGTTTCTGCAAGCTTCAGCTATGTCACCAATCTGCTAATAAAACTATACACACAGTTGCGGCACATGTGTGTCTCCCAAAGCGTTGGATATTGGATTATTGCATGGTACTATTGATTGTTTCTTTAGACTAGAAATATTCTACATTTTCCTTGCTGGAGCTATATTCCATGGAAAGAGAAGGAATTTGAATGATGCAATGTTTATGGCAGCAAACTGAGGAGTTAGGACAAATATTATTTGTAATGATATGATTCTAGCCAGTTTTTCTTTGAGCAGAGCATGATTAAACTTGTTTTGAGTCTTTGTTGTCCTGTTTGCTTGCTATATGGTAGAAGCTAAATCTATATTTTTCCTAGCTTCATTTACCCACATATTGTTTTGAACTTTAAAACAATGGACTGCTGTCTCATCTGTTCAAAAGGACTCATCTACTGATGCTTGCTTTTCTCTTAATAATGACTCTTATGTTACTCAAGAATTCAATTCAAAGCTCTAGCAGGTAGACATGGACATAGCAAAAGTCACAAATCAGTAGTGATAGGAAGTTTTGTGCAACAGACCTAGGGAAGTAGGATTTACAATTAGTGCTAGTGCTTAGACATGGCATGATACCATTTTTTTTAGAGGGTATTGATTCTGATACTTATAATGAGCCTGGGCCATGTGTTGTGACTTATATTTTGCTAACTATTATGTGGTTCCTATAATGTATGAAATAACCAAGGGAAGGTCTCTTGCATAGTTTCTTAATCTTCAACATAGTTGTGCCGTAATGTTTTGCATATTTCAATCCATACGTTTCTAAATTTTTACGTACAAAATTGCATGGAAATATCTAGATCTTAAGAGGATCTTTCTTCATGTCTACAGGATTATATAAAAGATAATGACAGCCTAGTTCTGTTGCATGATCAGATTCATGACTGTGACGTTGTTTTATCTCAAATAGGATCACTTCTTAGTGGATTTCAGGTATATTCTTGATTACCTGTCTAGTACATGTAGGGTCCTTATTTATTTGATAACCTTTCTGTTGCAGTAGGTTAGCTTTTTCTCTGAGGGAAAATATGTATGGTGTTGATGTTATAAGCAAAATGTTGAGATTTCATACATGTCAAAATATGTGAAGTGTGGGGATGTAGCTAGCATGGCGCGGCTGCTTATTTGAACGTTTAATTTTCAAATTTTATTAAATTGATAAGCTGTATCCCCATTGAGGTGTGGAGAGGCCTCAGGGACATAGCGATAGTATGGCTAACCAAGCTTTTCAACCTCATTTTTCGGGCAAACAAGATGCCAGAAGAATTGAGACGGACTATATTAGTACCAATCTTCAAGAACAAGGGGGATGTTCAGAGTTGTACTAATTACCGTGGAATTAAGCTGATGAGCCATACAGTGAAGCTATGGGAGAGAGTCATTGAGCAACGCTTAAGAAGAATGACAAGCATGACAAAAAATCAGTTTGGTTTCATGCCTGGGAGGTCGACCATGGAAGCCATTTTCTTGGTTCGACAACTTATGGGGAGATACATGGAGCAAAAGAAGGACCTGCATATGAAGTTCATTGACCTGGAGAAGGCCTATGATAAGATACCGCGAAATGTCATGTGGTGGGCCCTGGAGAAACACAAAGTCCCAGCAAAGTACATTACCCTCATCAAGGACAAATACGATAATGTTGTGACAAGTGTTCGAACAAGTGATGGCGACACTGATGACTTCCCGATTAAAATAGGACTACACCAGGGGTTAGCTTTGAGCCCTTATCTTTTTGCTTTGGTGATGGATGAGGTCAAAAGGGATATACAAGGAGATATCCCATGGTGTATGCTCTTTGCGGATGATGTGGTGCTAGTCGATGATAGTCGGACGGGGGTCAATAGAAGTTAGAGCTATGGAGACGAACCTTGGAATCGAAAGGTTTTAGACTTAGTAGAACTAAAACCCAGTATATGAGGTGCGGTTTTTGTACTACTAGGCACGAGGAGAAGGTTAGCCTTGACGGGCAGGTAGTGCCTCAGAAGGACACCTTTGGATATTTGTGGTTAATGCTGCAGAAGGATGGGGATATCGATGAAGATGTGAACCATCGAGTCAAAGCCGGATGGATGAAGTGGCGCCAAGCTTCTGGCATTCTCTGTGACTAGAGAGTGCCACAAAAGCTAAAAGGCAAGTTCTATAGGACGGTGATTCGGCCCGCAATGTTGTATGGCGCTGAGTGTTGGCCGACTAAAAGGCGACATGTTCAACAGTTAGGTGTGGCGGAGATCCGCATGTTGAGATGGATGTGTGGCCACACAAGGAAGGACCGAGTCCGGAATGATGAGATACGAGATAGAGTTGGGGTAGCACCGATCGAAGAGAAGCTTGTCCAACATCGTCTGAGATGGTTTGGGCATATTCAGCGTACGCCTCCAGAAGCTTCCAGTGCATAGCGGACGGCTAAAGCGTGCGGATAATGTCAAGAGAGGTCGGGGTAGACCGAACTTGACATGGGAGGAGTCCGCAAAGAGAGATCTGAAGGACTGGAGTATCACCAAAGAACTAGCCATAGACAGGGGTGCGTGGAAGCTTGTTGCTATCCATGTGCCAGAACCATGAGTTGGTCGCGAGATCTTATGGGTTTTACCTCTAGCCTACCCCAACTTCTTTGGGACTAAAGGCTTTGTTGTTGTTGTTGTTGCATTAAACTGATAGGCTGTCAGAATTTATTTGGTCATACACGAGACCTGTTACGTGTCAAAGTAGCCCACTGCCCACCTGAACTATATGTTGCTTAGGTAGGGCAGGCCTAGCGTTGCAATTCAGTACTACCAGGATTGAGTGTGTGTGTGTGCATGGGTGGGGTGGGGGGTTACAAATGAAGAAATATGAGAGATAGAGAAGAATGCATAGTACAATATGAATATCTCTCAATGCAGTCTCAGATTCATTTTTCTGCCCATGATTCATCATGCTTTGAACCCATGCTGTCACATGGTGGGTACTTTCTGATTGGCAATACATTGGCTCAGTATATTGATTGATGCTCAACAACTGTGGTTATCATTGTCCGTCATGCCTTTTAGATTGCTGGTCCGTGGTGTTGCCACGCTGCACGACTTACAACCAAGCTTTCTGCGGTCTGGTTGCCACTCATTCAATGTCTCATGGTAAAGAGAGGAGAGGGAAAACAATGATAGAGAAAGAGGAGGTCCAAGGGGAGGGAGTGCATCTAGAACTCGCTAACCCAGTGTTAAGCGTATGATTGCCCATTCTAATGAACCTTCTTGCCATCAGTCCCACTAGTATGTTGCAGCAAATGGTTGTGGTTGCCGTCGCCTACCATATTTGTGGGATCTGGGAAGTTCATTCTTTCATTATCCTTTGCCATTATACGGGGCTTACCGGCTGTCATGCACTCTTTGCCATCTAGTTGCCACTCTTTCAGTGCCTCTGGAGTTGGGAGTGTGAGATGTGTATAGTCCCCTTTCTGTATATCCCCATTGTATAAGGGGTTTCCTACACTTTACCACACATGTATATGTATTGGCCTTTGGCCCTCAGTGAATGCCAGTTGCTGATTATCCAACATGATATCAGATGCCAGGCTAGCCCCTTCCTCCCGCACGATGCAACTCCGTGTGCCCCGTACCTAGTCTACCCGTCTCCGGCCGCCGCCGTCTCCGGCCATCTCTTCTCTAGCCCGGACCGGATCTGCCTCTTTTCCGTCAGGCTGCAGCCGCCCCCGGCCCGTCTCGTTGCCCCGCTGCCTCCTCTCCGTCCGGGCCATCCGGCCGCCGCCACCCCAGGCCCGTTCGGTCGCCGCCGCTGCCCGGTTTGGCCGCCACCACCCCCAAGCTGGCTGCTCGGCCGCTGCTACAGCTCCGCCGCCGCCACCTCAGGCTCGTCCGGCCGCCCCCGGCCGCCTACGGCTCCCTCGGGCCGTCGCCGCTGACCGGCCAGGCCGGTCCCCTCTTCCTGCGGCTGCCGCGAGCTCCTGGCCCCTGCTCGCCTAGACCGAGTGGGCGGGCGTGCGGGTGAGCGAGCGGGTGCTCGATCCCGCTCGATCCAGATCGGGTCTTCTGTACCCGTTGACTCCAAAAAAAAAAACACAGAGAAAGCTCCTCATGTCTTCTTCGGGCTATGTTGCTGTCCCTCGGTGCTCGGTGATCTTTGATGGCACTAACTATGCTGAGTTTGCCGGTTTCATGCGTATCCATATGCGCGGTCTTCTGTTGTGGGGCGTTCTCTTTGGCGAGGTCCCCTGTCCGCCATGCCCGGTTGCTCCCATGGCTCCTACCCCGTCGGCACCGCCAGTTCTTGCTGCCGATGCTTCTCAGGCTGATCGGGATGCAGCCAAGGCGCTCGATGATGCTGCGGTTGATGCTTATAATCAGCAGGTATCCGCTTATTCAGATGCTCTTTCCGTCACCGCGATGATCTGTCTGCTTACACTCAGTGGTGCAATGATGATGCTCGGGTAGCTGCCGTTCTTACTGCTAGTGTCCTTCCTCAGTTTGCTTCGGAGTTCATGGGCCTCGACACCGTTGCAGCGATGTGGTCTTATTTGTGTCAGCGCTATCAGCCCTCTGGTGATGCTCTCTACTTATCTGTGGTCCGTCAGGAGCATGCTCTTCAGCAGGGTGACTCTTCTGTTGATGAGTTCTACACACAAAGTTCTGCCATCTGGCGTCAGCTTGACTCTCTTCGGACAGTTGTGTGTGGAACTTGCCGTTGCTGCCAGACTATGCGATCTGACTTGGAGTTTCAGCGTGTCCATGAGTTCTTATCGCGCCTTCGTTCCGAGTTTGAGCCTTGCCATGCTCACTTGCTTGCTCGTGGTCGTGTTCCTATCTCGGAGGTACTTGCTGAGCTTCGTGTTGAGGAGACCCGCCTTCGTTCTGCTGGGTTGCTTGTGGTTCCTTCTGTGTTGGCTGCCCGAGCTCCTGTGTCGTCTGCTCGTCTCACCGCTCCACCGCTCCTGCCCACACCTTCAGGGGGGGTGGGTCGCCCTCCTTATGTTGAGAAGGGCCGGTCGCGCCGTGACACCTTCTGTGACTATTGCTCCAGGCCAGTTCACCCAGAGTCTGATTGTCGCCAGAAGCAGCGAAACCAGAGGCGCTCCTCTTCCAGTGGGACTCCTGTGTCGTCATCGACTCCGACACTCACTGACCAGGACATTGTGCGGCTCAAGCGCCTTCTGGCTTCCTCCGGTTCTTCATCGACGGGTTCTGCTGCTCCTGTGACTGCTTTCACCACTTCATCACCGCCGGCATCTACACCGTCAGGTACATCTTCGTGGGTTCTGGACTCTGGAGCTTCCTTTCATATGTCCTCTGATTCTTCAGCGTTGTCTTCTCTTCGCCCTCTTGATTCTCCTATTAATGTTCTTACTGCCGATGGCACATCTCTTCCTGTTGCTAGTCGTGGTATTCTTTCCACTCCGTCTTTTTCTGTTCCTAGTGTTTCACATGTTCCTCGCCTTACCATGAATCTTTTTTCCGCTGCCCAACTTACTGATTCTGGTTGTCGTGTCATTCTTGATACCGACTCTTGCTCCATTCAGGATCGTCGCACCAAGGTTTTGGTTGGTGCTGGCCCCCGGCGCCGTGAGTCAGAGGGCCTTTGGGAGGTTGACTGGCTTTGTGTTCCTTCCGCTGCCACCACTTCTGCCAGCTCTCATGCTCTTGCTGCCTCCTCGTCTGCGTCCTTCCAGCAGTGGCATCATCGCCTTGGTCACATCTGTGGCTCTCGCTTGTCATCATTAGTGCGTCAGGGCCTCTTAGGGTCTGTATCTGGAGATGTTTCTTTACATTGTAATGGTTGTAGACTTGGCAAACAGACCCAGTTACCTTATCCTACCAGTGAGTCGGTATCTCAGCGTCCTTTTGACTTAGTTCATTCTGATGTCTGGGGTCCTGCTCCCTTTGATTCGAAAGGTGGTCATCGCTACTATGTTTTGTTTATTGATGATTTCTCTCGCTACACTTGGCTCTACTTCATGAAATCTCGTAGCGAGGTTCTCTCTATATACAAACGATTTGCTGCCATGGTTCACACCCAGTTTTCCACGCCTATTCGTACTTCTCGTGCTGACTCCGCTGGAGAGTATATCTCCCAGCTATTGCGTGGTTTTCTCGCGGAACAGGGTACTCTTGCCCAGTTCTCATGTCCTGGTGCTCATGCTCAGAATGGCGTTGCAGAACGTAAGCATCGTCATCTGATTGAGACGGCTCGTGCGCTGATGATTGCCGCTTCCCTTCCACCCCACTTTTGGGCTGAGGCTGTTTCTGCATCTACCTATCTCATCAACATTCAGCCATCGACTGCCCTGCAGGGTGGTATTCCTATGGAGTGTCTCACTGGTCGTTCTCCTGACTACTCAGCTCTTCGTATGTTTGGTGTGCTATGTCCTTGCCCCGTGAGAACGCACCAAACTGACTGCTCAGTCGGTTGAGTGTGTTTTCCTTGGCTACAGTGATGAGCACAAGGGCTATCGCTGTTGGGATCCTGTTGGTCGTCGCTTGCGCATCTCGCGTGATGTGACTTTTGACGAGTCTCGTTCTTACTACCCACGTCCTTCTTCCTCGAGCTTCTCTGTGGACGATATTTCTTTTCTTCTCCTTCCTGATACACCCTGCTATGTGCCTCATGTTTCACCTCTTCCTCGGGCACCTCTCATTCATTCTCATTCACCACCAACACCATCTTCCCCATCCTCCTCCTCCACCTCTCCACCATCATCTCCAGTCCGTCGCCCTCTCTCACCGTTTCCTCTTCACTATACTCGCCGCCCTCATACTGAGGATGCTTCCCCTGATGCGCCTTCCACCTCTGATGCGCCTCCCTTCACGCCTCCCCCGGTTCATAACCTCCATGCTCGGCCTCGCCCCCCGCCTGATCGCTATTCTCCTGATCGGTACGCTCTCTCTGTTATTGCTGAGCCCACTTCCTATCGGACTGCCATGACTCAGCCTAAATGGCAGCTTGCGATGGCCGAAGAGCTTGCTGCCCTTGAGCGCTCTGGCACATGGGATCTGGTTTCCCTTCCTTCCGGTGTTCGTCCCATCACCTGCAAGTGGGTCTACAAGATTAAGACTCGCTCCGATGGTTCTCTTGAGCGCTACAAAGCTCGGCTTGTGGCCCGTGGTTTTCAGCAGGAGCAGGGACGCGATTATGATGAGACATTCGCTCCTGTGGCCCACATGACCACTGTCCGCACTCTCCTTGCTGTGGCTTCTGTTCGTCATTGGTCTATCTCTCAACTTGATGTCTAGAACGCCTTTCTCAATGGCGAGTTGCGTGAGGAGGTTTATATGCAGCCACCACCGGGGTACTATGCTCCTGATGGTATGGTCTGTAGACTTCGCCGCTCCCTCTATGGTCTTAAACAGGCCCCTCGCGCCTGGTTCGAGCGTTTCGCCTCTGTGGTGACTGCCGCTGGTTTCTTGCCCAGTGATCATGATCTCGCATTGTTTGTTCACACGTCTCCTCGTGGTCGGACTCTTCTCCTTCTCTATGTTGATGACATGATCATCACTGGTGACGACTCTGACTACATTGCCTTTGTTAAGGCACGCCTTCGCGACCAGTTCCTCATGTCTGATCTTGGTCCACTTTGATATTTTCTTGGGATTGAGATCTTCTCGACCTCTGATGGCTTCTACATCTCCCAGGAAAAATATATTCAGTATCTTCTTACTCGTGCCGCTCTTGGTGATGAGCGCACTGTTGTGACTCCTATGGAGCTCAACGTTCAGCTTCGTGCCTCTGACGGTGACCCTCTTCCTAATCCCACTCGCTATCGTCACCTCGTTGGCAGCCTTGTCTACCTTGCTGTTACGCGTCCCGACATCTCCTATCCCGTCCACATCCTGAGTCAGTTTGTTTCAGCACCCACCTCTGTCCACTATAGTCATCTCCTCCGTGTTCTACGATATCTTCGTGGCACGATCTCTCATCGCCTTTTCTTTCCCCGCTCGAGCTCTCTCGAGCTCCAGGCCTACTCTGATGCTACCTGGGCTAGTGATCCCTCTGATCGACGCTCGCTGTCTGCTTACTGTGTCTTTCTTGGTGGCTCTCTTATTGCCTGGAAGACAAAGAAACAGATTGCAGTTTCTCGCTCGAGTACAGAGGCTGAGTTGCGAGCAATGGCTATGTTGACGGCTGAGGTGATCTGGTTACGGTGGTTACTTGAGGATTTTGGTGTGTCTGCTACTACCTCGACTCCCTTACTGTCAGACAGTACCGGTGCTATCAGTAGTGCGCATGACCCGGTGAAGCATGAGCTCACCAAGCACATCGGTGTGGATGCCCACTTTGTGCGTGCTGCTGTGCAGGATCAGACTCTCGCTCTTCACTATGTGCCTTCTGAGTTACAGTTGGCGGACTTCTTCACGAAGGCACAAACTGGAGCGCAGCATGGCTTTTTTCTCTCCAAACTCAGTGTTGTTGACCCACCATGAGTTTGAGGGGGGGTGTTAGATGTGTATAGTCCCCTTTCTGTATATCCCCATTGTATAAGGGGTTTCCTGCACTTTACCACACATGTATATGTATTGGCCTTTGGCCCTCAGTGAATGCCAGTTGCTGATTATCCAACAGGGAGCAGAGGTCGCTGAACTCAGAACGAGCAATCACTAGTGGAAGAAGACTGGATGTGGGGAATCCTGTTAACCTGGCTTTGGGTTGGTACTTGATCGGACAGTGCAGGACAAATGGGGTGTCATTGCCATACTACTAGCCGATCAATTAGACCATAACCGTCGTAAGCTCACAGAGCACTGAAGTTTGAAAGCCTGAGAAAGTGAGACAGTGCTTGTTATGGATGTGGGACTAGTGAGGCAGCGCTAGGCAAGGCGAGTATCACACAATAACTGTTGCCATCTGTCAGCACTGCCCCTGATCCGACATCCTTGCCCTCACCGCAGGTGTTGGCTTTCAACGGCGACTGGAGGGGGAGGAATCCTTGCATCAACAAAGTATACCTGAAATGGAGAGGGTTGGAGAGGCTTGGGTGGCCATACCTGATGGGGAAGTGTGTGCTCCCTAAAACTTTTAGTTTTGTGATACAATTTGCAAATAGATGTCCAACAGTAGCTCCCAGCTTCCCACACAACCAGCTTGTGACCATAATCATATTATTGAAATTACGTGTTGTTGCATGTCAGGTTCACATTGGTTCTTTAAGCTCGGAACTTAGAAGTCTCCATGAGAAATCCTTGGACTTGGGTGTGAGGCTGAAGAACCGGAAGGTAAGGACAATCCTGTTAGGCTTTTACCGAGACTCTGCGATAATCTTATATAGGTACAGAAATTCTTCACTTTAACAAAATACTTTACGAGTAACAAGAGTTACTTGGAAGTTTAGTTTTGGTGTGATACAAAATTGAATGGTAAAATATTAATTGGCAGCAGTAGCGTATTTGATGCACTCATAATGTTTACTTTAATGGTTCAATAAATATTAATGGGCTGATACGGGAGCTTATGCTGTACAGTTGGCTGAGACAAAGCTTGCAGCATTTGTTGAAGAAATTGTAGCTCCTCCTGGTTTGGTGAATGTTATAATTGATGGAGAGGTAAGCATCTAACAACTACTCTGCAATTTGATGCGGGGTTTTTCCAGTTGATAGGTTACTTTTGAGATCTTTTGTTCCACACTGCAAGTCTTGACGGTTTTTAGTAGCTATGAGCCAGTGACTTCAATATTTTTTTCTTCATGCACATCAGCACATGTAGATGGAAGTATATGTGTGCATCAGTGCATGTGATAAAC